>CAWUFW010000680.1:2531766-3797649 GCA_963921515.1 Calotriton arnoldi
TAAAGTTTCCTATGGGAAAATGAATGGGGAAAACACGTTTTGGGACCCCCTTTTTCTCGGCCCCCGCTTGACGAATCACCCCGAAACTTTCAGGGTAGGAGCGGACCGGAGCGGGCCATAAAGTTTGAAAATTTCGCGAAGATTCGTCAACCGACGCAAGAGTTATTTCAAATAGAATGTTGCGGATTTCCTATGGAAAATAGGTCCTATCTATAACTATCTACTGGCGACCGCCAGTAGATAATATATATATATATATATATATATATATATATATATATATATATATATATATATATATATATATATATATATATATATAAATATATATATATATCACTTTGCCAAAAATGGATTGTACCAGTTTCTGGCCTGGAAGCTTACCCGAGCCAATTAACCCTTCGGCTTGTCACAGTTGCCGCCAGTGAGTACGAATGCATGCACCCTCGGGCATATGTATTCTGGCTCTACAGTGCATGAAATGAGGTAGAGCCCACTGGATCAGGGATCCAGCACCTGTTATTGAATGGGAACCTGGCTGGCCCCAGCAAAAAGATGCTGAATTTGTCTGTTTAATTTCCTGACAGTCGGACACATTTAGCAGCACCTGCACGTTCTCTGCTTACTGTTCCCAGCAGCAACCTCTAGACGGTGAAGGGGCTTTCTTATTTTCACTTCCAGCTGGGGTCAAAACAAAGGCCTGATTTAAAGGGCCATCAGCCTTGTCCAGCTACCAACAGCCTTTCACCTAGATACCAATGCAATGGATGGAAACAAAGATACACAACTTGTTATCACTTCATGTACTTAAGAGAAACTATGGTTTGGAGGCCGGTTTTTGGCATTGTTGACCCCATTTATATAAGCGATATGCAAGCATTGCAAGAATGTCAGAAGTATCTCTCTGTATGAGTGATCACCCAACTAATGATTCAAATAGCAATTTTTTTAATTTTATTTGCATTTTTACAGAGCTAGTCATCACTACAGGGTGTCAGGGCACTTTACATCATGACACATTATACAAAGACAGTACATTGTGCAAGTGTGTTAATGCACAGGAAATGTTACATAATGCAGTGATAGTTTTAAGGTGTAGGAATTGCATATCTCCCTTGCTGGTAGCCATTGTATATTACGAGTGCAATGCAGGGAGAAACACAAAGTCAGCATTTAATAAAAAGTAACACAACGATCGGGGTTCTCTACTAAGCAACCTTTGGGCCTGATTAAGAGTTCGGCGGACAAGTTACTCCGTCACAAACGTTACTGATTTCCCGTCCACTGTTTTCCAAGTGCCATTGGATATAATTAGGGCTCCCGGTTTTCCGTTTAAACGGATTTTTACATATAAATACAGACGGAAAACAAGTTTTCCTTTATCTGTATTTATATATAAAAACTGGAAAATACTAGTACATTTTGCCGCGCTGCCGTGCACCAGCAGACCTGCCTACAGTAACATAAAACGCTTTTATTGATGCCCCAGCCATTTCCGGGGGCTCCGCTCCGCCCCTCGAGTGAGGTCTTCATTGGCATCAATAGAATCACACCCCCAACCATCTGGTGTCTCCCCCTCCTTAGAGGGTTAAGAGGTGTCAGCCTTCCCGGGCACACACAGCCGCACCTGAGTACTTCACAGGTCTTTGAAAGACCATTTACTTGGTAACGAGGCTTTGTTGTTCTTTCACTCCTCCAGGAATAGAAAGAAGCCGCCCAGAGTGGCCAAGAGGCTGACGGTCTGACCCCAGACCTGCCTAATTGCAGCATATGCAGCCATTTCAAAACAAAAGTAGGTGCCCTCGGGGAAGGGGGTGGGGGCTGATGTCAGTGGCGTATGCAGTTTTGGGGGAGGCAAAAGCAGGAATCGAATGCCAGCACCCCGTGGGGCGGCAAAGCCTATTAAATTAAACACGGTCTGGCACTGAGGGGGCACTTGCAGCCTCTGTTATCTGAAGAGCGCGTTTGTTGTGCAGGTAGCAGTAGCCCAACAGGTTAGGGTGGAAAGGTCGCTGGTGCCAGAGACAAGCAGGGGACGGTCCCTACTGTGCCATTGGAGGTTGCATAACTGAGGAGGAGGAGGGCAGCAGCTCGCCACAGGCCGTCAGTGAGTGTGTCTGAGTAAAAGTATTAACATAACACCTGCCTGTGCCTCGGTCTGTGCCCTCCCCACTGTGGGTATGAACAGTAGCCTCACTCGTCTATTACAGGGCCGTCCACAGCTAACACCAGCAATAACGCATCTCAGAGAGATAGTTCAATCGGTTAAGGTACCTACTCTAGCGTTTTGTGTCTAGCATTAGCGGGTCACTCACAGATATGATTCAAAGCCACTTCAAAGTGCTCAATTACACAGCGGCGGTCTCTTGCTTTTTTCCCCGGACAAGGTCAAGGACAGTTTCCACTTCTGCTGCCCCCACTCTTTCTTCCTCTTCTTCTCTCTCTTTCTGTTGCGCTCCTCCTCACTTGTAGAAAACCGTGATTGTTCTTTCCTCTCCTTTCCGTCATTTGTTCCTCTGTGAAATGGATCCAAAAAAAGAAGAAACACTTTTGCTGCAGATGTCTTTGTCAGACATTTTTCTACTCCAAAATGCAGCCTCAGGAGGAGAGAAAAAGGTTTTAAAATACAAACAATAAATACTAACTAAATAAAGCAAGACAGAGTAGTCGCAAAGTGGCCAGATTAGTTTTATTTACACTCAAACACATTAGCGCCACCTTACAGAGTTTGCCAGTGAAGCGCTACTTTTCTTTTCATGTTGTTAGCTTTTCAAGCAAAAACGCTCATTGATTTCTGAATAATGAGTGTAAAAGCTTTAAGTTGTATTCCCTATGAGTGTTTGCTTTTTTCCAGTATGTTGTTACTTTTTTTCAGGCAACATATTACTGTAGTCTAGTACATAATTTGAATTGAATTGCTTCCAGGTGTTTATAGCGGGGCACAATTGGGTTGCAGCTGAAGGCAGTGTGAGTTTCTCTCAGTGAGGCAGTATGGTGTTCAGTGGGGGAAGAGGATGTGGCACTCTGCAGATGACAGAAACTGCAAGGCTCTGAGACAAATGGCTTGTGATAGCACTTTTAAGCGTATTTGGGACATTCTGCAATTGGCAAAGTTTTCAGATGAATGTATTGTGTTGACCAATAACAACCGAGTGCATGTGTGCATTGTCAATTTAAATAAATGTGGAAAAATACTAGCTGCAGCGTCAACTTTTGCTTGTGGCAAAAATAAATGTGGATAAATACAGATAAAATGCCCAAAAAATAAATATGGATAAATACAGACGGAAATGGCAAAAAAATAAATACCATAAAACCGGGAGCCCTAGATATAATGCACTTGTAATATCGCGGACGGGAGATTCGTCACGTTTGTGACGGAGTAACCCGTCCGCCGAACTCTAAATCAGGCTGTTTATTACTAACCAAAGAAACCCTTTTTAGTAACCTTAGAATAATGACAGATTGAGAAAGCAAATCTGCAAGGTTCTAAACCCATGCTTTGTGGTTTGTATGGTGCTCCTTGGTGCCGGTTCATAGCTCAATGTGTTATATTAGAATTGCAACTTATGGAAAGCAATTAATAAAAGGATCTCAAAAGTAGTAGCCCACTTTCCTATTCACTTAAAATCTATCAACTGTATGTTACACAGTGCACTTTCCACAGTCGTATAACGCAAAGTGACGGGCCCCCTGCAGAATGGGATGAGGGACCCTTGAGTCTCCGATATCTAACAGATATTTATTGGCCATTGACTGTATAAGGGCCCCTTTGATGGTTTGGTGGCACCTTAGTTGGGTTGGGCCCCTCTGCGCTGCAGGGCCTGCGTTAAGCCCTATACTTTGCAGCAGGCATGTTAACTGGCTATGGGACTTTGAGTCAAGAATGTGACTAAACAAAACATAGATCTCTCCAGCAAGAGCATTAACGAGTGGAGACTCTTTACTATTACAAGTACCCCTCCAAATTGCTGGGCATACACAGATTTATGTAGCAGGTGCCTTAAACCCCTAAGATATCTTAAAATGCATCCTCTTTGTGATCAATTAAATAAGCCACAACAAATGTACTGTCACGTTTCCTTGTTACCAATTTCTTTGCGGCAGAGTTTATAAAAAAATAAATAAATGTATAAGTTACCTTTGGGCCCCACTTTGCATGACTCTACCCTCGTGACTCCATATCTTTCTGCTCCCACACTGGCGGCCCTCGTGGGGCAGCCCCTGCAACACGTGCTGCACTTGTTTAATAAAGGATGCTTCACAGTGGTTTTGTAAGCTCCTAACCAAATTGCACCAACCTCTAGGCTGAGGATGCGTTTAAAGAGGGGGAGCAGCTCCTTTTTCCTTTCTTTCTCTGTGTCTTCAAACACATGTAACTGCTGCTTCTCGCATTGTTCTGGTAAATAATGTATTTTATTTTCCAAGGAGTGCTAATATTAACCAATTAGCAGTGAGATGCAAGAATTTGCATCTGACTGACTACCTTTCCCTCCACAGGCACTGGACTGTAAACCTGCAAGAAAAAAAAGGCAGAAAGCTAGAAACTACATTTTATTTTGCTTGTCACAACTCTGTGCTTTGGCATCCTGACATAGGATACAATCATCTATTTTTTTTTTTTCGACCAGCAGCATTTTGCATCATGGGACTTGTAGTTTTGCTTTTAAAATCATAGGTTCAAAATCCCAGCATACAAAGTGTTGTTGGTTAAAATGCCAGAATTGGCTGGAGGTGAAATCCATTACATGGGACCACTAGTCAGCTATGTTTTAAAAATTTACAAAGTCATCTATTCCATTTAAAAAACTGCTTGTTTCTTGCATAAAACATAAGCGTTCCCTCTCTTACTCACGTCTTGCGTTAAAACAAGCATTGGCCATGTAAATTGTTCATTCTTATGTTTAGTCGAAAGTTCTGGGGCGGCTCCTCTGCAATGGCGGAGGAGCATCGCCCCACTGGCTCAGAGCCAGCAGCTAAAAAATAAAACAATATTCTATCCTCGTTTTATTTTTCAGTAGCTGGCTCCACCAGTGTGTGTAGGGAGGCGGGGTTGGGGCCATGGGAAGGAGGAGAGGACTGCTTCCTGCACTTCTAAGTGCGCATGTGAGATGGCTGTCCAAACATACATGCGCCCTTAGGTTTCTCCAACCCATCTGTATTGAACTTCCGGGTTGGAGAAACAGCACATACTCCCTGTGCCTGAGCGGAGCGTCAAACCAGCCCGCTAAGGCCAATGCCCACGCTGCTCTCATAGCATGAGAGCAGTGCGGGGATTGCACAGTGAGTCTGTGATGCTGTCCCAGTGTCTGCTGGGACCAGGAAGAAGAAGAACAGGTGCGACCAGAGATGCAGCCGGCAGCTTCAGGTAAGTCTTCCTTTTGTTTTTTATTATTATTAACCCCCCCCCCCTGCTCTCCCACCCCGCAAGTTACATACCTAGCTTCACAACACAAATAAAGGAATAACAGACACCAGCAGCGCAACCTTCCTTAATACAAATAAGTTAAGGACAAGTGGCAGTAGCAGAGGGAATGTGACGATTCTCTCACAAATTCAGGATAGGAGCAACACAACTCTCTTCATAGAACAGGTACACATTAGACAGAAACAGTGCAGCTGCAAACTTCAGAGGACAGGTACAGCTAGGGTAGCATCGGCACAAGCTTTTCCCATCACAAGATAGGTGCAAATTAGGCAGCATCAATGCAAGCTTTACTTACTCAAAAAGAGGGACAGTATGGCAGTAAAAGCTAGCTTCCCTCTCTCACAGAAGGCAATATGTGCAATCATCCATTTTGTAAGACCTGAGTTATCACCAATAATGTAGAGTCCGGTAATTGTAAGCATCTATTTTCCAGCACGGCGTGTTGACAACGGTAAGTCCAAGATAGTAATAATAACAACTGTCATTCCCATCATATATATATATATACATTACCCCCAATACAAATGATGCTTCACGCGCACACCGTTTACATCAACCTCCAAAGCATTCTGTGAATGATGGCAGCATTATATGAAAATGGACACGAGCGTAAAGAAAGGTTCACGCTCATGTCTACATCAAACTAGAACACTAGAACATGGCAAGGCATGAGCGTGACAAAGGCATGCCGCGCTCGTGTGTACAACACATGTCCTCCCTTTACATTTTTTTTTCTTTTTTTTAATGTAAGAACAGTCTTTAAATCTTACAGGAGGATGTCTTAATCTTACACTCCTGGAATTGCCACTAGACAAATCCCTATTTGTACCATTGAGAAACCCATCCCACCGAGATTTCCCAACATCTTCATCTCCAGGCACATCCAAAAAAACATTAGTGGCATGTTTGTCAGATGATATAGGCTCATTCTTGAACAATGAAACTCTGCCAAAATTCCACACACTTCCACACATACAGCATTCCTAAAAACATGAATCACGCGTACAGGATCAGACCAATTAGAGAACCCTTTGCCTACTATAATACCTTTCCTTAAACGTACCATTTCACCCACTTGCACAACTTGTTTCCCAGGAATACCCTTCCTCTTTAGATCTTCTTTCATTTTGTACATGTCCATGTTCCCTCGTATTTCCTTGAAATCCACTTCAGCAAGATCATTAAACACAGCCTTGTTGTTTTTAACCACCAAGGAACCAAGCGGGTGCTGGGTTTATGCCCTCTTAATGGATCAAAAGGACTTGCTAAGGTAAGAGAATTAGGTGAAGTTCTATAAGTTAGCAATATAGACTGCAAGGCATTCCTCCAACTCAAACCACCCTTCACAGCAATTTGGATGGCTTCTTTAACCACCCGGTTGAACCTTTCTACTTGACCAATTGGTTCTGGGTGGAAAACAGCAATCCTTTTATGAATTACTCCACATTTCTGCAAGTACTTCTCCAGTTGTTTACTAACAAACTGAGGACCATTGTCGGTTACAAGTTCCTGAGGAATGCCCTCTCTACAAAAAATGTCATCCAAAAATTCTATGATCACTTCTGGAGTAACAGCCTTCACCATCCTAATTTCAGGCCATTTTGAATAGCAATCTATCAGAACAATACCAAACGCCTCTTGTCTAGGTAGAACGCCAAAAGGACCAATCATATCAAGCCCCAATTTGTGCCAAGGTGCAATTGGCAATTCAACGGGTTGGGGATCAGAGTTCAAAGCTTTAGCTGACTTGTCACTATTGTTACATTTGTCACACGAGTCAATACCCGGCCACCAGAAGTTTACTCTAATACATCTTCTAGTGGCAGAAATCCCAAAATGACCCTCATGAGCAATATCTACAAAATCTCTCCTCAAACTGAAAGGAGGAATAAACTTGTCACTGCGTACCGCAATGTCATTTTCTAAGGCTAATTCTTCTCGTACTCTAAAATAACTCATCAATTCCTAGGAAACTTTCCTCTCCTCTGGCCATCCTTCTAAAATAAATTGTTTCACCTTGATAAATTCACAATCTTTCTCCATCTCTTCATACCACTTATTCTCTTCCACAATTGGAAGATCAGAACCAAGTAAATTGACATCACGTAATTTAAATGCCACTTCACAATCATCTATCTCCACATCATCATGTTTTCCCACTGGTAAAGGTAATCTTGACATGCAGTCTGCATGTACATTGTTCTTACCCGGCACATATTCTTTTTTGTGCTGAAAATTCTGCAATTTAGAAGCTAACCTAGCAGACGTGCATCCTCCACCCGGTGCTAACATGTACACAAGGGGCTTATGATCCGTTTTGATGTTAAACACTGTTCCCCACAAAAAGAACCTAGAATGTTCAGCACCCCACACACAAGCTAATAACACTCTCTCGATCACTGAATCATTTTTTTCCACATCTCTCAAAGCTCTTGATACATAAGCTACTATCCATTCCTGAACTGTGCGTAATGAGCACAGCACCAGCACCAATAGAAATTCTCAATTTTTTTTTTTGCAGCCAATAGCACACGACTCCAAAATCAAAAGGGGCGGAGCTCTCGACCGAGTTGCCAATGGGAGAGACCCAAGGAGCAAAGTCAGTGTGCGTCGTTGCTAGTAGATGAAGATCAAAACAAATTTTAAATCCACCAATCGGTTCGCTTCAAAATACTTCCTCACGTGGTTTCGTGCCCAATCGTCGCCGGTGTAAGACCTGGGTTATCACCAGTAATGAAGAGTCCGGTAATTGTAAACATCCAAGCGTTTATTTTACAATGCGGCATGTTGACAGCGGTAAGTCCAAGATACTATAGTAATAATACCAACTGTCATTCCCACCATATATATACATTACCCCCCCAATACAAATGATGCTCCACGTGCACACCGTTTACATCAACCTCCAAAGCATTATGCGAATGATGGCGGCATTATATGAAAATGGACATAAGCGTGAAGAAAGGTTCACGCTCATGTCTACATCAAACAATAACACTAGAACATGGTAAGGCACTAGTGTGACAAAAGCATGCAGCCCTCGTGTGTACAACACATTTCCCACTGAACAGATACAACGCGGCAGTTGTACAAGCTGTCATCTCCCACAGAATATGTACACTTAAGGCATGAGTGACATGTAGGTTACAGACAGACCTCTGGAGTGGGTGCTTAATCAGGTAGATGAATGTACAGGTGGATGAGTTGGTAAATGGGCGAGTTCAGACACCACTCTTGCTTCAGACACCACTCTTGCTTTTTCCCGCATCTGGAAAATCCTGCTGCTGTCACTTGGAGATCTGCTGTTTGTGTCGATTCTTTGGTGTTCCATGTACTGAGAATTAGCCGTCATCTAGTCGGTCATTATTATTTGCTGCACCCTCACCACATCGTATCTAACGTTTGCGCTAGACAGACAAACGGGTACCAACCGCTTCAAAAAAGGTTTTGGATTCAGGCGCACCAGGCGTTGTGCAACCCAGGCTCGGCACCTGTTCAAAACGTTTTTTAACAGGTGCGGATCCTGGTTGGATTGCACAACGCCTGGTGCGCCAAAAGAACGCTTCCACGCCCTAATCCCCAATTTATGGGTAACCGGATTAAATGTTTGTATTATTCCAGCCCTATCCCTCTGTCATGCATGCGATGTCTGTTTTTGTTGTGTTCTTTTTATCCTGCCTGCCCATTCATGCGTGACTATGCTACGTCACGAAACGAATAGGGGTTGCAGTAGGATTCCCTTCTTTGCAGGGAATGTTTTGAAGTGAGTATGGACTACGGCCTTCGTCGCCGAGATCTCGACAGACCATGGGGTATCCAGCACGGCGAGGGCAGCCCCGGGCCCGCGTGCACGGCGACAGCTCGTGGACAGCTCGTGGACGTGTTTGCACGAGGGCGGGTTCCTCCGTCAGCCCGCGCCTGATGCCTCCGGCTGACAGCTTGGCGCGCCTGATGCCTTCCGGTGTGAAGGGAAGGCAATCATTAGATTGTAAGGGAGGCCGGATAGCACAGCTTGTACGCGGGCAGGAAAAACAAACTGTCGGGCAGTACAAATAGGCGGCGGCGATGTCTGCTGAGCAACCGCAGGCCTCGTGAGGGCCGATAATAACCAACACGCTGTAGTTCCACAGCAAGCACAGCGTGACGCAGCAGATGAACGTAAAGGTTGCCGCCTGATTGAATTGTTGTTAGTAGGGCGAGGATCGCCTTGTTTGCAGTTGCATACGACACCTTTTCATTTGTATTCCAGTTTGGCTGTAGTAAATTCATCGACTAATCGCCACTCGAACTCCATGGGGGTCGTCAAACTGAGTTACTGCCGAATGGTGACCTGAGGGGTTAGGCTCTGCCGTGACTCCTAAAGAGGTAGTTAAATACCCCAGGGCTCAGAGGGAGACGTTCCTCTACTTTGCCAGGCAAATTAACTCCTTTGCGTCCTCCTGTTTCTACCATTTTAGACTGTTATGGTTATAGAGAGCCCTCCCTCACCATCCTGAATCTGTTGCAAAAACTGTGGTCTGTGCTCTCATCGTGTCACGCATGGGCAATGTGCTTTTTCTTAGCCTGCCTTCAAATGGCTTATGAACTAATCCCACAGATTCAAAATGCCTACCCCTCCGCTGTCATATCCCACCTTACCCAAGAGGGCCGCACTGGTTTCCAGGCCACAAACGTGTTCAGTTTCAAGACCCTGCGCTTCTCACACCACCTGTTCTATGAGGAACGTCAATTGTGTATCCTGTCTAAGTTCACCTCTTACCCTTCTACTTGCTAATGCCTCACTTATGGCTCTACCATATGCTACGAGTGAAAAGTGGTGTAGAGGGTCGTTTTATTTTCTGGGTCCTTTTGAGCCACATTCAGAGTCTTCCGTAAAAAGTTAAAGACCTGGCTATTCTCTCAGCCCTGGACACCTTGTCTGCTGTGGCCCATCTATCATGACCTATTTTCTATCATCTAGCGCCTGGACACCCTCCATGAAGATGTTTCCACTCTAAAGATACGCTTCATTCAGACCCGCTTCATTATTCATATTTGTTTGTTAAACCTTTTTTATTCTGTAAATCATTAAAACTATAAAGTGCCATATTCCCTTACATAAAATGTAACGCCTCGCTTTAGGCCTCATCTTTGGTGAGGAAGGATGTCTTCGCCTACTAACTTAGAACCTCAACACCTAGTTTGAACTATTTGGCCCAGAGAGATTTTCTGATCATTCAGAAATATGTTTTATTGATTATGTGTCTGTCTTTAGCTTTTATGTAAAAATGAAATTATTCAGAAACTTGAACTTCATGTTACTTGGTCTTATATAATCCCCCGAGTTACGAAACTGTTCTTAGGGGAACCTTCATGTAACTTCGCATGTAAATTGCCTTGTGCAGGTTGATACTGTTCTTAAACTGCTCAGATACACATTAGGTATTGTTCACACAAAAAAGCTGAAAAGAAATAGGGTGACATTGTTTCAAGTACCACAGCACAGAAATCATTGTCGCCTCCACTTAGTCTCCTACCCTTGCACGCGTTTCCTTCTCTTTCTTCGCAAATTCAGCCAATTAATAGTTTGGTTCTGTATCCGCAGCTAAAAGCATCAGCTGTATTCTCATAGCTCTAGAACCGTGGTTCATAACCTTTTTACTTGTGTTGACCCCCACTTAATCATTATTGGAACCTGGGAACCCCCACCGAATAATTATTGGAATTCGAGGACCCCCACTGAGGCATTACTGGAAGCCGGGGACCCCAGCATAAGCATTTTTGTTGATTTGAAACACAAAACACAAAAATACAGAAACAAGAATTCATCAAACATCTAAAATGATTAAATATTTGATTTATTTCACAAACCATCATTAAAAAAAACAGAATTGTAATTTTAATGAAAAGATTGGAGCTTTTCTAGATTCAAATTGCCACTCATCATATATAGGATATTCTGTTTGATGCACTTGTACTGCTCCTGCAAATCAATCTGAGGAAAGCAACTACATTTTTAGCCTCCCATTTCAAATTCCATCATATTTATAGGATGTTTTAACATGTTCAACTTGACATTTTGCTTCTTCATTTATAAACAATGTGTTAATCTGTTAATACTATTTAATTTTCTGAGCAGTCGCTGATTAGGGTTTGTGGACCTGTAGGGGTCCCCGGACTACAGCTAGAAGAACCGTTGCTCTAGATCATATCCCTGTCTGTCTCTTGCAGTGAAGCATTGACGGTTTTTCGTGCACTCTCTCGTGTTTTGAAGTGACCAGTGCCAACTCTTTATACATAAATAAACATTTCTCACCACTCTGATAAGTACATGAATAGATAAAGTGCATCAAATTTTCTTCTTCTCTAAGTGCACAAGTACAATCGGAACGATCTATTGCACACTTGCATCATTTCCATACCCGTTTTTCAGATATGCTAAATTTAATGAAATTATTTTGCTAAGACCATATAGAGATATCATGACTAGATTTATAGATAGTTCTGGGCTGATAGATTCAAATTATTCGAACATGAGGCACCGTCATAGCACTGTCTGCAGTCATAGGGCTGTGTCTGCTGTCACCAACTGCCGACAGTGTCTGCAGCCATAACGCTTTTTGCTATCGCAGCACAGTGCCTGCAATCTTTGTCCAGTATCTACAGTCATACAGTTCAATCAAGAGATGTTTCTTTAGACCATTTGGTCTTCAAACTATAACGTATACATACCCTTATTATAGCAATTAATACAGACAATTAAAAATGCTAACAAATTACGCATCAGTTAAAATAGATAGTTAAAAACACCGATGAATTAATAGTTTATAAAAAGTTTGTAAAAATCAGTAACCCCTCAAGTATACCTGATTTCTTTATCTACATTAAAATCTATATGCCCATGTAAACCTTTTTAGCAGCAATCATAAACCTGCCTATAGCACAAGCTATATCTAAAAACTGCATTTCATGTATAATTTCCATAGCTTGGGGACGATTTCTAATCTCATATTTTAAAAAGATTGGGCATAAAAACCTTTTCCGCGCTATCTGTACTTTCTGCAATATATCGCATTTAGTGCTTAGATCATGACTTTTTATCTTTTCATTAGCAGAACAAGGGTTAATTCTGATTCTTATTCTTAACACTTCTCTTCTCAGGCAGCTATCTGGTAGTGTGTCTACATACGGGTACCCTACTTACTTTTTCCATAAACCAAACATGAAGTGAACTGATTTTTTCTCCTCAAGGTTCTGTTTGTCGTAGTCTCTGGATAATTCCCTACCTGTAGCCCTAAGCTCACTATTTGTAGTCTCAATTTGTAAGTCTTGCATGCGCAGCTTAATCCTCATCTCCCTGCAGACTTTTACCATGGTTTTCTTAACCTCCTTGGCCCATTTTAATTCACTATGCTGTATTTCTTTTTTACACCACGAAGAGATCTTTTGCTCTTCCCCCGAGCTTGGGCGCATCCAGAATCTTATCAACGCCATACTGCCCATTATATTCCATGATACCAGTTCCGTCTTTGTTCTTATAGCCTGGATCATGGACGATCTAGGTAGTGACAGTAAGTGTTTTAGGCATTTACCCTCTTCAATATCTCATCTATTTTGACTGCTTAGATATAAGAGTCCGCTACCATATTGGAATTGCGGTGGAATCATGGCTACAAAGGCTTTCAGAGCAGGTCTATCTGACATCTCCCCATAATCCTTATTGAATTTCTTCAGGCCACTAACTGAGGTAAGAACCCTTCCTCTCAGTGATTCCAAATGGATGTCCCATTTTAGTGACTTTTTGAACCAGACCACTAAATACTTCTATTCCTTTACTGTCTCCAGTTTAGTGGGACCCAGGTATCAGCTGAACTTTGTTGTTTTATTACCAAAGCACAATACTTTTGTTTTTTCCATATTCACTACCAATTTTGTGTGCTTGCAGTATTTCATAAATCTGTCCAGTTTTCTTTGTAGGCCTCTATCTGTCTGGTCTACAATTATAAGGTCATCTTCATAAAGGAGACAAGCAACATGTTTGCCATCCATTTTGGGGCTGACACCTTTGGTTTCCCCCAAGATTGATGGCAAATCAGCTATAAATAAAAAAAAGAGTAGAGTAGCCAGGACACACCCCAGTCTTAGTCCATTTTAAATAAATATTTTCTCTGTCAGGGTTCCCTCGGTGTCCATGATATCTTGCAGCCCGTTATAGCTATGTAGCTCCTGGATTATAGTGAGGAGATACTTTGGGATGTCCCACCTTGTTAGAGTCTCCCTAAGAATCTGCGGTCCACCAGATCAAAGGCTGCCCGGAAGTCGATGAAACAGCAATATAGTCCGCCCGTCATTTCCACCGACTTCCGGGCTATGCACCAGAGGGCGAAACAATGATCAATGGTAGAGTGCCCTTTCTTAAAACCCCCCTGCTCTGGGGGCACAATATGGTTTACTTCTGCAGATTCTTTTAACTGTTCCAATAACATTTTTGAAAAGACTTTTTCTCCTACATCCAACAAATGTATTAACCTATAATTCTTAGGGACATTTATATCTCCCGGTTTGTGGATGGGCCTGATAATCGCCCCTCTCCAGCTTTCAGGTATCTGTCCCATCTCAAGTATATCCTTAAACATTTGGGAAAATAATTTTGCCCACAAGTCTGGCCGGGTCTTTATAATTACAGCTGGCAGATTATCTGGTCCCGCTGACCTAGTTAAAGTTAAGTTTGCTATGATGCGTCTAATTTTGCTTGTCGTAAATAGAAAACTAATATCTTCATTTTTATCATTCCAAGAATTGACCCTCTTTATTACAGGTTCTCTCCTTACCCCATATATTTCATCCAAATACTTCTACCACGCCTCTTCTGTCAACGCACAATTCATTGCCCCCTGTATCCTACCAGAGCCATCTTGGACTAATTTCCAGAACTTTTTTTAGTTTCTATTGCTTCCAGAAGATTACCCCAACATTTCTCCTTATGGTTTCTTTTTTGATCTCTAATTAACTTTTTATATTGTTTCTTTATC
Source organism: Calotriton arnoldi (assembly GCA_963921515.1). NCBI lineage: Eukaryota > Metazoa > Chordata > Amphibia > Caudata > Salamandridae > Calotriton > Calotriton arnoldi. The sequence goes on from CAWUFW010000680.1 coordinate 2,546,206, forward strand.
TTCTGGAGGCAGTTATAACTCCTCAAATCGTATCTTAAACTTAAGGCTTCTTTCCCCTTTTCTGATCTGTGATTTTAGTTTCCGATATTTATTGTTAAACCAATCATTTTCTTTAATCTGGGCTCTCTGGTTCCTATTACCACTGTTTTTCTTCCATATTTCTTCAACTCTTAAACACTGCGCAACGTGTCAAATAGTTTTTTCATACCACCCTAAATTTTTACTAGGGGCGCTACTTAGCCTTTGGTTTTGTTGGAATCTGGATAATTTTTCCATAAACTCTTACGACATTCTCGTAGTGAGACGTATCGGGGAATCCATTTGAACAGGAAGCACTTTTTATCTAGGTCTCGTTTCACCCCCTTCTAATTCCAGTTTTAGGGGGAAATGATCATTTCCCTCAACTTGGGACACCTCAGAGTTTCTTACTATATCAAAATTCCAGGCATGCATAAAGATATAATCTATTGGGCAGGGTTGCTGTCCCCTTTTAAACGTTTGCCTAGCTGGATGGCCTGCCTCTATCCTTCCATTCAACCAGACTAGCCCCTTAGACTCCAAATATTTCCCTATGGCCATATCTTGTGCTGTCAGTTCAACTTTGGGGAAGCTGGCATTATTTATCTTGTATGCAGTCAATATCTCTTTACTCCATAGGTCGTCCCTACGTTGGTCCAATTTATGATTGAAATCCCCCAACAGAATAAACAGCTCACTGGGATGTAGTTCACTGAGTCCCTCTATATCCTCCTTGAATTTGTCCAATTCGGCCCTATATCCTTTCCTGCCTCCCCCCTGCATATACACATTAACTATAGTCATGCACTCAAATTTTGGGTCTGGGTCCTGGAATTGCACTCTACAGGACACCAAGCAGCTACATTTAACTTTCAGCTACATCGAATTTTTTGTTATTTTGGTGGACACCATGATTATTTGTCCGCTAGACGGGTGCCCCTGTTGGCTCTTCTTAGCCGATCTATTTATCTGGACAAACACATCGATCCTAGGGGTTTCGCCACACATCCACGTTTCCTGTAGACAGACGATCTTGTACAAATCAATGTATCTCTTAAAGCTTTCTGATTTTGAAATTTCTTTGTAACCATCAACATTCCACGTTACTACCCCGAGGCTGTGTGGCGTTCCAGTATCCTAATCTATCTCACTCAGCCACCATCTTCTACATAGTAATGCAGGGCAAGGGCCCTAAATCGATTTCGAAAAATCGTCCCGCCCCTTTGTTTAATCCTGTCCGTTCATTCCACTGTGATTTCCAGACTTTGCTTCTCTCTGTGTTCCTGTTCTAACCTAACCTGCCTAGGTCCCAGCCTGGCATGCTGCTGAAGAAATGGTTTTGCGTGGTTGCTACATTTGGACATTTTTGCCTCCGGAACTAGTCTGATCCCTTCTTTCAGCACCTCCTGATCTGCTTTCATTATTACCAACTTCACCATATTAGGGTATTGTTGTACTTTCGTTACTTCATTCCCTTTGTTTTCCGTGAAGCCCACTTGTTTGAGGTCATGTGTCCTTATCTCCCCCAGACTTTCGCATTTGGAGAAGGAGAAAAGTAGCTGGGATCGATTTCACAGTTGTATTTTTCTCACTTTCTTACCTCCTTTTTCATACTGCGAGGGTTCAAAATATAGCCATAGATTACTCCCATCGCTACTTCCTATTTCTGTTTATTAGAACATCCCCCTACACAGTCCTCTTTCTACTTCCCGTCCGTCCCCCCCCTTCCATTTGGGTTATAGTTTTCATTTTGTCTATCTATTTTATTTCGGTCACCGACATTTCTCATACATTGAGTATGTGGGCTACTTCCCTTTTTACTATATCTTGTTCACTCTGCATTTTGAGTTCCCTTCATTATAGCAGTCATTGGGTTGATCGCTCCTTCCTGCTTGTTTTTTTCTGTTTTTACCGGACACTTCTGTCTTTTATCCATCCCCCCACACTTCCTTTTCAGTTGTTTCTCCTTTTCCACCCTTTTTAAACCTTTTCTCCTTCCCCCATCCTTCTTCTTATCTGTGAGAAATATTGCCTGTATCTAGTTGACTCTCCATGTTTGTTTACAATAATTGGGTGTCTGTATGTGTATATATATATATATATAATATATATATATTCACAAAAACACCTCCGAGGTAGAGAGCCTCCGACCCTGCAGGGCGGCGCCTGGCGTTGACAGGCACGGAGCATCCTGTACATAAATCATCACAACGGAAGAGTGCCGAAGCCCAGTTCCTGAAAAACATTGCATTTATTTTCAGAAGGCATTTCCCTAACGTTTCGGCCACACAATGAGCCTTGCTCATAGGTGAGGCAGTTTGTCATAAAGTGGCTACGTGCTTCTTTTAAAAGCATGCCATCACGTGACTCCCCTGATGTATCAGCATACAATATATATATTAGTTCATGAGCTGAGAAAAGCACATCTCAAGATTCAAGTATCCATATAAAGTCTTTTATTAATCTTCTCTTCAAACACTTGAAAAAGTTCTTTCTTCAATTGCTTTAACATTAGTATCCAAGCTTCCAAATACTTGATCAAAGTTCTTCGTAACATATTCAAACACAGCCAGCCAACACGTGTTTCACGAAGAAGTTTCGCTTCTTCAGGGCTTCATTCAGTTTGATCGTGAACCTTATCCTTTCTGTTTTCAAATTCCACTTTTCTGTCATATCGTATCGGTTGAGTCTTCGCTTCCGAAGACTCCACTGATAATTGCTACAGCCGCTGTAAGATATGAGAGGATATTTCCACCAATGTGAATGATGAGATCTGAAAGAGACACGTTAGTGACAGATTCCTTACCTTAGAATATCCCCAGGCGTCAGGCTGGATCCGGAAAGTTTTTTGCGTAGCAGTACCCTTGCGCGTCGGTAGGCGGCGTCGTGCGGCTCCGCGTCCGTCGTCGGCGTCGTGATCGCCGGGATGACGTCGCGGGCAGTACTTAGGCGCCGCCCCTGCGCGCTGACGTCAGTTCTTCTTTTTCCGCGCCAGTAAGCGCAGATCCGGGAAGAGCAGTGCCCTAGTCACTTTTTGACTATCTTTTTGTGAAATTTTTCACTGTTCTCTTCAACGAGTCTTCACGACTCCTAAGGTGTCGTAGGGATGCCCGGCTTTAAGCCCTGCGAGGAATGTGGTCGTATGATGTCCATCACGGACCCCCACCTCGAGTGTCTCTTCTGCCTCGGCCGAGGCCACGACACGAAGTCGTGCCCTGACTGCCGGAAACTTCATCCGAAGGCTTTGCGAGAGCGGTCTCGAAAGCTCCTTGAAGTCCGGCAGTCGGCTCCGCGCCGCAGCAAGCCCCGGTCCCGGGAGAGGTCGAGGGGCCGGACGCGGAGTCCCCGCCGTTCGTCGGAATCCAAGTCTTCGCGCTCCTCCGGTAAGTCGAAGCACAAGAAGTCTAAGCGGCGTCATCGCTCTAAGACTTCGCCTCGCCGGTCGCGCGACTCGGCTGAGGTCCCTGTCGGCACCGTCCCCGCCCCGCGGCCCCGGACGTGCCTGTCGAGTTGCCCCCGCATTACCCGTCCTTCCCGGGTTCGGGGGCGACTCCGGCCGAAGTACAGAAATTCCTGTCGGCCATGGCCCGCCTCTTCGGGCCTCAAGGTCCCTCCGGTGCGCCTTCGGGCCCCGCGGGCCCAGATGGGGTTGCTCCGGCGTCGCCGTCGACTCCGGTCCCGGCGTCGCCTGTCCCACCAGCCTTCGTCCCGGCCTCGGCTCCGGCCCCGGCCTCGACCCCGGTTCCGGTGGTGCCGCAACCTCCATCGACGCCGGTTGACCTAACCACGCCTCCGCCGACGCCGATGTCCCCGGTGCCGTTTCCGACGCCGTCCGAGGCTCCGGGCGGCGTCGTTCCCCGGTTCTCCCGGGTCCGGACATGGAGCCGGACCGGCGCCGCCCGACGCCGGTTCCGGCGCCGATGAGGCCTTGGGTCCCTTATGTCCCTCCTCCTCCATCTTTTCAACCTGAGGAGGACCAGGAGAGCTGGGAGGGGTCTGACGACCCTCTCACACAACAGTGCGAGTTTGACCCGGACTGGGTTGAGGAACTTGGGGATGCCAGTGGGCTGGATACCTCCCCGACTCTGGCATGCTGTCTCCTCCCGTGGCAACGGAGGAGGGGGCTAATTTTGCAACGGTGTTGCGTAGAGCTGCTGGAGCCTTAAATCTCCAGTTGCCTACAGTGGCCGTCAGGACTAACCTCCTGACTGAAGTGCTTCAGCCGGCGGCCTCCTCTTCGGAGCCTGTGCTGCCGTTCAACGATGCACTCACTGACGTTCTTTTGGGTGCCTGGTCCAAACCCACCACAGGGGCTCCTGTGGATAGGAACGTGGCCCGACGCCATCGCCCGGCTCCGGGCGACCCCCTGTTTCTCTCCCAACACCCCACCCCTGAGAGCTTGGTTGTCCAAGCCTCTGCCTCCCAAACAGCCTTCCCTACCGCCCTCCGGATAGGGAATCCAAGCGCCTGGATCACTTTGGGAAGAAGGCTTTCTCTTCCTCCAGTGCTGGCTTGCGGTCTGTTAATACCGCTTGCCTCTTGGGCCGATACACCCACTCCCTGTGGGATTCGGTGGCTGATGTTTTGCCGCAGTGTTCTGAGGAGGTCCAGACACTGCTTACCCGCGCTATTGCGGAAGGGCGTGATGCGGCTAAGTATACCATCCGCTGTGGCCTTGATACCGCCGACTCGCTGGGCAGATCGCTTGCAACGACGGTGGCGCTGCGTCGCCACGCCTGGCTGAGAACCACTGGTTTTTCAGGGGATGTCCAGAATACTCTCATGGACATGCCCTTTGATGGAGTCGGTCTCTTTGGTTCAAAGGCGGACCATGCGCTGGAGCGTTTCAAGGATTCACGGGCTACTGCTAAGTCCCTGGGCCTTGCTGTTGTGCGCCCTCCGCAAACGTCTGCTTTTCGCCCCTTTCGTGGCCACGGAAGGGGCGCCCAGTCACGTCCACAGCCCGGCCAACGGCCCGCGCAGCAAGCGCCTTCGCGTGGCCGAGGACGTGGATACCGCCGTGGCGGTTCGGGCAACCAGCGTGCGGGTCAGGCCACCACCTCCAACCCGTCCGCGGCCTCCAAGCCCTCCTAGTCCCTCCTTTCAGGTGCACAGCACGCCAGTCGAGGGCAGGGTCCGCCATCACCTTCACCACTGGCGTCCCATCACCTCGGACAAGTGGGTCTTGGACATTGTCCGAAGGGGCTACTCCCTCCCCTTCGAGACCACCCCCCAGCCATGCCACCTCAATTCCACCGCATGTCAGGGGATCACTTGGTGCTTCTACAGAAGGAAGTCACGGCCCTCTTGGCCAAGAGGGCCATCGAGCATGTTCCGACCCCAGAAGTAGGGCGTGGTTGCTACTCCCACTACTTTCTGGTGCCCAAAAAGGACAAGGAGGACATGCGTCCTATCTTGGACCTCCGGAACGTCAATCGCTTCCTCCGGAAGGAGAAGTTCAAGATGCTCACCCTAGCTCAGGTCTTGACTGCCCTCGACCCCGGAGACTGGTTGGTAGCGTTGGACTTGCAGGACGCCTATTTCCACATCCTCGTCCTGCCGGCCCACCGGCGTTACCTTCGGTTCACGGTAGGCCTCGAGCATTTTCAGTTCACCGTGCTCCCCTTTGGCCTTACCAGTGCCCCTCGGGTGTTCACGAAAGTGATGGCGGTGGTCGCAGCTCATCTGCGCCGGGCAGGGGTTTCAGTCTTCCCCTACCTCGACGACTGGCTGCTGAAGGCGGGCTCGTCCCAGGCAGTTGTCTCCCACCTCCAGACTACGGCCGAACTCCTGCACTCGCTGGGGTTCTCCATCAATGTGCCAAAGTCGCATCTGATTCCTTCTCCACAGCTCCTTTTCATCGGAGCAGTTCTGGACACGACGCAGTTTCGGGCCTATCCTCCCGAACGGCGAGTCCGGGATATTCAGGCTATGATTCCGATCTTTCAGCCCTTATCCTGGGTTTCGGTACGGATGACCCTGAGGCTGCTGGGCCTCATGGCCTCCTGCATCCTGCTGGTCACTCATGCCAGATGGCATATGCGGGCTCTGCAGTGGGACCTGAAGTTCCAGTGGGCGCAGCACCAGGGCGACCTGTCCGATCACGTCCAGATCTCGGAGGGGACTGCAAAACAGTTGCAGTGGTGGCTCTCGAACCGGCAATGGGTCATGGGCAGATCCCTCTCCCTTCCCCAGCCAGAGCACACAGTTGTGACGGACGCGTCCCTTCTGGGATGGGGCGGTCACATGGGAGAGGCGGAGATCAGAGGCCTCTGGTCTCCGGCGGAGTCCCGGCTCCATATCAACCTTCTGGAGCTCCGGGCGATCCGTCTTGCACTCAAGGCATTCCTTCCCTCTGTCAAAGGGAAGGTAGTGCAGGTGTTCACAGACAACACCACTGCCATGTGGTACTGCAACAAACAAGGCGGGGTGGGGTCGTGGACCCTTTGTCAGGAGGCTCTGCGCCTCTGGACATGGCTGGAACACCAGGGCATGTTCCTGGTGGTTCAACACCTGGCAGGTTCCCTGAACGCCAGGGCGGACGAACCTCAGCCGCAGGTGCATGATGGATCACGAATGGCGTCTTCACTCGGAAGTGGCGCAAGGACTCTTTCTACAGTGGGGAGAGCCTTGGTTAGATCTATTCGCCACCGAAGAGAACGCGCAATGTCATCAGTTCTGCGCGTTGGAATTTCCAAGGCGGCACTCGCTCGGCGACGCTTTTCGTCACGAGTGGAGTTGCGGTCTATTGTACGCCTTTCCGCCTATACCACTTCTACCCAGAGTGTTGAAGAAAATTCGGCACGACCGGGCCCAAGTCATTCTTGTGGCTCCGGACTGGGCTCGAAGAGTTTGGTATCCCGAGCTACTCAATATGAGCGTAGATCCCCCGATCCGTCTGCCTCTTCGGGAGGATCTTCTGTCGCAGCAGCAGGGGACGGTCCTCCACCCGAACCTGTCCAGTCTACACCTGCTTGCGTGGAGATTGAGCGGCGGCAGTTGATTCCTTTCGACTCTGCCTCCCGAAGTTTGTGATGTGATTCTGGCAGCCAGGCGTCCCTCCACTAAGGTGGTATACGCCTGCAGGTGGAACAAATTTGTGGCATGGTGCACAGCAAAGGCTGTGGATCCCCTTTCTGCCCCTCTTTCTGAGGTCCTTCTGTTCCTTCTCTCTCTGGCCCAACAGGGTTCTGCCCTGGGTACCATCAAGGGTTATCTTTGTGCTATCTCGGCCTTCCTCAGGCTCCCTGATCAGCCCTCCCTTTTCAAGTCCCCTGTTGTTAACAGGTTCTTAAAAGGCATTACTCACCTCTTCCCTCCTGTTCCGTTTGTGATGCCTCAGTGGGACTTAAACTTGGTTCTTACCTTTTTAATGTGCGCTCCCTTTGAGCCTCTACATAACTGTCCTCTTCGTCTTCTGACTCTGAAGACAGCCTTTCTGGTGGCCATCACCTCCGCTCGGCGGGTGAGTGAGCTCCAGGCTCTATCTTGCAAACCTCCCTTTCTGTCTGTTCATCCAGACAAGGTTGTTCTTCGGACGCGTCCGTCCTTCTTGCCAAAGGTGGTTACTGCTTTCCACATTGGGCAGACCATCACTTTGCCCACCTTCTTTCCGCCTCCGCATCCTTCCAGAGAGGAAGAGAGGCTCCACCGTCTGGACCCAAAACGTGCGCTCTCCTTCTATATTGACCGCACAAAACACTTCCGGGTGGATGACCAGCTCTTTATTGGCTACGTGGGCGCCAAAAAGGTCGGGCGGTGCACAAGAGGACCATCTCCCGCTGGGTTACCTTGTGCATCAAGACCTGCTATTCTTTGGCTAAAAGGAGCCTCCTGTTGGGCTGCGTGCCCATTCCACCAGGGCAACGGCTGCTACCACGGCCTTGGGCCGCGGTGTTCCGCTGCCGGTTATCTGTCAGGCAGCTACGTGGGCCTCGCTGCACACGTTTACAAAGCATTACTGCCTTGACAGTCAGGTCCGGAGGGACGGCTTCTTTGGCCGTTCTGTCCTCCAGGACTTCCTTGTCTGATCTTTGTTCGCAGACCCACCACCGGGGTTGGTATTGCTGGGGTATCTATTCTAAGGTAAGGAATCTGTCACTAACGTGTCTCTTTCAGATGCACAAGTTACTAACTTGTGTAACGATATATCTGTAAGAGACAGTAGTTAGTGACAGATTCCTACCGCCCCACCCATCCTCCCCGTTCTGCGAACTGATTTCTAGGGTTAAGGACATCCCTTTCAGGGCCCTAGTATTTTTCAGACACCTATGTCAGCTTCTTGCATGGCTCTGCGTTCCTGGCGCGGAAAGTCGTGTACAGAACTGACGTCAGCGCGCAGGGGCGGCGCCTAAGTACTGCCCGCGACGTCATCCCGGCGATCACGACGCCGACGACGGACGCGGAGCCGCACGACGCCGCCTACCGACGCGCAAGGGTACTGCTACGCAAAAAACTTTCCGGATCCAGCCTGACGCCTGGGGATATTCTAAGGTAAGGAATCTGTCACTAACTACTGTCTCTTACAGATATATCGTTACACAAGTTAGTAACTTGTGCATTAAGCACTAGCACTTTCCATTGTTTACATATATTTATTCCCAATAATATAATACTGAAGGATGTTCTTTCCCTCTTAGCTCTGGTACCTCCATTGACCGAAAAAAATGAAATATGCAACAGTTAGCAAACAATGTATCAGGGATTGCCTTGCACATGCACTTCAAATTTAATGTATGCACAATGAGGATTTTATGGTGCATGCATAGCACCCATTTCAATGATATCATGAAGCACTAGCACTTTCATTGTTTCTATTTTTATGGCAAATAGTAGAATATCGAAGGATGTTTCTCTCCTATTGGCACTTGCACTTTCATAGTCCAAAAAGAAATACAATGTGGTGTATTGAAAGAATAATACATTAGGGACGACCCCAAACGTGCACTTTAAACTAACTTATGGTTAATATATGTTCAATGAGTATTTGAATTGAACAATAATATGGAGCACTGACACTTTATATTGGGCTTATGATCTACAACATTTGATCTATGTAGAATGAAATTATACCCTTGTAAGGGGTATTCAATTCTTCGAGGCATTAGTAATTGCATAAACCGAAAAGAATTATTTTGTGCAAGTTGGAAGGATTAATACAGTGTGGTTTATCATGCACGTGCACTTTTTCATATCCAGTATGGATTTGAATTGAATGAATGATACTACAAAGCACTAGCACATTAAATGTAATTTTCGGCATAAGATAGGTGATATTTACTCTATGCAAAATGAGCTCTTCCCTCCTAAGCACTTGCACTATGAATGATTAAATAGGACCCAAGTGTGGATTGCAATAATGGGCAACACACCGCAATGGATGTCGAAAAATTGTATGTTCAATGTGGCACAAAACTATGCTAATAATGAGAAGAAAAATTAAGGAAAATGGAAATAACATTGATAGTATTTGGTAATATCCATATTGTCTGCAAGGTATACGCAGTGATACGAGTGTCCGTTGAATTTTAAATATATTTTATATATGTATGTGTTAATAATATGTTCCTTGCGGTAGTGAATGAAGTATGTCTTTCAAATCATGTGACCAGCCAACTACAACAGAAATACAAGCATTAATGGCGCTCAGTGTGTGAGCAAGGCAGCAACGCTGCCGAAACGCGTTACAACAGCAGTAACAGCCCAATAAAGAGTGCGATTCTTACCTACCTGCCATGTCGGTGTCCAGTGTTACGACGGCTGGAAGTTGGAGGTTATATATTTGCATGGCCCCATTCTCTGAGCCTGTGGGTGCATCTTTGGTGGTGCGTTTTGAATACAGCAGGACCAAGCCGTTTCAAATCACCAAAGTTCTCCCAAGGGAATTCCTCTCCGCACTCACAGCTCGGTCCTCTTTACCAAATAATTTTGCCAGTACTCCAGTGTGGTACAAATCCAGGGTGTTTTTATTATTAACAGCAAGTCAGCACACCCCCCCTACGCGTTTCAGTCTCAGCCGAGACCTTGCTCACGGGGATACAAAACACACAAAGCAATCCTCCATTTCTGCCTTATTTAACCATATGACATCACATCCTGTATTAGGCACTAGTGCAGTCTGGTATTCGTTGTCATACCAAGTATATGCTTTGTGAATTTTAAACACAACCTTGGACAAATTAAAAGAAACCACGCAATGCATTTACATGTTGTAACCATAATTTTGATAATGGTGACAGTTATAGTTCATTCCAAATAGCCCGACCCAGTACGGCTAGCATTCTCTCATTCTTCCTAGTTTATCCTTGTTTCATAATTAATCCTGTGCGTAACTTTAAACGTTGTGATTGTATGCTAGGAGTTCTTACTACCAATGTCACAATTGTTAGGAAACGCGTATTGTCCAACCCAAATTATAATTCAAAATAAAAAAATAAAATATAAAGAATAAATAAAAACAGTGTGACCACATGGGGATCGAACCGTGAGTTCCCAGTTTTATCAGGGGCGCCCCAGTGCTTCGTTCTATTAAGGCCCTTCCAGTTGGGTCGTTTTATTTCACCCGCAATATTATGCATAGCTGTTGCACGATTATAATTATTCTCCTGTGAGCCACAGATTTTTCATCATTATCCTGCCCTCCAGTGGGCCCATTTATCTGACGTGTCCCCCGATCTTAGTTAACTATGCTTTCCCATAACAATCCTGACTGAAATTTTTTGGACATGTCTCCAACTAATATTAATTTGCTTATATGTGGTTGATATATATCCAGCCACTTACACTCCTTTGCCATTTATCAACTATGCCACTGCGGTTTTATCCCTGTCTAGGACTACAAACAAAAGGAAGAATTTGAACTCCAAACTTAATAAGAAATGCTATTGCGACCATGTAACATTTTAAAAACACACAAAGGGAGGAACCATGTTAGAACCTTATTTGATACACAACAAGATAACAGTTGAGCCATCTATCTCTCCTCTATATTGTCTCACCCAATATAGAAACCAATCAGTTTATCATAGATGGGAATGTAACTCTTCATCCTGATTCAGCCCCCATGGGGTCAGAGTTCGAAAATTTAATATGTGCCAGGACTCTTTTTGGCGTAAGATTTTTCTCTATCCCCGCCTCGTGCCTGATGTTCCATTGTTCCAATGCAAAGAAAGTCAATAATTTCCAATTTCCACCATATTTTTTCTCCATATGCTTAGCTATAGCATTGCTCCTGTCAGTGTTGGTTGTTGCTCTAACGTGTTCTAGTATTCTTTTCTTTAAATCGCATATAGTGCTACCTATGTATCTCAAGTGACACGGGCACTCCACCATATAGATCACAAATTGGCTTTTACAATTTATGAGTTGTTTGATTTCCCAGACTTTTTTATTTGCCATTTCAATTTCTTTCGTATTTTTGGCTATTGCACACACTTTGCATTTTGTGCATTTAAAAAATCCTGTCGACCTCAGCCAAGATGTTTGCTTGGGCTTGTTAGTGAAATGACTGTGTATGAGTTGATCTTTTAGATTTGTAGCTCTGCGAAATGTCACGTCAGGAGTATCACCCACAATTTTGGCAACTGTTGAATCTGATTTCAGTATATTCCAATTTTTCCGAAGAATGTTTTTGATCTGTTTATTCTCTGTTGAGTAGGTGGTTATCAATCTGATTTTTGGAAGTCCAACTCGTTGTTCAGTGGTGGTTGTTTTTCTGCAATCAATTCTGTACGTGCCAGCATTGACGTTTTTTGTTTACATGCCAAGACCAATTTGTTATTATACTTTCTCCTCTTGAATCTTTCCGCAATTAGCTTGCTATTCTTTTGCCATTCTGATTCTTCTGAGCAGATCCTTCGTGCCCTTAAAAATTCACCGTAGGGTATATTGTTGATCCAGCTCGGTTGATGATAGCTCTCTGCATGCAATACAGAGTGAGTGGCAGTTGCCTTCCGGTGTAATGTTGTGTGGACTTCATTGTTACTTATATAGACTTCAGTATCCAAAAACACCACCCGACTGTTACTGATGGTGTATGTGAATTTTAGATCAGTATCAGAACCAGAATTTGCTGAATACTTCGACATCCTTAACAATACAGTGTATTGTTAAGGATGTCGAAGTATTCAGCAAATTCTGGTTTTGACCCATCCCAAATTATAATCAAGTCATCGATGTAACGCAGCCATTTGACTATTTTGTTCACATGATGATCATTATTGGTATTCCATGCCATACTTCGTTCCCACCAACCCATTGTTAGACAGGCATAGCTAGGGCTGAATGAAAAGCCCATAGCCGTACCTTTTATCTGACGGTAGATCTCATCACCGAAAATGAAGATGTTTTCATTTAGGCAGATCCGTATCATCTCCAATAACATTTTGTTATGGTTGGCAAACTGGATATTTCGCTCTTGTAAAAAGGATTCAATAGCCACTAGCCCAATCTCATTACGGATATTCATATACAGCGATATCACGTCCATTGTGACTAGATGGTACGATGTGACCCATGGGGTTTCTTGAAGATGTCGTAGCAGATCTCCCGTATCTTGAAGATAAGATGTTAGTTTGGTCACGTATGGCAAGAGAAAGGTATCCAAGTAGTTGGCTATTGGTTCTAATAACGTCCCTTTAGATGAGATGATCGGTCTGCCTGGTGGTCTAGTGGGATGTTTGTGTATCTTTGGTAGGAAGTAGATGGTTCCGGTTTTGGGATGGTCTGTTGTCAAGTATTTTATTTCATCATCATCCAGTAAATTATAATTTTTCCACATCTGTAATTTCCGATCTAATTCCAATTTCAGTTGTTTTGTGGGATTTTCCTTCAATCTCTCATAGTATTCTTTGTTTCCTAGTTGAGAGTGAGCTTCCACTGTATAAAATTCTTTGTCCATAATTATGATGTTCCCACCTTTATCGGCCATCTTTATTTCAATGTCTTCGCATTGTTTCAAATTACTCAATGCCTCTTATTCTTGTCTCGTTAGATTATTTGATTTTTTAATCCATTTTAATTGATACAACTCCTTTGTCACTACCTCATGAAATAGATCTATTTTATTTCCATGTGGGAGCTGAGGGTAATATTTAGACTTTGCTTTTTTGCCGCTTAAACCTGCTCCAAGTTGCATACAATGTGCCCCTATCTCCAGGCCCGGAAGGTTGGGATCTTGATCGAGTTGCATTAACGTTACAAGATCAACAGAATCCCTTACTGCTAATTCCATGGTTGGTGCGGGTATGCTTTTCTTATACTTGGCCATCTTTTTGTTTTCCGCAAATATTTTGGCCAGCTTTATTTTGCGGACATATTTGTATAGATCAATCCTGACTTGAGCCAGATCAGTAGTGTTAGTTGGACAAAAGTTCAAACCCCGTTTAAGCAGCTTTGTTTCTGCCTCCGTTAAATTTTTCTTGGAGAGGTTAACCACTTCAAGATCTTGTACTTCATTTGGGGGATTTAGGTCCACTTCTGTCGCATGCTCCGAGTTGTAGCACCCGCCCTTCTTGACTCTGTGGAGCCGCTTGCCTCTTCTTGTTGGTTTTGTCGTGCGCGTCCACGCGGCTCTGCCTCTTCCCCGATTTCCTGGCGATTGGACCCCCATGGATTTTCCCCAATGCTTTTGCTGGAGGGCCAACCGCATGTCCCCTAAAAAAGAATTCATGGGGCGTGCTGCTGTTAGTTCCTGTTCCCCTTCACTGGCGTCAGTAGATGTCAATGAAGATAAACTTTCAGTAGATGTAGTTGCGGGTCCATTTTCTCTTGTAATTGAAATCTATCAAATTTTTTGCATACGTAAAAATCCGTCCTCTAAATTGTCCTCTTTGTCACGTTGGAACTTGGTCTTTTTTCTCATTTGGACTGTTTCCTCATGTTTTTCGATATATCCTTCCAGTTCCTCTTTAAATTTTGCTTGTTCTGGTGTAAGGTCAATTGCTGCAAATTCCTTTTCCAGCTCTTTAAGTTGCATAGTCGTTTTTTCCAAAGCCAGTTCAATATGTTTGATGAGAATTTCCAACAATCCTAATGAAGATTTTAATATATACTTCCCCCCCACCCCATTCATTTAGTAGCTCATTGCTCGTTTCCTGGTGATTAGGCATTAGATGTATCCTTAGGCCACGAGGGACTCTTTGTACTTCCAAATATTTCTTTAAAGATGTAATCTCCCACCACTTATTAATTTCCTTTTTGGACAGTTTTTCCCAATTCCGCAATTTGTTTTTAGTGTCCATTAATCTTGGGTTAGGAGTTGTATCACCTCCTTTTGTCTTTGCTGTATCTTGCTCAAAAAATGTACTTAAGAATGCTGACCTTTTGGCCTCCCTTTTCTCCATTGTGCTGACTTTGATTACTGTTTGCTTTCAAATGCGTGATAAAGTACTGACAATTTCCTCTTATTCAGTTTCTTTTACTCGACGGAGCTGTCTCATGTAAACCTCTCGTTTTGGGTTCAAATTAAAGACACAGTTCCCAGTGTTAATCTAACCCCTGTTTGCAATTTTGCCCTTTCGAGAGTTTATCTCCTGAGTCCAACCGGTGAATCAATTTCATGCGTTATTTATTACAACAAATACTCGTAGCGTGGCTCACTCACCTAATCCAAGGATACTCGGTGGAAAGTTCAGCCCTCCGGTTGCTCTTTTCACTTTTCGTCTCGTTTCGATGATTTCCGTGAATTCCAATTGAATATTTGATCTTTTGTCCAGCGTTCGCCCGGGTCAAATTACCAATTATTTCCTGCATGGCCCCATTCTCTGACCCTGTGGGCGCATCTTTGGTGGTGCGTTTTGAGTACGGCAGGACCAAGCCGTTTCAAATCAACAAAGTTCTCCCAAGGGAATTCCTCTCCGCACTGACAGCTCCGTCCTCTTTACCAAATAATTTTGCCAGTACTCCAGTGTGGTACAAATCCAGGGTGTTTTTATTATTAACAGCAAGTCAGCACACCCCACCTACGCGTTTCAGTCTCAGCCGAGACCTTGCTTACGGGGATACAAAACACACAAAGCAATCCTCCATTTCTGCCTTATTTAACCATATGACATCACATCCTGTATTAGGCACTAGTGCAGTCTGGTATTCGTAGTCATACCATCTATATGCTTTGTGAATTTTAAACACAACCTTGGACAAATTAAAAGAAACCACGCAATGCATTTACACGTTGTAACCATAATTTTGATAATGGTGACAGTTATAGTTCATTCCAAATAGCCCGACCCAGTACGGCTAGCATTCTCTCATTCTTCCTAGTTTATCCTCGTTTCATAATTAATCCTGTGCGTAACTTTAAACGTTGTGATTGTATGCTAGGAGTTCTTACTACCAATGTCACAATTGTTAGGAAACACGTATTGTCCAACCCAAATTATAATTCAAAATAAAATATAAATAATAAATAAAAAACAGTGTGACCACATGGGGATCGAACCCTGAGTTCCCAGTTTTATCAGGGGCGCTACAGTGCTTCGTGCTATTAAGGCCCTTCCAGTTGGGTCGTTTTATTTCACCCGCAATATTATGCATAGATGTTGCACGATTATAATTCTCCTATGAGCCACAACTTTTTCATCATTATCCTTTTGTTTGTAGTCCTAGACAGGGATAAAACCGCAGTGGCATAGATGATAAATGGCAAAGGAGTGTAAGTGGCTGGATATATATCAACCACATATAAGCAAATTAATATTAGTTGGAGACATGTCCAAAAAATTTCAGTCAGGATTGTTATGGGAAAGCATAGTTAACTAAGATCGGGGGACACGTCAGATAAATGGGCCCACTGGAGGGCAGGATAATGATGAAAAATGTGTGGCTCATAGGAGAATAATTATAATCGTGCAACATCTATGCATAATATTGCGGGTGAAATAAAACGACCCAACTGGAAGGGCCTTAATAGCACGAAGCACTGGGGCGCCCCTGATAAAACTGGGGATTCAGGGTTCGATCCCCATGTGGTCACACTGTTTTTTATTTATTCTTTATATTTTATTTTTTATTTTGAATTATAATTTGGGTTGGACAATACGTGTTTCCTAACAATTGTGACATTGGTAGTAAGAACTCCTAGCATACAATCACAACGTTTAAAGTTACGCACAGGATTAATTATGAAACGAGGATAAACTAGGAAGAATGAGAGAATGCTAGCCGTACTGGGTCGGGCTATTTGGAATGAACTATAACTGTGTCACCATTATCAAAATTATGGTTACAACCTGTAAATGCATTGCGTGGTTTCTTTTAATTTGTCCAAGGTTGTGTTTAAAATTCACAAAGCATATAGATGGTATGACTACGAATACCAGACTGCACTAGTGCCTAATACAGGATGTGATGTCATATGGTTAAATAAGGCAGAAATGGAGGATTGCTTTGTGTGTTTTGTAGCCCCGTGAGCAAGGTCTCGGCTGAGACTGAAACGCGTAGGGGGGGTGTGCTGACTTGCTGTTAATAATAAAAATACCCTGGATTTGTACCACACTGGAGTACTGGCAAAATTATTTGGTAAAGAGGACGGAGCTGTGAGTGCGGAGAGGAATTCCCTTGGGAGAACTTTGTTGATATATATATATATTAGTTCATGAGCTGAGAAAAGCACATCTTAAGATTCAAGTATCCATATAAAGTCTTTTATTAATCTTCTCTTCAAACACTTGAAAAAGTTCTTTCTTCAATTGCTGTAACATTAGTATCCAAGCTTCCAAATACTTGATCAAAGTTCTTCATAACATATTCAAACACAACCAGCCAACACGTGTTTCGCTTCTTCAGGGCTTCGTTCAGTGTGATCGTGAACCTTATCCTTTTTGTTTTCAAATTCCACTTTTCTGTCATATCATATCGGTTGAGTCTTCGCAATCACGATTGCGAAGACTCCACCGATAATGAATACAGCCGCTGTAAGATATGAAAGGATATTTCCAGAGGTTATTGGAAATGCTCACGATATGACAGAAAAGTGTAGTTTGAAAACAGAAAGGATAAGGTTCACGATCACACTGAATGAAGCCCTGAAGAAGCGAAACTTCTTCTTGAAACACGTGTTGGCTGGCTGTGTTTGAATATGTTATGAAGAACTTTGATCAAGTATTTGGAAGCTTGGATACTAATGTTAAAGCAATTGAAGAAAGAACTTTTTCAAGTGTTTGAAGAGAAAAATAATAAAATACTTTATATGGATATTTGAATCTTGAGATGTGCTTTTCTCAGCTCATGAACTACTATAACAATTCCCTTTGAGGGAAACGGGGAACTGAGAATTGGCGCTGGGCACTTTTTCTATTTCCCTTATGTGAAATATATATATACTGGAGGGCTAAATTTGTGATAAAAAGTCATATCAATAAACTAATGGAGAAAAGATAAAATCGTAATGAAATCTAGTAAAATCTAAAATATGGTTAAGGATCTGGATAAACAAAACAATCTTTGTCTATTTTTATATTTAAATTCAATTATTGCACATGTTCACATTGCTTATTTTATTATTTTTTTATTAGGCATTCATAAAAATGATGTGAGAAATGTAAACATTTATAAAGTATCACTACATCTTCAGTTACAATGTATTTAATTGGCTGGTTTAAGCATCGCAATTATTCGTGACCAAGGTCTCTGGGTAGACCGAAACGTGTCATTTTTGCTTTCACCCTGTGAAATAAGGAATAAAAGGATTAATTTAAACCCTTCGTGAGTGCGACCCTATATATATATATATCTCCATAAGCTCTACTTCCTGATGTCCTGGAGATTCAATTGATGATTTAGCTTCTTCAACAGGCCTTATTATTGATGGCATGTGGGCCTTGATTTGTTTTAGTTCCCCCACTATAATTTGTATCTGGTCCTTTTGTGCTTATGGACATCATTATTCAGCATTGATACCTCCAGTAAACCTTGCAAAGTTTTTTGTAGTATCATTATGTCCAGCATGGAGGCAGATGGGGTTGCCAAAATCTCAGAGTTTAGGATGGAGTTTTGTGCTGATTCTTCGTTTACTTTGGTTGGAGACTGTTCCATTCTCTCCTTCTACGACTCTTCTGAGGGGTTACTGGATTTTGAACTATGGTACTCCCTTTCTCCTCCCTTTCCTTGTGAATATCTATCATACAAGGAGACGAGGATCCGTGGTGATGACACCAGTCTTGGTTCCAGGAGTGTCTCATTATGACTTAATATTTCATTGTTGTCTAGGAACGGTAGCTGTACCTCAGACGATAGCTGGCTGGCATTCGCACCCTGGGCTGATTGCCCTTCATCACTTAACTGGGATTCAGTCAATAGTTGTTTTCTTTTAAAATGTTTCCCTACAAAATCCTTAATCGATTTAGTAACTGATGCCCCCCCCCCTCCTTAGTTCTCACAGGGCTGTTGTTTGTAAGTTGATTCTTAAGGTCTCCTACTTTGTCTTTTGTTTCACTTCTCCATTTTCCCCTAGTTTCTCCTCCAAGTTCTTATCTCTCCCAACTATTATGTTCTCAATTTTATTGCAGCTGTTCTGTCTCTTACGTGGTTTGCCTTTCCCTGGTGCCATCTATTGGCTGAAGTCGAGCTTCTTTTTACCGGGCGCCCAGGCTTCCTTTCTGGCTGTACAGCCACTGGTCCCCGCCTCGGCTTTCTCCCTGAGTAAAAGAATAATCCTTTTATTTCTCCCAGGCGTCCCACTCTCACCGGGTACCATCAATCACTTACCTCTCCCCTCTTTTGTCACCGGTTGCTTTGCCTCGAACCTTCCACTGTCTTTGTCCACTACATATTTTTTAGGTCAAGCCTGGGCAACGCATGCGCTGCTTTGCGAGGCATGCTGTATTGAGTTAGGGATTTGATGCTCCGCCCACTCTCCGCCCATATTTTTTATTGGCTTGTGTCATTGTCCTTCGTAAATGCTGGCTTCTGATTCGTTAATAGGCTTGTAGTCCCTACTTAGTACCGACTTGTCTTCATTTGTAACCTCCCATGAGGACTAGCCCTTTTACTTCGGTTGTTACACAGTAGGTCTTATTTAGTCTGTAAGCACTATTTTCTTTAATGAGTTTCTCTTACTGCAGGAGGGCCTCTCATGCGCAGTTGTGACCACCGTCTTGTTTAACTAGTAGCAAACGGTGAGCTCTTCAGGGGCCATGGGAGACAGAAGGGGGCAACTCAGTGATACCTTTAGGGAGGTCAAAGGTGCGTGAAGTAAATTCCGCTAGATCGGATGTGTTTATTTTCTGAACGAACATCTATGCTAAACATGAATATGCTTGAAAAAATGTCTGGATTGCAAGCTACTCGCACGCTGCATTCTTTTCTTTGTTTTGTTGCTGATTTTTATTGTTTTCCTTTTAAAAACCAAACACTCAGCAGTGTCATTTTGTTTCCTTTTGGGAATGGGAGTAAACTGTTTGAGATGTCTGCATTTGTAACCTCCCATAAGGACTGGACATTTTACTTGTGTTGTTACATGGTCTTTTTAGGTCGAGCCTCGACAGCACTTGCGCTGTCTGCAAGACCTGTTGTATTGTATTGTATGTGGTTTGGAACTTAAATAGATTATTATTGGTAGTTGCTTGTGTCAATTAGAAATGCAAGCTTTTTATTGGTGCATTTCTGCAAGTGTCCCTCCCTTGTGTGCGTGTGGCGATTTCACTTAGTGACTATTTTGTTTGGCCATCATTTGATGGTCCCTTATTCGTGTTTCTTTTTGTTTTTACGGGGACGTGCATCTGGTAACAATTATCCAGACCGTAACTTCAGTGCGCGCATCTGGTAACAATCATCCTTATTGGAACTGCAGTGCGACGTGCTTTTATTCCTTTTCTGTCTACCTCGTCGACGTTTGTTTTCCCTTTGCCTTCGATCGTAACTTCAGTGCGTGCATCTGGTAACAATCATCCTTATTGGAACTGCAGTACGACGTGCTTTTATTCTTTTTTTTGTTTACCTCGTCGGCGTTTGTTTTCCTTCTGCGTTTACGGGGACGTGCATCTGAGCAACTGCAGTGTGACTTTTAAAATTTTTAATCCTTTTTTCCTTTACCGTGTGTGGGATTGTTTTGTTTTTACATTTTTGTTGGTGATGTGTAGCTGGTAAAAATAATAAGCATAATTCATGCTAAAAAAAAAACATGAGCGTTTGTTTGTATTTTAATTCTTGTAATGCGCTGTATGCTGAGAAAGAAAACAGGCGTACAGCTGTGCCTGTTTTGATGTCAGCACATCGATTGGAACTGCGTTTCGACGTGCTTTTATTTCTTTTCCCTTTATCTCGTCAGGGTTTGTGTTCTCTTTGCCTTTACAAGGATGTGTATTTGAGCAACTGCAGTGTGTTTTTACAATTTTTTTCCCTTTACCTTGTTGGGGATCTTCTTTTGTTGTATATTTTTGTTAGTGACGTGCAGCTGGTAACAATAATAAAGAATTATTGAGTATTTCTATATATTTTTATAACACGGGGGTATGCTAATAAAGTTTTTTTTTTCGTACTTAACAATGCTAAAAAAGAACCATGGAGCATTATCAAGTTAATAATTTTAAACATTGTGTTTGCTTAACAAATACTCCTGAGCATTTGTTTGTATTTATATATTATTAATACGGTGTATGCTAAAAAAGAAACGTTAAGCATTTTATATGTAATTAGTTTCACCACGGCCTATAGATAAAAAAATCAGGAGCATTTGTTTGTATTAATTTTATTTTAACATGGTGTTTATTAAAATAGAACCTCTGAGCATTATTTCTTTGAAATTTCACCTATTATAGGCTTTCTTTCTAATAAGCATCCAGCTCTGCAGCAAGTGGAGAGTTTTTACTATTTTCACTATTGTTAGGAAAGAAACAAAAGCTTGCTTTTTACTTTTTGTGGATGTTTTTTTTCGTTTAAGTATATTGGCAGTTTACTTTTTTTTATATCTGCGCAATTTGTTTATGAACAAATGGAGAGCCTATTGAATCCGTTCACACCACCATAGACTTGTTGTCTCAGCCATTCTTTTCTGTTTTAGCAGTACAATACGACTGGATTCACACCTTAAACACAGCAACAAACGATAGAAACGGCTCCCACTACCACAGACTCTTTGGCGTGCACACCCTCTCATTAGCAACTACGTGTGTGTGCATTTCAAAGAGCTTCCAATATAAGGGTAGCCTGATGGAAACTGTTACTTTTCTCACCAATAAAATGCACATGTAAATTAATAGAAAGCACTTCCACTACCACAGACTTCTTGACGCATGCACCTATTTTTTAGCAACTAGGTGCGTGCGCATTTTAAATATGTTTTAACGTAAGGTTAGTCGGATGGAAACTGTTACCCATAATTATACCGATGTTAACTACAAAGTGAGTTGTTGCTTTTTCTTTAGCAGCGCATACTTCATAAAGCCAGTAGTGCTGGTACAGTGGTGCGCAGTTTATAAAGCACAATTTAGTCTAATAAATTTTAACAGAAAACCAGGGTGGGGTTACGTTTATTATTGGTGTGACATACGCAGTAACTTTTGTTTACCAGCATATCACTTCTGCGCCTAATAAATAGTACTCCAAGCTGCTGATCTGATCCCATTAGTAATTCCTCATTATTACTCCTTTAAACAGTGCTGCAACAGCCTCTC
The DNA here is from genome assembly GCA_963921515.1 of Calotriton arnoldi. NCBI lineage: Eukaryota > Metazoa > Chordata > Amphibia > Caudata > Salamandridae > Calotriton > Calotriton arnoldi. The sequence goes on from CAWUFW010000680.1 coordinate 2,567,835, forward strand.
TAATCCCGTAGGTTACTCTTCCATTCTAACTCCTCTAGGCTCAGCTGAAGCTGTGTCTCTGTTTCCAGTGGTAATTTACCATTCTAACACATCTAGGCAGTGCTGCTAGCTGCTACTCTGGTCCTGTCGTTAATTCCTCATTCTAAGTCTTCAACACAGTGCTCCTAGCTGCTACTCGTGTCTTGTCGAAAATTCATCAGTCTAGGTCCTCTAGACAGTACTGTTAGCTGCTACTCTGGTGCCATTAGTAATTCCTCATTATAAGTCCTCTACACAATACTGCAAAATGCTACTATAATCCCATTACTAATTCCTCAATCTTAGTCCTCTACACAGTGCTGCAACATGCTACTATGGTCCCATTGGTAATTCCTCATTCTAAGTTCTCTAAACAGTACTACAAACTGCTACTCTGATCCCATTGGTAATTCATCATTATAACTCCTCTACACAGTAATGCAGCTACTTCTCTGGTCCCATCAGTAACTCCTCCATTCTAAATACTCTAGGCAGTGCTGCAGCTGTGCCTCAGTTCCCAGTAGTAATTCCCCATTTATAATCCAATAAACAGTGCTGCAGCTGCGTCTCAGTACATATATCCACAACACTATAAAAAAAAACATAAGTAAAACACATTCTCATTTATAATGCCAATAGCTCTAACTCGCAAAAATGCGAGACCGTTTGTTTATCTATAGTCTGTGAGCAGTATTTTCTTTAATGTCTATTTTAGCTGCTGTTGCAGGCACAACAGGCTCTCCCTAACCCACCCTGCTTCCTGACAGCGTGGCGCACGATCATGGATGCTGCTCTTTATTTGAAACACAGATCTGCACTTCTGAAATGCTATGCTGCTTAACAAATGCTTTTTTTTTTTTTTAAAGTGCCTCATACCGCGCTTTCACTTCAATATCTGCCATACACTTTTCTTTACACGAGCCGCGTCTTAAGAAATGGTCGTGGTCGGCATTAAAGTGAAAGCGCGCTATAGGGCACTTTAAAAAAACAAAAAACATTTGTTTGTCAACTTGACTCAGGTCGTCTAAAGAAAGGAGCATTGCCGACATTAAAATGAAAGCGCAGCATGGGGCGCTTTTACAAACATCCATTTGCAATGCAATAGATCTCGCATTTGCCAGAGTTTGAGCTATTGGCATTGTAAATTACAATGCCTTTTATTTATGTTTTAAAAACCAACACATAAATAAAAGGCATTGTCATTTACAATGCCAATAGCTCAAACTCTCGCAAATGCGATACCTATTGCATTGCAAATGCTCGTCTTCCTTCTTTCTTTGTTTATTTACTGTCCCCTGCCTCCATTTAGTCTCCTTTTGTTAGCAATGTATCTCCCTGTGGACGAGTTACTTCTGGGATGGTTCCTGACTTATTGCCGCACACTGTGCGCCCCACGGCATCCCGTGGAGACCCAAGCAGTCACCCTCTCCAGCCAGCGACTGGCTTCTGCCACTCCGGCCGACCCCTTCACTTTTCACTTTTTATTAGCTGGACGTAATCTTCTGCCCACAACCACCGAGAAATGCCTTCGGCCCCGGCCCCGCCGAGATGAAGTGTCTCCTCTCTCCTCACTCGCAGCTGCACGCTGCTGCCCAGTTCATCTCCTCCTCGCTCGATGTCCGCCAGCTCCCACACGCGCACCGTCAATCTGGCGAGCGGACACAAGCACGAGTGCAAGTGAGGCACGCTACACCCTCGGTGTTCGGCATGTCCACTGGCACAGCGTCGTCAGAGGGCAGAGTCAGTGTCTGCCTTTGTCAGTGTTAGAGACAGATTACTGTGTGGTGTGCTTCAAAACTCAGGAAGATTAACTTTAGACTGGCAGTACTGCTCCCTCCAGATGCACCTGTCTGCCACCACCTGTGCACAATATTTATGAGTCTAGCCAAAAGAACTCCACACAAAAGAGGGGTGCAGTTCCTTTGGGGTGGGAGGATGGGGAGAAAGTGCTCAAAGATGGATCCGAAGAACTGATCAGAAGGACCCTGGGGGGTGGTGGGATACCTATGATCAGATCTGAAATCCCTCAAACACCCTGGAGGGTGTCATGCTTCATCATAGTCAACATATAAAGGTGTTCCCAGAGGAGTTATTTATACATTACTCAATAATGAATCAGTTCAAAATATGATCCTATTACATGCCTAAGGTCAATCGTCCATGAATTCTGACACAGGCATATTTTTGTAAGCAAAAATATGTTTCTTATATAAATGAATCAATATAGCATCATATACATTATGAAGAATTCCAGTATGAAAACAAAACAGCCTTAATACATTGGTATAGCAACACAGGTGCCATCACACAATCCCTCAAAGCCAATCAACTACATTCATAATGGGGATATAGGGAAACGCAAAATCCTCTTTACAATGTGTTGAAGGTAGGAAGTCCACAGGAGGCCAGGTTGTAGTTCCAAGAAGTAACTTTATTCAGGTTCAAGTTACAGAAGCTTTAGGTTGATAGCCAAGGTGGTAAGTAGGCCAATATGTACACCCCACCAGGAGCAGCCTCCTAGCTGCTCAGCCTGCAATCACCAACTCTCTCAGATCTGGCACCCAACATTCCAAGGCATCATCAAGATTCCACACATGCTCAGGCTGAACAGCAAGGGGAAGGAGAGAGAGCACAGAAAGAGGAAAAGTCACAACACTACATATCCTCTTTCTTTACACTGAAAGAAAAAACAAAGTAAAAAGAGATACACAGAAGTAAATACATCACTTAAGCAAGTAAGTGCACTAAGAAATTGATAGAAAGTTAATCAAAAATGCAATAAAACAATGGAACACTACCATAAGATACGCACCCAATAGTACAATGGCATGAAGAAAACAGGTGCGAAATAATAACTAAATAAGAACAAAAACATAACAATAATAAAAAGAGAACCACACCCATCCCCTATTCTCATAAGGAGAGGGCAGCAAAAGTAAAGTATGCGAGCACACATACCACAACACCCGAAGGGTCAAAAGAGTCTCAGGCAAAAACATGCAGAGTGGCAAGTCGCACACAACGCAAATCCTGCAAATCAAAAAATAACAAGCACACAGGATCTCAATGCAAACAAGTAAAAGAAGTAAGCAAAAATACGCACCAGACCAGTACGCCTGACGTCAAGGCACCCCTACGTTCTGTGAAAAGGAGCAAACAGCGAACCAGCGCTGCAAACAGAAAGTGACGAGAACTTAGAAAAAGAAAAATGTACGTGCGTGTAAAGTAGCAAGTAGGCAACCCTCAAGAACAACGCAAAAGCTGAATTGTACGCCTACTCATGTAAAGTAGCAAGTAGGCAACCCTGAAGAAGAACAAAAAGCTGAATTGTACGCCTACTCATGTAAAGTAGCAAGTAGGCAACCCTGAAGAAGAACAAAAAGCTGAATTGTACGCCTACTCATGTAAAGTAGCAAGCAGGCAACCCTCAAGAACAACGCAAAAGCTGAATCGTACGCCTACACACACCCCACAATGAAGGGGTAACAAGTAAAATTTAAAAACTGCGCAGTAAGTAATGCAATACTCAAAAACAACAAGAATACTAGAAATTAGGCCTTAAAGGGTAACACACCCCAGTCACAGTAAAGTACACATGTAAGCATGCAAATGAACCCAATGTAATAAGGTACGCAAGTATTCATACAAGTAAACCTAAAGTAAACAGAAACTAAATACACAAAGTGCATTGTAATCATAAACAGTTTTCACTAAAGTTACGTAAATGTCACTGCATGCGACACTTTCCACGAGTGGAAGAATTCTTGGTATGCACCAATAAACAATAATGAACGGGTTAGAAGAAAATATACGTAGTAATGAATAATAACACCTGCATAAAGGATAAAATCATCACATGAGAAGCATATATAAACGTTGACCCTAAGAGAATGAAGACTGAACATTAAAACATAAGAATAATATAAACACTGGTAAAGAAATACTATCCAAAGAAAACAATAAGCTAAAATAAATAAAGTAGTCACCGTGGTCATGCTCAAGCTTGGAAACGTGTGGAACGCAAACATGGAAAAACAGTACCTTCGTTGAAGATTAATCACTGAAGAGCAGCGCGCAGAAGCAAAGGGTAGCTGAAACACAACTTAAGTAAAATTAAACAGGAGGCAAAAATTACTAGTCCTCTAGAATCCAACGACGTTCCGATGACATCTGGTGAAAGGAACTTTAGAAAGTGAGACATCTTGGTCGGCAAACAAAGTACGTGGTTGGCAGCCAGGGTAAAGAAAAACAGCATAGGCTGCCGCCAACCGCAAGATGGCGGCACGTTTTTAGACGTAGTGCCGAGGGGATCAAGGCACGTTGTTGCACGCAGGCATTGCTCGGAGGCGGAGAGGATGAAGATGTAGAGACGTCATCAGGGGCTCCTCTGTTGTTGCGCGCGGCAGCAATGAGTAGTATGTGACGAAAGGAGACCGTTGAAGGTAGGTGGCGGTTTCCATTTGAACTTTGGATATGTGTGGCGCAGCAAAGTTAAAGATATGACAAACTTTGTATATGTGTGGCGCAGCAAAGTTAAAGGTATGACATATCCAGATCGTAACATTGCCCCAAACATGACACATCTCGCGCAACAAGAGGTAACCTCCAGCACGAAGTGAGGAGAAAAAGCGAGGGTTTGAAATGTCAGGCAATGTAACGGCTCCCAAAGAAATTGCATGGCCACTGCCCAGAACGCATAATTCAATTCCCCAGGGTGACACCAGATAACAAGGATGACACACCGCATAGCAAACGCGCCGTAGATAGTTTGTGCCATTTCAAATGAAAGAGGGCAGTTGAACTGGCACGCATCAGGAAAGTATAAAAATGAAAGTGGGTCACAACAAAAAATAAGAAGTGCCCACGAAACACAAAGTACACGCCTTAGGTTAGTACACTTGAAACGCAGAGGCCGGTAGTAGCAAAGGCGCTGGGCAAGTATTACAGCATAAAGCACAGGCAGTGCATAACTCACCGAGCTTGAGTGAGGTGGAAAACTGGCACGCCCGAGTTGAGGCTGACCGGTCTGAAATGGTCACTGGTGGGGCTGTGGTTGCCAAGTTCTTTAGGAGGTAACTCGTAGGTACGTTGAGCTTGAGTTTCTTTTAAGTTGCAGTTGCAGTCTATTTTAGTTCCAGTAAGTTGCAATTTAAGCATTCCTTGTAAATCACGCAGGTTCGAAGTTCAATCGTCGCCAAAATGTTGAAGGTAGGAAGTCCACAGGAGGCAGGGTTGTAGTTCCAAGAAGTAACTTTATTCAGGTTCAAGTTACAGAAGCTTTAGGTTGATAGCCAAGGTGGTAAGTAGGCCAATATGTACACCCCACCAGGAGCAGCCTCCTAGCTGCTCAGCCTGCAATCACCAACTCTCTCAGATCAGGCACCCAACATTCCAAGGCATCATCAAGATTCCACACATGCTCAGGCTGAACAGCAAGGGGAAGGAGAGAGAGCACAGAAAGAGGAAAAGTCACAACACTACATATCCTCTTTCTTTACACTGAAAGAAAAAACAAAGTAAAAAGAGATACACAGAAGTAAATACATCACTTAAGCAAGTAAGTGCACTAAGAAATTGATAGAAAGTTAATCAAAATGCAATAAAACAATGGAACACTACCATAAGATACGCACCCAATAGTACAATGGCATGAAGAAAACAGGTGCGAAATAAGAACTAAATAAGAACAAAAACATAACAATAATAAAAAGAGAACCACACCCATCCCCTATTCTCATAAGGAGAGGGCAGCAAAAGTAAAGTATGCGAGCACACATACCACAACACCCGAAGGGTCAAAAGAGTCTCAGGCAAAAACATGCAGAGTGGCAAGTCGCACACAACGCAAATCCTGCAAATCAAAAAATAACAAGCACACAGGATTTCAATGCAAACAAGTAAAAGAAGTAAGCAAAAATACGCACCAGACCAGTACGCCTGACGTCAAGGCACCCCTACGTTCTGTGAAAAGGAGCAAACAGCGAACCAGCGCTGCAAACAGAAAGTGACGAGAACACAGAACGTAGAAAAAGAAAAATGTACGTGCGTGTCAAGTAGCAAGTAGGCAACCCTCAAGAACAACGCAAAAGCTGAATTGTACGCCTACGCATGTAAAGTAGCAAGTAGGCAACCCTGAAGAAGAACGAAAAGCTGAATTGTACGCCTACTCATGTAAAGTAGCAAGTAGACAACCCTGAAGAAGAACGAAAAGCTGAATTGTACGCCTACTCATGTAAAGTAGCAAGTAGGCAACCCTGAAGAAGAACAAAAAGCTGAATTGTACGCCTACTCATGTAAAGTAGCAAGTAGGCAACCCTCAAGAACAACGCAAAAGCTGAATCGTACGCCTACACACACCCCACAATGAAGGGGTAACAAGTAAAATTTAAAAACTGCGCAGTAAGTAATGCAATACTCAAAAACAACAAGAATACTAGAAATTAGGCCTAAAAGGGTAACACGCCCCAGTCACAGTAAAGTACACATGTAAGCATGCAAATGAACCCAATGTAATAAGGTACGCAAGTATTCATACAAGTAAACCTAAAGTAAACAGAAACTAAATACACAAAGTGCAATGTAATCATAAACAGTTTTCACTAAAGTTACGTAAATGTCACTGCATGCGACACTTTCCACGAGAGTGGAAGAATTCTTGGTATGCACCAATAAACAATAATGAACGGGTTAGAAGAAAATATACGTAGTAATGAATAATAACACCTGCATAAAGGATAAAATCATCACATGAGAAGCATATATAAACGTTGACCCTAAGAGAATGAAGACTGAACATTAAAACATAAGAATAATATAAACACTGGTAAAGAAATACTATCCAAAGAAAACAATAAGCTAAAATAAATAAAGTAGTCACCGTGGTCATGCTCAAGCTTGGAAACGTGTGGAACGCAAACATGGAAAAACAGTACCTTCGTTGAAGATTAATCACTGAAGAGCAGCGCGCAGAAGCAAAGGGTAGCTGAAACACAACTTAAGTAAAATTAAACAGGAGGCAAAAATTACTAGTCCTCTAGAATCCAACGACGTTCCGATGACATCTGGTGAAAGGAACTTTAGAAAGTGAGACATCTTGGTCGGCAAACAAAGTACGTGGTTGGCAGCCAGGGTAAAGAAAAACAGCATAGGCTGCCGCCAACCGCAAGATGGCGGCACGTTTTTAGACGTAGTGCCGAGGGGATCAAGGCACGTTGTTGCACGCAGGCATTGCTCGGAGGCGGAGAGGATGAAGATGTAGAGACGTCATCAGGGGCTCCTCTGTTGTTGCGCGCGGCAGCAATGAGTAGTATGTGACGAAAGGAGACCGTTGAAGGTAGGTGACGGTTTCCATTTGAACTTTGGATATGTGTGGCGCAGCAAAGTTAAAGGTATGACATATCCAGATCGTAACATTGCCCCAAACATGACACATCTCGCGCAACAAGAGGTAACCTCCAGCACGAAGTGAGGAGAAAAAGCGAGGGTTTGAAATGTCAGGCAATGTAACGGCTCCCAAAGAAATTGCATGGCCACTGCCCAGAACGCATAATTCAATTCCCCAGGGTGACACCAGATAACAAGGATGACACTCGCATAGCAAACGCGCCGTAGATAGTTTGTGCCATTTCAAATGAGAGGGCAGTTGAACTGGCACGCATCAGGAAAGTATAAAAATGAAAGTGGGTCACAACAAAAAATAAGAAGTGCCCACGAAACACAAAGTACACGCCTTAGGTTAGTACACTTGAAACGCAGAGGCCGGTAGTAGCAAAGGCGCTGGGCAGGTATTACAGCATAAAGCACAGGCAGTACATAACTCACCGAGCTTGAGTGAGGTGGAAAACTGGCACGCCCGAGTTGAGGCTGACCGGTCTGAAATGGTCACTGGTGGGGCTGGGGCTGCCAAGTTCTTTAGGAGGTAACTCGTAGGTACGTTGAGCTTGAGTTTCTTTTAAGTTGCAGTCTATTTTAGTTCCAGTAAGTTGCAATTTAAGCATTCCTTGTAAATCACGCAGGTTCGTAGTTCAATCGTCGCCAAAATGTTGAAGGTAGGAAGTCCACAGGAGGCAGGGTTGTAGTTCCAAGAAGTAACTTTATTCAGGTTCAAGTTACAGAAGCTTTAGGTTGATAGCCAAGGTGGTAAGTAGGCCAATATGTACACCCCACCAGGAGCAGCCTCCTAGCTGCTCAGCCTGCAATCACCAACTCTCTCAGATCAGGCACCCAACATTCCAAGGCATCATCAAGATTCCACACATGCTCAGGCTGAACAGCAAGGGGAAGGAGAGAGAGCACAGAAAGAGGAAAAGTCACAACACTACACAATGTAATTTCATGAATCCACAGTCCCAGTGGCTTAAATCCTTAGCTTTCAAATGGTTTAAAAGGGTTTGAAGCACCACAAGATGTAGTAAATGGAGTTAGGGAGGATAGACTTGTCAGTCTATGATGTCCTAAATGATGTTAATGAGGACAGACTTGACAGTCTATCCTCCTTAACTCCATTTACTACATCTTGTGGTACTTCAGTCCCTTCTAAACCATTTGAAGGCCCAACGAGGCCCTCATTTACCTAGTTCATGTTACACACGTAAGCAGTATCCTTTCCCTCACCCCTTTCAACATTGACAGCATGAGACCATAGAACGTTTGGTGTTGATTAGAGATATTTCAATCTCCGGCCATATTTTATTCATGAAAAACAAACCGATTAAGGACTAAAACAATTCGGCTTTACGGAGACCTCACACCTCAAAAGTATAAACATGATTTTTACATTTCTCCCCAGTGTTTAACGTAGTCAGCTAGACATCGAGTCACCTATCCCCACTACCTCCCCATGCAGAACATTCTGTGAGCTCATTGTTGGCCTGCAACCCAGTTCCCTGTCTCTTCTGCAAATTTTGGTGATGAGGCCTCTAAAGGGTTCACCCCCTGCCCAAAATCAGATTGAGGTTTTTACATGAAAATCCTTGTGCTCCAATCTGTACCAATGAACAATCACCCTCACGCAAAGTCCTGTATCTAAAAATCTCAAAATCATGCAGGAGGCCTGCTCACCTCAGAGAAACCCTACCTGGGGCACCCCACACATCGTCGGAGAGCCAGACTGGGCAACCAGTCCAAACGTTGTTCCCCTGTAGCAAACCGCATCCTCCAACCCCCAAAGGGCCAATGTCACAAAAACGCCAATGCACATGCGTAGAGGTGGGTAAAGGGCCGCAGAGAGTGACCATCCCAAACTCCGCTAATTGTAGCTTCTATAACGAATGTCGCAAGCATCGCCTTTGAGGTCCAGTGACACTGTTCTCTTATGCATAGTATTTGTGTGACATGCCAAAGATGACCTGAAGTGTTTACGCCAACCATGAACTCACCCCACACCAATATGACAAAAGGAACTTGTTAAACTTAACAGTTCCTGCAAAACAGCAAGAAAGTTAAAAAACACTGCAAGCAACAAAGCACTGCACACTTCCAAAAACAGGACTACTTACAACTCCTACAAGAATCCCCACCTGCACCAGCTCCTATCCAGTGCTGTGGGTCATGATTCGGTCTGGGATGGCAATTCCGTCTTCAGGGGAGGAGAGGCAGGCAAAAGACCAAGCCCCAGCCTCGCCTGCCTTTTGTTCGGCCACACCTGCAGCCATGCCCCTCGGCACCTTGCACTGTTGGGAGATCCCCCACATGACCGGCGGCAATTGTTCTTTTCAAGAAGGCTGGCCATGCCCCCCAAAAGGGGGATGCCTTCCTCCAAGATTCCTGGTCCCGCCAATGCCCTCTCATAGATGTTGGCTCTCCCCAATTGGCGGTGAGCCTTGGGACATTTTCTCGTTGGAGTCTCCCATGCAAGTTTTCGAAATACAGAAAATGAATATCCTTCGTATGTATTGATTCTACGTTGTTCTCTAGCACTAGTGGGTATCTGCTCTTTTATTCCTGCAAAAAACGATAATAGTGTAATGCTTACTGTTGGTTTGTGGAGGACCTGGTGAAATTCTATGGGTTCTTGCAATGGAGAAATGTTTAAATGTATGAAACTGTGTGCCTAGGAACATATTGCAACAGGATATTATATTTCCATGCAATGATGTTGGCATTATCCATTCCGATCTTTCTGGAATTCCAACTACATGAAGGATAGTGTTTCGTGTTATAGATTTTTCAAGTCCTCGTATTTCCGATTTAGAAGTTAGAGCTGTTGGTCAGTATTGGACTGATGTTCTTTGGTGTTACTCTACAACTGTGAAAGTTGTTTTTTTAAGTTTCTTTGTTAGCTTTGAAGAAGGAAGTCAGTTGATTGTCCATGGAATGTACCTTGTGTGCCAAGGTCTGAAACTTTGTTACTTGTCCTACTTTTTTTTTTTTTTTTACTGTGTTATATATAGTATAGACATTGACTTAATTTGGTAGCTAAAATATTAGTTGCCTCATGCTTAACTTGCCAAGTCGTTATAGTGTTGAACCGTGGCGTCTAAGGGCTGCAAGCGATTCTACAGTAGTGTGGTTTTCTGTACCACGTAGGTGGCATATCGCCTTTATTTTTGTTGATCCATGGACTAGTATTTGCTTTGACAGGAGTGTTCTGTTGTTGTGTTTTATCTTTATCTAAAATATTCTGGGCTCTTTGTAAGTGCAGCTAATGTAACCTCTTCCTCATTAGAACAGATTGGTGTTCCAGCCTGTAGAATTAGTAACATTTTCCTAGATAATAACTTGGGGCGAGCGCTATACTCTGGCTTAGAAGTTAGCCATATTGTTGGAGTTAGAAGATTATTTTCATTCAGTTTCTTAGGTGACGCACGTAAAATTGATAATTCAGCAGCCCGCCATGTTTGTTTTTTCAGTGCTCTGTAGAGGCTTATTTAGAGGTATTTTATCAGCCCGCTTTTTGTTTGATGGTAGGGCCTGTAATTTGGGTGGGAGGTGTGTTTATTATGCCCTCTCCGTATTTGCATTATTCTCCTCTGTACGTATATTTTTCATGTTTTAATATCCCCTCCCTCTAGGGAGAAACTCGTTTATAATTTAATTAATAATAACTTGTTTAATTATGGCCTGTATGTATGCTGTGTGTCCTTTTTTAGGTCTCGCGCCTAGCGTTGCAGTGCGCAGCACGAGACCTCCTCGCGCAGCGCGAGACCTCTAGAAAGGGCTTCTGAAAACGACCCACACGCTCGTGCGTGTGGTTTTGTTTTCAGAAGCCCTCATTGGCTGAGCGTGCGTTTTTTTAGAAAAAACGGCACGCGATTGGGCAAAGGCGGGCGCATGTCCCGCCTTCGCTCCTCCCATTCCCGACGGTGGCCAGAACGCGCAGCAGCGCGCGTTCGCCTCGCTGCCGCTGCCGCGCTCCCTGGCCCCCGCTCCTCTGTGGTGCGCGCGCACCACTGGTTAAGTCAAGGTATTACGCTCTATTTTCAAATTCGCACTCCTTTTTGAGAAGTCTACGCTTTATTATTTCAAATAAAAGTGTCAGGAACACAATATGCGCTTTTGAAAACACCAAGGGCGCTGGTGATCAAGTGCTATGCTAAATACATAGCAACAATCAAACTACTAAAGCGAATGTGTTTATAGTAAAAATCAGATTATTGGTAATCGACTGTAGCCGAGTACTCACGGAAGCGATTTTTGGCCTGCGAGGTCCATTGGATGTGAGAATCTTAGGCCGCTGTTCTAAGCAGGGTGCGGGGCTGAAGGGGCTTCCACTCGCGGGGAGAAGTTATGACACAGCTGCGGGGGTCTTCAAGGCCGGTGGCTCTAGCACCACAGGGATGGATAAGTTCAGGGGCCGCCTCTAGTATTTCAATGAGAGGGGTGGTGCAGAGGACACGGAGCGCGTCTCGCCTCCCGCTCTCCGCCGCAGAGTAGGAAGTGGGAACCACGTCTGTGTCTGAAGTAGATCGGGTTCCCCTTGTCACCATGGACACGGCTTTGAACCATCCTATTGGCTGACCAGTCATTCTAAGCTTTAAAGGGGCATTATACAAGCATATTCGCGGACACAGAGTAACTATTTGATGACACTGAGCGCTGGATAGCGCGCGCCTTGAAATGCATTTTCAAGTTTCTTCCCGCGTTGCTGTTATTCAAAAAAGATAATCATTTCGGAAGGGTGAAAGCGAAGTCACATTTAGAAGACTTAAATATGTAGCCTTCGGTGTACCGAACTGAAAAAGAACACTTTGGCAACCGCAGGGAGTAAACACAGTAACTACTTACTTACTCCATTGTTCAGAAAGTATTCCGAGCTGAGTAAGGTGTATGGAAGTTTTGTATGTGTTACTATAAACCTGGCGCTCTGGGGCTGTGCAGCAAGGATCAGGCGAGGGCTCCTGTTTGAATTGTAATTGCATTTACATTTTAATAGCGATTACTACCTCTGTGTGGGCCACTGAAGCGCTTGTTAGTACGGATAGCAAGTACACCAGGTTGTCATGATGTAAACATAACACCCTCTCCAACTGGAGGGACACGAAGAAGCCGCTCATGGGGAAGCTACGGAAACACGGAGGCAGGATTTGGGAGTAGCAGGTGTGTGACATCACAGAGTTGAACCCTGGCCCAGCCTCACCCCTCAGCAACCTCCAGTTTAGTGTGGAGGTGCTGCAGGCAGAGCTAACCCATAGCTGCCAAGTTTTGAGTTTAAATATGCGTGACATTCCTATGTTTTCGGTGTGCTAAATGTGACATTCCAATGCCACGTGTGACACTTTGACTCGCACTTAATTCTGAGTAGAACAAGAGTAGAGTGGGACTAGTGCTCCTGACAACAATGAGAATAGCGCTGATAATAACAATGGGACTAGTGCCGATGCCAACAATGAGAATAGCACTGATGATAACAATGGGACTAGTGCCGATGCGAACAAAGAGAATAGCACTGATGATAACAATGGGACTAGTGTCGATGCCAACAATGAGAATAGCACTGATGATAACAATGGGACTAGTGCCGATGCCAACAATGAGAATAGCACTGATGATAACAATGGGACTATTGCTCATGACAGCAATGAGAATAGCACTGATAACCATGGGACTAGTGCCCATGACAACAATGAGAATAGCCCTGATGATAACAACAGGACTAGTGGTGATGATAACAATGAGAATAGCACTGATAACAATGGGACGTGTGCCGATGCCAACAATGAGAATAGCACTGATGATAACAATGGGACTAGTGCCCATGACAACAATGAGAATAGCGCTGATGATATCAATGGGACTAGTGCCCATGACAACAATGAGAATAGCGCTGATGATACCAATGGGACTAGTGCTCCTGACAACAATGAGAATAGCACTGATGATAACAATGGGACTAGTGCCAATGCCAACAATGAGAATAGCACTGATAACCATGGGACTAGTGCCCATGACAACAATGAGAATAGCGCTGATGATACCAATGGGACTAGTGCCCATGACAACAATGAGAATAGCGATGATGATACCAATGGGACTAGTGCCGATGCCAACAATGAGAATAGCACTGATGATAACAATGGGACTAGTGCCGATGCCAACAATGAGAATAGCACTGATGATAACAATGGGACTAGTGCCCATGACAACAGTGAGAATAGCACTGATAACCATGGGACTAGTGCCCATGACAACAATGAGAATAGCGCTGATGATACCAATGGGACTAGTGCTCCTGACAATGTGAATAGCACTGATAATAACAATGGGACTAGTGCCGATGCCAACAATGAGAATATCGCTGATGATAACAATGGGACTAGTGCCGATGCGAACAGTGAGAATAGCACTGATAACAATGGGACTAGTGCCGATGCCAACAATGAGAATAGCACTGATGATAACAATGGGACTAGTGCCGATGCCAACAATGTGAATAGCACTGATGGTAACAATGGGACTAGTGCCGATGCCAACAATGAGAATAGCGATGATGATACCAATGGGACTAGTGCCGATGCCAACAATGAGAATAGCACTGATAACCATGGGACTAGTGCCCATGACAACAATGAGAAGAGCGCTGATACCAATGGGACTAGTGCCCATGACAACAATGAGAATAGCACTGATGATACCAATGGGACTAGTGCCGATGCCAACAATGAGAATAGCACTGATGATAACAATGGGACTAGTGCCGATGCCAACAATGAGAATAGCACTGATGATAACAATGGGACTAGTGCCGATGCCAACAATGAGAATAGCACTGATGATGACAATGGGACTAGTGCCGATGACAACAATGAGAATAGCACTGATAACCATGGGACTAGTGCCCATGACAAAAATGAGAATAGCGCTGATGATACCAATGGGACTAGTGCTCCTGACAACAATGAGAATAGCACTGATGATAACAATGGGACTAGTGCCGATGCCAACAATGAGACTAGCACTGATGATAACAATGGGAATAGTGCTGATGCCAACAATGAGAATAGCACTGATAACAATGGGACTAGTGCCCATGACAACAATGAGAATAGCGCTGATGATACCAATGGGACTAGTGCTCCTGACAACAATGAGAATAGCGCTGATAATAACAATGGGACTAGTGCCGATGCCAACAATGAGAATAGCACTGATGATAACAATGGGACTAGTGCCGATGCGAACAAAGAGAATAGCACTGATGATAACAATGGGACTAGTGCCGATGCCAACAATGAGAATAGCACTGATGATAACAATGGGACTAGTGCCGATGCCAACAATGAGAATAGCACTAATGATAACAATGGGACTATTGCTCATGACAGCAATGAGAATAGCACTGATAACCATAGGACTAGTGCCCATGACAACAATGAGAATAGCCCTGATGATAACAACAGGACTAGTGGTGATGATAACAATGAAAATAGCTCTGATGATAACAATGGGACTAGTGCTCATGACAACAATGAGAATAGCACTGATGATAACAATGACTATAGCTCTGATGATAACAGTGGGACTAGTGCTAACGAGAACAGTGAGAATAGCGCTGATGACAACAATGAGAATAGTGCTGATGACAACACTAATGACAACAACGAAAATAGCGCTGATGATAACAATGAGACTAGTGCCGATGACAACGAGACTAGTGCCGATGACAACAATAAGAATAGCACTGATGATAACAGGACTAGTGCAGATGGCAAAACTGCATGATTAAGAGACTGTTACTCAGGGTCCGTACTGCTCATTCATAGGAGACACTGTCCTGGACTCACATGCCTCTCATCAGTGTGCACACTGGTCTTTAACCATATTCCTCCAACAGATTCTACCACATTATTACAGGTTAATATGTTCCTTGGGAGGCTTCCTGACTCCTGCCATTGGGATTTAAGTTCTGCCACTATGTTGATTATAATTCCAGTGTTGGAGCATTGTGCTTTTGGTTAAACGAAGCCATCTCGTGCTTTACCTGTACTCGTTTGGTTTTGTGAGTAACGTTAAAGGAGCCAGTATGCGCTGTGGAAAGGGCTTTTCGGTAACAACAAGCATTTGCAATGCAATAGGTCTCGCATTTACGCAAGTTTGAGCTATTGGCATTGTAAATGACAATGGCTTTTATTTATGTTTCAAAAACCAAAACATAAATAAAAGGCAATGTCATTTACAATAAAAATAGCTCAAACTCTCGCATTATTACAGTTTGAGCTATTGGTGTTGCATTATTTAGCAATGCCAATAGCTCAAACTTTAATAATGCGAGACCTATTGCATTGCAAATGCTTGTCTTATATATTCGGCACATTGTCGGAGATCATGAAAGTAGGAGAGGGATGGTAATTTAAGACTAAAAAGTAGCACACTGCTGTGATGGATCTGTTGGCTCATTTGGCTCATGTGCACCTGCCACATTAAATAGTCCCTAAAGTGTATTGTAGTAGGCCTGACCTCTGTTAAGCCTAACTAATGTTACTGGTGAGATGTGTGCTGGGGGAAGAATGATCCATTTCATAAGAAGCTCCTTAGGATTTAGACTGATATGTTGGCTTCAGACCTCAGAAATATGGCAGGTGTAGTTCCTAATGCACTGGCCCTCTTTTTTCCGGCCTGTTTAATACTGCTGCAAAGACCTGCTTGTGCTGGTTAGAGTTTCATTTCGGCTTTAGATGTAGCCCTCTTAGATTTTCCTCGTTATTGCGATGCTGCTTTGCCTCTTCCTTGTCACTGATGCCTGTGTGTCTCTGAGCACTCAGGGCCAGATGTGCATAGCTTTTTTGAGCTTGCAAACGGGACAATTCGCAGAATCGGGCTGTTTGCGACTGCCAAAAAATCTTTTCCCATGTACCAAACCCTATTTTGCAATTGGGGTAGCGATTCGGTATTAGGAAGGGCGTGTTTAGGGCTTCCTTTTCTAATATCTACTCGCAGTGGTATGTGTGAATGTTTCGCTACCAGAATGCGGTCGCAAATCTTTCGCATTTTGCCGCCTACTTCAAGTAAGTGGTAATCCATTCGCAAACTGGACATGGTCCCTAGGGGACCCGTTCCCCTTTGTGAATATATGCGAAAACGTTTTTTAAGAGCAGGCAGTGGTCTCACGAACCACTGCCTACTCTTAAACAAGCATTTGCAATGCAATAGGTCTCGCATTTACGAGAGTTTGAGCTATTGGCAATACAATAGCTTAAACTCTCTCAAATGCGAGACCTATTGCATTGCAATTATTTTTGTGTTTACTAGCGCCGATGTGGCGCTTTCACATTTAAGGAGGCCCGCCCCTTTCTTTAGACAAGCCATGTCTAAAGAAAGGGGCGTGGTCAACATTAAAGTGAAGCCGCGGCATGCGACGATTTGACAAAAAAAAGCATCCGTTTGTCAAGTTTACAAACAGATGGTTTTTTTTTTTTTTTTTGCAAAAGCGGGTTCAGAGCTCGTGTGTGCGCCAGTGACTGATCTTAGAGATACCCTGGGAGGATAAGCAGCTGCCAGGGCTCACAGGCTCACTCTGAAGACAGCAGTGCTATCTCTCTCACCAGACAGATCACACAGGCTCAGAGCTCGTGTGAGCGCCACTGACTGATCTTAGAGCTACCCAGGGAGGATGTCGCACACATTAATTAAATAAAAAAGTCCAGTGTTTTAATAAAGCGCGCACTGTCTGTGTTCTGCCTATTTTGCTCCAAAGTTTGTCAGACATGCGAAGAGAGGCAGCCATAGGTAAACCAAGTGACCTGTTCAAAACAGAAGCCGGACAACTGGGGCTCTTTGTTCCACAACCAGCAACTTAGGCACTAGGCAACCACTTCTCCTTAAAAGCATTCCAGTAAACAACGGGGCCGAAATGACACGTGATCTTCGTAAAAGTATCTGCCTTTCTGTATAGCACTCTGCACTTCGTCCAACTCCTCGGTACAGCCAATGTGCGGTGTTCGCGTTCTCAAAAAGCAGCCGTTTACCTCAAAAAATGTAGGCACATGTACAGGTCTCGCATTTACAAGAGTTTAAGCTATTGTCATTTACAATGGCAATAGCTCAAACTCTTGTAAATGCGAGACCAATTTAACTTCAAAGCAGCGTCCGCCATTGCCCGGGGCTGCTTGAAAGTGAAAGCGCGCATGGCGCGCTGAATGTAAGAAAAGCACGTCGTGCCTGCATTAGGAGAAAGGCATTAAACAAAATAGTGCTTACAGACTAAATAAGACATACCATGTCGCAACAGAGGTAAAAGGGCCAGTCGCCATGGGAGGTTGCAAATGAAGACAAGGCGGTACCAAGGAGGGACTAACAAGCCTATTAACCAATCAGAAACCAGAATTGACGAAGGACTATGATACAAGCAAATGAAAAATATGGGCAGAGAGTGGGTGGGACACAGGCATGGTGGCCTGCTTGCCCCATCAGGCCACCATCCCTGTCGTTTTAGCGATTCCTAATGGGTCACATATTGCGACAATCCTCATGAATATTAATGAGGTAGGTCAATTTGAGAACCTTTGGGAATCGCTTACAGTGTAAAACACACTGTTATACATAGCTGTTTGTGATTACCTTAAAGCAAATCTAAAAAAATCGCTATTAGGTAATCGCAAATGGAAATCTGTGTACATCTGGCCCTCAATCTCTTAACTAGCCGACTCTGTCCCACACTTTTAAGCTCTTGGCTAGAGACAGCTGAAGCTGTCTGTTGGCAAGACTGATTGTGTCAAGTACTTACTTATGTACTCAGACTGGACTTTGGGTCAACCCTTGCTAATGATTGGGTAGGTTTCTTGCCTATCTCAGGTGGCTGTTTTTGATTCAGTCGCTTATTCTCGTGTTTGTTCCGCTCAGGAAGATTTTATTCTTGCAGTGTTCTGATTGCATAAGTTGTATCCTTCTAATGCTGACTTAATGGTACACTTTTTTTTTTTATTCTCTCACCTGCTTGTGTCTTTGTTCTCTACTGCACTCTCTTTTTACTTTCTTCCTCCTTCCTCCAATGTCCCACTTCATATATATGTATTTGTGTGTTGTGTGCGTGCGTGTGTGTGTGTATATATGTATATATATAATATATATATATATATATATATATATATATATATTGGTGGGTACGTTGGGTACTTTGGAGCTTGGATATATATTGGTGTATATATATATATGTTTGTGTGTATATGTGTGTGTGTGTGTATAAGTGTGTGTGTGTGTGTATATGTGTCTATGTGTATATATACATGTCTTTATATGTGTGCATATATTATGTTAATTTACTCTTTAACATGGTTGACAGTCATGTTAGAACAGTAAATTAAAAATGGCCACTGTATCTCACTAGAGCATGCACACCCATGCACCACAACATATGCACTTGCATTGCCCATACAAATGGCATATCGTATAAAATATCCCTTATACTCTCCTATAATTGAGAACACCTGTACATATAGAGCTACTCTCCTTCCACAGTAAAGAGTGAATAGGTAAAACTAGTCTTGCTCCTCTTCTGGCTCATCCGCAGATAATGGGGAACTTAGAGGTTTCTAATTCAGCCTTTTTAAGGCCGCCCACCAGGTGATCCCATGCTTTGGCCATTCTATTGACCATCGTGTGAGGTCTTCCCTCCATTTAATCAAGCTTGGTCACCTAGGGGCATTCCAGTGCATGGTAATTTCCCGCTTCGCAAGTGCTAGGGTTAGATCTACAAACTTAGTTGTTGATTTTTGTTTCTGGGACGCGGGAATCCACCTAGTAGGCAGGCTAAGGAGGTGTATGGAATTGAGCTGTGGGTAACCTCATAAATACATGCAATCACCTCTCTGCAGAAATCCGTCAGCTCAGGGCAAGACTGCATCATGTGAAGCATTTCAGCTCCTTGCGCACCGCATCTGGGGCAGGGCGCTGCTGCCGTTTGGTAGAGACGTATGATCTTACTGGGAGAGAGGTATGCTCTATGCAAAAACTAAATATTAAAATTAATTTAAATCTGGCATTCCTAGATACAGTGTATATGTTGTGTAGTATCGTGGCCCAGTAGAATTTTTTTCCAGAAATAGAAGGGCCATATTTAAAAGGAATTTGTTGAGATCTTTGGTGCCAGCTCTAGATCTTTTCATGAGAGCCGTAATTTGACCAAGTTTGAGACATTCACTGACTTCACCTGGGTGAGAGAGCTGTCCAGATTTGTCCAGTATGAGGCAACCTGGAGCTTTGGCCAGATGCATTGGGTAATGCCATTAACATGTTTAGTGGTGTCGATTAGGAAATTGTGTCGACCATTTCATTTGTGAGATTGCATTAAAGAGTAGCTATTTTTCTGAGGATTTGCATAAAAGAGGCGAAGGTTAAAAAGGCCATTAGTCATTTTAAGGACCTGTTTGATATTACTGATAGCATATTAAAATAACTGTGTAAAGTTATCACAATTTTTAACTGAGTCTATGATCTCAGATTTAGTGGCGTGGCTAGTTTATGGCTTCATAAATTCTAAGAATTTAAGGACTTTTTTTGAAGAATCAATTTGAGAATAGATGTTAGAAGGTTTGGCTTCAAAGATGAACCTCTTGTAAGTCTTGCTTTTCCATCTGAGCAGTACAGCATTGGCATTTTGAGGCCATTGTCAGGAAACCCTTCCATTGCTCTGAACATTTTCATATCTTGATAAAGTTGTTAGGAGAGTATTTTCTTTCTTTTTCAGTGGAGCAGTATCATTCGACTGGTTGTAGTTGGAGGAAAGATAATTAGCATCTAGGTTGTTGGAAGTGGTAGGTAGTTCAGATGAAATTCTACCTGTTAAGTATGTCAATATTTTGGGCATTCCTCACCCAAAACTCTGGTCAAATGATATAACCTACAGTCATGTTTTTAGTGAGAAGAAGGGAAAGTGACATTTGAAAGTTATCAGACCACTCACCCGGGATCTGTTTCTCGATCTGGATTGAGTCCAGTTTTTCCATTATGGGATCAAGTAACTACTAATGTAATCCATTTTGGAGAGCTTCCAAGTGTCTGAACCCACCTTCCTAATTCAGAAATCTGTCATACAGACCAGCGTCTGAAACCTTTGAGTAATCATAGAGTCAGCCCTGTCCTTTGAGTTCCAAATGAATTAAAAAATAAAGTGGTTACCCCGACTCTTCCACCTGAGAAATATTGTTCCCCTACTTACAATGGCACGCAAAATTAACATGGAGTTCTCTTTTTTTTATTTAGTTCCTGACAAAAAGGGGGTGTATGGAATTGTGCTGTGGGTAACCTCATTATACATGCAATCACCTCTCTCCAGAAATCCGTCAGCTCAGGGCAAGACTACACCATGTGAAGCATTTCAGCTCCCTGCGCACCAGATCTGGGGCAGACGTATGATCTTACCGGGGGAGAAGTATGCCCTATGCAAAACAATAGAAATTAATTTAAATCTGGCGTCCTAGATAAAGTGTATATTTTGTGCAGTATCGTAGCCCATTCTGCTTCAGTAATAGGATGCACAATGTCCCCTTACCATTTTCCCCATACTTTCCCCAGGGACGTAATAATATCAGATTGCAAAGTCTGATACAAATAAGTCACTGCTTTGAAATGACCAGTTGTTGTGCACAGGACCTGGCAATACCCGTGGGTCGGTGGCTCAGCTAAACTAGCTCGTCATTGGCTGCGTATTGTCACTACTACTGCTTGATGTAAGAGGAATAGGCCTCTCGGAAAGTAGTGGAGAGGGTATTGAATGTTAAAAGTTCCCCATCTCTGTAGAGATCACCCCACCAGGGTCACCCCGTATTGAGACCATTCTGTCTGTCCCCCCATGTCCTACCTGGGGCTATTTGTTCCAACCCTCGAAGTGGAAGGTCTGGTGAGTAGGGCTTTCCACCATAAGTGCATTGGAGGGAACTCTGCCAACAATGACGAGCGACCTGAAGGGCCATAGTACTTTCTCAAAGTGGTTGTTTGGGGTTCAGGAGGAACATAGAAACTTGGGGTTGCTCCATCAGTTTCCCCCTCCGGGTTCAGCTGTGAAGAGATCCACTGGTTGAACCAGTGGAGATGCGATGCAAAATAATAAACTTCAAAATCCAGCACCGCTAGACCCCCTTCTGCCTTTGGCCAATGTAATTTAGTCAGCGCCACCCTGCGTCTGCCCGTTCACCGCATAAGTTCAATCAGCAATAAATTCAAGTCCTCGGGGTAATGCCAACATTTTTACTACTGCTATCCTCCCAGCTACAGATAATGGCAGTGTTTTCCAGAAGCCCACGCAAGTACGAAGGCCTCTAATGGCTGCACCAATATTGCCCTCCAAGAGAGCAAATGGGTCATGGTATGTATACATTGACTCCTAAGTGTTTCAGGCAGGTCCCTTCCCAGGCAAGACTGCACAGGTCCGGTGGTTGAGGTGCAGTGCTACAGAGTGGGAACAAGTGGGATTTCTGCCAATTGATACAAAGGCCAGAGATGCTTCCAAAATGCTCCAAAAATTAATTGCTCCTGGCAAGTCCTCACCCATGTCTCGCAGGAACAAGAGCATGTCATCTGCTTTGAGGGTGGTCTGAAGTAGCCTGCCCTTAACATCTAATCCCCGGAATAAGGCACCAGAGTGCGCATCACCAGCCAGTGATTCAACAGCAGTGGCAAACTATAAAGGGGAAACGGGTATCTTTGCCTAGTGCCTCGTCCTACAGTGTAAGAGTCGGAGATACATTTACCAGATGCATTTACCAGTACGAAACTGGGCTGTAGGTGCCAAGTACAAGAGCTTAGTCCTTTGCACAAACCAAGGTCCTAGGCCCATCTTTGTCATCATTCAATAAAGGAAAACCCATCGGAGGCTATCAGAAGCTTTTTCAGTGTCATTTGCCACAACCACCGCCTTTTCAGGGATCTGCGCTTCCAGGATCGAAAGGAGCCTCCAAATATTGATTGCTGTGTTATCCCCTGGGATAAATCCAGCTTGACCTGCATGGATTGTTCTGGGCATAAGAGGGCGAAGGCGGGTTGCCAGTATGCAGCTGAGAATTTTATGATCCATGTTTAGCATAAATAAGGGGTGGTACGCTCTAACATCGTGGGGGGAGGCCGACCGGTTTCAGCAGTGGGATCACCAGAGTCTCTCCAGTGGAGGTGGAGAGGCGTCCCGACTCTCAGGCCATGGCATAAAGGGTAATCAGCTATGGTGTAATTTCCTCTGCGTAGAGTGCATAAAATTCCTCGGGTAGGCCATCTGTTCCGGGAACGTTACCTAGAGCCATGGCTTTAATTGCACATTGCACCTCTTGGAGCGTAATGGCTCCCCCTGGCATCTCTGCTTCCTTCTGTGTGAACACTGGGAGAGCTATTGGGTCCAAGAAGTCACTCACCTGTTGGGGGAGGGCAATAATGGTGGGGGGCGTAAGGTGTGATATAGTAGTCTCCAAATCTACTATTTATACTTTCTTGGGTGCAAAGGTGTTCGCCTAAGTCTGATTCTTTTTCTAGGACTAGGGAGCTTCTAGATGTGGGGTTAGCCAGCCAGGCTTTGCAGGGTTCCCACCTCATCGCTCTCCACATGAGCATGCACCATGTACTTGCGATGCTCAAAGCAGCAGAGTTTTTCTGTGTAAACTGTGAACCGTTCCTTGGCATCTAGGAGGTGTTGTTTGAGACCTGGTCCCGTAACTCTCTCTCATGGGTTTTGACCTTTCTCACAAGTGTGCACCGTACTATTTCAGCTGTACAGGGCCCCCTAATGAATGCCTTAAACGCATCCCACTCGACCAGAGGCAAAGTTGCGGTGGCCGCATTATCCAGGAAATATATTCATATGGCTTCTCCTATAGAGTGTAAGAACACAGGGTCCTCTAGGGTCTAGCCTCATAGGAGGCAATCCAGTATTCATGGTTGCTCTCTGTGCCAGTTCAGAGAGAGTAGCACAGGGTTGTGGTCTGTGACCATCCGACATAGATACTCTATGTTATGGACCGCCCTATGGACACCTGGAAAGCACAAGGAAGCATTAAGGTTCACATGTAGCTCATGCATTCCCGGGTAAAATGAATAATCTCTGGCCCCAGGGTGCTGGTGTCGCCAGAAATCGATCAGCCCCCACCTCTGCTGCCAGATCGAGAAGGCCCCTGCTAATTAGTGATTTAGGAAGAACAATTGAGACAATATACTTCCACCAGCTCTTCCACTGGTTCTGTTTGCACACAGCCAGCCCTTGGATTTCCTCCTGCAAGTAATTGCACATGTTGTACCTATACTTCCCTGTACCTACGTCGTTTGTGCCATGTTTTACTGCCTGTTTTCCTAACACGTTTAAACACAGCATATGCAGTGTTTCTTATAACTGTACATGGAAATGTCCTCGTCTAGTCGTAGTTTTTGTTATCTGTGGTCTGTGATAGGTGGCCGCATTTACTTATTCAGCCTCAAGTAGGTGGATACAGAATCAAGGCAAAAAGCTTCTTGGCTTAAGAATCCTGCATGACAATCAGACAGGAATGTTATGATGATAAGACAAAAGCCTTTTCTAAATGACCAACCAATTGTGACAGCCTTGTTTTGTTTTGGTTGGAATCGTACTGCCCTGAAGCAGCTCCAGTCTTCGAAGGCCTTCCCTATTATTTATTTAGTCCCCAAAATTCACAAACCGCTGTAATTGTATTGTATTGTATCTGTCGAGTCAATTCATGACTTTGCTCATTTATGGCATATGTAAATGTAAATAATTCAATTAACCAATGTTGTACTGTTCCTATTTTCTCAGTCAGACTGTGCGTTTAGGCAATATAGGCTTCAAAACTATATGGGACTGAGTCCACTCTGCGCAAACACAACAAGATGATGGACGGAGTGCTGAAACCTTTAAAACACTCACCCCCAGTCAAGAGATCTGTGTTAAATCCGTTGTTCTTTTGCTCACCATGTCACCCCGTTTGGACCCAGCCATATGCAAATCAGGCTTGACCCTCCTCTCCATGGGAAAAGTCCAGCCCGAACTGCCAGGCCAGGTCCTCCCTAGACAGGCAACAAGCATCCTGGGACTGGTTTCGTGGTATCACCCCCCATCTGCCAGGCTAGCTTGAATCCAGTGGCACAGCGAGCAAGGGACCCAAGTATGAGCATACCCTTGGCCATATAGGGCGAGCAAAGCAAACATAACAGGATGATGGACAGAGTGATGAAATTTTTCAAACACTCATCCCCAGTCAAGAGATCTGTGTTAAATCCATCGTTCTTTTGCTCACCATGTCACCCTAGTTTGGACCCAGCCATATGCAAATCAGTCTTGACCCTCCTCCCATTGGGAACAGACCATCCCGAACTGCCAGGCCAGGTCCTCCCTGGACCGGAAACAACCATCCTGGGACCTGTTTTGGGGTATCTCCCCACTTCAGCCAGGCTAGCTTGAATCCAGTGGCACAGCGAGTAAGGTACCCACGTTTGGGCATACCCTTGGCCACTTAGGGCGTACTTACCATCAGAATATGTTGACTTAATTCCCGGCTAGCTTGCAGTGTGCCATCTGGGCCCCTAAACTGACAGAGCATTGGGTGGTTTCTGCAACCTCAGAACATGACAACCCTAATTCCCCCAAGGAAATTGTGGAAACAGATTCTACCCTTTTGCTAGTAACTCGGGCATGCCCAAAGAGCATTTCAAAAATGTATTGAAGCAATTGTACTCTTGTGTAAAATACGTGCGCTGCAATGATTAATAGAATGGAACAAAGCATTGTTACCAGCATTACAAGAATGGTGAACAGAATGAATAATTCAACCTTCGTGCCTTTGCATTAGATTATATGAATACATATAATTGCACTCCTACCTAGCGCTGCCTATCCAATAAAGCATTAGGTGTGCAGGTTCTGCCAGATTACCCTGGAGTGGTCTAACTCCCCATTTACCTGCGGGCGCGTGTCATCTAGCAGCCAGCCTTGGTGTAGAACAGTTCAGTCTTCTTCAGGATGGTGTTGGATTCCAGCCAGCCCAGAATTCAGGCATGGGGCGACCTTTGACAATCCATCGAGATACTCCTCTGTCTAAACAGAGGCATAGTATAGTGTTGGTTATATAATAAACTGCACCCATTTGTTTTGTGCCTTAGTCTTGGTCCTATTGTCATTGTTGATTCTATTCACCCAGAGCTGTCGCCGAACGGACAACAAGCAACGACATTTCCCACAGTGTAATAAGTCCTTGTTCTGAATGTTCTAAGGCAAGATAATATGCCTACGAAGAAATATAACTGTAAGCAAACCATTTCTGAGTACATCATCTCATGAGGCCACGCAAGCAAATGTCAAATGTGTATTAAAAGTAATCGTTTGAATCGGTACAAGCGTCACCTATTGTTCCTTGGTCTTACGTTAGCTAAAAGAGACATTGCCAGGGCCTGGAAAGATGAATACCCGCCGCTGATTGGGGTCTGGAAGAAGGGCTTGGACTTTTGTATGGGTCTAGAAATCCCGGTCTTTGAAGCGAGAGGATGCCCTCGGAAGCATTTTAAAATTTGGAAAAGGTGAGCAGACTATAGAGGAATACATCTGGAGCCTCCTTCTCCCCCTTCTACTATCGAAGAACAACTGATATGAGTATGCTGGACTGGAATTTACACAGCATACATACTGGATTTGGGTATGGGTGGCTGGAACTCTCTCTATCTATGAGACGTTTTTACTTTCCAGGTAGATATTGTGTGGCACTGTTATTTGTTTTTCTAAAGTGTTACTTCGCAACGTATTATTTGTGTGAACGATATTCTAGTATTATTGAAAAAGTTGATATCGGTATATGTCACCCTGTATACATATTGCAGATGCCCGTTGAGGCATCAACTTTGTCTTGGCTGTCAACAATAATATTTTGTTGTGAAAAGAAAAAAAAAGTAAACGTTTGAAAAGATGTCAACTTTTAACTTATTCATGTAAAATGGAAGTATTTGAGCCCGGGGCCTATGTAACCTCACAACACCAATGTAATGTCAGTATGCGGTAATAACTCAGAGCCACTTTTGTGACATACCTTTATAAAAAAGTTTTTGTATGCAATGTGGTAAAATGTATTTTCTCTGTGACGCTTGCCATTACTTTAAGTCTGCCTGTTGGTTCTTAACTAGGATTTGTTTTCTCTGCAGGATCCAATGGGGAGATTAGCAAGTCCGGCCTCTTTGCCCTTTGCACCTTGGATGGTGAGTAGATCTGGTCTATTTGTAGCTCCTTCACAGGCATTGTAGATTCTGGTCCCTATAGTGGCGCCAGTTAAGATTAAAATAAATCGTGCACTATTAAAACTGCAAAGTGGTCTGCAGCGACCACCCCACCTGGCATTTTCTTTCCAGTTTAAGGTCATGTCACAGAGGTTTATTTGGTGTTTTTATACATGTGACTAAAACATTTTGTGGTAATCTTTAATTACTCTTCTCCAAGATCAGTATTGACTAATTTAGATACCAGAGTGAAGCATTTGTATCAGGCTAACAGAATACCAGCAAGCTAGGTTCTCTACAAAATGTATGGAGGGAATTGTTTGCGGCCGTGGAGGAAGGAAAGGGAGTACTGGAGTAAATGAGAAATACAGTATTCATTTTTTGGCTGCTTTCTGTTGCGTGTAGTCTCTTATAATTTCATAATAAAAATAACCATTCTCATAATATTTTGTATCTTATTTAACCCTGGGCATAGTACTACGCTACGCTCACGGAGCATGCGTAGTTTGCGCTACTATGCAAATTGCACGTAGTGTACAGTGCAAAAACTGTGCTAAACACGTAGCGTAGCAGCAAAATCATCAACACCTACAAATGCTTTGATAAAGCAAATTTACATGCTAAAAAGCATATAACCAATTCACAAAAGTGAACTTTGAGAATGAAAATATTAGTCAATGAGAGAGGTGATGATTTTGGGGTCCCCCCTAACCTAGGGGGAGGACCAAGCAGATGCCTTGAACACAAAGAGTATATCATGCTGAACGATTCAGTGGTGGTCCCTTCCTCCTAGGACCACCCCAAGCACAGTTATGGGCAAAAATACAATCCCAACCAAAGGCCCTGCAAAGCATTATAGGACGAGATTAGCAGTGGGCAGTGAATATTATAGTGTCCAATATCAAAAAAATTCTACAAAGAGCTGCAGTTCAACTTGTCGTTACTAGATGTCCCTCACGAGTCAAATGCAAAAGCATTGAAATTATTATTACATCAAGCTGCAGTTCCACTAGTCGTTACTAGATGTCCCTCACGAGTCAAATGCAAAAGCATTGAAACCCTTTCATGAAGCTTTTGCATTTGACTCGTGAGGGACATCTAGTAACGACTAGTGGAACTGCAGCTTGATGTAATAATAATTTCAATGCTTATGCATTTGACTCATGAGGGACGTCTAGTAACGACTAGTTGAACTGCAGCTCTTTGTAGAATTATTTTGATATTGGACACTATAATATTCACTGCCCACTGCTAATCTCGTCCCATAATGCTTTGCAGGGCCTTTGGTTGGGATTGTATTTTTGCCCATAACTGTGCTTGGGGTGGTCCTTGGAGGAAGGGACCACCACTGAATCGTTCAGCATGATATACTCTTTGTGTTCAAGGCATCTGCTTGGTCCTCCCCCTAGGTTAGGGGGGACCCCAAGATTATCACCTCTCATTGCTTGTTAATTTATAATTTTCACTTTTGTGAAATGACTATATGCATTTTAGCATATAAAGACAGAGATACTTATTTTATCTAAACTTGCACTGTGCAAGATGCCGTTTGCAATTATTACACAGTGCAGACAAGCACACAGCTACGAACTATGCAAGCTACGCGTAGTTCAAAGTGTGCTTCGCGTAGCTACGCGTAGTGCTACTACGCAAACTACGCCTAGGGTTAATCTTATCACTTTAAAAAAAATCCCAAAACACTTGTTTCTATCAAAATTAACAGAAGACACATTTTGTTTGATTTTAGTTCTATCTTTTTTTTTAAACTCGTCTTATATTCAGAATCACATTACATGTTGTCCCACAGGGTCACGGAGCAACGAAAAAAGAATCATGTTATCTTACATTTCAGGTTATTAGTGCAAAATATCACTGCAGCCTCAATGTTTGCCCATGTACTCTGCTCCAGAGTGTCATTGCAATGCATACATCTCTATATATAATGCACAGGACAACTCCCGTAGGAGTAAGTTATGTGCAGAAAAAACATAACAATAAAAACAACAAACTTGGCAGCGACAGGCAGTCGGTCGGTATTCCCCAAGAAATCCTTCAACAGAGGGCAGGAAACAATTATACACATGAGTGAAGCCCCCCTGGCTCCTGGGGCAGTTCACCATCCCACCTGGGCAGTGGGCAAGCAGAATGCATGCATGGGGTAGTGATTGGAAGAGTCTCAATCTGCTAAGCGAAGTATACAATCTATCTATTTCGCAGGGATAGCTAGGGGGCGCACAGAGAACCAACCCACACCTATCCCCCCCTGTCCCACAATCTGTGCAATCTCTGGTCACTCCTTACCATGTACGCCGCGTAGCCATAAATTGTACAACAGCATAGTCATCCAGTCAAGGGGTCACCCTGCGGTGTCAACGTGGGGGTAGAAATATCTGCCGTCTGCGGAGACACCACAGCCTCCTCATCCGATCCCTTCATCCGACAGAAGGCTCTCCAACATGTCCCCCAGATTACGCTCTGCTCATCAGTACGAACCGAGCACAGACAGCAATCCTCAGCCACACCCCACGCACTCAGGTCAGCCTTCCATTTATCCAGCCAGGGGAGTATAGGATGAGTACAGTGTGTGGCAATGCAGTGTTTAGCCAGTACGAGTCCCAGAGGGTAAACTTATGTCGCATACGAGCCCCCAACTTCGGGATCGGGAGTACGCCCAGGAGACTTCAGTTTATCTTTATAAATATATTTGCCGCAAATGCATGTGTTCCTAATCCAACCTGGCCACCCAATTTTACTGTTTGTTTTTATGCTCAGGAATTTGCTTCTTGGATTTCATTATAAACTTCCTATTCAGAAAACAATTTTCTTCCACCTATTTTATCTGTATGTTTCTGTTCCTATCTTTATTGAAAATTGCAAGGCCACATAGAACAACAAAGTTAGCCTCATGTGTCCATTGAACTTTCTCATCAAATCCGTCCCCCTAAGGCTAAGACCTGTTACCCCGCATCACTTTTGAGCCCTTTGTGCTTAATCTGCAAAACGTTACCTGTAGGGTCTCTCCTAAGTCCCATGGGTGCCATCTCTTCCAAACTGGCCTAGGATTAGGAAAATATTCTTATTAAACCGTGGCAGATTTTGTTAACTTCTTTCTCCTTACATGAACCATGCAACAAACCTTCCGAGGATTGGTCCAAATAATTCTTAAGGAAATCCTCACTGGAAGTAGTGGTGCTTGGATAGTAGGTTGCTCTCAGCGTCAAATTAAAATGAGCTCAACTCTTATGTAGCGTTTTTTGACTAGATTTCATCCTGGATACAGCACTGATTCAACATTAGTAGCTGTTTGTGATGAATAATTTTTACCCATTTTCATGTGGGTGTATGTCAGACCTTGTTTAGGGGGTAAAGAGCGGGAGGGGGCTAGCGGGCTGCAACCATGATGGTTGTGGTAATTTGTCTCCAGTGTCTTGGGGTCCATCGTGCTCTGGCTATATAAACTGGGCCAAGTACACCTGACTCTCAGGGTAGCGATGGCCAGCAGTCAAAGGCTTCTCTGTGAGGTTGTGTGGGGCAGAGACGCTGAAATCAATCGGTCAAACAATAAACACAATAATTGGTAAAAAGTAAAGTACTTTAATATCACAGCAAAATAAAAAGCTAATCACCGTAAGGGGCGGGCAGTTACAGGCTTCTACATACACATTTATGGGGCGGTAGCCAATTACAACAATTCTTAAACTCTACAGCGGTCTAACACAGATTCTTTGGTGCCCACAATAATATACAGTGTTTTGGCAGTGATTGAAAGGTCATAGTCCAGAATCAGGCACAGGGTTGAGCTCATTTTTAGACTTTTCTAGCAATCCATAGTGTCACTTGGGTTTTAGCGAAAGAGTTTGCACTATCAATTGTTTATCTCCCTAATGTGCGCTCAACTTTTTGAGTTGAAGATCCAGTCTCTCAGTCTTTAATTTCAAGCTGAGTGTTACTTGTTCGCTGGGTCCTGGCTTGGCTTGGAAATTGGTAATGCGCTCTTCACTGTCGCATTGAAAATCGGATGTATGATTGTGGGCAGCAGGCCTGCATCTTGAATCTTACTGCTGGGAATGAGCAGAATGGCAGACTTTGGCAGCAGTCTCTCGACTTCGGCAGTTGCAGCCTCCAGGCCATTGGAAGTACTCCGCTACTGCAGTGTTGTAGGTCCTCGCAGGTTGCACAGCATGTTGCAGCAGCAGCAATAATGCTCCCCTGGGTCATGCTGCATTAATGTTGGACAGCAAGCTGGCACTTGGGGGCTGCCCATGGTTATCAATTTGCCACATAAACCACACAGGGATTTGAGCTAACCGCTCAGAGCTTGGGAAGGCGCAGGTTATGCTCCCAGTATGGTTCGTCTCTTCTGGGTGCTTCACGCTCCGGGAAAACAGATGGGCTTCTTCTCCTGAGCAGTCTTTTTTCCTGCAGTACCAGGCACTCTCCTTTTCTCTCCCTTTCCTCTAATGCAGGCTCTAGGCAGACCCACAGATCTCCAACAAGCTGCAGAGACTGACTGTCCAACAAGCTTCTAGGAGACTGACTGTCAAACAGACACCAATTCTGGATCTCAGCAGATGTTTAATTACTCTGCAGAGAACTACTTTCCTTGGTCAAGAAGAACTTGCAACTGGAAGTGGGTTTGTCCCACCTTCATATGAATTTTTCGCACAAGGGATGTTGTGTTGATCAACTGTTCAGAGTCCAGAAAGTGGTTTGGGTGGCTGGTTTTCAAGTTTCATTTTTTGCTGCAGTACAGACACAGCCTTTGTGCACGGTGATGGCTGTCACAGCGGGTAGTGATGATGCTGACTCCAGCCAGGAGTATCCAAAACATGGGCGCAATGCAGTGTGAAGACTTTGCATCAGGCTATCATGAGCCTTCCTGAAGTAGCAATCAGGTAAAGACAAAAGGGTAGTCCCTGCCTGGAAACTCCTTTAACAACATAATCTGCTGGCTTACCCCAACTCCTGTACCATCAACCAAATGGCAGGCTCAGCAAGGACCAATCAGCAATCCCCTGCAAAAGGGTCCTTATAGGGTAGTTCTGCCTCCGTTCTTCCACATTTTACTGTCTGGGGCTCCTCCCTTCACCTCCAGGAAAACAGACAGTACACATCCTATTATCTGGGGGAGCTGTATTCGCTTTTCCATTCTGTGCCATGTCAAACCAGGGGCTATCCAAAATGCATACTGTTGCTCCCCGAAATCATACTCTCACCTAAGCATGGAGTCTTTCTACCAACCATACATTCCAAGTGTGCACTCAACAAGCACGTGGAATGTCAGCACAAGGGTCTGTGTGTCACATCTAAGCGGAACTTTACATGAGGATGGCCAGTTGTCACAACACTCCTCCCAAAGCAGGAAAAAGATCTGTTCAGTAGCATTAATCCACAAAGATCCATATGCTGTGCCACCGCTTAATGTCAACAACCAGAGCAAGGACAGTAATCCTATGTCAATATAGAGAACAAGCTTGGTGTGCCCCTCGAGGGTAAAGAACAGGTTCTGGACCTTGGATACACCATGGCCTGGTCTTAGAGTACATGCTAAATTAGCATATCAGTTGGTTCAAAAAAAGGCAGGATGCCAGTTTCAAATGCAGCTGGGTCACTCAGGACAGGGCTACATGCCCATTTCCTGTGCAGGAGACATACCCTCTCAGTCACAATTATAGCATGCATTCTTTCCAGAATTGAGCTTTTGGCCCTTGAAACATATCCTTCAGAGTGTGAGGTGGCGTTGAAACAGATATTTTGATTCTTTTTAAATGTTACTTATAATATCCTTATATCTGGAGGCAGGAGTACCAAACCCTGGACCCACACTTAGAGAAGGATTGCTTTAGTTTATTTGATTTTTCTGTTTTTTTAAGAAGGGATTTCTAGAAGGAGGGAGTCACAGCTCCAAAGTAGTCACTGGCTGCCAGAGATGGTCATTTCGTTTTTTGACTAGGTAGGATTATAAATCCGAATGAAGAGCCTAATGGGTAATCTAGGCTAGTCTATGGATACTTCACACCTCAAAGTAGAGCCAGTTCATTATGATTAGGGTAGGAGAGATTTGACTTACAATAAAAAGTAGTTTGCGGCCTAGTGTGTTGGAGAAGAGGGTATCTAGTTCTAAGGATATAGCCTCTGCTTGCAGGACAGAGTTTAAACTTGTGTTTTGAAAGAGCTGAGCCTCATTATAAATCTTTTTCTTCTAATGTTATATTAACTTCAATGGTAATGAAGTCTAATACAACAGTAGTTTGCATGTTACTTGTTCCCTGATTACAGGTGTCTTTTCCCTAGGTATAGTTAATGCTTACTGCTTGCTTTAGGTTTCGTTTGCATGGTATTTATCCGCTTTACAAGCATATATTAGCCATAGACAATCTGTGTCTTTTATTTTACATTGTGTGATGCATTTGTTTTTCAAGCTTGTTTATTTAACAATCTCACAGCATTGTAAAAGGACGACATATATGCCGGTTGCACAATATCACAGTAGTACATTCCGGTATAGCCAGTTATGAAGTGGGAACATATATTATAGCGATCCAACATTGGAGACCATGAACCAATTGCAACTGGTATACTCGAGGTATCCCCAACCATGAACATTAGAGCTACGATACATGGGTTCGCAGGTGTGGTGGGAATATATGATTCATTAACCACCGAGAAAAGAAGAAAAGAAAAAAAGGGAAAAGAGAAATGGGAAAGAAGAATTTTCAATAACTATCAACAACTAACAATAGAGGCAGCAGCTAACCAACGCAATGTCATCTCCCCCTCAACAACTGTCTGTGAGAGAGCGGGGAGGAGGGACAGAGATCTTGGGGGATCTGGGGAGTCAGGTCATCCTCCACACGAGGGGGCAAAATGGGGGAGCGGGCTGGATAAGGGCCAGCCATGGGGCAGCAGGCAGACGGCCAAGGGATATGTCGAGCCCAGCTCCACAAGAGCCGTCTTGTCCCACTGTGGTCACAGTGGGCGGCAACTGACATCATAGCACTCATACCGTCATCCATTCTCTGCTCATGAGCACATGCGCACCCACACACACCTATTCCCTTGCACATACATTCACACACACATTTACACATCAACCGTACCGATCATACCCTATCTCATCTCCGCCACTCATGAACCCAAAAAATCAGCCTGCTTGGCCACCTGGGACACTGCCAATCCCGCGACCGGTGAGTGCCGAGAGGGTTCGGTCTGTTGCGGTCCCTCATTCAACAGACCATCAACCTTATCGTCCCATAGCTCCAAATCCCTCTCAGCATTTTCGTTAGTGCGAACCAGTTTTAGCCGTCTCTCCTCCACTACAACTCATTCGCGCAGGTTCACCCTCCATTTGTCTAATGTGGGGTAGCCAGGGCGAGTCCAATGGATTGCGACATGGCACTTGGTCAGCACCAGCACCAGCCCCAGCATGGCAAATTTAAGGTTCATCCGCGTCTCCTTTTTTGGGGGTGGTAGTACTCCCAACAAGCAGTGCTTGACCAATGTCTCAGTCCGAACCCGAGTGACTTCCTGTAGTTCCTGCACTATCCCATCCCAGTAGGTCTGCAGTCTTGCGCAGTTGTGATGCCATTTTTTTTATATGTATACCTAGGAAATTATGGGTGTATGTATTGATTACTTATTTGATTACTGTCATTAATTTATGGAAACCTTCCATTAAAAACCTGAAAACTGCCATATTGTTTTTGTAAACTTCCACTCAGATTTGTCAGGGAGGACCATACTAAAAAGCAATTAAAATGCTTTTTCTAAAGCTAGCAGAAATACCAGTATGCACCAGCGCCAACTGATACTAGGTAGGGGTCATTGTTCTGTGCACAGTACACTGCTGAGTTCTAGTTCAAATTAGTGTGATAGGTTAGAATTTAGATATTAATGGCATCTCACCCAAACTTGTGGTTAAATAAAAAATGGACTCATTGGTTGCCGACTCACAAGGCTAAATATTAGTTAAGATTTATTGAAGGGGGAATATGGTAGTTTCCATTGTCGGCCAGAGACATTTTAAGGCATGTGCAATGTGAGCAATTGCCTAGGGCCCCGCCTTCCAAGGGGCCTCTGGGAAAGTGAACTTTCTGTCTATCTCCCATCCGTCTATTTCTACATCTCAACTTTTACGGTATTATTCAATATTGTTTGGCATCATGGGGCTTGAATGAGCAGAAAATCGGCTATAACACAAAAAGCTGTTCTGAACAGGGGCCCCTAAAGTATGTTTTTTGTTTTTAAATGTTGCTTTGTGTACATCTATTTATGGTTTTTCCAACCATCAAACTGTATGCTATAGAGACTGGAGCAAAAACGTTTTGCCTGTAGTGAGATTAATTTGCTGTTTGTCATTGGGATTTGCTAACTGGTTCACGAATTTAACAGTCCAAATATACAAAAGATTAACCCTTTGAAGGCCCCAGACACCGTTGTTAGTACCAATGCAACTAAAAAGATTTATAACAAACCAGAGTTGGTGTGTATCTGTAAAGCGTTTTTTGCTGTAGCGCAGACTTCAAATTCCTATTGCCATTAAATTGGGAAATAACTTTTGACTCTTGCTAAATCTGAATAAAATTCATCTTCGTTGTATGAGTCAAGTTCCTGATTCATTTCATGCAGATTTGTCAAATGTTGCCAATGTTAGCAAATCTAAAAATTCATTTTGTTTAGACTACATATTTCAACCCAACTACAGAATTACTATCCCTGACTCGCATTTTGTAAATGTTATCCTTAAACAGATGTTGGTGGCAGAAAAAGCAAACAGGCATTTAAAACATTGGTAAAACGGCTGAAAGGTGTTGTACTTTGGGGTTATGATGTACCTTTTAGGGTATTTATTTTGGTCTTCTTCTGGTTAGCCAACCAAAGATTGGCAAGACCTACCTATTTATTCCATGCTTACTTTTGTCAGACATGCAAATGCATCTTGAAGTGCAGCATCATATTTTGTTTCAAATGCGTGCCAATGCCACTCACCCTTTGCCCTAACATAGGGTGGCAATTGCACTGCCTGCTGTACACCAGGAAAAACCCATTCACATGTTGGATGTTCACCGACAACAAGCCGCATCCATCTGCACTTTTACCAGCTCTTCTAGAAGAATGCCTTTTCAGAAGGTGTACTTTACCTCAATTTCCTGCATCATATACACCATGCCTCTCTCTTAGAGGATACTAAAGAGTCAGTGCTCCTAATGTTGGAATAGAAAAATAGGCTTTCGCATTGTTTTATGTAAGGTTAGCATTCGCTGCACCATTTTGTGTATGGCCGCCATTTTGAATTATAAACTAAACTAATCCTTTGCCATTTCCGAGAAGCGGCCTTCTTTAGGTTGTTTCTTCGGAGCGGAGTTTTGCTACACCTATGAATGCACTGTTCTTATTAGCTCATACCTTTCCTTTTACATGTAGGCCTTCTCCCACTTATCTAGTGGTGGGTACAGGCAGAGTGGCTTTGAATAGTAGATAATGTGTGCCTGGCCTCAGAATCGAAACTTTCTCCTTAGAAATTTACTGTCCAGCTGCATCTCCTTGGAAAATTCCATGGTGGGCGTGTTTTCATTGGTTTCGCAGTGTACATAATGTATCATTATGCTTGTTGATGTCAGTCCCTCAGCAGCACTCCTAAGCGACTGGGCAGACTGGGCTCCACTCTGAGTGTATCTAAATAAACAGATATTGGTTTGTATTCTCTACTGTCTGACCGACTCTTCATTTGGTATGGAAGGCTGAGAGGTGGTCGTGAGTGACTCGAGTGACCCTATTTGGGCCATTTCCTTCAGTTGGCGCTCTTCGGTGATTGACCCATCCCCTCCCGCGGCCGGGGGGAGGTCGAGGCCATCGTTGGGTCGGACGGATGGATCAGGGATCCCTGTACGAAGAGTTCCTGGTACTCGCAGCTGCCCCATCTGTCCTACTGGACGGTGTCTCGCCCAGTGGTCATCCCGACTGGAGTCCTGAACGGCAAAACCCTTGGATCTGACCGTTTGGTCTGAAGAGTCGGCAGTGGAGAATTAATTAGTTTGACCTTCATATATCAGGTAAGTTTGTTTTGGTTCTTCGTGGATATGGTACCATTTTGGTTTGTATTTGGTACGGTCTAAGGAGCGTCTTTTGGATAAAAGCAATTGCAATTGTTTTGCCAGGCATAAAATAGTGAACTTGCTTTCTTTTGAGAATGCTTAGTGTTAGTAAATTGTTTTCCTTGTGCTGTCGTTTGTTGTTCTACTGATGCTCGATTGAAAGAAGCTCAGCCGGCGCCTCCAGAAGGCACTCCGAATTTTGATATGTATGTGAAGCATGGTCTTGGCCCTATTATGTTTAGTACATTATGGCACAAATATACGAGGGACAATGCCGAGTTGCAGTGGCCGTTGACGGGCACTTTTGATGAACAAAAGATTGAGTATTTACAAGAATCAATCAATCAATCAATCACGGCATTTATAGAGCGCGCTACTCACCCGGGAGGGTCTCAAGGCGCTGGGGGAGGGGGTAAGTTACTGCTCGAACAGCCAGGTCTTGAGCTGCTTCCTGAAGGAGAGATGGTCCTGGGTTCGCCGAAGGTGAGTGGGGAGGGAGTTCCAGGTCTTGGCTGCCAGGTAGGAGAAGGATCTTCCTCCGGCGGTGGTTCTGCGGATGCGTGGTACGGTGGCGAGGGCGTGGCTGGTTGATCGTAGCTGGCGGGTGGGCGTGTAGAAGGTCATGCGGTCGTTGAGGTACTTTGGGCCCAGGTCGTGGAGGGCCTTGTGTGCGTGGGTGAGGAGTCTGAACGTGATTCTCTTGCTGACGGGGAGCCAGTGCAGGTCTTTCAGTTGTTTAAGAGACGAAGTAGGCAGTCCATGTTTGATTCCCTCAGAACATGGCAGAAAGTAGCTAGACAGAGGCGATTGAAGGCAGAGAAAGAGGCCCGGAAAGGGAGAATGCAGACATTGACTCAGAAAGCTGTGGCATATGACAAGGAAAAACAGGAAAAGTGTGTTGAATGTGAAGATAGGAGGTTTCGATTACAAATTGACAAATCGTATTTGGTTCAGGAAGATAATGGCACTTTTGTGGAAGAATTGTTAGACAACCGACCCCCGCCTCCATATGCCCCGCAACGAATATATCCTGCTGTTACGGCGTCCTCGCAGTCGCCCGTTACAGTTGCTTCCACTGTCTCTGTACCTGTATCTACTGCTGTCATTTCAACGGCTGTGGCTTCGGCTACTCCTTCTGTGTCTTCGCCGTCTGTGGCACCTGTGACTGTTAGCACCCCTGCCACACCTATTGTCTCAGCGTCCCTCTCGCCAGCTCTTTCTCCTGCGACACAACTATCAGTGACTATAGTGCCTGTTACTTCTGTTGCTTCTCCCACTATGGTTTTTCATCCCCCTACATTAGTAAGTAGTGGGACCCCGGTACGTGGATTTGAGGATAGAGATTGGACAAAATTTAAGGAACGCATGGGACCGTTAGTGCGATCTGATGTGGGAGATGATGAGAAAAAGGTAATAGCTAATCAGGCTGCACGGTGGGCTCGTAATCCTATTTATAGTGTAGAGGGTGTCTGGGCGACTATGAGAGAGTTTGAGCCTTTTATACAGCATTATGCCTTTAAACACGTGTGCAACTTTAAATGGTCTTTGGCAACAGTACTTTGAAGCGGAAGCGCCTCAAATTTTGTATGAAATTAGAGATCGGGTGTATATTAGTGAATTGGGGCCAGAACAAGTTTTTGCTAATGTTACGACAATAATAGCTTATAGGGGAAGACTACACGAGAAAAGTCCCAGGTCGGTGTCTCAGTTTCCGATGTGGGAGGTTCATCCTATATATCATCCAGAATTGCCGGAATTGATGGATGGCCATGGTAATATTACTAGGCCGAGGGAGGCGGCCCGTTTTCAGGAGCAATGGGTTTATACTCTGTGGAAAAGAAGTGAAGTTTTATCTCTTAAGACTCATTTGACTGACCCTAGGAAAAATCCTACTGCATATTATAAAGAATTGACTGAAGCTGCCTCTTCCACTGTAATGACTCTTGCTGATATTTAAATGTTTTTTGGTCTGCTGGTTCCGGTTGATATTTGGAGGCAGGTGCACACCCAAGATCATGTTGCGGAGTTGGGGGGTACATGGGATGTGATTAAAGGATGGGATCAGGAAAGGAAGCCAGGTGGTAAACCCCGAGCTGAGATACTTGCTTTGCCTGGTCGCATTATTACATATATGCATTCTCTTATTCCACCGAGAAAAGTAGATTGGGACAAATTGTCGGCTTGTCGACAAAAGAAAGATGAGTGTGCCTGATTTTTTCACCCGGTTTGAAGACATGTTTTTGGATTACAGTGGGCAGGATTTGTCTATTGAGGGAGGTGTTCGGTTGTTTGTTAATAGATTTGTTTCCAATTTGCTTCCTGAGATTGCGACTCGATTGCAGCCTTCTGAAAGTACTTGGTCCACCTCTTCCCCTTCTGTTATTTTGAATATGGCACAGTATTATGAGCATAGGGATAATGAGGAAAAGGAGAGGACAGAGAAAAAGCATAAGGATTTGAAGACGAAGGTGTTGTTGCAGCAGGCTTTTAGAGGGAATGGTAGAGGACGTGGTGGTCCTGCTCGACAGCTCCCACGCACTAGTAGGCAGCCGAATACTATGCCTTTGGGGCCGAATCAGTGTGCGTATTGTAATTAGGAGGGACATTGGCATAGCGAGTGTCCTGTGCTCTTGCAGAAGGTGGCGGTCCCTAGAGGAAGTGGTTTTCGGG
Source organism: Calotriton arnoldi (assembly GCA_963921515.1). NCBI lineage: Eukaryota > Metazoa > Chordata > Amphibia > Caudata > Salamandridae > Calotriton > Calotriton arnoldi. Next base: position 2,607,221 of record CAWUFW010000680.1, read on the forward strand.
GTCGTGGAGCTGGTAGGGCTGATAGAGCTCAGAACGCTGCAGCCTCACAGGGTCGTTCTGATAACAATTACTTTGATGACCCTTGTGAGGGACAGTACTATCATGATGATTATGATATGGAGGAAGTGACAGGAATGTCTTACAGCTAGGACAGCCAGGGACAGCGTGGGGTACCAGTTCCGATACCTGTAGATCAGCGTGTCCTTATGTAACAGCGGAACTGCAAGGTTCGACTTAGGAATTTTTGGTGGACACAGGTGCGACAAAAAGTTCTGTTTCTCGAAATATGGTCCCTGGGGCAGCAGACCTCTTGCATTGACAATTGGTCCTTTTACTGTGGATTCGACATTTTTGCTGACATCTAATTGTGGTGAAAATTTGATGGGTTTGGATTTGTTGAAGAAATTGCATGCTACGATTTATTGTTCTCCGGCAGGTGTCTGTTTGACAATGGGTCCAGATGTAGTACGCACTAAGCAGTGTTTGTCCAAAGATGCGCCTCTTCCTGTTGAATTTGCTGATGTGCCACCCACTTTGTGGGCGACAAGGGATACAGATGTGCGACTGCTGCAGAGACCACCAGTTTCGATAAAAGTTAAGGATGGTGTTATTTTGCCTCAGTATAAAATACCACAGGCAGGAGAGCGAGCCTTATTGCAAATTATTCAGGATTTGATCAAGAAGGGAGTGGTTGAGGAGATGACTGCCAATATTTGTAAAAGCCCTATTCCCATTCTTAAACGGACACCTTCAGGTTCCTCTGATGATCATGAAGATGTTTATCGTTTTGTGATCGATTTGCGCGAAGTTAATAAAATAGTGGTTCCCCATTTTCCAGTGGTCCCTGACATTACTACTCTTTTGACAATGATTCCTTCCACTGCAAAATTCTTCTCCGTCATTGATTTGAATAATGCATTCTTCAGCATTCCTATTCATCCAGATAGCAGGTACTTGTTTGGGTTTACGCTGACTGGCAGAAGCTTTAGGTTCTGTCGAGCTCCTCAGGGCTATACTGAGAGTCCCAGTATTTACAGTCAGGCTTTAAAGTCTCAATTGGATTCCCTTACGCTTCCCACAGGTAATGTATTGGTGCAGTATGTTGATGACCTCCTTATCGCTTCGGATACTGAGCAGGGTTGTAGAGATAGTACCGTTAAATTGTTGTTGCATTTGGCTCGACATGGACATAAAGTTTCTCTTTCTAAATTTCAGTATTGTCGACAGGAGGTCACCTATTTAGGTCACCTACTGTCGAAGGAGGGTAGGAGATTGACCCCTGAGCGCATCAGTACCATTGTTAAAATGCCCATCCCACAGACTCCGAAAGATGTGCGCGCTTTCATAGGTATCACTTCCTACTGTCGGCAGTGGATACCGAACTACTCCTTACTAATCAAACCCTTGCTTGCACTAACCACTAAAGACGTGCATGAGCCCCTGCCTTGGACGCCTGAATGTCAGCAGTCTTTTGAGCAATTGAAAGCTGCACTTTGTTCAGCTCCAGTACTTGGCACCCCAGACTATAACAAACCGTTTGTGTTGCTCGTCCTTGAGATGTCTGGTTGCGCGCTTTCTGTTTTAACACAAAAATTTGGAGATAAGCAACGGCCATGTGCTTATTTCTCTGCTGTTCTTGACCCTGTCGCAAGAGCCCTCCCGAGCTGTCTGAGAGCAGTCGTGGCTGTGGCCATCTCAATAAGACAATCAGCTGGACTCGTACTTGATACTGATCTCACAGTCATGGTACCTCATGCTGTGGAAACCCTTTTGAATAAGACAAAGACACAGCACCTCACCAGTGCACGTTTGACTGGCTGTGAATTAACATTGTTCGCTAAACACATCACGATTAAAAGATGTGTCACTCTGAATCCAGCCACGTTACTGCCCCTCCCTTCTGAGAGTGATGAGATTGATAAACATGATTGTATCTCCCGGACGGAAGAAGAAACGAAAGGACGGGTAGATTTGACTGATGTTCGCTTATCTGACCCACATGGGGAACTATATGTCGATGGCTCAAGTTTCAAATTACCAGATGGCACTACAACTGCTGTGTATGCTATTACCACGCTGCGTACAGTAGTTGAGACATGACGAGTCCCTTATCAGTTGGGCCAGGCTGCTGAGCTTCTTGCCTTGATAGAAGCTTGCGAATTGAGTGAGGGACTGGTTGTCAATATTTATACTGGCAGCCAGTACGCCTTCGGAGTCGCGCACAACTTTGGGCGACTCTGGGCGGAGAGAGGGTTTCTTACTTTGGATGGCACTAAGATTCAGCATGGGCACCTTATATTGAGGCTTTTGTTTGCTTTGACACTCCCTAAGAAATTAGCCATAGTAAAGTGTAGTGCCCATCGGAAAGTTACTGATGATGTGGGTAGGGGGTAATGCGTTTGCAGAACAGACAGCTAAGGAAACAGTCCGGACTAAAATGAAAAGAATGTTTGTAGCAGGTCCCGCTAGGTGGGTGCCTGAAGTTACCATGTTTGAGGATACACTGTAGAATGTGAAAGAGATACAAAGTGAGGCCACAACAGAGGAGTTAGCGGTATGGCAAGAAAGTAAAGCACAATTGAACGATGAGGGATGTTGGATTGACGAGTCAGGGAAGCAAAGATGGATGTTGCCAGATGCATATGTTCTTCCTGTAGTCACGATGGCCCATGGCCCAGCCCATATTAGTGCTATGGGTATTTGCAAGTTGTTAGACCCTGTATGGCAGAATGATAACATTTCGAAAACAGCTGCACATCTAGTGAAGTACTGCATGGTGTGCATGATGCACAATCCTGGAAAAGGTACCCCTACACCACCCAGTAATTTTGCACCACCCACTTTTCCTTTTGAGGTCCTTCAGATGGATTATATAGAATTAGATGGGTGCAATAATTTGAAGTATGTCCTGGTGGTTGTTTGCACATTTAGTAAATGGGTTGAGGCTTATCCTACCAAAGACAATACAGCCATTACGACTGCAAAGGTACTCCTGAAGGGGAGACATCCATTACCACGCGGGCATTGCATCGCAATGCCTTTACATCGCGGGTATTACAACGCAAGTCGTTACAACGACTTGCGCTGGATGGCGCTCTAACCTAAGGAATAGTATGATTTACTATTCCAACACCTTCCCTACTGTACGTAGACTGGTGTTCGAATAGTAAATTATACTACTCCTAAGTCCAGCGCCCTCCAGCGCAAGTCGTTGTAACGACTTGCGCTGTAAAAACTGCGATGTAACGTACCGCGATCATTTTGATCGCGTTGTAACGTCACACATTCCTCCTGAAGGAGTTCTTTCCTCGTTTCGGCTTGCCCCGTTTGATCTGGAGTGATAACAGAAGTCATTTTAATGCCAAAGTGATTCAATTGATTTGCGATGGTTTGAGTATCAAGCAGAAGTTCCATGCTGCCAATCATCCACAGTCAGCGGGTTTGGTTGAGAAGTACAATGGTACTCTCAAACTTAAATTGGCAAAACTTCAGGAGACAGCAGGGTTACAGTGGCCAGATGCTTTACCATTTGCTCTTTTGTCGACAAGAACAACAGCTCATTCTAGAACAGGATTGTCACCGTACGAGGTTGTGTTTGGACGCTCTGCAAATGTCTGGGGCGTCCCACGCCCTCGGCGGTTTTCCGATATTGAGTACCTGTTGTTGATCGACTATCTTTGCCAGTTAACTGAAAGTTTACGTTCTATTCACCAACAGGTCCGGCAAGCCCTGCCAGCTACACCAGAGGGGCCCGGACACGATATTCAGCCTGGTGATTTCGTGTTGGTGAGGAATTTTCAGCGGAAGAAAAGTTTGAAGCCGCGGTGGAAGGGACCGGAGCAGGTCCTTCTATCTACACACACAGCTGTTAAAGTTGCCAGCCGAAAGAACTGGGTACACGCGACTCACTGTCGCAGGATACCTCTACCCTTGCCCTACGATCAATGGGTGAGGGATGGATTAGGGGACTCAGAGTGTGAGACGGTGCCCCAGTTTGTCCCTTTCAGTGACGCCAGGCTGACTTCGACCAAAACGGATGAGGAAAATGATGAAGTGCTGAATGCAGCAGTTCCTTTCGGAAATACGAGCTATCCAGTAGCCCCTTTTCGCTGATCCTTCTGTGCCTGCAGTCACTAGGTACAATCTGCGCCCTCGGCTGAGGAACGGTGCGCCAAAGGAGAAGTCAGATTAGTTAGGGATGGACTGTGTAAGTTAGGGTGTACTTTGCTATAGTACCAACAGTTAGTTTAGGGTGCTGTGAGATTTGTGCACTGTTTGAACATTGGACAGGATAGGTCGAAAGTATCCCCTTGGGGGTACATTATCCTGGTCGACGTGGGAACCCGAGCTTAGGACAGAGCAAACTCCACCGCCTGGTGCTCAAGAGCGCCAACGTTTTGATGGACAATAGGAGCCTGTACCAGTGAGGCTCTGACGGACACTGGGAACTTGTATATTCTTCTTGCTGGAATTTTGCCCCCTTGTCTCATCATTTGCTATGCATCCCTTTGGCAGATTGGTTGCTGGTGAAGAGCAGCCAGTGATTCCCTTTGTTCACACACGTATATTTTGGTCTACCAAGAAAAAGATATTATGTGCTATTCTTTTGATTTTATTGCTATTGATTCTGGGTGGGGTGTCCTGGGTTTTGGAACGTGATCAGGATGTACCGTCATGTACTAAGAATAAGGTTGTTTCCCTAGTTCGCACAAAAAGGACAGCCCCGAGTAATGTTTTTTCAGACACACATAAAAGATTTTTTGGAGTAGGCACAGCTTGTTATCCCACCGAATCTGTTACAAGTTTATGGACTGCTTATCCATTGTCACTTGTCAATTATACGTATACCCGCCCAGCCCAATTCGTAGAGGTAAGGGGTGAGCTTGGTATGGGGTATCCTGGCCCTTGTTTATATTACAGGAAGCCACGAGGAAGGGGATATCCGGGGTGTGACAATAATACGTATTGTGATAATTTGTATATGAAAGAACAGAACGTTACCTTAGTGGGCTGGCACTACCAAGATTTAAAAGTAACCCGGAGAGCTGGTTATTATCCTGCATGTTCTCCGATAATAAATAGTACTGACGCATTTCTGTATATTAAATTGTTCTGGGATAGTGTTGTTCAAAAATACGATGTCTGTAGTGAAAGATAAGGACCACAGCACCTTTGGAATGAATACCAGATATGCTCCAGTAGATTATGAAGGACCACTTTATGCACACCCAGGATTTTATTTCTTGTCTAATGGTACTTACTCAAATGTTTATAATGGCACAAATGATGTTGTTCTAGGGATGGTGCTCCCTCTAGGCGTGCTTTGTAAGTATAGTAAGCCAAGTGTCAGATGGGTAAAAAGAACATTGACTGCAGAGTTCTGTGATGGAGTGACAGATTTGGAAGTCAATAATTATAGTAATGGTATCACCTTTGGGTACATCCTCTCCTCCATTATTACGTTTGGTGGTACTGTAATGGCCAGGGGTGAAGGAGCTAGATAATATTTTGGATGTAAGCTGCAGATACTGTCTAACTCCACAGTAGCGGCTTTGCGTGACATCACCACCCAATTGGAAAGTATGCAGATATATTCTGAGCAGACTAGATATGCTGTTGATTTCATCTTAGCTAAGAGTGGTGGTGTGTGCGCAGTAGTAGGAGACCAGTGTGTAGTCGGGATCACCAATATGGAAAAGAACATTACCCAACACATTTTAGACATCCTAGAAAATGTTAAAGGAATGGAGAGTGGGAATTGGAGTTGGTCAGTTTTTGGTAGTTGGGGTTGGATCCTTGAAAAGGTGATTTATTTAATTGTGATTTTGATCTCTTGCTGTGTCCTGGTCCAGTCTCTCCCCTTTTGTTGCTCTTATTGCACCACCCTTCTCGCTCCTAAGAGAATTTCGATTCATGATACTAATGCAACAATTATGATTCAAAAGGAAGTGGAAGACCTCATGCAAATAGATGAGGGTATTTTTGAGACTTCCTCCCTTACTGTTTCCCTCCCTGATGCTGAAGGCATGGAATTCTCATAAGGCAGTTCACTTATGATTTATTGGATTATATGTATTTTGCTATTATACAAAATGTTTAGCTCATGCTAAAAGGAGGGTCTGTTAGAATAGAAAAATAGGCTTTTGCATAGTTTTATGTAAGGTTAGGATTCGCTCCACCATTTTGTGTATGGCCGCCATTTTGAATTATAATGAAAACGAATCCTTTGCCATTTCCGAGAAACGGCCTTCTCTAGGTTGTTTCTTCGGAGCTGAGTTTTGCTACACTAATGAATGCACTGTTCTTATTAGCGCATACCTTTCCTTTTACATGTAGGCCTTCTCCCACTTGTCTTGTGGTGGGTACAGGCAGAGTGACCTTGAATAGTAGATAAGGTGTGCCCGGCCGCAGAATCAAAACTTACTCCTTAGTAATTAACTGTCCAGCTGCATCTCCTTGGAAAATTCCATGGTGGGTGTGTTTTCATTGGTTTCGAAGTGTACTTAATGTATCGTTATGCTTGTTGATGTCAGTCCCTCTGCAGCACTCCTAAGCGACTGGGCAGACTGGGCTTCACTCTGAGTGTATCTAAATAAACAGATATTGGTTTGTATTCTCTACTGTCTGACCAACTCTTCATTTGGTATGGAAGGCTGAGAGGTGGTCGTGAGTGACCCGATTGACCCTATTTGGGCCATTTCCTTCACTAAAATATCCACTCCATGTTCATTTATTGCTTAAATCGCTTAATTCTCAGTGATAGGCCCCTATTCTTTATTATACCGGCTCTTACCAAAATGGAAGGAATTATTTTACTCTACTCTGGAGCACTTATTACATCTCTGTCAGTGGAGAAAACCCTAGTAGCGGATGCTTCAGCCTCTGTGAAAGGGACAAGGTTACCCGCTGGATGTGTGAGTGCTCCCTCCTTTGTTGCGGCCCCTTCATAAACCGAGTTAAAGAGCAGATGAGCAGAAGTGCACCAGGTACGGCACATGGAAAATGAATAAGCCCAGAGGAAATTTACAGTAGCTGACTTAATCTCATGTAATTTCAGAAATTTTGCATTGTGCTCTCTGCATGCATTTCACAAAATTACGCTGTTATGCCACTTCCCATAATTACGTAGTTTGCGTCAAAAATTTAGCGCAAGCACAATGGAATAGCGACTAGGACTCAAGCAGCTGCTATTTGCAGCACTTGTAAATTTGGTGCTATTTTATTTAGCACCAAACACGTTTGATAAAATGTAAGTCTACCCTAAATGTAGTACTGAAAAGCACATGAAAGACTGCAGATCTGCAAATAGGAATATCTTATACAAATATACATCCTTATACATGAGCTTTGAATCAGTGCCCTAAATACAGCAGTTAAATCTCGGATTAATTGGTTCCCAGTGCTCCTTTTTAATATGAACTCCTGGGTAATAGTTCACAGTTTAGCATTAAAACAGCAGTCGACGCCGTAGGGCTTTGAAATTCCCATAGTGGCAGCTTCAGAGTGACAGCTCCCGAAAGCCTAACTGTGCTCTTTCCAATTAGCCCTCTCCTCGATACTGCTCCTGACTGTGACACGCAGACTCCTGGGGATAGATGGCTGGCAGACAGATAGCGCGCTGCCAGGCTCCCACGGCAGTCTTAAGTGCACCGTGCGTCAGAATGTCACAAGGCAATCTACGCAGCTTGCACTAAGCGCTGAGCACCTGAGGCGGGTGAATGGTCGGTTCTCTGATCAGACTACATCAGAGATCAACTTTTGCTTGCGCTCACCACCTCTGCTTCCTTTTGTTGCAGCAGATATACCCCCTCTGGTCACATGATATTTCCATTTGCCTTACTGACCATTGCCCTGGAATGAGGCACCTCGAGATGAACAGGTGTGTAAACTGTGCTATAAAAGTATTTATCCCCGCTAACACAAGTCAAACCAGTAGTCTCCTTAACAGGTTAATTTTTAGGTCATAGCCTACTGGACAGGTTTGCTAAAGACATCTTGGGGACATTCAGAAAGCTGACCTAGGAATGCATTCCGCCGGTTGCTTACCATTGGTTTTGTGGTTTGTAATTCACATTTGCTGGCTTTATTTGCTTTAGGCTGTCCAGCCTGAGTTCACCCTCTCCTGTTGCCCAAAACTTGCTTACTGTATTCTTCCACAAACTCTTTTCCTGTAATAATGCCTTTGAATCTTGTTCTTATCTTGTCACGTGCTATTCATTCAAAGACAGAGGTCAAATGTCAAGCTCTCTCTTCTGAGGGACATTGTGTTTACTTTTCTTTCTCTGACTTCAAAGTGAGAGAATGTATGTGATAATCATTGAGTATCTGTGTAAGAGAAGGGTGTAGGATGTTTTTTTTTTTAACACACAAGAAAATGAACAGTGCTGATGTTTCATAATATATCAGAATTATTACAAATGAAGCACGTTTTTGGTATTTTGGTGCAAATGTGAAAGTCATTTCAGTTGAAAATGTGTTGTCTATAATGGCAGTGCGCTACCACACCATGCATACTTCACAGTACGCCACTCCACTCTATCCCACTCCACTCTATGCCCTTCAACTCTATTCCATGCTACTCCAGTCTACGATAATCCACTCTACGACATGCCACTCTACTCCTCTACACTCTACGACACGCCATGCCACTTGACGCCACTCAAATCTGCGCCACTTACTCCACACCTCTTACCCAACTCCACTCTACCGCACTCCTGTTTAACCTATCCCACTCCAATCTATCCCACTCCAATGTACCCCAATCTACCCACCCCACTCCACTTCGCTACAATCTACCCCAATCTAATCCACTCCAACCTACCCCACTCCTCCCAGTATATCCCACTCCACTCCAAACTACCTTACTCCAATCTACCCCACCACAATCTTGTCGACCCCACTTCAAACTAGCCCACTCTAACCTGATCTACCCCACTCCAATCTACCCCAATCCACTCGACTGTGATCCAATCTACCCCACTCAGTCCACTCCACTCTACTCCACTCAGTCTAACTAAGTCAACCCCACACCACTCCAATCTATCGCACTCCACTCAAATCTACCCCACTCTTCTCCAATCTACCCCAGTCTACCCCACTCCACTCCAATCTACTCCACTCCAGTCTACCTCAATACACCCCACTCGAATGTACCACAATTCAACCCACTCCACTAACTGCACTCCAATCTACCCTACTCCACTCCACCCCAGCCCAATTTACCACATTCCATTTCAATTTGCCCCACTTCACTCCAGAATCCACTGCAATCTACCCAATTCCTCTCAACTCTAATCTACCCCACTCCAATCTACCCCAATCCACTTCAATCTACCCCAATCCACTTGTCTACCCACTCCAATCTACCTCCCTCCAATCCACCCCACTCTAATCTACCCCACTCCACTCCACCACACACTACACAAACCTATCCCACTCCACTCAAATCTACCCCACTCAAATCTAACCCATTCCACTCTTCCCCACCCCAATCTGCCCTACTTTAAACTACCCCTATCTGCTCCACTCAAATATATTTCACTCCAATTTACCCTGTACCCTAATCTACCCCACTATACTACCCTCTCCCATTTACCCCACTCCACTCTTCAATCTACTCCACTCCAATCTACCTCTCTCTGTAATCTACCTAACTCTATTCCAATCCACCCTATTCCATTCCAATCTACCCTACTCTAATCCACCTAGTCTACCCTGCTTCACCCTAATCTACCCCACTCCAATCTACCCCACTCCACCCCAATCCATCCTCCTCCTGCCCACTCCAATTTACCCCTCTCCACTCCACCCCAAACTACCCTACTCTAACCTACCCCATCCAATCCGCCCCACTCCAGTCTACTCCACTCCAGTCTATCCCACTTTCACCCGATCTACCCCATCCCAATCTGCCCCAGTCTTCCCCAATCTACCCACTCTAAACTACTCCACTACTGTCTATCTCAATCCAATCTACCCCAATTCACTCCAATCTACGCTTCTATAATCCACCCACTCTACCCCACCCTACTCTACCCCACCCCACTCCACCTTAATCTACTCCACTCCACTCCTCTCCACTCTACCCCACTCCAGTCTACCCCAATCCACTGCACTCTACTCTTTTCCAGTCTACCTCACTCTGCTCCAATCTACTCCACTCCAGTCTACCCCAATACACCCCACTCAAATGTACCCCAGTTCATCACACTCCACTGACTCCTCTCCAATCTACCCCACTATAATCTACCCCAGTCCAATTTACCCCACTCCATCCCAATTTACCTCACCCCACTCCAAATTCCACTGCAATCGAACTCCTCTCCACTCTAATCTACCTCACTCCACTCCAATCTACCCCAATCCACCACAATCTACCTCACTCCAATCCACCCAGTGTACCCCACCCTAATCTACCCCACTCAAATCTACCTCACTCTACCCCACCCCACTCTACCCTATCCCACTCGAATCAAACCCACTGCACTCCAGTCTACCCCACTCTACTTCAATCTACCCCACTCAATTCATCCCTCTTCAATCTACCTCTCTCCATTCTACCCTACTCCATTCCAATCTACCCAACTCCATTCCAATCTATCCTACTCTAATCCATCCAGTCTACCCCACTCTAATCCATCCAGTCTACCCCACTCTATCCTAATCTACCCCACTCCACCCTAATCTACCCCAATTTTGTCTACTCCACTCCATTCCTGATTCCACTCCATTCTGTCCAACTCCACTCCAGTCTACCCAACTCTAATCTACCCACGCCAATCTATCCCACTCCACTCTACCCCAATCTACCACACTCCATTGTACTCTACTCAATCTACCTCACTCCACTTCACTCCAGTCTACCACATGACACCCAAATCTACCACACTCCAGCATAATCTAACCCACTCCACTCCACCCCAATCCACCCCACTCCGTCCCACTTCAATCTACCATTCTCCACCCCAAACTACCCTACTCCGATCTACCCCATCCAGTCTGCCCCACACCAATCTACTCCACCCTAACCCAATCTACCCTACTCCAATCTGCCCCACCCCAATCCTGTCCACACCACTCTATCCAACTCCACTTCAAATTACTCCACTCCACTTTAGTCTTCCCCAGGCTACCCACTCCTGTCTATCTCACTACAATCTTCCCCAATTCACTCCAATCTACCCTACTATAATCCACCCACTCTACCCCACCCCACCCTACTCCAGTTCACTCCAATCTACTCCTCTCCATTCCGATGTACCCCACTCCAGTCTACCCCAATCCACTGCAGTCTACTTTTCTCCAATCTACCCCGCTCCACTCAAGTCTACCCCAATATATCCCACTCCACTCCGATCTACCCCACTCCAATCTATCCCACTCCAGTCTACCCAACTCCACTCCAATCTAATCTACCCCACTCCACCCCAGTCTAGTCCACTTCACTCCTATCTACTCCAATTCAATCTACCCCACTCCAATCTATCCCAAACGACCCCAATCCAATCTACTCCACTCCATTCCAATCTACCCCACTGCAATCTACCCACCCATCCTCCCCACTCCCCAGTCTACCCCACTCCACTCAATCTATCCCACTCCATACTGCCCCAATCTACCATGCTCCATTCCATTCTACCCTACTATAATTCACCCAATCTACCCCACTCCACTATAATCTACATGACTCCACTAGAGTCTGCTCCACTCCAATCGACCCCACTCCACTCTACCCCACTCTACCCTAATCTACCCCACTCCACCCTAATCTACCCCACCCCACTCTAATCTAATCTATCCCACTCCACTCTTCCCAGTCTAGCCCACTTCACTCCAATCTACCCCAATATGTCCTACTCTACTCTACCCCGATCTACCCTACTCCTATCTAACCCACTCCAATCTACCCCACTCTAATCTACCCCAGTCTACTCCACTCTACTCCAATCTACTCCACTCCAATCTACTCCCACTCCCCAATCTACCCAACTTCTCCCCAATCTACCCCAATTCAATCTACCCCACTCCAATCTACCCCACTCCAGTCTCCCATTCTATTCTACACAACTCCGCCACTCCAATCTTCTCCACTGCACCCCACTCCAGTCTACCCCACTCCATTCTACCCCACTTTGCCCCCACTTCACTCTACGCCAATCTACTCTTCTCCACTCTACCCCAATCCTCCCCAGCTCACCCCCTAACTTTTAGCCATGTTGAACAGCAGCCACGCTTGTGAACATAATGTCTAAGACACATTGCATAGATGAAACCTATGTTATGTTATTTAAGTTTATAAGGCGCTCAGCTATCCCGAGGGGTTTCCCGGCGCCAGCCTGAAAAGGAGAGGAGGGGAGAGAAGTTACAAGTTGAACAACCAGGTTTTCAAGCCTCTTAGAAAATTCCCATAAACTGTTTCATTACGTAGTGAAATAGGAAGAGAGTTCTACAGAGAAGGTCCTAGGTAGGCAAAAGATCGACCGCGCATACGCAACAGTCTGATTCTAGGAACCGTATATTTAAGCTGAGTAGTGGAACGAAGAGTGCGTGAGGGTAAGTAGGGTTGAACTAAAGATTGCAGGTATTGTGGGGCTAAGCCAGTTTTAATTTTGAACATATAGCTCAAGGCTTTGAATTTAATGCGATTCTCCACCTTAAGCCAATGAAGGTTACGAAGAAAGCCCGAAATGGAGGCTGTCCTGGGAACCTGGCAAAGCAGTCTGGCAGCCGCATTTTGCACCACCTGCAATCTTTGTATCACATCTTTATAGAGCCCTGATATAAAACGTTGCCGTAATCCAGCCTAGATGTAACAAGGGCCTGGACTACTGTTCTCTGGGTAGATAGTGGCAACATCCAAAGAATCTTCTTTAACCATTTGAGAATGGTAAAGCAGATTGAGGCCACCTTCACGACTTGATGTTACATTGATAGCTGGTCATCAATGATAAAGCCTAGGTTCCGGACTTGATGGGCAGGCTGGGGAAGAATACCCATTTCAACGGCCAATGCTGGGGACCCCAAAGATTTAGATTTTTCCCTAAGATCAAAACTTCCGTTTTTTCTCCGTTAAGTTTAAGTAGATTAAGGTGCATCCAAGACGCAATTTCCCTCAAACCAGACTGGAGAGCAGATGATTCAGAGTCCCTCGCTGCAGAGAGGGAGAAAATAATCTGGATGTCATCTGCATAGGAAAATAGGGACAGCCCTGCCGTTTCAGCTATATCTGCTAATGGGCGAACATAAACATTAAACAACAGGGGGCTCAGTATAGATCCCTGTGGCACTCCATAGGGGGATAAATGCATTTTAGAGCTGGCCGTGGAAGAAAAGACCTGAAACGTGCGATTGGTAAGGAAAGAGTCAAGCCTTTGCAGTGCTAGGCCCTCAATGCCTAGAGACTGCACCGCTTTCAGCAACACGGTGTGTGACACTGTGTCGAATGCAGCACTCAGGTCAAGTAAAATGAGGGCCACCGTGTCGCCAGTGTCCAGATGATGTCGGAGCATTTCTGTAACTCCTAAAGAGTTGTTTCAGTTGAAAACCCTGCTCTAAAACCTGATTGGGAAGGGTGTAGGAAATTCTGGGTATCAACAAAGGAAGATAATTGGCTTTGCTAATGGCTTTGCTGATGCTTGTTTTTTTTTTTTTTTTAACTCTTCAAAGCTTGTTATCGTCTGTGTAGTAAATGCTGTCTGGTCAGTTTAGTTATTCCGATCGGTTTGAAACCTCGTTGTGTATCATAAGAAATACCACAATTACGTCATAGCTATGTGAAATGCGTCTGATCTGGTTGTTCATCGGAAGGGCAACGATGGTACACATTTTAATTAACGTGCTCACCAAATTTACTCCCATGCAGATTTCTCAGATTGTGTTTGTGACCTGTAATAGTGCTGATCAGATACTCTCTTGGAAGAGCCCAGCGCTGAGGTCCATTTTTCTTCATGCATGGGCCTGAATTAGCACTTTCCTTTCAGACCACGCGCAAATATGGCAATTGAAGGCGAACAAATGATCTGCAAAACGCTCCTAGGTTGGTAGCATTAGGTCACTGTAGTATTTTTTTATGTTTAACTGTGTTATGCTTACCCATAAGTTCCAGTTCTTCTCGAGAATCGCCATACCTCCACAGCCCTGCATGGCCAGGACTACTGATTGCAAAAGGTAGTGAATGCACTCCCTTCTGTATAGGGTGCTCCCTGAAGAGGATGCTTTCCTAACTGATACTACCCTGGGCTTTACCTCTGTTGAGAGACTCTCATGGATTAACTTCAACACTTTAAGGTAGCAAGGGCAGGTAAGTTCCCTTAATTCTTTTGATAGAAATTTCAAGAAAGGCACCCAGTCTTCCTTGAATAATTTAGGTCTGTGTTTCATGGCAAGGGTCATTTTTTCCATGGCTAAGATGTCCCTTAAGCAGGCCACCCAGTCCCTAAGGGGCGGCATCATCTGCTGCCCCACATGGCAAGAAAAGCTTGTAGCGTTGAAACACTGGCAAAGCGTACTGCCCTGCTCTCTGTGGCTTGTGCGACTCCACCCTTCAGCATTGATGCACCTTCCTTTTGTGTTTCTCCGTGCGAGTTTCTTTCTTTAGAGTACAATACTAATACTTGAGTATTTTGGATTGCATTTCTTTTCCCTTCGTGTTGCGGATGGACATATGTGTAATTTCGCGGAGTCTCCCTCAGTCCTTATCATTAAGTTCTCTCCCCACTCTTTTGGCCCTGATTCCTTGCTAATGTAACTTGTACAACGCCGATATAGTATGGCTATTGTGGCTGCCATCTTTTAACCAGCTCTCGAAGGCTGTGAGTGGCCTCACGGCCCCTCTCCTGCTTGGGATTGGACTTGGAGAACCCGGTGCCTGACCTCGAGGTACAGAAAACATTCTGTCTCTGGCAAACCATGCTGTTTCTTTTATAAACAAGGGAACCCCATATCCCTAAGAACCTGCAGTCATAAAATCTGAACAATATACAATGTTTCTTTTGCGGTTATGTTTACAATTATTTCAGAGTATGGGGCCATAAACATTGGCTCTCTGATAAGTTACTCAGTCCAACACACACAATGATTATGATTTAACTGTATATTTTGAGAAGCTAACACCATATTTAAATCACATTTGAAAGGATTGAAGCATAAAAGGTCACCACAGAAAGTAAACAAGTGAGAGCGCAGAGCTCAAGTGATAATCATGTGCAACAGTTGTGAAGCACAGAAGGCACATGGTAAAAACATTTCATTGGCTGCATGAATTGAGAAGCAGATAGGCTACTCAATGGCTTGTTTGTGATATTTTCCACTTACTTGGCTGATATCTCTCTGTTGGTTACATATTCTTGTGTATTACAACTGCACCTTGAGTGATTGCTCTCTCAATGTTACACTGGCCCAAACCTGAGTATAGGGTTGCTATTTTTAATTCTCTCTGTCCTGATGATGACACCTAGAATCACACTCAGGGTGTCAACACGTCAACATAAAATTTAGCCTTGGTCTGCCTCTCAAAACCATAGGAGTTAGCAGGAAAAAGATCAAGTGTGGTCTGTCTGCCGCTCAATTCTGAAATTATGCAGCCACTGAAATGTTTTTACCATATGCTTTCTTTGCTTGCGAGGGTCTGGGAGTGCCAATCCAGCCGGAAGATCAATCTGTGTAGTAATTTTCTTGCAACCCGTTTAATCTGTCCTTGGCAGATAAACCCACTGACAAGCGACTGAAATTATTTAAGGCACGTATGTGCTAGAGAGCGAGTGGTCACCTGGAATAAATGAAGAATCCTGAGGTCTTTCATTTTGACAATGACTACTCTTCCCATCCATTAGAAGTGGTGGTTTGCCATTTCTTGAGGTCATGCCGCAGTGTTTTAAGAAGCTTCGAATAATTGAGCGCAGTGATTTAAGGCATGGAGAATGCTAAATGAATTCCCCGTTAAGTGCTTTAGAGTCCAAAAAATTGGGATTAACTTACGTAGGTCATCTTTCTGAAGAGGAGAAGGTTTCAGCAGCAATACTTCAGATTTTGAGAGGTTGATTTTAAAACCAGATAAAGTTCCACGTATCTCCAGCTGGAACTGACAGCTAGTGGGATGGTTAGGGACATCCTCATGGCATTCATGAGCATATGAGGGTAAAAAATACTGGCAAAAGTGGACAGACCTGCCCCTTTCCCTGTTTGATATCAGTATGTACTGAGATAGTCCTGCTTACTCTGTTGTGGACTTTAGGTGATTGGTAGCTCGCTAGTTCCACTTTTTGAAGCACATACCAAATCCTATTGCACTTTATCACTTGGGTCATGTACGTCCAACTTACTATCAACGCCTTCTCGTAGTCCAGTGAAAACAGAACAGTATTACGTCTCTTTCTCTGGAAGTTTTCAAGTATGTGGAGGCTCTTTTTGTGTTGTCGACACATTCTGTGCCTAAGATGAAGCCCAATTGATCAGGGTGTTTTAAATTTGGCAAGGAGGATTTACCCTTGCAGTCAAAAGCACACTGAAGATCTCTATATATATAGGAAGCTTACAGGGATTCTTGCCCAGTTTGAGAATCTCCACCGCCGCAGCGTCCAACATGTTATCAGTCACTAACGATCTGGTTTCCCTAAATTAATTGAATAGCCACACACCAACAGAGCAGTCAGTGAAGGGTAAATATCTTATAGAACATGTTTGTGAACCCATCTGAGTCCAGGGATTTTCCCGCCTTGACCTTGTAGATGGTGCTTATCACCACTTCCTGTGTGATAGTCTTATCTAGAGATTCCTTGCATCAGGGGACATCTTCCTGCCCAAGGCCTGTCAAAGATAGGCCTCAGCATTATGGGCTGGTATAAGTCCATCAGCATATAAATTTTTGGTAGAAGTGGCTGAAGGTGTTTACAATTACTTTGTCTTCTATCAGGATTAGCCCTCCCCACCCTTAATTGCACAAACTTTCTCTCCGCCTGAGCTTTTAATTGGGACACCAATAATTTACCTGCTTGGTTCCCGGAGGCATACTATCTCCGTTTAGTTCTTTGGAGAGTATGTTTAGCCCTGTCAAGGTCTAAGGCTCACAACTGGGATATGAGTGCCACAATTTTCCTCCACACCTTTTTGGAGAAGGTATGTTTACGTAGGGTTTCTGTTTCAAGTAGATGGCGTAGATGGCCCACCAAACTGACCCTAGCCTTGGTTCTCAATGTTTTTAAACGGTCTACCGCTGATATGCAATGGTCCTTTAAAACAGCATTGAGAGTGTCTCAGAGTGTAGCTGTTGAGACCTTCCTGTATTGTTTTATGCTATAAGATCCTGTGAGAAAGTGCCCTCTTTCTGCATGGTTGCCCCCACTTTTTGCTGAATTGCTGATGTACTATGACTGAGTGTGCCCTGGGCTCCTGCTAATCAGGTACCCAGGGCCTATGTTCTTTCCCTAAAATTGCATTGAAGCCTAAACCCAATTGGCATCTCTGGCCACAGGTCAGTCCCTGGTAAATGGTACCACAGGTACCCAGGGCACTGTGACCAGAGAAGGCCTCTAAGGGCTGCAGCACTTATTGTGCCACCCTTAGAGGTCCTGTACCACTACACTCACACACTGCCTTTGCAGGCTGCGTGTTTTGGTGCAGAACAAAGTGAAGAGTCGACATGGCACACATCTCTGTGTGCCATGCCTACAACCCACTGCCCTGGCATAGATCAGTCACCCCTCTAGCTGGGTGCACTGTAGTGGTGAGGGTACAGGTGCATGAGCCCTGTACCCCTACATTGTCTAAGTCCATTCTTAGACATTGTAAGTGCTGTGCTGCCATTAAGAGTATATGGTGCTGGGAGTTTGTCATTACGAACTCCACAGCACCATAATGGCTACACTGAAAACTGAGAAGTTTGGTATCAAACTTCTCAGCACATTAAACCCACACTGATGCCAGTGTGGGATTTAATGTAAAATGCACACAGAGGCCATCTTAGAAGATGCCCCTTGAAACCTAACCCACCTCTAGTGTCCAGGCTGAGTGGCTGCTTTCAGCTGCCACCAGCAGACATGTTTCTGGACCCCTGGGTCGAGAGCCTGCTGCTCTCTGGGCCCTGAAACAATGCACATCCTGGGACGAGGTGCCAAGCCTCCTCCCCCAGGATGGGCAGGGTTCACGAAGGGGAAGCTTCAAAGGCTTGCCGCCTTTGTGAGCTTCCCCAGGCCACTTGCTGTACTCAGCAACTGGTCCCCACTGGTTCTGACCCCCACTTTGGGCGGGAGAACCGGCGGGAAAAACAAGGGAGGAAGGAAGGTGTGCCCACCTCTGATTCCCCTTCTTTGGTCGCCTCCGAGCACTACGCCTCTGGCTCCTGCGATACGAACACTAATCCGACCCTGGTCCAAACTTCCTCTGGAGAAGTGGACATCAGAACTTAAAAGGACCTTACCAATTCCCGCCTCTGATCCTACCATAGCCAATGCAAATTTTGGCATCTGGATCGAGGACTCACTTAATGTGGTACTCCCCAAAGTCTCTTTTCAGAAGAAAGTGGGATCTAAAAAGGCTGCTTGGTTCTCCCCAAATTACGTTCTTTAAAACAGCACTGTAAAAAACTGGAAAGAGCATGGAGGAAAGACTTTGCCCCTGAGAAGAAACAGGAATATAGGGCGGCCGTTGGGCGGTACAAGGCGGAAATAAAAAGTGCGCAAACTGCTTTTTATCAAGAAAAAATTGAGTCCGTCGCGGGCTGCCCTAGAGAAATCTTCCGAATCGCCAAAAAATTACTCAAAGCACCTTGCCCCTCGGTCCCACCTGACCCCTCCGGTCTCCGCTGCAATGAACTAGCCGAATATTTTTCGACTAAAGTTCAAAATATACTTAACCATTTTCCGCAAAGTGATTTAAATATTTCCACTGAGAATACGAATGTCGGCAGGCAGTCAGTGGGAAATAACCTGGATTCTTTTCCCATGCTGACCCAGGCACTATTCTTAGCCACCCTATCAGCTATAAAAAGTGGGTCCCCGCTGGACCCTGCACCCCCAACATCTTAGAATTGGTGGGTCCAACAATCGCCCCCATAGCCATCAGTCTGATCAATGCCTCATTCAAGGAGGGCATGGTCCCTTTGGAATGGAAAAGGGCGATGGTAAAAGCTTTGTTGAAAAAGCCTACGCTAGACCCAGCCGACCTGGGTAACTACCGTCCAATCTCGCTTCTACCGGGAATCAGTAAGATAGCGGAGAAAATTGCTAACCGTACCCTTTCCATGTTCCTAGAAACTAATCATGTCCTCCACCACTCTCAAACGGGGTTCCACCCCGGACAAGGGACGGAAACCGCTATACTATCTGTAGTGGAAGAAACCAGGAAAATTCTTGACTCAGGAGGGTCATCAGCAATAATCCTCCTCGACGTGAGTGCAGCCTTCGACACGGTGAATCACCGTGTCCTGGCCAGCCGCCTCAGGAAAGCAGGAGTGACGGGACTAGCCCTGCAATGGCTACAATCCTTCCTGGAGGGCAGGTCCTTCCAGGTCTGGGAAGGCGATATGCATTCAAAGCCTATTCCCCTGCAGTGCGGAGCCCCGCAGGGCTCCTCCCTGAGTCCTACCCTTTTTAATGTTTATATGGCCCCTCTGGCAGATGTTGTATCTCCCTTCGGGATCCACATGGTGACATATGCTGACGATACGCAGCTGGTCGTTTCATTGAACCATTCCAACCATCAGACTAACGACCTTCGGTCTTGTCTTGAGGCCGTGTCCAAGTGGATGAGAGCATCTTATTTGAAGCTTAACGGGGAAAAAACCGAACTCATGATTCTTGGCAATCCGGGAGCGCGTTATCCGGCACCTTGTGGCCTACCACTATGGGCCCGGTGCCAGTCCCCAAAACCGAGATCAAAAGTCTGGGAATATGGTTAGATCAGGAACTCACGTTCAAAGTTCAGGCGAGGAAGACCGTCGCTGCCTGCTACGGCCTACTCAGAACAACTCGGAAAATTCTCCCCCTCTTACCCCTCCCTGCAAAAAAGATACTGATCCAGGCGCTGATTTTGTCGAGGATTGACTACGGAAATGCCCTTTACCTGGGAGCCCCAAAGTCAGTAACCGCAAAGCTTCAAGTTATTCAAAATTGCGCAGCTAGGCTTCTTACGGAGACTCCCATCAGGTGCTCAGCAAAGCCTGCGTTGCGCTCTCTCCACTGGCTTCCGGTGGAACAGAGAATTAATTTTAAGGCACTCTGCATAGCCCATAAGGCGCTTGTGGGGAGCGGACCCCTTATCAACAACGGCATGATTCGCCCCTACAGGGCGAATAGGAAACTCCGCTCAGATAGACTCCATCTGGCAGTAGTCCCCAGGATTAAGAAGGCCAGAAGTGGCGGACGGCTTTTTCGTTTAATGCCTCCAGACTATGGAACTCCATTCCGTTGGACCTTCGGAGTGAACTTAACCATCTGGCATTCCGAAAACAACTCAAGACGTGGCTCTTCCCTTAGTTTTTTCGGTTCTCTGGTTACTGCTTCAGCGCTGGGATGCTTCCGGGTAGCCATGCGCTTTACAAGTGTCCATTCATTCACTCTGCCAACTCCACCCCTCAGGTGGGGGAGGCGAGGCGAAGCACAACTCTCAGTCCCCGCCATCTTGAAGATGGGGGGACCCAGCCAACCAGGGACAGGCTCCTACACCCCTCCCACTGGAGGGTGGCACAATAGGGGGTGTACCCACCCCAGGGAAGGGACCCATTGGTCCCTGACCTCTACCTACCTGTGACGCCCCTAAACCTAGTATTTAGGGGCACCCCTGAACCTTGCTTCCTCAGATCCAGACAAGAAACAAGAAGAAAAGAAGAAGAAGGACCGAACTGCCGTGTAGCAGCTAACAAGAGGAAGACGCCCACTGACCTGGCCCCAGCCCTACCGGCCTGTCTCCCCCTCGAACTTGCTCCTGCGAAATCCCGGTGTGTCCTGCAGCCAGCAACCTCAAAAACCCCGGAGGACCTGCCTGCCTTCACTTCCAAAGCCTGCTTCTCCCGTGAACACCGGATTTGTTCAACTGCAACCTCTGGCAGCAGCCGGAGACAGCGAATCCGCCCCACTCTGCACCCGCCGTCCACGGCCCGAGCTCGAGTGGGCAAACACCACGAGGAGGTCACCCCGCCGATCCTGAACCGAGATCTGGCGACCCCTGACCTGCCTCAAGCCGACGCCTGCAGACTAAAACCAGAAGGCCCCCCTAACCGCGACCAGGAGCTGGTAAGAAGATCCGACCCCTAAAGGCACCCCTTCACCCGACGCCCCACGGCCTTGTGTACCTAAACCAACGGTGCCTAACCAACCCCTTACTTCCCAACTTACCTCTCGAAGTGGTGGTTGCACCCAGAAGTCCTTCGTCTCCCTGCCTGCAGTGCTTTTGCTAACCGGAGGTTCTCCATTGGAAACAACAGGGCATCCGACCTCGAAACAGCACCCTGCACCCAGCCGCCCTAGTGCCGCTGAGGGTGCACCTTTGGTGCTAATCTGTTTCCCTATTTGCCCTGAGCTAAAGTCCAGGAGCTTTGCTCCCACAACCCAGTGGCCTGCTTACCAGCAGCCACCAACCTGAGGCCCCCTACCCCCCATTGGATAACATTGGGCCTCAACACTCTGCACCCGGCCGCCCTAGTGCCGCTGAGGGTGTAACAAGAGTGCATCACTGACCCTGGGGGACCCCTGAGTCTAACCCCAGAACCTCAACTCCAAAGACCGATTACTTACCTAAAATCCGATAACCATATTTTCCTCCATAGGATAACATTGACACTTTTTCCTGAAAAAGTTTCGAAGTGTGGAGTTTTGAAACCTAAAACAATTCTTTAAAATTGTATGATTTAACCAAAACGCTTTTACTCATCTGTTTACAGGAAATGTCCCAGTGCTGCATCTAGGCATACAGCGCTGAGTAAGAAAAGTAATACAAAAGTAACTTACCTGCTATTTTACCGAAAATCCCATTGAAGTCAATGTACTGTATTTACAAGTGATTGCATTTCTCTGAAACAATACTGTAAGTCGAACCATAGTACATTTACAATTGCAATTGAACTGTTTTACAATCAGCATTTACTACTGTAAAGTATTTATTGCTTACCTGTGCCAGGCTTGCTTGGTTCTAGAAATAAAATAACTAAAAGAATATTTTTATACAAAAACAATTGGTCTGAAGTTCAGTCTTTGAGTGTGTGAATTCATTTGCTGACTGAGTGTATACAACAAATGCTTAACACTGTCCTCTGATACTGCCTTACTGCTCGACCACACTACCACAAATAGAGAGTAAGGTTCTATCTAATTTTACTTCTGCCTACCTTTGGGGTCCACTGGACTCTGTGCACACTATACCTCACTTTGGTATAGTATATACAGAGCCAGCTTCCTACATTGGTGGATCAGCGGTGGGATATACAACTTTGCATTTGTTGGACTACTTGGTTACCACCTGATCACACGACAGAACTCTTAAATTGTCTTTAGAATTCTGATTTTTCAAATTGGCATTTTTGCAAAATTACTAAAAGTCTTGTTAGGGCCTTGGTTAAGTCCCTTTAGAATTTTAGAAAATAAAACGTCACTTTAGCTAGGGTTAGAGGGGTTAGAAGTTTTTTTTAACAATGTCCCAAAACAAGAACCCAGCTATTAGTGAAAATACCCACAATGACATAGAGGACAGGGTTGAGGAGCTTGAACTCACCCCCTACCTTCACTTGTCTTTCAAGGAGGTAAGGTCCCTATGTAAACTTAAAAACATAGCCATGGGTCCCCATCCCACCAAACAAAAGCTCCAGGAGCTGTTGACTGGGTATGCTAAGGACCACCCCTCTGAACAAGGTGATGACCAGTCAGATGGGGAAGGAGTGGAAGAGGATGACCAGGTAGATCTACCTCCTCCACTGCTTAGGGAGAAAAGGGCTCCAATAGCCCTGACTCCAAGAATCAACCTCTCAGTACCTAGATCTCACACAGGTGGGTCAGGCATTTCTGAGGACATTGAGGACAGTCTCAATGAGGAGGACAGCCTTTTAGCAAGGCTGACCAAAAGACTGGATCTAGAGACCAGGTTGCTGTCTCTAGAGAAAGAAAGTGCAGAGATGGGCTTAGCTCCCATCAATGTTGGCAGCAATATACTAAATAAGTATAGAGAGCAATCTTATGATCCTAAAATCCCCAAAGGGATTGTCCCTAAATATGAGGAGAGTGATGATATCACAAAATGGTTCACAGCCTTTGAGAGGGCTTGTTAAATGAGAAAGGTGAAGAAGTCACACTGGGGGGCACTCCTTTGAGAACTGTTCTCTGGTAACTGCAGAGACAGACTCCTGACCCTTACTGGGGCAGATGCTGGGTCTTATGACCTTATGAAGAAAACTCTGATTGAGGGATTTGGACTCACAACTGAGGAATACAGAATTAGATTCAGGGGGGGCTCACAAGACCCAAAACCAATCCTGGATTGACTTTGTAGACTACTCAGTTAAAACACTAGATGGTTGGTTAACTGGACACAATGTGCATGATTTCAATGGACTTTACAATCTGTTTATGAAGGAACATATTTTAAGTAATTGCACTAATGAAAAGTTACATCAGCATTTGGTAGACCTAAGTCTAATTTCTCCCCAAGAATTGGGAAAGAAGGCAGACCACTGGGTCAAGACAAGGGTGACTTAAACAACCACTGGGGGTGACCAAAAGAAAGGGGTCACAAAACCTCCCCAGGGGAAAGGGGGTGAGAATCCCCAAGATAAAAAGACTGAGTCTTCTAAAGGGCCCCGAAAACCTGCACAGGGGGGTGGGACCCAAAAACCTTCCCAGCCCAATAATCCATACAGGGGAAAGAACTTTGATCCTTTAAAGGCCTGGTGTAACAACTGTAAGAAGTTGGGACACTTAACTGGAGATGCTGCTTGCCCAACCAAGAAGGCCCCTAGTCCTACTACAGCTACTCCTGGTGTAGCAAGTCTCCAGATGGGATCAACAATGTGCCAAGAGCAAATCGGGTTGCACACTGAATCAGTTCTAGTTTCAGAAGGGGAAGTTGAGTTTTCCACTGTAGCTGTTTGGCCACCCAACTTAAACAAGCATTGGCATAGCCAATAGGTCTCGCCTTTGGAAGTTTATAAGTGTTTAGCCATGCAACAGTTGATGTTGTTGCACCAAGGATATTGTGCTGCATAACTAAATACTTATAAGGTCCCAAAAGCGAGACCTATTGGCTATGCCAATGCTTGTTTTTATTTTAATGGTGCTGTTCCACATTGGCAATACAGCAATAATATTTTTTTTGTTCCTGCAGATGCGGCACAAGGCTAGCAAAAAGCACTGCCAAAGTTAATAAGTTTGCTTTGGAGGGGCAGGAGGCAAGAACGTGTGGCTTTGACAATGCTTGTTTTTATATAGTGCTTACTGTTTGGTAGCGCTTTAAGCAACATATGTCACGGTTACCCAGTACCTAACCCAATGGCACTCATTTTGCAAATCTCCACATAGGCTTAAAAGTGAGTCTAAATACGCATCTTTTATGACCATATTAATGTGATTGTTCACCTTTTGGGTATGTTTACCACAACTCATCGCAAATGTGTGGTCTGCAGGCGGACATGACACAACCATCCGCGATGCTGTGCGATTTATGTTTTTGAGCGAGCAAGTGTTTAGCCATGCAACAGTTGATTTTGTTGCACCAAGGATATTGTGCTGCATAACTAAATACTTATAAGGTCCCAAAAGCGAGACCTATTGGCTATGCCAATACTTTTTCTTAGCGGAATCCGTAGTCGGCACCTTTCTTTGTCAAACGCTGACCAGGTCTACAATAGTGGAGCCGGTGTCATTTGGGCCTCTGTTAAGACTCTTGTTGCCCTGTATACATCCATCCCGCAGTAGAGATGGGGTGACTGCTAAGATTTCATTATGGAGGAGGTTAAAGTAGATAGCCTTAATGTCCTTGTTCTCTGCAGTAGGCACGCAATCTTTTGCCGGTAGAATGTATTACGACCAACTTGAAATGATGAAAGACAAGCTGTCCATTTATTAGCCCACCCCCTCCCCCCGGCACCATCAACGTTTTCATTGTGTTTTTCCCACTTTCCCTGTACATACCATTTGGCGCTGTATCAAACTCTGTAAATAAACGAAGTTGAAAAGGTCGGTATTCAAACCTGACTTGTGGGTGCGCTGCAGGTGCTGTAGCAGGGTGAGCATCTCTTTGCCATGTTCGGAACATACACCTATGCTACAGGTGTGGGTGGGCATCACTGTGCCATGTGAGGACGGAGGCTTGGTCCCACTGTGCCAGGCTTGATACAGACCCTCGCACTGCAAACGCTGCTACGTGCTGCATGTGTGGATCTCTGCCTTGAGCTGCATTGCTCGTAGTTGGGCGGGCATGTCTGTACCATGCTCTGTACAGACACTCGAGCTGCAGGTGTGGGTGTGTAACATGGTGCCATGCGTTGTGCGGGCACCTCTGACCCAGTACAGGCCCTCGCGCTGCAGGTGCGGATGGCGGGTGTACACCTCTGTGATATGTGATACCGCAAATGGTGGCGGGTAAGGACCCTTCTGCCATAACCCCCTGAGACTCTTGACTGGATGGGCATACCTGGGCCATGCTCAGTACAGGCACTCGCGCTGCAGGTGTGGATGGCGGCTGTACACCCCTGAACAATATGATACAGGTCCTGGTGAGTTATATGTACCTCTGTGCCATGAGCCGCAAAGGCTGGGGGCTGAGTGGGCATATCTGTACCATGCTGCGTACAGGCACTCTCGTTATAGGAGGTGTATATGGCGGGTGTGCGCCTCTGTGCCATATGATACGGATGATGGTGAGTGGTATGCACCTCTGTGCCATAGGAGGCTGGTAACTGGGTGGGCACCTCTGCCTCTGTGCCTTGCGGGTAAAGGCACTCGCACTGGCGGTGTGATTGGCGAACGTACATCTCTGTGCCATGTGATACAGGTGTTGATGGGTATGAGCACATAATACAGGGCTTGGTGCAGGGTACGCACCTATGTGCCATGAGCCGCAGAGGCTGACGCGGGGTGGGCACCTCCGTACCACACGTGCTGCAGGTGGTGCCGGTGGGTGTGCCCCACCGCCGCCCGTGCGCGCGCTAAACCAAGGCAGCCTCTTCAAGGGCCGCCGCCGCTCCTCTCGCTGGTAATTCGGTCCTTTGTGCTAATTCCTGCCGGCCTGTCATTGAAAATTACTCATTACCGTATTAAAGGGAAATGGAGGGTCTCGACTTCACTTAACCAGCTCCGAACAAATTGGATAAAAGGGTTTCACACCAGAGGAGGTCAGGAGGGGAGGAAAACGCCATTTTGTAAATACCGCTTCAAACAAGGCTAATGCTATAATGGCACTCACCAGCGCCCCTGCCAGCTTCCGCGACTCCTTTAAAGCCTGGCTCTGGAAATATGTAGACAGTTTTTAATATAATGTGCTGTTTTAGTAGATACCAGGCTTTTCTGCTACTTCTAACGCAAGTAATGTGGAGACCCTCAGGCGCACGTTCGCTGAACAGAACGAAAGCGCCCAATTATGTTCAAATGTGTTTTGCAGAATTTAAAATTTTATGCCTCAAAGTGACGACAACGTTTCGTAACTCGGCATGTCAGGGCACGATAAATATAATGCAGTGTGTGCCTCTGATACTCTGTGCCAACGGCTGATCAATGATGTTGAGGGTAAACAAAAACATTGATTACAAAATGGGAGTGGCGCTTTAGAATGTTCTTGTCCATGTTGTGTGGAGGACTCTGATTCATTCAACTAAATCGAGATCTCGCATTTCAGCTTCTTATATTTTTATTTCTTTTACTTTTTAACCTGGATTATAGGGGTATTGTGGTCAACGTTGCGGGCATAAAGGACTATAATGCTGAATCGTCTATAAAAATTATTTTAACACCAAGAATGAAAATGTTTTTAACTTAAAATGCAGAAGACTAGACGACGATTTTCACAATATTTTCAGTGCCTTTTTCTGTAAATAAAAAATCTTTTTTCAATATAAAAGTAAATATTTACTTTGCATATTTTTGTGGTGAAAATGAATTGAAGCAGATCTGAAGATGACCTGGGCGCTTGGGACTGGAGCTCTGTGAGGACTGAGGCTGCTAGGGGACGGGGGCTCTAATAGGGCTGGGACTGCTAGGGGACGAGAGCTGTTCGGGGACAGGAGCATTAAGGGACCGGAAGCTCTAGGACTGCTATGGGACAGGAGCTAAGAATGCCGAGGGTTCCGGGGAAGGTCTAGGCTGCTAGGCGAAGGGAGTTCTGATACGACTGGAGCTACTAGGGCGTCGAGCTTTAAGGGCCAGGACAGGAGCTGCGAGGCGGCCTAGCTGTAAAGACAAAGGGGGTTTCGAGAAGACCAGGACTGCATGAGGACGGAAACTAAGGTGACGGGGCTGCTAGGAGACATGGGCTCTGGGAGGACTGGGTCTGCTAGGGGGTGGCAGCAGCTAGAGGAAGGGATCCATGAGAGGGCTGGTCGTAGCTCCGAGAGACACCCCCGGGGTACAGGGTGGTCCCAGGGGCAGAGTGTTGCTAGAGGCAGCGAGCTCCAGGAAGGCCAGAGCCACTAGGTGATGTGAGGTCTGAGAACACAGGCTGGGTGTTCATAACATGGATACGTCTCCGAATGCACTGTGTCTCTGTCTCCCATGGGCTGAGATTTGAACTCTCAGCGCTGTATAAGCTCCTGTATCTGAAAGAGACACGTTAGTGACAGATTCCTTACCTTAGAATATCCCCAGGCGTCAGGCTGGATCCGGAAAGTTTTTTGCGTAGCAGTACCCTTGCGCGTCGGTAGGCGGCGTCGTGCGGCTCCGCGTCCGTCGTCGGCGTCGTGATCGCCGGGATGACGTCGCGGGCAGTACTTAGGCGCCGCCCCTGCGCGCTGACGTCAGTTCTTCTTTTTTCCGCGCCAGCAAGCGCAGATCCGGGAAGAGCAGTGCCCTGGTCATTTTTTGACCAAACTTTTTGGTGATTTTTTCACTGTTTTTCTCCATCGACTTCAAGGTGTCGTAGGGATGCCCGGGTTTAAACGTTGCGGCGCCTGTGCTCGGATGATGTCCGTCACAGACCCGCATTGGGAGTGTCTCTTCTGCCTCGGCCGAGGCCACGACACGGAGTCTTGTTCCGACTGCCAGGCCCTCCACCCGAAAGCTTTGCGAGAGCAGTCTCGAAAGCTCCTCGAGGCCCGGCATTCGGCTCCGCGGAAGCCCCGGTCGCGTGAGAGGTCCAGGGGTCGATCGCGGAGTCCACACCGGTCGTCGGCATCGAAGTCTTCTTCGTCCGGTAAGTCAAAACACAAAAAGTCCAAAAAGCATCGTCGCTCTAGGACTTCGCCTCGCCGGTCTCGCGACTCGGCTGAGGCCCCTCCCGGCACCGTCCCCGCCCCCGGACATGCCTGTGGAGTCTCCCCCGCAATACCCGTCCTTCCCGGGTTCGGGGGCGGATCCGGCCCAAGTGCAGGAATTCCTGTCGGCCATGGCCCGCCTCTTCGGGCCTCAAGGTCCCTCCGGTGCGCCTTCGGGCCCCGCGGGCCCTGATGGGGTTGCTCCGGCGTCGCCGACGGCTCCGGCCCCGGCGGCCGCCCGTGCCTCCAGCCTCGATCCCGGCTCCGGCCCCGGCCTCGATCCCGGCTCCACAACCCCCATCGACGCCGGTCGACCTAACGACACCTCCGCCGGCGCCGATGTCTCCGGTGCCGTTCTCGACGCCGCCTGGGGCTCCGGGCGGCGTCGTCCCCCAGTTCCTTCCGGCTCCGGACATGGACTCGGACCGACGTCGCTCGACGCCGGTTCCGGCGCCGATGAGACCTTGGGTCCCAAATGTCCCTCCTCCCCCTTATTTTGAACCTGAGGAGGACCAGGAGGACTGGGAGGGGTCTGATGACCCTCTGACACAACAGTGTCAGTACGATGAGGACTGGACAGAGGGTCTAGGGGATGCCAGTGGTCTAGATACTTCCCCTGACACTGGCATGCTGTCTCCTCCCGTGGCTACGGAGGAGGGAGCCAATTTTGCAACGGTGTTGCGTAGGGGCGGCTGGAGCCTTACATCTCCAACTCCCTACTGTGGCGGTCAAGACTAATCTCTTGACAGAGGTGCTTCAGCCGGCAGCCTCCTCTACGGAGACTGTGCTGCCGTTTAACGACGCCCTCACTGACGTTCTTTGGGCGCCTGGTCCAAGCCCAACACAGGGGCTCCTGTGGATAGGAACGTGTCCCGACGCCATCGCCCAGCTCCGGGCGACCCCTGTTTCTCTCTGTCCACCCCACCCCTGAGAGCTTGGTTGTCCAAGCCTCCGCTTCCCAAACCGCCTTCCCTACTGCCCCTCCGGATAGGGAATCCAAACGCCTGGATCAATTTGGGAAGAAGGGTTTTTCTTCCTCCAGTGCTGGCTTGCGGTCCATCAACACCGCTTGCCTTTTGGGCCGATATACCCACTCCTTGTGGGATTCGGTGGCGAATGTTTTGCCCCAGTGTTCTGAGGAGGTCCAGACACTGCTTTCCGCGCCATTGCGGAAGGAAGGGATGCGGCCAAATACACAATAAGATGTGGCCTTGATACCGCCGACTCGCTGGGCAGGTCTATTGCAACGACGGTGGCGCTACGACGCCACGCCTGGCTGAGAACCACTGGTTTTTCAGGGGATGTCCAGAATACTCTCATGGACATGCCCTTTGATGGAGTCGGTCTTTTTGGGTCCAAAGCAGACCATGCGTTGGAGCGCTTTAAGGACTCACGGGCTACTGCAAAGTCCCTGGGCCTTTCTGCTTCACGCCCTCCGCTGACTTCTGCTTTTCGCCCCTATCGTGGCCACGGTAGGGGCGCCCCTTCACGTCAGCAGCCCAGCCACCGGCCCGCGCAGCAGGCGTCTTCGCGTGGCCGAGGACGTGGATTCCGCCGTGGCGGATCGGGCAACCAGCGTGCGGGTCAGGCCACCACCTCCAACCCGTCCGCGGCCTCCAAACCCTCCTAGTCCCTCCTTTCAGGTGCACAGCACGCCGGTAGGGGGCAGGGTCCGCCATCACCTTCACCACTGACGTACCATCACCTCGGACAGGTGGGTCTTGGACATTGTCCGAAGGGGCTACTCCCTCCCCTTGGAGTCCACCCCCCCAGCCATGCCACCTCAATTCCACCGCATGTCAGGGGATCACTTGGTACTTCTGCAGAAGGAAGTCACGGCCCTCTTGGCCAAGAGGGCCATCGAGCATGTTCCGACCCCAGAAGTAGGGCGTGGTTGCTACTCCCACTACTTCCTGGTGCCCAAAAAGGACAAGGAGGACATGCGTCCTATCTTGGACCTCCGGAACGTCAATCGCTTCCTCCGGAAGGAGAAGTTCAAGATGCTCACCCTAGCTCAGGTCTTGACTGCCCTCGACCCTGGAGACTGGTTGGTAGCGTTGGACTTGCAGGACGCATATTTCCACATCCCCGTCCTGCCGGCCCACCGGCGTTACCTTCGGTACACGGTAGGCCCCGAGCACTTTCAGTTCACCGTGCTCCCCTTTGGCCTTACCAGTGCTCCTCGGGTGTTCACGAAAGTGTTGGCGGTGGTCGCAGCTCATCTGCGCCGGGCAGGGGTTTCAGTCTTCCCCTACCTCGACGACTGGCTGCTGAAGGCGGGCTCGTCCCAAGCAGTCGTCTCCCACCTCCAGACTACGGCCGAACTCCTGCACTCGCTGGGGTTCTCCATCAATGTGCTGAAGTCGCATCTGATTCCTTCTCCACAGCTCCTTTTCATCGGAGCAGTTCTGGACACGACGCAGTTTCGGGCCTATCCTCCCGAACGGCGAGTCCGGGATATTCAGGCTATGATTCCGATCTTTCAGCCTTTATCCTGGGTTTCGGTACGGATGACCCTGAGGCTGCTGGGCCTCATGGCCTCCTGCATCCTGCTGGTCAATCATGCCAGATGGCATATGCGGGCTCTGCAGTGGGACCTGAAGTTCCAGTGGGGGCAGCACCAGGGCAACCTGTCCGATCACGTCCAGATCTCGGAGGGGACTGCAAAACAGTTGCAGTGGTGGCTCTCGAACCGGCAATGGGTCATGGGCAGATCCCTCTCCCTTCCCCAGCCAGAGCACACAGTTGTGACGGACGCGTCCCTTCTGGGATGGGGCGGTCACATGGGAGAGGCGGAGATCAGAGGCCTCTGGTCTCCGGCGGAGTCCCGGCTCCATATCAACATTCTGGAGCTCCGGGCGATCCGACTTGCACTCAAGGCATTCCTTCCCTCTGTCAAAGGGAAGGTAGTGCAGGTGTTCACAGACAACACCACCGCCATGTGGTACTGCAACAAACAAGGCGGGGTGGGGTCGGTGGACCCTTTGTCAGGAGGCTCTGCGCCTCTGGACATGGCTGGAACATCAGGGCATGTTCCTGATGGTTCAACACCTGGCAGGTTCCCTGAACGCCAGGGCGGACGAACTCAGCCGCAGGTGCATGATGGATCACGAATGGCGTCTTCACTCGGAAGTGGCGCAAGGACTCTTTCTACAGTGGGGAGAGCCTTGGTTAGATCTATTCGCCACCGAAGAGAACGCGCAATGTCATCAGTTCTGCGCGTTGGAATTTCCAAGGCGGCACTCGCTCGGCGACGCTTTCGTCACGAGTGGAGTTGCGGTCTATTGTACGCCTTTCCGCCTA
Source organism: Calotriton arnoldi (assembly GCA_963921515.1). Lineage (NCBI taxonomy): Eukaryota > Metazoa > Chordata > Amphibia > Caudata > Salamandridae > Calotriton > Calotriton arnoldi. Next base: position 2,638,902 of record CAWUFW010000680.1, read on the forward strand.
TACCACTTCTACCCAGAGTGTTGAAGAAGATTCGGCACGACCGGGCCCAAGTCATTCTTGTGGCTCCGGACTGGGCTCGAAGAGTTTGGTATCCCGAGCTACTCAATATGAGCGTAGATCCCCCGATCCGTCTGCCTCTTCGGGAGGATCTTCTGTCGCAGCATCAGGGGACGGTCCTCCACCCGAACCTGTCCAGACTACACCTGCTTGCGTGGAGATTGAGCGGCGGCAGTTGATTCCTTTCGACTTACCTCCCGAAGTTTGTGATGTGATTCTGGCAGCCAGGCGTCCCTCCACTAAGGTGGTATACGCCTGCAGGTGGAACAAATTTGTGGCATGGTGCACAGCAAAGGCTGTGAATCCCCTTTCTGCCCCTCTTTCTGAGGTCCTTCTGTTCCTTCTCTCTCTGGCCCAACAGGGTTCTGCCCTGGGTACCATCAAGGGTTATCTTTGTGCTATCTCGGCCTTCCTCAGGCTCCCTGATCAGCCCTCCCTTTTCAAGTCCCCTGTTGTTAACAGGTTCTTAAAAGGCATTACACACCTCTTCCCTCCTGTTCCGTTTGTGATGCCTCAGTGGGACTTGAACTTGGTTCTTACCTTTTTAATGTGCGCTCCCTTTGAACCTCTACATAACTGTCCTCTTCGTCTTCTGACTCTGAAGACAGCCTTTCTGGTGGCCATCACCTCCGCTCGGCGGGTGAGTGAGCTCCAGGCTCTATCTTGCAAACCTCCCTTTCTGTCTGTTCATCCAGACAAGGTTGTTCTTCGGACGCGTCCGTCCTTCTTGCCAAAGGTGGTTACTGCTTTCCACATTGGGCAGTCCATCACTTTGCCCACCTTCTTTCCGCCTCCGCATCCTTCCAGAGAGGAAGAGAGGCTCCACCGTCTGGACCCAAAACGTGCGCTCTCCTTCTATATTGACCGCACAAAACACTTCCGGGTGGATGACCAGCTCTTTGTTGGCTACGTGGGCGCCAAAAAGGTCGGGCGGTGCACAAGAGGACCATCTCCCGCTGGGTTACCTTGTGCATCAAGACCTGCTATTCTTTGGCTAAAAGGAGCCTCCTGTTGGGCTGCGTGCCCATTCCACCAGGGCAACAGCTGCTACCACGGCCTTGGGCCGCGGTGTTCCGCTGCCGGTTATCTGTCAGGCAGCTACATGGGCCTCGCTGCACACGTTTACAAAGCATTACTGCCTTGACAGTCCGGTCCGGAGGGACGGCTTCTTTGGCCGTTCTGTCCTCCAGGACTTCCTTGTCTGATCTTTGTTCGCAGACCCACCACCGGGGTTGGTATTGCTGGGGTATCTATTCTAAGGTAAGGAATCTGTCACTAACGTGTCTCTTTCAGATGCACAAGTTACTAACTTGTGTAACGATATATCTGTAAGAGACAGTAGTTAGTGACAGATTCCTTACCGCCCACCCATCCTCCCCGTTCTGCGAACTGATTTCTAGGGTTAAGGACATCCCTTTCAGGGCCCTAGTATTTTTCAGACACCTATGTCAGCTTCTTGCATGGCTCTGCGTTCCTGGCGCGGAAAGTCGTGTACAGAACTGACGTCAGCGCGCAGGGCGGCGCCTAAGTACTGCCCGCGACGTCATCCCGGCGATCACGACGCCGACGACGGACGCGGAGCCGCACGACGCCGCCTACCGACGCGCAAGGGTACTGCTACACAAAAAACTTTCCGGATCCAGCCTGACGCCTGGGGATATTCTAAGGTAAGGAATCTGTCACTAACTACTGTCTCTTACAGATATATCGTTACACAAGTTAGTAACTTGTGCTACGGGTTTGAGAGTGCTTGTTCTCCAAGGAACCTGTCCCTACCTTCCAGGCCCTACCGCCGAGTGCTCTAGGTTGGCGTGAGTGCAGTGAAACGCGCGAGGCCTCGTCTCCGCACAGCCTCGCTCTCACCACGCGCCACCTTCAAAGCAGGCATCAGCATCTACAAAACACAGGGCTAGCTGATGAGGCGCGTGCCGCGCTGAAAGCGACCGTGAAGTGAAAGCAGCTGCAGCGTCCCTCGCGCGCAGAGGCCGGAAGTCCCGCGAGTGGTGCTCGCGAGCCGGTGCGCAACCAGGCTGACCGCCATCTGTTTCCAATTGCGATAATTGGAAACGGATGGCGCTCATGCTCGCTCCCGAGGACCCTAGGCCAAGGACCAGAGAAGGCGGGACATGCACCCACCTTAAGCCATTTGCATGCTGTCTTTCTTAGATAGTTAGGCCTGCAGGCCTAACTATCAAGGCATCCAAATGCCAGATAGGGCAGGGTACTGTGGTGTACTTGGGCCACCTTGTTGGTGGAGGCCAGGTACAACCCTTACAGCCCACGATCCAGGCCTTCCTGGACTGGGCAGCTCCAACAACCCAAACCCAAGTCAGGGCATTCCTTGGCTTGACTGGGTACTACAGGAGGTTTGTGAAGGGATATGGGTCCATTGTGGCTCCCCTCACAGAACTCACCTCCAAGAAGATGCCCAAGAAGGTAAACTGGACAGTTGGTTGTCAGAAGGCTTTTGACACCCTGAAAGAGGCTATGTGCTCAGCACCAATTCTCAAAGCTCCAGACTATGCCAAGCAGTTCATTGTGCAGACTGATGCCTCTGAGCTAGGGATGGGAGCGGTCCTAACCCAGACCAATGATGAAGGCCAAGACCAACCTGTTGCTTTTATAAGCAGAAGGCTTCTTCCCAGGGAGCAGCGTTGGAGTGCCATTGAGAGGGAGGCCTTTGCTGTGGTTTGGTCCCTGAAGAAGCTGAGACCATACTTGTTTGGTACTCACTTCCTAATTCAAACTGATCACAGACCTCTCAGATGGCTAATGCAGATGAAAGATGAAAATCCCAAACTGTTGAGGTGGTCCATCTCCCTACAGGGAATGGACTTTGTAGTGGAACACAGACCTGGGACTGCCCATGCCAATGCAGATGGACTTTCCAGGTTCTTCCACTTAGAAAATGAAGACTCTCTAGGGAAAGGTTAGTCTCATCCTCTTTCCTTTGGGGGGTGGGGGGGTTGTGTGAGAAAGTGCCCTCTTTCTGCATGGTTGCCCCCACCTTTTGCTGAATTGCTGATGTACTTTGACTGAGTGTGCCCTGGGCTCCTGCTAATCAGGTACCCAGGGTCTATGTCCTTTCCCTAAAACTGCATTGACAGGTACCTAGGGCACTATGACCAGAGAAGGCCTCTAAGGGCTGCAGCACTTATTGTGCCACCCTTAGAGGTCCTTTACCACTACACTCACACACTGCCTTTGCAGGCTGCGTGTTTTGGTGCAGAACAAAGTGAAGAGTCGACATGGCACACATCTCTGTGTGCCATGCCTACAACCCACTGCCCTGGCATAGATCAGTCACCCCTCTAGCTGGGTGCACTATACCAGTGGTGAGGGTACAGGTGCATGAGCCCTGTACCAGAGAAGAGGAGGGACCCCTAATAAAGAATAAAGGTGGGTAACATAGGGGATCAGTTAAACAGTACAGAGACGAAGGAATACCCACCCTTTTGAGAATAATAACGGCCCGCAAAGGGGTCCTATGATAATGATTAAGTAAACAAGGCAATCTCCTGCAAGCAAGGAAAAGACAACAATAGAAACAATGAGTCGTTTTGTCTTTTTTATTAACAAATTATCAAAAGATTATCACAAAATAAGTCTTATATTACAAAGAATTGATGCATATGAATGAAATACATTAAAGAAAACACAATAAATACAGTGCCCCACAAACACTCATCATTCATGCAAACCCACTCATATCAATCATATGAGCTCAAAACATCCAGCAGACATACTCAGCAATCATTCAGCATCGGAAGAAAAACATCCCCCATTAAAAAGAAAGCCCACAGGATAAGTAAATATTCTAGTATACAGGTCCAGATAGAAGATGAAGAATGGATTGAGGTATTAAAAGGACAACGCCGACGCGCGTTTCGGTGGAAACCCTATTCACGGGCCACACCTTCCTCAGGGCAAATCGTAAACACTGGCATAAATGCCGTGGGGCACTCAATAAACCAATTGAGGTATTCTGGACAAATCATAATCCAACTGCGACAGACTGAGATGATAACAAGATCGGTCTATAGATGATCAAGGAAGCAACCTTCATCTCCGATAAAATGAATCCAAATGCATAATTGGCAGAGAATCACATCTATACTGCTTCTGCCCAGTCGTATTTAATAAAAATTGTACACCCTGAAGGAAGACGGCAGAAGGAAACGGGCAATACCATTACCCGTATTCGCGAGCGTGGGTCTTATATCCAGACCCACGACTGTTTGGAGTGTCGCACAAGAATTTTTATAGGGTTTCCACCGAAACGCGCGTCGGCGTTTGTCCTTTTAATACCTCAATCCATTCTTCATCTTCTATCTGGACCTGTATACTAGAATATTTACTTATCCTGTGGGCTTTCTTTTAATGGGGATGTTTTTCTTCCGATGCTGAATGATTGCTGAGTATGTCTGCTGGATGTTTTGAGCTCATATGATTGATATGAGTGGGTTTGCATGAATGATGAGTGTTTGTGGGGCACTGTATTTATTGTGTTTTCTTTAATGTATTTCATTCATATGCATCAATTCTTTGTAATATAAGACTTATTTTGTGATAATCTTTTGATAATTTGTTAATAAAAAAGACAAAACGACTCATTGTTTCTATTGTTGTCTTTTCCTTGCTTGCAGGAGATTGCCTTGTTTACTTAATCATTATCATAGGACCCCTTTGCGGGCCGTTATTATTCTCAAAAGGGTGGGTATTCCTTCGTCTCTGTACTGCATGAGCCCTGTACCCCTACAGTGTCTAAGTCCATTCTTAGACATTGTAAGTGCAGTGCTGCCATTAAGAGTATATGGTGCTGGGAGTTTGTCATTACGAACTCCACAGCACCATAATGGCTACACTGAAAACTGAGAAGTTTGGTATCAAACTTCTCAGCACATTAAACCCACACTGATGCCAGTGTGGGATTTAATGTAAAATGCACACAGAGGCCATCTTAGAAGATGCCCCCTGAAACCTAACCCACCTCTAGTGTCCAGGCTGAGTGGCTGCTTTCAGCTGCCACCACCAGACATGTTTCTGGACCCCTGGGCCGAGAGCCTGCTGCTCTCTGGGGCCTGAAACTATGCACATCCTGGGACGAGGTGCCAAGCCTCCTCCCCCAGGATGGGCAGGGTTCACGAAGGGGAAGCTTCAAAGGCTTGCCGCATTTGTGAGCTTCCCCAGGCCACTTGCTGTACTCAGCAACTGTTCCCCACTGGTTCTGACCCCCACTTTGAGCGGGAGAACCGGCAGGAAAAACAAGTGAGGAAGGGAGGTGTTCCCACCTCTGCCAACTCCACCCCTCAGGTGGGGGAGGCGAGGCGAAGCACAACTCTGTCCCTGCCATCTTGAAGATGGGGGGACCCAGCCAACCAGGGACAGGCTCCTGCCCCCCTCCCACTGGAGGGTGGCACAATAGGGGGTGTACTCACCCCAGGGAAGAGACCCATTGGTCCCTGACCTCTACCTACCTGTAACGCCCCTAAATCTAGTATTTAGGGACACCCCTGAACCTTGCTTCCTCAGATCCAGACAAGAAACAAGAAGAAAAGAAGAAGGACCGAACAGCCGTGCAGCAGCTAACAAGAGGAAGACGCCCACTGACTTGGCCCCAGCCCTACCGGCCTGTCTCCCCCTCGAACTTGCTCCTGCGAAATCCCGGTGTGTCCTGCAGCCAGCAACCTCAAAAACCCCGGAGGACCTACCTGCCTTCACTTCCAAAGCCTGCTTCTCCCGTGAACACCGGATTTGTTCAACTGTAACCTCTGCCAGCAGCCGGAGACCAGGAATCCGCCCCACTCTGCACCCGCCATCCACGGCCCGAGCTCGAGTGGGCAAACACCACGAGGAGGTCACCCCGGCGATCCTGAACCGAGATCCGGCGACCCCTGACCTGCCTCCAGCCGACGCCTGCAGACTAAAACCAGAAGGCCCCCCTAACCGCGACCAGGAGCTGGTAAGAAGATCCGACCCCTAAAGGCACCCCTTCACCCGACGCACCACGGCCTTGTGTGCCTAAACCAACGGTGCCTAACCGACCCCTTACTTCCCAACTTACCTCTCAAAGTGGTGGTCACACCCAGAAGTCCTTCGTCTCCCTGCCTGCAGTGCTTTTGCTAACCGGAGGTTCTCCATTGGAAACAACAGGGCATCCGACCTCGAAACAGCACCCTGCACCCGACCCCCCTAGTGCCGCTGAGGGTGCACCTGTGGTGCTAATCTGTTTCCCCATTTGCCCTGAGCTAAAGTCCAGGAGCTTTGCTCCCACAACCCAGTGGCCTGCTTGCCAGCAGCCACCAACCGGAGGCCCCCTATCCCCCATTGGATAACATTGGGCCTCAACACTCTGCACCCGGCTGCCCTCGTGCCGGTGAGGGTGTAACAAGAATGCATCACTGATCCTGGGGGACCCCTGAGTCTAACCCCAGAACCTCAACTCCAAAGACTGATTACTTACCTAAAATCCGATAACCATATTTTCCTCCATAGGATAACATTGACACTTTTTCCTGAAAAAGTTTCGAAGTGTGGAGTTTTGAAACCTAAAACAATTCTTTAAAATTGTATGATTTAACCAAAACGCTTTTACTCACCTGTTTACAGGAAATGTCCCAGTGCTGCATCTAGGCATACAGCGCTGAGTAAGAAAAGTAATCCAAAAGTAACTTACCTGCTATTTTACCGAAAATCCCATTGAAGTCAATGTACTGTATTTACAAGTGATTGCATTTCTCTGAAACAATACTGTAAGTCGAACCATAGTACATTTACAATTGCAATTGAACTGTTTTACAATCAGCATTTACTACTGTAAAGTATTTATTGCTTACCTGTGCCAGGCTTGCTTGGTTCTAGAAATAAAATAACTAAAAGAATATTTTTATACAAAAACAATTGGTCTGAAGTTCAGTCTTTGAGTGTGTGAATTCATTTGCTGACTGAGTGTATACAACAAATGCTTAACACTGTCCTCTGATACTGCCTTACTGCTCGACCACACTACCACAAATAGAGAGTAAGGTTCTATCTAATTTTACTTCTGCCTACCTTTGGGGATCCACTGGACTCTGTGCACACTATACCTCACTTTGGTATAGTATATACAGAGCCAGCTTCCTACAGATCCTTAATCCCCTTCTCTCTTTCAGCTCGCACTACTGGATAATACAGGAGATAGCCACTGAGTCTCCAGGTGGAGCCTGTTCTGGGAAATGTTGGCACCTCCAGCAACAATGGTGCATGGTCAGACAGCGCTATGTGCCCTATAGTCGATTCCTTCATCTGGCTCAAGAGTTGGGAGCCCACCAGGAACTTGTATAGTCATGCGTAGGAGCCCTGTGTTGCCGAGTAGGTGTACTCTGTTTCTTCTTACAAATTATCCTGCTGATGTCTACAAGACCCAGCTCACTTAGCCAGTCCCTGAAACCATAGGAGGTTCCACCCCAGTCTCGACATCTTTGATGCGATTGAGCCTTAGTTTCATTCCATGGTGATATTTAGGTCTTTCCCCATAATTACCTTCCCCTCTACATATGTGAAGATACTAGGTAGCAGATTTAAGGAAGTTTAGGCATGTTCATCTCCCTCTGTCCTCCCTATCATGCGCTCCGTGAATAAAGAGTTTGTGTGATCTGAGTCTTTTACCCAGGTGAGCAGATCACCTTAACCCCCATCACTCCCCCAATCAAATAAACCAAATTTCAGCATTTAGAAACCTGAACTCAGATCCTTCTCTCATGCACAAATATCTCACTTTGCCCATCCTTTGGACTGTGGTGTAATCCTTCCTCTTCCCCACCAGTGAGCTGGGGCCTCTTCCTTTGCCCTGTTTAATGTAGAAGTCCATGCATGCATAGTTTCCTCCTCAGGTGAGTCTGTCTAGGCCAGCCCCTCTGTGGGATCTTCCCTTTCATTGCTACGATTGCTGCCTTTTCTCTGTACTTCCTAGAGATCCATAATCTTGGCCCTTGCAATTTCCTCAAGCAAGTGAGTCCCCTATTGAAACCTTCTGACAGACCTTTCTCCATTACAGTTGTTTCCTTTCACCCCATGTCAGTCCCCATTGCCTCTGTCTTGCCTTTCTATGTCTGCCTGTACCAGAATGTACCATGCTGCTGCCTGGGTCCTGACAAAATGTTTTTGTCCCTCCCAAGTGGAAATTAGTGAACGGGTATCCCCACTAATACGATATGTCCCTTTAGCAAAGGTAATCACTTATTTGCCAGAACTCCATTTTAGGGTCGATGCGGCCAGATCGTGGTATGGTTGTAATTTGTGGTCATCAAAAGTTATCAATCCTGTCTTGCGCATTATGTTCATGGTTTACTCTTTTTCATCCTAAAAGTACATACAAGTGAGTATGTCTTCTGGTGTTTTCTTCTGTTGTCTTACTCCAGCCACTCTCTGTGCGGTCCAGTCCAGAGGAATTGGTGAGTTTCACGGGCTGTTATGGATAAGAGATTCTGGACGACTGTTTGTATGTCCTGGCAGACTATACATTTTTGGGCATCAGTTAAAAGATGGGGTAGAGTGGGGCACATCGGCAGGCAGAATCTGGACTTAGTCCAGGTAAATGGGGGTCGGGTTCTTCAGGGAGGGGAGGGTGGGGATCAAGGGTAGGGATGGGGAATCACGGGTGGGGGAGCATAAAGGGAAAAAAGGAAAACATTCTCATTCGCCTTTTAACCTAGCATTTTTTTTGGGTTATTGTTTTTGGTCTGGTGTCGATACCTTGAAGGATGGTATACATTCAGAAATCAGATTTTTAATCCACCATGAGAATGATACAATGTTTATCATGGAACGTTAATGGCCTTCGAGTTAAAAGTAGGAGGGAAAAAATCTTTCAATATCTTAAGGACTCACCTGCACAGATAATTATTTTGCAGGAAACACACCTCCTGAGAGAAGAAATGAGTGGCATCTGTGGGAAACTCAGGTGGGTGGAACATTGCGTCAGTTCCTGTCAAAATGTCAATATTAGGGGTGTAGCGATTTTAGTTAAAAAACAAGCAAATGCTGGTCTTTTAAAGGTTATGACAGATCAAAGTGGTAGGTGGGTCATAGCCCAGTTATCCATTAAAGGTTCATTCATAACAGTAGCAGGCTATTATGGCCCTAATCAGGATGACCCTTCTACATTAAAAAATATTTTTGTAAATCTTTTGGGGTTTCCCGATACGACTATTTTAGCTGGGGATTTCAATATAGTATTGAATCCGTAAATGGATAAATCCCCAAGTAGTAGTGCAAATGCCTTATCCAAATCTAGGTCATACCTAAAAATGATGATGAAGCAGAATGCCTTATCTGACATTTGGAGGGAAAGGTCAGGTGCCCAATTAGGTGTGTCTTTTTATAATAAAAATACAGACACAAATCAAGGATTGACTATATCCTGATTAGCAATGATTTAAAGGGTAAAATCGAAGATATAGGTTATTTGACCCCCCACCTTTCGGACCATGCGGCGGTATGGATGGATCTAGATTTGTCAGAAAAAGAACAACGAAGGATATGGACATTTGATCGCACATTTCTCCTAGATGAAACTGAAATTGTCCATCTATGCCAGGAGACAGAGTTTTTTTAAATATAAATATAGGATCGGCAGAGTCCTCTGTGGTATGGGACGCCCTGAAGTCATACCTGAGAGGATTGGTAACAAATAGGACCTCCTATAAAAATAGGCAGTATAGGGAAGAACTGGCATCTATTGAGCGGGAAATGAAAGAGGTGGAAAGGCAGATTAATAATGAAACAGACCAAGCTATTTGCCAAGCACAAGTTGTGAAACTGAAAACTTTGAAAGATCAATTAGAGGATATTATACAGGCCAGGATTTCCAAGAGATGGGAGGCGAGCAAGTTAGCTCATTTTGAATATGGTGAAGGGGCCAGAAAATTATTAGCTTGGAAAGCCAAAACTGATAGGACACGAAATCTTATAAAACAAATTGATAATGTGCATACTAATTCGTCGGTAACTAATGACGAAGAGATAGGAGAAGCTTTCTATACTTTAAAAAAAATCTATATAATGAAGACAAAGATGTAGATAGCACATTAGTACGTGAATGGCTAAATTCAATTAATCTTACTCCCTTAGACTCTGTCCAACAAGTCAATTTAGAGTCTGAGATATCACAACAGGAGGTCAGGAAAGCGCTTTCCACTTGTACGGCAGGTAAGGCTGCAGGGCCAGATGGCCTTCCCGTTGAATTATATAGAAGTTTGGGAGAGGTGATAATTCCATTCATGACGATCCTCTTCAATAAAATCTTAGTTGAAGGAGTTAGACCACCCACCTCGTGGGGTGAAGCCAACATAACGCTGATCTTAAAACCAGGAAAGTCTTCAACCAAATGTGGGTCATACAGACCCATCTCGCTTCTAAACACCGATTATAAGGTTTTTGCTAGAATATTGGCAGATAGGTTGGGTGCGGTAGCAGGAGGTTTGTTGCATGCAGACCAAAAGGGTTTTTAAGAGGTAGGAACCTTTTTGACCTCACTCATGACTTTATTGGTGCCATCGATCTTGCCTCAACTTTTTCACTCCCTCTGGCAGCAATGACCCTGGATGCCACTAAGGCATTTGACAGGGTCAATTGGAATTATTTAGCGGCCGTGTTGGAGAAGTTTAATTTTGGGCCAAAATTCTGCCGGACTATTAGCCTTATATACAGCGACCCTTCGGCAAGGCTTGTGGTCAACGGACAATTGACCAAACCTTTTAAAATTAAGAGAGGAACCAGACAGGGGTGCCCCCTCTCCCCCCTCCTATATGACATGTACACAGAACCATTCGCTCAACGCCTTAGGGAGAAGACACTCATTTTACCATTTAAGAGTTGAACATGGGAGAGGAAGGTAGCCCTGTATGCTGATGACATATTAATTCTTTCGTCAGATCTAGAATTGTCTTTTCCTCAGGTTATTAACATAGCGAGGGATTTTGGTCGGGTCTCGGGTTATGAGGTCAATGCAGAAAAAACTGAAATCATGACATGGAATCTGCCAGGGTGTCGATATCAGACCAAAGACGAGATAAGGTACCTGGGGGTGAAGATAGTTCGAGATATAAATAAGATTGCGGAGATCAATCTTTTAAACGCCGCAAGAGCGTGCCAAAAACTTATGAAATCTTGGGCACATCTCCCCCTGACCATCTTAGGCAGAATTAATTTGGTAAAGATGGTAATTTTACCAAAAGTTACCTTTCTTTTTAATACCATTCCTCTACACTTCGAGAAGCAAACAATCGAAAAATTCCAGCAATCTATTAATTCATTTGTGTGGGCCTACAAAGCCACTAGGATATCTTGGAAGAAGCTGAGACGTAGGAGGGAAAAAGGTGGTCTTGCACTTCCGGATATACAATACTATGCCTGGGCTTTTCAGCTAACACACTCAAGAATGCTGTTAAAATCACCGGATTCATCAGGGAGGGGGGTAATGTACCTAGCTATGTTGGAGCAAGTGGGGTTACCTCATGAAGGTTTTCTTTTTAAATATGGAGATCAGAAATTCTTCAAGAAAGTAAGACTGAAAGTCCTAGAGAGCGTGGTTCGTATTTGGGCCAGAATTAAAAAACTAACAGGCCTAGAGTAATGTTCAAAGTTAGCTCCACTGTGGGACAGTCCAGGGACACCAAGCTGTTTGAAAGACAAACTGGCGGCCCCTTTAAAAACAGCCGGGTTTCTGGTATGGGGGGATCTTACCGCAGAGGGCTCACTCTTACCTTGGGTATTTCTTGATGGAAAATTGGAGGAGGGCATGTCCAGATTTAAATATTTGCAATTAAAGAGTTGGTCCCTGAGTCTTAAAAAACCTATAGGCCTGGGGAATATGCTGGAAGAACATCTAGTACAAAAGCCAGTTGGAAAGACAGAGGTATCGTTCTTTTACTGGGCTATTGAAGAGGCCATAGATGGAGACTTCAGATTAGCTGAAGAGTTGTGGGGAGAATGTATACCAGAGATAGACTGGGCAGACTTGTGGCAAACCTCTTTAACACCTTGTTTGCAGTAGTAAAGCCAGCCTGGCTCAGAAGAAATCATTATTTCACCACACATAGGGCCTATTTATCCCCAGCGAGACTCTCTAAAATGACCAAGGGCCCCCCCGTTAGATGTAAAAAATGTGACATGGAAAATGCCCCAGACACACATGTTTTGGACCTGCCCGGCAACCTCTGAATTTTGGGAGAAATTTGGGAGCACTCTAACGAACATTTTGGGACGCCCAATACATATTTCTCTTAGATTTATAATTTTTGGTATATCTAGCGAAATTATAGGCCCGAACAGAGGTTTTCTATTCTATGCCATTCTGCTAGCTAGACGAGAAATATGCAGGAGATGGACTGAGGCCTTACCTCCTACACACTCAGATTGGTTGTGCTCCTTGTATAAAATCTCTAGGAATGATCTGGCCAGATTGAAAGATAGTAGGAAGAGAGCCATTTGGGACTGCCTGATAAACTGGACTCCAGGCTAAAACGGCTATAATATATTTTGTTTTAACAAAACTAATCATATAATATACATGATCCTATGATTAAGCCTCATGTGAAGCTCTCAGGCTGTGTTGGGTCTTGCTATTCCTCCTTGGTCCCCAGTCTCGATTTTGGAAGGGCCCTCAGCAACAGTTACTGGTTTTAAGTAATCAGAAGAGAGTGCGACCACCCTCTCCTTGACAACGAGAGGTCAGCAACAGGAAAGAGGTTTGTCTGCTACTGGTAGGCGGGTGACATCATGAAGGCCTACGTCTCAAAATTGAGTAACAGTGGCAACTTTTCAAATTTCCTAGTTGTCTGGGGTTGGAGGCGAATGAGGAGGAAAAAAAAAAAAAAAAGAGAGACGGAGGACAAAGAGAGCAAGAGGGAGAGAGGCAAGGCGGGTTCCTTGAGGTGCTGGAGCCAGGTACACATGGGCCTTGACTGGTTGGAGGACCGGTCGTAGGTAAGTCCGGGGGGCTGGGCTAGAGCGCTGACATAGTCACTTATGCTCGGACACTGGCATGGGGGAGTTTCATTGGACACTGACACAGGGATGGTAGGACACAAGGATATTGACACAAGGACATATTAAAAGCACAGTTACATGACATGGGCACAAGACAGTGTACTCATATGTTGATACTGACAAGGTGGCAATGACACAAACACACTGACATGGAGAAACTGACAATGAGGTAGTGCCAATGGGGCAGAGACACTAGAACACTGATACAGGGACACTGCCGATCGGGATTTTGACATAGGGACAATGAAACTGGAACATTGACATGGATCACAAACATTAGCACTAGGACTCCGACACTAGAACGCTGGCATAGGGGCACTAGAAATTACCTGGAAACACTGTGACAAAGACAGTCACTGGGACACAGACATAGGAGCCCGAACACTTACATGGAGATAGTGACTTAAAACAGTGACACTGGAATGATGGCATGGGGCACAAACTTCAGTACCGAACAAATGGCAAGGGCCAATGACACTGGGAGATTGAAAAGGGAAACTAGGGCACTCACACTAAAATACTGACGCTTGGAGATAATGTCAGCACACTGTAGTGCCTTAGGGACACTGACTCAAGGTCACTAACTGGAGAGACACGACACTGGGGTATTGACCTGTGGTTGCGGACATGGATCACTGACGCTGGGGTACTACACAAGGCTACTGACAAACACAGCGGTACTGACCTGTGGTTGCTGACTTGGATCACTGACGCTAGGATACTACACAACGCCACTGACCTACAGTCACTGACATAGGGCACAGGCATTGATTATGCCACTGGGACACTAACATGCACACTGAGCATTACAGTACCTACAAGGGGCTACTGCCCCAGTGACTCTCCATGGGAAAGCAGATACGGATACAAGAGGCCACTGCCACAGTGACACTGATATTGGGATGTTGCCATTGGAACATGGACAATGAAACAAAAGTACTGACGTGGACATTGATGCTGGGATACTGATACCGGGGCACTGACACTGAGTAGATCAATAAATAGGGGCACTGGCCCTGTTATTGGAACACTGAGGGGAGGGACATTGACACATATGGACTAACGCTTGCATGGGGACTCTAACCCAGAAACCCTGACATGTCCACGAATACTAATGCTAAGACACTGACACGAGGGCACCAGCACTGGGACACTGACGCAGGATGATGGATGCTAACACTAGGAAGTGAAACTACACCAGCATGGAGGCACCGACACTGGCTCGCTGGCACTAGAGCACCAGATCTGGCACCGGGAAACTACCAGGGGAGACTCATATTGGGCACCAACACTTGAACTTGGATACTCAGATTCTGTGAGACACTGACAATTGGACAGTTAAAGTTATATGGGACCCTGCCATAGGAATGGTGACACCCGGAGAATGGCACGGACATTGATATGAGCATATTGGAACTGGAGCACTGACACAGGGACACAAGCAAGCAAAGGCACACGTGGCCATGGAGACAGTTCCAGGTATATTGACATTGAGACAATGATGTGGGGTCATTGTGACTGACACCGACATTGAGAGAGACACAGCAACACTGGGGCATGGGGGTAAAGACACACTGTGTCACTTACATGGGCACTGAAAGTTACTCAAGGTCACCCACACTGGGACAGACAGACATGGGTTCATAACGTGTCACACCAGCACCAAAGCATGTGAGATAGATTGGGAGACCATGAACACTTGAACCATGGGCATAAGAAGAAACAAGGAAATATTGTCTTTAACAGCCCTAAGCAACAAATGAGGAAGATATTGGCAAAGCTGTCCATCAGCAATACTTAATCTTCCGAACCTTATTCTTAAGACAGTACGGCAGCCTAACAACACTTGCTGTCGACAAGGAGGGAGTTCAACTCTCAGTCTTCACGTCTGCTCCATTAGCCTGCTTGCCACACCCCCTCCATGGATGGTACTTTTAGGTTTAAATCTTTTTATTAAGATTTATAAACAGACAAACAATGCCACAATGAAGTGTACGCCTTGGGATGGTACTTTTAAACAAAAGTTCACGTTTTGTTTTGGACACTTCGGCCTTGATTCCCAATGCCTCAATACAATCCCTGTTTCCTCGGGTGTCAACGTTTTGAGCTTTCTCAGTTTTTATTGCAGAAATCTGACAGTCGTCTTTTTTCACATGATAAGGTCCGGCATTTCAAACCTCCCAAAATGTACCAGGTGAAGAGGGCTGCGAGCACATTAACATGCTGTTTTTGGTGCAGAGAGCTCCGAAATCTGCATGTTATGTCCAATTTGAAGAGAAAAACTCGCAATAGCTGATATGTATCACTTCCGATAAATATGCATAGCCATGTTATCGTTATGTATTGGGTGCGATAAATACAGCAGCTGTGCCGAGCCATTCGTAATCAAGGTCTGTGACATCCTGAATTCCGAGGAACAATGGTCCCCTGCCACTGCAGCGAACTGGCAAATCTACAAATGTAGATCCCAGACTTCAGATCTTTGTACAGATCACTCCCGCTCCCCCACACACACACTCATATTGCTAACCACTAGTTGTAGGTGACTGTCTCGTGCTTCAGTTTAGTGTGATATTTTGGGAGTTGTGTGCCTTTGCTTTCCACCAGTGTGACTCTGAATCACTCCGCTTTGCTGCAGTGCATCAGGTGTCTGCGAGAGTGGAAATATTTGACAGCCCCCGTTTGTCGCTCATGGCTGCTTTTGCCAAGGCGCCCTGGAGCGGTGAGGATGCGACAGCAGTGGGGTGCGGGGACCGTCACTTCCGAGAGAGCGGTGCGGTGACAACAGAGGGCTCGCTGCAGGGAGCACTGCGCTAGCTTCGGGCGCACGTCAGAGCCTCCCTCGGTTATTCTGCGGCCTGTGACCAGAATGTGAATGAAGGTGCGCCGTGCCTCAGTGCAATGCGGTAGCACGAGCGCTTCACACTGTGGCCTGAATGAAACTAGGGGCCTACGGGACTAAATGCCGACGGCTAAAGGCTGCCGACTGCTGCTCGGTCTGTGGTGATCACCGACACGAGGCCATACATAGCCAGTGCTTTAAATGGGCTGGTACTGAGTACCCGCACTTTTTTTTTTTTTTTGAGAGGGAGAGTACCTGCACTTCTCAAGAGAGACGTAATACCAGTTAATAGTGATTTACTCCTTCACGAGCCGCGGAACCCCAACACCCCGCGGTGCATATGTTCTATTGTGATTGAGGTTCAGGCAAGCAACGGTTGATGTACTTTTATATGTTAGTTATGCCACGTGGCATTTGTAACATGGCCTCCTGTGTTCTTGTGATATCTGGCAGAGTCGTGTGTGCTATTTGTGAGTTGGCCTAGAGTGAAAGTCTCAAGGACATACTGGAGGAAGAGGATGAGGGCAGGTCGACTCATACGAGCCCTCTGTTGACCTTCCATATCACTCTTCCCTGAGGTGAGAGTGGGCCTGTAGTCAGGGTGCCTTATATGTCCCAGTGTTCGAATCTATTTCTCTGTCCGAAATTCAGTGTCTGCCTGCCCCAATGTTGGTGTCTCTTTGTCTAAGTGTCTGGGTCTCCCACCTCGACTGTCTCTGCCTGTTTCCCTATCCATGTTTCAGTGTAGGCGTCAGTTTTGGGTTCTCCCTAAGTTACCACCCTTCCCACTCCCATTGTCCTTGTCTGTCTCCCTATCACAGTGTCGATTTCTATATGTTGCAGTGTCGGTGTCTCTCTGTCCAGTATCCATGTCTCTTTCCCAACCTGGTTTCAGTGTGCGTCTGTCCCATGGTTCGGCGTCTCTGTGTCTGCCATCCATGTTCAAATGTTCACCTCCCTGTGTCTCAGTTTCCCTGATTAAATCAAGTGACTAGCAATCACGGGTAACTATCCGGAGTCTTTGGTGGGAGATTTATTAAACATTTCCAGCAGTACACTACTATATTTAGTCAGGCGTTATTCATAGATTTGTGAAAGTGGTCTTGTGAGTTGAACCTACTATGCAGAGATGTTCCAGAGTCTTCAGACATAGTATACAACATAAATTACAAAAATGAAAATTATGTGAAATCAGCTTCACACAAAATTCAGACCTTCTCTTCCCACACAACCGCGACATGACCCAAACTCACCAGGAAAGACAGAAGAGGATACAACACTCACAACACTCATCCTGTTTCCAGAATTGTCCAATCCTGAAGTATTGAAAAATACTTCCTGCACACCTCCGTTCCACCGTGAAGTTCTTCTAAAGTTATTTGTAATCAAAAGCTCAATACCTAAAAGAATCAAGTGCAAGCAACTTCGCTCCATTCACTCTCCACATGAGACATCCCAGCCTGAGCCGCTTCAGTGACTAATGATCTCCTTCAGTGCGATAATGAGGGAGAAAGCTTAAAGCTTGGCCCAGGAAAAAAAACCTCGTTAGCCAATAGAATCATGCACAGCAGCTTTTATAAAGAAATTATTATTTCCCTGACAGCTGAACGAAAACACACACACACACTCGCACATACTCACACACTCACAATCACTCACTCACACTCACTCACTCTTCTCTCCCTCTCCATGGCAGGGATCTCGATGCGATGAAACATGCGATCCAATCACCTCCTGCCCTTGAAGTAACTATCAACAGATCCTCAGATTATGTCTTTTCCTGACTCCTAGGTTCTTATGTTGGCTAAACCCCATGAGCCCGGCAGCGGTACGTTTCGCTGTGTGCATGCGTCCCACATGAGGGGTAAGATGTAAGTGGGAGCCGGGGTCAGGTGGGGTTTCTTGACCAGTGGTGGATGATGCTATGAGCCCTTTGAGGAGTAATCATTGGGGGAGAAGGCTAATCAGGCATGTCGTCATAAGGAAGTTATCAGCATCTTTGCTGAATGCTACAGCGGAAATGCATCATCCTTCACTGTGCCTTTAAAGTTCAGGAGTATATCATCTCATCCATTAGCAATAGATCGCTATGTGAAGCCTTCGGCCTCTTCCTTTTGTAGGGCTTCGCTCTCAACCTTGGCCCACTTCATTGTGGCATACTGCTAACCTGCAATACAGGGGGCGGGGTGCCATAACCTCCATTTCAGGGTTATGGCGTGCTTGTCCAGCAGTAGGGCTCGGTCCTGGAAGTGGGCCACCAATTTGTACTCCATGTGCTAAAAGAGACCCAGAGTAAAGACTTCCCAGCTCTTAAGGTTGGGACAGCCCGTGGCAGTAGTAAGCATAGTAGTGACTATGTGCCAGTGGTTTGCTGTATAGGCACAGCTCCACATCACGTGTTGCAGGTCTGCTGCAGGCGAGTCGCAGCGGGGGCAGACAACGCTCATGCCCAGGAACACTGTATTGATTCTGTCTGAGATGTGGTAGGCCATGTGGAGCACAATGGACTGAATAGATTCAAATCTGGTGTTGTGTGAGACTGTATGGGGGTCTGCAGGTGCCCTGTCCTATTTCTTGTCCTGTAGCGCCCTACCCATCTCAGGCTTTGAGGGCCTAGTTTTGGGCCCCTCTGCCTGATGAGCTGTTGTCTGAAATGAAGGGGCTGGATGAAGGGAATGAGAAAGAAGAGCGCCCCTGCTTCCAGTTGGATGGTGCCCACCTCGGGTAAGGCCCTGGTTCACTCCTGCTATGCTCTTTCTGAATGTTTGTCAAAATCCTTCCTTCATTGCGTCACCCCCGCAAGATCTGTTCCAGAATAAGAGGCTTTGAGGGACTCTCTCATTAGCCCTAGAGGTGAACTTTTACACCCTTTTTGATTGTTTTAGCTCTAATGGGTAAAAATGATTTGCAGTTGAAGGTCCCATTCTCTGTCCACCGTGACTCCATCTTGAGACTCATTCTGACGCTTGTATCTGTGTCCTTCACAGATACTTATCAGAGCTGAATGAGAGGCGGCAAACCTGTGTCTCCCGTTTCTTGATCGTATTATGTTATATGATATTTCTAAAGCGCACCCATAGCTTCTTGGCGCTAACAGTCCTCATGGATAAGATCGGAAAGTAACAGAGTAATGTCTCTGAAATATGATGCATCCTACTCATCACACCCCGCCAGTGGAGAATAGACATGCAGCCCCACCGTGCTTGAGGAGAGCTAGAGTTAATGCACCGCATTCAATTAGGACAGGTAGCGCCAACGTTGAGAGCTGCATTAATCAGCCTGCAGTAGCCTGACTCAAGATTAAACTGAAAACAATGAGAGATAAACAGGCACCTTTTCACCTCCCTCTCTGAATGCTATTTCTTCAAATTCCAGGAAGCCAGAGCTGCCTTTCATTCAGACCTCATTATCTTTTGTATGCAAATGTGATTGATTTAAAATAAGAAAACCGCATATCCCTCTTAATATCACTATTGCCTTGCCCGTGTGTGAAATTACTAATATGTGAGTGATTTGATACTCATTGTGAAATATAACGGTATTAAAACTAAATTGCTAAATATTCCAGTAGTTCCTTCTTTCTTGGTGAAACCCATTTGCCCTCCACCTTCAAAAAGATCAACGCTACCTAAAATATGCGGCAGTGGGGGATCAACTTATGCGGAGAGGTGACTGAAGTTATGCAGCAAAAAAAAGCAAATTAGGCTGAATAATGACACACATTTTTTCGCAATATCTCACCGTTTTGTAACTTTTTAATTAATCTTGTTTATTGGCCGTTCGCAAAATAACCAAATACATAATTAGCGCAAGTGGCGCCCCTTTCAACATCGCAGCTAGACCTGGACAGTCTATTTAGAACAGGGGGTCCTGTTCTAAATACAGTCTCTGGTTCACACCTGTCTTGCCCTCAGATAAGGACACTTAAGTGTGCATGGTCAGTCTCCAGAAGCCCCTCCGACCTTCGAGGGTCTGGCTGGCCCTTCAAGCGGTGGGCAGCAGTTTTACTTAATGTTCCCAGAATGAGTCTCCGAATCATCCCTTCTTGCTCAAGGGCCTTTGCCATCCACAAAGGAGTAGGCCTTTCCCTTCAGCATCACCCTAAGCTTAGCCAGGTACCAAAAAGAAGTTGGATGTCCCTCTATGAGTAGGTCTCTTTTTTTTTTTGGTGAGTTGGCCTTCTTGTCTCTTGGTTTGGATGGACCTACTAAGGTCTAGAAATATCAGAATTTGTTTGTGCCCGAAATTCAGGTCTCTCATCTTAGAGGTTGCGGGAGTGACTGCTTCCCGCTGTCAAGTGCAAGGTCTACTTAAGAGGGTTCCCGCTTCTATAATACTGCTGCTGGTTCCACTTTCGGCAGTCAGTGTACTTTATGAACTTCTGGCAAAGTCAACGTCTCTAGTCCCAACACCGGGTTCTTTATGGATTGTTGAGTCAAGGTCATGGCATCCTCTGAATCTTTATATGATGGATGTTATGCCAGAACCCTGAGTTTTGCTGCTCTGACTGCATTATACAGTCGCTCCATTGCCTGTTCTAGCGCTATTAAACAAGTCTTAAATCTGGATTGATGCTACAGAGCTTTGTTGTGATCGCACCCTTCGGTCTCTGACCTCTGAACTCCTTGCTCTAGTCCTGGAGCTGTGGCCTCACTCGGTTCCACCCTTCCTTTCAAGTCTTCTTCACGCAGGATACTGTTTTTTGTAGATACTCGTAGTCTCTTTTATTTTTTAACATGTCCCTAAGTAGGGGTCCTCCCTGAGTCAAACCAGCAGAGCAGAAAACCTCCACTGCCGTCTCTGTTCTCCTCAACTGAGGATGGAAGCACATCTATGTCTGAAGAATTGATTCCCTGCCTTTGTTCCTACTATCCTTGTCTTTGGACGGCATACTCCCCAAAATAGTTCCCACCAGGTTTCTGGAATTCGTCACTGAAATAGCTGTTGATCCTCAGGCACGGTAAACAACTACACACCAGACTCGACAGTAAAGTCCATTTGGTGTCAATGGCAAAGGTGCCACTGACGAGCTGTACTATCTTGAAAAGTGTGTTCACCGGGTGGGGGCTTCGTCAGTGCCTCTGTTTTTAAGCAATTCTGAAGAACCCTTTAGGCTTGCAGTTTTGGGATAAGGAAAATCGTTGCTGCCATCGTCCCAGATGCTGGAGCTGAACGGGAATATACCCAAGAGCTTGGCAGGCTTCACCCCACCCTCCCATTTTGGCATTTTAATATATAGTATTACTGTCTAAGCAAAAATGAAACTTCATTACTACCAATTTAACACCTGAACACAGCAATCAGCGCTGAAAAGCAAACGGTTAATCTTTGTTTGGCCTCATTGTTTCTTTAATCACTTTTGATTTTATGCACCAGATGGTGGATTATGAGGCAGATGTGGTAACCCCATCATTTGGAGGAAGATGAGGCTGCTGCAGAATCGCAGTATTCCAACGAGCTTGCCCAATATGGGTGAAATGGACCAATATTTCCCGGTTCTGCAGTGGGTTGTTTTTGTACAAAGCACGCACTTGGGAAGTCCCAATACCTTAGAATTCTCTATGGTAATTAATCCTACTCTTCCCCATCCCACCAGATTTTCCAAAAACACTTGAAGACTGTATTCGCTGGGGATGTTTTCCTACTGTTTCCCAGTCTTGCTTAATTTCCTAAGTCCACTTCCTTGACGTTGTTAGTACTTAACCCTCGTGTGGCCTGGCCATGAATACAAATGATTTTTCGGCCAGCCATGGTTCAAGGAGAAGCCAACTAAAGGGTAAATTCAGGGTTGGAAAGGTTTAGTCTGCGAACTAACGCAGTGTTATTGTCACCAGCTGTGGAAAGCTAAAGCTTATCGTCCCTATGTGTGGAGGAGGTGGTCGAGTCTCTCGCCCTGATGCTGGATTTCACTTCAGAGTCTGTTGTGTGACCCATGATCCCTGGAGTGAACCCACCTGCAGTGCTCCTAAACTTAACTTAGCTGTTGACATCCACTGTACTGGGGCGCTGGCCGGTAGGAAATGCAAAACTCACAAAGAATTCATGTTTAAACAGACCTTCCCTGCGCACGTCTGGAAGAGTTTCCCTTTACACGTCAGACTTGCTTCTTTGTTGGTGTAGTTGAAGAAAAGTCACTGCTTTACTTTCTTCTTAGCAGCCTAGACTGTGTCCCCTCTGTCCCCCACCATACCTCACTGTGGTGCCCTGGTTAACTCCTAATGTGCCTGTACGCACTTATATTGACCTCAGTTCTGATTTGAAAGTACCTTCATCTCTTGTTCCTCACGTGTTGATTACCTATCTATGCTCTCCCCAGCACTCCATTGTCTTTGGGTGATAGGTTTGCATTTTCTACATATCTGTAATAAAATGAATAAAAGTGAAAGGACATCAGTTGTTTCATAATGGGTCCCAAACTCGTGCTTTTCTTGAGGTAAACTGCTGATCTAGAGTATGCTATGAGATCATAACGCTGTAGTCTGTGGGCATCAAAGCTTCTCTACTCTTGTGTGTCCAGAACACGTCTCTCATGCTTCAAGCCCAATTTGGTCCTCTGGCTAGGCCAGCCTCGCTAAGTTCCCTAGGTCCATGTGTGACTAGCTGCTGCAGCCCACGCTTTGCATTGTTGTTGTGTTTAGCACATGTAAAGCCAGGACTACATATCCCAGAATGCAAAGGAGAAACTGGACTGGAGCAGCTCGTCCCGACTTGAAAAACGTAACAGCTATGCTAGACCCAACACGGTCACGGTGTGTGTTTGTGGAAATCTTTGAAGTACATTAGAAGAGGTATTCCATTGGCTGGCATCCTTTTTTAGTCAGCTGTATACATTGAGATATTCTATTTGCATTTTGCTAAAGCGCGCGAAGTTCTCGTCGCTGATAGAAAAGCTGCGGGAATCACCTGGGATCCACGTACTCCTCTCCATCAATACCTCAGTACATTTGATTTATTCTAACCGGACACCAGGTGTCGCTGCTGCAGCTGTTTCTTTGCTCTCTTTCCTGCAACCCTCACTTACCCTTGTTCGGTACTTACCTTTAAGATGGAAGTCTTAGACATTAAGTAACCACCAGTAAAAGTTAACCAACAGCAAAGGATCGACATTATATACTCGAAAATAATGGCGCAGTCCTATTGCCAGGACTAAGGGGTTTTACTGCTGCCCACCCCCCTCCTCCTCTGTCAAAGAGATACACGTCTGCTGTTTGTGGAAGTAGCCTGTAGTCCACCTCCTGGTCGGTGGCACCTTTGGTGGGCACGAGCCAGAGAATTCCTCCTTCAGCTCTCGAGTCTTTTCTGGGGGCGTTGCCGGGAGACTTGCTAGTGGGTTGGAAGGGTCGGCATAGATGGAGTTCATGTTACATTGCTGGCACGTGCGTTTTCTGAGAGTTGACTCAGTCTCGTGAGCTGGTTTAGGGTTGGCAGAGGGCAAGAACCCTTCCGAGGTTCTCACGGAACACGGAGTCCCTGAGCCCAAGTCTTAATCCATTTCAGCGCCGTTTGCTGTAGGGGCGCGGCCTGGGCGCTGCGCAGCTTTAAATAGCTGTTTTTGTGCTGTATGTTCTACAGGGACTAATGCTTGTAGAGGTTCCCCCAGTTTTTCGCAAGCTCCGCGGAGCCCGTTTCATAGATTCCGTTCCAGTCGTCACGTGACTGACTCCTCTTCACAGGGGCAGACATGGAAGTACTGCATTCTTCTGTGAGTTTGAAATCCAAATTCAGTGTGGAATGCTTAGATGCATTAGAGGTGGCTGGCTCATTTCCATGCCTTTCTTATGTTCTCTGATAATCCGATATGGTATTTTGAAGGTCACCTGACATTAGGGTGACCAGATCTTGAGAACCAGAAACCGGGACATTTTACAAAAATAGAAGAAGGACTACAATTTTTCGTCAACAGTGCTGCGCAGAATGACAACATAGTATACATACACAAAAGTGTGTATTAACCACACCCACCCCACTATGATACAACTCGGTGAAAAAGCAGACTCCTGTCTGCGATGGAATCATGAAGACGAGTGTAAACTTTCCGGAACTCTGACAGCGCTTGGAGACCACGCTAACGGAAAAACAGCGCTATACAGATGTGCATTCCTCGGTTTAGCCATTTGACAACTACTCATGAGCATTCAATGTGATCTCTTATGAGACCAACAAAATCATTGTATTTAAAATAACACACTAGTGGCCTCGTTATAAGTCATGACGTAAAACCTGGGACACAAACTGCCCAGAGGAATTCGTGTTCCCGCACGGTATTTCGCTGGTTTCTGACTCAACTTCCAAGTTTCTTCAACCGTGATGGAGAATAACGTGCAGTAACAGTATTTGCAATCAGTGCTGCTGTATAAAATTCCACTTAGTACGCAGTTTTTACTACGCAAAATGCTTTGCCTGTAGATCTTTGTGCAGGCAAAACCCTGGGACTCGGAGCTTAATTCGAATTTCGTATCTATCTCAAACACGGTCCGCGCCACATTTGAAACTGCGATAATAAATCGTGCTTTAAAAATCTCCCGTCGAAGGAAACCGCCTGTTTGCCGTGTGTGGGGCTGAACTTCCATTCTAGCAGAGTGGCTGCTGCCTCCCCTTTTGAAGCAGCCAGCGGCAGACCCTCTGTGACCGGCAGACCCTCTCTGACCGGCTCATTGTTGGCTTTTCCCGATGGCATTACAAGAATTGAATATTGGAAGGCATCACCGCACAGCACGGGTGTTCTCCCGCGGAGGCTGCGCTGGTACATTGTTCTCAGAGAGAGGGCACAATCACAGACGTCACAAAAGGCATGCGACGGACATTTTATGCGGTTTGAAATGCAAATGTATATATATCTTTTAACCTGTGGGTCTTAAAGTGATTGGACAATCAGTAGGGAGTTCAGTGTGAGACCTGCCCCTATGAGTAGTCTTTTCTCCTGCGGCCTTGCTGCAGGCCTATTTCCATCACAATAGAAAGCAGGAACAAGTGCTTGCCAAAGGGCTTCCATTGCTGCACGGAACCACCTGCGCTTCAAGACAAAATGGTAATTTAGAAGCAACAAATTTGAATGAGTTAGAATGGTACGATTTATCTGTTCACTCTATGCACAGCCTAGTGGACCTGCTCTGGTGTGCATAAGTGAGCCATAGTATATGCTAAAACACATATCCGTTTGAACACTGTCATGATATGGACAGATGACTATGATGATTTGATGCAAAATTGACCTAGCTGTTAAGTGCATTTCAAAGGCACGCACATCACTTCGGGGGTATCGTAGTGTCAGTAGACTTGTCAGGTCCTGGCTGGGTCCTAGTTAAAGACAGATTTTGAGTTCCTTGTGAAACTCAGGGGCAGAGCTAGCGGCAGAGGCACGTCGTTCCAGGCTTAAGGAGCTACGTGCGAGAAAGCTCAACCCCGACTTGTCATCAAAGTTTTAGATGTTACCCATTTTCCTTGCATCAGATTACATTTTGGTGTAAATAAAATTACTTTCGTGTTTGTGGATTCTTGTGCGGTTGAATTCTGCTAGGAATCTAGAAGCAAATATATAATGCGTAAGTGGCCAAAGGTAGGCCCAGTTGTAAGTTCCTTGCTCCCTGTGCCTCCGGATCAGAGCTATACTTCACTGATGATGCCTGACAAGGACGAAATCAGTCTCTAGGCTTGCTTGTGTTCCCTCCTGGAAGGGGCCTCGCTTGTCAGTTCGGGATGGACTGCTCCCATGAGAAGTAGGGTCAGTACTGATTTGCATAAAGCAGATCTCTGTCTAGAGTGGCACTCGGGGTGAAAAGCAATGGCTGAATGTTACCCAGAGCAATTGGCAGTGGTTCCTGCCATCATTTTTTGTGTTCACAATGTGATCAACAATGCCAAATGCCAAACCAAGGAACTTCACAAAATTCTACTAGAATTTCACAATCCAGTAAGTAGTCAAACCTCCAACCCACATTCACAAGATGTTTGCAATAAGCTACCAACACATTTACTCAATGCAGACACACTGGATTCCTATCTAACACTCAAGGAAAACAACCACACCTCCAATTATACAAGCAAAAACCTTTGGAACAGAAAAACAACCTTAATTCATTTAATCATTTCAAGAAATTATAGCCTCCGATTTTGAGGTCTAGGTAAATGCTAGCTGCCCAAATGACTGCCTGTGGTCACGTAAAAGGAAACTCCCAATCAAACCTTTGTGGGCGAAAGGATTTTTTTAATTCGAGGTAGCCCCTTTATTCAGGGTAGCTTCACAGTACATAAACAAATAATATGGGATAAACTAAATAACTGAAGCTTGTGGTAGTCCGTGAGGTCTTCTTGCTCGTGTCTTCCCCCTTTTTGTGCTTCTTCTCCCTCCGGGAGCTGCCCAGCTTCTTTCCTTGGTTCTTTTGTCCTCTGTAAAGAAATAACGTTCTGTAAGTGGTTGTGTTCCTCAGTAATTCCCGTCACCACACCCAGGTGCTTACTGGAGTTTGGGCTGTGTCTATAGTTCTGTAACGTGCAGTCTCTTTTCGTTACCCTTGGGGATCGAGGGGGACTTGGGCATCCCGTGGTTTTCCCTCCCACCACTGCCGAAAAAAATACTGAAAGACCGGCAATTGCCTGAAGCCACGGCCCTCCGGGGTCATGGCAGGGGTCGTCTTGGCCTTCTCTGCCTCTCCTGGGCCCTCAGGAGCCGGTCCGCTGTCTTCTCTTTCTCTTGGACGCTGTCCCTCGTAACCGGGTCTCAGCAACGCCGCTCCGTTCACGCCGGCGTCCTCCTCCGCGTCTTCTTCTTTCCGACTGGTCGTTCTCGTCCGCTCAGCTACGTCCCTGATTGGTCCAGAATCGGGCGTCCTCGTGACGTGTGCTCCAACCGCTAGACCGCCTATTCCGATTCTCGATGGGCAAGAAGGCGCGGCCATTACCGGGTCCTCGTGTGTCCGCGATGTCGGACCACACTGCCCATCAGGCTTCTGCCCTCCACTAATTTTCAAAAAGACTCCTTTGTCAACATCTGCAGCTAACCGAGTCATAAATAGTGTCAATAAGTCCTTAACACATGCATTTTCTATAGGAATTGAAGAAAGTTTACATAGGCCCATTACATCAGAAGAAGTTGGGCTCACTAGACCCTAACAGCGACAGATCAACCTCCAATGGTCCTTTCCTTTGCAAACCTTTGGAAAGTACAACTTTTCTCCAGATCTCGTAAGTCATGGAAGAAAACAAACCACTCTCAGACTGGAAACCAGACTCCATCCAGGAAGAGAACCCGAATCAGCCCTAATCTCAATTCGGGGCATCCTAAAAAACATAGTCGATAAAAATCGTATAGCTGCATTACTGCTCCTAAATTTATCAGCAGCTTTTGTTATGGTACACCATGACCTTCATTCTAAGACTCAAGTTGGTATAGACAGCATCATTCTTGCTTTGATTTATTTCTACCTAAACAACAAGTCCAATCTGATTCAAACACCCCCTTTTTCCTCAAATCCTCATAGCATAACAACATGATTTTCCCAAGAATCATTATCTCACTACTATGTTCCAACGTATATATGAAACCACTAACAATTTTGAACCCACCCTCTACGAATGACAAACAGGTAATTCTCAAATTGGATAACCCCAAAAGACATTAAAAAATCAGCTGTTGCCTCATAGTCACAGACCAATGGATGGTGTGCAATCGCCAAGTTAAAAACCAGAATACTGGCCCGTGGTGAAGGGAAAAGTTAAGATCCTGTATCTTTCTGCCGGATTGAGGCCTTTGCCAAAATAGTTATGAGATATGAAATCTTGGAAATGTTTTTGATTCTGCACTTTCCATGAATGCTTAAATGCACAAGCATGCTAAATTAACTTTCTGCACAAAGAAAACATTTTGAAGCATCTTTCCACATCTTGGATCTCCTCAAAAGATACAAGCAGCAACATCAATCATCATCTCTAACCTAGATTACCCTAATGAGCTATACCACAGTATTCCAACTCTTAACTACGAGAAGGCTGCGGGTAATTCAGAATTCAGCAGCAAGACTACTTCTAAATGTAAATATACAAACCTGCATCTCTCCTGCCCTAAAGGGTCTCCACTGGCTCCCAGTCACAAGTAGTTCCTCTTGCAAGCTATTCTGCATCACTTACAGGTCAATAAACGGCAAAGGATCAAAATTCCTTCAATAACAAATCACCAAATACTTCCAACTGAGGAGTTTATGTTCCAGGCTGGCATCGAGTCAAATAATTTCATTTTAAAGGAAGAAAACCAATGGTGCCTCTACTTTCTCTATTCAAGTCCACAAATTATGGAATTCCTTACCTGCTATGATTAGAGTCCCAGATAATCACATGTTATGTGTTGAACTTGTATTATGTTATTTTGTATTATGGTGTGTTAACGTTACTCGATCTTAGATAGCACACATTCACCAGAGGTTTCTTGGTGCTTGGTCAAAGATCAAACAAGAGAAAATAAACTGATGTCAGTAGTAGGCTTGTCTAAAGAGCTATGTCTTTAGATTTTTCCTGAATAACCTGAAATCAAATTCTAAACCTCCTTCAATGGCTTTTTTCCCTAAACTTCGGAATTATCAGGAGATTAGACGATCAAGAGCAGAGCTTCCGAATGGGGGTGTATTTTTAAACCTTTGGCTATAAAGTGAGAGCCATTGTCTTTAAGATCCTTAATGGTAGGACAGCAGGCTTAAATGACCTGTAGCCTGTGAGTCAGCATGTTGAACAAACCAATATAAATCGAGTTTGCATAATCCAGTCTTGAAGGGACTAATGCTATTATGACTTTTTTAAAGCATGCTACATCAGGAACAGAACGATCTTTTTGATATTTCTCAACAGGTAGGTGCATTTTGATATCACCTCTCCAATTTGAGGTTTTAATGACAACTTCCATCCTTGGTTAACCCTAAGATTTTGGCTTGTGTCCTGGGGACAGAAGCAGTACCCATATCTGTAGGCAAGTACATATGATTCCAAAAACGTACTTTGTTGCTCAGTATCACTGTTTCAGCATTTAGCTTTAAATACTTGATGCCCATCCGCTCCCATATTAATCGCGTGATGTTTTGAAAATTCTGTTGGGTGGTAGTAGTGCCGTCCAATCAGAGTATAAGTTGGGAATTGTCTGCATAATTGTAGAGTTTGCAGACTCTATTTTCCAATTGCTTAATAAGAAGCAGAATGCATTGGTCAAATAATTGGGGGTGATAACGAGAATCCGTAAGGGACCCCACAGTGCACTTGAACTGCTGTAGCCCTAAAAGGCATACTATATATGACAGGAGCAGCCCTTATGCCAGTAGACCTGGGCATTCAGTATATACTCAAAACAATGACTCACCTGGAATTCATTCATACGAACTTTGTAGCTAAGCAAAGAAATGTATTCTAAGTATACACTTAATATAGTAAATCCACTAATACACGTTAGCCTTATGAGTACTGTTTAATTAACCAGCAAAGTATAATAACTACACATATAGTGTGGTAATTTGCAGACCACATAGAAATTGTACAAATGTTACAAACTAGGTACAGTAAGCCGACATATGAACAAAGGTGCCCTGTATCCCAAGATGAAACAACTCATAGGAGTGAGCAGGTGGCTTATGTACAGGAAACAACTTCTAATATGTGTTTATAAATGCACACATATGAGAACGGCAAATTATTTTAAGCTAGTAATAACTAGTGTGGTTTGGTGTCAACGGACTTTCAAACTCTTTAGAAATGTTGAGTTCTGTACAGGACAATGAGATAACAGGAGCACCTGATTAAAAGGTATGCACAAGGTTGTAATTGGATGAAGGAACCAGGATGTGGAAGAGTTCCAGTGACACCCAAATTGTGATGGGTAAAATGTACTCACGCTATTGCAACCGAGTGATGTCACTGTGGGCAATTGCTGTGCGCTTCGACCCCCTGGGCCGGTTAGTAGATGACAAATGTCCTCTAAAGAGGATTCACTGCTGGAGATGCACTGTTTTCCCACTTCCCATCTCTGGAATGATCTAGCCAGCAGCAGTCTGGATTCTGCACCAACTTCGTCTGGGGTATATTCATTACTAAGAGAACATTTGTCCCCTACAAACTGACCCATGGGGTCGAATTGCACATCAATCGCCCACGGTGACACCACTCGGTTGCCAGTACATACCCAGATATCCCCTCTGGCTCTATGTCCATGGCTTTTCCAAAGGGTGAGGGTACATTCACAGGGCTCGCCTGGGGTATCCATGGGCAAGGTGTAAGGTTCCAGTTTCACTAACGAGGATGAAGGTACCATTGCTACAGGGATGCTAATTAAGATGAAGGAAAGGGGTTGCATGGCCATGGATTGAGATTTGTTGCATGGCCTCGAGTCCTGGTGTTCAGAGGTGCAGTAGAACATATTTTGCTCTGAGGGGCATGACTCAAGAAGGACAGCAGGCTATGGAGTTCTCGGGGAGGAGAGCCGGTGTAGACATAGTCTCCTTAGAACCATAATCATTGTGAACTAGCTGAAGGAAATGCATCACAACGTGGATACTAAATACTATCTGTGATAAACTGATGGTTAATGTTTACTATGAACCTTTTGAAAAATAAATGGTTAAATAAAAAATAACCTTCAGTGCTGGCTCTGCAGTGGAAGTAAAGTAAATATTCATTAAGATCAAACTACAGTCCACAGCACAGGGGACAATAGACTTGAGCCTGTTCCTAGTTGGTGTTCAGTGTAAGAATGGGCATTGAGTGTGAACTCCTCATAAACAAGCAGCTGTCCTTGCAAAGGAATCTTAGGAAACTTGGGTGGCTGTTGTGAGTGTTTGCACCAGCAGGATGGTACCTTTGCGTGGGCTTGAGAGAACCTTGATTTCTGTTTGTTTTTGTACTACGCTGGAATACTTTATTCAGAAGAGAAAAATGCGCAATGGCTTGAGTGCTTTGCATTGTTTTGCATTTTTTACAATTGCATTTATGTAATAGTTCATGATGCCGATGAGGCGCAAAGAGCTTTTCGTTGGAAGGGTAGGAACCCTGTACGTACTGAACCAGGAGAGCAAGCTGAATGGGATTAAAATGGGCTTTGCTTCTCTGCTCCAGTTGAATGAAAAAAATACCCTGGCAGACTCATCTGTGCCTTGTGGCGTGGGTTAAATTTGAGGTGCCCTGTGCTAATAATGTACTCCTCTAACTGCATGTTACACACCTGGATCTATAGCACTGGTTGTGCACAGAGAACAAGTGGTAACTGGCTCATTTGTTTCAGGAACCTTGAAATTGATGGAGGGCACAGACAAACTTTTGTGGTCCGTGCAAGTGGATCACCAGCTGTTCGCTTTGGAGAAGTTGGATGTCACTGTAAGTGCTCAGCTGTTCATATGATGATTCTCTGTAAACTAATTTATTTAAAGTATCACCTGTGTCTGCAAGCAGGGAGGAAGAGTGATGTCACACACTCACTCACTCAAACACAAGCCCCACCTCCTACACAATGCAAAGCTAATGCAAGTCAGCCGACTGCCTCTGTTGGTCATGGAACTCTGATGTTACTTACAGTATCCTTAATAATGTAAAGTAAGGGGGTGTTTTATTCATACATTTTAACCATAGCTACCAAGTGGTAATCTGTGATCTGTGACACCTTCACCTACTTTTCATATGACCTCAATATTCTGGGAGCCATACCCAGTATATTTCACAAGACTGATACCGTTTTGGAGAAAAGGAAAGTTAGCAGGTGTCTCTTACTGCTCTTCTCTGCGTTTGTGTAGTCAGTGTTAGGAGTTAGCTACATTTGTCAGAGAAACTCATACATTTTCAGATAATGTACCAGAGTTCCACCCTGAACCCCACAATTACCAAACACTCACATTTTGGTATTTTATTGTGAATGAGAACTTATTAAATACTATTCTTAAAAATAGATTAAGATTGTAGGCTAAATGCACTGAAAATATTGTTCGTCTGGTTAGTAAACACCCTAACTATATTACATTTACTGGTTCTCAGGTTCGTACATTGGTTCACTGTATTTTCTAACATTTGCAGAGTCTTGTAGAGCCCCCCATTCATATATGCGGATCTACGGTTTTCAGGATCTATCCTGAGTATTGGTCAGTCTGTTGCCCCCTCTGCCCCCCCAATTGCTAGGGTCGATTATACCCGTTTCATGCACTACTGCATGTGGAACAAGTGGTGCCTCTCACACTTGGGTCCTGCGTGTGTGCAGACGGAAACTGCAATGCCTTTATCTCGTTAATACCGCCAGCACGAATCTTTTACAAGGTCTGCCTGCATGCAGGCTTTAAGCGACTGTGCTAAAAAGAACGGGAAAATCCTTCTCTTGCTATTGCAACATTGCAGGCGGTAACTACATGACAATTTAGCACATACAAACTGTGTCATGCTGCACAAGCAGTGAACCTGGAAACCTCATGTTAACAGAGCCCTGCATCTGGGGCTAGCACGTTTATACTCCTTAAATTAAGCACGCAAAACCTTTCAGTGCTCTAACGAGGACTATGCTAGCAGTCATAATGCATATGACAATATAACGTTTTCAAAAATATAGGAAAAGTATGCTCACACATGACACAGCTCTCTCTTTTTAGGTGACAGCAATTTGCATGTTGGGCTTTTGTAACCTATTATTTCATTTTTGAATGCAAAGGGACATGTGTCAGGGTGCAGTAGGCTAAAAAGGCAGGAATTGCGAAACCATAACACATGGTACAGGGGGTACTTGCCATGTGAAATACAGCTGTGTAGAGTTTATAGAGTAGGATCATTTTCTAAGCTGATGGATGTGAAAGAATCCTGCTTTGATGACAGTTAATATGTGTGAGGTCACCCTTGAAATAGACCCAAAGCATATTGGTGGATGAAGTGCAGGGAACAGCTGCATTGAAGAAGATGCTGGTCGTTGTCAGGGGGAGTGGACATCTGACAAAAATTCGGAGGAGGACCTTGGTCTTCCCACCATTTGGCATGCTTTCACTTCCTCTTCCTCTTCTAATTGGCGGCTCAGTAGATGGCTGTTTGAGTGAAGAGAGGCTGGTGAGTTTGGGGATAGATCACAGCATTGTGGATACAGTGCATGAGATCAAGTGATAGAGAGATACAATGTGTTAGAAATATTCTTATTTAAACTGAAATTACATGAGGACTGTACATGTAACTCTTTGCTGGGGCTCATTTGCTGAGAGTTCGCTGCAGCTGGGAAGTGTTGGGCTGTCACGAAGTGGGTGAAATCCCAGTGGGTTGGACTTGTGGTCTTGCTGAAAGCGCCAAGGGAAACTGGGGAGAGGACAAGCACCATGGAGATAAAGTAGGGAGGTTTGAATGGGGAAAGAGCGGATCAAAGGTGTAATTGCTATTTAAAAACAAGGAGAAAAGAAGTAATTGAGGCCAGCAAGGGGGAGTAAATGTGGGGCTTGTGAAAGAGTCCGAAGGATGCTAGTACAATAAGAGAGAGGACAGTGGAAGAAATGTCAGTAAACTAGCGGAGCAGCACACCCGACAGTGAATTGAAAGGTAATAAATTGGACAACAGTGAATTTGTTAAAAGAAATTGTCAAGTTAGACAAACCATTGCTAAGGAAAAAAACAATTAAGTCCTTTTTTTGCCCCAGTTGGTGGAACTGGAACTTCATTAAACTCATTTGTCTAAGGATTATAAAGATCCTTGGCGCAGAGCATTATGTTCTTTGTTTTCCTTGTTTCGGTTATTTGTAATATTGTCATCAAATGTTGTACTTCCCTGCTTTTTCTTCTTCTCACTCAAAGAGCCCACACTGGACCTGGATTTTGACCAGGGGTTATCCCTGTCCTTAATTTTTGTGGCCAATCAACATTTTGTTGGATAAAGATAGTATGTGGTTCTAAGGGATGCTTTTCTCCCTCTCTTAGGGTAATGGTCATGAGGAGGTAGTGGCTTGTGCATGGGATGGCCAAACGTACATCATTGACCACAACCGCACCGTAGTCCGATTCCAAGTGGATGAAAACGTCAGTGCTTTCTGTGCCGGTGAGTGACATTTTTGTGTATGCTTTGGCCCCAATTGACATGTTTTGCATATACGTGCTGTGTCATTAACATTGAGCCTGTTTCGTGAAATATGCCTTTTCTTGAAAGTAACCATTTGTCACAAAAAACACCTGTATGAGTAAATCCAGTGATCGAAGATCTGAGATTCGTCTGCATGATAGGAGGACTAAAATCGTGATGAGTTTGCCAGGAACCTCTTTCCTAGAGGAAAACTTATTATCAACCCAGTGCTAAAACTAGAGTAACAGTGTTTTGACAACCTTGCACTATGGGGGTCACTCTTCAACGATCTGTATAAGTTCCTGGTGCAATAACTTATGCATCCCCTGTCATTCTAGAAATGACTCTGTGCACCAGTCCATGGAGACGGTTTTGAGGGACTGGACAGTGTGTTTCTTTTTGAGGGACTGGACAGTGTGTTTCTTTTTTGAGGGACTGGACAGTGTGTTTCTTTTCCCCCTCAAAGTTAGGATCAGTTTTCGTGCCCTGGCAGGAGCTGTGCTGCTCTGGCTCTCCCATGTAAGAAGAGTAAGCTGACTTTCCTAGCATGGAGAAAAACAGACCCTTGAACAGGTGGATGCATGCAAGGCCCATCAGACTGCAGCCTGTGTTGTCTTACGGAACTATGCGGCTCAGGATTCATGTGCATTTTTCATGAACATAGGTCAGACCCAACCCAGGGACATCTACATCATCACAAGCCATGTCTGGTGGCTTAGTGGACTAATGCGTCCACTATAGGGGCCTGTGTTGACCTAATGGTCACAGGTTCAAATCCTGGCGGGTCCACTCAGCCTTTCATCCTTCTGAGGCCAATAAAATGATACCATTGAGTTGGGTAACAATAAACTTCTGTTATTCAGCGCCAATATACCGTTCTGGGGGAACATGCGCCATACAAATACACATTGTTATGTACAAGGGCCAAAGGCATCCATAGAGCTTTCCAGGACTAAGAGTGTGTTGAGCACTCATCTGCCTTAGCCTATAACATTAAAGAATTACAAGTGCAACCCAAATGTCCATGTGAACATGGGTATCAAGTATTGAACTTGGAACAGGCATTCATATGGAACTCATGTTTAGGAAAAATGCAAATACGGCAGAAGATAACTGTCTAGAATTAATCTTAAGACATAGTTTTGATAATAAGAGAGAAGATACTTGTCGTGAGTCAATCGCTTTCAAAGGCAAAGAAGCCAGTATAGCATAATTGGGTTCAATCCATTTGGATGAAGATTTAATCAATGGTTGTAGGACGCTG
Organism: Calotriton arnoldi; assembly: GCA_963921515.1. Classification (NCBI taxonomy): domain Eukaryota; kingdom Metazoa; phylum Chordata; class Amphibia; order Caudata; family Salamandridae; genus Calotriton; species Calotriton arnoldi. The sequence continues at coordinate 2,674,125 of CAWUFW010000680.1, forward strand.
GCTCGGTATATACTATACCAAAGTGAGGTATAGTGTGCACAGAGTCCAGTGGATCCCCAAAGGTAGGCATAGGTAAAGTTAGATAGCACCTCACTCTCTATTTGTGGTAGTGTGGGCGAGCAGTAAGGCAGTATCAGAGGACAGTGTTAAACATTTGTTGTACACACTCAGTCAGCAAATGAATTCACACACTCAAATACTGAACTTCAGACCAATTGTTTTTGTATAAAAATATTCTTTTAGTTATTTTATTTTCTAGAACCAAGCAAGCCTGGCACAGGTAAGCAATAAATACTTTACAGTAGTAATGTAATTAAAATACAGTTTGAATGATAATTGTATATGCACTTTGGTTTGATTTACAGTATGGATGCAGAGAAATGCAATACTTAGTAAATGCAGTACATAGACTTGAATAGGCTTTTTAGTAAAATAGCAGGTAAGTAACTTTTGAGATTACTAGGCTTACACAGAGTAGTATACCTAGATACTACTCTGGGACATTTCCTGAAAACAGGTAAGTAAAATCGTTTTTGGTAGATTATGCAATTTTAAAGAATTTCTTTAGTTTCTCAAACTCCACACTTAGAAACTTTTCACAGAAAAACAGTAAATATTGTCCTATGGAGGAAAATAGTGTTAGCGGTTTTGAGGTAAGTATTTGGTAGTGGGAGTTGAGGTTCTGGGGGTAGACTCAGGGGTCCCCCAGGGTCAAGGATGCACTCCAGTTACACCCTCAGCGGCACTAGGGCGGCTGGGTGCAGAGTGCTGAGGCACAATGTTATCCAATGTGGGATAGGGGGCCTCCGGTTGGTAGCTGCTGGCAAGCAGGCCACTTGGTTGTGGGAGCAAAGCTCCTGGACTTTAGCTCAGGGCAAATGGGGAAACAAAGTAGCACCAAAGGTGCACCCTCAGCGGCACTAGGGCGGCCGGGTGCAGGGTGCTGTTTCGACGTCGGACGCCCTGATGGTTTCAATGGGGAACCTCCGGTTTGCAAAGGCACTGCAGGCTTGGAGACGAAGGTCCTCTGGGTGCGACCACCACTTCGAGAGGTAAGTTGGGAAGTTAGGGGTTGGTTAGGCACCGTCGGTTTGGGCACACAAGGCCGTGGGGCGTCGGGTGCTGGGGTGCCTTTTGGGGTCGGATCTTTTTATCAGCTCCTGGTCACGGTTGGGGGGACCCTCTGGATTTAGGCTGCAGGCGTCGGCTGGATTCTTGAGGCAGGTCAGGGGCCGCTGGATCCCGGGTCAGGATCGCCGGGGTGACCTCCTCGTGGTGTTTGCCCACTCCAGCTCGGGCTGTGGACGGCGGGTGCAGAGTGGGGCGGATCCGCGGTGTCCGGCCGGAGCCAGAGGTTGCAGATGAATAAATCCGGTGTTCACGGGAGACAAAGTCTTTGTAGTTGAAGGCAGGCAGGTCCTCCGGGGTTTTCGAGGTTGCTGGCTGCAGGACACACTGGGATTTCGCAGGAGCAGGTTCGAAAGGGAGACAGGCTGGTAGGGCTGGGGCCAAGTCAGTGGGCGTCTTCCTCTTGTTAGTTGCTGCACGGATGTTCAGTCCTTCTTCTTGTCTGAGGAAGCAAGGTTCAGGGGTGCCCCTAAATACTAGATTTAGGGGTGTTACAGGTAGGTAAAAGGCAGGGACCAAAGGGTCCCTTCCCTGGGGTGGGTTCACCCCCTATTATGCCACCCTCCAGTGGGAGGGGGGCATGAGCCTGTCCCTGGTTGGCTGAGTCCCCACATCTTCAAGATGGCGGGGACTGAGAGTTGTGCTTCACCTCGCCTCCCCCACCTGAGGGGTGGAGTTCTCTTCCTCACTTGTTTTTCCCGCCGTTTCTCCCACCCAAAGTGGGGGTCAGAACCAGTGGGGACCAGTTGCTGAGAGCAGCAAGTGGCTTGGGGAAGCTCACAAAGGCGGCAAGCCTTTGAAGCTTCCCCTTCATGAACCTTGCCCATCCTGGGGGAGGAGGCTTGGCACCTCATCCCAGGATGTGCATTGTTTCAGGCCCCAGAGAGCAGCAGGCTCTCGAACCAGGGGTCCAGAAACATGTCTGGTGGTGGCAGCTGAAAGCAGCCACTCAGCCTGGACACTAGAGGTGGGTTAGTTTTCAGGGGGCATGTCTAAGATGCCCTCGGTGTGCATTTTTCATTAAATCCTACACTGGCATCAGTGTGGGTTTAATGTGCTGAGAAGTTTGATACCAAACTTCTCAGTTTTCAGTGTAGCCATTATGGTGCTGTGGAGTTCATAATGACAAACTCCCAGCACCATATACTCTTAATGGCAACACTGCACTTACAGTGAATGGACTTAGACACTGTAGGGGTACAGGGCTCATGCACCTGTACCCTCACCACTGGTATAGTGCACCCAGCTAGAGGGGTGACTGACCAATGCCAGGGCAGTGGGTTGTAGGCATGGCACACAGAGATGTGTGCCATATCGACTCTTCACTTTGTTCTGCACCAAAACACGCAGCCTGCAAAGGCAGTGTGTGTGTGTAAGGGTACAGGACCTCTAAGGGTGGCACAATAAGTGCTGCAGCCCTTAGAGGCCTTCTCTGGTCACAGTGCCCTGGGTACCTGTGGTACCATTTACCAGGGGCTGACCTGTGGCCAGAGATGCCAATTGGGTTTAGGCTTCAATGCAGTTTTAAGGAAAGAACATAGACCCTGGGTACCTGATTAGCAGGAGCCCAGGGCACACTCAGGCAAAGCACATCAGCAATTCAGCAAAAAGTGGGGGCAACCATGCAGAAAGAGGGCACTTTCTCACAATGGTTTAAGTAATAACAAAAATGCATAAGCAGATAACTTAGTGTAGTGAGCAGTGAAAAGTTTTTTTAAGAGAAGCCCCAAGTGGAAAACCATAACCATAGAAGAAACAGGTGACAAAAATAGTGCTGGTCAATGGTACATTGGTATTCACAAGACAGCCTTATTAGCATATAATGTAACACAACACTGGGCAGTTCTTGCAGTATGAGGATTTGGGTACAAAGTCTGTCTATATTGGTATCGATGACATTTCGACCCTGTGCCGGATGTGAGGGTCTCTTCAGGACTGATGTTCACCTGGGGCGCTAATAATATGAGCAGGGCTATCTACTGTAGGTAGTTAATCATAGGTGTGTAGGTGTGTGTGTGTGTGTGTGTCTGTCTGTCTGTCTGTCTAAAAATACATTCTGGCAGTCTTCTTTGAAGGAGCCTGGGTGCAGGATATAGCTGCAGGACTCCCAGAGGCCGCAAGTGGCCAGCTGATAGATAAGCCTGTGTGGGAAATGTAGATGATGTCGGATTCAAAGCAGGATTGTTTTGATAAGGTGTGTTTTATGTAGGGACATGGCCACTTACCTGTGGCCAGGCAAGGAGCTGAACAAAAACCCATCCTGCACCCAGGCTCCTTCAAAGAAGACTGCCAGTGTGCATTTTTATTTGTTCACACCCACATTCACCTATCACTAACTACCTACAGTAGCTAACCCTGCTCATATTATTAGCCCCCCAGGTTATCATCAGTCCTGAAGAGACCCTCACATCTGGCACAGGGTCAACATGCCGTCGACACCAATACAGACAGACCTTGTACCCAAATCTTCACACTGTGAGAACTGCCCAGCGTTGTGTTACATTAATATATGCTAATAAGGGTGTCTTGTGAATACCAATGTACCATTGACCCTCACTATTTCTGTCACCTGTTTCTTCGATGGTTATGGTTTTCCACTTGGGGCTCCTCTTAAAAACGTTTTCACTGCTCACGACACTACGTTATTTGCTTATGCATTTTTTTTGTTATTGCTTAAAGCTTTGATTAAATTCTTAATCTGGATGGATTGAACCTAATTATACCATACTGCCTTCTTTGCCTTTGAAAGCGATTGACTCACAACAGGTATCTTCTATCTTATTATCAAAATTGTGTCCTAAGATTAATTCTTGACAGTTATCGTCTGCTGTATTAGCATTTTGCCTAAACATGAGTTCCATGTGAACTCCTGTTAGCCTATAACATGACTGACATTGCAGGAGTTTTTATCTGCCCCGTTCCAACCTGACGTCCTCTTTACTTTAGGCCTTTGACTAATGTCCCATTGGCTGCTATCTGTCACTATAAATTCACCCCATTTGAAGCATCTTTCTAGCCTTTATGTATCCAGAAATATGTTTGTAGGAAAGTTGTCCTCGGAACCTAACCCTAAAAGTTCAGTTGCACAGTGGCAAATGGTGGGCCAGTGAGTCCAATTGGTGGTGTTCTGTCATTGGTGCCCTGAATCACTGAAAATCTCGATCGCAACCATCCAGTTCAGAGAGATGTGTCCTTGAAGTTTGGCAGCCTATGGGTCTTACATTGGTTGCTAACTGAACTTCAGCCCATGTAGTCTGACTGCATTAACTTTGATGTGAATCCAGATGGGCCTGTAACTGTTCTCTTCTGAACTGTGCTCCTGACCCTGACTACTAGACCTGTGGTAGCTCCTTAACTTGACACTGCAACTATTGATTTTGGGAATAATTTTGTTTTGTACCATGGAAGTGCATATTTTAACTTGGGTAAGTGCTGTAATGGTGTTTGAGTTATGTAATTATTTTCCGCTTCCCAGTTGAAGCATTACTCTCTCACCTCTTTTCAGAACAAAAAGCTGATAACTTGGCTCTATCAATCACTTTAACTCGCCCTGCATGCCCCAAATCCTCCTAGAGCCATTCGGGGTAACAGTGTACTTTACAAGATTTATTCATTCATTCTTTCATTCACATTGAGGTATGCATTTCAGCTTATGGTACTGCTTATTTTAAAATCTACGCATGTGCTAAAAGCTTATAAAGATATTCTTTGGAAAAGATATTGGTCCAACTGGACATTGACTTTGAATGTATTTTCGTATGTCATACAGTATGTGAGTTTCAAACCTAAGAGCACTTCTTGAACTATGGCGTCACTGCTCATCCTCACTACTAGGGAGGCCAATGTAAAAAGAGTTGTTTGATTTTCCTATTGGAGTGCCTGGTAATCAATGACTGTCTTCCAACTCAGAGAAAATACCTCATATTGTGTCAAATATGGACATGCTTCCGTCGCCCACAGAATTGCTCACTACACCAGTTACCATTTTCAAACCATCTATTTGTAGTATGATTTGCTTTTACCTGCTCAGTTAGGCATAACATAGGATATACATATATCTTACTTATGCTAGATTGCCTCTGGCTTATGGCCTAACTGTCTTGGTTCAGCGCATTTGCAATTGTTGACTTCCATACCCTGTGTGCTGCCTACTTTTGGAATTGTGACCTATTGTCTATCTGAGATCTGTGTGCTATCAACCCCCCAAAACCACCAAACTTTCCTGCAGAACAAGGGTGACACTATTTCTCAGTAGACATTCCATTTCATCTCTAAGAAATGGAGTCAAAAGGTGTGTAAAGGGGCTCGCAAGCTGGGTAAGGACAGAGGCTCCTTCCTTTTAGTATGGCAATGAGGTGCTCTGTTCAAATATCACCCGTCTTCCTTGTTTGGGTTGCCCTGTAGGCAGTACACAAAAGGTGCTAATAACATCTTGTAAGGTGAACTAGTGTATGGTTGAAAGTACCAGGTTGCATAATCATTTTAATTTCTTACCTGACAGGATATTTGTCATCTGGCCACAGATGTCAGTCTAATCTAACAACTAGGCCACATCCCATTTCATGGGAACATAAGCAGCCACAGTCTTCCTCCAGACTATGTCTAGGAAGAGAAGTATAAGTTTACGATTAGTTTGGGTGACGAGGTAGATCAACAAAACCTGCTGTTGTCCAGGAGCTCACTGATATCCCAGGAAAGATCTAACGTTTTCGTGTACTGGCAAGTGTAACTGGAGTATATGAACCTGAAGCTAGAGACTTAAGAATAAACATGCCTTTCAATAGCATGGACCTCCTCTATTCTTCCACTGATGAGGCCCTCCAATATTGCAAACAGAGCATAGTGATGTCCAGATCATTTATATATATCTATCTATATATCAGAAAGCTCTAGGTAGTTCCCAAGTTTAGGTGGAGCGCAGCTCCTGTATAGAGCACCCCACAAAACCAGCGACACTCTGAATTTGCTCACCTCAAATGTCTGTTTTTCTAAGCATAGGATTAGCACAGTGCCATTCACGCCGAGGAAGAAAGGGACATAGTCTTTTGTCATTTCTACAGCAAAGTCTTTAAGCATAGGATTAGCACAGTGCCATCCACGCCAAGCTGTAAAATAACAAAAGCCTTTTACCACTCAAGGCACAGTATTACAGCTTTGGATTGGTAAAATACCATTCAAGCCAACCTGGAATGAATAAAAGCAACTCCTGATAAGTGTTTTGCTATTATTATTGCTCTTCAGAGAGGTTTAGCTTTGTCAAGACACAACGGAGCACCCAGTATAAGTTAAAATAATACCCTTTCAAGCTTAGAGAGCCACATAAATTATGTAAAAAAGAAGCAGAGAACTATAGGTAGTTCCCAAGTTTAGGTGGGGAGCAGCTCATGTATAGAGCAGCCTACAACACCAGCAACACTCAGAATTTGCTCACCTCAAATGTCTGTTTTTTTAGCAAAGTTTTTTAGCATAGGATTAGCACAGTGCCATCCACGCCGAGCTAGAAAGGGACATAGTCTTTTGCCATTTTTATAGCAAAGTCTTTAAGCATAGGATTAGCACTGTGTCATCCACGCCGACCTGTGAAATGACAAAAGCCTTTTACCACTCCAGACACTGTGTTACATCTTTACATTGGTAAAATACAATCCAAGCCAACCTAAAAATTATTAAAAGGAACCCCTGGGTGCCAGTGGACAAGTTCCAGTAAACCAACTTACAGTGCATGTTTCTACTTGATGTCCTCTATCATTGTTCACAACCACACAGCCACAGTAGGCATCTCTGCCTCCCAAATGTAGGAAGTCTGTTCCCAGACCTATTAAACTATCTTCGATATATAGAGGGCAACAGTGATAGAAACCTTTGGGATCGACTAAGGCCAGGTGCAGTCAGTTTGTTGCTTAATTGGGCAAAGACCTCTTGGAGATTGTGTTACTTTGGATTTGATGTTACGGTTCTTATGTGCTTTCTCTGACTCTGAAAATGCCACATCCCTGGATGCGGAATCATCCTAGTGGCTCCAGACGGACGCCTCCTAGTTAGATCCTCAGACATCCTCCAGAACCTGTTAGTCAGTCCCTGCGCCCTGAGCAGGGAGTTGCTGGTTGTGGAAAAATGGAAGATTCTGCATACATCTATTCTCAGATTCTGCACTTATTTCTGAAGAGGTGACCTTTGCCCGCTTTGACCTCTCCTCTGAGACTGGTTTTCAGGAAATTGTCACTGGGACTTGCCAAGGAACATCAGCTTGCTGTCATGCTTGGTGGACAGTGTAGTGTTTTTCCCCAGTCATCTAATGGTATCAGGTGCCTTTTCAAATCCCAGCTACAGAATGAAGCGCCATCTAACTAGACTTGCATCTTTTCCCCATCCTGCAGGTAACCTCATGAATGTTGCTCTGGCCATACTAATGCTCAGGCCCTTTGGGCCAAGGCTTTTTGGGGCATAAACCTTCTTTCAAATACTTGATTTCTAATCACTATCAAGTCTGTCAGGAGCATTAGCATGTTACTGTACACTGTATTCCATCTGGAGGCTCCCCATAGCTTTTCGTTCATAACATAAGTTGAGAAAACCCCGCGTAAGCTTGACACTTCTGTATTGTCCGAATTCGGGCTCTGGGATCCGCAGATCAGCTGTGGCATATGATGGCAGTGGCTGTGGCGGGGCTACTTTTAAGGCTCCTTTCGACTGATGGATTTTCTGCAAGTTAGTTCCTTCTTTCATTGTCAAAGCACCCCTTACCAAATCCAAGGCGTCCTCGTGGGGTTCTCCAGACATATATACCTGTTGGAGTGATTGTCAGCTATGTCAGTTACCCCTTACGCTTTCCACAGGAAGGATGTATGGCCTTGAGGCTTTCTGCCAAATGCACAGCTTGGTCATTATGAACTGATGAACCTTTTTTTCCTAAACCTTAAGCTGCCTGATGCGATCTTGTGTTGTTCCCTTCTGTCTGCTCTGCTGTGGGTTCAACTTAAATTTTCAGAGTGGGACAGAACCAGGATTGCAGGAATAAGATAGCTGCCTTTCTGGTGGCTCTAAAAAAGGGTGCACGTGTGTCTTATTTAAAGATGTGTCCACATATAAAGCATGTCGGCACGCGGGGTACCCGGCACACGCCGGTTTAGTTAAACAGCTGTAAGAAGCAGCTTATGGTCCTGCATATAGATGGCTTGGCACTTACAGAACCTTATAAGAAGCAGCGTATGGTCCTGCATATAGATGGCTTGGCACTTGCAGATCCTTATAAGAAGCAGCTTATGGCCCTGCATATAGATGGCTTGGCACTTACAGATCATATAAGAAGCAGCTTATGGTCCTGCATATAGATGGCTTGGCACTTACAGATCATATAAGAAGCAGCTTATGGTCCTGCATATAGATGGCTTGGCACTTACAGATCCTTCTAAGAAGCAGCTTATGGTCCTGCATATAGATGGCTTGGCACTTACAGATCATATAAGAAGCAGCTTATGGTCCTGCATATAGATGGCTTGGCACTTACAGATCATATAAGAAGCAGCTTATGGTCCTGCATATAGATGGCTTGGCACTTACAGATCCTTATAAGAAGCAGCGTATGGTCCTGCATATAGATGGCTTGGCACTTGCAGATCCTTATAAGAAGCAGCTTATGGCCCTGCATATAGATGGCTTGGCACTTACAGATCATATAAGAAGCAGCTTATGGTCCTGCATATAGATGGCTTGGCACTTACAGATCATATAAGAAGCAGCTTATGGTCCTGCATATAGATGGCTAGGCACTTACAGATCCTTATAAGAAGCAGCTTATGGTCCTGCATATAGATGGCTTGGCACTTACAGATCATATAAGAAGCAGCTTATGGTCCTGCATATAGATGGCTTGGCACTTACAGATCATATAAGAAGCAGCTTATGGTCCTGCATATAGATGGCTTGGCACTTACAGATCATATAAGAAGCAGCTTATGGTCCTGCATATAGATGGCTTGGCACTTACAGATCATATAAGAAGCAGCTTATGGTCCTGCATATAGATGGCTTGGCACTTACAGATCATATAAGAAGCAGCTTATGGTCCTGCATATAGATGGCTTGGCACTTACAGATCCTTATAAGAAGCAGCTTATGGTCCTGCATATAGATGGCTTGGCACTTACAGATCATATAAGAAGCAGCTTATGGTCCTGCATATAGATGGCTTGGCACTTACAGATCATATAAGAAGCAGCTTATGGTCCTGCATATAGATGGCTTGGCACTTACAGATCATATAAGAAGCAGCTTATGGTCCTGCATATAGATGGCTTGGCACTTGCAGATCCTTATAAGAAGCAGCTTATGGTCCTGCATATAGATGGCTTGGCACTTGCAGATCCTTATAAGAAGCAGCTTATGGTCCTGCATATAGATGGCTTGGCACTTACAGATCATATAAGAAGCAGCTTATGGCCCTGCATATAGATGGCTTGGCACTTACAGATCATACAAGAAGCAGCTTATGGTCCTGCATATAGATGGCTTGGCACTTACAGATCATATAAGAAGCAGCTTATGGTCCTGCATATAGATGGCTTGGCACTTACAGATCATATAAGAAGCAGCTTATGGTCCTGCATATAGATGGCTAGGCACTTACAGATCCTTATAAGAAGCAGCTTATGGTCCTGCATATAGATGGCTAGGCACTTACAGATCCTTATAAGAAGCAGCTTATGGTCCTGCATATAGATGGCTTGGCACTTACAGATCATATAAGAAGCAGCTTATGGTCCTGCATATAGATGGCTTGGCACTTACAGATCATATAAGAAGCAGCTTATGGTCCTGCATATAGATGGCTTGGCACTTACAGATCATATAAGAAGCAGCTTATGGTCCTGCATATAGATGGCTTGGCACTTACAGATCATATAAGAAGCAGCTTATGGTCCTGCATATAGATGGCTTGGCACTTACAGATCATATAAGAAGCAGCTTATGGTCCTGCATATAGATGGCTTGGCACTTACAGATCATATAAGAAGCAGCTTATGGTCCTGCATATAGATGGCTTGGCACTTACAGATCATATAAGAAGCAGCTTATGGTCCTGCATATAGATGGCTTGGCACTTACAGATCATATAAGAAGCAGCTAATGGTCCTGCATATAGATGGCTTGGCACTTACAGATCCTTATAAGAAGCAGCGTATGGTCCTGCATATAGATGGCTTGGCACTTGCAGATCCTTATAAGAAGCAGCTTATGGTCCTGCATATAGATGGCTTGGCACTTGCAGATCCTTATAAGAAGCAGCGTATGGTCCTGCATATAGATGGCTTGGCACTTACAGATCCTTATAAGAAGCAGCTTATGGTCCTGCATATAGATGGCTTGGCACTTACAGATCATATAAGAAGCAGCTTATGGTCCTGCATATAGATGGCTTGGCACTTACAGATCCTTATAAGAAGCAGCTTATGGTCCTGCATATAGATGGCTTGCCACTTACAGATCATATAAGAAGCAGCTTATGGTCCTGCATATAGATGGCTTGGCACTTACAGATCATATAAGAAGCAGCTTATGGTCCTGCATATAGATGGCTTGGCACTTACAGATCATACAAGAAGCAGCTTATGGTCCTGCATATAGATGGCTTGGCACTTACAGATCATACAAGAAGCAGCTTATGGTCCTGCATATAGATGGCTTGGCACTTACAGATCCTTATAAGAAGCAGCGTATGGTCCTGCATATAGATGGCTTGGCACTTACAGATCCTTATAAGAAGCAGCTTATGGTCCTGCATATAGATGGCTTGGCACTTGCAGATCCTTATAAGAAGCAGTGTATGGTCCTGCATATAGATGGCTTGGCACTTACAGATCCTTATAAGAAGCAGCTTATGGTCCTGCATATAGATGGCTTGGCACTTACAGATCATATAAGAAGCAGCTTATGGTCCTGCATATAGATGGCTTGGCACTTACAGATCCTTATAAGAAGCAGCTTATGGTCCTGCATATAGATGGCTTGGCACTTACAGATCATACAAGAAGCAGCTTATGGTCCTGCATATAGATGGCTTGGCACTTACAGATCCTTATAAGAAGCAGCGTATGGTCCTGCATATAGATGGCTTGGCACTTACAGATCCTTATAAGAAGCAGCTTATGGTCGTGCATATAGATGGCATGGCACTTACAGATTAAGTGTAATTGATTCGCCATAAAGGTAACTTCATCCTCCAAAGAGGAGACCCAAGAAAATTGTGCTTGTCCCCCTCCTTTCCACAGCAGCAGTCTGTTTGGGTACTATGGCTTTACGCTGAGAAAGTAAAATTTTTTTTTTTTTTAGCAGTAAGAATTCCTGAAAATGATCAGCTCCCCCAGTTTAAACAGACATAAGTAAAATATGTACCCGTGACTTTGTCCAGGACCAACAAGTTAGTTAAGCGATAAATAGAAGGATGACAAAACGTAGTTTGCCCAAAATATCGTTCAAAGCGATTTTGAAATGAGGAATCTCTGTGCCACTCTGTTGGTTTTTCCTGTGCTCTTGCCCACTAGATACTTCTCCCATAAAGTATCTCTTTAACTTTCTTGCTTTTGAATATGTAGCTATGTTGCTATACTTTGCCCAAAAAGTCTTAATGGGCATTTGTGAAATCAGCTCCACGGAGAGGCCATAGATAGAATGGGCATGAAGTTTAAACCATTCTCACAGCAGCTTGAGCTGCTTTGGTGTATAATTGCCGTATAATTTGATATGAATAATAACAATTTATTGTATAACAGTGTGACAGCAGTGGCCTTGTACCTCTGTAAACCAGTAGGTGCTACTCTTGTTCAACAAAACATAATTCAGTCTACTATTCTGAGGCTGAGTGGGCCCATCGACATTCAAGTCTGTAATGTGCACACTGCAGATACAGCTCATTAGCATCTCTTACCCTGCTGGGCGGTCTTGCCTGCTGTGTGAGGAAGCATGGACTGTTTTGGATGACTTCAGTCTCCAGCTGTATCTGCCCCTTTCAGAATCACAACATTTGCATCCTGAATTTTCACCATCGTTGTTGGCAGGGTGCTGTGTTATGTTATCAGCATTTGTGTAGCACATTCACACCATTTCTGTGGTCTCGTAGTGCTTTCTGCCTTGGCGCCCTTTATGGTTCTTGGATTCTAGTCGGCCAATGTCAAGGTGGTTTCATGTAGTTGTGTTTTGAATAGACGGAGAATGTCCGCCCAGTGTATTGTTTAGTAATGTTTCCTGCGGAAAGGTCGGTTGAAAAGGAGATGTTAGTGAAGTAATATGCTTGAATGCGCATTCCGAAGGTTGTTTTAAAAGGTATTGTTATCTAATTACATGGTTTTCATGCAATGTTGTTCAAGTGTGGGTGTGGTATGTCTGAATTAGATGGGTCTGAATTGTTTTAAAGTGTAGGTCGGTGGGAGGATATGGTTGAGTTGTTGAGCTCGCAGTGCTTAAGACACCTTAAGGTTTTGACGCTATCAGTTCCAGCTGATGTGTTGAAGGTGTCCCGTTGGCATAGGGTGGGGTTTAAAAAGGTTATAATATTTGTGTGTCTTGTCTGATTGTGGGTGCAGTGTCTTTCCACTGTATGTATGCTCATGTGAGTCAGTGCACGTATCAGTGTCGATTAAACAAACTTACTTGCTTTCTTTCTAGTTGCACCATCCCCCACATGGGCAAATCGCAGCCTTCAGAGGGCCTTCCTCTGCACGAAGATGATGTGCGAAATTGACACCTAGATATCTTTTATTCCTTTTGTTCTTACGTTTTTATTCGTTGATTTCTTTAATAGCTTTTGTTCTTAGCTTTTTATTCTTTATGCATCGCGAGGGTGTGTATGCTTCAAGCTTTGATGATGGCGCGTAGCCTTCTGGGTCGCAGATAACCCTGACAAGGGCCTATTATGCTTTCAAGTGGAGGGTATTTTTTGCCTCTGTAACTTGCTAACTGGCATTGGTGAGACGTCTGCTCTTAAAGAACCCCGTAAAATGGCGTCGATGTCTGCCCCCGGGGAGGGACACACAAAAGGCAGCAATGCACAAAGCATGTTGATTGAAAGCCTGCCCTAGAAATACTAACAAATGAAGGCTATGAAAAGATGCGCTTGCTTAGCAGAGCCTTGAGAAACATGTTAGGGATATATATTTTGAAAGTGGGAATTGGTTTTATTAGTATGCAGTTTTTCCCTGTTTGAGCCTTCAAATAAAATACCTCTTTTAGTTGCAGTATTCGTGTTGGAGTGACATGCGAACACTTGGGGCCCCAAACTACTGTGTCGTAGGGAGTCATCTGCACATTCTGAATGACTCCAGCAATGCTGCATCCGATCTCAGATTGCTGGTGTGCACCTTCAGAGGGGCTTCAGGGTTTCCAACTTTAAAATTCTCAACATAATGCAAAATCAATGGATGGGTGAACCCAGGCCTACCTTGCCATACGGTTCCATCACTATCCACCATCCAGACATCCTCTCATAACAATCCGACACGTAGCCATCTACGTACAATGTTCAAAGTTACAGAACACCTGCAGTGGAAAACATTTGCCTCTTTCCCTAGTTGCTTTGTTCTCAACATCTGGCAGTTTCACCAGCTGAAGCCTGCTGATCCATGCCCAGCGCATTCTGCTTTATTTGGAACAGAAAAACATTTTTACCCCGAAGCTGAATTAACTGACTCTTTGATAAGGCAACTGTAATTGTGCCCTAATATTTAGAACTTTAGCACAAAGTTCAAATATGGGATACATGATTGAAAGCTTGTTTTCCCACTTGCCTTAGGATTTATACAGCCCATAATCCCTGCAGCAAGCTGCACAACTTGTATTTAAAAGTACATAATGGATTTTAAAAATCGAATTCTGATAGAGACTTCTAACTGCAGATTCCTCACCTTTTGAGTGTCCCTCAGGTATCAGACTGGATCCAGAAACCTTTCAGTAGTACCTGTGCGTGCTAGAAGGTGGCTCCTTGCGGCTCTGCAATGACACCATTCTGCTCTGGAAATAACATACAGGACCTATGTAGGTGCCGCTACAGTGTGCTGACATCAGTTCCTTTCTTTCCGTGTCACCAGATACGGATCCAGAGCTTCCTCTCGTGTCTTATGGACACTTTACCTCGGTTTTTGTCACAAAAATCTTCAGTGTGCAAGGGATGTCACCCCCAGGTTGACAGGTTGGAAGCCCTGTAGGGACTGCCCCAAACAGGTGTCTGTGATGGATCCCCACCAGGTATGCCTGGGGTCAAGCCATGACTCCCAAGACCTGCGGAGATTGCAAGTCGATGAACTTAAAGGCCATCAGGGAACGCACAGCAAAACTTCATGTTGTCAAGAAAACCCAGTGCCGGGACCGTACCGCGTCCAAAGTTTGACCCTGCTCCTATCCCCATAGTTGATGGTGCTGCTCCAGAGGTTGGTGTTTGCCGTGCTCCAGATCCTCAGGTAAGCAGAGGAAGCTCAAAAATATCGAAGCGCAATTCCGCTCCTTCACTCCACTCACCCTTCCCTTGGCACACGAGTGGGTGGTGCCACCCATTTCGATCAGGCTCTCGAATTCTGCCAAATTAGTTCCCGATTCCACAGCTGGTTTCAGCACAAGCTGAGTTTCCAGGGCCTTCAACCTCGCTGTGCCAGATCGAAGAGTTCCTCACAACTATGCTCCGGCTCTTCGGATCCCTACAGACTCCCTCAGGCGCGCCTTTGGGCCCTAAGGAGCTGAGAGGCCTTCCACCTAGGATACTGCCAGTGGGTTCGTCCTTGTCACCAGCTGGTCCCCCAATCTTGCCTCAGGTTCCTGTTCCGACACCACTTGTTGTGCCTTAAACCATACCAAGCACGGGTACGTCGATGACCGATGCCGACTTCACCCCCCCAGAAGTGACACAGATTGTCGTGTCTGACGCCGATCTAACTTCGACTGACATCGTGCCCGAATGCAATCGAGAAGTCCATTCCTGGACTCTAATTACCTCAAGGCAGGCAGCATTCTTTTCTGGGACTGACTTCAAAAACGATTATGACTCGGGTTCGCTCAGCCCTATCAGGATGACAACTGGTATGAGGACTTGAAGAAGACTAGTGGACTGGATACCTCTCCAGAGAAGGTTCTTTTCTCTTTCAAGACCAGCCACAGAAGAATCTGCCTCCTATGCTATGGTCATGCATAGGAGGTGGCGAAGTCCTTGACCTCCAGCTTCCCATCATGTAGATGAAAACAAATGTTCCAACTGAGGTCCTGCAGCCAGGCCTGACTTCTTCGGAGCCACTCCTTCCTTTCAATGAGGCGCTGACGGGCACCCTTTTGGTAACTTGGGCCAAGCCTTGCTCTGGTCCACCAGTCAATAGATCGCCTGGCGCCAGTCTCCATGCTCTAGTTGACCCAGCGTTTTTCTCACAGCACCCTTCACCAGAAAGTATTGTGGTGCAGACCTCCACCAGCCGTTCTAATCCAATCTCTTTTTCTACCACTCCCCATATAGGGAGTCAAAGCGAGTGGAAATTTTTGGGAAATGCCTCTTTTCACCCACCAGTTTGGCTCTGCTTTCTGTTAATGCAGCCTGTGTGTTGGGCCATTAAACTCACGCCCTTGTGATTCAGTGGTAAACGTCCTCCCTCATGTGCCAGTAGAAAGTCACCCTGCACTGTCAAAAGTGAAAGTTCATGATTCGTTGGCTTGGACACCACCAATTCCATTGGGCAGGCCATAGGCACCAGTGTTGCCATTCACCGCCACGTGAGGCTGCGATCAACTCGGGTCTGTGGTGACGTTCAGTCCTCCCTGATGTGACACGCCTTTTCGGTGACAATACCATTGAACATTTCAAAGAGAGTAGGACTACTGCTTGCCCTCTCGGCCTTTCTGCCCTGCCTCGCCAGCTGCAGCAATTCCATTGCTCCTTTTGTAGCTTTGGCAGAGGCATCTCCTACTGCCAGCCTATCCAACCCCCGCAGGGAACCCAGCAGTTTCGCTGGAAAGGTCACGGTGCCCACCACCCCACGACCAAGGCCAGCGTGCCGGTCAGTCCAACGACCCCCGCCCCTAGTATAGACCTACCCACCAAACCTTAGTGTACTCTTACTAGGCCACAGCCAACCAGTTGCAGAATACACAGATTCTAGCTGGCTTGACAAGTGATCACGTCGGACAGGTGGGTCCCACAGATTGTGCGCAAAAGGTACACCTTAACATTCCTTAATTTCCTGCCGCACCTTCCACCCAACGTCTGACGGAGGACCATCTCTCCATTTAGTGGCGTAAAGTGCAAGCCCTTTTGACCAAAGAGACTAGCAAGAGGATGATTGTGTCAGAAATAGGATGTGGTTTTGGTTGTTACTCTTGCTAATTTTTTGTGCTCAAGAAGGATGGAGGTCTTCGCCATATTCTACATCTGTGCCCTCTTCATGTCTTCTTCTTTCTTGCTCTCCTTGGCCCAGGTCTTGTCTGCCCTTACCCTGGAGACTGGATGGTGGCATTAGACCTGCAGGATGTCTATTTCCATATACCTGTCAAGCCGGCCCATCGGTGCTACCTGCGATTCGTGGGTGCATTTGGCATTTTCAATGGCATGTTCCAATGACTTCCTTTAGCAGTCCCCATACAAGATATATCTGTTTAGCAAGAGACCATTCACATTCCTGGCTGGCCCCCTTTTGTTCATGGATGCTCCCTTTTACACCTTGATAAGAGACTATAGAATGCAGGAGTTGGTACATTAAAGGGAGGCCACAACTCCTACTGAATAGCACCTGCAAATCCATGTTCCTTTGAGAACAGGAAACTTCCTCAGATAAGTGGATCCAAACCCAGCATTGGAGCTGGCATTGCTGGGCTTGAAGTTGGAGATTTTCATTGTTCTTGGGAGCCACTGGACTGGATTTGTGAATAGGTTGCAAGTGGACTCAAACAGAAGGGAATCAGTGGGTTGTCATGTAACTTTTCTGTGGTGAAAGAGACTCTGGGGTAGCTTTTGCCAGAAAGCATATCACAAGAACAGGATCTGAGGCCTTTTGCTGCAAATATTAGGTTGAGAAAGTGTGGAAATGTTAGTTTGGTTCACTTAGGGGCCATTGTTAATCCGACTGCTTCTACTCTTTAAATTGCCCTACTTGACCCACTCCCAACACAGGCCTGACTGGAACTAAAGATGACTTTTTTGCTGCTGCATTGGAGGATTCCCGTCTGCCTAAGAGTGGTCTGTGGAGGGATTTTGTCTCCAGTTCTTTCTTGGATCTCTCAGACTTAAAGGCTACTCTGAGAGCTGGGGCGACAGCTGCTTGCAGACCCTTGAGCATAGACGGCTCCTTGCCCTGCCAGTGAAGCCTGCTGTGGAGCTTCTGTCATGGGGCTGCAGAATGCAGAAGGTTCCGGAGATGGAGGGAACTGTGGCTGCCTGGAAACACAGGGCGCCATTTGCATCTGGGCATTTCTACGCCTTTTCCTGTGGAGGGCAAGACTGGAGTCTGTAGGGAAGGGTCCCTACAGTGTCCAGTCTCTGGAGGCTGTAAGGAAGGGTCCCTACAACCGCCAGTCTTTCCCCTTTGAAGAGTTTCACTCTGTGAAATTTTCTAAGTTAGAAGGTTGAATTTAGGACCGCGAAGGCCTGCCCACTTTCACCCAACCATATTCGACTGCAAGTTTGCTGTGAAGCATGCATAGGCTCCGATCTGCCATCCCTCATATACTAATATTGCTTTACACTGTCCTACTGTTTTTAATAATAACTTGCTGCCATGTAGCACTTCGTACCCCATTAATGTTCTTGCTAGGCACTGTAGTTAAACGTTGCAACTATTATCCATATAACTGTAGTCATTTTACCCTTCAGGAAAAAAGGAAGGCTGAGTTGGTCTTGTCTGGATTGAAGCTCCTGGCCGGCAGCTCACCGCATGCAAATACAGAAACATTAATCTCACTGAGCTATTCTGTGGCACAGTTTTTGTAATAACTCCTTATCGCTACATACACTTTCTTCCATTCTTTATCATCATGCTCATTAGGTTATTCCCTTCTAACAACTTTGTTTGGAATTATTTAATTCTTCTCTGAGAAAAGCCTTGCTTCTTGAATTACAATACAAAAGTAATACAGTAATTCCTCACAGAAACCAGTTTATCTTTTAGAAGTTATATTTTTGTGGCTCAGTAACAGTTTTGTACACTTAGTTACAGCTCTCACCTCCCTTGCCCAGTGATAAACGGTGGGATTTCATTCTTTTCGTAAGGTCTCTAAACAGCCTACTAATTTATTTATTTTATTTTATTTATAAAGTTTTATATAGCGCGAGCAAGAACCCGAAGGTTATCAGAGCGCTTTACAAAAGGGTGGAAGGAAGGTCAAAAACCCAATATCTACATCAAGTAAGAATACACAACATGAATAAACGTATGATTCACAGACAAGTGACACAAAGGAGAGTGACACAAAAAACTGGTATATAGCGGGCTACGAGGGGGGCACACAATGCGGTAAAGAAGATCCGCATCACATGATGGAACAGTGGTTGTAGGATCAATGATTTCGAGCCAATGGACCTAGCCCAGATTAAGGTAGGAATTTGTCCATTAGGAATCTTTTGGCTTCCAGTTTGAAAGCAGTCGTTGAGGTATTTGAATTAATCAAAACCAGTCTGCTTTATTTTGCTGGTCCAAGATAGCATCAGGAAGGGAGCACTGCTAAACCAAAAGTTCACAATCTGTACTATAGCTTTTTAGTAAAACTAATTGTTCTGAAGCGGCTGTGAGGTTGCATGAGCACAATATGAAAGCAATGGCATAAATCATGTAGTGATAATACTTTTGCTGTCCTTGTTATTCGTCCGAATCTGATTATCAACCATCAGGAAGATGTGTCGAAGGGAACTTAATGTCCCCTTTCCAGCATAATTGTAAATTGTTAATTCCTTCTTATTCAGTACAGAGTATTCATTTGGATGCAGTTTTAAAGGAGAAGTTGCACTAAACACATTTTTACAGTGAATGGCTCACAATATATATGTCAGAATCATCCAGTCATTTTTATGTTTTGCAATGTCACGTCTGTTACTTTTTTCCAACTGTTAAGGGCAAACACTTGACAGACCTTAAATTTCTCCCCCTAACTAAGCTCTGTAGGAAGCTGGCTCTTTATATACTGTACCAAAGTAAGGTATAGTGTGCAGAGAGTCCAGCGGATCCCCAGAGGCTTATGTGGATAATACCAAAAGCTCTATTTGTGGTAGTGTGGTCGAGCAGTTAGGCTTATCAGAGGGCTGTATTAAGCATTTGTTGCACACACTCAGGCAAGAAATGATTACACACACTCAAAGACTAAATCCAAGACCAATTGTTTTGTATAAAAAGTTATTACTTTATTTTTTTTTAGAACCAAGAGGAACTTAGTTGCAGGTATGTGATAGTTTCAAGAATAGCAATAATACTTTTCAAGTTGCAGATGGAATTGTTTTGCAAGGCAGTAAAAAATGCTTTGCAGTACTAGAAATACTTTGGTATTGTCAATCAGAAATAGTAGAACTTACTAATTGTAAAAGATAGACATTTGAATTCAATAGCAGAATAGCAGAAATGCAATGCAAGCCTATGGGAGGAAAACAGTTATAGGCATTAACAAGTAAGTACACCAGTAGCGGCCCATCCCCTGCCATAGTGGCGAGGTGGGCCGGAGGATGGAGGGAGGTGGAGAGGGGTTGGGGGGTTCGGGGATAAAAATATAAAAATTAAAAAAACTTACCTCAATACCACCGTCTCCCGCCACATTGCGCTCTTCCTGCTTCTGCGCACATGCTCCCAGACTGCACTGCGGCCAATCCTGACGCTTCATGAAAGCAGCATCGGGATTGGCCTGAGCGCTGGCATCTTGTGCTCCCAGGCAGACTGGGAGCCTTTGCCTGCTCTCCAGCACCAGCAACGCAGCTGGAGAGAGCTTCACAGCACATAAGGGTTTGGGCGGCCTGAGACGGCCGGCAAAACCCTCATGCGCAGAGACAAGGGAGTGCACTACCACTCCCCCACCAGCAGTGTTATCCCCTGGACCCGCCCTCAAGACTCGTCAGAGTCCAAGGGATTAAAATAAAACGGGTTTAAAACCAGTTTTATTATCGTTTTATGTGAGCGTGGTGGCGGGGGCGGCGCTCCTACGCCCTAATGGAGGGGCCACCGCTGAAGTACACGACTTACTCTTTGTCTTCGGGGGTTTAGACTAACACTGGGCAAGGATCAGATGCAGGTAGATACTGCACCACTAGAGGCACTGGGGCGGCCGTGTTTCAGAGGTCACTGGGCCCAATGTTAGTCAATGAAGACTGGAGGCACTGAACAAGGTGCAGATTGCAGGTAGGTACCCACCGTTTCAGGGCACAGGCCCTGGGGGTTAAAGCAAGCACAGGGGGGCCCACAAGGCAGCACCAAGCTTACACCACCAGCGGCATAGGGGAGGCCTGGTGCAGGAGGCAAATCAGCGTTGGGCGCCCAATGCGTTTCAATTGGGAATCTCGGTCGCACAAAGAGGCTGCAGGCTTTAACCAGGAGGCTGGCTGAATGTGACCACCGGCAAGGCATGTAAGTTGAGGTGTCGAAGGAGGGCTGGACACCACCGGCTGGGCTCCCCAAAGCCGGGGGGCTGAGGATGCAAGGGCACCCTTTGGTGTCTGATTTTCTTTACCGGAGCCAGTTGCGGTCAGGCGGACCCTTTGTGCAGGCGACTTCGTGGGGTCCAGGGGAGGTCAGCCACCGATGGAGCCAAGGTCCGGATCACTGGTGAGACTTCACTGGACAGGTGAACCATTCGGGCCGTGGGTGTCGGGTGCAGAGTGGACAGGGGTCGTGGATCCGCTTGGATCCGGAGTCCTTGAAGTTGGAGTTTTCTGAACAGGGCCGCTGTCCTATGGAGATCTGGTCTTTGTTCAAGAGTGGCAGTCTTCCTGAGGTTATTGGAATTCGCAGGCCACACGACTGGCATCGTCGTCTTCACAGGCTCTTTAGCTGGAGACAGGCCAGTAGGACTGGGGACAAATCAGTCGTTGTCTTTAAGCTTTGCTGGACCGCGTCTTCTTCGTCCTTCTTCGTAGGTTGCAGGAATCTGCAGATCAAAGTTCGGTGGTGCCCCTAAATACTGAATTTAGGGGTGTTGCAAGTACTGGCAGCCAGTAGCCAATGGGCTACTTGCCTTTTAGGGTAACTACACCCTTTGTATGTCCCCTCCCTTTGTGGGGTGGGCACCCCCTAACCTGATTGGGTAGAATCCTTCCATTCAAGATGGAGGATTTCCTAAGTAGGGGGTCACTTCAGTCCAGGGCACCTTAGGGGTGGTCCTGGCAAAGAGGGGACACACCTCTCCTGGCTACTAATTTTCCTGCCGACCTTGCTGCTAAAAGTGGGCCTTGGTCAGGGGGGGCGGCCGTCTCCACTAGCTGGAGAGGCCCTGGCTAGAATATTAAAGGGCAGGAATCCTTTGAGGCTCACCGCCCTGAATGCTGTTCCTGCTTGGGGGTAGGTGTGAACCACCTCCACCCCAAGCAGCCTTTGTCCCTGTCCCATGAGAGCTCAAGGGCTCCCACCTCAGGGGGTCAGAAACATATCTGTGTGTGGCAGGCTTATGCAGACCAGTCAGCTGTGTGTCGGTCGTTTTTCAAGGGGCATCTCTAAGATGCCCTCTGAGTGCATTTTACAATAAATCCAACACTGGCATCAGTGTGAGTTTATTGTACTGAGAAGAGTGGTACCAAACTTCTTAGCTTTCAGTAAAGCCATCATAGAACTGTGGACTTCATAATGACAACGTAGGTACGGTCCTGGGCACACGTAATGAGGGTATAACAATGGTAGAAATGTCACGTTTAGTAGAAATGTTGATGGTCTACACCAGAATGTTAATCATAAGTTTTTTTAATACAGCAACAAAGAAAAAGCAACCAGCCGACATGTGTTTCGTCACTTAGGGGTAGTAACCCGTGACTCTTCAGGGCAAGTGGCCGGTGAAAATTCCAAACCGGCAAGGGGGTAAGAAGCGTATATCCGCCCGGAACCATTTCCTCCGCCCTGAACACTAGTTCTCTCAGTTTTCTCGCTTACCGGCGTACCCGCCTGTACCATACCGGATATACTGACCTTCAATTGTACGCACTCCCTACGGTCCCTCTTACTGTGCATCCCGCACTGCTGCTGTGATATGTTGCCACAGACTTCCTCCTCATTTTAGGTCAGCAGTCAACTTGTGGCTTACCCGCCCTGGTTCTGAATTTTTCTCCCCTTTCTACTCTCACCCTGCAGTGGATCACCCACCTTGGTCCGCTTCTTACCCCCATGCCGGTTTGGAATTTTCACCGGCCACTTGCCCTGAAGAGTCACGGGTTACTACCCCTATGGGACGAAACACGTGTCGGCTGGTTGCTTTTTCTTTGTTGCTGTATTAAAAAAACTTATGATTAACATTCTGGTGTAGACCATCAACATTTCTACTAAACGTGACATTTCTACCATTGTTATACCCTCATTACGTGTGCCCAGGACCGCATCTACTTCATTTGTGTGGATTTCAATCCACACTATCACAGGGGTTTAAGGGCATTTCCCCCGACCTGGCTTGCACCGTGCATACTCCGACCACAACAAGACATAGCGTGAACTAGCTTGAGCGCCATTCTTCCTGTCGATACTAAAAAACCCACACTAACACATACTTCATAATGACAACCTCCGAGCCCACAAACTCAATATGGCTTCACTGCACTTACAGTGTCTAAGAATGGACTAAGACACTGTAGGCGAATATTGCTCATGCAGCTATGCCCTCACCTGTGGTATAGTGCACCCTGCCTTAGGGCTGTGAGGCCTGCTAGATGGGTGACTAACTATGCCACAGGCAGTGTTAGTGGGCATGGCTCACAGGGATGTGTGCCATGTCGACTCTTCAGTTTTGTCTGCACCAAAACACACAGTCTGCAATGGCAGTGAGTGTGTGTTAGGTGAGGGGTCTCTGAGAATGGCACAATACATGCTGCAGCCCTTAGAGATCCTTTCTAATCACAAGGCCCTTCGTACAAGTGGTATCTTTTACAAGGGACTTACATGTGGGCCAGAGGTGTGCCAATTATGCTAATAAAGGTACAGTTTTGG
Source organism: Calotriton arnoldi (assembly GCA_963921515.1). NCBI lineage: Eukaryota > Metazoa > Chordata > Amphibia > Caudata > Salamandridae > Calotriton > Calotriton arnoldi. The sequence goes on from CAWUFW010000680.1 coordinate 2,697,368, forward strand.
GAAAGAACACAGGCCCTGGGAACCTGGTTGGCAGGGTCCTAGGGCTCATTCAGTCAAAGTGCATCAGCAATCTGGCAAAAAGTGGAGGGGTTACTGCAACAGAAACCCACTTTCCTATATATTCTTGACACCTTTTAGGTAGAAAGAGGCACAAAGTATGAAGCATATATATATAGATTATCTATCTATCTATCTATCTATCTATCTATATATATCCCTTGAGCCCCCTACTTGCCTCGAGAATGTCCCCGAGTCCACGCAGTCGACCGCCGACGAACATGGAACACCTGGAACCAATGAAGAGAACGTGGCAAACGGGGAAAGTCCACGTGACCAACAAGACTAATGAGGGACCACTGTGTTACGGGACTCCTACCGGTGTGGACCAATCCCCTAAGAGGGGAGGTGGACAAAAGGGTACTGCCACATGTCGGGAGGAGAACGAGAAAGGGACCAGAAAGCAGGAAGAGGAAAGGATCGACGGTCAACCCAGGGAGAAGCCATTCAGCGAAGCAGATGTTTCAGAAGACGCAGCTGGCCTGGACGAGACCCCTGAAACCTGGAGTGAGGATTGGTGGACACCGCCAGAGGACGCTGAAGAGCCGCCGAAACTCAGGAGAGTTGCAGCATAGTGGGTGAGTGTCAAAGGGGAGGGTCTGAGATTGTTGGTGGAGGGAGGAGGAGAGGTCACGGTGTAGGGTTGTGTTTTTTTGGGGCCGCACTGCTTTTGTTTGTTCTGCGCCGGTTCAGAGGAGCTAGAGTACCTTTATGTTTTGACTTAAATAACGGAAGCCTTATTTCTAAGGCACTGTGAAGGATCGCTCAGATTGAAACGATTCCTCAGATCAAGGTGATGTTAACCTGGTATGAACCCTGATCACTGTGGCACTAATTGAGAAAGGGGAGGGAGAAAGCCCGAGGCCTGTATAAAAAGGGCAAATCAAAGGTAAAACCCCCCCAGCAAACTAAGTGCATGCTTCCATTACGAAAGAGGATTGCACTTTCCCCCTGCCTTGAATGCACAATACGGGTGTGGTGAAGGATTAAAAGGGTTTATCTCCGACTATATACTTACCGCTGTTTTCTTTCTTTGAGACTCCAGGTGGTGCCATCCTGAAGGAAGAGCCCTATAGAAAGAAAAAAGAGACCAACAACATTTGAGTATATTATACGGACAGACAACAGTATTGTCCCATGGCTACTATTCTTATCAACTTAAATTTTTTGTGTGTTTTATCAGAAATAAACATCAATTCAGAAGCCTACCCAGCCTCTGCATTTGTACATCCGCCAAGCCCTCCCAAAGTGAGACTACCTGGAAATCTCTCTCATAACTAATTCTATCAAGTTCAATCTCTCCATCATTGCCTATGTGATTTTCAATGGCGCAGTGCCTGTGTGGAGTTCCTTGGGACTTCTCGTTTTAACCTATCATTAATATGTTCAGTCCGGAATGTGAGCCCATGGCTTTCAGTTTTATGTGAACACTAATGACTCCCAGGTGCTATCTTGAAATAGCTTTCACAAGATCACCGATATTCCCATTCTTATATGGAGTATACCTGGGCTCCACCCTTTCGTCCATCATCTTTAATCTCTATGTTAAACCTTTAGGATCTCTACTTGCAGACAGCAGCATCAATATCTATCATGATACCCAACTAAAGTGCATGTAGGGGCTCAAATCCCATCTTAACTTATCCAATCTTGGACGCCCTGCTCAGTGGTCTCCCCAATACTACCCTAGCACCCCTGAAAGGTATACTGTACATAGTGGCATGGCCCAGTAAGGGCTCAAAGAAATGCAACCACATCACTTTCATGTGAAATGATCTACACTTGCTTCCCCTTCCAGCCCAGAACATCTTCGAGATGAGTTGGATCACTTCTAAAACCCTCAACAACAAGACCCCAGGTTACCTGGCAAACAAACTAACCACATGTGGAGGACAACATCAGGCTAGGAGCCTGGATATCTCTAGACTGGAGGCAAAATACTGCAAAAAGGAAAATAAAACAGAATGCAAGCCTTCTCTGTTCATGCTCCAGGGATCTGGAAACAGCATCCCTATTGACATCAGATCAGCACCATCTCTACAATTTAGAAGACAGCTGAAAACACACCTCTTCAACAGGTACCACCCTTGACCTGAGAGTCTATCACTAGCCTTCCCCCAATAATTGTATCCTTGCAGGGGTCATACCCCTTGTTCAGCTTGCCATTTCTCTTGAGCTAGGCTTGCATTGTAGAAATATGAGCATATACATAGAAAATGCTGCCTCTAAATAAACGAAGTTCTTTGTTTTATCACCTTTCTTCGCATCTCGCCACACTGCACGGATTACCTCTAAAAGGCATATTGACTTTAAGATGTTCTGTTCTTTTTACTCAGTTCACTGTGTGTACTAGCATGTTCCCTTTGCTCTTCCTATGAATGCTTTCTCCCAGTCAGTGCCAGCTTGCAATCTTTGATAGAAATACTTGCCCCAAAGTTCGGTAAGTGAGCGAAGTTCTCCTCATTCCCTGAGAAAATTTTGATAAAACATTTGGTTAAATAATGCATTTTAAAGCACAATTTTCATATAAACGTGTAAAAAAAACATACATTTTGAACGCGCACTTATGAAATATTCCAGTATTTTCATGGTGTGCCAAGGAAGCCTGATGCCCCGCCCTGGAATTAACCCATTTGTTTCAACGTTGCCACGGATATACACCCAGTATGTCAGGGCTAGAATTTTACTCTGAGTGCTCTTGTATCCCATGGGTGTCCCCAAATGTCAGGATTTACCGCCATTGAGCAAAGGGCAACGTTCTGTCAATGGTATCCCCAATGTGCCTTTGTTGCCTGCTTGTGCTGAGATTTACCTACATTTTGCCAGTGGCAGAATTTTGGCTGGATGACTCCATATACCATGTGTTTCTCATATGTCAAAAAATGCCTTTGGTATGCCAGGGTCAGAATTTTTCCTCATGTGCCCCCTCATGAGTCAGTTTTTTTGCAATGGTTGCCCGGCCGCCATCTGCTTTTTTTGCCCTCCTTATGCCAAGAATTACCTCCAGTATGCCAGTGTCATCATCACACTTGCAAGCATCACACACACTCATGCACACACTTGCTCATATCAACAATCAGTCACTCTCACACCCTCACTTCAGCCATACTTTAGGACTGAAAGTCTTCTTGGAAGGGTTGTGGTGGAAAATGTAAATATTCAAATTACTCAACATCTCAAGCTGCTTGACAGCTGATGCAGAGAAATAGTTATCTCATAAAACACTGCTACTGCCAGCAAACTTAAATAATCTAATCTCAAACAGCAGTAGTAATATCATACAAAGTTTAATCAATATAGATGACAAAATGACTCCACTAGTCATGACATAATGACCATTGCAGGAAGTGCCCTCTGGCACTAAGGAGAAACATCAGCAGTAAGTCTCTTGAACGCAGCATGAATTACAGTTGTGCTGTATCCGCCTCTGTTTTTGCAAATATACACTGCGTACTATGAAACATACATTTTAATTTGGGATAGATAAACTCACATTTCGGAATCAAAAGCATGCCACTTTCACAAAAATTACGCAATTTTGGTCCTGATATAATTGCTTCTTTTAATTTTTAGTAAATACAAGTTTGACCCCCAGTCATCAGTATATCACATGTTGGTAGCTTCTGTCTTACATGCAGATGTGTAAAGGTGAGATTTTATTTTTCTGATAGAGACTTCTATCTGCAGACTCCTTACCTCAGAATTATCCCCAGGCGTCAAACTGGATCCCGAAATTTTTCTTGAGCAGTATCCCTGCGCACCAGTAGATAGTGTAGTTCGGCTCTCCATGGCGTTGTCCATGCCGGAAGTGACATGAGCAAGGCAGCTGAGACTGCTGAAACGCGTAGATGTTGTTTTTGTCGTTCAAATAAAGAACTGAGTAATTGAACCCGCCTGGGAGTGCTGGACGATTATTTTTGGAAAGAAAATATCTCATTTGGAATATATATATATATGTGTGTGTATATATGTGTGTGTGTGTGTGTGTATATATATGTGTGTGTGTGTGTATATGTGTGTGTATGGGTGTGTGTGTGTATGTGTGTGTATATATATGTGTGTATGGGTGTGTGTGTGTATGTGTGTGTGTGTATGTGTATATATGTGTATATGTGTGTGTATATGTGTGTGTGTATATATGTGTGTGTATATGTGTGTGTGTATGTATATGTGTGTGTATATGTGTGTGTACATGTGTGTATATGTATGTATATGTGTATATGTATATATATATATGTATATATATAGCACCCCATCGTGCTGATGTCCGTAAGTCAATTTTGACTAACTTTTTTCTATGTTTTGTCGAAGTGCTTTGAGGTTTTTTCTTCCTGGTGTGGTAGGCATGTCATCCAAGAAGGCCGGCTTCAAGACCTGCAGCACCTGTCATGCTTGAGCTCGCTGCCGGACCCGCACCTTGTATTCCTCTGGTGCCTCGAGCATGACCATGACCCTAATGCTTGCTCTAATTGCTGCGCGATGCACCCAAAGGCCTTGAGGGAGCAATACCTCAAGCTCCTGGCGGCTTGACGTGCAACACCGCAATGATCCAGATACCGGTCGAGAGGAAGGGAGCGATCGCGGAGTCTAAGAAGCTCCTCACACTTGAAGTCGTTGGGTCATTTGGGTAAGTCCCACCACAAGAAGAAGTCGAAGTGTGCTTCGACTTCTCCTCATCCGTTGGCCGATGAGACAAGGGAGTGTCCCTCTAGGCCTGGCTCTGCGGTTGAGCCAGCGCCTGGGCCGACTCCGCACCTTTCCCGAGTTTCCAGGAGCCGGCACGACCCCAGCCAAGTTGAGAGAGTTTTATGAGGATATGCACCTTATATTTGGCTGGCCCGTTCTGTTCGGCACACCATCGAGCCCCGTGGGTTCGGGAGGGGCCCCTACTGGATCCACGGCGGCGGCTCTGGCGCCAGACTGGCCCCAGGGATCCACTGATAGATGTGAATTGGCGCCCGTCATGCCATGTCGAACTTCCCCGGTGCTGGTCCCAAGGCCGATCCTCCCAGCTGCAGCACATCCCCATTTACATTCCCGACTCTGACACAAAGCCGGAGGGGCGTCGCCCGATGCAGACTACCGCATCGACTGGAGCCATGCCTTCCTGGCAGAAGCCTCAGCCCTATTCCTATGGGCTAGGACTTGGGGAAGAATGGGAGGGATCGATGGACCCTGTAGAATACCAGCCTTATGACTCATTGGACTGGTGTGAGGATCCAACGGACTGGACACTTCTCCAGATATTGGCATTCCCCTACAGTGGCTACGGATGAGGCAGCTCCATTTGCAATTATGGTGAGGAGGGCAGCTGAGGCCCTGGACCTTAGCTTGCCCACGGTGGCAGTCACCACTTATGTCTTGATGGAAGTGCTTCAGCCGTGAGTGTCCCCTTCAGAACTGCTTCTCCCATTTAACGAAGCACCTGCTGATGCCCTGCTTGGTACTTGGTCCAGGCCCAACACAGGGGCTCCTGGGAACCGGACAACTACCTGCCGCCACCACCTCAATCCAGGGGACCCCAAATTCCTTACAAAACACCCTACCCTGGAGAGCTTGGTGGTCCAAGCCTCCACTTCACGTAAATCCTGGTGCATTCCCAACCGCATCGCCAGATCTGGAATCCAAGAGGCTGGACAGTTTAGGCAAGATAATGTTTTCTTCCACCAGCTTGGCGTTGCAGTCGGTAAACACCACAAGCCTTTTGGTCTGCTATTCCTACGCTCTGTGGGACACAGATGTGCAGGTGCTGCCTACGCTCCCGGAGGAGGCCCGGACCGTGCACTCCCAGGCTGTTGCCAATGGGAGGGATGCAGCTAAGTTCACCATTAGATGTGGACTAGACACCATCGACTCACTAGGCATAGAGGTTTCGTTGACAGTGGCCCTGCGGACCCACGTCTGGTTGAGGACTACTGGATTTTCTGGGACTGTCCAGACATCACTCATGGACAGGCCCTTTGTTGGCTCCCGTCTCTGGAGACCAGGCGGAATTGGCGCTGGAGCGCTTTAAGTACAGCAGGGCTACAAGGTCCCTGGGCCTTTCCATGGCCCCCTCGTCACCCTCAATCCACCTTTCACTCATTTCGTGCCACGGAAGGGGCGTACAGCTGCGTCTTTACCCGCCCAATCACCACGGTCCACGAGCTTTCCAGCCTCTGCATGGCTGTGGATGCAGTACCTACTGGCCCTGTGGGTTGGGTAGCCAGCGGTCGGGCCACTCCACCCCCTCTCCCCCAGCAGCCACAGCCTCCAAACCCTCCTAGTCTGCCCATTTACCATCATGGGCACCCAGTGGGTGGCAGGATTTGCCATTGCCTGTCCCACTGGCAGTCCATAACATCAGACAGGTGGGTTTTGCAGATTGTCCGAAGGAGCTACTTCTTCCCCCTTCGAGACTACTCCTCCCTCTATGCCACTTACGACAGGCTGACGGAGGGCCACCTATTCCTTCTCCGCCAGGAAGTGACTGCTCTTTTGGTCAAAGGAGCCATAGAGAGAGTGTTGATGCCAGATGTTGGTTGTGTTGCTATTCCCGCTACTTTCTGGTGCCCAAGAAGGACGGAGGTCTTCTGCCTATCCTCGATCTGTGCTCTCTCAATTTCTTCCTCAAGAAGGAGAAGTTCAAAATGCTCACTGTTAGGTTCTATCTGCCCGGGACCCAGGAGACTGGATGGTAGCGTTTGACTTGCAGGACGCATATTTCCACATTCCCGTCCTACCTTCCCACATGTGTTACCTGCGGTTCAAGGTGGGCCTCAAGCATTTTGAGTTTGCTGTGCTCCCCTTTGGCCTCACCAGCGCCTCTTGGGTGATGGCGGTGGTTCCAGCTCATCTGTGGAGATCAGGGGTGCCAGTCTTCCCCTATCTCGATGATTGGCTGCTGAAGGCAGGCTCGCTCAAGGCTGTTGTCTCCCACCGCCAAACTACGGCAGACCTCCTGCATTCGCTGGGGTTCACTATCAAATAAATACATTTGTAGATTTTACAGCACTGCCAACATGCGGAAGTCACTCCTTACTCCCTCTCAGGTGCTCCCTTTCATCGGAGCTGATCTGGACACGATGCAGTTTCGGGCCTTTCTTCCCAAATAGCGAATCCAGGACATTCAGGCTATGATACCGATGTTTCAACCTCTATCCTGTATTTCGTTGAGACTGACTCTGAGGCTGCTGGGTTTCATGGCCTCCTGCATCCTACTGGTGATGCATGCCGGTTGGCATATGCGGGCTCGGAAGTGGGACCTGAAGTTCCAGTGTGCGCAGCATCAAGGGAATCTCTCCAATATGGTCCAGATCTTGAAGAGAACTGCAAGGGACTTGCAGTGGTGGCTTATGAACCGCGATTGGGTCAGCAGCAGACTCCTCGTCCTTTCCCAACCAGATCTGACAGCAGTGACAGATGTCACTCCTGGGATGGGACAGCCATCTGGGAGAGGTGGAGATCAGAGGACTCTGGTCTCCAGCAGAATCTGGACTCCACATCAACCTGTTGGAGCTCTGAGCTATCCGATTGGCATTGAAAGCCTTTCTACCCTCCATCCAGGGAAGGCTAGTGCTAGTGTTCATGGACAACACCACCGCCATGTGGTAGTGCAACACACAGGACAGGGTGGGGTTGTGGATCCTTTGTCAAGAGGTCCTGCGTCTCTGGACATGACTGGAACAGCGGGGCATATCCCTCGTGGTTTAACATCTGACGGGCTGTCTGAATGCTAGAGCAGACTAACTGAGCCGCACATGCCTCCCGGATCACGAATGGCGTTTCCATCCGGAGGTGGTGTAAGGTCTCTTTCAGCAATGGGGAGAGCCTTGGTTAGATATATGCGCCACTGACGAGAACGCGCAATGTCAGCATTTCTGCGCACTGGAGTTTCTAAGCCGATTCTTGGAGCTGCTTTTTGTCTCGAGCGGCGCTCAGGCCTCCTGCACGCCTTTCTGCCCGTACTACTCCTGCCCAGAGTTCTCAAGAAGACCAGGAATGATCGGGCCTAAAGTCATCCTGGCATGTAGAGTCTGGTATCCCGAGCTGTTGAGCATGGCCAGCGGTCCTCCGATCAGACTGCCCCTCGGGAGTATCTTCTGTCGCAGCAGCAGGGGTGGGTTTTCCACCCGAACCTGTCAACGCTCCGCCTTCTTGCGTGGAGATTAAGCTCCGACAGTTGACAGCTTTTGACCTTCCTCCTGAAGTCTGTAACGTTATCTTGGCAGCCTGGCGCCCCTCCATCAAGATGGCTGTTGGGGAAAATTTGTGGCACGGTGTATAGAAAGATAGTTCGATCCCTTTCTGTACCACTTTCTCAGGTGCTCCTATTCATCCTTTCCCTTGCCCAGCAGGGCATGTGCTCTGGGCAGTCTGAAGGGCTATCTCTCTGCCATTTCAGCTTTTCTGCGGTTGCCTGATCAGCCATCCCTCTTCAAATGCCCTATTATGAATAGATTTCTGAAAGGTTTACAACGGTAAACATCCATTTGTACGCGGTCATTACACCGCGTACCATTACTACGCAAGCGTTACAACACATGCGCTGTAACAACGCGTAGCCATTTCTACGCATGTTATTACATCGCATGCTCTGTAACAACGCAAGCGTGGTAATGCGAACCACATCGTTGTGAGAACACTGAGGCGTTTCCTCACAACGACGTGCAACGATCACTGCCCCTCTGACTTCGCAGGAAGGAGAACAGAGGACACGAGGAGAGAGAGGTAAGAGGGGCTGATTTTAAGGGTTTAGGGTAGGGGGAGGGTCGTAAAGGGGGAAGTCTTTTAGGATTAAGGGTAGTGTTGTGTTTGAGGAGTAGTGTTTTTGGTTTAGTGTAGTGTCGGGGGTCGTGCAGGGAAGTGTTTTGTTGTAGGGACAGGACTGGGGGTCGGGGAGGGTTGTGCAGGAGGTAGTGTTTTAGGGTTTAGTGTAGTGTTGTGGTGTTTGTGTAGTGTTTTAGGGTTTAGGGTAGTGTCGGGGGGGTCGTGCAGGGTAGTGTTTGAGTGTAGGGACAGGACTGGGGAAAGGGGGAAGGTCGTGAAGGGGGGTGTTTTAGGGTTAAGGGTAGTGTAGTGGTGTTTGAGTAGTGTAGGGTAGTCGTATAGGGATTAGGGTAGTGTCGGGTGGGTCGTGCAGGGAAGTGTTTGCGTGTAGGGGCAGGACTGGGGCAAAGGGTAGGGTAGTGCTGGGGGAGGTGGTTGAGGGTTTAGAGTAGTGTTTTGAAGTTTTTGTTGTGTAGGGTAGTGTATTTGCATTTAATATTTAGCGTAGTGGTGGGGTGTTTAAAAATAGAAAAAATGCGATGTTAAACTTTGCGGTGTATTTCAATCCGATGTAATGGCACTTTTAAAGCATTTGCAAAGAAATGCGAACTAATGGTATCCGCAATTATAAATTGCGTAGTAACGGTACATGCGAACTAAAAACAACGTTGTAAAAGTATACGTTGTTTTCAAGCCTCCTTACCTGAACATCTACCCAGACAAACTGATGCTTCGTATGAAAGTGGTCACTCCATTTTACGTAGGCCAATCCATAACTCTACCTACTTTTTACAACATGACTCATCCCTTCAAGGAAGAGGAGCTACTTCACCGCCTGGACCAAAAAGACCGTTGTCGTTCTAACTTGTTCGCACACAAGAGTTACGGTGGATGACCAACTCTTCGTGTGGTATGTGGGAGCGAAGAAAGAATGGACAGTATAGAAGAGGACCATCTCATGATGGATCGTGCTCCGTATCAAAATCTGCTACTCATTGGCTAAGAAGCAACCCTCTAAAGTTACAACCACTGCATAAGCACACAAGAGCTCCGGTCCTGGACATCTGCCAGGCAGCGACGTGAGCTTCCTTGCACACATTTACGAAGCACTACGGCTTGGACAGTCAGGTCTGCAGGGATGGACATTTTGCCCGTTCAGTCCTGCAGGTCTTCGTCTTGTGACATTGGTCCGCAGACCCCCTTCTGGGGTGGTATTGCTTGGGGATCTCTTCTAAGGTAAGGAATATGCGGTTAGAAGTCTCTATCAGATAAACAAGTTATTTACCTTCGGTAATGCCTTAGCTGGTAGAGACTCTATCCAGCACCAGATTCCTTACCGACTCACCCATTCCCCCTGCTCTGCAAACAGATTTCTAGGGACAGGGCTTTCCCCTTTCAGTGCCCTAGTATTCCACACCAGTGGTCAGTGTACTTCGTGGCTCCGCGTTTCTGGCGTGGAAAGTTGGGAAAAGTAACTGATGTCAGTGCGCTGGGGTGGCACCTATATAGGCACCGCGCACGTCACTTCAGCACCGCTGACGCCATGTGGAGCGGAACGACGCCACCGACCGGTGCGCAGGGGTACTGCTCAAGAAAAATTTCCAGATCCAGTCTGACACCTGGGGATAATTCTGAGATAAGGAATCTGCTTCTAGATTGAGTCTCTACCAGATAAGGCATTGCCAAAGTTAAGTAACTTTTTGACTATGTTTTGAAAGTTACCTGCTGGACTCCATGTTTCAAATTGAAATGCAGGGGCTCAGCCAGTTTTTTAAAATTAAAACTTCCATTTGCAAACATCATTTTGCAGTCATCGCTGGCGTACGGCTTTTAGTCATTAGTGTTCATTAGTTATGAGAACGAGATTCACAATTGTTATTGAGGCACCTGCTTTTAGGGTGACTCATAAGTGCAGTAGAATAGCCATCATTAATGCAGGCTGTGCTGTGTCACTGGAGCTTAGGATTGTGAGAAGTCTTCTGCACCTAAATAAAGACTCTCTTTTCCTACTCAGTCCGGGACAATGGAACTCATTATACTTGTATATTAGGGCTGAGGGCATTCTTGCTATACCACAGCTTAAGTGATCATGAGTATTTATTGTATAGTTCAAATAGCATATGTAAGAAGGAGAGCTAGTGCTGGCCACAGAGGACAACCCCATCTCCTGGTTCTTCTTCCTGCACTTTAATTGATAGGTTGTCTGGATGGAATCCATATAGCTTTCATCAGAGAAGGCCCTGTATGTAATCAGTGGCAGCAGTTATCTCAGACGCCCCTCTGTGGTTGGAAGGTTGGCCCTGCTCTGATTGGGTGGCATTGTAAGATTGCCTTTACTTTAATTAGACTTCGGGCTTCTGTGAACTATCCACCTATATATAAAGTGCAGCTGCTCATAACCTCATGGAATTGTTCTTTACCTGGACCCCTTGTTGCTGAACTGCATTTAGAGTGTGGACCTAAGTGCTACCGAAGTTCTGTTATGCACTAAGCAGGATCTAGCTGAAGCTGTGCTTGACTGCCCTCCTTGCTGTCCTGATTTTGCCCCTGCCCATCCTAGAAGTCCCCAGCCACACAAGTTGTCCGGCACTAGTACAGAGAGCCTGACGATAGCCTGAGACTGCTGCTTCAGTAACTACACGATGCAGGCAGGTTGCTGAGAAGTGAACCTCATCCACACTGGTGTTAGCGTATGGCTGCTAGGCCCCTTGAACCCTGCACATGTGACAGAGAAAGGCTGTCTGAGAGATCAACCCTACATGTGTACTGGAAAAAGTGGTCACTAACCCTAGCTAGGACACCTATCATTGCACCAAGTTCTGTTACGTTGGTCAATTTCTTATTTCTTGCGTCACCTTGTTGAGCTCAGAGGCCCAGAGTCTTTTATGGTCCACTGTGATGCCCCTGTGTACATGGGCTGAAGCCCCCTGTGTCCACGTTGGCAGTGTTGGCATACCTTTTAAGTCTAACTTTTGTGTGGGCATGGACTTCGGAAACTACCCCTTTGCTTTGAAGTACCCTTAACCCTCTTGATGCTGTTGTGTTTATTTTCTTTTCTCCACCCTTTCAAGTAACATGTTCATATAGGTTTGCGAACATTTACAATTTTTGAACCTTATACTTAATTCGTATTGTTTGCATTGGTTCTCGGTGTTCTCTATTTCACATATGATACAAGCTGTACGAACAATAGAACTTTGCATTAGAAATGTTCACAAACATCATAACTTATTTAGCCAATGACCCTGGCTCTAATACTCTGTTCTGTTTTATACCCACTCTTATTGTGTCCATTGTCGTTGCTAGGGATTACTTTTGTAACAGATGTATCGATCGCTCATTGTACTATACTGTAGCTCAGTTATTAAGTGTTGCATGCACACAAACTTTGGCAGGATATTTATACTTTAAAGTTGGAATATTAGTACCTAGGTGCACCCCTATACACCATTGCAGGAGTTGAGCCATGGGCAGGTTGGTGAGGGCTTCTGGACTCTCTGTTGCAAACTGTGTACATTGAGCTTTCTCACATTTAGGTAATCCAGTGACCCTGTAAATACCTACTCTCTGGATCCTGGGCTGACAATATGTATCAATTTCACAAGACAGGAATGTCTGTCATATGCCAAGTATTTCCACTACTATTATGCCAGGGGTGGGTACCATCATGTCCTGGATACACACAAAAGTCAAGAATTGCCACCATTATGCAAAGGTCAGCATTCTGACAGACGTGGGCGCATTCTTGCTATGGATGCTTCCAAATATGCCAAGAATTACCAGCATCATGCCGGGGTTAGCATTCTTTCTGGAGTGGACACCATTGTGGCACATGCCAAGGATTCCCATGATATGCCAACTATAATCATTCTGTCGGCATTCTGTCCGGGATCAGCACTATCATGGGACATGCCATAGATTGTCACAATATTTTAATGGTTTACCCCCATTGCGCCATGCATGCCATTTGAACTTTTTTTAGCACAAAACTGTAATGGTATGTTCAAATTATGCAACAAATTGCCAACATTCTGCCAGCCGTCAGCATTCTGCCAGTCTTCGCAGGGACTCCAACTCAAGCCACCTACATAACATGGCCGTTTGTGATATGACAAACCTGTGCTTATTGCAATGACCCTCAATCAGACAAATGTGTATGACATTCAGAGACGTGCAGGGACCAATGCGAGCAACCTTACAAACACCCAACAAAGTGTGCATGGCCCTTCCCACACCGGGGAGCCTCCTGAATGGCCTTTAAAGCCTGGTCACTGCAACTAATCCCACTCAAACTTCTACACCGCTCTTTCAGCAGTCATGATTTCTCTTCCCATACATGCCTGAAAAAAGAGAGGACGAAAAAATAGGCAGAAGCTTGGCAAGAGATGGAGTCTCTCTGAAGAAGTAGCGCCAGAGTAAGTATTCCTTCGAGAGCAGCAAAAGTCTGAATGAAGTGAGGGAAGGCCTATATAGCGGTGATTGTCTGGACCTGGGGTATAGACTAGTGAGGAGCGAGGGCAGCATGAACAGGGGAGGTAGGGAAAGAGGTCTCCAGGGAAGGTACCACAGTTAAGTCAGGCATGCTTGGAAAGAGAGGGCGTCCAGGAAATAGGGCACATAGCACTCAGCTTTTGGTGGGGAGAGAACAGGGCATGGGGGGAGTTAGGTTAGTGAGAGAAACAGAACGAGAATGGAGTCTAGTGAGAGAGGGCGGCAGGTGATGATGGGGGCACTAGCAAGGTCGAGGAAGAGGGCACTGATAAATTGGGAAGAGAAGGCAAGTGTGGCCTAGGGAGAGAGTGACGCGAGATGGCATCAAAGGCATATATACAATTGGGCGAGGTCCTGGAAAGGAACGTACAGCCAGGACCTGTACGGAAGGTGGGGGACACTACTACATGGCAATAATGCTGGTATTCTACCAGAACATCGTGTTCTAAATACCCAACAAAAATACTTTAGAACATCGACTACCACAGTAGAGTGTAGGGCCGTATACATAGGTTAGTATAGATTTACTGTTCTTAACATATATGGATCATGTTGATGTTTATATATCTTATATATGTAGAAGGAAAAATGTAATTCTAATTTGTCAAGGATAAATCCTCCTGCGCTTGTGTTGGACAACCTGTGATAGAGACTCAAGGTAGTCATTTAGTGAAAGCAGTATTCCTTGCTTTGCCTTAAAACTGTTAATGTCTCAGTTCTCTGGTGCAGAAATTTTCAGAACATGTCTTCAATCATATCTGCTTGAAAAGAGGTGGAGATTGTGTGCACAATGGTGTTTTAGCATCAAACCAAATCCAGTGTGTCTATTTGTAATTTGTGAACCTTATCTTTATTTCTAATATCCCCTTGCTTCGTGGTCTTGTCTAGGAATGTATGCCTGCAAAGGAGCCCAAAACAGCCCTTGTCTTGTCTACGTCAGCTTCAACCACAAGATATACGTCTACTGGGATGTCCAGCTTGAGCGGATGGAATCCACAAATTTAGTGAAGGTTTTGGAAACGAACCAAGAGTTTGTCGATATTATCCGTCAGCTAGGCGTGGGTGAGTCATGTGCTACAAGTCATTCATGTTAATTTTTAGATGGAAGTTTAAGGATCGACCCTGGTTTGACTTGAGGCGTGTTAGAACTGACATCCTTGGCGTTGTATTCCCCCATACCCTTTCTGTTTCCTGAATTCGTTTTTGTTGGCTTTAGGACAGGCATTTTACCATTGCTAACCAGTGCTAACATGATTGTGGTCTTTCTTTCAAACATGGTAAAAATTAACAATACCTAATTAGCACATTTAATTTACCTGTAAGTCCCTAGTAAAGGTTACTAGCAGTATCCAGGACCTGTACATTATATGCTACTATTGGGCAGAATCAATCATTGTGCCACCCACTAAAGAAGCACTGTAAACCATGTCTCAGGCCTGGCACTGAATCCTGTGTGAGTAGTTTTTAACTGACATTTCGATCTGGCAAAATAAACCTTTCTTTTTATACTTATAAGTTATCCCTAATCAGACACCCCAGGATATTGCGGAATAAATTGGTAAATTTAGTGCCAGAAAAACGGTACTTAAGTGGCGCAAATGTTTTTGGCATTTTAGTGCCAAATTATTTTAGTTTAAAAAAAGTAGGTTGCCCCCAGCGAGTCCCGCAGCATGTCCAGGGGCAGCGGGTCCGAATTATTTCTTTCTTAAAAAATATTGCCCCAGCGGGTCCCACCGCATGGCGACAGGTGGCGGGTCCGAATTCTTTATTTATTTATTTTTAAATAGTGCTCCAGTGAGTCCCGCTTCATGGCAGGCCCAAATTCTTTCTTTTTTTGGAAAAAAAAATATATTATCCCCATTGGGACCCGCCTCATGTCTGCAGGCGGCGGGCCCCAATTCTTTTTTTCTTTGGGGGGAAAAACATTTGTTGCCCCCAGGGCCCATCACATGGTGCTCCTCACTTGTCCCACAAACCAACTGCGATCACACCATCCACTTTCTGCCTGTGGATGGTGGGAGTTCTGAGGGCGGGGAAGAGCTGTAGAGAAACTGAATATCTTGCCTGGCCAGGACAAAAGTTAACTGTTATTTGGTGTCCCGGTCCGAGCAGCAGCAGTGTTCTTCTCTTTTTCCTCTTCAGTCTTCTTTCTTTCCTTCTGTCTTCTCTCTTCCTTCTTCCCTTCTGTCTTCTTCTGGTCTTCATTTGTCTTCAGCTCCAGGCACCTTCAGGCATGCTCCAGGCACCTTCAGGGATGCAACGCAGCAGGTGAGTAAACAACCACCTCACCTGCTCACTGACGCCCTCCTTTTATTTGTCTCAGAGATCAGCGCTGGGCCAATAAAAGGAATTTCGCAGGCACTTTTGTATGAAGCGCTGGCTTTTTACAAAATGTCTGATTTCGTGATTTTTTTTTTTTTTACAAGTCACGAAATCCTGGAGGATCTGCTTAATGTAGGCCCTAAAACCTCGTAGGGCAGGATGCATTGTATTAAAAAAATTGGACATGTGTTGTTAATTTTTACATGTCCTGACAATGAAAAACTCCTAAAGTCATTTTTCACTGTTATAAGGCCTATCTCTTCCATTCACTAACATTGGGGTACCTTATTGCATTTAACTTAGATTGGGAGCAGATAGAGCTATGCTGTTTACAATCAAACTTATTTTAGTTTAAAATCCTCTCTGATGGTGAAGTCGGATTTTAAATTGCAATTTTGAAAATGCCACTTTTATAAAGTTAAAAGAACACATGATGGACGGAATGCTGAACAAATCATACATTCACCCCCAGTCACAGATCTGGGTTAAATCCATCGGTTTTTTGCTCGCCATTCCAGTTTGGACCCAGACAAATGCAAATCAGTTGTGACCCTGCTCCCCATGGGAACAGTTCAGCCCGAACTACCAGGCCAGGTCCTCATGGGACCAGAAACAAGCATCATGTGACCGGATTCGGGAAATCACCCCATATCAGCCAGGCTAGCTTGAATCTGGTGGCATAGCGAGCACAGGACCCACGTCTGTGCATACCCTTCCCACTTAGGGCGAAAAATGCAAAAAGAACAGACGATGGACGCAATGCTGAATAAATCATACATTCTCCTCCAGTCACAGATCTGGGTTAAATCATCGTTTTTTGCTCGCCACGCCATTCTAGTTTGGACCCAGCCACATGCAAATCAGTCTTGACCCTGCTCCCCATGGGAATAGTCCAGTCCGCACTGCCATGCCAGGTCCTGGGATCGGTTTTTAGAAAGTTGTCATTTTCTTGCCCTAAGCATTGGTGCCTCATGCGAGAATCCTGGGTTACATGACAGTGAGACAAAAGGGGCTTAGTTGTGAACAGGATGAGCCATCGTGACAGGATGACTAAGGAAGGGGTGTCTACAGCCCCACTTACACTTCAAAGGGCTTCGGCCATGCGTGGTGGGGATTGGCCGCAGGGCATGGCCTGCAGCCAGACCCTGCGGCCAACACCCCATAGGCACCCAACTCCGTGCCATGCACAGCCTTTGCCTGTGCGTGGCAGGGGATGGTCACAAGGCCAACCCCCTGCGGGCATCTAACCCCGCTTCATGCACAGCCTTCGGCCGTGCGTGGAAGTGAGTCGGGTGCAAGGCCTGCAGTCAACCCTCTCCCCTCCGCGCAGGCACCCACGCCTCACACTGCCTTTGGCCGTGCTCAGTGGGGAGTCGGCCACAGGCCGGGCCCTGTGGCTCACCCTCCATATGTAGGCAACCCAGGAGGGGGGCACGCAGGCCCCTCCCTGGGCCAATCGCAGCTGCGGGGACCCCATCCCCTGGGGCCCAGCCAACTAGTGCAAGGGGAGGGGGCTGCACGGCCCGCTCCCCAGGCTGATTTCTGCCCCAGGGATCCCATCCCCCCGGACCAGCCCAATTACTGCAAGGGGAGGGGGGCTGCATGACCCCCCCCCTTCCCTGGGCCAGATTTGGCCCCAGAGACCCCATCCCCGGGGTCCGGCCCCTTCATGCTGGGTGCCTTGGCCCCACCCAGGGCACCCAGTGTGCACTGTTGGGGGCTGCTGGGGAGCTAGAAAGCCCCCATAGTCTTTACCGGCTCTCCCCTCCAGTGGGAGCTGGCATTGCTTCTGCACACAGGAAGCAGCAGGCTGCTTCCTGCATGCGGAAGCAATTTTTTCAATCTGCCATATTTGGTGTAATTCCATTCAGCAGTTCGGGCTGTAGTCGTGTTCAAAATCCTTATGGGAAATTGCATGGGGAAAACGTGTTTTGGGCCGCCCCTCCCCCCCTTTTTCTCAGCTGGGCTGGTGCAATACGTAGGTGTCGTGAGAGAGGCTCTGAGGGAGCCGAAACGCATCTGACGCGGTTATGTTTGCCATGAGAGTTGAATAAATTATATATTCAGCACTAAACGGAGTGCCGATTCTCTGTTGACTTATACGGAGGATATATTTTAATATATGTGTATGTATGTATATGTGTATATATGTATGTATATATGTGTATGTATGCATGTATGCATAATTGTGTATATATATATATATATATATATCCTACTGGCGGTCGCCAGTGGGTAGTTCTAGTTAGGATGTAGTTTCCAAAGGAAAAGCGTTTTTTCATTTGCCAATAACTTTGGCATTGTTTGACAAATCTTCGCAGAATTTTCAAAACTAGTTTGACGCTTACTTCAGCTGCTGTCTCGAAAATGTCGAGGTGATCTGTCAAGCGGGGCCGAGAAAAAGGGGGAGGGGTCCCAAAACGCTTTTTCTCCATGTTAATTTCCATATGAAACTTTAGACACTGCTTCAGCCTTAACTGCTGAACGGAATTACACCAAATTTGGCAGAAAGGTAGCTCTTGGTCCAGACAACGCCCCTTTTGTTAAATGGTGTAAATCCGTTCAGTAGTTGCTGAGAAATGTAAAGATTTTTCAGATATACAACTGAGACCGCAGTGGATCCACGACCCCTCCCGATCTCGTGCCTGAGATCTGATTGGCTGCCAACACTTCAAACCAGGAAGTGTTGGCAGCCATCTTGTGACGCGGTTGAACCGAGTCACAGAAAAAACATTTTAAAAAATGAAAAAGGGGGCAGGGTAGAAACACCCTGACCCCCCCAGGCCTCTTGGGGAGGTCCCACAAGGACCCACTGGGGCCAAAAAAGCGTTTTTTTAAAAAACAAAATCACCGGAAATCGCGTTCGATCCGCGACTTCCACAGAAATTTAAAAAATAAAAACGAAGCACGAGCTTTTGCGCTTCGTTTAATAAAGGCCCACGGGTGGGCCAGGTCCTGGGGGCATGTGTAAATAAGTAGGAGTAGGGCGCACGGGCCCCCCTCTTAGAATGCCTTAAGCCCTCGGGGCGGCCACCTCCCCGGGGCATCTTTCTATATTTATGCCGAAGTTGCCCTCGAGGCAACCCCTGGAGACTGCCACCACCCTAAGCCTAAAGTTTTAATGATGTGGGGGGCCTACACAGCCAATTCCCCGGGGCATAAAAACAATAATGAAGGGAGTCTGTTGCGGACCCCATATACCCCGGGGATACCACCTCCTCCGGGCTTACTTAACAAAGGAGTGGGGCCGCGCGGCCCGAATATGACACTTTACTCTGCACGTGTTTACAGCGCGTGCCATTACCCTGCATTTTTTACCCCGCAAAATCTTTTACAATGCAGGGCTTTACAACGCAATCCATTACAATGCATTGTCCATTACAACGCAATTTACTAGTCTAAGTCCACTGGGGCGTTGTAATGGGGAATGCGTTGTAATGGTTTGCGGTGTAACGCCCTGCTTTGTAAAAGATTTTGCGGAGTAAATAATGCGGGGTAATGGACTGCGTTGTAACTCAGTCGTTATAAACTATGTTTACCACGCGGCCCCCCTCCAGGAGCCCTACATGGCCCTGGGGACTGCCACCCCCCAGGGCCGGCTCCAGCAATGTCTTAGGGTGCCCACCCCAGGGACATTGCAGTTTGTTATGGCTTGGCGAGAGCACCGCTCCCGCCAAGCCATAGCAAACTCTGCTCTGCTTTCAGCAAGCGAGAGCAGAAATGCTCTCGCTTGCTGAAAGCAGAGCAGTGTCTGTTTCCCTGCCTGCTGTGAAGCGAGCAGGGAAACAGACATTGCTTTGGGATCCAGAGAGCTGCATGTCAGGGAGGTGCAGGGAGCTGATCAAAACACAGTACCTCTCGGGTCTACAATACAATGTGATAAAAAATGTGTCTCTCAATAAAGCCCCTCTGGGGAGCAATCCCTTTCAGGATGAATGCCCTCACCCACCTTAGGTGGCATGCTTCATCATATGGGCTTCTCCTCCCAGTGGAAAAACCTAGTCCCACTGAGGGCTACAACTCCCTCAATGTGAGGTAGGAGCTCTGGGATGTTTTTTTAAATAACCTTCGATGTCTAAGGATGCTAAAATCCCATATGTGAATGCTAGGCGTTGTGAGGGTGCAGCGATAAATGTGATTGAAGAAAATAAATGTGAATCTAAAACTACCTAGTAAGGGCAAAAAACTTTTTATTAGCTTGTCCAAACTGGCAGGATTAAAAAGCAGTGCAAAGCAGTATAAATTAAACTGCTAAATGGTAAAGTCGGTCGACATGTTTCAGCCTAAGTGATCTTTCAAAGTATCAAGGCTTTCATCAGGACCATTAGAAGTAAGAAATGCTGCTGCAAATGTGAAGAAAATATACAAAAACCAAATAAATAAGTGAATGCCAAACCAGTAATCCGATCTTTAACTCGATACTACTGGAACTTATCTATAACTGTGAGACACAAAAGAAAGTGCAACATATCAAACATTGCAATAGTATTTTCTTATCGTCAACGTTTAGTGGACAAGAATTCAGAACATGTCCATAGAGTACTATCATAGTACCCATTCAACCTCTGCTCACCCAAGTCAGTAGATAAGTTGACCCACCTCTACCTGGCAACAACTCAGGGAAGGGGGCCCCGCTCTGCAAGAAATAAAGTCATGTGTCACTTACCTCATATATAATGTGAACACATGTCTTTAATGAAAAAGAGAAAGGTAGTTATTGATCGCGATCTTCATGTGAAGAAAATGTAACAGGGAAGCTCTCCTATTTAACTCATTTATAAACAATACAATGATGGAACTCAGTTAAAGCTACCTAGTCATGTTCGTTGATAATCTGAACTGATGGTATTACTATGCCACTATAAATCATCTAGTTATCAATAAGGTCGTCGAACCCGCCTAATTGCATGCTGATATAAAGGCAGGGAAATCTAACCATATATGTTATCTATGAGCATGCTACATTTAAACACGAACGTTTTACACACAATGGTCCAAATGTGCGTCCCATACTACTGCCAGCAGTATAACACTACTAGGTATGGTGTAATACCTATGCTTGCAAAAATATGCAACTCCGGAAAGCATAATAAATTAAATTAAATCATATATGCTACCCCAAGAGATATATTTGAGGATGCCATGCTAATTAAATAAAATATAAACCGTGGTAAATATTGCATATAAATAGAGGCTCCTAGCACTCAGCATACCTCCTCTAAGCACCTGAGATAATTCCTACTTCTATTTGATGCTCAATACAATAATCGTATCACAAAAAAATGGCCAAAGTGTAATACGAAAAACACACTGCCACTTTGACAGTATGAAATATAAACCATGACGATTAATACATGGAAATGGTAATGAAAAGGGCATAGCGCTAATTGCAAATGTGACCATAATGAAATACCCCAAGTACATCTGTAATAGTCTCACTAATAGTTAAGGAATATGGAGAAAGTAATCATTTAAACCCTGGCCCCAACAACCTAGACCATAACGAAATAGATCTCAATGCGCAATGAGGTAGATTTAAATGCGCAGTTTATTTGAGATTTGGTGTGAGATCTACCATATACAGACTGTGAATATCGATCTTAATATGTCAGATTTACCCTTAACTTATTCATATATAACAACCTAGACCATAACAAAATAGGTCTTAATGCGCGATGAAATGGAGCTAAATGCGCAATTTATACATGATATTTGGTGTGAGGTCTACCATACGCACACTGTATATATCGGTCTTCGTAAATCGAATTTCCCTTAACTTGACGCCCAACTTACCTCTCCGTCGGTACCCCGTTGTGGTACATAAGCTGCAACCGGAGGCACCGACGGCAGGATTCTAGAGCGTTTAAATACAGGTCATCCCGCCCAGTCATCATGATAAAAGACCCCAAGGTACCTTCAATATGCGCCTGATCTTATCAACGCACATGCGCGAAAAGTAGTGCATCCGGTCCTGTAAATAAGCAGGCTAATTTCCATTCTTCCTCATCCAGTCTTAATGCGCATGCGCGACAAATAGTGTCAAATAACTCATGCGCACTGAATTGTAATCAAAACACCCATACTCCAAGATGCTATTTGGAGCAAATAAGAATATTACTGGCACTGTATGTACATAATCATAACTCTACTTACTACAGGTGTATTGAACAACGCCTACTCCATTAATTTCAAATCACTAGTGTGCTATAAGCTCCATATGTAGATGAAAATATTCCTGGCACTGTGCGTGCATGATTGTATGTGCAATGTGTTAATGTTATTTCGTATCTATTAATCATTTATCTATATGATATAAACGTGACATTTCCGATAGTAATAAAATAACTCGAAAGCCTTATAATTAAAAAATTTCAAATGTAGGAATTTAAAATTAAAAAAGACTCCCTTCAAAATGATTTAGTTCACACATATGCTGTCTACCATTCATATGAATAATTGTATTAGTTTTTTCTATACTACTGAACCTAAACTAACTAGGTGTTCTCTTTTGGGAAGGTTACACATACACACTAGCGACTGCCATAAAATATACTGCTAAGTGACAGGTACTGCCAACTGCAAGACTCAGCTGTTTTCACAGGGATAGCCACGGAATCTCTTCGTTTAATCCTGAAATATCTGTTTTCATTCTGTAAACCCAACGTTGTTCTTTTCGAAACAGAAATTTAGATATATCAGTGATATGAGGTGGAATATAAGGTTGTTCAAGGACTGTCCAGCGCAGATCATTTGCTTGATGATTCTTATCCAGAAAATGATTAGTCATCTTTGTCGATCTTTTCTTGCAACGTATCGTGCTTTTATGTTCCAAAATTCTTATTTTGATTTTACGCGTGGTCATCCCCACGTAACGCATATCACACGGACACATTATCAGGTAGATCAACTTATCGCTATTGCAATTAGTATGTTTTGACAAAATCCAGGGTTTATCTGTACCTATGTCCACCTCTGTCATGTGCGATGTTTGTGGACAAGCCGCACAGGATCCACACGGAAAGTGTCCTTTAACTGGAGGTAGACCCCACAACGCTTCTTGGTCCGAAGATTTGAGTCTAGTCAGAGGCCTCGTGATGTACCACTTGATCCTTGATGTTTGTACTTCTTTTAAAGGCAAACAAAGGAGGGGGTATAGGTTCCTTTCAATGTTCAAGATTTTCCAATGTTTTAGTATGCTTCTTTTGATGTGATTCGAATAGCTGCAAAGCGTGTTCACACAGGTCAGCCTAGGTTCTGTATCTTTAAATGGAGACACTTCAATCAATGACTCTCTATTGTTGTTGGCAGCTCTTTTTCTGATTTGCGAATCATTTTCTTTGGATATTTTTTTCTCTTTTAGGTGGGCGCTCAGAGTACCAGCATGTTCTTTGTATTTCTCCATAGTCGAGCAATTCCTCCTTAACCTGAGAAATTGCCCAAAGGTCAAATTCTCACGAAGAGCCTTCGGATGATAGCTATCAAACGATAGGAGTGAGTTGCGAGCCGTTGGTTTCTTGTAAAGTTCTGTGCTGAGTACCTCACCTTCAAGGTAAATCCGAATATCCAGAAAAGGCAAACTAATGTTTGAAAATTCGAATGTGAATTTCAAAAATTTGTTCCTAGTGTTCAACCACTGGTGAAAAGATGTAACGGTGTCCGGGGTACCTCTCCAAACCACAAACACGTCGTCAATATAGCGCTTCCAAACCCTTATGTGTTTGTTAAAGGGGTTGCTACCTTGTAAGACGATAGTTTGTTCAAAGTGGTGTACATAAAGATTCGCCATGCTAGGGGCAAAAATACTGCCCATAGAAGTCCCAGACGTTTGCAAATAGAAGTCATCTTCAAACTTGAAAAAGTTTTCTTTCATTGCTAAGCGGGCACACGTCATGATGAAGTGTACCGGAGTTATGCTGTCCACAGATCCTGTGTTCAATATTGACTCAATAGTAGCCAATGTTTCATCCTGGGGTATCGACGTATACAAGGACTCGACATCAAAAGAGACCAGATAGTCTTGTTCTGGATCAAAGGTAATCTGGTCTAAAAGTCGTAAAAGATCCTTTGTGTCCTGTATATAGGTCGGCATTTTCAGTACAAATGGTTGCAGAAAAAAGTCAACAAAAGTTGATAAAGGCTCAAGCAGAGACCCTATCCTCGAAATGATAGGTCTCCTGGTGGTGGCAATATCCCTTTATGCACTTTAGGTAGTACATAAAAAGTACGGTGAGACTGGATGGGATACAACTAGAAAGGCAGCTTCATGTTCGGTGATCCAGTTTTCCTCTTTTGCTTCATCCACTATGGTTTTGATTTCGGTGGATAGTCTTTTTGTGGGGTCCATCTTGAGCAGTCGATAGGCTTCTCTATTTCCAAGCTGACGCAAGCATTCAGCTCTATACGACGAGGTGTCTAAGATGACTATCGCACCCCCCTTGTCCGCAGGCTTAATCACCACCCTGTCATCTGTAGACAGCTGTCGGAGTGCTAATCGTTCTTGCTTAGGTAGGTTCTGGTATTGTCTAGTCTCCTTACCAAACAAGTTATTAACATCATGCAATACTGCCTTCTCAAATGTGGCAACTTGTACTGGGATCAAATGGGCAGGTGGATTAAAAGTAGACTTGGGTCTTAGGCCCATATTTTTCTTGTCTCCTACTTGTTAGTCCATTGGTTTGTCCTCAAAAAATGAACGCAAGCGTATTTTCCGAAAAAAGATGGCCAATTCATGTCTAACCTGAAAGCTATCTCCTTCATACGTCGGGACAAAGCCCAAGCCCTTCTCAAGGACTGAAGACTCGGCCTTCGTCAGTTCTCGTGAGCTCAGGTTCATAATCAAATCGCATCGTGACTGCTCCCCGGTTGTACAGGCGGCGTGGTCATACTGCGTGTGGTCCTTGATATTACTGCTGGATCCCACGGTTTATATATTATATTTTATTTCATTAGCATGGCATCCTCAAATATATCTCTTGGGGTAGCATATTTGATTTAATTTAATTTATTATGCTTTCCGGAGTTGCATATTTTTGCAAGCATAGGTATTACACCATACCTAGTAGTGTTATACTGCTGGCAATAGTATGGGACGCACATTTGGACCATTGTGTGTAAAACGTTCGTGTTTAAATGTAGCGTGCTCTATAGATAACATATATGGTTAGATTTCCCAGCCTTTATATCAGCATGCAATTAGGGCGGGTTCGACGACCTTATTGATAACTAGATGATTTATAGTGGCATAGTAATACCATCAGTTCAGATTATCAATGAACATGACTAGGTAGCTTTAGCTGAGTTCCATCATTGTATTGTTTATAAATGAGTTAAATAGGAGAGCTTCCCTGTTACATTTTCTTCACATGAAGATCGCGATCAATACCTACCTTTCTCTTTTTCATTAAAGACATGTGTTCACATTATATATGAGGAGTAAGTGACACATGACTTTATTTCTTAGCAGAGCGGGGCCCCCTTCCCTGAGTTGTTGCCAGGTAGAGGTGGGTCAACTTATCTACTGACTTGGGTGAGTAGAGGTTGAATGGGTACTATGATAGTACTCTATGGACATGTTCTGAATTCTTGTCCACTAAACGTTGACGATAAGAAAATACTATTGCAATGTTTGATATGTTGCACTTTCTTTTGTGTCTCACAGTTATAGATAAGTTCCAGTAGTATCGAGTTAAAGATCGGATTACTGGTTTGGTATTCACTTATTTATTTGGTTTTTGTATATTTTCTTCACATTTGCAGCAGCATTTCTTACTTCTAATGGTCCTGATGAAAGCCTTGATACTTTGAAAGATCACTTAGGCTGAAACATGTCGACCGACTTTACCATCTTAGCAGTTTAATTTATACTGCTTTGCACTGCTTTTTAATCCTGCCAGTTTGGACAAGCTAATAAAAAGTTTTTTTGCCCTTACTAGGTAGTTTTAGATTCACATTTATTTTCTTCAATCACATTTAGCGCTGCACCCTCACAACGCCTAGCATTCACATATGGGATTTTAGCATCCTTAGACATCGAAGGTTATTTAAGAAAACATCCCAGAGCTCCTACCTCACATTGAGGGAGTTGTAGCCCTCAGTGGGACTAGGTTTTTCCACTGGGAGGAGAAGCCCATATGATGAAGCATGCCACCTATGGTGGGTGAGGGAATTCGTCCTGAAAGGGATTGCTCCCCAGAGGGGCTTTATTGAGAGACACATTTTTTATCACATTGTATTGTAGACCCGAGAGGTACTGTGTTTTGATCATTATATATGGGGGATCACCTTTCTCGCAGGTCTTAAACCTTTCCCTTTGACCCTCTCCTCATCCTTTTTGTGCTTTGATAGGTGCAGGGAGCTCCCTGGATCCCAAAGCAGTGCCGGCTTCCGCAGGAGGCAGGGAGCCAGCAGGGACCGCGGGGGGCTTCAGGCTCCCACCGCGGTCCCCAACATTGGCAATGGGTGCCCTGGGTTGGGACCAGGGCACCCACACTGCATGCTGGACCCCAGGGGATCAGCCCTCTTCCTTTTAAATAAATAAATAAATATTTTTTTTAAATGAAAATGCTGGGTCCCAGGGGATGGGGGTCCCTGGGGCCGAAAATAACCCAGGAAAGGGAGGCCACGCGCTCCCCCTTCCTTTTTAATTTTTTTTTTTTTTATAATGAAAAAAAAGAAAGGCCGGGCCCCGTGCGCTTTGGTCCCCAGGGCCAAAATCAGTCCAGGAGGGGGGCCGCCCTGCATCCCTCTCCTTTTTTTTTTTTTTTTTAAAAATGGGGCAGGCCCCGGGGGATAAATTTTGTTTGTTGGATTCACAATCGACACTATCAGTGAACCAACCATTCTGTAGAATGGATATAGAGATTTGGTCCTGAAGAATTGCCACGTGATCGGTCTGACACACCAGGTAAGAAACATGTCGACCTCAAATTCATAGCCACTATTGGACATTATTCCTGAAGTAGCATACACTATCTGTTTTTAACTGGGACCAATGGGCTGCCTGATTAAAATTAGATTTTTGGAGCACCACTGGCTTCCCCTTTTTAATACACTCCCCAACACCTTCGCTGCACATCTGCTCACACACATCTACACTTGAAGGCCCTCTACCCACACTGCACCAAACGGCTTGGGATAAAAAGATCTCCGAAAAAGAGCCCCTCATAGGGTGCCCGTCAGGCATTGCAGCGCCGGCCTGCCGAGGAGCATGCCCTATGATGAAGCATGACACCCAGCTGGGTGTGTGAGGGCCCTATTTCCCAAATTGGGAGACACCCTGTCTCCACCATAGGGTCAGGGAACAGACCTTCCTAGCCTCCTCACTCTTCGCTGCCTCCCTTATTAGGAACTGCATACTCCATTAAAATCACTTGTCTTGCCGGGGGTACGTATGCTGGACCTTTAAACGCCCTCTCCCTTTGTTGATATATGGTCAGTGACATCACTGATGACATCTCAAATGACATCACTGATGACATCATCCACAGAATCTCTGATGCACCCACTCACACCCCAATATAACCTTTCATACACCCACTCCAACGTATCCCACGACTTAGAACCTCCGAATAACTCTCATCTACTAGAGTCATTCACTCCGCTCTCGGAGGATTTATTCTTCTCCATCTCAGGTTCGGTCAAGAGCGGGTCCCCGCTGGACCCTGCTCCCCCTAACATCTTGAAGCTGGTAGCACCCACAGTTGCCCCTCATATCACTAATTTAATTAATGCCTCATTAGCTTCGGGCATCGTCCCCATGACTGGAAAAATGCAATAGTTAAGGCGCTATTAAAAAAAACCATCTAGACCCCACCGAGCTAGGCAACTACCGCCCTATTTCACTACTCCCAGGTATCAGTAAGATTGCAGAAAAACACATTAATTGTATACTCTCTGCTCACCTAGAAAAATTCAAACTACTTCACTCCTCTCAGACTGGCTTCTGCCCTGGTCAGGGCACAGAGACTGCATTGATAACGGTAGTGGAGGAGTCAAGAAAGATCCTCGACTCCGGAGGGTCCACGGCTATTATCCTCCTAGACCTAAGTGCAGCCTTTGACACGGTGACCCACGGCATACTGGTCCATCGTTTAAAAAAAGCGGGAGTGACAGGTACGGCTCTAACATGGCTGAAATCGTTCCTGGATGAAAGGTTCTATCAGGTATTGGAAGGGAATTCTCGCTCCCAGCCAGTTCCGCTGCAAAGTGGTGGTCCCCAGGGCTCGTCTTTGAGTCCCACTCTTTTTAATATATATATGGCCCCCTTGGCGGAGATTGTAGCCCCTTTCGGAATCCACCTAGTCACATATGCTGATGACACCCAATTAATCGTGGCACTGAATCAGTCGGAGCAGTCCCCCACGGAACTGCATTCCTGCCTTAAGACAGTCGCCAGCTGGATGAGCTCATCTCATCTGAAGCTCAATGGCGAAAAACGGAGCTTATGCTTCTGGGCAACCAAGCAAATTTTAATCCAAGCATCATGTGGCCAATCTGCATGGGCCCAGCTCCCTCTCCAAAAAAGGAGATAAAAAGCTTGGGTATCTGGCTCGACCATGATCTCACATTTAGAGTCCAAGCAAGGAAAACGGCCGCCACGTGCTATGGCCTGCTCAGAACCACCCGGAAAATACTCCCTCTCCTACCTAGCCACTCAAGAAAGCTGCTGGTCCAGGCACTTATCCTCTCTAGACTGGACTACGGTAATGCTCTGTATTTGGGTGCTCCTAAATCGGTTATCGCCAAACTGCAGGTGGTTCAAAACGCTGCAGCAAGACTCCTCACAGGCACAAATAACCGCTGCTCAGCAAAGCCTTCTCTCGCGCTCTCCACTGGCTGCCAATTCAGGAGAGAATACATTTCAAAGCCCTATGCATTGAACACAAGGGTTTGCAGGGCAGAGGCCCCCCTATAACTAAAAATTTGATCAAACCTTACAAGGCTACACGCTGTCTGCGCTCGGACGAGCTCTACCTGGCCGAGGTTCCTAGAATCAAGAAGGCCAGAACAGGCGGCCGCCGTTTCCCCTCTCTATCACATCTAGGCTTTGGAATTCCCTTCCTCTTCCTATCCGCAAGGAGGTTAATCACCTGACTTTCCGGAAACGCTTGAAAACTTGGCTATTCCCTTAATCTCTCTTTTTCCTCTAGTCGCCTCCGCAGCGCTGGGATGCCTCCGGGTAGCCATGCGCTATACAAAAGCCTTTTTCATTTCATTTCATTACTATTCTCAAAACCATTGACACTGATACCAGTACTTACACACCCACTCACTGATTCATAGGTCTACACACACATCCACTCAGTCACCCATACAGCCACTCATACACCAACTCACTCACTAATACAGCCACTGATATATCCACTCATACAACTATACAGCCACTCACACACTGTCACTCACCCATACAGCTACTCACTCACCCATAGAGTCAATCACACAGCCACTTACTCACTTTTACAGTTATACACACACCCACTCACTTATTCATACAGATACTAACACATGCTCTCTCACCTTTACAGTCACTGACACAAGCACAAACTCACCCGTACAGCCACTCTCACAATCACTCACTCACACATACAGTCACTCATATACTCTAACACTCACCTATACTGCCTTCCATACATGCAGTTGCTTCCCCATATACCACTGACACATTCATTCACTCACCGACACAGCCATAAACACACACTCACTCACCCACACAGCCCCTCACAGACACACTCACTAACCCATACAGCCACTGACTCACCCACTCACTCATCCATGTAGGCAGTCACACACCCCCTTACCCACCCACACAGACACTCATACACCCATACAGGTACTCAGACAACCAATCAATCACCCATGCAGCCACTCATGTACCCACCACCAACCCATACAGCCACCTAAACACCAACTGACAGACTGATACAGACATTCACACAACGTAGTCACTCACCCATTCATTCTCTGAGACACCTAATCACTCATTTTACAGTAATGTCACGCACCCACTGAATCATCCATGCAGGCACTCATACACCCACTGGTTCACCAATACACCTTGGAATATATATTTAACACTCATAAACTTTTTAAAAACACTCACAGTCACTGGATGATGTCATCAGTGATGTCATTTGAGATGTAATCAGTGATTTCACTGACCATGTCATGAGTGATGTAATATGTGAGGTCATAAGCAGTGCATTGCGGGGGTGCGAGCTATAGTTAGCTCACTAACTATAACGGCTGAATTTATCTGGTTTTGTACGAGTGAAACGTCAGTCTAACTGTAACGTCAGTGTAACCTTTGGTTTTTTCTTTAAATATATATATATATATATATATATATATATATATATATATATAAATATATATATACACACACACATTACTTGTTCAAAAAGAGCTGGACACTTTAGGTTTAGAGAGATATATGGTACTTCGCCTAAATGCCTATTAAAAATGTTCTGCTTGCAATCGAAATCAGACGGGTAAAATAATCTCAGTGCATGAAAGTAATTGTACATTGAAATTAATTATTTATATTATATCGCGGTTCGCAGGAAAAATGGTTGTAATATTGGGTACTTTACCAAGCTATAAGGTTAGTGGAAAGAAATGTTTTTCTGAGTTGAACTGTGATGTATGTAATGTTTGTTTGCCTATGCATTCTCCAGCCATTGGAAGAAATGAGTTCCAGAATGGTTACTAATTATGCCACAAGGAAGTATCATTAGCGGTCTAGTGTTGTTTTAAATGGGTGATAGTATGATCCCTTTAAAAAGATATTTTGATTTCACCTCTCTATGGACCAGAAAAAGGCTCCAGCCGAAACGGGTAGGCTATCGATGTTCTGCACGATACACTTTGTTTGAGAAAAGAAAAAAATGGTAAAATAAATAAGCTTTTGAAACCTGTTGAGTTGTGACATCCTCTTATGTGATGTGAGGTAATCAAATTTGTACACCAAACGCGGTGGGCTCTTTGAAGCTCCCTGCCTTGGAATGCTAGTTTGCATGTCGTCCTGTGGGAGGGGGTGTAAACACCCTCTGCCCGAGCAGGCTTTGTTCCTGACCTCCTGAGAGCAATGTCCCTCACCCCTGGGGGTCAGAAGCTTGTCTGTGGTGGCAGGCTGGCTAGGACCAGTCAGTCAGCACACTAGTAGTTGGTAGGTTTTCAGGGTACACCTCCAAGGTGCCCTCTGGGTCCATGTATTAATAAATACATCACTAGAATCAGTGGGGGTTTATTAATATGAGATGTTTGATACCAAACATCTCTAGTTTCAGTTAAGCCTTCATGTAGCTGGGGAACTCATTTTTGACCAGTGCCCAGCTCATGTATTTAAAATGGCTTCCCTGGTCACTTGTACTGGCAGTAAATGAACTGGCCAGCACAGGGGCATATCCGCTCATGCAGATATGTCCACACATGTGATATAATGCACCCTGCCTTAGGGCCGGAAGGCCTGCCATAGGGGTGTCTTACAAATATTACATGCAGTGTTAGGGGACATGGCACACGTGTGTGTCATGTCGTGTTTTCACTTTTTAGAGCACCTTGTCACGCAGCTTGTATGAGTTTGGTGCTGGGTCCCTTAGAGTGGCATAAGATATGCTGCAGCTCTTAGGGACCCTCTTTAGTACCTATGTCCTAGGTACCAGAGGTACCACTTAGTAGGTGCTAAAGGCCTGGTCACTTGGGGATCAAGTGACCAGAGTCTTGTTTGGGGAAAGAATACTGGCACTGAGGACCTGGTTAGCAGAAACCCAGTGCACTTCAGTCAAAGTTGCATCAAATACCAGGCCAAAAAGTGGAGAGCTAGTGCTACAAAAACCTAGTTTCCTACAAACAATTATGAATGGAGCTGGATCAACTGCAAAGAAAAGATTGGCATCAGCTATGGTTTATTCATGTGGGACCGCGGCTTTATATGTAGTATTTTTCTGCTTTTCCACTTCTTAGACCTGAATCCTGAATATTATGCTGCATGCCGGCCCTGGAGATACCCGCAGGTACCGATGCCAGCTGTATTGGCTTTGACACTTGAACGCATAAAAAGAGAATACTTAGCCACTTTGCCTGTCCTGTCTGTAAATCCAAAAGAAGCACATTAGGGATAATTGGCCTCCTTCAAGATGCTCATCCATGGTGTTTGTGACCCATAATTACAGGCGAGGAAGGCCTATAATTTACATCCTGTGAATCCAGCTTCCCTGCCACTGAGTAAATGCGATTGATTCATTGTGACCATGTGACTGAAATAAGGAGGGGGTCGGCGAGGGACAGGAAAAATAAGCTTCTTTTTATTATGGAAATGTTATTCCAGTGGCTTTTTTGTCTTCGGTCTGCTTTAACCCTTTTGATGCATGAAGTGTTCAAGCTAGCCTTTTGTCTGCAGTTCAGGAGAACATACGTTTGTTTTCTTTTATAACTGAACTAAGAAATCTAATGTTAGAAACACGACCACCTTTTTGGTGTTTGCCGCTAACATTAGGTGGGAACTGCAGTTAGTAAATTCTAACCATGGCAAGAACAAACCTGCCTTTCGTCCTTTTGAGGCTGGTAAATGGAGTACCATTTCAGTAGGTAACTTGTAACAATTTATGTTTATAGTGTTTCGAAGTGGAAAGAATGCACATTAAGTGCCAATTGTAAACAATTATAATAGGCGTTATTCCGCAATTTATGTATAAATTCTCGTACTTTATTTTCTTAATAGCCCACTTGACATCGAAATGCACCTGCAATAAGAAAACATCATTAATTGACCGTAAATAATTATTACATGCAAGAAGTGACCTAATTGTGCCTCCCTCCGTGTACTGTTGTAACAACCAGGATTGGGTAACAACTTCTCCCTGCTCCGTGATCCGCTGCATGTTAAGAGGGAGCCTAGGATGCACCTGGAGCCGGAACATCATTTTTAGGTCTCGGCCTGCACCAGCGCTTACGCTGGTATGGCCGAGAGTTTTAGTAAGCGGATTTTGGAAGTGCAAACACTGGTTTCGGCTGGCGACCAGCTTGAGTTCACGATGGCGTGCACGCGCAGCTGCCATCTGGGTTTCCTATCTCTTCCTCATTTCCTCGTCATGGCTCATGAACTCTTTGGACTCTGATGTTTCAATCGCAGCAGCAGCTCACATTACCAACTGAGGGCCCTGGACTACAGTCACATGAAAAACAACAGCGATTAGCATTGAAATGCAAGCTTTTTTTTGTCTAGTTAGAAATATTGCTTCGGTGGGTTGATTTCACCTTATATCGCTATTTGTTTTATATTGGGAGTCACAGCCTAATTACCAGTATTTTTGTCTCTTACTGTTTTTTTTTATATTTATTCGCACAAAGCTATATTTAAGGTTACTTTTTCCGCGTCACTTCTTCACTCTATTTAAACTCACACCCCCACTCTTATTGTCTCTCTCCTTCTCTCTCCCCTCTCTAATTCTCTCTCTACTTAATTAACTCTCCCTCTCTATCTTTTTTAGCCTTTCATTCTCTCTCACCCCTTTATCTGTTTCTCTTTCAAACTCCTTCATTCACTCTCTCTCCCCTTCTTTCTCTCTCTCTATCCCGCTCCACTCTTTATTCTATGTACACCTTTTCTCTCTCTTTCTCTCTTACCACCCTCTGTAATTGGGCATTATATCTTCACTCTATCTCTCACTCGGCAATACCACAGCATCACTCAGCGCAACCACAGCATCAATCGGAGCCAGCACAGCATCAATCAGATCCAGCACAGCATCACTCCGCACCAACACAACATCTCTCAACGCCATCACAGCATCACTCAACGCCATCACAGCATCACTCAACTCCATCACAGCATCACTCAACGCCATCACAGCATCACTCAGTGCAACCACAGCATCACTCAGCAACCACAGCATCACTCAGTGCAACCACAGCATCACTCAGTGCAACCACAGCATCACTCAGTGCAACCACAGCATCACTCAGTGCAACCACAGCATCACTCAGTGCAACCACAGCATCACTCAGCGCCACAACAGCATCACTTAGCGCCACAACAGCATCACTCCGCGCCACCACAGCATCACTCAGCACCACCATAGCTTTACTCAGCGACACCACATCATCACTCAGGGCCAACACTGCATCACTCAGCACCACCACAGGATGACTCGGCACCACCACAGCATCGCTCGGCACCACCACAGCATCGCTCAGCGCCACCACAGCATCGCTCAGCGCCACCACAGCATCGCTCAGCGCCACCACAGCATCGCTCAGCGCCACCACAGCATCGCTCAGCGCCACCACAGCATCGCTCAGCGCCACCACAGCATCGCTCAGCGCCACCACAGCATCGCTCAGCGCCACCACAGCATCGCTCAGCGCCACCACAGCATCGCTCAGCGCCACCACAGCATCGCTCAGCGCCACCACAGCATCGCTCAGCGCCACCACAGCATCGCTCAGCGCCACCACAGCATCGCTCAGCGCCGCAACAGCATCGCTCAGCACCGCCACTGCATCGCTCACCACATCCACAGCATCGCTCACCACCACCACAGCATCGCTCACCACCACCACAGCATCGCTCACCACCACCACAGCATCGCTCAGGGCCACCACCACAGCATCGCTCAGGGCCACCACCACAGCATCACTCAGGGCCACCACAGCATCACTCAGGGCCGCCACAGCATCACTCAGGGCCGCCACAGCATCACTCAGGGCCGCCACAGCATCACTCAGGGCCGCCACAGCATCACTCAGGGCCGCCACAGCATCACTCAGGGCCGCCACAGCATCACTCAGGGCCGCCACAGCACCACTCAGGGCCGCCACAGCACCACTCAGGGCCGCCACAGCACCACTCAGGGCCGCCACAGCACCACTCAGGGCCGCCACAGCATCACTCAGGGCCGCCACAGCATCACTCAGGGCCGCCACAGCATCACTCAGGGCCGCCACAGCATCACTCAGGGCCGCCACAGCATCACTCAGGGCCGCCACAGCATCACTCAGGGCCGCCACAGCATCACTCAGGGCCGCCACAGCATCACTCAGGGCCGCCACAGCATCACTCAGGGCCGCCACAGCATCACTCCGCGCCGCCACAGCATCACTCCGCGCCGCCACAGCATCACTCCGCGCCGCCACAGCATCACTCCGCGCCGCCACAGCATCACTCCGCGCCGCCACAGCATCACTCCGCGCCGCCACAGCATCACTCCGCGACGCCACAGCATCACTCCGCGCCGCCACAGCATCACTCCGCGCCGCCACAGCATCACTCCGCGCCGCCACAGCATCACTCAGCGCCAAGACAATATCACTCAGCACCACCACAGGATGACTCGGCACCACCACAGCATCGCTCGGCGCCACCACAGCATCGCTCAGCGCTACCACAGCATCGCTCAGCGCCGCCACAGCATTGCTCAGCGCCGCCACAGCATCACTCCGTGCCGCCACAGCATCACTCCGCGCCGCCACAGCATCACTCCGCGCCGCCACAGCATCACTCAGCGCCAAGACAATATCACTCAGCACCACCACAGCATCACTCAGCACCACAGCAGCATCACTCAGCACCACAGCAGTATCACTCAGCAACACCTGAGTATCATTCAGCATCACCTCAGCATCGTCTCCGCAACAGTCACCACCACTACCACCTCAGCATCACTCAGCACCACCTCAGCCTGCTCTCGGAATCTGGAATCTGTTGATTCTCCCCTAGCGTCTGGCCGCTGCTAGTGTTATAATACAGGTACTAGTTCCCAACCTTCACCCTCCGATTGTTTATGCCCCCTCAAAAAAAAAAGCTTTAGCAAACAACCATTGCAATAGGCAGAAACAAGTTGCCAGCATTGCAAGAACAAAAGAAAACTGAGAATTTTTTATTGTAAATACTTTTTTTAATATGGTCGTTCAGTTTTACATAATGCCTTCTTGGTCATATATAAAGTAACAAAAATGCTTCTGACACTTTTTTATTATAACTTTTCAGCATGCCGCACAGCAGCCACACTTCTCTACAGCACAGCTTGAAGACATTGGCAAAGTCAATAGCTCTGGCTAAACACTTATAAGGCCCCAAAGGCGAGACCTATTGGCTATGCCAATGCTTGTTTCTAAAGCCATAAGGACAGTTAGGAAGTATTATGCAAAGGTGCAGGTCAGCAGAGCCTGTTTGGTCTCCCTGACGAGTAGACCTCGAACAGTGTCGAAGGTAGAGATGGGCGAGCCAACAAATTAACAAGGAGAGCCGAGCCAAGGGTTTGGCTGGGCTCTAAATGCCCGTGCAGGAGCTAAGCCCCGAAAATATTTGGCTTGTAAATCATGCAGCAAACATCATTAAAAAATACTATAAAGGGTATTCAAAATTCAAAAAGGTGTAGTTCTTTGACAGGAGAAAGCTTTTCATCTTAGTACATCTAATGCATTGAGAAGTATTTATTTAAAGTGATAAACATTCCTGCCACCTCCACTGTCCTGACGACAATACCATAGGTGGATTGAAGGGGCTAGTCACTTGTCGTGTGTACACTATAATTTATGGCTTAGATTCTTAGATGGAACAACATTATAATCTATTAAATCAAACGCAAGAACGTTTCGTACAGCGCATATCCTAAACTCACATATTTGAAGGTGTTTTCATATGTGATAAAAACAAAATTGTCAAGGATCACACAATTTTATGAAGCAGTGAAGCCAGGATTGATCCCAGGATTTCTAATTCAACATTGTACTGTTTTTTTTTTTTTTTTTATAACAAAATTTTATTTCGTTTATATAGCGGCACCATCCAACAGTACAGGCAGAAAAAGCTGAGCATTCAGAGTCATAACAGTACAGAAAACGACCCCACTACTAATCAATCTGTTCGTGAGGACAAATCATGATAGGACCACCACTACTCCCACACTTTACCATGCTTATGGGGGTATCCACGTGGCTCATAGATCGTTGTTTCCTGCTGTGTGCAGTAGTCAACTCCTGCTCGCCAGAGCTGCAGCGACTGGGTTGCTTCCACAGTCAGGCTACGCCTCTCTTGGCTACACAAGCCACCCCCACAAGGAGCCTTTCGGATCGTGGAACCCTCAGTTCCTCCACAAGTCCCACCAATGCAGCCCGGGGACCCAAATCCATTGAACGCCCCAGTACCTCTGTGAGCTCCCACTCCACCCTCCTCCAGAAGGGTCTCAGCATCAAGCAATCCCACGCCATGTGGAAAAACTCAGCAGTAGGGAGTACGCAGCGTGCATGCACAGATTGGCCAGAACATTGTACAGTGCAACTACTCTCTGTCTTTTGCTCGTTTTACATCAACGGTTACTGCTTTGCCTATAATTCATGGCGCACGAGGGTAGAGCGTAGGTGGCAGACAGAAGCCACATGGCAGCTCGGCTCGCTTTGGGCTCGAGGGTTAAAGACGACCTCGAGCTGAGCTAGAGCCAAGCATCAGGATCGAGCCTGGCTCCAGCTTTCAGTGCACTTCCACCTCTAGTTGACGGGCAGCATTGTTTAGGGTGTGATAATCTTGCAACCCACCAAACAAGCCAGCATTCGGCCTTCCCAAAGCCTGTGGAGAGCTTTCCAGAAAAGATTGGCTGGGGTGTCTGCCATCTCACATCAGCAATCCACCCTGGCCCCGGGTCAAGGTGGAAGTGATGGTGAGGCCTCTGCAGCTGTGAAGCTAATGTGCTGAGAAAGGGGGGAGGGGGTAGCCACATGGTTTTTTCGGGCTTTGGAAATGCCAGGAGGTATGTGACACACACCAACTTTAACAATCATTGGCAAAGCCAATAGGTCTGGCGTTCTCTGCCAGTCCTTTGGACTTTTCAGTGCTTGTTTTGTTTTGTCATGTTTTCTGTGAAAATGTATTGTTGCTGCAGAGTCCTTGCAAACTAAAAAAGAATGGCTAAAAGCAAACATATACTTTTTGTTCTCAAAATGACACAGTGCCATTGTAGTCCCTGGCACTGAAGGGAACCTATTTCGGATGTGCCTCTTATGAAACAGCAGAATGCCTTCAGTGAAAGTAGCTAATGGCGGAAATGGGTTGGCCCAATACCCCATGCTGATGTTGTAATTGGTTAGGGACATGTGCACCTCCACTTCCAGATCCAAGCCAGCCCCAGAACCACGCTGCGCGGGACCCTCGTCTACAGACCGCCCGGGCCTCGCGCCTCTTCCGCCACCACCATTGCCGACCTCGTCGCACCCCACGCCATCGCCTCCACGGACTACATTCTCATTGGAGACCTGAATTTCCACCTCGACAACCGCAGCAACCCCGACTCCACCACCCTCCTTGACAACCTCGCCAACCTCGGACTGAGCAGCTCGTCACCACCCCCACCCACAGAGCCGGACACATCCTCGACCCCATCTTCGCAGGAGGGACAAACATCCACTTCAGCCACGCCACGCAGCCCCTCTGGACAGACCACCACTGTGTACACTTGACCTTCAACACCACCACCGCACCCAAACCCGCCTGCGCCCGCCACGAAGGAACTGGAGTAAGATGACAGAGGAACACCTCATCACCACCCTCCTCCACGACCGACGGCAACTCCGCAGCCAAAAAACTACACCGCTGGATCTCAAGCTGCGCAGACAAGC
The DNA here is from genome assembly GCA_963921515.1 of Calotriton arnoldi. Taxonomy (NCBI): domain Eukaryota; kingdom Metazoa; phylum Chordata; class Amphibia; order Caudata; family Salamandridae; genus Calotriton; species Calotriton arnoldi. The sequence continues at coordinate 2,735,594 of CAWUFW010000680.1, forward strand.
TCGCACCCCTCCGCTGCCCCATCAAACAACGCCCCCTGAAGTCCGCCTGGTTCACCACCAACCTCGAAGAAGCCAGGCGCTCCTGCAGACGCCTCGAGAAACTCTGGAGGAACAGGAAAACCACCAAAGATCAGAACACCTACAGGAACGCCATGACTGAATACCACCAGCGCATAAGAGCCACCAAGCGGACCTTTATCAAGAACAAAATCCACACCAACGCCAGTAACGCAAAAGAACTAGTCAACATCATACAGCAATTCATCAAACCCCCCAGCGAAGCCACGGACTTCGCACCATCCCAGGACCTCTGCAACAAGCTCAGCTCCTACTTCCACCTGAAAATCAAGGCCCTCTACGACAACTTCAGCGGACAGACTCCAGACACCACCCCCCTCCCCACCACCAACAACCATCCCACCATCACCACCTGTAAACCTGCCACCACCGAAGACACCGCCATGACCATGAAGAACACCCACTCAGGAGCCCCCACGGACCCCTGCCCGCCGCACATCTACCACAGAGCCGCCGCCGCCATAGCACCCGAGCTAGGCCGGACCATTAACGCCTCCTTCGAATCCGGCATCTTTGCTGACGACTGGAAGTGGGCAGAGGTCAAGCCCCTCCTCAAGAAACCCTCGGCCGACCCGACGGACCTGAAGAACTACCGACCCATCTCTCTCCTTCCCTTCGCAGCCAAAGTCACCAAGAGATTCGTCAATGTCCAGCTGACCACCTTCATCGAAGAGAACACCATCCTCGACTCCTCTCAGTCCGGATTTCGCAGCAACCACAGCACCGAGACCGCACTCCTCGCCGCCACCGACGACATCCGCATGCTACTCGACCAAGGCCTCACTGCTGCCCTCATCCTACTAGACCTCTCCGCAGCCTTCGACACCGTCTCACACCGCACTCTCGCAACCAGACTCCACGACGCCGGTATACAAGGAACCGCCCTCGACTGGATCCGCTCCTTTCTCTCCGGCAGGACCCAAAGGATCAGACTCCCACCCTTCCTCTCCGAACCCACAGAGGTCAACTGCGGAGTACCCCAAGGATCCTCGCTCAGCCCCACGCTCTTCAACATCTACATGGCCCCCCTCGCCGCCATCGTCAGACAGCATGGGCTCAGCATAGTATCCTACGCCGACGACACCCAGCTCATCCTCTCCCTCACGAAAACCCCGAAGACACCAGACTCTGCTTCCAGGAAGGAATGAAGGACATCGCAGCATGGATGAACAACACCTGCCTGAAGCTCAACTCGGAGAAGACAGAGGTCCTCGTCCTTGGACCCTCCTCCACCGCCTGGGACAACACCTGGTGGCCTTCCGCCCTCGGAAACCCACCCACTCCATCAGACCACGCCCGGAACCTCGGCATCATCCTAGACTCCTCCCTCACCATGACCCGCCAGATCAACGCCGTCGCCTCCACCTGTTTCAACTCCCTCCGCAAGACCTTCAAGTGGATCCCCCCCGAATGCAGAAAGACCGTCACCCATGCACTGGTAACCAGCAGACTGCACTACGGCAACGCCCTCTACGCCGGAATAAAAAGACCCCTGCTTCACAAGCTCCAAACCATCCAGAACACCGCAGCCAGACTCGTCCTCGGAACCCCTCGTCACGAGCACATGACCCAGCACCTACGAGACCTCCACTGGCTCCCCGTCGAGAAGAGAGTAACCTTCAAGCTACTCATCCACGCCTACAAATCCCTCCACAACATCGGACCCAAATACCTTAACAAGAGAGTCACCTTCCACGTACCCAAAAGGAACCTCCGCTCCGCCAACCTCGCCCTGGCAGTGACCCCACGCATTCCCAGAACCCGAGCAGGCGGAAGAGCCTTCTCCTTCGTCGCAGCAAAGTCCTGGAACGAGCTCCCAATCAACATCAGACGCTCCCCTTCTCTGCACACCTTCAGGAAGAGCCTCAAGACCTGGCTTTTCGAATGATCCGGAGCTAGCCCCCTCCTCCCCCCCCAGCGCCTTGAGACCCTCGCGGGTCAGTAGCGCGCTTTACCAACCCTGATTGATTGATTACCCCATGCTGATGTTGTAATTGGGTAGGGACATGTGAACGACACAGCAACATTTCAAAAGATAAAGAGGGCTGGCTCAAGGCCACTATAACTTAATATATTATACAATTTTAGTAAAATCAAAAGGTCCTGGCTTACACCAGACCTAATCAGTCAATCTCTACCTACCAGGACTGACTGGACCCAAACACTCCTTTCATTCCAGACATGCAGAGGGGGCCTAAAGAATCCCAAAGGAACCTCGCAGTTCTCACTGCGTCCTCTTACTGCTTTGTGCTCACAGAACTCTTTGTTGATTTGTAATATTTTTGTGAATAGTAGTCGTTGAGGTAATTTCATATATTATTAGAATGTGTATATAACTTGCTGTGCGCTGCCATTGTTTCGCTGTCTGTGACCATTCACCCATACTGCTCCATGTTAAATGAAGGCCGAGGCACCATATTAACCTTGCTTTCCTGCTCCTGTATTCTGAAGTGATGAAGAGGCATTGAAGCTTTGCAGGTTATGAATACAAACGATGACATGAAGGAGGCCACCTCAGGGGGCCGCTTCTGTGTTCTCTAGAAACATCAAAGGCAAGCATCTGGTCTTTCGCGGAACAGACAACAGAGCTAACTGCTCAAGCAGGTTTTGTGTGTTTTACAAATCACAGTATAAATAAAAGCAGAAAAAAAGATGAGACTGCCATTTCAACTTCGTCTTCTAATAAGTGCTTTGAGAATGCCACCGCTCATGAAATCGTCGCCAATGAGATCAGTGGGAGCAACACCAAAAACCACGGAGAGAACACCGTTTGGTGCTGCAGACACAATATTTAAAAGTGTAGAGGGAAGGTTTACTCTGTTCTCTGGTGTTACACCCACTCAGGTGCATAATGGATTGCCCCGAGAGCAGCTACGCTTTGTAGGATGGAGAAAAACTCAAGGTTTCTCTTCTAATGCCACAGTCTTTACAGGTTTTCAGTGGATTTATTGTTTAACTTTCTTTCTACACAACTGCTGCAATTTGTAACCTTAATGTAAACCTGACACATAATTGAATAAATGTATTGTTTATGTAAAGGTGTTATGCCTACAATGGGAATCAAAATATATTGTCTGACTCAGTAGTGGAACTGAATTGGCTATCAGATTTCACTACTCCAGTATTTCTCTAGATGCTCTCTGCCCACGTTCACCATCTTTAGCCTTTCAATTCACATTAAGGCGGATGTGACCCCTAAGCAAGCAGTTCCAGGGACACAGTCTGTAGCGACTTTGTTTTGGCCTGCATCGTCGGGCTAATATATGGGAAAAACTGCATCCTCCTACCTTCCACTTGCAAAGCACTTATCAGAAGCACCACCTTTTTAAGAATAAGGTCATAAACGTCCAGGTCACAATAGATCACAATGACCGTACTGCACCCACTTTCTCTTGGGAAGCCCCCTCGCCGAGATGGGAGTCTATATGCGGTCTTGATCGATCAGAGGACTGCCAGAGTACCCAAGGTGGGAATTACTCCCGAAAAATGCTTCCATCTTTTTTATCACCGAACCCACCAGCCTTTTCTCCTTGCTTGAGATTATGTCTACATTATGTCACTGTAAATGGTGTATACTGTTGTTTAAAAGGCATCAGAAACGTCGTTCGTTCCCACCTTCAGCACGACAAGCTGTACAGGTCTGCACTTATCCCAGCGAAACCGTTATCCCCCAGCCATTTCAGGGATTGCTCTTCCCTTCATTGGCTGCTGGCAGTACATCTCCACCTGAGGCTGCACCAGCCCTTCTCCTTCACAGGTGCTACCGGAGCCTCCCACACCGCCCATTTCTCCCAGGCTCCACCTTGCCATCCTCGCCAACTTTAAGAACACACACTTCCAGTGCCACAGATTTAGTAGCCTAGAGCCCACCACTGTGTGCCAACTTTTATCGTTGTTGTAGTGCTCTTAGCTAAACAATGGAAATTACATAAGTGCTCAAAAAGAAAACAAACTCCGCACACCGCCAGACTCTGTCACCTCCAGAGAGCATTTTTACTTTAGTAGGAGCATCTCAACCCCCCACCATGACAAAATATATTTTGCTACCGTTTTCTAATTGCTTTTGTATAGTGCGTCACTCCATTGATTAGGCTCCAAAGCACATTGGCAGACAGACCGGATGCTGTATGATGGGGGAGTAATTGGTTGGAAGCTTGTTGAATTGCATTGTCTCCAATGTGGGAAGCGGACAACTAAGCAGAGGGTTTTAGTGCATAGGAAGTCTTGGCGCTCAGCAAATTTACGTTCCGTGTGAATGGGTGAACTAGTAAGTATGGTGCTGACCAGGAAGGGGAGACCCTTAAAACCCCTCAATGTGTGTAGGGAGAACCCTACAACAAAACAGTCTAGCTAAATGCTGTGCACACATACAAGGTAAAACAAGTAAATACAATAATTGATGCAAGCAATCTGTACAGAGTTCTTGAGTGTAGCTGAAAGTTCTTTATTATGATGAAAAACGCAACCAGCCGACACGTGTTTCGTCAGGGATGAGTAGTCCCTCGACTCTTCAGGGCTGGGAATGATCCAAATAATAGCGTAAAACCATGGCAAAGGGTAACTGTAGCGGGAGAGCATAGACTCTCTTATCGCATGCGTGGAGGTCACCAAGGCACACGTGGAACCCTAAAAACCATAACCAAACTCAGGTGGATGCGGTGAGCTAAAAACTCATGCGTCATCATGTGGGCATGAATGACATAACAGTCTAAAAGATTACACTGTATCATATATTGCTGAAACATGACCCAATCCAAAGAACTACAAGAGTAGTCGTGTGACGCCAGTAAAACAATTTAAGGTGAAAGAAAAAAGCAAGCAATATGGTGCAGCGCAAACGGAAAGGTTTCTAATGCAGTGTTCAAAAAGTAGTAAGAGAGAAAAAAGAAAATGAAAGGGGGTAAATTGGGAAAGGGGGTAGCAGAAGTATATCGCAGAATATATGTGGGAAATGCCTATAGAACAAAATACAGTATTAAAGGTACCTGTAGGGAGTTGCGTGTACACGGTATCGTCTACAAAGTAAAGGGACAACACAAGAGTGTGCTAATGTCAATGTACTTATTGATCCAAGTGGAGACATGTCGTAAGGATCAAAATAAAAAAACTATAATCATTTAAGATTCTTACCCCGTAGCCAGTGATAATTCCAACCCGGCAGGGCACGCTTGTTACAGGGTGGAAATTCAAAACAGCAAAAATTTGAAGCGTCTGAGGAAATGTGAAAGAAAACCCAGTTACAAGGGAATCAGCTAAAGGTATATGTAGTAAGTTCCAAGAACCAGAAAAGGAAGGCATCCACACACTACCTGTCATAAGTCGGAGTAATGCAATAAGTGCTGTGAACAAAAAAAGGAGGAATACATTTTTTTAGGATGGAGCTTAATACAACAAAAGGAAAAGGTAACGCAAAAAGATGTAAAAATATGTATGGGAGGTAGTCTCTCACCGGAAAGCCGGTGATAATTCCAACCCGGCTATCCTGATGCGTATTCAAGGATATAATGTGGAAAGTGATACTCTGTAAAAGATGATAAAGAAAAGAAATAAACACACTGAGCGTCAATGTCCTTCAAATTCATAAGTCATGTGACATATTAGTGATATATGACCATGCTAGAATAAACTAAGACCAGATCTCACCTTAGTTAAAATATAACAATAAACAGGTGCCGCGAGTAGGGGATACGTCAAATTCCAATACGATTAAAGTGATTCGGAGTGCTTGATTCCAACGGGTACAGTCTGTATCAAAATTAAGGTATGGCCTAGGCACGTGTGTGTGCTACCAATGTCCCTGTAAATTAAAGACAAAAAACAACCCGGCTAAGCGAAAATAGCAAAGGTCAGATCCGTGTTTAGAACCTTCATGACCAAAACACGATACTAAGGTAGAGTCACACAAGTAAAAGGCGGTACTCGCACTTACTCAGTAGAAAGAATATTTGCGCGTCCTAGCGGCACAGGTTTCGTGGTAGGTGTGTACTCACGAGAGGAGACCCGGAAGTGATTATATAGTCACTACCCCGAAAAAACAACTAGACTGTGGAATGCAAGTCAAGAGTTCCCGTTGAGGTAACGCGAGACTAGAAGCAAGATCACGTATATTACGTGCAACTGACGTGAAGCGAGCAAAGTGTAATGCCGTCATAAATGAGCGTGATACGGACACAGAGAAAAGGGTCAATTGTCCTAATTCGAATAATAAGTACTGGAGAAGAAGCAATGAGAGCAAAACGTTAAGTCTCATAACATATTAAAAACAAAAAACCGGGAATGGTAAGGCCCGAAATAAGGAAGAACAAACGCACTGAAAGCGGAAATAGGTGAAAACATCCTAAGGAGAGTACGAGAGCTAAAATAATATAAAATAAAAATAATAGTAAAACCGGAACGTATGGAAACCTGTCCGGTAAAGCGCCAAAATCAAGTGATGGTGACTTACACAAGATATTAAAATGACAGGAAGTATACACACACAATGATTATTACATATGGTATACACATTATGTTATGAGCAATAGATCATACATGGATACAACTCTGTCGCAGTTCATGTCAGCTGTAAGCGGGGTGTGCTAAAACCATCACATTCCTATTTTGTATTTAGAGAAATACAGCTATCCATGTCAATATTACAAATGTTGAGATTGAATGATTATTAAAGGAATTTCTTTGTTGACATTGCCTAAAATTAAGACTCTTTTATCATAGGTCAAAGTGTAAATATTGCACATGGTAGAGACATAAACCACCCCATACGCAGTACACACAGCGTGTGAATGACCAGATGCACTATAACAGTATAACATTACTATTTCAAGTTCAAAGACACAGATAATAAAGTATACGTTAAAAACTAGAAAGGACATCATGGAAAATCTTTTATGACATACATTCATATTCAAAATCTTATACCAAGATCGAAGTGTGCATCTGTACTATGAAAAAACTTAGTTAGGGTAGCAAGATAACACAAGTCGGTGTGGGTGTACATCTAGCAGACAGGGCATGAAAGTTATTCACCCAAAAATATTGCATCTCTGAATCGCAATTAAGACCATGTTCCACCGTGTGAAGGCGCATGATCCATGTAGCCTCAGTTCGCCTCAGTCGCAGTTCCCTGTTACCCCCTCGTGGACTTAGGTCAATTGTTTCTATTCCAAAAAATAAGAAGCACTTACGTGGGCCCTGTGTGGGGCACATTGCTCCATGTATCCCTACAGGATATCTCGCATCCTGTTGATGCAATGCCCTGATGTATTCGATCTTTAAGGGGTCTGATTGTGCTACCCACGTACTGTTTCCCACATGTGCATTCAATTATGTAGATAACGAATCTGGTGGTACAGTTGATATTGGATCTGATCTCATAGGGTCTGTTATCGTGTCCGTGGAAATTCTTCGTTTTGTGTTTGGCCCATTTGCAAACCCCACAGCAACCACATTTGTAGAAACCCACAGTATGTGTAGTTAGCCAGGTCTGTGTACTGTTTATTTTAGGCACCGTGGGACTTAATCTGGTGCGTAAAGTTTTGCCACGTCTGAAGGTGATTTGTGGGTGATTGGTATCAAGGAAATGTCAGTCTGTAGAATACCCCAATGCTTGATGAGGCTTTTCCTCAAAGTATGACTAAGATCATTAAAATCTGTGACCATGCGAACCTTGTGATCCCCAGTGGGTTCCTTACTCTTGATTAGTAAAGTATCATCCCGCTTTACGTGGGAGATTCTATTTACAGCTCGTTTGAGGTTTTGGTCGGAATATCCTCTCTTCTTAAATCTCTGTTTCATGTCTCTGATACAATTCTGGAACTCAGGTTCCTCACTGCAATTTCTTCTGGCCCTTATAAACTCACCATAAGGAATGGCACTGATTTGGTGAGAGGGGTGGTAACTATCCGCATGCAGTACAGAATTACAGGAAGTGCTTTTGCGGAAAAGTCGGCTGTACAGTTTCTCATTCTTGATATATAATTCAATATCTAGAAAGGTAATGCTGGTGGTGCTGTGTTCCATTGTGAATTGCATACCAAAATTATTGGTGTTAAGGTAAACACTGAACTGTTCCAATTGAGTCTGTGTGCCAGACCAAAGTAAAAGACAATCGTCAATGTAGCGACCCCAAAAGATGATAGAATCAGTCCATGGTGCACCATTGGTCCCCCAGATGCAATCATTTTCTAAGCAGCCCATAAACAGATTCACAAATGATGGGGAAAATTTAGAGCCCATTGCCACTCCTCTGATCTGTTTATACCACTTATTCTCAAAGATGAAGAAATTATTGTTGAGAATAAGGTGCATCATGGTGAACAACATTTCATTGTGCAACCACTGTGTTGCTGGTCTCTTATTGAGTAGTCGTGTTACTGCTTGTTCAGGTTGGATACTGGTATAAAGAGATACCACATCTAAGGTGGCAAGGATCATAGGTTGCCACCGTACGTCTGAGAGTATACTAAGGATATGCTTGGTGTCCTGAATATATGAAGCTAAATTTCGTACTAGAGGACCTAAAAAAAGATCAACATATTCAGCCAATTTTTCGGTGGGGCCCCCGATTCCTGACACAATAGGTCTACCAGGGGGAAAGGGAAGATGCTTATGAATCTTGGGTAGCGTGTATAGGCATGGGAAGGTGGGTCTAAATACCTTCATGTATGTGTATTCGTCGTCATCTAGAAGGCCCTGGGTATGCCATTCGGAAAGGTGTTTATTGATTAAGGTAGTAAGGGGCCCTATTGGATTGTGAGTCACAAGTTCATAGCATGTGTCATCATTCAGTTGGGACATGATCTCGTTGTTGTAGTCCACCCGGTTCATGACCACCACATTACCTCCCTTATCTGCCTCCCTGATAAGTATGTCATTGTCATTCGCTAATGCCCTTAGTGCTAGTCGTTCACCCTGTCTGAGGTTGTCATGATGTTTGTTTCTGGTTGTAGTCCTTTTAGAGTCAAACTTGTTTAGATCTTCAAGCACCCGTTTATAAAAGGTGTCAATCGCATTGCCACCTGGGAGAGGGGGCGTCCATTTGGATTTATTTTTGAGACCACTTGATATGGTGGTGTCGTTGTCTATATCCAATTCCTCCAGTAATCTTACCATGGTGTATGGAGATTCTTCTATATCAGTTAGGGAAAGTAAAAGTTTAGTAGCCTGCACATCTTGAGTGCTGGGAACACCAAACACATTATCACAGGGAATGTTTGTAACTTTTTTTATTGGCAATAGGGTTGCAAGCAAAGAACTTCTTGAGCTTCAGACCTCTAATAAATTTGAATAGATCAATCTTTAGTTTACAGATGTCACCTGATTCACGTGGATTGAAGCTCAAGCCTTTGCTCAATAATGATTCCATATCCTTAGAAAGATCTTTAGAGGAAAGGTTCACCACTTGTACATTCATTCCTGCCTCCTCTACTTGTTCCTCTCGTTGCCTGACCTCAGTCTCTTTCTGTAATCCTCTTTGTCTGCCTCTTTTACCTCTTCGGGTTTTGTGTCTGGTCCCCCCCGTGTGCCCTGGGTTCTGTTCCCTCTTCGTATGGTTCTGACCTCCCGTAAAAAAGAAGATTCTACGCGTCTCGTACCTGAATTGTTCTCAGCCTCGCTGTCACTAGACACTGGTGCACTCAATGATGTGGAGCTTGAGGAAATGGATATCGTATCCACTCTGGATGATCTGTCCTGTTGTGAGCCTGTTTGTACTAAAGAGTCATATTTTCTGGCATAGGTGAAAACTCTGCCTACCTTGTAGTCAATTTCATCACGTTTTAATTGTCTAGCCTTCCTGTCTTTAATTTCATTTTGGTGGGTTGATAATATGTCTTTTAGAATGGAGTAGTTTTTCTCAGTGGCCTCTTTGAGGTTGAGGTCTCTGATTTCTTTCTATAGGATGTCAATTTCTGCTTGTAGTCTAACGACCTTCCTCTCAGCACTTTCAATTAAAATCTGTATGAGTGTGTTAGAGTTGACGGTTAAAGCCTCTTCCCATTTAGCCAAGAGGTCCTCATCCAGATCGTCATAGGTAGGGAAGATCTGGGATCGCAAACCTCTTGGGACTCTATTGAGTCTAAGATATTGCTTCAAGGTGGCTCCATCCCACCATCTGGCATTTTCCATTTTTCTGAGCTTTTCTAATTTGAGAAATTTTTCTCTGAGACCCTCCTTGCGTGTAGGGTTACCACTCGTAGAGGGAGTATTCGGGTTAGTACCTTTCGCCAAATTGCCAAAAAGCTCTTCCGCTTCCCTGTCTCTGTCCATCTTGGAAATTGGCAATAGAATTCAAAAAATATATACGCAGCGGCAGCCCTTCCTAATCCAATGAGTAGACAACTAAGCAGAGGGTTTTAGTGCATAGGAAGTCTTGGCGCTCAGCAAATTTACGTTCCGTGTGTCTGGGTGAACTAGTAAGTATGGTGCTAACCAGGAAGGGGAGACCCTTAAAACCCCTCAATGTGTGTAGGGAGAACCCTACAACAAAACAGTCTAGCTAAATCCTGTGCACACATACAAGGTAAAACAAGTAAATACAATAATTGATGCAAGCAATCTGTACAGAGTTCTTGAGTGTAGCTGAAAGTTCTTTATTATGATGAAAAACGCAACCAGCCGACACGTGTTTCGTCAGGGATGAGTAGTCCCTCGACTCTTCAGGGCTGGGAATGATACAAATAATAGTGTAAAACCATGGCAAAGGGTAACTGTAGCGGGAGAGCATAGACTCTCTTATCGCATGCGTGGAGGTCACCAAGGCACACGTGGAACCCTAAAAACCATAACCAAACTCAGGGGATGCGGTGAGCTAAAAAAATCATCACGTCATTATGTGGGCATGAATGACATAACAGTCTAAAAGATTACACTGTATCATATATTGCTGAAACATGACCCAATCCAAAGAACTACAAGAATAGTCGTGTGACGCCAGTAAAACAATTTAAGGTGAAAGAAAAAAGCAAGCAATATGGTGCAGCGCAAACGGAAAGGTTTCTAATGCAGTGTTCAAAAAGTAGTAAGAGAGAAAAAAGAAAATGAAAGGGGGTAAATTGGGAAAGGGGGTAGCAGAAGTATATCGCAGAATATACGTGGGAAATGCCTATAGAACAAAATACCGTATTAAAGGTACCTGTAGGGAGTTGCGTGTACACGGTATCGTCTACAAAGTAAAGGGACAACACAAGAGTGTGCTAATGTCAATGTACTTATTGATCCAAGTGGAGACATGTCGTAAGGATCAAAATAAAAAAACTATAATCATTTAAGATTCTTACCCCGTAGCCGGTGATAATTCCAACCCGGCGGGGCACGCTTGTTACAGGGTGGAAATTCAAAACAGCAAAAATTTGAAGCGTCTGAGGAAATGTGAAAGAAAACCCAGTTACAAGGGAATCAGCTAAAGGTATATGTAGTAAGTTCCAAGAACCAGAAAAGGAAGGCGTCCACACACTACCTGTCATAAGTCGGAGTAATGAAATAAGTGCTGTGAACAAAAAAAGGAGGGATACATTTTTTTAGGATGGAGCTTAATACAACAAAAGGAAAAGGTAACGCAAAAAGATGTAAAAATATGTATGGGAGGTAGCCTCTAACCGGAAAGCCGGTGATAATTCCAACCCAGCTATCCTGATGCGTATTCAAGGATATAATGTGGAAAGTGATACTCTGTAAAAGATGATAAAGAAAAGAAATAAGCACACCGAGCGTCAATGGCCTTCAAATTCATAAGTCATGTGACATATTAGTGATATATGACCACGCTAGAATAAACTAAGACCAGATCTCACCTTAGTTAAAATATAACAATAAACAGGTGCCGCGAGTAGGGGATACGTCAAATTCCAATTCCAATACGATTAAAGTGATTCGGAGTGCTTGATTCCAACGGGTACAATCTGTATCAAAATTAAGGTATGGCCTAGGCACGTGTGTGTGCTACCAATGTCCCTGTAAATTAAAGACAAAAAACAACCCGGCTAAGCAAAAATAGCAAAGGTCAGATCCGTGTTTAGAACCTTCATGACCAAAACACGATACTAAGGTAGAGTCACACAAGTAAAAGGCGGTACTCGCACTTACTCAGTAGAAAGAATATTTGCGCGTCCTAGCGGCACCGGTTTCGTGGTAGGTGTGTACTCACGAGAGGAGACCCGGAAGTGATTATATAGTCACTACCCCGAAAAAACAACTAGACTGTGGAATGCAAGTCAAGAGCTCCCGTTGAGGTAACGCGAGACTAGAAGCAAGATCACGTATATTACGTGCAACTGACGTGAAGCGAGCAAAGTGTAATGCCGTCATAAATGAGCGTGATACGGACACAGAGAAAAGGGTCAATTGTCCTAATTCGAATAATAAGTACTGGAGAAGAAGCAATGAGAGCAAAACGTTAAGTCTCATAACATCTTAAAAACAAAAAAAACGGGAATGGTAAGGCCCGAAATAAGGAAGAACAAACGCACTGAAAGCGGAAATAGGTGAAAACATCCTAAGGAGAGTACGAGAGCTAAAATAATATAAAATAAAAATAATAGTAAAACCGGGAACGTATGGAAACCTGTCCGGTAAAGCGCCAAAATCAAGTGATGGTGACTTACACAAGATATTAAAATGACAGGAAGTATGCACACAATGATTATTACATATGGTATACACATTATGTTATGAGCAATAGATCATACATGGATACAACTCTCTGTCGCAGTTCATGCCAGCTGTAAGCGGGGTGTGCTAAAACCATCACATTCCTATTTTGTATTTAGAGAAATACAGCTATCCATGTCAATATTACAAATGTTGAGATTGAATGATTATTAAAGGAATTTCTTTGTTGACATTGCCTAAAATTAAGACTCTTTTATCATAGGTCAAAGTGTAAATATTGCACATGGTAGAGACATAAACCACCCCATACGCAGTACACACAGCGTGTGAATGACCAGATGCACTATAACAGTATAACATTACTATTTCAAGTTCAAAGACACAGATAATAAAGTATACGTTAAAAACTAGAAAGGACATCATGGAAAATCTTTTATGACATACATTCATATTCAAATGTGGGAAGCGCTTTAGTCTTGTGCGTGATTGACCAAATTAGTACTCTTAAACTGATTAAGGTGGCAGCGCTTAATTGCATAGTAGAAGGTAGACAGCTGAAGGATGGTACATATCTGCTTTACATTTATTTATGTGATGCAAAATAATGGCCCTTAGACATATGAATGCAACAATGCTGCCAACCAAATGGTTATTTATTCTAAACAATAATCAAGAAAAATGTTCTTTGTAAAAGCATTGTATAACGAACGGCGCAGGGGGTGTGAGTGAAAAACGCACTCTGTGCTCTCTCATTGGCGATACACAGATGTGACAACAGTGATAAAGAGTGTATCTAAAAACAAGAATAGCACAGCCCATTCTTGGCCAATCAACAATATAGAGAACGGTTTGCGATTTCAGTAGATATTTCGGTCCTTAATGGGATAATTTCAGGACTCTAGATATAACTGAGCCCGAGAATCAGAAGTAAAAATGGATCTTGCAAAAGACTCCAGGGGTAATGCAAAAATTAGCAGTCCCTAGGTGTGATACTTGAGTATAATGGTCCAAAACTCTGGAAGGAGGGCTCGGGGAGCAAAATGGAGGTGTCCCCAAGCCAAAGGAGACGATGCCCACTGGCTAGTGTGTAGCATGAGCCTCTCCATGCGAAAGTGGTCCCAAATGGGGAGCAAACAAGAAAATTCGGCGTGGCGTGACAGGAACAGCATCCTGACAGCGAAGTAAACAGCACTGTTCACCAAAACGACTTTCTTTCATGATACATTGATGCTGAAAACCTGGACATCTTTTCTCCCAAAGGTTGTATCGCTGTGTAACGTGGATAGGTCCTTGCCATTTTTTCTTTGCCACATTCATGGAGAGGCTCCACCGACTTGACCTGTGGACAGCCCTCAGTTTTTATATGCAGCACGTTGAGAATTGTCCTGTGAATAAAGACATGCTATGAACTAGCCATGAATTAACCTCTTGAGGACTTACATGTTCACTCCACAAAGAGCCAAAGTTGCCTCAACAGCATTGGTGAAGGGTATTCCAGTCTGAGACAGATGTCAGACTGCAACATGTGTGTCTGTGCTTACATTCGTTGTCACTAACGGGGCAGTGCAAGGTAGTTGAGGAGTCCGATGGCACCACCTGCCAGTACGCATGAGCATTTGCGCTTCAAAAAATCCAGATCCAGTCTGGATCACCTGCTACCTGATAGGCCTTACTACGCAACTTGGAGATATAAAAGTTTCGGCATGAAAATTGACCCGGTTTGGCGATGCGTGTAACTGCGGTATTTCAGTTTAGCTCGGCTGCCACCCAGAGAAACCTAGCAAATGCAGACATTTCTGAAAACCAGGCATCCTGGGAAGTCCATGGTATGACTTGTGTGGTTCTGTCTAAATGTTCTTACCCAGAATGCCCTGCATATCTCCCTCAGATTTCTATGAGAGAAAGTTCCAGAATCTGCAGGGATTCACAAAATTTCTACCATCCAGCGTTCCTACACTTCTTGTGTTAAAACAATACCCATCTTGTGTGGCTGGGCTTATAGCCCACAACAGGAATGGATGAAAACTGTGATAGTATGAAGTCAATGTGTTCTTTGCATGGTGTGTTGTTTAGTCTGTTCTTTTTCTCAGATAATTGGCCCAGACACGTCCAAAGGGGCTGAGCCCCCCCCTTCTGTTACAGAAGAGTGGCATATTTGAAGCCATCTTGATGGAATCAAAGCTTTAAAATCTAAAGCATTATCTTTACAAGTTAACAAAATGAGTAGGTTATTTTTCTCATGGAAATTAGGGTTAGTGCTGAGGAAAGCTAACATGAGGACACATGTTCTAGGGATTCTCAAATAACTTCCTCATCCATTTAAGTAAAACATTCTGACATGCAGAGTGAAACATTTACTTCCAACACTAGCAGCAGCCTGTCAATTAACTCCCTAGTGCTGGCAGAATTGCCATCATTAAAATGGTGGTCCTTCCCCGCTTTCTATACTTATTCGTCAATATTTCTATAGTTTTGACAACCAGTTTCTTCAACACACTTCGCAGCATGGTCACTAAATTGTTATGGGCCGGTAGACAACCAAGAATCGGCTGGCAAACATTAACTATGCCATACGCGCGGGGGGTCGGAGTCCCTGATTTCTATTTTTACTACCTAGTTGCACAGGCACATTTTGCTTACTATTGGTACCATCCTGATGCTCAATTACAGTACCTGAATCCTGAGTGCACACAGGCTCGTCCATATCCCCTATCCACTATCACGCCACAACGCCTACCCAGGACTCCCTCGGAAATACAGATGCTCCAGACCACTTGTTGGGCCTGTACCAAGCTACAGCGCTATCTTGGCTTTGATCTCCTATACTCTCCACACATTCTTCTTCCTGACAATCCTTGGCTCCCAATGACGACGGAAGCTCTAGCTAAGTGAACTTTGGCCATGTGCCAAATTCGCAGAGTGGGCGACCTCTTCGTGGACGCCAGGCTGCGTACTGTAACCTCTCTGTCGGATGGGCATAATGTGTCGTATATGGACAGATTTCTTTTGCACAGACTTTACAATACTATTCGCTCCAGACTCCCATCTTCTTCAACAGAGCCGATGGAATTTCCACCGCTCACCATGGTCATCACGACCCTGAGTAATGCCCACTTGATTTCCCAACTATATATATCATTCATCGCTATTGCTAAGGCCTGCAGTGGGAGGGAAGGCCCGGGCGGCATGGGAGAGAGATCTGGGTTCCCTGCTACCGGATACTACCTGGCTCTACTGTTGTGAACTGACATGGATTGTATCCAATAATCACTGACATAAATTGCTACACTTTAAATACTTACACAGGCATGCACTACCCCGCACCTCATAGCCAAAATTGACCCCACCAAATCCCGCTGTTGCTCTAGATGAGCAACGGAGCACGCCACCTTCTCACATCTAGCATGGAAGTGTTCCCCAATACTAGCCTATTGGGAGGAAATTTTATTGCTGCTATCACGGATGCTTGAAGTCAAACTTGTCCCAACCACACTGTTGGCATAGTTGGGCTATGTTAAGCTATTGCCTGTGGGAGTTCGGCGATTTGCCGCTATTGCTACATTATTGGCCAAATGGCAAATATCTTTACAGTGGGGCAGCACCATTGTGCCGACAGCGAGGGCATGGCTTCAGGACTTAATGTACTGCAATACCACGAGCGATACCTATGCTACATTACAAACACCAACCTCCAGACCTAAAAATATATGGCCGCCATTGCGGGACTTCTTGTTGCTTTATCCTAAGGAGGGATGGGGGTCCACCGCGGCTGATGCTTACCTCACAGGGTCCCATGTGACTGTAACCATGCAAACACTAATGTCCTTGATCCCCTGGGATACCTTTGCTGGATTCCTATCGCCATGTTCTTCGACTACGGCACCTTGCCTGCTGCGTATTATGGTTCCATCTCTGTCCTCCTCCCCCATTTTTCCCCGTTGCAATGTCCTTTTCACCTGGTGTCACATATATTATTTTATTCCTTTTTTTACTTATCGATATGCTCTTTAATGTACACTCTGTTTTTTTTTTATACACATGCTGGTGACTGTCTCATGTATTTGTTAACCCTGTTTTTGTTTTTATCCTTACTCTTCTCTCTTTGTTTCTGCTGTTGTAAAACACATTAAATAAAGTGTTTAAAAAAATTAACTCCCTTGTAAGCAGGTTCAGCATCACCACATTGTTCTCATGAAAAACTAGAGTGCCACCATTTTATATTCAAGACTAAGGTGAGGCATCCCTGAATGCCATTTTGTTAGAATAGGAGGTGGTGAATTTAAAGTATCTCTTAGAGAGCAGGCTGAAGTTAACGAGCATTGAGGTGTGGGATTTTAGTGATTTTCAGCATAATCTATTTTTAAGGGGCTAAAAATAGAGAGATGTCTGCATAAGTATTGCAATCTCTTTACACAGCTATTTACTCATCTACTCAGTCGCTTAACAGCCACCTATTTTTAGAATTAGATCATATGTATATTCATTATTCATGTTCCAAGGCAAAGCACGTTCATGGGGCCTGGAAACCCCTTTAAAATTCTACTCAAGCAGTACCTCAATGACAAAAGACGTGCTCACTGGAATTCAAGTGCAATGCAGTGTTTAATGTGCTATGCGGACCTGATGCATTTTAACTTGCACACCGAGTCTTTTTCAAGCGGGTCACCATCTTGTTTCAGGAAGTATATATGCAATCCTCATAGAAACAATAGAAGTACTTGAAAGTGCACAAAATTGCACCAAATCTTTCATTTATAATATATTTCAACAGATTAATTCATAGTGGGGTAGAAAAATACAACTAAACATTTTGAATTTCACAGTAATTCGAATTCTAACTTGTCATTTCCGCAAATCTTACATTGTCGTATGGAAATCATTTTCCTTGTATAATTATATTGTTTTACACAATTCTTGTTTAGGTCTCTCTAAGACATACAGCAACGCTCTAACCTTGAGTAAAGCAAGTCTCCCTGCCTGAGCTTGAACGCCTAGAAGGAGGTAGTGTGGAACCAGGGAAGAACAGATGTTTTCCTAGCATGAGCGCACAGTAAAATGCTGCAGGACGCAAGAGCAGAAGCCAGTTAAATCCAGCCTTATGTAATAGTGAGCTAGTGGCTGACAGTGTACCCTGAATTTGTCATGCATCCGCATGAGGTTATGCAAGGTCTGTTCGATTGCAAGCATGCGCCAGAGACCAGTGAACCAGGGGCTGCAGTTTTCCAGTAGAAAGAGGTTGGCTGTTTCACAGAACCCCCCCCCATGTGGCTAAAGTTTAGTTGTGGAAAGTGATGCCCTCACGTTGTTCTTGCTTGATCCAGAGCAAAAGGACTTCAGGTGAAGCTGGTATCAGGTAATTTAAATTGAGTTTGATGTGCCCAAACACTCCCTTACAAAATGTTTGAATGAGTGCACAGGACCACTATATTTTAATAAATGTTATCCCTTCATTCTCACATCTCCATTCATCTATCCAAAGCCACATTAAATATATGACTTAGGCATACTGGAGTAAGGTACCATTGATAAACTTGTTTCTCGTTGGGAAATACTTCAAAAGCGCTTGAGGTATCCTGCCACAACTTTTCCCACTGTTGGTCGGAAACCTAAACTCCCAGATCCTCTTCCTATTTATACTGGAATGTATGTTTACCCACTGGCTTGCTAAGGAGTAAATGGTGCATGGTAGACAGCAAACACTTTAAACCAGAGAGGTCGTGTGCCAATTTCTCAAATGGTGTTAATCGTCTTGTTGCCTCCTGACCTAGTTAAAGGGTGAAGAGCCCAGTGTTGGAGTTGTCAATATTGTAGTTGGCTCGATTCTGGGATCTTAAATTCCACTTCGTATTTTTTAGAGTATTTGATTTTCCCTCCCTGATTGAAAAGATGTTGCATTCCCCTGGTGTCCAATCTGAGAGAAATGTGCCCCTCAACCTAGGAGCGATGGCCGGATTACCTACTGTTGGCATGTTAGGAGAGGGAACAGTAATTAGACCTGCCTTCAAAATTACTTGGCCCCAGATTTCAAGGGCCATTTTGTGGTAGTGGCCAAATAGATATTTTTGGGGTGCTGCATTCTATCTAGCCAGGGGAGGCCTCACAGCGATCTTCCACACATCTACCCTGTCCATGAACATCCTTTTTGTCACTTTTTCTGGCCAACCATTCAGACGTGTACCTTAAGTGGGCCACCCTGTCGCACAACAACTAATCAGGGAACTCAAGATGCTCTCCCTCCTTTGGGGTTGACACTAACTGAGCTGGGATGCTGGTTCTTTTCCCTACCCAGACAAATTCAATTATTTGCTTCTGAAGACCTACTATATCAGACTGGGGGCAGTGTACCAGGGGTGTGGGTGGGGGGGTGGGGGGGAGGAGGAGTTGCTTGCGGAAAATATGCAGCACTCTGGGAAGGATGTTCATTTTTTCACCTTAATGTGCACTAGCCAGGAAAATTAAAGAGAGCGTCATAATCTAAGATGCTCTAAAATACTCTGTCAAAGTGGGGGCTGATTGGCTCCTCTCTAATTCTCTACATGGATCGTAAGGTGCAGCTCCAAGTTATTGGTTTGTCAGCTCATTGGAAAGGAGTCGACCTCTGCAGGATCCTTGTTTCCTGAAGGGAGGGACTGGCAAATTCAGGATCATTGATTTTTGTTTATTAACTTTGAATCTGGAGACCCCTTCAAAAGTGTATAGGAACCTCATTTATCAGATTTAGCCCGTTTTGATAAAGTGAGTAAAACATCGTCAGCGAATAGACTGGCCTTGTGTTTCTTCCCCCCATCCCTCCCTCGTGATGATACCCTTTATCTCATCACAGGACCCGATGCCAACAGTGAGGCGCTTGGCTACAAGGGCATAGAGTAGGAGAGACAAGTGACAATCTTGTCTTGTCCCCCTTTAAGAGGAAGATGACCACTGTCCATTCACCTGCACATCCACTGCTGAGATGTTATAGGCCTCTAAGATCTGTTGCCTCTTTCTGTCTCCTCAGCCCAATCTTAGAGCAGACCACTTCTAGGAATTTCCAACTAACCCAGTCAAATACTCTCCCTGCATCCAGAGAAAGCAGGATTTCCAGAACCCCCTTTCTATGTATCTTTTCAGTCTAGTAGACGAGCCTCCGGATGTGTTCGCTGCCTGTCTGTGTTTAATTAAACCAACCTAATCAGGATCTGTTAGCTGGGGCGAGAGGTCTTCCATATGGTGAGTGAGGACCTTAGCAAATATTTTCGCATCAGATGCTAACAACGCAGTGCTACATAGTGCTGGCTCCTTCCCCGGTTTATGCATTACAGCGATTTCTGCCTCACTCGTGGACTTGGTAAATGCTTTAAACAGGTCAGTTAGCTGCCTGCCAATGTAGGACAATAATGCCCTGGAGTTTTTCCTCTCAGTATGGCTTTAAAGGCCAAGTGGAATTCCTCCAAGCCTATTAGACTCTTCAGAACGTCCTCCACACTCCCCCCCCACCTCCCCTTTGCTGGTCAAGAGCTGCCCGCTGCTCTGTGCTGAATGCCTCCGGAAGCCCATCTTTTGCTGAAGCCCTGACTGGTCCCAGTGTACTTGTCCCTCCGCCGGTAGTCTCCAGGCAGTCCAGTGTCTGTTGTGAGGTGATGCCGGAGAGGGGATTCATGTTGTAAGCAGGGGGACCCGGGCCCAGAGGAAAACGGCCTTCATGCCCTGCACTCCCCCAGCAGCACTCGGAGGTGGCCAGGTGTTCCTCTATTCTTGGTCCAAGTGGGTACGGACGGGGCACAAAATAACAGCTGCTGCTGCCGGGCTCCCACACTTCACCTGACTCTGGGGCTGAACAGGAGATACATGGCAACCTCCCTCGCATCTGTTGGTCTTCCTTCTTCTCTGCTTTTCGCCCTTTACCAGCTTCGCCCAGGTGAAGGGCGCTCCTCTGTTCTTTCTGCTGCCACCTGGGTAGTGTTGGCTTGCAGTTAGCCCGAAACCGGTCCCAGGATGCTTGTTTCCGGTCCAGGGAAGACATGGCTTGGCAGTTCGGGCTGGACTGTTCCCATGAGGCACAGGGCCAAGACTGATTTGCATATAGCTGTGTCTGAACTGGGGTGGCGAAGTGAGCTAAAGAACGATGATGGATTCAACCCAGATCTGTGACTGGGGGTGAGTGTCTGAAAAGTTTCAGCGCTCCGTCCATCATCTCCTTGTGTTTGCTTTGTTCGCCCTAAGTTGGCAGGGTATGCCCAGACGTGGGTCCTTTGCTCACTTTGCCACTGGATTCAAGCTAGCCTGGCTGATGAGGGCTGTTAGCCCGAAACCGGTCCCAGGATGCTTGTTTCCGGTCCAGGGAAGACATGGTTTGGCAGTTCGGGCTGGACTGTTCCCATGAGGCACAGGGCCAAGACTGATTTGCATATAGCTGTGTCTGAACTGGGGTGGCGAAGTGAGCTAAAGAACGATGATGGATTCAACCCAGATCTGTGACTGGTGGTGAGTGTCTGAAAAGTTTCAGCTCTCCGTCCATCATCTCCTTGTGTTTGCTTTGGCTTGCAGTAAGAAGGCAGCCAGGCTGGTCCCCACTCTCCCTCCTGTCCTGGCTGTCAAAGCGAGTGAAGCATGTGCCGCTCCCTCTGCTTCAAAGAACTCCGTCACCGGACCATCGTGCTGGGCTGGAGCGGAGCTTTGAATCCCTGCCTGGGGTGGCCACCTACTGTTACACTTTTAATGTCTGTTGCATATGTTTGCAAAAAAATCGAAATAAAATATTTGTAGTCTTGCTAAGGCCACTCCTATTGACTTTTCTAGCTCTTGTATGATGTGTAATAAAGCTGGGTATGGCTAGGAGGAGTCTGTGACAACACCTGCACTAGGGCTCCTGTTCAGCCCACGACGGTGTCCTAAGTCAGTCATTTCTAGGCCCCTACCAGACTCTGTAGGAAGCTCCTCACAGGGATGTTGCTATGCAGCACGCCCCCATCACATTGGCGACGAGGATGGGCGCGTCCTGCGTCCCCTTTTCAGACTGTCCGCCTCCTCCTTCTCCGCATGTGGCGGCCGCACGTTCCCTGCTCAGCGCCGGCAGTGCTAGTGCCATATGTGCGCCCTACAACCATGCCCCTCTCAGCTCCTGCGTGTGGCGAGACAGCGCTCAGCTGTTATGCTGTAAAAGGACACTTGCGGGCACTGGAGGTACGTGGGGCAACCAAGTCCCTGCAAAGGCCGGCGCGACTCCCAAGGCCGGCTCTAGGGCGGTGCGCCCGCACCGGGCGTTGACTTGGGGTGGGGGCGTCATTTTCGAAAATGTGTATCATCATTTTAAAAGCACCTGATGCCTCGTTCCTGGCCTCCAGCAACTTTCAGACATCAATTAAAATGTCAAGCGAAGTCCCGTGATTAATCGTCTTTCTGGAAAGAGACCGGAGGTTTGTCTAGTGGAAATTTTGACTCATCCTAAGGTAGCTCAGAGGGTTAATGTGCCTGCTGCTAAGAAAGTGTACCATGCAGATAACGAAGTGCATATAATGTAAATAGGTCAGTTACTGCTTCTGTCAGAGAGCTCCTTTTGTTACTTTCTAACTCAAAATCCTAATATAGAACATTGAGCTATTAACTGTCACCCTAGAGCTGCTGCAAACTGCAAGGTATATGTTAGAGCTATATGTTTTTTTGCCCAGTCTTTCATTATCCTAATCTTGTGAAAAGGGTTCATTTGGGTAGAAAACAAATCTTATTTTGAAAGAGAACCCTTAACAATGATGTTGCGTTTTAACTTCTGAATTTGTGCTTTTCCTGAATAAGAACTTTAACTATATTGCCTACCAGTATCGATGACATGCCACTCCTACACTGTATCTTGCACTACTGTCTGATGTAACATTTCCTATACACTGATTTACACACATATGATTGTCTCTGTGCAATGTGTGTGTGGTATAAAGTGCTCTGACACCTTACACTGGTATGAGTGATGCTATAAAACTAAATGAATCTGAGAGACCGTGGTTATGGAGACTTGAGAGGCACTGTTAAAGGGTGCTAGTGAGGGAATCCGTGGCAGAGGTGGTCATTGGGGGGGCGCCAACAGACATTGTCGCACAGGGCGCCACCAGCGCTAAAGCCGGCCTTGGCCACTACTCCGAGCGATATAAAAAAACAAATAAATATAAACAACAGGGGAGGGGCACGAATTATCGAACTGTGCCCACTGTCGGACTCTACTGTGGCCTTTTACTGCCTTCACAACTGATGAGCTTTCCTCGGAAAGACCCAGCAGTGGGTTGCAGCCTCCAGGCGTCCCGTGACCACATCGTACCACCACACTCGCCAGGCACAGCTCCTCCTCCACTGTGCTGACACTGGCACTACTTGGCTGCAGAACCACTGAAAAGTATCACACCGGCCACAGTTTCCTACATCCTGGCCATTTAACAATTCATCATTGAAGGCGCTCCCTCCGTGCAGACGCTGAAGTGGGGGGACTGGGTAGAGCCTTTGGAACCATACTTCGAAGCGACAGAGGTCCCTGATGACCAGAAGAGGGCATTCCTCCACCTGGAAGGCAAAAGCATACACAAAGTTTCTAAAACGATCACAAAAGTGACTATTGTAGTTGCCTTCAACTCCTATTGTGAACCTCTGGCCAATCAAGATTATGAACGCTTCATATTCTGACAAGCTAGATAAAGCAGGGAGGAATCGATTGATGCTTTCTACACCAGATTGAAAGAATTTGCTAGCGCATTTGCAGGTGAAAATGAGGAGCTCCGATGGCAGATTATCCAGGAGTGTGCCTCCACAAAACTAAGTGAACACATCCTACAAGAGTCAGGGAAGTCGCTGAATGACATTTTAACTATGGACTGCACCAAAGAACTTTCAAAGGCTGGGCTTCACACATGGAGGCAGCGCTACAGTGGACAGTGAGAGCGGATCAATCAACACCATCACCCACCCACAAGGGCTGAAGAATCCCAAGAAAGCCCCTGACACACCCCAGGCCTGCGGACACTGCAGAGAGGCCGACCATCGTCCCACAGACTGCCCAGCAAAAGGCAAGAAATGCTCTTGGTGTGGAAAGTACAATCATTTCGCGAGAGTCTGCCGGTCTGGAAAAAGTTGGAAATCACACACAACTGTCAACACCTTACTGGAGGCCAGATAAGAAGCAGATGACACGGACGATGATGGAGTTACAGAGTACATGGTACACTTAGTCTTTACCTTCGGCACACCCACTAGGACCTAATGCCAGCTACCACAGTGTCAGATACAACTAGGAACACACCCACTGTAGCGCATAGTAGACACAGGCTCCTCCAATGATATTATGTCTGCAGAAGTTTTCAAGACTTTGAAACCAGCGCAGGCCCTCCAAAAGCCACAGTTCGAGTGCTTGCCTACGGGCAGGACAGACCATTGCCCATGCTGGGAATGTTCAAAGCACCAGTCACACACAGGTCAGTAACTGTGAATACCCATATATATGTTGCACAAGGAGGCCATGGCATGCTTCTCAGCTGCCATATGGCAGAATCCCTACGCATTGTCTACTTCATGTTCAGAGTTGATCACGAAGAATTATTGCATATCTTTACAGAATTCAGAGGCATAAGTTGCATGAGGGGAAAAGTCAAATTGCACATTGACCAATGCATCCAACCAGTGGCACTCCGGCATCGACACATTGCCTTCCATTTGAGGTAACAAGTAGAGAAAGAACTGGAAAAACTAGAGACGCAGGAATCATTGAAAAGGTGTCCGGCCCCAACCCCTGGGTGTCACCTATCACCATCAGAAGGAAACTGAAGCAACCTGGGGAGGTCCACTTATGCATGGACATGAAGCTTCCAAACTTTGCAATAAAGAGGAAACGACATTTGACCCCCCCCCCCACCCTTGACGACCTCATTGGAGCGGACCAGCAACGACATTTCCTCTCATGTCGGATTGAGACGATATAAAATACTTAAATTTGGAATATCAAGCGCTACAGAAGTATTTCAAAACGCTATACAGGAGATGTTGGCAGAGCTATCAGAGGCCATCAATGTAAGCAACAACATCCTGGCATATGCCAAGTCAGTGAAGGAACATACTGTGAGACTGAGAGGTGTCCTATTGCAGATTTAAGAGTCCGGGCTCACGCTACACCAGGACAAATGCGAGTTTCTAAAACAACAGATCAACTTCTTTGGATGCACCTTCTCTACAGGCGGGGTAGCCCCAGATCAGGAGAAAGTTTGAGACATAAAGGAAGCATCTCCGCCATCCAATATCTCAGAAATAAGGAGTTTTTTTTAGGGATGGTCAACTATTATGGCTGATTTATCAAGGACCTGACCACTCTGACACAACCACTGCGGGATCTAACCAAGTCATCAGCCACCTGGACCTGGTGGTAAAAGGCACGAAGGGTTGTTCCAAGCAACTAAGGATGTGCTCTCAGCTGATACCACCCTAGCCTATTTCCACCCACGGAGAGAGACCACCATATCTGTGGATGCCAGCCTAAAAGTGCTAAGAGCCATATTGACATGACGACAAGTGCGGGGAATGGGCACCTCTTGCATATGCGAGCTAGTCATTGACCCCGACTGAAGAGAGAGATTCGCAAATAGAAAAGGAAGCAAATGCGATACAATGGGAGTGCCTGCACATATACGTATATAGGCATCCCGTCATGTTCACAACGGATCACAAACCCTTGATCCCGCTGTTCCAAAGAACAGCATCAAGGTCCCCTCCACGCATCGAAAAATGGATGGTACAATTACAGGAATATGACTGCCAAATGGAATATCGTCCTTGAACCAGCAACCCTGCTGACTATCTGTTGCGTCATCCTAGGGCGGCTACCCCAGAGGAGGAAGGTAAGGCTGATGAAATGGAAGAATACGTGCAATGTGTTACAAACCAGTCTCTCCCCCTGCCAATGTCTTTGGGTGCTACATGCCAAGCCACCTCCAAGGATGATGGTCTACATCGAGCCCTAGAGGCTGTCAGGTCAGAGTCACTAGCTAAAGCTCGCCAAGCAAAACAAACACCGGAGACTCAACACATTCTTGACTCCCTATATCAAGTACGCCACAAACTGGCTGCGGATCCGGATGGCTGTCTTCTGTTGGGTCACCAACTCGTCATTCCCACAAACCTAACTACCCAGGTGGTGTAGCTAGCCCACGTTGGCCACCAAGGGATGCTCAGAACGTAAAACTGGCTCCCCAGCAAGGTATGGTTCCCTCTCAAGGACGAGCTAGTTGAGATGACCGTATGGTCTTGTCCATGGTGTCAAACAGCTGGAGCACCAGACCCGCAAGCTCCTGTCACAACTGAACGAGGGCCTCAGCCACTTTGGGTGTGTGCGAGCCTTGATTTCTAGATGCCTCCTCTTGGTAGATACACCCTTTTCCTTATAGATGACTATTCAAAATACCCAGAAGTTGAGATCATCAACACCCAAGGAGCCAATGAGGTTCTCCCCAAACTAGAAAAAATATGGCCACTAATGGCCTCCTCCAAGAAATCAGGACAGACAACGGTCCACCATTCCAAGGACTGGACGCAGCTGCCTATCTGCAATCTCTGAACATCAAGGATAAAAGAGTCACTTCCCGTTGGCCCCAAGCCAAAGGAGAGGTGGGAAGTTTTATGAGGACACTAAAAAAGGTTAAGCTAGCGCATGCCAACCATCAGCTGCTCAAGTGGGCCATCTACTCTTTCCTGTGAGAGTATCGACAGATTCCCCACATCACCTCTGGACAAGCCCAAGGACACCTCAGCATGGGACGTTTGGTAGAGGATTGTATCCCACACCCCCCTGGGTGGACACTTTCCCTGATGGAAATTCGTCAGGTGCTAAGGAGGAGATACATGACTAACGATGAGCCAGTAGACACAGGCGGGCCAAAGAATCAGGTCTACAAGTGGGAGATCAGGTACTCATCAAAGACCGCTTTTCAGGGAGAAAATTCAGACACCTGTTTGAACTTCATCCATGGGTGATCATTCAGAGGCAGGGCACTAAGGTTATAGTCTGGAGAGGAGACGAAAAGGTCACCAGGAACATTTCTCATTTCAAAAAGCTCCATTCTACAGCAACACACCCTGCAGAAGGAGAGCGTCTAGGTGATAAAGAATCGGAGCGAGAAGAAGAGGAATGGGCAACATCCAGCCAGGGAGAGGCCCTGAGGGCGTCGAGTCCCACCACTGAAGCACCTAGGCAGACTCAAGTTCATGGTCCCGAGGCCGGAAGCGCCACTGACCGAGCAATGGAGAAAGGACATGAAACTTCGGAGACCCCGATGAGTTTCGGGGCAGGTCCCAAATACCATTTCTGAAGAAATCCAGCCCCGTCTATGAGACGCAAAGACCATGCCATGTGAGAGACTGCCCTCTAAGGGCTCTAGAGATCACCCTGTAATCTTTCGGACAACTTCAGGCACACAGGTAAGTTGTGTCTGATGCTGTTCGTGACGATGTGAGTTTTTTTGTTTTTTTTTTAAAAGGGAAGGAATGTAGTGTTTATCAGTGATTCAACTGGTAAGCATTCAGGACTGGGGCAAGAGAGAAAGGGTTGGGGGAGGGGAGTTTATATGTTTTCCGCATTTGCGGGTGTAGTGTGGTCCTGCAATCACGTGGGCCATAGATAATAAAGCTGGGTGCGGCCAGGAGGAGTCAGTGACGACACATGCGCCGGGGCTCCTGTTAAGCACACAATGGCGTCTCAAGTCGGTCATTTCTCGCCCCGACCAGACTCGGCTTGAAGCTCCCCGCGGGGAAGTTACCGCGCAGCACGCGCCCATTACAATCCTCTGCGCCAGAGGAACCATCTTCTCAGAACTGATAGGCAGCATAGTTGTGTCCATATATAGGTAATAACGATGCAACGCTGCCCTCTCCGCCTCGTGCTACTTTGTACGTGCACGGCTGGCATGATGAGAACTGTTTTCGAAGGGAAAATGTTTGCTTTGGCTTCAGCTTTATGATTTGTCTGCCCCTCGAGACACCCAAGGGAAGTTTCTAAAATAGAACAGTGACTTCCTATATTGATTTGTCCTGTGCAAAATCTGGGGTTCTCAGTATCTCCTGCTCATTAAGCATGGCCAGCACTGGAAACTTACCTGTATCTGCTCCGTAGCAGATGACGTGAATGTTGTGCTGCTTTCAGTTCGGGCTCAGAAAAGTCGTCTTTCAAGCTCTGGTCTTCAAAAGACATGCCTTTTATTTGCCACCAGTGGCGGCTGGTGGATTTTGACAGTGGTGAGGCGAAAAATGTTGTACCCTAATGTAATAAGCGAGCAAGCGCAGCGAGTGAGCCCGAACTGCAAAAGGAGGGGGAGGGGGAGGCTCTCCCCCCCCCCGCAACAAAATTTTGAAAAATGGATTCAAATGGTGGGTTTTACACCACATATTTACTGCAAATTGTTGAAAAAAAGGGGGTATCCAAATATAGCAATTATGAAGAAAGGAAGCAATAGTAGAGGATGGGAAGGGGAGCAAAGTGAATGAAGAAGGGAGGAAGGGCTGGAGGTGGCAAGAAAAGGGAGGATGAAGGTTGTGTGAATGATGCAAATTGATACATATATGAAAAATATCAAGCCAGGCTTATTGACTAAATGTTTTATTACATAAACTTGCATCAACACCTAACTAAAAGTTGAGGACAGTACTGAATAGTGAGTTCTCAGAAAATGTGCTTAAAGCTCGACAGACCCGTAAAGCTCACAATGTTTTTGAAGTCTCTTGATGAAGGCAGCGAACATGATGTATCTTGTGCTCACAGCGCTTAAAATTTAGTGGTGTGCAAATTCACGTATTATGCTTTCGGTTAATTACGTGGAACTTCAGTAAAAATATACTGAATCATGTACCCCTATAATTTTACCTATAATCCGTCCTCAAGTCAATTTTGATACAAGGGCACTTTCCAGACTATAAAATACAGCGAAAAACATAATTGCTGTGAACTACAGCTGCTTGTCCTCAATGTTCCTGCACTCCCGTGTTATAATTTTTCAATGAACGGCGGCGTAATTATGCGGTATGGTGCAATGGCATAATTTCGGGGAATGTCGCCTAACAAGCCTAACACGAATACCCCGAAATTATGCAAATCAAGCCTGCTAATTTAAACTTCGCCTCGGCCTATTAAAAATTCAAGTGTAACAACAAAAAGAGAGGGCCCCTCTACCAGCACTCACAAGCATTGAAGGATCGAAATAACTACCCACTAGACACCCTCTGGAGACCTGCGCAGCACTACAGAGGCTCGCAACAACAGCATACTCTTCATGTGAAGGAGACAGCCTTTAAGAACTTGACTGACACCAAGGAGTGTAGATCCCGGGAATAGTGTCAAGTACCCCACAGCGTAAAAGATATCTGTGCAAAGATCAATAGGAGTATATGACATATGAAACCCACACTCCTGCGGGCGATTTAGCTCTCATATAAGCACGCTTACTATCCGCTCCTGCATTACATGTGCTTTCTTGTAGAGGCAGACTATTCTCCTGCAGGCACACTCGCCATTCTGGCCGCGCACACTATCGTGCAAGGCACGTTTTTAGGAGTACGCTTGCTTTCCCATTGAAACATACTTATTCAACAAATAATCACCAATGTGACCCACGCCAAAGGTCACTTATTAGACCCCATTTTCTCCAACATAGAGGAATTAATTGGAATGCCTCCCATTCCTATACCCTGGTCAGATCATTTTCTGATCCCATTTTCCTGGACCCCCACCGGTGCCACCCCCTCATCCAAGCCAATAAGAATTCGATCACGCCCCTGGCCCAAACTCCCCTTAGAACAGTGGGGTTGGATGCTAGAAAATACCAAGCCACACACCGACAGTGACCCAATTGCTGCCAATGAAAAATTCAATAATTGGATCGAGAGCACCTTGGACCAGGTTCTCCCAAAAAAACTCATCCAACTGAAAGTAGGGCCCAACAGAACACCATGGTATTCCCCCAAGCTCCGGGCCTTAAAACAGATCTGCAAGAAATGCAAAAGACCATGGAGAAAGGACTTTTCACCAAACAAGAAATTGGAATAAAGGGAAGCCATTAGAGCATACAAAGCTGAAATTAAACTGGCCCAGGCCTCATATTATGAGGATAGAATTTCCCAGGCAGCCAACTCCCCCGTGAAATTTTTCGCATAGCGAAAACGTTACTCAAAGCCCCCCTACCACTGGCCAACGTTGCAATGAGCTTGCAAACTACATTTATAATAAAATTCAAACGATTTACTCGTCATTTTCCCCGGTGGGCAGCCCAAACAATCTCCACGCAGAGGATTCTGAGCAACATAGCAGAGACCACTCCCTTGAGGCCTTCTCCCTGATGGACTATGAATCTCTCCAAACCATCTCGGCACTTGTAAAGAGCGGGTCGCCTACAGACCCAGCTCCACCTAATATCTTGAAACAATTGTCCGAAATAATTTCCCCAGTTATTCTTGACCTAATCAATGCCTCTCTCTCCTCGGGAGTGGTCCCACCCCCATCGAAAAGAGCAATGCTAAAGCCTCTCTTGAAAAAACCCAGTCTGGATCTACTGGGTAATTTCCATCCTATCTCGCTCCTTCCAGGGATTAGTAAAATGGCTGAAAAACATGTCAATTCAGAGCTTTCGACATATCTGGAATCCCACAACCTCCTCCACCCCTCCCAAACGGGCTTCCGCCCGCGTCAAGGAACTGAGACTGCACTGCTGGCAGTTGTCGAAGAATCTAAGAAGATTCTCGACGCCGGAGGCTCAACAGCAATTATCCTCCTGGACCTTAGCGCTGCCTTTGACACGGTCAACCACCAAATTCTGATTCATCGACTCAGAGGTTTGGGGGTGACTGGGGCAGCCCTAAGATGGCTGCAATCATTCTTGGAAGAGAGATTCTTCCAGGTTTTTGAAGGTGATGTCTCCTCAAAACCTCTGCCTCTCTAGTGCGGAGTCCCCCAGGGATCATCCCTTAGTCCGTCCCTTTTTAATGTCTATATGACCCCACTTGCAGAGATCGTGCTCCCATTTGGGGTTCATATAGTGACGTACGCTGACGACACCCAACTGGTCGTAGCACTAAACCACTCTGACAAGGCCTCTATCGGCCTCTGTCCCTGCCTAGAAGAGGTAGTCAAATGGATGATAAATCCTACTTAAAACTAAATGGTGATAAGACCGAGCTTATGCTCCTTGGCAATCCATCCCTCTTCAAGGCAGATGCTCTCTGGCCAGCCTGTATGGGTCCTGTCCCTGTTCCTAAGTCCCAGATGAAGAGTCTAGGCATTTGGCTGGATCAGGATCTCAGCTTTATGGTCCAAGCACGGAAGGTTGCGGCCTCCTGTTACGGCATCCTTAGGATGCTCCGTAAAGTGCTTCCACTTCTCCCCTTCCACGCGAGAAAGCTCATGGTACAGGCACTTATTCTTTCCCGCCTGGACTACGGGAATGCCCTTTACCTCAGAGCTCCAGTATCGACCCTCACAAAGCTTCAAACAGTGCAAAATTACGCAGCAAGGATGCTGGTGGGGATCTTGAACCGACAATCCGCAAAACCCGCACTGAAGTCCCTCCACTGGCTCCCCATACGAGAGAGAGTTAGCTTTAAGGCATTGTGCATTGTCCACAAGATGCTAACAGGGAGTGGTTCCACGATCATCCACTCCATGGTCCAGCCTTATGTGGCGAATCGTCGGCTGCGCTCTGATAATTTGTATCTGGCTGCTGTTCCCAGGATTAACAGGGCCAGAAGTGGCGGCCGCTTATTCACCTACAATGCTGCTAAGTTGTGGAACACCCTTCCCCTCGGTCTACGGGGGAAACCAGCCATCTAGCCTTCCGGAAATCTTTGAAGACCTGGCTCTTCCCTTAAATGTGCTCCTCGGTCCTCCTATGTTACTGCCATAGCGCTGGGATGCCCCTAGGTAGCTACGCGCTCAACAAATGCTGTTTTAATTTCATTTCATTTCATTCTCCTGTGAGAGGCATTTATTTTCATATGCTGCGCATTCATTATTCAAATAAAAAAATATGAACGTTGCTTTTCTCGTAGCACGCTCACTCTCCTGCTTCCTCTCACTCTTGGATTCCCATGCCAGCACAGTGGTTTTCACTTCAGGCTTTCGCACTCACTCTTATTAGCACGTTTTTCTGGGAGCCCCAGTACTCTCTTCCCGTTCTACACACTGCCCCTCATTCCACTCTGTTGCACTGCTCTTCCTCTTTTGCATTCTACACTTGCACTGTCTTCTGCTGGCACACCCATTCCCACAGCTGACACCCCATCTCGCATTCGCGGCCGGTGGCATGACTCGCGGGGGTGGGGGAGGGGTGGATCGGTTATAATTACAAATGAAAAATCTTACCTTAACGGGTCCTGAGTCAAGCGCCGCCTCAGCTCCTGGCAGTGGTCGGGTCCCGACTCCGGCGTTAACATTTTCCCGCTACAGGAAGCAGCCACAGGCAGCCTCCCTCCTTGGGCTCTTGTTAATCACAACGCTGCAATGGCAGCGTTGTGATTGGTGAGGCGCAGCGGAGAGCGCCCCAGCCGGGAGCCTAATCGGAGGCCCTTTTCTCTATGTAGGCTGCATGCAGAGAGAAAAGGGAGAGTGCGCATGACTGCTTTGTTCGTCCCCAGGCCGACCCAAGCAGAAAGGGCCCACAACATTGGGCAAGCCACTCCCCCCTCGCCCTCGAGCAGGACCGCCCACCCGCCCTCCCACAACCAGGCACTCCAGGCACTTCCGCTTTCTCGCAGTGCGAGAAGCAGAAACATAAAATGGTAGTTTTACCATTTTATGTTTCTGCTTCTCGCACTGCGAGAAAGCAGTGGGGCGACGCCCCCACGCCCCTATGGAGGAGCCGCCACTGCTTGCCACCTCTTTTTGCTGCGATCTGTCGTGTCATCTGTCCTTATTTTAACGTGGGTTTCATTTTGTTATTTTTTGTTCGACATTATGTAACTTTCTGAAAGGAAAAGCAAATAGAGAATAATTAACAAGCATTTGCAATGCAATAGGTCTCGCATTTGCGAGAGTTTGAGCCATTGGCATTGTAAATGACAACGCCTTTTATTTATGTGTTTTGAAAACCTGCAAGTGGTGCGTAAACACCGCTTGCAGGTTTTATAAACACATAAATTAAAAGAATTGTCATTGTTCATCACTTACAAACATTTTAACAGGCCACCTGAACACGTGTGTACTTATTATCAGTGGTGTGCAAATAGTCATGTGATTGGTTGTTTGTTTAAAAGAAGCGTCTGATATGAACGCTCGGGCACATAGTTTTATTTATTTTGCTTAATATAACAGCTGTGGTTCAGCGCCCTGAATACTCGTGCGACTCTGCTTCGAGGCGCTGAATACTGGTGGCGCTGAGCTGTAAGGTTAAGGCAGTCACTAGAGTGGCAACATTTGATGCATGCTGTTTTTTCATTGCCCCTCGTGGCCGTGTGCAACAGCGTATTAGTTCATGACCCTGTGGGTTACCTCAAAGAACACATGAATTGGCATTTTTTACCGAGCTATTCCAGTGTCAGCCGCTGGGGGTGAAACCACTGCAGAGCAGCTGTGTCCAGCGTGCCTGGGATGTCAGTCAGTTTATGTTATGAGAGATGGTGGGGCGGGGGAGGTCTCATACACCTGAGGCGCAGGGCCCACTCAGCAGCTCCCAAGCAGGTCGCAGGGCTTTGGCAGCGCGCCAGAATTAAATGATCAACGCGCTAGTGTGAGATGGAGAATAGAGTACAAACGGAGTTACCCTGTGGAACAGCGACGTGCAAACCCTTCTGCCTTTCTAGTGAGCGCGGCACGTCGCTGAAGCAGTATTTAAAGAAATTGTCACCCCCCCCCCCCCACACAACATTAATCAAAATCTTTTGCTACCTGTTCGATGCTGATAGCACACAACTTTCAATTGGCATGAAGTGGCATGTAAAATAACGCAAGGAAGGAAAAATGTAACATTTAAAATACGTTTTTTATTCTTACAAATGCTGTAAAAATGTATACATATATATAAAAAACTGAATATGCTCAGTCTGTTTGTTCACTAATGCTCTACAATACAAAGGTGTTTTGAATCACGTTGTTTTTACCAATGTACCATAGCTGCTTCAATACAAAGTAAAATGTAGAAAAAAAAACTACAATTACAAAAATCATTTAAGGGAGGGAATAAACACAAGTCTTTAGCTTCGTTGATAGTCTGTGGCAATTCTCCAATAGTAGCGCTCCCATTCATTGTACAAAAGTCATTTGTATAAAAAAACTGAAAACCAGCACAATTTCACTTTTTGGGCTTTTGCACAGTACTTTCTTGCTACAGGTGATCTGAAAACGTTCACTGAGGTATTGAGTTAAAACACGAAAGGGGGCCTGTTGGTTTAAGTATTTCTGTCAAAGGTTCACAACATAAGGGCGGGATCACTTAACTATACAAGCCTGTTTTTATCAAAGACGACAAACACGTAGAGAAACCTAAAAAACAAACTCCTTTAAAGTTATTTACCACAGACACAAAAGGGGGATAGGAGACTGTGTGTGATTTTGGCAGCAATGCCTGATTAAAGCGATTTGTGATTGTCTGCTGTTGGCGTGTACATAGGATAGGGAGGGAAGGTGGATTTTCCACCTATTCTGCATACGAGGCCGTAAACAAGTGTGTGCAGAGCGCAGGAAAGTAGCTCTTGTGTGTGGTAAGGATATATGAAGATGGCACTTTGTGTCTTCAAAGCAAAACTTCAACAGGTTTAGAATCTCTAGGTTTAGTCATTTTTGAGAATTTATTTGCATGACATGTCTTTTCCAGAACACAGAAACATATCAAGAGGTCACTTTGTGTCCAAGGCAGAAAACATTAATTGTGAGGCTTTTTAACCTCCCCTTATGTCGAAGGCAAAAACGAACATTATTAAGGCATCGCAACACACGAACAGACCCTTCAACATGACGGCTCTGCCTGTACTGTAAAAACGTAGAACAGGAATAGTCCCTGCAGTGTTTGTGCGATAAAAGCGAGGCTCATTTCTTTGCAGAACCCTCGGGTATATGTCCTTGGCAAAAAAAAACCTCACATTCAACAGGTGGCCCCTCCCGCCCGCTCATAGTCCTAAGAGTCCAGGGTGCTGCTGTGCGCGCAGTCACCGGCAGTCGATGCCGCTGGGCGCGCTGACGGACTGCTGCTGCAGCGGGCTGAAGGCCTGCGTGGCGGCTGCCGGCAGCTGCTTGAAGAAGTGCTGCAGGCCGGCCAGGTCCCAGGAGAGCAGCTCGGTGCGCTTGTGCAGCCGCTCATTCTCGCTGGAGAGCTCCAGCAGCCGCTGCTGCATGTCCTGGTTGCGCTGCTTGGCCTTGTTGCAGCTCTTGCGCACGGCGATGTTGTTGCGCTCCCGCCGCTACTCGGGGCTGCCGCGCTCCAGGCTCTTCTTGTTGTACCGCTCCTTGCCGCCCCCGTCGCCGCACAGGCTGGGCGAGCGGCTGCTGGAGCAGGAGGAGCTGGGCTCCAGGGAGGTGGGTGGCGTGGGCTGAGGGGGCTGCCCCCTGGGCGGCAGCACCGCCGTCTGGGCGCAGGTGGCAATCTACGAGGGCAGGAACGAGGAGAGGTCGCCGTTGCTCCACTCGGGCTCCTGCTTGACGGCGGCCCGGGCCTGCGGTGCCGCGCCGCAGCTCGTCAGCAGAGTGGAGAGCGTGCTCAGGTCCTTGAGCTGCGGCCCGCCGCCGCCCCCCGGTACTCAAAGTCCGGTGCCTGGGGCTCAGCCTTGGCGTGCGGCTGGCTGTGGTTGAAGAGGTCGGCGAAGAGCTCGTCGTGGCACAGCTCCAGGGTGGGCACCGCCGACATTGCGTCTATGTACGAGCTGAAGTCGATGGCACTCTCGTCGTAGATGGCGGTGGCTGCGCTCAGCTCGGCCAGGGTGCCCCCGCCGCTCTCCTCGTCCTCCTCCCCCATCGTGGTGTGATGCGGCGCACACAGCTGCCCCCGGCCGCCAGCCGTGTCCGCCCTGCTCTCGGTGTAGAAGGTGGCCGGCTCCATGGATCAGTTCCTATAGCATAGCGTAAAAAAGTGCTTACCGATTAAAGAAGGAGACCGTATAACGCCGCAAGTAAAAGATCCAGTCCTGATGGGCGGTCCCAAAAGGAGACAGGGCGGTAACAAGGAGGGACTAAGAAGCCTCATTATCAATCAGAAGCCAGCATTTACCATGGATGACGCCAGCCAATGAAAAATATGGGCGGGGCTTCCACTCCACTTCTAAAAAAAAACCTAATATAGCATGCCTCGCAAAGCGAGCAGCGCATGCGCTGTAACGCTAGGCTCGACCTAAAAATGTATTTGTTGTAAAAACAAACAAAAAAAATAACAACTTGGGGCACATTAGGTGACTCAACCAAAAATTGGGACTCCAAAGGTGTTTGCATGAGATTTAACCTCTCACCTCCTGCTCACCGTGCTACCAATCAGCACAATTTTAATCATCAGAAATGTTGTTTCTATATGTCACCTGTTTTTTTAAATGATATGTACAAATTATCAGAACCCGGTTCAGAGGGCCATAGGGCAAGCAGGAGGGTACAGAGCCTAACCGTGGGCGTTGAGGCCTTTTACTCCTCATTTTCAGAGGTCCGACATACTATGGATCCTGAACAACTCTTCAGCCCTTGACTCTCAGTGGTAGCCCGGGTCGAGCAGCCCAAGGCTTCTTTGTGGGGAGATAGATAAGGGGGGTGAACACAGGCTCACAACTCAAAATACGTTCAGCAGCAGCAATTGATAATGATTATCCAGTCAAATACTTGCTTTTATGAAAAAAGGCATATTTATATACAAACACAAAGTAAAATACGGCATACACAAACAGAACACAGACCCCTGAGGCCAGAGCGCTAGTGTTTTACAGGCGGGTTCCCGAGTCCCTCTCGCCTCACTAGCAGTGGTGGTTAGTCCCCATTCAATGTAAGCGACATCAAGGCTAAGTACCACTAATAGTCCAAGTCTCAGGAATCCCACTCCCCCTCTTCATTAGAGTCAAAAGTGTTCCAGCTACTGAAGCGCTATATGGCAGGCAAGTTTCCCCTGGGGCTGTGTGGCCTGTAAATCTGTTTTACCCACACTATTAGGATATGAACGACCGGAGTCTCGGAGCACACCCTCTTTGCAGGCACTGAACCTGCAGTGGCTGTTTCTGGTAAGTTCTTCACATGCGGCCTGGGAGGGCAGAAGTTGGGTGTCCTTAAATTCCTCACATGCAGTCCTGCAGAGGCAGCGGCCAGGGAGTTGTCGATACTCCTCTGATGCTGTTAAGTTTCTTGGGATCCTCCCCACATGTGCAAAGGGCAACAACCCGATTGGTGCAGCAGCGTCATGGCTCACTTCACAGCGGCCCTCCTCTGGCATACAGGGGGGCCGACTTCTCCCTGCATACGGGCAATAACCCAATCGATGCAGCAGACATCTCATCACACCTCGCTACAAGAATCCAATTTCCAGGATCTCCAACTGGACCTCCCTTCCTCCAACGCTGTCCTCTTCATCACAGGTGGTCCAGGAGCAGGTGGTCTTGGAATCCTTGGGTGATGTCCCCTCACTCAGCTGGGAGACTGGCATGCCTTGGCCCCCAGTCCTGGTCACAGACAGAAGTCTTTTTATTCTTTTTTTATTATTCTTTGCATCATAACAAATGCAAACAGCAAATTTTCTGACACCAGCGTGACACATTTCATGCCTTTGTGGATCATGCAGGAGTACAATGAGCTGACAGCGGACAGTAAGTGGGGTTAATCAAAGTCTCTGAATTCCCTCCAAGGGCCCCAGATCTTATCAAATTTTCTCAAGCATCTCCTGCCCTTACATACTGTACGTAAAGCCTGCATGCACCAATTCATCTCCTTTTGCCATTTGGAGACTGTGGTTACCTCTGTGCTTCCTTTTTTGCAAGCTATGTCATGCCTAGGCACAAAAAGGGTCACTTTACAGAAGAGCAGGGCATATCCCCAGGGTTCACAGTTTACGAGGTAGATCTACTGGCTCTTCCATCACTGACGAAAGGCATCTGCCTAACTTCGACCAGAACGTCTGTATCAATGGACAGTCCCTGAAGGTAGGTATCACAGTCCCTTTGTAACCATAGCTTCGTAGACATCTGTCATGCTCCACCTTGCCCATGCGGACCAAACGTGTTGTGGTGTGGATGCAGGATTTTCAATTGCACCAGGCGAAAGCCTGCTTTGATAGCGACCTCCCGCGGTTGTCAAAGGCCTTTTTTCAGACTCGAGGACTGGCAGTACTGCTGGCTCCCCCAGGATGTGTGTCCTGGCCATACACCCAAAGAATCGCAGACGATTGTGGCGAGTGGAGTGTGCGGGCATGAAGCCAGATTGGTCGAGAGTCACTAGTTTATTGATAACTTGTGTTAATTGGTTGACTAAGATTTTGGCCAGGATTTTAACTTCAGAATTGAGTAGGGTAATCGGCCTATAGGAGGCACAGTGGTCCGGGGCGTTGCCCTCTTTTTTGGATCAGGACTAAGGTGGCTTTCCTCAGTCTTCCGGACAGGCTCCCACCACCTCTAGCTGCATCTTCTGTATTGGCTCAGCCACCAGTCTCCCCATACATTTATAAAACTCCAGGAGGAGGCTGTTTGGTCCAAGGGTCTTCACCCTCTGGAGCTGATGGACAGTATCCCTGATCTCCTCAAACCCATTCTCCCTATCTTAAGCTCGCAAGTTATGCCGATCAAGCTTCGGATAGGCAGCTCACCCACAAACATCTGAAGCTGAAGGTCTGCCCTAGGCTGGGCGGCCCCTGAGCGATAAAGTTACGCAAGGTGGATCGCAAAAGCACTCGCAGTGCACCACCCGCCCCTAGTGGTTTGCCACTTGGTGTATCCAGCGCCTTCCCTTTTCGTGCCACATCAACCTGGGCAGCAGTTTCCCAGCCTTATTTCCCACCTTATATTGCTGGTGTTGCTTTGTACAATATTGAGCCCTTGCCTCCTCCTCTACCTGTTTAGGGCATTTCTCCCTAAGATGGCCCATGTAGTGTAGGGTGTCTGGGGACGGGTCAAGGGTGTACTCCCCCCTCCAGTGCCAACAGACTGGATTCCAGCTTGGTGACCTCCCTGTATCGCTCTCTGCACTTCCCAGTAGTATGGGATATCAGGTTCTCCCCAGATGACAGGTTTGTAGGCCTCTTAGGGTATGGTCTCAGATGACACGGATCCTGTATTTTCCTTAAAGTACGTCTCCGTGGCAGAGACCAGGAGCTTCCTGGTGTTCCTGTCTCCTAACTCCCAAGGGTCTAGTGGCCATGGTGCCCGCAGAGTAGTGTAGATTTGGGAGTGATCCGAGATCCCTCTTGGTAAATAATGGGTATCTCTGTACCATCCGTACCCCCCTCGCCCCTTCACCCATGTCTGGGGAACTAGGAGATAATCAAGTCTAGACTCTGAGACTGCAGCCCCCGCAGCAAAGGAAAACAGCTGTTCTGTGGGGTGCATCTCACCATATGTCGGTGAGCCCCGTGACCTTGAGAAAGGTATGCAGGCATGTCTCTCTACCAGGGAGTGACTGCCCCGTATAAGCCTGTCCATATCCCATGCAGGGTAAGATTGAGATCCCCTCCTATATTCGTAGTTGCCTGTGGCATCTGTAAAAGCCAGTCTCCCAGTTTCTGGACCATGTCCAGCTGGAGCCCCGGAGGGAACTACCAGGATGCAGTCGGCATTTGCTCCCCATTCCAGTCGTCCATGAGCTCTGCGTACCAGCCCCCAGGATCAATCCACATTTTAGTAACCAGCAGTGGGAGTGACTTTCACACCAGTATGCCCACCCCTTTGGAACGCGAGGAAAACCCAGATTGCACCAGGACCGTGTACCAGCCCCAAAGCAGAAACGCACAGTTGTTGCCCACCAGCTGGGTCTCCTGAAGCAAGATCACATCAGGGTTATGGTGATACAGGAACCTGTCACCATCCCTCTCTTCTGCCTGTTTCCAAGCGCAGTCATGTTCCAAGAAAGTAGCGTGAATTTTCTCAGTTGTGAGTCAAGTGTCACCATCCCTTGTGTCCCTTTAGGACTGTAAATGGCCCCCTGAGTGGCAATGCCAGCTCCCCCATGTGTGCCTCATGTGTAGTGTCAAACCTCTCCCAAAAACTCCCCCCTCCTTTCCACCCCAGGTTACGAGCGTGGAACTTCCCTCCCCCCCCCAGGAGCACTGGCTATGTTAGACAAAGCTGGACTTAAGACCATGGAGGATGTCTAACCAGAGGGACTTTTTATCACTCTGAGAGCAGACCCAGCACACACACCAGTTGACACTATGGACATTCACATACTATCTGCTCAGAACAGCCATGAGGAAGCTATACCCCTCATTCCCAGAGGCGCCTCCCACACTAGATGCGCTCCAACTATTACTAATAACCCTCACACGTAGTAAGCTTATCACAAGATTATATAATGCCACACAATCCGATAGGCAATCAGCCAAAAACACGGCAATGGAAAATTGGAACGCGGGCCTTGACACACCTTTAACGCTAGATAACTGGAGGTTCAGCTGCACGCTAACTAGGCCACTCACGCTGAACTGCATTCTGCAAATTATCCACTTCAAGTACCTCCAGCAGGTGTACTACACCGCAGCCAGACTGTTCAGATTCGGGCTGCGCGGGGATACAAAATGCACCCGCTGCGGGGAGCTGGATACAGATTTTGTGCATCCTGCCTGGCTCTGCACTGCGGTACGGCAGTTCTGGACACAGGTAACAACGTCACTATCCGACATGATTTTAGAGTGGGTGGATTGCACTCCACACTTATGTCCTTGGCTTAATCAAACACATAAGTCCAGGAAATCAAAAATTCCTGGCAGTGGCAGTGCTACTTGCAAAGCGTCGGGTGGCTCTACACTGGGGTAAGAAATCGAGGCCTACCTGTAAACAATGGCTACAAGACATGTCTTATTGCAAAGAACAACTGGAAACCTATGCAGAGGAACTGCCACCCTGTCAGGTCCCAGAGACATGTGGAACCCACTCACAACTTACCATATGTCCTATATACATTGTGAAATTTAAAGTGTACTGGTTGGAGCAACTGATGATAAATAGATGGCTTTGAAAGTACTAACATTATTGTACCATACTAACATGGTCATAGTGTGTGGGGACAGTATAAAATTGATGACATGCGTGTATTGATTATATTAATGCAAAAACTCAATAAAAAAAGAACTTCCCAATCCGAGTGCCTGTGGTGTCTGCCACCTCTTGTGTACGTTTCAAACCTGTTGAATCGTTTATTGTCCACTAATCTAGGTCCCCTTCACTGAAGTTGTGTTGGGGTGTCTCTCTTCCCAACTGTCATTGCCAGTCCCAACACATAGTCCGCTGCCAGTTGTGGCACCTTTAGCACCTGCTTCAATCACCGCCTGTATTGTCTCTGGCCTCGGGCCCTCCATTGTCCACAGGGGGTGTCGCTGTCTGCTCCGCCGGGAATGGAGAGGCCCGTGTGCTCCGGCCCCGCAACTCCCGCTCTGGCCGCCATTGCTCAAGCCAGTCCCACAGGAGAAGAACAGAATCAGGAATTCCCGCCATCCTGGATGCACACTGAGTATTGCTGATTACGTTTTCTGAGTTCCTGTTTGATCTTATCGAACAAGCGCCTCTTAAGTGAAATCCGGGAGTACCATGACTGTGTGGTTTTCGAAGAGGAGTGTGCCCTGGTGTTGGGCTGCACGTAGCACAGCGTCATGGTCTTTGAAATTGAGAAATCGAGCAATAATCAGTTGCAAGTGCACCCCCAGCCTTGGAGTTGCTCCAGGCGCTCTGTGTGCTCGCTCTACCGCAAACTGCAGGGAGAATTCTCTGGTGTTCACTCTGGTGGTTATAAAATTCT
Source organism: Calotriton arnoldi (assembly GCA_963921515.1). Lineage (NCBI taxonomy): Eukaryota > Metazoa > Chordata > Amphibia > Caudata > Salamandridae > Calotriton > Calotriton arnoldi. The sequence continues at coordinate 2,777,148 of CAWUFW010000680.1, forward strand.
CAATGAATTTACTCACGCCCATTCCTTCAACTTTCTCTGGTATCTCTACAAACAGTAAGGTATTGTGGCAGTACTTGCTTCAGCGTCTTTGGGCCTGGTGTGCAGCTGCTGAGTGGTCTCTTTGAGTTGGTGGACTTCAATAGTGAGGGCATTGAAGAAGGCATTGTGATCTTTCATGTTGTTCTCCACTGTAGTTACTCGGTCTGCAATCTTCTGCATTTCCGGCCGTATCAATGCAACATCCACTGCCAATGTGTCAACTTTTGTTTCTAGGGCCACCCTAGAGGCCTGAATGGCTTGGATCCGTTTTTTTTCATGGTGGGGCACTGGTCTTCCATGCCTGTTAGCTCCATCCCAGCCAAGAGGTCTTCTCCAGCTGCCCCTGCCATGCCCTGGAATGGGTATTTGTTGAGGTGATTGACCTGGGGGTGCCATGGAACCCTTGTTTCTCACCATGGGGACCTGCAGCCACTGGGCTCCCCTCCAGACACCCAGCTAGGCTCCCGCTGCTTGAGGGGGGGTGAGTGGAACATCCAGGTCTCCCCACTCACCCCGGCAGGCTGTTCTTACCGACCGGGTCCCTCAGGGGGCCGGTCTCTGCCAACAGAGCTGAAGATGCAGGGCAGAGGAGCCAGTGTCAGAAGAAGGCTCTCCCGAGGCCTCGTGACCCGCATGGTATGTATGCTACACAGTCGAAATTCCCTGTGGCTTTCTCGGTCAGGAGCATGGCCTCCGACGTGGCTCCTCAGGAATGGGAGAAGTTCGAGTTCCTCCTCACTCCACTGCTGGCGGATCAGGTCCCACGCTCCCATTTTCAAAGCTTCACCCGCTACTTAGAGTGGAATCGTGGTCTGGCCATGCACTGCTCCATCCAATGGGGTGGTCTATAGGATGTATGATAGTGCCCCAGGGCCGCCGTCCACCGGCGGCCTCATCTCAATGTCCACGCAAGGTGGGCTAGCCTGTTGGCCCCAGGAGTGGCGGATGGGCACCGTGGCAGATCATTGCTGCTGGTAGCCTACATATTGGGCTCCATGCTCCTCGCTGCTCTAGCTCTTCAACTCCACACACAGAAGTCTTGCAGAGCTTCTCCTCCTCAAACAGGTCGACTGCTTGACAGTTGACAATTCTGGGGGCCTCAAGCTCCCTTCTTAATTATTTTTTAAAAGTCTGTTTTATTGTTTTATATTGTATAGAGGAAATAAATCATGTTACATACATTGCTGGTATAATGCATTGAATTAATGGTGCAGCGTAAAATGATATCAATAAATGCAAAGTCATTAACAGCATAGCGATATAACATTTAGTAATGTCATATTGGTACAGGTGATGCGCTCCAGCTTGTAATTACTGGCAATTATCACAAACATTATACGCTTGCAATAACAAATCCCAAAAATATTTGTTTCAAACAGACATTATTCTAACATAAACTTATTATATGGCTATCTAAATCATACCGGCCTTATCAACAAATTCATCTTTACGTCATTCTGTGTTCTGTGTTCCATATACAGTTACCTAGGTGAGTTTATGCTTCCATGTCCTCGGCTACCGCTGTGTTAAGTGTCAATGCAGGGTGGGTGACAACTAATAGTGGTGTACTGAGGGGTTCCAAAGTGTCGGTGCGTTTCGGTCCCCCTTCCCCTGCTTCGTCACCACTCTCAGAATGAATCCTGTGTCGAGCTCCCCTTCTTATAGTCCATTTCCAGACACCAAATGTGATTTAGAGGTAGAATCTTTGAAGTTTTTGTTGGGGGTCTGCTTCCTTTGAAGTGCCCTCTCCTCTGCCCAAAGCAGTCTGTCACAACAGGAGTGACTCCAAATCTGATAGCCCCCAAACACAGGCCATGAGAATGGCTAGAGGTTCACATCTGGATGTCAGGAACAGTGATGTGTGTTTTAAAAGGTTACCCCTGGGCCTCAGCCCTACTCTTTATCATTCTCTCATCAGCCCCCAGCTCCTTCCTGACAATTGCTCAGGGCTCTTTCCAGCACCCATTGAAGTGTACTGAAGAGCCTGGCCCTTCTGGTTCTTCCTTCCTTCTGTGTGTCCTACCCAGCTTACAGGAATGCAGCAATCCACAAATTTGTCTGGAGGGATTCCACTATCTCCTCATGTTCCTCCAGTTATCCCTGGGTCTGCCAAAATGGTACCCAGATTCTTCCATGTATTGTATCAGTCACAGGCACACATACACCCAGCACATGCATATAACATACATTCACTGCACAGGGTTACATCTTTCATAAATGGTACCATTTACAGGTACACATGTACCCATCACATGCATATAACAAACATGCACTGCACAACACTGCACCATCCCTGTCCAGTACCATTCACCGACACACTCACACACCCAGCACTTATATAATACACATGCACTGCGCTGCACTACACACCAAACTGATGTAGGCCAAGGATGATGTAAGTACACAGCAGCGGAACTTTAAGTAAGTCAGTCTGAAGACCTCACTCCAGTGACACAGGTAAAAAGTCCTGTTCACTCCTACTGATCACTACATGGTACGCTGCCACCACCGCACTTGGGCTGCTTAGCTCTTGGCAAAGGCAGTAGCCTTTCACCACTATGAGGGTAGCGATTTGGGCACCCCTCCTGGTCCAAAAAGACCACAATCCGTGAGACAGGCCTATGTCATGGCGCACACGCATGGTCTGTGTTCACCCATGACAACAAAAATCAGCATCAGGGATCCAGACGTCATTGAGGTTGGGACACTCAGGGCAGGGTCAGGGTATTCGTCCCTCACTATGTGAGGGGCATTTCTGTCCCAACACCAGTTTACTATACTTTCTATTTAATAAATAAATAAATGAATGCTGCAGTTTTTACTTATTTCCTTTGCCTTGAATGTAACCTGTTACATACCCTCAGACAAATGGTTCTTGGACCATTTAATTTTCAACCAGAAAATTTTGAGCAGATACATTTCTGGCCCTTGTTTACAGTCCCATCGGTCGTGCGGTCTGCCCACAGGTGATCTAGTGCCTTCCCTGCTCCTACAGTGCACTCCATGCTGCGTCCTCCAATCCTGAGCTGTACAGTAGCTTCGGTTCTAATACCGCCATTTCTGTGACTGAACCTTTTTCTGGGATTTATGAAAACAGGCACCACCACAGGAACTGAATGATAATTCCCAAAAAGGAGACTGAGCACCAGGGCAGATTGTGAAGATGAGCGGCGTACCCCATTGACAAGCCCAGATCAGTGCTTTTGGCTCAGTCAATTCTTAAACTTTATTTACACTTATTTATTTCATTTTATTTGAACCCCAGTTTAATAGCATGTTGACAAGAAATTCTGTACAGATTTTGTAGTAAACAGTACAGAAATCATTTAGTGAATAACATAAGCAGAATGGTGGTACGTGAGTGATTATGCAAAACATTGCATACATACATTCCATAGCTTAAAAAGGAGGGGTCGCCTACATGAGGATAACTTGTCAAGAGCAAGGAATAGAACAATACATTTCTAAGAAAGTATCTTAAGCAAGTGAATGTACAAACAAATTATGGGCACAGATCTCAACAATGTTAACTGGATGAAATAATCAAACAAGCACAGGACAGAACATGTAGAATACTGTATATTTATAGCAAAAGTAGAAAAATATTTAGTTAATGAAAAGTGCTAAAAATATCAATACATAATCTAAAAAGAATATTCCGCAGACATACTCGCACTCATACTTTCTGACATCATGTTCTAATAATGCTTGATGTCCATAAAGGTTGTGTCTCAAGGATACAATGAATATTTAAATCCAAAGTACTACAAAATTAGATATGATAATCCTAATAGTCAATATTACTAATTCATGGGTAAATGATAACCATAAGACAAAAAACTGAAGGACTTAGATGTTGCTACGCGGATTTCGGCAAAATGCCTTCATCAGGAAGCCGTCAGGAGAATGTCTGTATCTGATTACATCTATATGTAGATGTGGCTCACTAAATGTGGGGAGCCACTAACCAAATCCAAACTGAAATCCTGTGCTTGTGATTCTTTGATTATTTCATCCAGTTAACATTGTTGAGTTCTGTGCCCATAATTTGTTTGTACATTCACTTGATTAATATACTTTCTTAGAAATACATACATTAATATATCTTACAAGAAGTATATGGGGCATAGCAAGGGAATGGGTAATGAAAGATGATGTAATAATGGATTATTGCATCATTCCTTTTCCTTCTTGTTTGAGAAGGCATGTTTAAAGAGCAGTTTTTAAGTGGAGAGCGGAGATGAACTGCAGGTCAGTGAGAATCAGACCCAGTGATGAGATGCAAGCGAGCTAAAAGATGAATACTTAGAAGTGGTGCAGAGAGGCCTGGGTGTGGCTAGAAGATTTTGGGTTGCGGAGAGAAAACAACGGTCTGTCTTAAGAGTCCAGATATAGTTAGCACCCTTAAAGTAGTGCTCCAAAATATCTGAACTTTAGGAACAGGGACTGGCAAGCGTTTATATTTCTCTGTCCCTGCTTTAATTTTTTGCTGCTACTCACATGTCCACCCAAATGTTGTTCTGTAGTTAAAGACCACAAACTAAGCTACAACAGATGCTTGTGAATCTTGAGGGCTCAATGAGCCATTCGACGCAAAGGAGCTGACGCTGAGTTTCAATGAGCTTTGAAACCTCAACGCATTAATCTATTCCAAATTTTACGAAGATGGCAGCAGGGCGTTGGTGTAATGGGATGGAACTGTCGGGCACAACCTCTGACCTCTCCTAAGGATGACCAGAAATCACTAGAAGAGCTATCGCTAGAAGTGTCATTCTGTATGGGTCGAAGGAAGCTACTCAACAGACAGAAATGATGTGATCAAAGGCTTACTGCATTTTGCCAAAGTATCCACAACAATATCCAGTTAAAAAGTGTACAGTACAGGGCAACGACACTGGGCTGCTGCTGGCAAGGATATTCTGTGAGACAGCACAATAGAGACTGACCTTATTTACAACAGGAGGGACACCTCTCCAGAACAGGCTCACAATCTTCAAGAGTAAGATCCCAAGGGACAAATACTCTCCAGAACCGTCGTGGAAACGATTGCGCACTGGGACAGGCTCGGAGACGGCACAACAAAAGCGTACGTCCTTATGAGGAAACGGTCCTAGGACAACCTGAGAGGCAGGTACAATACAGATTGATACCTCAAAGACACCACTACTCAGGCCAATCTAAGAAGCAGAACAGCATGCAGGAAGATCACTGCACCCGTTCATGTAGTCCTAGCTTTTTAGCCAAGAGAACTTTGCAGTTTCTAGACCATCAGATTGCAAAAAAGTTTTTTTTTATTGTTAATCGGGTTATTTGGAAATAACTTATCTATTCTACTAGTAATAAAGTATCAGAACATCACGGATAAGGCATTTAAATACTCCATATAAGCTAATTGAAAAATTGGCTGTGATATTTATCTTCCTCTTCTCATGCCCATGTTCATCCTACCTGCCTCCCCAACTGGTCTCATACTGCTCTGCTGTCTGCTCCAGAGCAGGTAAGTCAGGGCAGCACTCAGTCAGCTCCCAGAACAGTGTGTGGTGCTCAGAGCCCGGGATGAGTAGAGCAATGGCTGTGGCATGCTGAGTCCACTGCTTCCAGTGTCAGTGTGCAGCACAGGATCCACGTACCAGTGTGGGATGTTGGCACCAAGCATCCTGCGGGAATTCTAGAAAACCACAATTTGTACAGCATTTCCCTTCTATATTTGCCTGCGATTTCCAACCAACCATGCTCCTCCGGTAAACAAAAATACAAACACAGGGACTCATGCCGCGGGGCATGTTTTTTTTTTAGCAAGCCTGATTCTGACCTCCTGCATCACCTACAGATTTTGCCACCAACTTGGTGGTAGCATGCAGGGCTCCCTAGATATTTTTCACGGTGTTAGCCTCCACCTACAAGTTTCATATCGGGTGACAAATAATTAAGTGACTGTAAGTATCAATTCTGTTAAGGACTATGGGCCATATGTATCAAGCCTTTTTCCCGTTTGCAAACGGGCAGATTCGCAGAATCGGCCCGTTTGCGAATTGGAAAAAGCCTTTTGGGATGTATCATCCCAAAAGGCCATTGCAAAATAGAGAATTGCAAAATTTGCGATTCTCTATTTTGCAAATGCAATTAAGGAATTGCAAATTGCGATTCCTTAAATGCAATTCTGGAAGCACCAGAAATGTGCTATTTGGCCTTAAGGAATTGCAAATTACCACCAACTTCAAGTTGGTGGTAATTTGCGATTTTCTTTAAAAAAGCACTTTTTTGATTTTTTAAAAGTGCCACATGTCGCACATACATGCCCTTAGGGCATGTATGTGCGCAAAATGTGCACAAATGCATATTTCAGGGGTGCAACAGGGTGTCCTTTTGGCACCCTTGCAACCTTGAAATTGCATTCTCAATTTGCGATTCTCTAATTGGTAATCGCAAATTGAGAATGTCTTCCCATTCATTCCTATGGGCCTCCTAGCCCATAGGAATGAATGGGAAGGTATTCATTATTTGCGAATCTCAATTTGCGATTCGCAAATAAGGAATATGTAGGATTCGCAAATTTTTTAGCAAATCTTACATACATTGCATTTTGCGATTCTCTAATTGCGATTCGCTAAAAATCACAATTTGAGAATCGCAAAACTCTTTTTTGATACATATGGCCCAATACTTCTTATAATGCATTGTTAGGCCAACAGATGTCTGTGACAGATCCCCTCCAGGTATGCCTTTGCTGCTTGCAGTCGGAACTCAACTCCAGGGCCTGCAACAGTTGCGCCCAGATGAACTTGAAGACCAAAGGGGATTGTGAAGTTCTATGTTGCTCTGGGCCGTGATCGGTCGAAGTCGAAATGAAGGCCCCATTCCCGCCCCCAAATTTGTTCCTGTGGCAGATCCTCATTGTGGTCGAAGTCCTCGCGTAAATCAGAGAAGAAATCCAAGTGGGAATCGACCCTGTCATACCATTCTTGATTTCTTAAGAAGGCTTGAGGGCATCAACATGCCAACCGGTCATGCTCCCAAACTCCTGAGAAGCTGATTCCTAATCTGGTCCTGATGCATCCTGATTTTCCAAGTCCAAATGTATGGAACCTTTGGCAAGCATATGTTTTCGTCTGCCAGGTTTGCCCTACGTTCAGCAAATGCTAGGTGTTTCCTTGGTTGCTGCACTCATACATTATGGGACATGGTCATTCAGATTGTATTGGCTACGGGCTTCTCAGTGGATGTCAAATCAAGCTTAATGATGTGCCATTTGATGGTTCTCACCTAATTTGGTGAGAAGGCAGATTCAGCTCTAGAATGATTTAAGGAGAGTTGCGCCACAGCATGCTTCTTGGGTCTTTCCACACCCGCCAGACAGTTTCTTCAAAAATTTTGCCCCTTCTGGGAAAACGCCAGTAGCTTGACTTTCTGATGTCAGATCCCGGTGCCGGCACAGCAAACTTCCAGCCCTTTCGAAATCAAGACATCGGGGACAATACATAGCTCAGTCACCCGCCTTTCAAGCAACCACATCATCAAAACCGCTGTAGTGTGTCCTTTCTGGCACACAACCACAGTGTAGGAGACAGGACTCTTCATTTCCTCCAGTGGTGGCAAGATTGGCCTTATGTCTGACAGATGGGTCCTCCAGATTGTCTAACGGGGCTACTCTCTCCCATTCTTTCTACCCCGCCCCACATTCTACCCCCATCAGGGTGGCCGATAGCCCACATATCCGTTCTGCAGCTGGAAGTGCAAGTCCTTTTGGCCAAAAAGACTATAGAGAGTGCTCCTGCATCTAAAACAAGAACTGGGTGTTTTTCCTGCTACTTTCTTGTGCCAAAGAAGGACGGGGGCAGTCCTATTTTAAATCTCCACCCTCTCAATGCCTTCACGCAACAGGACAAATTAAAGATGCTCACACTAGCCCAGGCTCTGTCTGCCCTGGATCCTGGAGACTGGATAGTAGTATTGGATCTGCAGGACGCATATATCCATATCCCACAGGTGCTATTTGAAGTTCACAGTGGTCCAAGGGCATTTCCAGTTTGTGCCCCCTTTTAGGCTCATCTGTGCCCCTCGAGTGTTCACGAAGTTGATGGCAGTGGTCGCTGCATGCCTACGCAGGGTGGGAGTTTTTTGTCTTCCCCTACCTCAACGACTGGATGTTGAAGGCAGGCTCGCCCCAGACCATGATAAAGTACATCCAGACCACAGCAAGCCTAGTAACATCAATAGGGTTCAATGTCAATGTGCAAAAGTCACACCTGATTCCTTCACAGATGCTCCCATTCATCAGACCCATCCTGAATATGGTGCAATTTTATTCCTTTTCCTCGGAGCGGAAAGTCTAGGACATTTGGGCTATGATCCCGTTGTTTCAGCCTCTGTCCTGTATCTCTGTGAGGATTACTCTGAGGCTCGTTGCACTGTTGGCCTCCTACATCCTGCTGGTCACAAATGCCAGATGGCACATGTAGGCTTTATAGTGGGATCTGAAGGCCCAGTGGGCTGAGCATCAGAGGAGGCTGCAAAAGACCTTCAGTGGTGGCTTCTCAACAACCATTGGACCAGTGGCAGAACCTTCTCCTTTCCCCACCCAAAGGTCATGGTGGTGATGAATGCAGCATTGCTGAGTTGGGAAGCCATCTAGGAGAGCTAGTGATGAGAAGACTCTGGCGGAAACGCTGCTCCACATCAGTCTATTGGTGTTCTGGGCAATCCACTTTGTGTTGAAGTCTTTACTACCAACCATCAAAGAGAGGCGGGTACCGGCTCTCTGAGATAACACCACCGCCATGTGGTACTACAACAAGCATGGTGGGCTAGGGTCTTGGGCCAGTGTCAGTGCCAGGAAGCTCATTCCACTTGAGCATACTGCTCTGGCACACAAAGTGTCTGTCTTGGATATCTGTCAGGCTTCTACATGGGCATCAGTGCACACGTTCATGAAGTACTATTGCCTTGACAGGCAAGTCTGCCGGGATTGGCATTTTGCCCGATCGGTCATACTTTTTGATCTGAGCCATTGTTACATCCTAAATTCATATTTATGTACTGTACATTTAATAACATCACCTACACAGCTTGCCTTCTCTGGCAAGCGCCTTGTGTATCTTTGTATTTGATTCTATATTCTGTATGGAGTGCTGGCTAAGGTATGTTCCACACTGTTTGCTTCAGTTACATCTGGAGCCTAACCTGGGCAGATGCCCTTGCCGTGCTGCTAATAAATTAGATTCTTATTTGAAGAATTGGAGTCTGGAGAATTTAATATTGGCGACGAGCTGAAGAACCACTCTTGTCAACCTTGCAGCACGGTTACAGAGTGTTTCTTGGACCCTCAGGATTTTACTCATTTTTATTGAACTTTCATGAAGCAAGAAAACTTCGTTTTTATTCGTTCACGTATTTGCATTTGCCTGGAGTTACCCTGGAGAAACTTTTCGCTTTGATCCACTCGATCCTATCGATTTTTCAGTTGGATCAAGTCTACTACAAGAAACGGAGGCTGGAGTTCAAAAATAAACAAATACGCAACGGATTGCCTACCTGCCTCGTTCACAGATCTTAAGACTACGCATTCTACAGACGCATACTTTCGCGTTCGGAGGTCTTCCACGTCTGCGATCTTAAAGAACACGTATTCAGGCAAGCATTTGCTTACGTAATCGCGCAAACCTGGATGCGTGCAACGTTACGCAGCAGCCATTTTAACATCTCGAACCTTACATCCTACTTCTAGTTCCATCCTTCAATTACAAATTTCTTAAAATCACTCCACATGTCATCCTTTTGTTCACATTCTTCCCAGAGCAGCTCAGTAATTTCATGGAACTGTAACGGAACGATGTCATTAATGCTTACCACAAAATCACACTCCTTAACCACACTTATACCACTTTGACCACAAGGTAAGCGTGACAGGAAATCCGCCGTGACATTTTTATTCCCAGGCACATATTCGACTCTGAAGTTATATTCTTGAAGCCTTGATGCCAATCTTGCAATCCTGGCTGTGGAATTCCACCCTCCACCCGCAGATAAGATATTAACTAAGGGTTTGTGGTCTGTCCTCAAAGTAAATTTACTGCCCCACACATAAATTCTATAATGCTCAACAGCCCACACGCACGCGAGGAGTTCCCTTTCAATCACAGCATACTTGCGTTCAGTTTCATTCAAGGTTTTGGAGGCAAACGCTACGTTCCACTCCTCTTTACCATTCTTTTGAGATAACACACCACCAATTCCATATAGACTGGCATCTACTGTTATAATGCATTCTTTTCTCATGCAGAATGGTCTTAAGGTGGGTGCATTGGCAATTTCTTTTTTGATGTCATCAAAAGCTTTCTGTGGTTGCTCTTGCCATTCATAAGTGACATTTTGTCTTAACAATTTTCTCAACGGTTCCATTTTAGTTGCAAAATTGTCTACAAATTTGCTATAATACTCGCACATGCCTGCAAAAGATAAAAGTTGTTCCTTATTGTTGGGTGATGGAGCATTAAGTATGGCATCGACATTGGATTTTTTAGGGATTACTCCGTCACCTGACAATGTGTGTCAAAGGTATTTAACTGAATGTTTAAACAATTTGCATTTGTGTGCCTTAAACCGCCCATGTCTTTCTAACCTTCTACATACCTCATTTAAATGGCCTTCATGCTCATTCTCATTCTTTGAAGAAATCAAGATGATATCTTGAAAACACTTTACAAAGTTATCAATATCTCTAAAAATTTGAAACATTACTCTCCGAAAAACTGACACGGCAGACGCCAGCCCAAAAGGCATCCTAGTGTACTGATAGAGACCCTGTGGCGTAATAAAAGCTGTGCATTTCTTCAACTCCTCTGTGAGTTCTATCTGGTGGTACGCAGATCTTAAATCTAACGTGGAGAAAATCTGCGCACCTTCCAGCATGGAGACAACTTCATTTATGTTGGGCAATGGGTGGCAATCTATGACAATGTTGGAGTTAAGCGCTCTTAAATCTACACATAACCTCAATATTTGATCGGGTTTGTGCACCAAAACAGTGAGTGAAACCCATTCGGATGATGCTATGGTCTCAATAATGCCCTCATTGGATAGCTCCTTGAGCATGTCTCTTAATTCATCTCTTATGTTAATTGGCACACCTCTCAATTTCTGTTTGACTGGGGATGCATTTTCTTTTAATACAATTTTGTGTTCAAAATTCTTCAATTTGCCTAATTTGTCACAAAAAACATTACTAAAAGTATTTATCAACTGTGCTTCTTTACAACCATAAGTAATATTTGCAACTTTCTCTATCTCTTGCTCAGCACATAGTGATACAGGTTTACTGGACCGTGGATTAAGAATGATACCCAATTTCCACTAATCACGCCAACCCAGAACATTCACTCCTTTCACAGCAATATATAATTTTACCTGTGCACATCTTCCTTTAAAATATAAAGGTACCTTGAAAAACCCTTCCATTTCAATTCTTGAACCATCAAAGCTTTCAGCCACAATATCAGATGGTTGTATTTGACTGTAATCACATAAATTAACCAATTTTTCCTTGTAATATTGTGAAGAAATAATGGTCCAAGGTGAACCCGAATCTACCATGAGTTCCAAATCTGCTCCTAGAACTTGCACAGCACATTTAGGAGATCTCATAATCATTTCATTATTATGTACGCTGTTGATGATGGACACTACAAATCCCTTGTTAGACTCTGAACTCTCTCCAACGCTGGTAACTTTGTTTGCCTCATAAACATAAGAGACTGCACCCCGTGTCTGATTAGGGTGACGTCTATTGTCCCTGCATACATTTCCAAAATGCCCCAACCTGCCGCAATTTCTACATTCCCTATTAATAGCAGGACATCCTGGGAATTATGCCATATGAGCTCTACTTCCACATCTATAACATGCATTGTGATTGACATAAGAATCATTTCTCTTATTATTATAAGAATTACTATACTTCGTGACACTGTACTTCCCTTGTGGGGCATCATTTTTAAACTCATTCTTAGCTTTAACAGCACAAATTTCTTCCTCAGTTTCAGTCTTACTAACATTCTGTCTCACAGTTTCCATCCACTTCTCTGATTGCTCCAAAACTTTCGCTGTGGATATGGCTTCTGCTAGTTTAGGAGACCCCATGACCCATAACTTCTCTTGTATTTTCTTGTTTCTTACGTGCACAATAATTTGGTCCCTTATCATTTCATCCGCCATGGTTCCAAAGTTGCAGTGCAAAGCGGTTAAGAAATCATCAAACGACTCTTCCTCCTTTTGTGCTCTAGTGTAAAATTTAAACCTATTCAAGGCAATGTTTGTTGTTGGTTTGAACCTCTTCTCCATCCGTGTCAAAGCCTCAACATATACATTTAAATTATCACCTTCTCTTCCTCCTTCTTGTGCGGTAATTTGAGGTAAAGCTCTGAAAATTACTTGACCTCAGAGCCCAAACAATGTAGAAAAATGTTTTTCTTCCTTTCAGTGCCCATTCGTTCCTGATCTATAGCCTTCATATACCTAATAAACTCCTCTTTCCACCTTGTCCATGGGATGGGTGGATCACCCTTTATTTGTAAAAATTTTGCTGGTGAATCAAATTGCATTTTTTTTTTTTATATTAATAAATATTCGATGAGAAGGTATGTAAGGTTTGAAATGTTACCCATTTTTAATGTTTCAGATGAATTAGTAATAGAAGGAAATTTGATCTTTAAATCCGGTAAGTGCGTTCCTCCAAAAGGGATGCAAGAGGTCATACTTAAGATCGCACACAAAACACATCCAGGTATATCATCCATGAAACGTTTGATTAGGAGCTACTTCTGGTGGTCTGGGATGGATAGATTTATTGATCGTATAGTCAGAGAGTGCAAAGAGTGTGTTTCTGGTGAAAGGATGTTAAAAGTACATACCTCTCCCTTAAAAATGGTCGTGTGGCCTAAGGAACCTTGGCAGAAGGTTGCCTTTGATATCTCAGGGCCCTTTAACATCGTGCCTGCAAGATCCCGCTTTGCTTTAGTCCTAATCGACTATGATTCTAAATGGCCAGAAGTGAAATTTGTTACACAAGCCACCACGTCGGCTGTCATTAATTTTTTCAAAGAAGTGTTTTCACGAGAGGGATGTCCTTCCATTTTGGTTTCTGATAAAGGAGTACAACTAACTGCATCCGAGATGGAGGTGTTCCTTAAGCGTGTTGGTATTAGGCATAAGTTTACTTCCCTCTATGGACCACATGAAAATGGACAAGTCGAGCGCTTCAACCGTGTTCTTAAGGGTTTTATTACTGATTCCCTCAAACAAGGTGGTAATTGGTTGAGTGCGTTGAGAGAAAGATTGTGGGTGTATCGGATTACTCTGCACTCCACCACTGAAGTCAGTCCATTCAAGTTACTTAAGGGAAGAGATCCAGCTTCCAGAGTTTGTCCATGGTGGTTCAGAGAAAAGTGAAAGAATGTTATGGTTGAAAAAGAGTGCGTTGAAAACAAGGAGAGGGGCTCTACAGATCCAAAGGGACAGAGCACCCAGAAACTCAAGAATTAAACAAATTTTCCCTTTGGAGATCCTGACACACTGATATACCACTCTTGGCAAGTGTAGCCAACTCTCAACTCACATATGCACTCAGTTAATCCTCGACTCAAGATGTATATGCACTTATACACGTGTTTAATGAATTTTACAAAAGAATTTCTTTCTGTATAAAACAATTTAAAAATGTATGTCACCATATATAGCAGTACAATACAATGTATGAAATACAATAAATCACAATCAATACACTACATGACAATTGATACTGTAATAAAAAGAACCCCTTGGAAAGGAAAAACAGTAAAAGAAGACAATCAAATTTGTCGTATAATTTGTTAACCAGAGTCAATAATAGCCAGCACAGTGCAGGGGGATCGCTTCCCTGTCCTTGTTTAACTGCTGACTTTCGCTCGGATTTAACAAGGGAACTCGGCGTCAACGCGTTTCGGTGGAGCAATAATTATTAGGCCACCTTCTTCAGGACTCAATAATTTCTTTCTTCCTTTCCTGATACTTATAACATGATGGTATGTTAGTTTACACCGGTGCAAAAGCACTCGGGAAAATGTCGCTCCAATCTTAGTTAAGATGACGGAAGCCTGATAATTCACTTATTTGGCTGTATGTTTCCCTTTTTTTAGGTCTTGCCTAGGCAGCGCTCATGCGCTGCTCTAGGAGATGACCTTTAGAAATTGGTCAGCTCTTTTGCACACACTCGTGCATGGCGGCATCCACCATGCGGGAGCGAGTAGCGGCGCGCGCATGGGCCATCTGTTTTTGTAATTAGGGACACACGCGTGCTTGTTTACATTAGCATGCTCCCGGTCGCCTTGCCGGCTCATCCTGGCGCTTTCACTTTCGTTCGCGGCAGCTTTTGCTTCACACTTCTGGCAATAGCTGAGATTCTCTGGGAAGAACTTCACATTAATACTTTATTGCAACAAACCCTAAACTTGTCTACAATAATATTTACACTTTATATAGGGACACGCGAGTGCTTGTTTACATTAGCATGCTCGCGGTCGCCTTGCCGGCTCATCCTGGCGCTTTCACTTTCGTTCGCGGCTGCTTTTGCTTCACACTTCTGGCAATAGCTGGGATTCTCTGGGAAGAACTTCACATTAATACTTTATTGCACCAAACCCTAAACTTGTCTACAATAATATTTACACTTTAAGAGAAGCGCCAAATAAGCGGGAATCTGCAGTAAAATGCTCTCACAGAGCCTTGATAAACAATGTCACATCAGACTGAGAAAAACTGGCTCTTCCCTGCCGGGCTTTCCATCGCGTCCCTCCCTCAGCCTCGGCGTCGTTGGTGGTGTCCAGATAATACTTACTGGGGCAGTAAGACGGCTGATCCACTCACATCTCTCCACTTTTAAAGTGCCTCATCTTAAACTGGCTGCCAAGATAGCTCAGTGGGCTGCACGCCCCATCTGGATATGTACTTCTAACCTGCAGGTGAACTTTACATCGAAGTATGGCTGACTCTGCAGGTCATGCTTCCAACGTCGACACAATGTACAGTTTTATGAACACAACCCTTTCAAAATAGGCATCAAAAATCAATACACACTGAAAGAAACACAACGGCCATATTTGTCCAAGAGTATCCCCTTGCCGCAAGGGGTCCCACAGGGATCGATTCTGAGCCCCACCCTATTTAACTTATATGTGGGACCACTGGCTGAGCTAGTGGAAAAACATGAGGTGTCCATAGTTTCCTATGCTGACGACACGCAGTTAATTGTGATGCTGTCACAAGACAAGGAACAGGCAGCTATTCGGTTTTCCAAATGCCTGGGAGAGGTGGCTGACTGGATGTCGGACCACTGCCTCAAGTTGAATGGAAGCAAGACAGAAGTAATGGTGGTAGGCAAGGCACCGACCATATGGTCTTCAGCATGGTGGCCAGAAACACTGGGCCAACAACCATCACCAAAAACGGAGGTAAAAAACCTCGGGATCTGGTTCGACTCTGAACTGACTTTTGATGGGCAAACTCGGAAGGTGGCCAGCAAATGCTATGGGGCCATGAAAATCCTAAGGAAAGTTCTGGATCTTCTGCCCCAAAACGCCAGGAAAACTATAGTGCATGCGGTGATAACCTCCCACATTGATTATGGGAATGTACTATATCTTGGGGCTTCTAAGGCAGGATTATCTAGACTACAGACAGTACAGAATGCGGCGGCTCGCCTAGTTCTTAGCCTGCCTAGAAGAGCCAACACACAGAAAGCCCTGACAGCACTACATTGGCTGCCAGTGGAAAAGAGTCTTGTTTAAGGCAATGTGCCTATGTCATCGTATTCTATCAAAGAGAGGCCCAAGGTACCTTCACCCACTACTAATTCAGTACACACCCGGACGGTGTCTAAGATCTATGGGGAAGGCACTGGTAACTGTACCGAGAATTCGCAGAGCGAGAATGGGTGCACGCTCTTTCAGGTACAGCGCAGCTAAAACATGGAACACCTTACCACTGGCATTAAGAACCGAACCATGCGAAAGCAGTTTTCGCAAACAACTTAAGACCTGGCTGTTCGTAAAAACATAATAATAAAGATGATCTGACAGTCTGTACGGGGCTACGCAGTGAGATTCACGGATCGCTGTCATATCCTCCCACAGTGTCTTGCTCAGCGCGGGGACACACCGGTGGTGTAACCATGCGCTCTATAAATGGCTAAAATAAATAAAATAAATAAATAAGAACGCATTCATTAAATACATATTTCCATTTTAAAGGAAAAGAGTAAAAAAAGAATTAACCCCAAACAAGCTTTCACAAGCACTTTAAGAATGCAAAACTCTCATGACTGCGCCCCAGCCTTGTTATTAAAGCTATTTTGTGAGGTGAGGGCCCAAAAGCACGGCAGGGGCACTTTGATTCAGTGCAGTTCACAAGAGCAGACCTCCTCCTCACAAGAGAACACATCGAAGGCTTGCTTCACACTTCTGGCAATAGCTGGGATTCTCTGGGAAGAACTTCACATTAATACTTTATTGCAACAAACCCTAAACTTGTCTACAATAATATTTACACTTTAAGAGAAGCGCCCAATAAACGGGAATCTGCAGTAAAATGCTCTCACGGAGCCTTGATAAACAATATCACATCAGACTGAGAAAAACTGGCTCTTCCCTGCCGGGCTTTCCATCGCATCCCCCCCTCAGCCTCGGCGTCGTTGGTGGTGTCCAGACAATACTTACTGGGGCAGTAAGACGGCTGATCCACTCACATCTCTCCACTTTTAAAGTGCCTCGTCTTAAACTGGCTGCCAAGATAGCTCAGTGGGCTGCGCGTCCCATCCGGATATGTACTTCTAACCTGCAGGTGAACTTTACATCGAAGTATGACTGACTCTGCAGGTCATGCTTCCAACGTCGACACAATGTACAGTTTTATGAACACAACCCTTTCAAAATAGGCATTAAAAATCAATACACACTGAAAGAACGCATTCATTAAATACATATTTCCAATTTAAAGGAAAAGAGTAAAAAAAAATTAACCCCAAACAAGCTTTCACAAGCACTTTAAGAATGCAAAACTCTCATGACTGCGCCACAGCCTTGTTATTAAAGCTATTTTTTTTAAATTAATCTTACCCTTCAAGCATTATTCTAAAATCTTTGTGTGCCAATTTCTTTAAAAAAAATATAGTTTATAGAAAATGCTTTAATTTAATAAAATACAATTTTGATTTCTGAACATAGCCAAATACAAGACTGTGAAACATGAAACAAGCATTGGCATAGCCAATAGGTCTCGCCTTTGGGACCTTATAAGTGTTTAGTCAGCACAATATCCTTGGTGCAACAACATCAACTGTTGCATGGCTAAACACTTATAAGGTCCCAAAGGCGAGACCTATTGGCTATGCCAATGCTTGTTTATATATAAACATGGGATAAACAGCCCCCTTTTTAAAAAAATGGTTAAGTTCAGATGGCACCCTCCCTGTTTCTACGATTTTATTTGTAGGGTAGGCTCGTGTATAGTAAAAAACCGGAACACATCTCGGTCAATTCTTCATTAAGTAGGAAACGAGGTTCTTAAAATTCCCCTTTTCCCGATAATCCGGAGCACGTTCACGTGGCGGTTTGTATACACGCGTCCCGCATACTCCGGAGATCCCACTCGGCTTGCTGGTTCGATAAGAAATGGTATGACAACAAGTGGAGAACAAAAATGCACGAGTTCAAGGTTGGTGATTGGGTCAGGATCTTAAAGCCTGGTTTCATTAATAAAGGTTCCAATAAGTTTGGCAAGGCCATACAGATTAAGAAAGTGTTTACCAATAGCGTCATTACCCAAGATGGAAAAGTTTGGAATACCAGAAGGATAGCAAAGTGTCCAGGTAACTACTTTTCAAAAACAAATGATTTTTACAATGTAGACCACCATGTTATACGCACTGAAAATCTACATGATGTGCGTAGCAAGGATTCAGTAGCTTCAAGAGTCAAAGCGTCTGACCGCTTTAGGCAATCTCCTAAAAAGTTCAATGATTTTAATTCTCATATCTCCCTTTTGTCACTTGTTTAATTTGTACAGTTTATTCTTTATTTAATAAGGGGGATGTGTTACATCCTAAATTCATATTTATGTACTGTACATTTAATAACATCACCTACACAGCTTGCCTTCTCTGGCATGCGCCTTGTGTATCTTTGTATTTGATTCTATATTCTGTATGGAGTGCTGGCTAAGGTATGTTCCACACTGTTTGCTTCAGTTGCATCTGGAGCCTAACCTGGGCAGCTGCCCTTGCCGTGCTGCTAATAAATTATATTCTTATTTGAAGAATTGGAGTCTGGAGAATTTAATAGCCATTCCAAGGTCCCACCACCTGGGGAGGTTGCTGCTTTGGTATCTGTTCACCAAGAGAGGACGCTGCAGTTAGATGTAGACCAAGCTACTTACCTTCTGTAATGCTCTTTCTGGTGGATACTCTATCTAATCACACATTCCTCACCATCCTCTCTCTTCCCCATTCTGCGGAATAGACTTTTTCCAACTAAAAAAGATCCTGATCATACCGATTTGTTGATTTGCTCACCGTCTGAAGGCGCAGCTAAGTCTATGAAAGAAACTGACGTCAGCGCACATTGGTGGTTCCTTATGCGGCTCCTTTTGTCATTTCCAAAGAGGAACAACATTGACATTTCCAAAGAGGAACGACATTGACGTGGAGTCGCACAACCCCTCCTATCACAGCACAGGAGTACTGCTTTTGAGTTTTCTGTATGCAGTCTGACACCTGGGGAATACTCAAAAGGTGAAGAATCTGCAGTTCAATATTCACTACAAAGAGAATTACCTAAGGTAACTTGTTCATCTGCACTAGCATGTGAATTGACTTCCCAGCCCGAGCTGGACGGCTAGTGCTGGCTACAGTCCGGAGCTTCTGCTTCAGCTTCTGCCAGTTAGACCTTCCCCACACCTGGAGCAATTGTGCAGACCCATATGACAATGCGGCACAGGTGAGGCCAGGATGCACTTGTGCGGAATTAGTTTACATGGTACTTATAGGCATACTGGCTAGGCAGTATGGTAAAATTGGCACAGAAATGTGTTCTGTACACATTAAGGAAGTGGCTTCCCTTGTCTACTTAATATACTGTGGGGAGGTGTAGACAATGGGTTAGCAGTGTTGCTTTACATACTTTGATACAGATGGAAGTGACTTGGTGCCAGAACCCCGTGCAGAGGTCCACGGGGCAAACAGGAGCTACTGGGCCCATCTGTGAGGGTTGAAGCCTTTTACTCCTGATGTCCCGGGGACCAACATACTATGGATCCTGAGCAACTGGGCCAAGTACCCCTTCAGAGCTTTATTCTCAGGAATAGTGTGGTCAGAGTAGTCCAAGGCTCCCTTGAGGGGCGGTAGATTAAGAAGGGCTAACACAGGCTCACAATCCAAAATATGCACAACAGCAATAAATTATTGTCCAGTCAAATACTCACTTTTATGATGAAAGAAATGTTTCATTTTACCACTGACAACATAAAGGGATATGAAACATTAACAAACAACTACCCAGTCCCCTTGAGGTCGGGGCTCTAGTGTTTTGTAGGCAGTTCCCTATGTCTCACTCCCTCCTTGCTCTAGCAATTGATTACAGACAACATCCAGGGTAAGCCCCACTAGTAGTCAGAGTCTCAAGAGTCTAATACGACACTCTATATCAAAGTCAGAAGTGTTCCAGCGCCTCAGCGCTATCTAGCAAGCAAGTTCTGCGGGACCGACAGGCCCGAATTCAGTCTTACCCACACCTGCAGGATCAGACCGTCCGGATTTCCTGAGTGTACCCCTTCTATGTGCGCCGGGACAGCAGCGGCTGATTCATGTGAATTCACTGCACGTGGCCCAGGTGGACTGCGCACTTGTGGTTGCACTTCCACAATGACCGCAGGTCCTCGGGCTCATCCTGGCAGAGTAATTCTTTGGTCTCTCCACCAGTGGGGGAAGGTGATGTGAAGTTCCTGATGCTGATTCCTGGTCTTGGGGTAGGTGCATAGAGGATCCCATGGTGGCCTCACTCCGACGACATTTCTGGTCAGGTTCTGGTGACCCCCTCTGGCATACAGAGTCACAGTATCTCTACTGTGCATGGCACTGAACCGATTAGCACAGCAGATGTCTGCACGCCGGCCCCTCCTGTCATAGGCGATCACTGGCTCTTCACTGCGCAATGGCTATGGCCTACTCCGCACTGCTATCCAACCACAGCAGCCCATCCTGGCATATGAAGGCACTGTTCCCTCACTGCACACAGGTTCCAGCCTGATCGGCACAGCAATGATTACAGTTCACTTCGTAGCAGCCCCTCCTGTCATACGGGGTCGCCGATGCCTCACTGCACATGGGCTCCGGCCCGATCGGCACAGCAATATCCACGGCTCACTTCATGGCACCTCCTCTGGCATACGAATGATGCTGACTTCGTGCTGTTCATGGGCAACAACCCGATTGGTGCAGCAGGCATACCCTCACACCTCGCTCAGAGAATCGACTCGGCAGCGTTCCCCGCTGCCTCCAACGTTTTCCTGTTCCTCGTAGGACACACTGGTCTTGGCAACCAGGCAGGCGCTGGTGCTAGAGGGCAGATGGTCTTGGATTCCCTGGGTCATGTCCCCTTACCCAGCAGGGAGTCTAGCAGGCCTTGGCCCTAGTCCTGGTCACCGGGTGAAGTCTTACAGAGCTTATCCTCCCCGACAGCCCAATTGGCTGCTTAAAAATGTTGGGGGTCTCAAGCTCCTCTTACAGTCCATTTCCAGACATCAAATATGATTCAGGGTCTGAGTCTTTGAAGGTTATGTTGGGACTCTGCTTCCTTATGAAGCGCCCACTCCTCTGCCCTCTCTTAGTCTGGAAAGCAGTCTGTCACAGCAAGACACACTCCAAAGCTGAAATCCCCACAACACAGGCCATGGGAGTGACTAGAGTTCACACCTAAATGTCAGCCACAGTGATATGTGTATCTGAAGGTTAGCCCAGGGGCCCAGCCCTGCTCCTTATGATTTTTCTTATCAACTCCATCTCCTTCCTGAGTTATGCCCAGGCTCCTTCCTTGTGACCTCTAATCAAAGAGCACCCTTTGAAATGTATGGTGGGAAGCCTAGCTCTCCCTATAATGTGTTCCACTCAGCTTGCAGGAATATTGCAACACACAAACCTGGCTGGGGGGATTCCTCTACCTCCTCTCCTCATGTTTCACCATACAGCCTTGGGTCTTCCAAAATGGGACCCATAGTCTGCCATGTATTTTATCTATCACGGACACACTTACACCCAGCACATGTATTTAACATGCACACACAGCACAACACTACATTCTTCATGTACTGTACCACTCACAGGCACATATACACCAGCATTCATGCACTGTACTGTACTGCATTATCCCTGTGTTCTATTACACACTCACACTCACTCACACTCTCACACACACACCACCACCACCACCATACCCACCACCACAAACACACCCACCCACTCTTTCACTACTATGAGAGTAGCGCCAGTCCAGCAAGATCTCAATCCATGAGACAGGCCTGTGTCATGGCACATATCAATGATCTGTGTTTGCCTATGACAAGAAAAATGTGCGTTAGGGACCCAAATATCAGTACAGTTGGGGCACTCGGGGCAGGTGCATCTCTGTTACCATGCGGAAGACTTTTCCGTCCCAACACTTAGCAATAGTGCTTTCATAAAGGGAGCATTGTAGAAACCTGTTTGGCAATAATATTTTACATCCTGGAGCATAAATTGAATCTGGCATGTCAGTAATAGACATTTTAGGGATTTATGGGGCATTGAACCTGGACACATTTGGAGTCATTCAGAGCATTTAAACTTAGCATGTTATTGAAATTAGACAGACCTATTGTAACATCAGGCCCTGTCGGCCTCTTAACACAAAAATAAAGCTTGAATGGCAGATGTGTAAGAGATGTACTTAACTATATTAATATCTGTGAACATTATGTTACATTTTAATTTTGTATTTGCTATGGATTTAAAAACCCACACACAGAATGCTCGTAACCTTTTTCAAAGTCTTTGTTGATTTATTTATAAAGTGTGCTCCACGGAAGGTAATTGTATGTTGATGCTACAGCATTAACCACATTCTGGGTACAGTGATGCATTATGGCTGTTCATGATTACAGTGACCAGTGTGTAGTTTAGTTTAGTTCATATAGATAAATACATAGTGCAGATCGTTGCATTGATTCACCAGAGCAATATATACAGTGATTGTATGGTGAACTTACAAGGATGGAGTTGGACTTCAACAGTAGAAGTTACAGAAGCTGTTTGCATAGCACACGTCTGTAGTACCCGCCATTTTGCTGCACATTTTGCCGGAATTGATGGGCGCAGTGCCTGTATAGGTTCCACCTGAGTGCGCTGACATCAGTTCTTTTCTTTCTGGACCAATCAGCTCAGATCTGGGAATAGCTACCCCCAGTCATATTTGACTGACCCTATTTTGGCTTTTTTGTCAACAATTTTTCAAGACTTGTCTCCTGGTGCGTCGAGGATGTCAGCTAGGGAAGCTGATTTCAAGCCGAGTGGCTCCTGCCACCGACAGATGTCGGTGACGGACCCACATTTGGTGTGCCTCTTGTGTTTGGAGCGCGACTATGATGCCAAGACGTGCGTCGATCGCCACGCCATGCACCCCTCGGACTTGAGGGAGCAGGCCCTCAAGCTCTTCGCCGCTTGACGCCACAGCACTCATGATCTTGGTCGAGAGGCAGGTCCTGGGATTGGTAGCAAAGCCACTCCAAGCGCTCGTCGTTGGGTAAGTCCCACTAATGCAAGAAGAGTAAGAAGTGGAAGAGATCTTCGCCACGTCCGTCTAAGTCATGAGCATCGGTACTCAAGGTCTAGCTCTGTGGTGTAGCCTAGGCCGTCTTGTGCCTCCCAGAGTTTCTGGGAGCATTAGTGACCCCCGCCCAGTTGCGTGAATTTATGATTCCTATTTGGGTGGCCAGTCCCTGCTGGAGTGCCTCTGGGCCCTGCGTACTCGGGAGGGGCCCCTACTGATCTTCCATCGGCGGGTTCACCCTCGGAGCCAGTTGGGCCCCTTGGTTCCGTGGATGGATCCAGAGCGGCACCGGTCGAGCCACCTCGACCTTCTCCAACTCCAGTGCTGACATCCCCGGCGTCCCCAATGCCCCACGGTGGTGGTATCCCCATCGTCATCCCGACTGAGACACGGAGCTCGACGGGTGTTGTCCGATGCCAGCTTTGGTGCTACTGCGGACAGACTCACTATGATGGAGCCAGTGCCTTATTCCTATGATAGACCTGGATCGGGACACAAATGGGAGGGGTCAGCGGGCCCTTATGGATACCAGTTAGAGGAGCCTGAGGATGTGGTGGATGCCAGTGGTCTGGACACCTCCCCATGTACTGGCCTGATCTCTCTCCCTACCGTAGCTACAGCGGAGGGTGGCTCTTTCGCAGTGGTGGTGCAGAGGGCTGCTGAGGTCCTAGACCTTGAGCTACCCTCGGTGGCAGTCAAGACAAACATCTTGACGGAGGTGCTTCAGCTGGGAGTTATCCCGTCCGAACCGTTACTCTCATTCAGTGAAGCCCTTACTGATGTCCTACTCGGGCCTGGTCCAAACTCTGGACAGGAGCTCCTGTACATAGGAAAGTTGTCTGCTGCCATCGCCCCGCCCCAGGGGACCACAGTTTTCTCACCAAACACTACACCCCAGAGAGCTTGGTGGTCCAGGCCTACCCTTCAAAATTAACCCTGGCTCATTTACTAACACTCCACTGAACAGGGAATCTAAAACTCTAGATATCTTTGGGAAGAGATGTTCTCTTCCCCCAGCCTGGTACTGCAGTCAGTGAGCACCGCGTGCCTCTGAACACCAGGCCAGAAAAACTCAGCTGCAGATGCCTTGTGGATCACAAATGGAGTTTCCATCCGGAGGTGGCACAAGGTCTCCTCCAGAAATGGGGTGAGCCTTGGTTGGATCAGTTTTCCTCAGTCGAGAACGCACAATGTCAGCACTTTTGTGCGCTGGAGTTTCGAAGGCGGCTCCCGCTCTGAGACACTTGATCTCGAGTGGAGCTCAGGCCTCCTGTACGCCTTTCCCCTAAGCCCACTCCTGCCAAGAGTTCTCAGCAAAGATCAGAAACAACCGGGCCCAAGTCATTCTGGTGGCTCCGGATTGGGCACAGAGATTCTGGCATCCTGAGCTGTTGAGCAAGAGCATGAGTCCTCCGATCAGGCTGCCTCTTCAGGAGGATCTTCTGCCGCAGCAACAGAACAGGGTTCTGCACTCAAACCTGACAACAATTCGCCTTCATGCGTGGAGGTTGAGCGGCGACAGTTGACAGCTTTCGACTTTCTATCTTAAGTCTGCAATTTTATCTTGGCAGCAAGGCATCCCTCCACCAAGACGGTTTACGCCTGCCATTGAACCAAGTTTGTGGCATGGTGAACATATAAACAAGTTGATCCCCTGCCTGTACCGCTTTACCTGGTTCTTTTGTTTATTCTTACTCTTGCCCAGCTTGCTTTGGGCACCCCAAAAGGCTATCTTTCTTCTATCTTGGCACTTCTAAGGTTGCCAGGTCAGCCATCCCTGTTCAAGCCCCCTATTATACATAGGGTTTTGAAATATCTCAACCGATGTTACCACCTTCACCCTTCATTATGCCTCAAGTGGGACCTCAATTTAATCATAACTTTTCTGATGTACGCTCCTTTTGAGCTGTTACACAACTGCCCTCTCAGGCTCTTTACTATAAAAACTGCCTTTCTGTGGCAATAACATCGGGGTCAGTGAGTTACAGGTCTTGTCATTTCAACATCCATACCTTAACATCTACCCAGAGAAGCTGGTCCTTCGGACTAGAACATCCTTCCTATCAAAAGTGATCACTCCTTTTCATGTTGGCCAGTCCATCACCCTTCCTACCTTTTACACTCCGCCTCACCCCTCTAAAGAAGAGGAGAGACTCCATCGACTAGACCCAAAAAGTGTTGTCATTCTACCCTGACCGCACAAAAGAGTTTCGGGTGGGTGATCAATTCTTTGTGGGGTACGTCGGAGCCAAAAAAGAGAAGGCAGTGCAGAAATGTACCAACTCACAATGGATAATGGTCTGTTTGAAAATCTCCTACGCACTGGCAAAAAAAGCAACCTCCGGAAGGTTTGCAAGCTCATTCTACCAGTCCCAAGGCTGTGACGACTGTGTTAGCTCACGGAGTACCTGTCCTGGTTATCTTCA
Organism: Calotriton arnoldi; assembly: GCA_963921515.1. Taxonomy (NCBI): domain Eukaryota; kingdom Metazoa; phylum Chordata; class Amphibia; order Caudata; family Salamandridae; genus Calotriton; species Calotriton arnoldi. The sequence continues at coordinate 2,802,493 of CAWUFW010000680.1, forward strand.
AGCAGCAACGTGGGCCTTCCTTCACACGTTTACGAAGCACTACTGCCTTGACAGTCGAGTCCATCGAGACTGCCATTTTGCCCTTTCGGTCCTACAGGACTTTCCAGTATACTCTGTCACAGCTTCCCTCCAGAAGGTATTGCCTGGGTATCTAGTCTAAGGTAAGGAATCTGCAGCTAGATGTCTCTATCAGATGTACAAGTAACTTACTTTTGCTAACGTCTTATCTGGTAGAAACTCTGTCTAGCTGTAGATTTCTTACTGACCCACCCATCCTCCCCGCTCTGAACGGATTAGGAGTGAAGGGCTGATCGCCTCCTCAAGGGCCCTAGTTTGATGCACCAGTGGTCAGTGTTCTTCTTGGCACCGCGCTTCTGGCGTGGAAAGTAACGAAAAGAAGCTGACAGCGCGCTAGGGTGGTGGATATTATAAATACTGTGCATGTTACTTCCGGCATGGACGCCGCTGAGAATGCCACCGGGAGCCGAACAATGGTAGCGCACAGGAGTACTGCTCACAACAAATGTCCGGCTCTAGTCTGACGCCTGGGAATTATTCTGAGATAAGGAATCTGCAGCTACATAGAGTCTCTAACAGATAAAGCATTACCGAAGGTAAGTAACTTGTTCATTTAAGAGTTAGACAACAGATGAATCACCCAGGTAACAAGCATTGAAAATGCAATAGGTCTCGCCTTTGATTGAGTTAAAGCCATTTGCTTTGCTAATGGTATTGTATAGCAAAGCAAATGGCTTTAACTTAATGAAAGGCGAGACCTATTGCATTTTTAATGCTTGTTCTAGAATGCTCCCACTGCGTCCATGTGAAGTAAAAAAAAACAAGAGAGCGAAGCAGTCCGCGCTTGCGCAACTAAGTAAGTAAATAAATAAACAAGCGCGGCCGAAGCGGACCGCGCTTGTGCAATTAAATAAATAAATAAACAAGCGCGGCCGAAGCGGACCGCGTTTGTGCAATTAAGTAAATAAATAAATAAACAAGCGCATCCGAAGCGGACCGCGCTTGTGCAAGCTGGCTCAAAATCCCGTGACGCAAATGTGATCTTTGTGTGCTTACACAAGATGAATGCGTCCTTCTGTAAACCGTTGAATATCTTCCACCAGCAACCATACTCAAGCAGATCGCCAGTACGTGTGCACACATGGGGCGTGCCAAAGAAACAAAAGAAGACCAAAACAAAAAGATGGCAACTGTTCCAGTGAGGCGATGTGGCAACATCTAGAGCGCCGATCTTGGAACTGCAGAAGCGGACCTGGCATCGGCCCTCCCGCACCCACAAAAATGAAAAGACATGCCCATCCAAAATGAAAAACAAAACCACGGCAGAAAGCATCAGCATTGAACGCCTATAGGAACCAAATGCACATGAAGGAACAAGCTCCGATTCGGGAGCGGATTATGTGCTGGCGAGTTCACGCAACAAAAAAAGTGGCAATAATAAAGCAAAAGACACGCCGGCTGGCGAGTTCAAATAAACTGGCAACAAAATGCATCTCACACGCAAGACACCGCGCCTCAAGCGTATAGTAACAAGATAGCGTGTAGGAGAAATGAAAGGCGCGTCACACATTTTTGAAGGTAAACGCGGTAATACCAAAAAAAAGTGCTTAGCGGCTAATTAAGAGACTCTCCTGCCGCAAGTAAAAGATCCAATCCCGGTGGGCGGGGCCAAAAGCGGACAGGGTGGCAACCAGGAGGGATTAAAATGCCTCTGGTGAAATCATTACACTATGTTTAGCATAATGAATGACGACAAACGACGCGCACGAATGAAAATTGCAGGCGGAGCTGACACACGACTTCTGGAACCGTATTGATTCCAAGAAGCCCTCGCATGGCGAGAGCAGCGCATGCGCGCTGCTAACGCCAGGCGAGACCTAAAAATGAAGATCCCATTGCTCAAGATTCACAGTGGAAACCTATCCCACTGCTTGTATATTTGATACAGGTTTTGGCAAAAATCCCTCACATTACAGAGGCAATGTAGGCTCAGTCAATGGAGCTGTCATTTTGGTTATGGCAATTCTACAAGTTCATCATTCAGGCAGCAGAACTATCCGATGTTTTGCAGATCACGAAGGCTCATTCTTCATGCTTAACTGTACGTCTTAGGCCACATATGTGTCACGGTCTCAGGCAACAATTCTTCAGTTTACAGAGATCTTATATGTGCATGCATTCAGTGCTGTTCATTAGATTTAAGAGATTATACAGGAGCAGACTTCAGATAATAAAATATAAAACATATTGTACATCTCTCATGATTTGTACACCAGGTCTGTCCATCAGCTTAGAGAAGTCTAGTAGCTTGTGGTTACAGAGCTCTTGCTGACCACAACAGCAGACGTTGCCATAGTCCATTCTTGAAAGTGTGCCTGCTTCCACTATTGGAGCTCACAGAGGCTGAGACAGGAATGGGAGAATCTTTCTTAATAGCCTCATTTGATGGAAATATGAGACCACAACAGAATTATCCTGATTGTGCAATCACAGGAATGTTACCTGGGTCACTGCAGGCTTAATTTGTTACCTTTAATATAGACCATGCAGAATCAGGACTTGCGTTTCATAGTGTTTTTGTCAGTAAAATGGTTGAATGGTTGCACCTCTCTTATATTTTTATGTTTTTCTACAATGCCATCCACATTTTTGTTTTTAACTTTGGTGCTCTATGTATTGAAAATACGTGCATCCAAGCTCTGCTCTGAGTGTATATTTCTGTATTATTGACCTGTTTTAATACAATGAATTACTGTTTACTTTACATTTTAGGAGATTTTGTTAGATGCTGTTAACTTTTATTTTGCATGATATGGAAACTGTTATACATTTTATGTGATTAATATTGTAAGTCGCTTTGCACTTTGTATTGATAGTGCATAATTGTTTTGATGTTCTTCTGCTAAAGTCTAAATTTAATTTTCTTTGACGCTGACTTTCAGGCATAGAGACTATTTCAGTTAGTTTTAATCCAGAATTTGTGGATGTGTGGATTGAATTTGAAGAGAATCTTCCATGAAGCTGGGAGTTGATAGTCTTGGAATGTGTCAGACAGTTTCATCAGTGTAACTGACGCAGCAGCTCTGGTCAGGGACCCTATTATTTAAAGGGCGCACTTTCCCTGTTTACGCCTGGCACACCTCAAAACAGATGCACCAGGTGCAAACAGGGAAAGTGTGCCCTATTAAATGGAATGCGCTGCCCCCACAGCAGCCGCAAACTCATGCTGCACTTGGGACAGCGCATTCCTGTGAAAAACTGAGCGGCTGCTTTAAAGCCGCTCTTTGTTCTCACTGTGAATGCGGCACCCGCCTGCACTTTCAAAGGGTGTTAGAGATCCCCTTGCAGGCGGGTGCAGTCAGTGACTGCACCCACCTGCAAGGGGATGTCTGTGGGGTCCATAGGATCACCTTTCCCCTCCAGAGGGCTGCTCTCAGGGGGTGCACTGAGATGGCGCACTGTCAGTATGCCTCCTGAGAGCTTCTTTGCCTCGGCGCAGAGGCAAAGGGTTTCACTCATTTGCTTGGGGCACGCCCCCATACAAATTAGGGAACGCCCCCTGCAGATTGCACTGGCCCTTTATGTGGGCCAGCGCCATGGGTTTTACAGAAGAGGCCGCACAATCGTCTGCGGCCCCTCCTGTAATACCAAAGTGCCCCGGGGGTGCGCAAAGTGGCCGCAAATGTCCGATCTGCCCCGCGACACTTAGTGTAATATGGCCCGAGGTGCAGAAAGATAAACCTTGAGTTACTCCACAAGTTACCATAGATGACCCAGAGATATAGCTCTGTCACTCCAACCTAACAGTGCCTCTTTAAAAAAACAATTGTTTATTAAACTGTAATGTTTGATGACATATGGACAAAACGCCATTTTGCAGTTTGAGAAAGTGGACCAGTCCTTTGATAAAGGCATAAAGCTTGTTTTGGATTTCTCTCTGTTAATCATCTAATTACTTATATGTAATCTTCACTACCCTGAACCACAGTTCAACTCAGTAAAAACCCTTAAATGTGATAGGACCATAGAAGAAAGAGCTCCAATTTTACCTAACCTTCTTGCCGATTCAATGGCTACTCTGAAAACAACTTCAGCTGTTTATTATTAAATAGGAACAATGTCTATAAATTCAAACAAGTACAAATGTTAGCCTTTCCATGCTGCAGTCAGATCACATGGGGGTTAAGTGTAGTTTGCTAACCCCTGTGATTGGTTACAGTCACAGGAACGGTGGCCTGCAAGGGACAGCAGATCACCATCCTTGTGATCTCTTTCCAAAATTGAAAACTTTTTTTTAAAGCAGCCCTTAAATTAACCCTGGCTGCTTTAAAAAGAAATAAAAGTTTTTCATTTTGGAAAAATCCACTAAGAGCAGGTAGTGGTCACCTGTACTGCAGTGTTGGCGCTGAGGCCTACTGGGCCTAGAACAGATCACGCCAACAAACGGGGATGTCTTACTCTGGGTATCGCGTGACTGCAGCGTCACGGCCCCGCCTTTATTCTTTATACCCCAGCCCACATCACGGCAGGGGACCAAACCACTTCCATTGCGACACGGGTATGCACATGCAGCACCCCTCCGTCCCGCCAGTCAGTGGAACACTAGATGTACAACTACCTACCTACCCAGTCATCAACAGTTCATAACAAACCGATAGTGGAGACCTTATACAACAACAATGCGCTATCAACAGTTCATAACAACTGAGTTCATACGGTTACCACTCCGCTAGTCACCAGCTCTTCAGCACTCTCTTCATGCCAGGAACTCCGCCAGGTGGGATGATGGAGCAGGGTTGCTCCTCAGACCATATCTGGAGTAGTCGCTGCGACCTGAGCACCGAAGCACTGCAACTTCTAAGATCTCGGTCTCTCGTGGTGTGGGGTGAGAGGCATTGGACCACTTGGGCCTGGCGTTGTCCATCTGGAGCCTTCCTTGGGGGCCATTCGGAGAAGAGATTTGTGAATCCGGAATGTTGTCATCATCATTGAACGCACCGTCCTCTTCTTGGTGGCAGAGGTTTCCACTGGGTCCGTAGACCCTTTAAAAGAAGGAGACATTTCGAGTTACTTCTTCCTTGCCTTTTCGAGCCATGACCATTGTTCCTTGCCTCTTCACGAATCTCCATGACTGAGGTTCGAAAGGCAGACGGTACTTACTGCCAGGGTGGCGGTCTTTCAGGTAGACGAGATCACCTGGACTGATGGATGAAGCGACGGCCCCATGCTTTGCGCTTGACCGGCCATTTATAGTCTTCCGTCAGGAGAGCACCACTGTGTCGTTGATGGGCTTTGAAGTCCATGTGGGATGGTGGGTAAGGGTGTCGCGCACGATTCGACCCATGCTGGCATGACCTGGAGCTCTTTCTGTGATCACATGGGGGGTCATGCGATATTCCCACAGGAAACTGTAGATGGCTCTTTTTATGGATGAACTGTCGGCGTGTGCTATGCGAATCATTTTATTAAAAGTTCTAAAGAAGCGTTCCACTTCCTCGTTTGCCTGGGGCCAATGTGGGGGTACTTTGAGATGTTGGGTGCCCCACGAGATCAAGTAATCTGCAAAATCTTGTCCGTGGAACGGTGGCCCGTTGTCTGTTTTCACCACTTTGAAAATGCCATGGGTGGCAATGACCTTCTCCACCTTGGTGATGACCTTGGCGGCTGTCCGTGTCCCTACTATCTCTACCTCGAGGTACTTTGTGTGGTCATCGATGATAATCAGGGCAAGGCATCCATCCGCAAGGTGACCAAAGTCCATGCTGACGTGCTCCCACGGGTGTTCCGGGTTGTCGTCTGTGATTACTGGTGTGGATCGATCTAGGACACCTGGCACCAGTGGCACGATTGGATGGTGTGCTCCACCATCTCATCCAGTCTCAGAAACCAGACCTTGGTGCGAAGTCTGCTTTTCGTTTTCGTCATCCCTTGATGCCCTCTGTGGGCCAGCTGCACAGCTTGAGATGTGAGGCTTGAGGGGATAACCAGCCTGGGACCACTCAGTAGACATCCTCTGTCATCTGTTGACAGCTCCTGTTTCACATTAAGTAGGGACTCCAGAGTCCGCTTTGCTTGGGGAGTTCTTTTCACGAGGCTCTGCATAATCAGTCTCCAGTCATGTGACCAGATAGCCTCAATGACAAGCTGCAGGCACTTATCTTCTTTCGTAGCTTCAACCAGTGACATCAGATCCATGGGAAGAGGGTGAGACCGCTCGGTGATCAGCCTCACGTAGGCCTCCGTGGCCACCACCTCTTCCTTCTCTTCCGAGGTGGCATGTCGGGGGTGTCTCAACAGATAGTGTGCTGGATTAGATGACCCGGGGCAATACTCTATGCGGCAATTGTAGTCTTGAAGCTGTAGTAGCTATTTTTCTATTCTGGGAGATGGCTTGGATGAGGAGCCTTGAAAAAGGGCTATCAGAGGTTTATGATCTGTTGAAATGACAAATGGGCAGCCATACACGTAAATGTGAAAGCGTCTGCATGCCCAATGGATTGCTATGGCTTCCCACTCGATCTGAGAGTATCTCTGTTAAGTCTCGGTCAGAGAGCGGCTGGCATAGGCTACGGGAACCCAACACTCATCTCGTTGCTCCTGCATCAGGACTTCCCCAAGGCCATAGGTCATAGTTGGTGGGCTTCGAGGGGATCAAAGTATGCCAGGGTGGTGTCGGAAGAAAGTGCCTCTTTCGTTTTCTGAAAAGCCTGCTCCTGGTCTGCGCCCCACTGCCAGGGTGTCAAGAATTTCGTGAGTTCTCGGAGTGGTCGAGTGAGATTTGTCAGATTTGGTATAAACCTCCCGCAGAAGTTAACCATGCCTAGGAAGCTCCACACCTCTGAGATGTTGTTTGGTGCCGGAGCTTGTTGGATGTCTCGCACTTTCTCTGGGTCTGGGGCGATGCCTTCACCTGAGAATGTGTACCCTAAATAGCTGATCCTCTTCTTGAGGAACTCACATTTTTCCTTAATCAGAGTCAGGCCTGCTTCTTGGATCCGCTGTAACACCCCCGTAGATGTGTGTGGTGTTATTTGAGGGACTTGGCATATACGAGGATATAGTCACTCACGTTGAGGAGTCCCAGCAGCCCGCTGAGAATCTCTTGGATCGTATTTTGAAATACTTCAGCTGCGCTAGAGATGCCAGAGTTGAGGCGTCGGTATCTTCGGATACCCACATGAGTTGAGAAGGTGGTTATGTATTGGGAATCGGGGTGGAGTGGCAGTTGGTGGTACCCTGACCGGAGGTCCACCTGTGAGAACCATACCGCACCGTTCAACTCCCCCAGGATGTCATCAATAGCTGGGGTGAGGTGGCGTTCCCTCTTGATGGCAGCGTTCGGGAACCGCATATCCACGCTAGGCCTTGTTGGAGTTCCAGAGTTCCGCTAGGCGGTTCTCCGCGAAGTGACAAAAAAACTCAGCAGAGTTCTGCAAGCAGCAGAGTGCGGTGCGAACTGCCATTTGCGCTGATCTTCCTGTCCCTCGGGTAGAAATTCTACCTGAGCGGCAGCTCGCGCTCGCCAACTTACTGTTGGCAAGCACGAGCGGGGGAAAAAAATCTGCTGCGCTATGTGCAGCAGAGTTTTCTGCACTGCGTGGAGCGGGGAGTGCAGAATACTCCAAAAACTCCATGAACGGAGCGGAGTTCACCGCCCAGGCCTAATCCACGCAGATGCAGACTTGCCCCAGTTGTTTCGTTTTTTTGCTACCACTATCGAGGAATAGACCCCATGACCTTCTCAATGACTCCTTCACGTTAAAATGTTTCTGGTTCCTCTTCCACCGTATGCCTCATATGGAAGGTGATGCACTGGTGTCTCAGGGATACCGGTTGGATAGATTGGTTGACATAAAGCTAAATCTCCTTGGTTTTGAGGCACCCTATGCCTTGAAAGACTTTGCGGAATTCTTTGAGAATCGTCCTAATTTCCTCTTCCTGAATAGCGAACGCAAAGGATATCAGCTTCAGTGTCTCTGCCATGGCTCCGCTCAGGAGTAGGCCTTGTTCTTCCTTGGCAACATAAACAGTGGTGTCTTACTTTTGTTCGTCGTGAGAAATAGTTGAAGTGAAGCATCCAAGAAGAGGGATCTGCGTTTTTTTACCATACGCAAACACTCTAAGTCATGCCTCTCTCAGCAGGGGGCTCGGGATTTGTGTGGACATGAGTTTAATGGAGGCCCCGATATCTATGGTGGCTGTTACGCTCTGGTCGTGGACCTTAACTTGACACTTAGGGAGATGGCGGCGATTGGGGGATTGTTTCCCTATCGCAGGGACATAGTGTACAAGATAGCTTTCAGCTTTGTCATCGTCCATGTCTTCATGGTTGTTGTGTTCATCCACTGTCTCTTTTGTTGATCTAGACAACCTGCATACCTTCGTGAAATGATTCACCTTCCCGCAGGCTGAGCATCGCTTCTCTTTCGCCGGGCACTCTGTCATGCGGTGTTGGCGTCCTCGCAGTACCCGCACTCTTTTCTTTTGCCTGGTGGACGTTGCGGTGGAGGAGGGGTTGGGTTGGCTTTCACTACCTGGATTTGTTCCAGGTTTATGGGGCGGTGAAGTGCGGCTTCCATGTGCGATGCCCTTGCGAGTTCCTTAGGCCTCCCCAACGAAAGAATGTCCTGTAGTGGTTTTCCTGACTCTTGGAGGATGTTCTCCCATAGTTTTGCTGAGTAGCACCCCTGAATGATCTGGACCCTGATTTCTTCCTGTTATTCCTGGAACCAACACGCACTCGCAAGTTCTTTTAAGCGGCAGTGGAAGGCGTCTAGTGATTCGTCGGACTCCTGGCAAGCTTGCCTGAACACGAACCGCTCATTGTCCGAGTTAGCCATGGGTTCAAAATGAGCATTTAGAGCATTCAGGAGAGTGACATATGTTTGGAAGTGGCCTCCACCAGTGTCTTGTACATCCTGTGGATGGATTTCCTTTCCACCGAGGTGCAGAAGCAGGGCTCTTCTCCTTTCCCTGGCTATGCCTGCCCCTTCGAAGTAGAATTGTAGGCCGTCTGTCCAGTCTTTCCATTTTGGTTCCAATGAGGATGGTGCGCCATCGACTACGAAAGACTCAGTAGCCGGTTTGGCTGACATGGTTGCCTTTGGTAGAGTGGTGTTCTATGGCGGCACCTCGCGGCACGAGCACTATCTCCCAGTCTGGAGTAGACAGCCACCTGTCGAAGGTGTGTCTTCCTGGGCAGAACCATTGAATTCAGTCACCCTGTGGCACCCTGTCTTGCTGCATCGTGAGGCCCTTTAGTATGGCAGTAGTCCCAGCGAGGGCGCAGTGGCAGATGGGTCAGGGCCGCAGCACGTGGTCTTGGCACCTTACAGTGATCTTCCCCCTCTGGAAATCCTGTGCAGTTGGTAGGCCTCCTGACCTCCTCAGGGCATTATTGTCCCCTAGGGCTGCTATCAGGACGACAATACTCAACTGTTAACAGCGCCTTCGCTTTCTTTTTTTTTTTTTTTTGTGTTCACTTATCTCCAGTTGGTTGGGTGGAGGAAGTGCGCGCTGCCCTGGGGCAGCCAGGCCTGCGGTGGAGCCTAATGGTGGCCTCGTGTGGGACCGCAGGCAGGAACCGCTGGAGCGAGGGAGATGCCCTGCTCCACACTGGGAGACGACCACACCCTCCACTCGCAGCCTACCTCGATGAGCGCAATGTGTGCAGCCCGTCTGGCTGGAAGCTGGCCGTGGATGTGGGACGAGTTGCCAGCAGGTTCAGGAGCGTGGGGCTGGGTCAGTGTTTGACCCCTATCGCGTCTCGCTGGCACCGCTCAGAGGACGTCCTGGCTAGGGGCACTCCACGCGCCAAAAAGGCAGGGTGTGGGCAGCAGGAGCATTGGTGGCTGGGGCGAGGCAGCGCCCCTAGGGTAGGCCATGTGGCGAACACCTGCCTCGTCGACAGTGCAGTGTTGGCGCTGAGGCCTACTGCGCCTAGAACATATCGCGCCAACACATGTGGATTTCTTACTCTGGGTAGCGCGTGACTGCCGTGTCACGGCCCCGCCTTTATTCTTTATACCCCAGCCCACATCACGGCAGGGGACCAAACCACTTCCATGGGGACACGGGTGTGCACATGCAACACCCCTCCGTCCTGCCAGTCAGTGGAACACTAAATGTACAACTACCTACTCCCCCGAAAGCTGCCAATCCGACTCCTAAAGAGGAAGGGGTCTGATGGAGACCCCTCGCACTTTACAAATCAGTTACGACCCATTTTGGGGAGTCGGTAACAGATCAATGATTTATGATCAGAATTACGTTCACAAAGCATTGATATCTATCTTACTGATTAGTAATTTGGAAGGAACGCCCTTTACACGTCCCATCCAATTGTGATTGGGCATAGGTTTCTAAACCTATTTTGCATTTCGGAAAAAGCTTCTGAATTGCAGATTGGTGTTCAATCACAGCTATGTTTTCATCCGATTCCTTCCTTTCTGTTTCCCAAACCCTCTTATTTGTAAATGCATCCCGTTTTCCATTTCCTTCTTAAATGTGCTGTTAGTCAGACATAAGAAATTGAAATTAAAAGGCTTTTATCCAGGAACTTGCAATGCTTTCATGACACATGCCTTGGAACGTTAATTTCGCTGTCATTTTATGTTCTGCGGAGAAAAAAAAGCTCAGCAGAAAAAAAGCTTCTAGAATACTGCAGTACTGCTGGTTCTCGACATCTTTACGCACTACAAGATATCTGTTCACGTCTTTCATCATCTTCTTCTGTTTTGCTTTTTTTACTTAGTAGCAATACCATAATGCCACCACATGCATAATGTTTGTAGGTGTGCTGCACGTTAAATCATTGGCGTGGCTATAAGTGCTCCAGTCAGTGAGATGGCACTGTGGCCCTAGGGTGAAAGGCACCGTCTGCTGCTCATGCTTTAGAAAGGCCTGCTGAGCTAGTAGCAGTTGCGGCAGGGCCTAGGGCTGTGCCTCCATTTTCGTATTCAGTGGCTTGCCTTCTAACGTGCATTTTGCAAAAGTGTTACTTTCGAGCGCTCCAGCATCTTGCATGAGTGGTGTATCGGGAAACAACCTTTACCACGCATGCATTACATCGCATGCCATTAGATCGCGGTTTTTACAACGCAAGTCGTTACAACGACTTGCGCTGGAGTGCGCTATAGGACAAGGAATAGTTTAATTTACTATCCAACACCTTCCCTACTGTGGTGTATCACGATCTCTCGGGTGACCTGCTGCCTGATAACTGGCTCACCACCATACCTACAGCCTTGGCGTTTGCCAATTAAGAAGCGATTCACTAAGTCAGCGCACTATTTGAGCCTATGAGAAGAGTTCTTTGACACCTACGCTGCTCTACCTTTTCTTGCCCCTGCCTGTCCACCAAAGCATCCCCCTGACAGCGCTTCATTTTGGAACTCACACAGCAGCATGTAGGAGCCGTGATGACCACGCTGTCAGTCAGTAATTTTGAAAAAGGTGACGGAAAGTCCCCCTAATTTGCAGCGATGTCTCTGTGCACTGCACAACCAGTGGGAGCAGAGTTTAGCTGTGCGTGTGGGCCCCAAATGGCGAACGATAGTCACCTGAAAGTCACACAAGCACGTCTCTGCACTGTCTTCTCTCATCGGTACATACCTGCCTTCATTTGCTTTTCATAGTGCAGCTCTGTCGTAATTTAATCCCTTTGTCGGAAATATGTTGACATGTACATTAGTTGGATTTCAACTATAGCTGCCAGGTGGAAACCATGTTATGTGTGTGACACGAACATTTCCTGGGCTAAACAGCCAAGAACGCTGTGCATTCTAGGCCCATGAGCCTATCTATTTATTTGAAAGTTTTATATAGCGCGAACATGATCCGCCAGGGTATCAGAGCGCTGTACAGAGAAGCAAAGTAACATTGTACATATAAGAGGATAAACGTACACAAATGTGATAAATAAATAACCAAAATGCAAAGTCGAATGGGAGGCCCGGGTAGTAAACAAGAAATTATAGTCAATTAGAGTGTCAACTGGCCTATTGTTGCAGGTGATTATTCAGGAGCAGCCGTTTAACTTTCTTTTTGAATGAGGATACGTGTAAGTTAACAAGCATTGGCAAAATCAATAGGTCTAGCCTAAGAGACTAGAGTTATTGGCTTTGTCAATGTTTAGCCATGTTGTACAGTAGAGCGGGGGGAGAGGCAAGTAGCACAGAGGCCTATGCAATATGGGAGGCTGAGTGGGTGGGGGCCTAAGCAACACAGGGAGGCCGGTAGTGTAAGGGCTTTCGGGAGGGGACCAAAGCAACATGGAGGATGAGTACACAAGAAGGACTGCTGGAAAAGACATGCACTCTAGTCGAGTGCTTTGACAAAACGAAAAGAGTTGCTCCTTATTAAGAGGGCAGAGAAAGGACAAAAGTGCTTGGGCCATGCTCCAGGGAAGGGACAAACACAAGAAGCGCAAGTGAATGCTGCACGCACCAGCGAATGAAAAGCAAGCAAATGAGAGTGTCAGTGAAGCCAACTAATGGGAAGCAGCGGCGGCCTCTAAGCCCTGTGTAAGTAAACAAAATGTTTTGCAAATGACAGCACACGCACTGCCCCAGGCGAGACCTAAAAATGAAATTACTAGTCCTAGAAAACGACGAGTTGTTGGCTAAATAACCAGGACAGGCTAATGGGGTATCTCATGGGATAGGGCCCATTTGCGGCTATGTTAAATGTGTATTAGCAGCTGCACTCCTACCCCATAAGATGTCAGTAGGGATGGAATTGATTGTGAGATAATCTAGGAAATTCCTAACAGGCAGTGCAATAGAAGGGTCTGGCTCTGAACCTGCCGAGAAGGGCACCTTCTAAGAATGCATTGGAAACACTGCATTGGTTGCCTGTTCAGAAACGGATCACGTTCAAGGCACTGTGTTTTGGCCATCGTTTTCTGCAGAGAAAAGGCCCTACATACCTGCACAACCTACTTCTACCATATAAAACGGAACGCCAGTTAAGATCTACTGGGACACACCAGGCTAAAGTCCCAAGGATAAAAAGAGCACGCATGGGCGCACGCTTTTTCAGCTATCTGGCAGCAAAGAGCTGGAATGAGCTTCCCGTGTCCCTTCGGGAGGAACAATCACAGAAAGTTTTCCGCAAAAAACTAAAAACATGGCTTTTTACACAGGAGATAAGAGCCATATTCGAACTGCAGACAAATGATTCTTGGAATTGTCAGTTGAAAGAAATAGCGCAGGGACACATCAGCTGGTGTAACCAGGCGCTTTATAAATCTAAAAACTCAAACTCAAGGACAGGACAGTTACAATAATACAATAATGTTCATAATCTCACTTTGGCATACCTTGGGCAACGTTTTGTATGAAGTTAGCTGAAATTTACGATTTGGCTTCTCTACTCACAGTTACAGTGGCAGGACTGAGGCAGTTAATCCTAACAAATATCTCATTGTGGATGCAAGTGTAATGGGACATTTGCCTCTGGTCGCTTAATTATTGGACTGGTTTTCAAATCTTCATAGAACTGATTGACGTTCGAGCATATGAATATTAAATGAGTGATTGGAAGCAGACACCGAGGTCATTTTTTATGTAATGTAGATAGTCTGCTTTATGTAGTCATACCTTAGGGGCCCTTTCAGATGTCTCTTCAAACGAACGCAGTAGTTACAGCACCACATCTGCCGCAGGTACATGCCTCTCTCACTTCTGGGCCGATTCCATCCACTCTTAAATACAGCAGTGTTGCTATCAATCGTGCAGCAGGTGCAGTGGCACCAGACTGTTAGGGGTCAATTGAACCCCACATATGGCTGTATTTTACTTTCAAACCAGGACCTAGGCAGGCCCATTTCCTTGCTTGCATTGTGGGCCTAAGCATGCTTGCCATGCAACCGCATTTAATGCGGTCTAAAAGGAACTGAGAATCAAGGATTGAAGACCACAGAATGTCTCCATAACATAGAAATATCACACTACAAGCCAGTAAATTAGAGGAGACCATCAAAAATGAGACGGTTGAGTGATCCTCTGAGGTAAAGTCCTCCTAGAAGCCCATTGTAAGCGACATTGCTTTTGTACCTTGTGGAGACTGTGGGTCAAACAATCTGCCAGCAGAGGACCCCTAGCCAGATGATGTGCAGCTTGGCGAGCAAGTGGCATTAGTTCACATGGCCAACTTCGGCAAAGTCATCTACCAAGCACGTTCACTTCTGAAAGGAAAAATGCCGCACAGAGAGAACGATTAACAGCTAGATATGCTCCTTCACTACAAAAGTCTCTTCTGCAAAGATTGCTTTCCCCAGGGGCTCAAAGAATGAACTACGGTGATATTTTATTTTTATATGTTAACCACATAGGCACCACTAGCTGGCTACACTCCCTCTTGCTGCTATGATTTTAAAGTTTTACCACGCTTTAACCTGCGACATTTTTTTTAATCTTATATTGTAATGATTTTAAGTAATCACACAATAAAATTCATTCATTCATTAGTTCACTGGCCCTGTGTCGGATCTCTTAAGGTGAGGCTCAAAGAGATATTGATAATCCACAAATTCAAAAGATGCAAGAGATCAAAAATATCTTTCTTCTGTTGAAGCCAAGTTCAGGAATAAGATGTTCTTTGTACCGTGTTAGTGGGGAGTGGTGTAGATGTGGGCTGGAAATCACCACTCATCACTGCTGGCGATCTCCAGTCGCCGGTGTGGCTTACTTTCCGAGGCGGATTCTCAATGCCGGTGAGTCTTGTTCCTTCCACTGCCACCGTTGCAGCCAGAGACTTTCTGGCCTAATTCTTTGCAGTCTCTGCGTAGAGGGCATCACAGGTTGTAACACACTACACAGACCTTCTGCACCAAACAGAGCCATTTCCAATGTGGGGCACTAAAGTCATAGAGATTGTGAAAAATTCAAGCATCGCACTGATGACAACTGTAGCAAATGGGCCACGTCCATTTGACAGCAGAGTGGTACACTTTGGATCACGCTGCCCCACATATGTTGCTAAAGCATGGTGTGGTAGCGCATTGTCATTTACAGATAGCACATGTTCCATTGAAATGCCCAATAAATTTGCACAGGCATGCAGTTTTACTGATAAAACTATATGGCACAGAAACCATAATGTGTGGAAATCTCGTTTCACGAATATTCACCAAGTAAAGTGCCTTGATATGTTTTGATCGTAGCAAAATCCATGTTTCGATCATACTTCAGAATTACAAAAAATGATTCATTTATGATTTCCGAACTGCTGGTATATTTTGAATAATTTGTACAGTTCATTTACAGGTATTTACATTTTGTTATGAGTTAGAAAAAAATTAACATCCTCCAGCCTTTCCTTTCACTGCCCCTATACGACAGCAAGATTGTCACATAGTTCACTGTGAAATAAAATGTTCTCACTTTGCAGTCAGAGAAAGAAAAGTAAACTCAAATCTCCATGTTAAAAGAATAACCAGCAATTTAACAGAAAACTTAACCTGACCTCATTTGACCTCTTTCTTGGAACACACAGTAGGTGCAACAAGATGAAAACAAAATTTAAAGGCATCTTTTTTGCTCAATCACCATCTGAACTCCAACATAAATTTTGTGGGCTGCTGCAGGCCCCCCCCACCCCCCACCCTCCGCCTCTATTTCCAGTGCCAAAGGGCATTTCTGCCCAGCGCCTTGCTGGAGTGATGGGTGAAAATGTCATATCGGCCGCCAGAAGGGCCATTATATCCGCCTGCCAACCAGAGACAGAGCACTTTATACAGTTTCCTCTCTTGAATACCTCTCGGCAGCAGAACTGACCACCCATCCAGGCGTGCCATTCATTTCGTGCAGAGATAGCCTTATTGTTTCGATGAGTTTTGCGTCTGTCTTTCTCAGCAGCACCAGTTGTCAAATATTGATTGAAATGAAATAAAAATGTAGCAAACCTACTTGGCCCTTGTTTGGATGGAAAAACATCACCTCTGATTGGACAGCGCTGCACTCATCCTTTTCTTGGTCACGGACAACATTAACATGTTTTGCTTTGCTTCTTTTTTTTTTTTGTATAATTTTTATTAGCATTTCAAGGATAAAGAAACATACATTAACTTTGGGGAGCCAGTATGTTTTAGTTTTTTTTGTAAATTTCTTTATTGATTTTTTAAATATAGTAACAACATAACAAACAACACAGCCAGTTGCTTACAGTCGGAACTAGAAGCATCTACTTATGCATAGTGATCGTATACAATTAGGAAATCAGAGTACATTTCACCCATATTAAAGAGCGACGAGAATGGCAAGTAGCACATCACAATACAGCTGAAGACATTATCAGTGCAATTTACACTCCATTATAACAATGACACCACCCCAGGCATGGCCTTCCGTTGCCTACCTATATTCATGTGGGACTTGAGTATAATGTTCCTCCTGGTCCAGTATACCTGGGGAGCCAGTATGTGGATTCACAACTTAGTTATGCATTCACATCTTATATTGGCTAACCCCACTCCACATCCCTCCTCCCCCAGGCTCAGTTCTTCATATACAAAGGAAGATTAATTCCGCCCAGCATTTCTTTAGGGGCACATATAGAGTACCAAATTAAACATCAACACACAGGGTCTTAATGAGATCATCAGAGTCAGTCTCCCAGTACCAATTAAGCTTTGAATCTTCTGAGTTAGGTATTTGCCGCCCCCTTAATGTACGGTGGTAGCTCATCCAGCGGCGTCAATAATTCCGCGAGCATTGCCGCCCCGGCCCTCATATCATCTTCTAATTTTTCTACCCTGCGGGTCTTTTTCATGTGCCACCCCTCAGCAGTCATCCATTCAGCCATATCTCTCAACCAATTCTCAACCTCCGGGTGTTTCGGAGACAACCACCCTATCGCAATCCTGCGTTTGGCCAGAAGTAACCCCAGGGTGAGAAACTTCCTGCTTAGCTTTTTTTTCTTGCGGAACGGGATGTGTCCCAACCAGCACTGGGCTATCTCCCTGGGAATCTCCTTCCCCGTAACCGAGTTGAGCCTCATTCAGGACAGACTTCTAGAATCCGTCTATGCCGGGGCAATACCATAACATGTGCAGGAAATTAGCGGACTTTCCTCCCCATTTAGGTCACTCCACTGACCACTCCGGGTTCATGCTTTGCAGCCTACTGGGAGCCAGATACACCTAATGGATCACGTTGTATTGAAGCAGCTTGAACCGCGCATGTTTTCCTTTGCTTCTTGTTAAGTGTTTTTCTATGGCTGGCCCCTCGCATCTTTTCTCTGTTGCAGGGATCAGATGCATTTAACAGTGCTTTCTGTTTTACTTCATGGGACCGTTTCTCTTTGCTCTTCAGCTATTCAGTTCTTCCCCTCTTAGTTCAAGGGCACATAGGTCAGCAGGTGAGTTCCTGCATGACCTCTTCATTAGAAAATCTAATGCAAGACCCTCGGAAGCTGTGATTAACCGCCCAATCTTCCATGCAGCTGTTCATGTTTCTCTTTTCTCATCTCTCTGGTGTGGACTTTGAGATCCTGTGACTACATGTGCCCCTTCTTCACGTTCACGTCTTTGAATCAATAAAACAGTCACCTTTCAGCCATTAGTTTTTCCACTAAACGAAATTTCTCGATTATCCTGACATGTGTAACCACTTAAGAAAGAGGGGCCTGTGATTTTGGCAAATGTTTCAACTATGAATAAACTTTCTTGATGCCAACAGAGCCAGAAACGCCCCTGCCTCTTACCTGGGGCATTAGATTAAGCAGTTGATATCCAGCATCTTTGCATGTACCATTGTGGGGCCGAGATTCCCCTAAGAGTTAATTAGGGGTACCCAGTTTCCACCCTTGGTTTGACTTATAATAGCCCGTGCTACCCCCGATATCAGGTGCTCTAAAGGCAATATCAAGAGCAGCATGTTCACGTGCCTTTAGTATTCATGTTTAATGTGTGGGGTTCCTGCCCCTTGTCTTTCAGCAGCAAGGATGCTGAGGGGCTAAGGGCAGGAAAAGAGATAAACCGGTCATATAATCAGAAGTCAATATGGTGTCTATGGTTTTAAAGATGATCTTTGGAAAACAGTTAAAGACTTTTCAAAATCATGTACATTGAAAAGTGGAACATTTGTATCTATAGCTATGAGCACAAAAATACAAATGAAGACCAAAACTGTAGCTACAACTACACAGTGGGAGTTGAGCGCGTAAGATCCGAAATGAGGTGATGTTTGTTGCCATTTGTCTTTCAGATGTGACTTTGTCTGTATTCTATTGCATTTCTTGAAGTTATGGAATGCGCTGGCATGAGGATGAAGGGTCTTTTGAGGATGAAGGATCCTTTCCTCCCGCATTTCACCACTTAGACATTTTTGGCTGCGAGGTTTTAGGGACACAGGTTCTTCATTGCCAGGTCAGCCTTGTCAGCAACACTACTGGCAAACTGAACCAGCAGTAGATTTTTCGCTCTGGTTCATGCCAGACATAAAGATGGTGTTCAGCTTTCCCCAGACACCAGTATGCTACACAGTCCAGTGGAGGAGCGGTTCCCTGGCCCAAACAAAAATAAAACTAGACCCAGAAGCACAGGTCACTGTAGAGCAGGTGTGACCTCTGACCCGAGCAGATATACTCAAATACAAACTATTTGTATTTAAACTGGGCGTTTAGCACTCACTAAAGAGTTCAATGATTTTCAAAGTCTGGTGTTGGGAGAAGCATTCTCCTGCTTGGATTGCTGTCACGTTGAATTTGAATGGTGTTGGGGAAATGTCCTTTACAGTCAGTGAGAGTTGCCTTTAGAAGCAGAATGGCAAAGTAGGCAACAAAGCAAGAGCGCAGCGTAAACATTGTGGAAGGTGCAAGGACAGGAAATGTAGTGTGTGATCAACTTCACTTATCTCCTCATAAGACATGATCTTTCTCTTGAATTGTCTAGATTAAGCTGTATGTATAATATAATGCAAGCTTTGAATGTTCCCAAGGCTGTTTTTCTTCGCTTCAAGGCTAATATTTTGCTTTTAAAGCCATCACCAAACTTCACAGCAACCCCTGAGGTAGAGCTAGAAGATATAATCCTCATTAATGATGAAAGTCAAACAGCCTTGTTTGAGGGAATATCTGTCTTGTGCTCCCTTTGTAGACGTGTATATTGGTGTGGGTTGTAATTGTGTGAGCAACGCTCTGTGTGCAATGCTTTATGTAGTGGATCAGGTTTAAGTATTGCAAATTGTATTATGAATTATTTACTACATCGCCTTGATAAGCGACCCTAAATACTTAATATCTACACTCACATCCTAAACGTTTGCGTACAGTGCAGAGCAAGACATACCACTGGCAGTGTGTGGAAGCGCTATAGTATGTAAGTTTCTAGACAATGCTCTCTGTAGATGACCTAATGTAATGTCTTGATGTCATTTTAAACACAGTGAACATTTCCATGTTGTTTAGAAACATGACTGTCTACCCACTTAGGTGATTAAAGTCATATATATCTACACACATGTAAATCCCTTAACATGATGCTTATATGAGTTTTATTACCACTTCGGTACACAACCTTCCAGAATCAACTCCTATATTTCTGTGACCTGTGTTCGGCACAGCTGTCAGCCACTTTTACCTGAGTATGAGTTGTCTCAGAAGCCCCTTAATTTAGCTAAATCTTCTAAAAATACACTGTGGGACAAATCGATAATATTCTCCACTGAAATGTTTGGATCCGCATTGAACACTTGCACCTCCTTACTGAGCTTGAACATCGTTTTCACCTTCCTCCGTGTTCCTGTCATGAAATACAAGCTTCCCTCTTACAACATGTGTCTGCTGACCTTCACCTGAATCTTAATACTCCTCTAGAATAGCTAAAAGTTGCTTAGAGGTGTTCCTGTATGCTCCAGTATTGAAGTCAAGGCTAAAGAGGTTGTTGAGCTGTGAAAGGCAGCGAGTCTTCTAAGACCCTCAATGCTGCCTGGTGCAGGGTTCCACCTCTAATTCACTTTGGGTTCGCTATCAAAATAATGAGGTAAGCGCTGGAAACTGGAAGACAAGAAAAAGGTTTATTTCTCATGATGAGATCACGTCAACTGCAGACACCGGGATGTCTGAAGGAGGTGTTCTGCTGATAACTCCTTTGGCTCTTCCTTTTATACAGGTTTGACACAATGCATTGGTTTCATCAACATGGTTACACAAGCTTGGGGTCCCCGCCCCGGGCAGGTTGTCACACAAGCCCAACAGTAATTCTCTTCCCACCCAGGTCAAACAGACAATCTTATCTTGCAGCTGGACCTTGCTTCAGGGTCTAAAACATGTGAGACCGGCCAGATCTAAGAGTCCGTTCTGTTGATAAAAACAGGTTCCATTGTTGGTAACAACAAGTCTTGCTGTTTGCAGTGCAATAAATCATGTTGCAAGAGTCTTTTTGGTGTTTGGAACCTGTTTGTGTAACTAGGTGCAGTGAGGGGTAGAGTGTCCAAAGGTTTGCCTGAAAACAGAGATGAGAGGAAAAACGAGTTTGTGGCAGCAAGTGGCGCTGAGGTTTGTTGTGGCAAATAGAGTTTATAGCCCCCAGCACACGTACCAGGTCGGTCAGAGGGATGCTAGTAAGGGCAGGGTGAAACAAAGGTGACCAACAGAGTACAAAATGGCTGTGATAGATTAAAATGACTGCAACTTATGTGCACATAGAATTCCACCAGACAAGATTGCGCAGGTAATGTTCACGATTGTCGTTTTGCTTTTAACAGTGGCCCCTTTGAACATAACTAGCCAGCTTGTCAGTCTATTTCGATCTCCATAATGTCCTGTATCTCTTGATCATACATTACTCTCATTTTTGTTAGCTGAGTGTCCATAGTCTTAGGGTGCAAGGTAGTTATGCAAAGAGAACACAAAGGTGGTATACAGTGTATACCCAAACAACAACCACAAATTGTCAATACTGGGACCAAGAGAATCATTGATATTTTCCAACCCCACTCCTTCAAGATGCCCCAAAGCCAACTTCCAATTGTCCAAGTCTCTGATCCTTGATGAATTTCTGAACTGTGATGAGGCAGAGTCTGCTTGATCAATGTATTTAGAACGCTTTTCTCGATGATGCTCTGTAGGGGCTGTGTAGGTTGGTGGCAAAACAAAGGCGATGTAGCACGTGCCCGCCCAGTTTCTTGGGAGCCAGGTGTAGGCTTTGGTTCCACAAACAAAGTACATATTGGGTGATGCAACAAGCGCTGGGGCGTTGGCAGTGTTCAAAGTCCTTACAATGCTACAGGTGCTGTGACCCACATTCTTAGTCCCACGACCTTCAATGCATACAAGGCCAGAGACGTTCACCACAGATAGGGCCACAGTCAGTGTTGCAGCAGTTCTTTTCTTCAGGTAGGAAAATGTGGCTCTGTTAGGATTATTGAACACTTGCATTTCCACTCGTTCTTTGGAGGGGACATTAATCTGGAATGTCGCATTGAAGGTGTGAGGGCAGAAGGGGCGGCTGTCCTTCCTGTTTTGTTTCGCCAGAACTCGTTGTAGAACTGGGCGATTGTTCCGTCGGAAGTGGCATTGTCTTTGTAACTTTCTTGTAGGAGCATCATCCAGGCAAGGCAAGATCCGTGAATAGAAAAGGGCGAAGGGATGAAAGGGATGGAATGTTCAGTGGCATGTGGTAACAGCCCACAGACCCAACAGTTGGTAGCATTGGTGGCAAGATTGTGCTGGTGCAACATCTGCACAAAAGAATTATTCCAGAATTCTTTGCGTCGTTCTCGGAGATGTGGCGGCAGTGATACCAGGTAGTGTTCTTTCTTGGTGGTTGGTTGCATGGTGGGTGACAATGTTCTGTATGCAGGTGCATTCTCTTCAATGATCCAGAGTGCGACCATTAGCAGGAGACCGGTGAGAAATGCGGCTACAAGTGCAATTGTCTTTGTGCTGTGCAGGTTCGCAGTCTTGGTGTCTTTGCGGTGGTTTTGCAGGTGTTCAGTTTATCAGGACTTGCCAGGGGCCCGTCCACCTAGGCTCCAGATTCTTCGTTCTTTGGAAGTTGCGAATCAATACATGGTCGCCTGGCTTTATTTCATGTCCCGGGCCCCTGGATACGTCAGGCAAGGCTTGCTGCACCTGTTGGTGGATAATTGTTAGCTCGTTTGTCAATTTATGCAAGTAATCCGACATTAATATGTTCGGGACATCGTTAATGGAGGTGGGTCTTGGTGCCGCCCAAATGCTCAAAGGGGTGGTCAGGGACTCCAAACCCTCCCCATGGTACTACTGTCCCCTTCCCTGGGTTGTGTTGTAGGCAGACTATACATTGTTGTACTAGGCGTTTTGCAGATTCTGCTATCTTGACATTATGCCATACTCTGATTAGTTCAATCATGGGGGTGGAGCCTGTGTGTGCTGGTAAATGTGCCATGGTCAATATGGGGATGAGGTAGGCATTGGGTAACAGCCATTTATTTCCGTCTTTAGTTCTCCAGCAATCTTCCTCGTCTTTTAGTCCCACCTTTTCCCACTCGGTCAATTTGTCTTGTGTGCCTGTAGTCTGTATGTCCCTTACAGTGGTCCTAGCGTCAGTCCATCGCTCAGCTTGTGACCTGGTCACATACGTTCGTGTCGTAGTTCTGTCTCCTGCCGTGGCTCGGGCAGTAACGTCTGCTAGTGCATTTCCCTGTCCAATGAGATCAGTCACTTTCCTATGTGCTTGGCATTTTATCACTGCTAACTTCTTGGGGAGGAGGACTGCTTGCGTCAAGGCGGAGACTAAATCTCCATGCAGGATGGGTGCACCGTGTGAAGTCGGGAACCCTCTTTCTTTCCATAAGATCCCAAAATGGTGAACCACCCCGAAGGCATATTGGCTGTCGGTGTATATGTTAACTGTCGTGTCAGTCGCTAAGATACATGCTCGTGTGAGGGCAATGAGTTCTGCAGCCTGGGCTGAACGTTGGGGAATACGGGCTGTTTCCAGAACGGTTCGGGCTGTGGTGACAGCGTATGCAGCTGAGGTGGTGCCGTCGGGGAGTTTGATGCACGAACCATCCACCCATAGTTCTCCATCTGGTTCTAGAAAGGCGGTGTCTCTGAGATCTATTCTACTCTTTGTTTGTTCATCGGTTAGTGTCACACAGTCGTGTAGTGGAGTCACGCTAGGATCATTTTCGGGTAGGGGTAACAGTGTGGCTGGATTGAGGGTGGTGCATCGCTTTAGGGTAATGTGCGGTGCTAGCAGGGTCAACTCATATCCTGTCAGTCGGGCGCTAGTCAAGTGTTGGGTTTTGGTCTGGTTTAGTAGTGTGTCGACTGCATGGGGTACTAAAACAGTGACTGGATTGGAGAGTACTATTCCTTCGCTCTGGCGTATCGATACTGCTGCAGCTGCCACAGCGCGCAGGCACGCTGGCAGCGCTCTGGCTACTGGATCGAGGGTGGCAGAGAAATATGCACAAGGGCGTTGTTTGTGACCAATTGATTGTGTTAGGACAGACAATGCACATCCTTCCCTCTCGTGCGTGTAGAGGAAGAATGGTTTGGAGTAATCCGGGGTTCCTAGGACAGGCGCTGAACAAAGGGCATTGCGTAGTTCTTTAAAGGCTGACTGGCATTCGGGGGTCCAGGGGAGAGGTGAGGGGATGTCTTTAGCTAGGAGGGAGAGAAGGGGTTTGACAATGAGGCTAAAGTTCGGTAACCACTGTCGGCAAAATGAAGTGAGACCTATCAAAGAGCGGACTTGTTTCTGATCTTTGGGGACAGGGGTGTCTAGAATTGTCTGGATCCTGTCAGGCGTGAGTTTCCTCCCTTCTTTGGATAAAAGGTGACCCAAATAGGTCACTTGTGATTTACAGAACTGCAATTTCTTTCGGGAGACCTTGTGACCATTCTCAGCAAGAAAATGGAGTAGTTTGATGGTGGCTGTGACGGCTATTGGTATGGTGTCCGCTGCTAGAAGGATGTCGTCTACATATTGTATTAGTGCCACTCCATCTGGCAATTGTATTGCGTCCAACTGTCTTTTAAGCGCCTGGCTATAGATGCTTGGGCTCTCAGTGTACCCCTGAGGTGCTCTGCAAAATCTGTACGAACTGGAGTTTAGGGTGAATCCAAATAGATAGCGGCTGTCCTTGTGTATAGGTATGGAAAAGAATGCGTTTTTGAGGTCAATTACAGTGAAGGTGGTGGCAGTGGAGGGGATTAAAGTCAAAATTGTCGTGATGTCGGAAACTACTGGGTATTGTGGCACTACGATTTTGTTTATCTCCCGCAGGTCAATGATGAAGCGGTAGGCTTTTCCGTCTCCCTCTCCCTTTCTCTTTACAATCGGTAGTATGGGACTGTTACAAACGTTGCTCACTACTTCCTCTACCACCCCTGCCTCTACCAAAGAGTGTATGATCTCTGTCAGTGCCTTCTCACCTTCTGGCGATATTTTGTACTGCGGTACTTTCGGTAGGGTTGCGTCCTGTCGTATTGTTACGTGTACTGGGTCAATCATCATTCGTCCTACGTCTGAATCAGCCCTAGCCCATAAGTGTGATGGCAAAGTGTCCAGTAGGGATGCGTCAGTCTCGGAGATGGGAAACATGTGCTGAGAAGGGTTCTCTCTATGGCGCTGGGGGTTGTCATACAGGACGACACGCACTCCGTCTGGTGAGCATCTGATAGTCGCATGGAAGTGTTTCAAAAGGTCGAGACCCATAATGGCGTCTGGGGTGTTGGAAGAGAGGAGGAATGTCGTTTCGACGCTATTGTTGTCAAGGTTAAAAGGGATCGGTCGGGACAAAGGGTTGGTGGAGGGCGTACTGTCAAATCCTATTGAGGTCACATGTGAGCCTGACAAGGGTGCCCTTGGAATCAGTCGTTTGGATAGTGCACTACGTTTTGCTCCCGTGTCTACCAGAAATGGCGACTTTGTGCCCAGGACCTCAGCGGTAAAATAAGGGCCTCGCTGATCCACATAGAGCTCGACTGGATCCCTCCCTTGCCCCTGGCTGTCCTATGCAAAGTCGTACGTATTGTCATAATCTGTCTGTTGGTACTGATTCTGTTTGGGATGGTCAAATGTGTTCACTCTTCCTGGCCTTTCCTCGCTTGCTTCACTCGCGTACCCTCTCCCACGTCCTCTTCCTCTCTGTCCACTTGCTATTTCCCTCGCCCCTCTGCCCCTACCAGCTCCTAACAAAGCCGGGCATTGTGTTTTCCAGTGTCCATATTCTTTGCAAAATGCACATTGATCCTGTCCTAGGTCTTGGCGTCCTACATATGATGTCGATGAATTGTTTCTAGGTGGCTGTACTCTAGGGGTATTCTGCTGGTATCCTCCCCTATATTGCTCCCTTCCTGTATTCGCCCCCTGGAGTTGTGCTACCATTACCCTTTCCTTCAAGTCCTTCTTTTTCCTTTCTGTAGCCCTGTCATTTTCGTTTTTCTGATGCTCATAGTACTGGGCCATTTGGAGAATGGCCGCCGGTTTAGATGCCGCCCAACTACTTTCGCTGGCTTGTAATTTCTGGGATACATCTGGCAGTAGTCCTTTGACATAGTTCTGCACAAATAAGTGGTGTCCAGTTGCGGTGGACATGTCTTGTCCACTGTAATCGGAGAACACCGTTTCAAATCTGGAGAAATACTGAGACATCCTCTTGTGGTTTCTGGCGGCACGCGGTTACTATGGACCAGTCTATCTTTTTCTCTGGGATCAGCGTTTTCACTTTCTGCACTATTTTGTCAGGGAGGTCCAATATTGCTTTAACCGGTTTTTGACCAGGGTATACCTGCCTGAGAAGACCCTTGTCTGGCTGCAGATCGACTGAACTTCACCGGTTCCGAACGGACCTCTCTCGAGTGACCTGCGGTCCTGACCGGGACCTTAGAGGAACGCCGCATTGATTGTTGGAGTGAGAGAACAACCAGGCGCTGGGAGGGGAAGACGAAGAACCGTCCATACGGTCCGGGTAAGGTCGTGAAAAAACGACTTAAATTGATTGATTGATTGAATAGTTTGATTGAAATACTAGTATTCCTTTTTTGATATTGAGTTATTTGCGACATTTCCCTGCTTGCAAACAACGAAGAATAGGAATATTCTCTCTCTTTGCAGGCAGCGAAGGACAGGTAGTGCAGACTTTTTGTCTAAATTGATTGATTGAGATATTCATTTTTGACCGATAAATATATCATGCCTGTTTTCTCTAGATTGTTTGATTGTAATTGTTTTGGACCAGACCGTTCGTTAGAGGTCAGTCAGCTGGCACCGCCGGAAGGCACCCCTAACAAGGACATGTACGTAAAGTATGGATTAGCCACCGTAGCTTATAGCAAACTATGGCATAAATACACTAGGAAGGACCGGGTAAATCAGTGGCCACTGACGGGATCTTTCGATCCCGCTAAAATAGAAACGTTAGAATTAGCTCTCCACAAAAAGAAAACAAGACCAGCCATGTTTGACAGTTTTGGTTTTATGGCGAAAAGAGGCAGCTCAAAGAAAGAAAAGGGACGAAGCTAGACAAGATAAAGAAACGCGAAAATCAGCTTACCAAGCCTGTAAAAGATTAGAAGAAAAACTAAAAGAAAAGGAAATCGATAAAAAGGAACAGGAATCAAAAATATCAGGTCAATGCCCTGTTAGAACGCCCTCGACTCTTTACCCCAAGTTACCAGCAAAACAAAGGGTAGATGATGATTTATTGTTAGGTCCCCCAATCATATACATGCCACCCCCTTATGCCCCTACTCATCCCGTAGTACAACGCCAGGACCACCAAAGTATAGCCGGAGATGGCACGATCGCCTCAGTCTCCACCGCCTCTGCTCCCACCGAGTCACCCACACCAAATGCCTCATCAAAGGATACAGTAGTAGAGGTAGGATCAAAAGAAAAAGGAGCGCCCAGGGTCCCGCGATTAAGTAAAAATGAGCGAGCAGGCATTGATAAAATAGTTAAATCCCTCATAGATAGGAAGGAGACAGAAGAGTATGTAACTGACATATGCAACTCCTATGTTGAAAACCGCAAACGATACTTTATTGTACGTCTCTGTTACCACACTCTTACTGCATATGAAGAGAAGTACCAAGATGTAGGGCCCGAGCGGCTAGTGGCTCTCTATAGGAAGGTAGACACCGGAGATGAAGGCGACAACGATGTTACAGAACTCTTTTCATCCACACTGGAGGTATTCCGTCACCTCGTGGAACAAGGACGGATAGATAAGGACAGGACATCTAAGATAGCAGGACCCCCGGTGGAAAAACCAGATAGCATGATGCCGATAAAAGAAGCTGCCCTTATTGGGTACCTCCTAGAGGACAAGGGACTCATGACGATATGAACCATCAAGACGCTAGAGGAAGGGTGGTCTACAATTGGGTGTATCAACCATGGGACAGACAGGACATTTAAGTCGTTTTTTCACGACCTTACCCGGACCGTATGGACGGTTCTTCGTCTTCCCCTCCCAGCGCCTGGTTGTTCTCTCACTCCAACAATCAATGCGGCGTTCCTCTAAGGTCCCGGTCAGGACCGCAGGTCACTCGAGAGAGGTCCGTTCGGAACCGGTGAAGTTCAGTCGATCTGCAGCCAGACAAGGGTCTTCTCAGGCAGGTATACCCCAATCGTTTAGTCGTTCACTCCGTCGTTAGGACCTCTCTACCGGACCCACGCGTCGCTGATGGGCCCCTACGTTTGGGCGCCAATTTGTGAAAGGCAGCGAGTCTTCTAAGACCCTCAATGCTGCCTGGTGCAGGGTTCCACCTCTAATTCACTTTGGGTTCGCTATCAAAATAATGAGGCAAGCGCTGGAAACTGGAAGACAAGAAAAAGGTTTATTTCTCATGAGGAGATGACGTCAACTGCAGACACCGGGATGTCTGAGGGAGGTGTTCTGCTGATAACTCCTTTGGCTCTTCCTTTTATACAGGTTTGACACAATGCATTGGTTTCATCAACATGGTTACACAAGCTTGGGGTCCCCGCCCCGGGCAGGTTGTCACACAAGCCCAACAGTAATTCTCTTCCCACCCAGGTCAAACAGACAATCTTATCTTGCAGCTGGACCTTGCTTCAGGGTCTAAAACATGTGAGACCGGCCAGATCTAAGAGTCCGTTCTGTTGATAAAAACAGGTTCCATTGTTGGTAACAACAAGTCTTGCTGTTTGCAGTGCAATAAATCATGGCAAGAGTCTTTTTGGTGTTTGGAACCTGTTTGTGTAACTAGTGTCAGTGAGGGGTAGAGTGTCCAAAGGTTTGCCTGAAAACAGAGATGAGAGGAAAAACGAGTTTGTGGCAGCAAGTGGCGCTGAGGCTTGTTGCGGCAAATAGAGTTTATAGCCCCCAGCACACGTACCAGGTCGGTCAGAGGGATGCTAGTAAGGGCAGGGTGAAACAAAGGTGACCAACAGAGTACAAAATGGCTGTGATAGATTAAAATGACTGCAACTTATGTGCACATAGAATTCCACCAGACAAGATGGCGCAGGTAATGTTCACGATTGTCGTTTTGCTTTTAACAGAGCCTTCCACCAAAGTTTCCCCAGCACACCTACTTTGACTCTGTTAGTGGAAACCGAAATCCATCAAACGGTCCAACCAGTGCTCCTCGGTCTTGATTTTACATTTAAGCTCTTGCAAACGTTCTCCTATACACATGCATATTGGCCCTTCAAGCTCCATTGTCACCTTTTTTCAGTAGAAAACTTTTAGCATTCTCACTATTGATATTGCCATTTTAGATCAGTTCAAATTGGTACTCATGGTCTGCCTGCTCGTCTTCTCCCGTCAATGCCAGTCTAATATATTTTACCCATGCTAGCCCTCTTCACTTTCGCAATCGCTAACTTGAGAAATTTGCTTGAAATTTCAGCACTACAAGCTGGTGATTGGATTTTGTAAACTCGTTTTTGCCAGCCATATGTTTTCTTGAATTTCATGTGTTCATCATCAATTTGAACCTTGGTCTACTCATAATTATCTTTGAATTTGTATGTGTCAAACAGCACCGTCAAGAACTCAGCATAGTTATACTCTGACTGGTTGGTGCTCTGAGTAGTGGAAAAATGTTTCTTTCTAATACTGCATGAATCTTTTTTTTCCAAAATGGTTTTCCTGCCTCCTTTGCTTTCTCATATGTGCCCTTCTCCTTCCTTAATGCCTCCTACATACAAATCATAAGCCTTTAAGCCCCGGAGGTGGGGAGATGACCAGTTGACAAATTACCCCCTCCCAGCCTTCTTCTAGATCTTATTCTCACTGCTTGTCCTGCCATGCCACATTTTTTGGGGGGGGAGTTTTACATTCCATCTATTCAGCTCACTCTAAAAGATTGCGATATATTTGCAGCGATGAGATACTTACGATACTTACCTGATTGCAATTTTTCCAAACCAGTGTGTGACTACAGGGGGTCGCCCTCTTCTCTCGTGCCAGTTTTAGAGAATGATACAGTAAACTCGGCAAGATGCACCGAGTGTTTGGCTATGTGTGTGACCTTAAGCACATAAGTTCATAGAATTATCGATAAGAATACTGTTGGGGGCATGGTTACCAACATAATTGTTTTAAGTAGGTGTGTTCATTAATGTTAGGACGTAGACACATAAGGCTTGCAATATTGAAACTTGCATCTTAGTGTGCCCAATTTATATAAGGGCAGTGTTCCCTCACTAGCGGTGGCGTATAATGATAAGAACCCGCGTCGCACCAAAATGGTTTAGTAACAATAAAGGTAGCATATATAGCACTTTTAGTCACTTGAATCACTATTTTTGTTCGTCTGTTCATTGATGCACAAACTTGCTTCACTTGTATTTTTTCCATTTACAGATCTCAAATAAGAGTATGTGTACTGGACCTCACCACAGAATACAGGTGGAGTAACCTTAAGTATATTGATGTACTAGGGGCAGGAAGGGAACTTAGCATAGGGATCCGACAGTCCTGATGAAAGCCGGTAGAAATACGGATTCCGGCAGAAACATGTCTACCTTTATGCAGAACGGAGGGGTGTAGGGTGCATAAAACACTCACTTCACCACCATCCTAGGGTATGAATTACCTTTTTAACCCTGACAAGGGAATCCAGGAATAAAATTGTTCGTAGGATATCCCTTAGTTTTTTGTTTTAAATTTTTTTTATTTTTATTAAGTTTTCAAACCCCATCAACATGAGACTCACATTACATCCTTTACATCATAATAATTGGTGCAATCAGATACACCTGTACTCAACAATTATTAAAGGGACAGTGCCCTCTGTACAATACACTTGAGTGTCCATCAATCGCCCATTCTTGACAGTTACTTCAATCCATTGTATCAGAAGTCGTAGTTCAATGACCCGTACAGAGACTCTTTTACCAACATTACATTTATACACTTTAGGACCCAAGCGGGGATCTCGCTCCTTCCCCATTCACATCGTCACCTTCATTATCGTCTTTACTGTCCACATAAGCTTTATATAATGCCCAAAAATTCTTTGGCCTATTTCTTGGTGGGAGCAGTTCGCTATAGACTTCAGTTTGCGTACTGCAGAAAAGCATTTCCCTAGACCATTGTGCAATTGTAGGTAGGGGACCTCTCATCCAGCATATCGCCACACATCGTTTTGCTAGCAACAAACCCATATCTATTAATCTCCTGGCACCCTTTGGTATCGCCCTAGAGTATCCCAGTAAGGCGAGGGCCGACTCCGGTATCAGTGTCAGTTTTACCACTTGGCTTAGTTCAGCAAAAATCAACCCCCAAAAACGTGTTATTCCTGGACAAGTCCAGGCTAAGTGAAAAAAATCAGCTGCCTGCTCATTACACCTGTCGCAGGTCGATTCCTCCCATAGCCCATACCTATGGAGTCGTTCCGGGGTGTAATATATCCTATTGAGGTATTTGAAGTGCATCAATCTATGCCTCCCGTTCAGGGATATATGCTTTGTGCTGAGACAACAGTATGTCCACATATCGTCCGGGATGTCCCTCTGTAAATCTCGCTGCCAGGCTAACCTCGCCTTATTATGGTCACCACTCCTAGTAGCCATCGAGATATGGTAGATCCTGGATACTATTTTGGTAGTTGCCTGTGTAGTGATAATGTTAGTTAAGGCTGTCACTTCCGGGGGCTCTGCCATATCCTCACCCAGCTGTTCACTTAGTGCGTGGCGAACTCTGTAAAATTGAAATTGTGCAAGTAGGGTCGGGGGTCCATTTTCTGTGTCCAAATCCCCCCAACTTTTTGCTACGCCATCTAAGAAGAGGAACCCTATAGTTTGTATCCCTAGCGTGCTCAGTGCCGCGACAACCCCTTTATCCGCGCACAGCGATAACCATCGGCACCAGTCTAGTCTTGCTACCGGAGAATACAGGATGGCACCTGCTTGGAGCTGTAGTATGTAGTGCCAAGCGTGAACTACTGTATTGAGGGAATCCATAATCCCTGTGCGTCTGCCGGGGGGGCTTAAATAGTAAGGCCGGGAGCGGAGTGGGGTCTGCCACCACTGACTCTATACGAATATACGGTATCTCAGGTGGCCCATGAATCCAATAATATGCCTGCGCACTCTGGGCTGCTCTGTAATATAGGTCTAAATCAGGGGCTCCAAGTCCTCCCATAGAGTACGGGAGAGTAAGGATCCGCCAACTAACGCGCGCCTGTTTACCCGCCCATGCTAGATGGATCATCAAAGATTGGAGGCGTTGAAAGAAGACCTTTGGTAGCACCATGGGGATGTTTGTGAAGAGGAATAGGAAACGAGGCAGGATTACCATCTTCATAATAGACACCCTATCCATCAAGGAAATTGGCAGCCGAATCCACCTCTCTGTCTTCTTCCAGCTTACCTGCCGCTACCCCATAGTTCTCCCGGAACACCACTTCCGAATCTGTATGTAGTTTGATACCCAAATATCGCACCGCCTCCGTGGACCATCGTAGTGGGTATTCTGGCTCAAAGACCTCAGTGGAAGGGGTAAGAGGAAATATGATAGACTTGTTCCAGTTAACACGCAAACCGGACAAGGCACCGAAATGTACCACCTCTCGTAATACTGTGGAGAGGTTGTCTTCAGGGTTACGTACATACAACAGCGTGTCATCTGCGTAAGTGGAGACAATCAGCGCATATCCCGGGAACCTTATCCCCCTATGGCTATGATATTCCCGTAATGCACAGTGTAGGGGCTCGGCTACTAGGGCATATAATATAGGAGATAAAGGGCAGCCTTGTCTAGTACCTCTGGTGATTCGAATAGGTTCCGTAACCAGGCTGCCTATTTTTATGCGAGCTGTGGGAGTGTTATACAACACCCCAAGCAGTTGAATAAAGACCTGCCCAACCCCCATCCGTAGCAAAACATGTCTCAGGAAAGGCCACTCGACCAAATCAAATGCTTTCTCCATGTCTAAAAATACTGCAACCGCTGGGATCTCTGGTCTAGTGTGTTGTAGGGCGGCAAATACAGTACGCAGATTATATGTAAAATTTCTGCCCGGCACAAAGCCAGCTTGTTCTGGCTCTACTAGCGTGGGAACCAATGGGATCAGACGGTTCGCCAGAATTTTCGCGAAAATGTTGGTGTCCACATTAAGTAAGGACAATGGCCTATACGAGGAACAGTCACCCGGGGGTTTACCCGGTTTGAGGATTGCAACAATGATCGCTTCCCTCATAGATGGCGGCATCGTCCCTGCAACACACATATCTTCAAACAACATAGTCAGATGAGGCAGTAGTAGGTCTAAAAACGCCTTATAAAAGGCTACCGTAAGGCCGTCCCCTCCCGGGGCGCTTCCCGCCCTCATACTTGATATTGCTAGTAATATCTCCTCCCGCTCTATAGGTCGCATTAAGAATTCCCGGTGAGTATTAGTGAGCCATGGCAGTTTGGTATGGGTCAGATAATCGAGCACCTGTTCCTCAGAGCTGTCCCCTCGGGAGGTATATAGTTCCGAATAATATTGGCGGAATTCCTCCGCTACCTCCAAATCGGTGAGTAGTGAGTCGCCGTCCAGCGCCACGAACTCTGGCACCACCTGCTGCGCCCTGCGCTGTCTAAGCAGTTGCGCTAGGACCGCCCCAGGACGCTCCCTCTCTCCATACACACGGGCAGTGGCATACTTGCCCAAATGTTTAACATCCGCGTCAGCTTCTTTATAGAACTCCGCCAGGGTCGTGTTTATCTCCTGTGTAATAGACTCGTCAGGACTATCAAGTTGGACTTTTTCCAGGGATACCAACTTCCGCTCCAGGTCCTTAAGACGTTGTCGGATCGACCGCAGTACACCCGCATGCTTAGACATAGCCACTCCCCTTATATATACACCTTAAACGCCTCCCACACTGTCTGGAAGTCGTCTACCGACCCCACGTTTTTCTCAAAGTATATTTCGATAGCTTCAGCAATTTCTTCCTTGAAGACAGCGTCTAATAACGAGTAGGGGGGGAATCTCCAAATAAAGGGGGGTATACGTGCTTTTGGGGTATCTATTACCAGAAGCAATGGGGAATGATCAGAGTAGGTGCGAGGAAGAATCTTACATGTACGAATATGTGTAAGCAGGTGCCTGGTCACAAACCAATAATATATTCTGGTATGTAGGTTGTAATATGCAGAATAATGCGTGAATCCCCCTTGCATCGGATGTCCATGTCGCCATACATCAGACATATCAAGGCGAACCAGCGTGTCGCCCATCACTTTGGCAGAGGACGATACATGTCTCTCCGGGCCACCAGATCTATCCAGAGTCGGGTCCCTGATGAAGTTAAAATCACCACCCCAAAGTAGACGACCCCCCAAGTGCGAGTTTACAGTGTCAGTCAGTTTCAGATAAAAATTTGGGTCATCATAATTTGGTCCGTATACATTAACCAGCAGGTAGTCAATCCCTTTCCCCCTCCACCTTGTGATTACGAATCTGCTCTCCAGGTCTGTCACTATCGGTTCCAGTGACAATGCTTTCTTAGGATTAACCCACGTCAATACCCCTCTCGCATGCGTAGTAAATCCCGCAGCGTGTATATTACCTTGTTATCCTCTAAGGCGCAGCCTAGGGCTGTCCAGTGGCAAGTGCGTCTCCTGTAACAGAGCAATGTCCACGTCATGTCTGTTCAAATAGCTCAAAACTTTACGTATTTTCCGATGGTCATTTAGGCCCTGTACGTTCCATGTAAGTGCATTTACAGTGTCAAGGCCCGTGTCTCTAGAGTCACTATCCATACTTTATGTGGTGTAGTTTAACATGGATCCATCTTACTTGCTTCATAGCTGTGCCGTTGTACATATTACAGACACCAATCCTAAAAGTATCATTGCTTAAGACTAGCATTGTGAGTCTCGATTCTGACCCTCCCCCCACCCACGCCAGGCATATCCCAACTGTGCCTGGTCGACAAGATCCCTCCCATCTCTCCCAATAACCCCAAATAACAAACTTAAACAGTGTGTTACACCTAAGGGCAGATGTTGCGAGCTCGAGCAGGGCATGAGTTATAGGGGAATCTATCACAGCCCTCAAAACACCGCCCATCTATCATAGTTCTGCCGCTATAATCACTTCTGCCATCAGTCCTCCAGACCATGGAGAAGCGTCTTCATCATTCCTCCGGCAAACACCCACTAATGAGCATATCTTATAACCAGTGTTGTAATCCTCGGAGACATATACCCCGCCACCCATCATGGCAGTGCCCCAAGAACCCCCTCCCCCCCCTGGTCCCCCTCTCTACCCCAATGTAATGCTGCATGCCACAACATGGTTTAGCTTACGGAACCCCCGTCAGCGTTTGGTTCAGTCCTGCTCCTCCAAGCTGCCTCCTACAGCTCCCAACGATTCTTCTCTATCCGGGCTGGAGAGTTTCTCTTTGGACCATTCTTTCAAAGCCTTTTGTAGTGTTTTAGGTTCCGTGAAAATTCGGGAGTGACCATTTCAATTAACCCGCAGCCTAGCGGGATACAGCATGGCATAGCCAATATTTAGGTCTCTCATTTGCCGTTTCAAAGGAGCAAATTGTCTGCGCGCCTCTTGGACACGCGCCGTGAAATCCGGGTACAATGAGATGGAAGCTCCCTCATACTGTAAAGATTGTTTATTCCGAGCGGCAGCCGTGCTATTATGGGCCGAAGGGGAGCCCCAGGTGGAGGGCGGGGGCCCAACGACCTATGCGCCCTCCACCACAAACATTGTAGAGAACACTTCCTCACCCAGCAATGTAGTCGGCATCTTCTCCACAAATT
Organism: Calotriton arnoldi; assembly: GCA_963921515.1. NCBI lineage: Eukaryota > Metazoa > Chordata > Amphibia > Caudata > Salamandridae > Calotriton > Calotriton arnoldi. Next base: position 2,837,694 of record CAWUFW010000680.1, read on the forward strand.
TCTCCATATTACCAGTAGGTGTCGACTCAGGGACCCCCGTGATCCGTAAGTTATTGTGGCGCGAGCGCGCCTCCAAATCTTCGGCCCTATCTTGAAGGACCTGCAGGACTTTACCCATTTGCTTGTGTTCAGTGTCCATCGACGTCTGTGCTTCCTCCACTTCAGTGACCCTGCGCTCCGCGTGTTTGTCGAGTCTTTCAGACATCCTGTCCATCCGGTATGAGAGCGCGTCTATTTTGGTGCCCAGACCCGCCATACTACCTTGGAGGTTTTTCTCCATTAAGACCAGCATAGAGCGGATATCGCATTCCATTTCTTCGGGCGCTGTGTCTTGAGTGGTATCACCTTCTTCTGTAGGAGTGTCCCGACCCTTCGACTTCTTGGGGTCAAACGTGAGTTTGGGTTGGGTGCGATCGACCCTGCCCATGTTGTTGCGTGGTGAGTGGCTAGGAGCCGGACAGAACACAGAAAGACGGACCGGTCCGCCGGCGTCTCACCGCAGCGACCTCAACTTCTCACCTCTATAGCGTGTCCTCACGTCAAATCCTGCAGGCAGTGTAATACGCGCCTCCATCTAGTTCTGCGCCAACTGGACAGCCCAGTATCAAAGCAACCAGCGCTCCACACCGGGTCGTACGTCTGTGCGCATCGGCAATGCCGGCTCCCTCCCTTGAATCGCCTCCACGCTGGTCTTCCAAAGGACTATATTCTTAGCCCTCGCACATTGCCAGGCGTCGGTGGCCCTCTCTGGGATCACAATTATTAGCTGGTAGGGCACCTCACCGTATGCCAGTCATTTAGGGAAATCAATCTTCCTTGCCCTGTTGAACTAATCATAGATTGAACTTGTCAGCGCAGGGGCTCAAAGCTCAGTGTTCTTGCAGTGCACCCGTCGGTGCTCCAATGCCCCACGCGCTCTCCTAATCATGCAATCCAGTCCCTGTAGTCGCCGTCCTCCGCCAGCCACCGCTGCGGCCCAGGCCGTCAACAAGGTCCGCCGGAGCTCCACTCATACGTGCGCGCGATTGGGGCGCTAGCTGCTCATTCCGTTCGCACAAGTGTGTGGCTGTCCCAGTATTTCCAGCGCAGCACTGCAGGTCGCGCGCGGCCTCCCCAGGTACTTCGTCTTAGGCCACAGCCGCCAGGAGTTAAGATGGCGGTCTCGCCCGGTCGCCAGGAGCCGCGAGCAGCACCGCCGCTCTCATAGGGACCGCAGGAACAGCACACACTTCACCCAAAGCGCCCACCAACACCACTCTGCAGCAGCGGTCACCTTTCTCTCACCGCTCTGTAGACTGTGAGTGCGACTGGGAGTTCCTCCTCACCAATCCCAGCACACGCAGTTCTCTCGGTTCCCGGTCAGTGCAGCGCGTCTTGCCCTCCCAGGCTTACTTTCAAAAGGGCCGCCTCTCAGCCTGCAGATGCCTCAGATCGTCGTCGGGGCGCCACTCTAATTCTGCGGCAACGCGCTATCCGTTGTGTCTGGTCATGAAGGTCGGCGATTAACAGCCCCCATCAGGTACTCCCCGAATATAGCAGTGGGTGGTTCGGAGTTCGCCAGCAGATCCTATCCCCGAACGCTGTCTGCTAGTTCCAGACGCGGAACAGCCGCAGTTCTGCCGCCGCCCCTCCCGGGGCCGGGTAGGTCTCAGGATCACAGGCAGGAGCTCTGAGGACCCAACGCCCACAGCTATCACAGGGCACCCTCCAAGCTCGTGCGTCACAAGTGTACAGGGGACTCACTGCGCTTCAGCCGCATAGAGGGAAGGTCCACGCCCCTCGCCGTCCTCACTCTAGGTCGGCGTCCCGATCTCGGTCTCAGGCCGCAGCTGCGTATCTCTCACCGCTCGGTGTAGCGGAGGCTCAGAGGTCTCCGGATCAGTTCATTCCGTAGCCTGTGTCAGCGGATCACCGCACTGTGGTGTTTCCTGGCTAGTATGTCCCGCAGAACGAGGATAAATGTAGGATTGTTCGGCGGCTGCCCGGAGCTAAGCGCTCAAGCAGCCATTTTGCAGCTCGCAAGCTCCGCCCCCCAGGATATCCCTTAGTTAGTTTTAAGATTCACTATCTGCACTTTTTAGTTGGATGCTTCTTCTCCCTTTCTTTATTTGTTTGTATTGTCTCCCCCACCCTATTACTCCGCCTCAAGGGTTGGTCTGCGCTGAGGCGTTGCAGCAGCCCTATGATGAAGCATGCCACAATACTTTGTGGGTGAGGGCAGTTTTTACAAATTAAATGTGCTTTTGCTACACCTTATTGTAAACTGATACTTGATAAAAAATTGCGATTTCATGAAAACCTTACTACTTTGCTGTGTGTTGATACTTATTTTGAGGAGGTTGAAGTAAGGTGTTCTCCTTCTCCCCCTTCTTCTTTGTGTATAGTCCAGCATACAGTCTACCTGAAATAAAGTAGTGAAAATTAGGGTATACTGTTCCGCACTGACTAGGCAGACTCACACCTGGGGTCTGGTGATAGCCACTGGAAGCGTGTTCTCGTAGGAGCAAGTGCCCTTGTCCACCTGAAGGTGGCATGCTTTATCATTGGGCTTGCTCCTCGTTGGGCTAGACATGATAAGCTCCCCGATTTCCAGAAGATTAGGTATGTGACCCTATGGGTCCTGAAGAAATGCCACTTGAATATCTATTGACATACTAAGGCATGGAACGTGTCACCCGATAATTAGGATCACTCTGTTTCTACTTGATCCTGTAACATCTAATATACCTCTACTTTTGTTTTTTTCTTCGAGAAACTTGGATTATTATGTCCATGAGTCTCCCACACAGTTTTTAATTCGACATACACCTGGACCCCTATTATAGTTGATTTTAACTCACTCTCTCCCTCTTCTCACTCACCGACTGGAACTCACTCACTTTCCAGTCCCTCATTGGTGATTAAAAGATCTCCAGTTAATTGCCATCTTGCGGGGCCCGCTGGGCATGCAGCACCAGCCCAACGAGGAGCAAGCCCAATGACGAAGCGCGCCACCTTCGGGTGGGTGAGGGCGCTTGCTCCTACGAGCATACGCTCCCAGTGACTATCCCGGACCCTAAGTGGGAGTCTTCCTAGTCAGTGCGGAACAGTATACCCTAATTTTCACTACAGTTAAAACGACTGTTTTGAAAGGATATCTGAAAGATAATTTAGGCAAGGATTTCGTTCAACAATTCACACACCCTACTAGAGCTTCAGTCTTCTTCGTTACGAAACCCAGAGGTAATTATTGATCTTGGGTAGACTATAGAGAATTAAATGCCATAGACATCCACAACCATTATTCTCCACCATTAATATCTATTTTTTTTGGATCCGATCAAGACAGCAAATGTATCCACAACATTGTCCATTTGCCGTCAGAGACAGAACATTGTCATTAAGTGGGCAGCGAGAGCGGGTGGAAGTTTTGTTTGTAAGTTTAGTTTTGAAGCCCACCACTGCTCGCACCGCAGCCTGTGCCTCTTATCATGAGGCCCTACTGCGACCGGACCAGGCTGCTGGAGACTCCTCATCGTGGCTGTGTCGTTAACAGTCACTCTCGAGACCCCGGCATGACTCTGGTCCATCGAAGTTAGGTGAGCCTCAATAATCTTTGAATTACCCCCATGCGTCAGACTGGATCCAGAGAATTTTTCTTCAGCAGTACCCCTGCGTGTCGGTAGGTGGTGTCGGTCGACTCCACATTCGTCGTTGGCATCGTGATCGCCGGAATGATGTCGCGGTATCTACTTAGACGCCGCCCCTGCGCGCTGACATCAGTTCTTTCTTTTTCCGCCCCAGCCAGCGGAGATCCGGAGAGAGCGGTACCCTTAGTCATTTTTTAACTAGTGTTTTTCAACTTTTGTCGACTTCTTTTTCGAGTCGTTCGACTCCTGGTGCACGCAGGGATGTCACATCTGCGGACCGGCTTCAAGCCTTGTGACTCTTGTCACAAGCTGATATCAGTCACGGATCCACACCTCGTGTGCCTTTGGTGCCTGGAGCGCGGCCACTACCCGAAGTCGTGCTCCGACTGTCGGGCCATGAACCCGAAGTCTTTGCGGGAGTGGTCCTGAAAGCTTCTGGAGGCCCCGCAGTCGGATCCGCACCGCTCGACGTCCCTGAAGAGAGGGAGGTAGCGGGACCGGTCGTGGAGTCTCCACCATCACTCCTCATCGAAGTCTTCGTCTTCGGGTAAGTCGAAGCACAAGAAGAAGGCGAAGAAGCACCGTCGCTCTTTGCCTTCTCCCAGTCCGTCGGCCGATATGACGCAGGAGGTCGTCGTCCTACGGCTCCGCCCGTGGAGCCTGCTGGGACGGCTCCGAGCTTCCCTCCCTTCCCGGGAGCCGGAACCTCCCCTGCCCAGCTTCGTGCCTTTTACGTGGTCCTCCACTCCATCTTCAGGCAGCCCGACTCCGCCGGCGCGCCTTCGGGCCCCACTGACTTGGCTGGGGGCTCTAGGCCTTCGATGACGGCGGCTCCGGCCCCGACGCCACAGGGCCCCCAGGGATCCAGGCCTGGATCTGGATCAGCGCCAATTGACCTCACGATACCTCTCCCGGCGCCGATTCCACTGACGACACCTCCGCCGCCTCCGACGCCGGTTTGGTCCCCGGCCGGTGTCGACCCCAGCCTCCCCCTCGAGCCGAACACGGAGCTGGACCGACGTCGACCAACGCCGGTACCGGCGCCGACCGGTACTTTTGTACCACTGTTCCATCCTGGCGTTCATTTCCGCCCTGAGTGGCAGCCAGGAGAGGATGAGGAGGACTGGGAGGCATCTGTGGACCCTCTGGCAGACCAGCTAGAAAAGCCGGACTGGAGAGAGGAGTTGGGTGATGCCAGTGATCTGGATACCTCCCCAGACCTTGGAATGCTTTCTCCCCCTACCGTGGCCACGGAGGAGGGAGCGTCTTAGGCTGTGGTGTTGCGTAGGGCGGCTGAGGCCTTGGGCCTCGAGCTTCCTACGGTGGCAGTCAGCACTAACCTCCTTACTGAGGTGCTTCAACCGGCAGCGGCCTACTTGGAGCCCCTGCTGCCTTTCAATGATGCCCTCACCGAAATCCTTCTGGGCACTTGGTCCAAACCCAGCACAGGGGCTCCTGTAGATAGGATGATTGCCCAACGCCACCGCCCAGCCTCGGGCGACCCCATTTTCCTCTCCCAACACCCTACCCCTGAGACCTTGGTAGTCCAAGCCTCGACCTCTAAGGGTGTGTTCCCTACTGCTCCCCCAGATAGGGAATCCAAGAAGCGGGATCATTTTGGGAAGAAGATGTTTTCTTCCGCCAGCTTAGGACTGCGGTCGGTGAACACCGCATGTCTCTTGGGCCGCTACACCCACTCTGTGTGGGACACGGTTGCGCAGGTTCTGCCACAGTGCCCGGAAGAGGCCCGGACTGTAATCACCTGTGCGATTGCAGAGGGTAGAGACGCAGCGAAGTTCGCCATTCGGTGTGGACTGGATACTGTCGACTCGCTAGGTAGGACGATTTCTACGTCAGTAGCCTTGAGACGCTATGCCTGGCTGAGGTCCACTGGGTTTTCCGGGGATGTCCAATCAACCTATTTGGACATGCCCTTCGATGGCCGTCCTCTGTTTAGCGACAAGGCGGACAATGCGCTCGAGCGCTTAAAGGACTCTCGGGCTACGGCCAGATCCTTGGGCCTCGCTGCCACCTCTTGCCCCGTTCAGTCCGCCTTTCACCCCTTTCGTGGCTACGGAAGGGGTGCCGCACCATGTTGCACCCAGGGCCACAGGCTGGCACAAGCTACTTAACCTCTGCGCGGCCGGGGACGTGGGACCCAGCGCATTGGGTCGAGGGCCAGCGGGCAGGCCAGTCCACCAGTGCCCCCTCTGCATCGGCCTCCAAGCCTTCCTAGTCCGACCTTTAAGGGCCACCAGTTGCCAGTGGGTGGCGGGATTCGCCATCATCTCCCCCACTGGCACAACATCACGTCAGACAGGTGGGTTTTGCAGATAGTCCGAAGGGGCTACTCCCTCCCCTTCGTGACTACCCCTGCCTCCATCGCATGTTGGAGGATCACTTGGCCCTTCTTCGTCAGGAAGTTTCGGTTCTCTTGGCCAAGGGAGCCATCGAGCGAGTCCTTGTGCCAGAAGTAGGTTGTGGTTGTTATTCCCACTACTTCCTGGTGCCCAAGAAGGACAAAGGCCTGCGTCCTATCTTGGATCTCAGGGACGTTAACCGCTTCCTCCGGAAGGAGAAGTTCAAAATGTTGACATTGGCTCAGGTCTTGTCTGCCCTCGACCCTGGAGACTGGATGGTAGCTTTGGACTTGCAGGACGCTTATTTTCACTTCCCCGTCCTGCCGGCCCACAGGCGTTACCTACGGTTCACGGTAGGCCACGAGCATTTTCAGTTTACCCTGCTCCCCTTTGGCCTTACCAGCGCCCCTCGGGTATTCACGAAAGTGATGGCGGTGGTCGCAGCTCATCTGCTCAGATCAGGGGTTCCAGTCTTCCCCTATCTCGACGACTGGCTGTTGAAGGCGAGTTCGCCCCAGGCATTTCCCACCTCCATACTACGGCGGTCTTCCTGCACTCACTGGGGTTCACTATTAACATGCCGAAGTCACACCTGATTCCCTCTCAGAAGCTCCTTTTCATCGGAGCAGTTCTGGATACAGTGCAGTTTCGGGCCTATCCTCCCGAGCAGCGAGTCCTGGATATTCGGGCTATGATACCGATGTTTCAGCCTCTATCCCGGGTTTCGGTGAGGATGACCCTGAGGCTGCTGGGCCTCATGGCCTCCTGCATCCTGCTGGTGGACTATGTCAGGTGGCATATGCGGGCTCTGCAGTGGGACCTGAAGTTCCAGTGGGCGCAGTATCAGGGAAATCTTTCCGATGTCGTCCAGATCTCGGAGGGTACTGCACACCAATTGCAGTGGTGGCTAAATGACCAGGATTGGGTCGACGGCAGATCCCTCTCCCTTCCCCAACCAGACTTCACAGTGGTGACAGATGCGTCACTTCTGGGATGGGGCGGCCACATGGGAGAGGCAGAGATCAGAGGCCTCTGGTCTCCGGCGGAGTCCAGGCTCCACATCAACCTGCTGGAGCTCCGGGTGATCCGTCTTGCACTGAAAGCATTCTTTCCTTCTGTCAAAGGGAGAGTTGTGCAGGTGTTTACGGACAACGCCACTGCCATGTGGTACTGCAGCAAACAGGTCGGGGTGGGGTCGGGACCCTATGCCAAGATGCTCTCTGCCTCTGGACGTGGCTGGAACATTATGGCATGTCCCTGGTGGTTCAACACCTGGCAGGTTCCCTGAACGCCAAGGCGGACGAACTCTCAGCCGCCGATGCATGATGAATCACGAATGGCGTCTTCACTCTGAGGTGGTGCAAGGTCTCTTTCAGCAGTGGGGAGAGCCTTGGTTAGATCTGTACGCCAATGTCAGCAGTTCTGAGTGTTCGAATTTCCAAGGCGGCACTCGCTAGGCGACGCTTTTCGTCGCGAGTGGAGTTGCGGTCTTCTATACGCCTTTCCGCCTATACCACTTGTGCCCAGAGTGCTGAAAAAGATCAAGCGCGACCGGGCACAAGTCATTCTTGTGGCTCTGGATTGGGCACGAAGAGTCTGGTATCCCGAGCTCCTGACCATGGCCATCGATCCTCTGATCAGACTGCATCTTCGGGCGGATCTTCTGTTGCAGCAGCAGGGGACGGTCCGCCACCCGAACCTGTCCCGCCTCCACCTCCTTGCGTGGAGATTGAGCGGCGACAGTTGACAGCTTTTGACCTTCCTCCCGAAGTCTGTAATGTCATCTTGGCAGACAGGCGTCCCTCCACTAAAACGGTATACACTTGTAGATGGAACAAATTTGTGCCATGGTGCACAGCAAAGTCTGTGGATCCCCTTTCTGCCCTTCTTTCAGAGGTTTTCGTCTTCCTTCTTTCTTTGGCCCAGCAGGGCTCTGCTCTGGGTACCCTTAAAGGCTATCTTTCGGCCATTTCGGCCTTTCTTCGCCTTCCTGATCAGCCTTCTCTTTTCAAGTCCCCTACTGTAAATAGATTTCTTAAGGGCATTACTCGCCTCTTTTCTCCTATTCCATTCGTGATACCCCAGTGGGACTTGAATCTGGTCTTAACCTATCTCCTGCTCCTTTTGAACCACTACATAATTGTCCTCTCAGACTATTGACTTTAAAGACTGCTTTTCTGGTGGCAACACCTCTGCTTGCAGGGTGTGTGAGCTTCAGGCTCTTTCTTCTAACCCTCCTTTCCTTGCTGTTCATCCGGACAAGGTTGTCATTCGAACTCGACCTTCTTTTCTTCCCAAAGTGGTTACCTCTTTCCACATAGGACAGACCATCACTTTGCCCACCTTCTTCCCGCCCCCGCATCCTTCTAAAGAGGAGGAGAGGCTCCACCGTCTGGATCCAAAACGTGCGCTATCATTTTATCTGGATCACACAAAACAATTCCGGGTGGATGATCAACTCTTTGTTGGCTATGTGGGCGCCAAGAAAGGTCGGGCCGTGCAAAAGCGGACCATAATCTTGATGGGCCGTCCTTTGCATTAAAATTTGCTATTCCTTGGCGAAAAAGGAGCCTCCGAATGGACTGCGCGCCCATTCCACCAGGGCGACGGCAGCCACCACTGCCTTGGGACATGGAGTCCCCCTCAGTGACATCTGCCAGGCAGCCACGTGGGCATCACTGCACACGTTCACTAAACATTACTGCCTGGATAGTCAAGTCCGGAGAGACGGCTTCTTTGGCCGTTCTGTTCTCCGGGACTTTCTGGTGTGAACTTGGCTCACAGACCCACCTCCGGGGTTGGTATTGCTGGGTATCTATTCTAAGGTAAGGAATCTATAACTAATAGTCTCTTTCAGAAGATACTTACCTTCGGTAACGATTATATCTGTAAGAGACATATATTAGTTATAGATTCCTTACCGCCCCACCCATCCTCCCCTTTCTGCGAACTGACTTCAAGAGTAAGGGTCTCCCTTTCAGGGCCCTAGTTTTGTGCACCAGTGATCAGTGTCTTGCATGGCTCTGCGCTTCTGGCATTGAATGTCGTGTAAAGAACTGACGTCAGCGCGCAGGGGCGGCGTCCAAGTATATACCGCAACATCATTCCGGCGATCACGACGCCAATGCCACCTACCGACGCGCCCTTGGTACTGCTGAAGAAAAATTCTCCGGATCCAGTCTGACGCCTGGGGTAATTCTAAGGTAAGGAATCTATAACTAATATATGTCTCTTACAGATATATTGTTACAGAGGGTAAGTAACTTGTTCATTTTGTCTATAGTGTGAATGCAGTCTTGACCGCTCCGCCACTGCAGACAGAAAAGCAAACAAAGTTTACCAGGCGTTGTTTAGGGAAGAAGCGAGCGGAAGGTCGCTGGTTACCATGTGCCTCACATGCCACAGCCCCAAGGACCCGGGGAGTGAGACCAGAGCTGAGGAGCACATGCAAGGGCAGTGGGAGGCGCTGTGCCCAGAGCAGAGAGGATGGCAGCTCCTGTCGTGTGGGGTTCCAAGACCCGCATCCCAGCTGCTACTAGACCTTCCTGCCTGGGTCCTGGAACAGTTCTGCCAGATAATGGACTAAATGGTGGACAACGACTGGATGCTCCCTGGTGAGAACCCCATTCTGTGTCCTCCATACCTGTTTAGCCACCTGTGCATCTTATCCTCCATACACGTTACCATCCCCTCCGCCTCTTATATCCCCTCCGCCTCTTATATCCCCTCCGCCTCTTATAAACCTTGTACCTCCCTGTAACCATAATTTTAATCTGGACAGCTTGTAGGCCCCTAATGCCGCACAAGTGCAAACTGTGGCACTGCAACAATTTTTAGAGTACCCTGGTGCTGCCATCCATGCTACTCACTAAAGTCATAGGGACTGTGTAAAATCCAAGCTCCGGAGTCAGTCTGTAAAAAATTCATAATTTACTTTTCTCTGAATGTGCAGCCTCCTGAGGCTTGCTGCTGGGTGCTGCAGCCCCGCTCTGACGTCCTGTTGTGACTAGTAATTATCATAATTTATTAGCAGGCAGAGGGAGCATGGGGCCTCTCTCACATCCTGAATCTCAGCTGCCTCCGCCAGCTAATAAATTGTGATAATTACTAGTCACGACAGGCTGACAGACTGACTCTGTCTCGGTACAGTCAGATCCCACTTGAGAGCCTGGACAGACTCTCCGTGTGTCAAGCCGGTTAGTGCCCTTCCATGTCTAGTGCTCTGCAGTTGTTTTAAGATGATCTTAGATTTTCTTGTTGCTCAAATGGGTGTAATTTCTGATATTTACCTCGTCTTCATTGCTTAATTTTTGCTCGCGAGAAAGTGTCACTCATAGTCATTGAATGTGAAAGTCACTCATAATTACACTGAAATTATGAAAATATCATACTTAGCAGCCTTGGCAGCTATGGAACCCGATGATGAAGCATGTCACTATTTGAGTGGGTGAAGGATGTATATAAAAAAGGATTATTTTTCCTTTTCCCCACTTCTCACTGGAGTGGAGTTTAGTCATGACGTACACACTCCACCACACTTTTCCTCCTCAGGCAGAGGGATACTCTTTTGTATGACCTATATACTTGGATGGTCTAATCTTTTCAGAAAACAAAAAACATCATCATCAACAACATCATCAAAAACATATTTCCTTAAAGTATTATAGCATCCAAGAAATTATCACCTAGATGCTAAATTAGATAAATGCACCTTTGAAGCCAGTGAAGTGACATTTTTGGATTTTGATATGTCAGAAAAATGCATCGTGGACCCCAACAAACTCACAGCGGTACAAGAGTGGCCTCAACTTAAGAGTGAAAAGGAAATACAAAGATTCACTGGATTTGTGAATTTTTACTGTCACTTCAAACCAAACTTTTCTGATGTTATCAAGCCCGCTGTGAAACTTACTCAGAAGCAACTAACTTTAATGTAGGGTACAGATTAAGAGGGCCTTCCTGTAAACTTTATGGATTAAATCTTTTTATTATTATCTAGAAAAAGTGGAGCAAGCATTTCAAACAGCAATTTTCTTACGACCTCATCTGGGCAGGTTGCAATTACAAAAGCATAGTAACAACTAGGCCTTGGAGTGATAAATAGGAGCACTGTGAAAGAAGGTAAAATACACAGCGGTTCGCCTACAACCCGATGGGCCGGCCGAGTGAGGAGGAACTCCACGGGGCTAGACCATGTACAGAGATACAATATGTCCAGGGAGGAAAAACAGCTTTACTATCTTCATCATGCTGCACGCGCAATAAACCATATCCTTGCTCTCAGATGTGAACACCCATGAATGCAAATGATCTAACAGAGATAAACAAAATTCCCTCCCTAACCCACCCCTCACCCTCTCTCCTTCTGAGGATATCCAAGTAAAAGTGAGCGGCAGATAGAGAAACCATAATAATACAGGGAGCCACCACAAGATGGTCTGTTTAGACCCTAAGCCGGTAGCACTAGCTTGAGGATGCGCAGGTATGCTGGGCATGAAAGCTCTCTGAATTCCTTAGACAGGATAGAAATGAACAGGGACCATATTTCGGTGTAGGATTTGGGGTCAATGCTAGCCGGCAAGGACAATCGTTCCATACCCAACAGCGCCCAGAAGTCATGGAGCCATTGCCGGTGGTCTGGAATTTTATCCGAACCCCAGTGTGCCAGGAGGAGCCTATGGGCAGCGTTAAGGGACATAGCCATCCGACGGCCCCTGATGGACCGTAGTGGGTAGGTGAGGGCATTGGGGAGACCCAAGAGTATGAACGCAAGAAAGCGAGGGATCTCAGTCGGAAAGGCCGCATCTATGTCGTTCAGCACCTGTTCCCAGAACCTCGTGAGCTTGGGGCAGTTCCCCAGTAGATGTACGAGTGACCCAGGGTTTCCGCAACCTCTCCAGCACTGGCCATCGCATTGTGCATTCCACTTTTGTATGCGCATTGGGGAATAGTACCAATATGTGGTGAGTTTGTAAACTGTTTCTGTGTGGCCTATATTGTATGTAGTGTGATGAGCCCTGTAAAATATGTCCCCCCCCCTCTTTATCGGAGAGGTCCCGAACCAGTTTCGCTTCCCATTGTTTTTGGCCCGGCGTCCTTTGTGAATGTGCCGTCTTTGTCAAGAAGCAGTAAAGTTCTGAGATGAGTTTCTTGTCAGATTTTAAAAACAACCATTTCTCGAAGGGCGTCATGGGCCTGCTTGTGTTGGGGTGTACACTGGAGCCAAGTACCCAGTGGGCGAGCTGAGTATGTGTGAACCTGTCTTGTTCCGACAGTGAGTATTGGGATTTGAGCTCATCAAAGGGAATGAAGCCATCAATATCGAAAAGCCAACCCACCCTCTTGCACCCACCCGACTGCCATCGTTGAGCTACTTGAGGCGACAGGCCCGGAGGGAAGTCCGGATTTGTGAACAAAGGGCTTAGCGGTGAGGGGAAGGACGAAAGGCCTGCTGAGTGCACCATCCTATCCCATATTTTGAACGTAGTGCTCGTTTCCGGGGATGAATATAGACCCCAGGATCTGTGGGCTCGTGGAAGCCAGGACTCCCTCCAAATATGTGCACCCGCCACGGTTTGGTCCATGAAGACCCAGTGTTTTCCAGTCATAGGACGGTTCCATTCCACCATGAATCTAAGTTGGGCAGCCTGGAAGTACCGTAAGACATTGGGTTCTGCAAGACCGCCCTCAAGTTTTGTGCAAGCAGAAGTTGTTTCTGCAGTCAGGGTTTCATCCCCCCCCCCCCCAGATGAAGCGATCTATACACTGCTGGAGCTGCCTTAGTTCTCCGGGTGGGGGGAGAGCGGGAGCGCTTGGAAAATATATAGAGCCCTCGGGAGTATGTGCATTTTAACTGTGGCAATCCTGCCCATCCAAGACAATGGCAGCCGTCTCCACTGTTCAAAGTATTTACGAATCGTGATTCCGAGGTTGGAGAAATTAGTCCAGACCGTTTTAGGAAGGCTCCTATCTAACGTGATGCCCAAATAAGGGAGCGCTGCATCCAGCCATTGAAACTCATACCGTGCACTGAGAACTTGCTCCGTTTGTGGCTGGACAGTGAGGTTTAATATTTGCGATTTAGTCAAGTTCATCTTAAAACCTGATACAGCCCCAAACACTTCAAGCTCGTAGCAAGTGAAGAAATAGGCTGGGCGACTGAGAAGATAATGTCATCAGCATATAGGCTGATAAGATGTTGGTCTGCACCGAACTTAACGTCCACCACCTTGGGATCGTCCCGTAACCTCTGGGCCAAGGGTTCCATATATAGGGCGAACAGAAGCGGGGAGCGCAGGCAGCCCTGTTGAGTGCCCTGCTCCACACGCAGTCCCTCCGAGTTCACCCCGTTCACCCGAACCCCGTTCACCCGAACCGATGCCCTGGGCGCGTTATATATGCTCCGAATCCAATTCAGGAACCGGTCTCCCATCCCAAATTGCTTAAGGGTTGTGAACAGATAGGGCCAATGCACCCTATCGAACGCCTTCTCCGCCTGTCAAGGTCAAGGCGTTTAAGTTGGAGTCGAGCCTGCTCTAGTTCGCGCCAAACTCGGGGGGCACCTGTACGCTTGTGTATGGATTCAAGCTCTTGCACAATTTTCCCCAATTCCTCCCGTTTGTGCTTTCTGATTTTGTTTTTGTGTGCTGATTGTGCTATAAGAGCCCCTCTGGTGACTGCATTAAGAGCTTTCCAGACTGAGGACAGCAGGACCTCCCCCGTGTCATTTCCTGCCAGGTAGTCAGTGATCACTTGTCTAATTGAGGCTACTGTGTCCGCAGAGTGCAGCAGGGTTTCGCGGAGGCGCCAGGTAGGTCGCTGGGGGGTGTCTGTGGGGACATGAAAAGTGAGCGTGATGGCAGCATGATCGAAGAGGGAATGGGGTTCGATGGAAGAATCTAACGTGACTTCCCATGCAGCTGGGGAGGCTAGGAAATTATCTAGTCGTGCATAGGTCATATGCGCTGCGGAGAAGAATGTATACTCCCGTTCCTCCAGGTGCTGGAGTCGCCATACATCATGCAAACCACAATCGGACAACCAAGCCCGTCCCTCTGGTGTGAATGCCCCTGTCTGTCCCACCCGCTGTGTCGAGTTGTCGGGTCGCTCCATAGGGGCCTAAGAGTAGAGGGGAATACCTCGGCAAGCGCAAACAGCACTCTATTCCTATACCTATTTCCTCGGAAGGAGAGCCCCAGAACTTTACCCCAAGCCCTGAACCAAACATAAAAACACATAACAAACCAACAGGTTATAGAGTCTTTCGTGATGAGAAAGTCCGGATCCAATGGGACAGTCACTGCGGTGGCAGGCATTTCCGCGCAGCATAAAGACGAGCCTCCGTCCCTGCTCTTGTCAGCCACCCATCTATGAATGTGTATCACCTCCAGGGGGGGATTCCGTGATTTGGGGCTCACCTCCGGAGAGGAAGCGCAACACCTCCAAGGGCTCCTTAGCCATGGCAGCTGGGCCTGGGCGGTGGGACGAGAATTTCGGGCCTCGCCTGGGACCACGGATGTTCTCTTTGAAAGTCGTCTCCTCCCTTGAGGTTCGCTGGGGGGGAGAATCCGGAGGTGCAATCCCGAGGATCTTGTAAGCCTCGGAGAGAGAGCGCAGCTGCATGACCTTACCGTTTAGTTGAAAAATGAGCCGAAATGGGTGGCCCCAGGAGTAGGAAATTCCCTGAGAGCGTAGATGGCTCTAATCGGGTGAAACTCCTTTCTCTTTAATAGTGTTGAAGCTGCTAAGTCCTGGAATAGTTGGAGAGAGTGCCCACGGAATTGAAGCTTCTGGGCTGCCCGGGCCGCCCTAAGGATCGCCTCCTTTTCTGTGAAACTGTGGACGCAGACCAGGATGTCTGCAGGTGGACGGGTCAAGGCCCTGGGAGGGCCAACTCTGTGACATCTGTCCAACTTGATGGACCCAGAGGAGTTTTCCCCCAGGACGGAACCAAACATCTCCTGCGCGTAGCCCTCCAGATCTGTACCCTCGTTGCCTGTCGGGGGCCCCCCTAATGCGGATATTATTTCTCCGAGACCTGTTTTCCAGGTCCTCTGCGTGGGCCTGTAGATCTAGCTGCTGGTCCTGTAGGCGGATGATCTCTTGTTGTAGGGCCTCTATTTCCACGTCCCTGGTCAGCGAGCTCTCCCTCCAGCGCCGCCACTCTCTCCCCCACCTCGTCAATGACCCGGCGCGCTTCTCTGATCTCCGATGCCAGGTCTTTTTTAACGGACTGAAGGTCTTCTCGAAGGGAGGCGAAAAGAGCTTCTTGAAATTTGCGGGTTACCCCACCTTCTCCTCCTTCCGCGCCTCCAAGCAACTTGGTCCCCTCCTCTGGGGCTTTCTCTTGAGGGGCGTCGGACTGACCTTTCAGCAGCATGTCCTTAACTGACCGGTCTTTCTTGGCCTTGGCGGTCGCCATCGCTGTGTGCAAACGCCGTGAGGTGAGTAGCAAATGGAGGAGTGCGCCGAAAGAGACTGTTGTAGGGAGCGATCCCCCTGTATGTCCGGAGGCCTCGTGAACGTGGCAGGCCTATCAAGGCAGGGTGCTGGCTTGGGGAAAAGTCTCTGCCGATTCAGCAGAGGGACAGCATGCGATGAGTCAGGAGGGCTTCACAGGCCCCCCGCCAGGTGCCAATAATCAGTAGGTGTGCGCCAAGAGCCAGCGAGGGTAGATGCCAAGGGAGGGCGAAATGGACTTTTCTCGGGGGTCCCGTTTGAGGCCGCAGTCCAGGACGGGGCCCGATTCAGGTGTTTTTCCAGTGGGTCCCTGAAGCACTGGGGAGCCACCGGGAGGCACTCGTTAGATTTTAAGGGCCCCTCCAAGGCCCAGGCAATATCTCAGGCGCGTGCACAGAACCATGCGCAGCCAGCCGGTGAACAAAGGACGGGAAAGCCTAGGCACTGTGGAGGACAGAGGGCCTTCTGGGCCTCCGGGTTAGACTCCGACATGCATGCTCTGCGCAGAAGGAGGACGGCAGGCCCGGCCTGACCTCGCACACCCCGCGGGCGGCCGGGCATGCAGCTCCAGGCAGGCTCCTCCACCAAATCTCACCAGGGGCGCCGGAGTATCAGCCGCCGTCACCACAGAGCAGCCCGGAACTGGAGCAGCAGCGGCAGGGTCGCGCACTCACCCCTGGCCAGGTCAGCGTCCCTGAGTCCCCCGCAGCCAACCGTTCTTCCTCTGACGATGCCCCGTAGGCGCAGCCCTTGGGTCGGGCCAACGCTGGTGATCCTTCAGCGCGGGGGCACAACCCCGGCTCACTTCTTCCTTCGCCTCACCGCCAATGTATGGGCAACCGGAGGACGCTGGTGCTCGATCCCGCTACGGCCGCCGCCAGACACGCCCCGGCAGAGCTCACCGGGAGGCCGCTGAAGCTGTAGCCGTCGCACTCCGAGCCCACGAGGTAGGCCCAAGCGCCGCTCTCCACAGGCTGCACCGTAACTCGGCTTCTGCGCCCCGTCCGGCCTCACTGCCTGCACCGCCTGTCCTCCGGAGCAGCCGAGCCCCCTGTTAGCGCTGTGGAAACCGGGCAGGTGAGCTATTTCCAGGTGCTTTTAGCTCGGCAGGGACGGAGCTCCAGGCAGACACGTCCTCTCACGCCACCATCTTGGACACGCCCCCCTGTAAACTTTAAAGAGCATTTACAATTGCACCTAGCTTACGCCATCCAGATACCAGTCTTTACAGAGCCCCTTTGGTTCTGGCAATGTCATCCCAGGTTCACAGGAAGATACAATTTTGCTGAACAATGTTAAGGGGAGTAACAGTGGCTTACAGACCATCCAAATATCAAGAAACATCAAAAAGGTTTGTTATTCCTTGTCAACCAAATTTACTTTCCTACAGAAGAGGTCCAAGGTGAAACCATCTCGTGGTATCATGATTCTCCAGGGGCCAAAACACCCTGGAGACTATTGAATTGCTTACCGGGCATTTTTAGTTTTTGCCCCTTTATGACCAGAACGGTCACATCCTATATACAAAAGTGGGTGATATGTCCTTGGGATTAGGTGTCTCACCAAAAGCCTGTGGGGCTTCTTGAACCACTTTGTGCACCTCAATCCCCTTGGTTCATTATATCAATGGATTTCATAGTTTAACTCCCAAACTGAAAAAGGTGCAAAATATCATTTTAGTGATAATACACTAATTAGGCGGTCCATGTTATACTGCTGAAACAATTGTCATTAGCCCCTGCCTTAGCAGATAATCCCTGCCTTGTTTTGTTTACTTTGCTTATCTATGACACCGCTTTACTAAGTGGTATTAGGGCCCTTTCCATTGAACAGACTGCATATGATATAAATATGCTTACATTTAACATGTCATAAACCAGTGGAGGTAGGAACAGAGGGTAAAGGAAAATCAAGTGTGTAGAGCGAGGTGCGGGAGAGGGATGGTTAGCAGAACTAGTGTGCATATGAGTGTTAAGCTAAATACTCTGAGCTCTTTGAAGTTGATGAGGTGAGTAATAGAGAATATGATTAATTAATTCCATGAAAAAGGGATGGAGATTTAAGTACAATGAAAGTATCTTGAGTCTCCTCCGAAAGGAGATGATGTCAGGTGCTATTTTTAACTGGATTGGGACGGTGTTCCAGATAGATTACTTGGATCCAGAAAAGGATTATTTTTGAGATTGTGCGAATTTATTAGAGAAATCATTCCTCTACATGGTTTGCCAGCTGGGGAGTGACTGAAGGGAGAACCCAGTTTATATCTAAATTCTGAAATGAACTTCTAAAAGCTGTTGGCACTCTTTCTATGACCTGTCACCCGCAGACAGATGACCAGACTGATCAATATTCAAGGTTAATGTCTTGCTTGTGAGTATTAGCATGGGGGCACTCTTCGGAGCATCTGTTGCACTTTATAAATCTCTGCTCCTCATCTTCATGTCACAGCAGCAGAATGCATGGAATTGTTGTCGTTGGCTGAGTTTACTTAAAACAATCTATTACACAGTGCTTTGGATGGTGGTTCTCAACCTTTTGACTTCAGTGGACCCCCGCTGAATCACTATTGGAAGTCGGCGATCCCAGCCTAAGCAATTTGTATTTGAACCCCAAAACTATACGCACAAATAACGGAGTATCAAGCAAATGTTTCCAGGCAAAAAAAACATACAAACATCAAAATATTAATTTTAATGGGAAGGTTGGAGCTTTTTATAAATTTGATTCAATTTCTAAAAGACGAAGCAATATGCTAGACAATAGCATATCACTAGGTCTTTACTGCTCCTAATGCGTGCTTTTTTTGATCGTAGTATACAAGTGCATCAATTGAGGCCACCAATAGTCCATGCTAGATTTTTATTGCTGTACTCACATTGCTCCCACGAATCAAGCTAATTTATTTTTAGCCTCCAGTTTCAATTCCTTCACACTTACATAACATTTTAAAAGTTTCAATGTTGCTTTTTTTGTATATGTAGTTGAATTAATCTGATAATATTATTGATTTTCAGAACTGTTGTGGACCCCTTGAGTAGGAGTTGCTGCCCTAGTTACGAACTGCTCCTGTAGGCAAGCCCCCTTTCTTCTATTTGGTCGGTGAACGTCCAAAAATAAGTTCTTCATCTATCCCCGTTGATAAGATCCCTTCAGCATGGGCAGTTCTATATTCGATGTGTAACTTAGACAAGAGGCTATTCTCAAGTTACAGCAAGCAAGGCTGATTACAAGAAGTATGCAGGCATTGATCTCCTACCTCTCAGTATTGCACAGGAGATAAAGTATGGCTATCTACCAAACACTGGACTGTTCCTAGTTCACATTCCAAGTTCATACCGTACCATTCTTAGGCCCTTTTGAGATTAGGCATTTAATAACCTCAGCAGCACGTCTTCAATTCCCCTCATACTGATTTATATACCCTGTGGTCCATGCCTCAGGGGTTAACCCTTCACTATCACAAGGTGAGACATGAAGAGATGCTAGAGCACTTGAGTTGTCTCTCTCTCTCAATGCCTTCTCCATTCTCCTCTTGCTGCTCAAAATGTTTTAGCAGTGTGTGGGCAAAACTGAAGATAGGGTAGCGTTGACATGGGGTTCGTAACACTATTTGACATTGACAAATGATTTTTGTAATGCCTGTGATGTGATGTTCTGAGTATCAAGGCTAACCAAGAGTCAGGTACTGCTTGCTGCTCAAGAACTACAGTAAACTGACATGTAAAATGGATTGATTCCTAATCTGAATCCCATTCCAAACCCAGCACACAACACACAGATTGTGCTTGTAAAGTTTTATTCCGATCTTTTCTTTGATGACCTGCCACCAGCTTTCTGGACCACAAGTCAAGTTGTGATCAAAGGAGTGACCACAGTTCACTTCTGACTTCACAAACTAACATCCTCAGATCAAGCCATAATTATATCAAATGTTGTAAATATTAAGCATGCCAGCACTCCTGATTTAGACGGGAGACTCGCGATTTGTAAGCTACGAATGTTTTTGTATTCGCCTTCTCCGCCACTCCAATCCAGGTAACTGGAAAATTAAATTCCTCCGACTATTTTATCCAAGTTTCCCCCTTTGATGGTCCCAAATGTTGACATGTTTGAAATAGTTGTTGATTAAATGTACACACCTATGTGAGACTATTAACAACATGTAAATGTGCAGATCTATTGTTGAATTGTCAAATATCTTGTGTTTCAAGTGAAACGTGATCAGAAAAGTATGTGTTGCATGTTTGACAAATACTAAACTTGTCAAGATGAGATGTTTTTATTGATTAAAGTGGGAAATAATCAATGGTGTGGAGTGGGTCTCGCTAGTACGTTTGAAGAACTGCATTAAGCAACACATGCTCAGTCCATCTGGTGGAAAAACAAATCTATATAATGCATTAAGTGGATCAATAATGAAAAACACAGGTGTACCATTTAACCACAGTTCTTCAAACGTGATGAGTTTCACACTTGAAAGTGTATTAAGAGAATCGACTAAGGCCTTCAATAAATATATATCCATTATCGAGACTTCGTATTCTGTACATATCTGATGCTTTCTTCCATCGAACAGAACACTGCCTCTGAACCAAAGCTTTAATTGGATTCTACACATTAGCAGTAGTTTTAGAGTTTGAGGGTCGACCTAAGGCACAGCCACGCTGTTATCTTGTGCTCGTGCTTTGCTCAGGGGCTTAAAACTTTAATGGGAAAAACCAACGTCCTACTAATGTACAACGTGCATGTATGTGTGTTGTAGTAGAATACAAAATTGTATAAGTATCGAACAAGTAACTAGGGAGCATGCAACTCTGGACTCTAAATATGTTGCTTTTAATTGTAGACCAACATTGTAACCTATAGCAAAAGGATCCCATTTGATTTTTTTATGAAATGCCTAAAACACTTGGATAAATCTTAATATCTGTAGTGTAACATGTAGCCCCAATCATAATGGTTAAGATAAAATATGGGTAGGTATAAATGTTTGCTTTCAGTAGAAGTATGGATAGCATTCTCGATAAAAGCTTGTGGATGAGCCCAACCTTTTCCAATTCACAGGAATATTTTGGAAAAAATGGGTCAATTAATGCATTTTACAACACAATTTCGTAAATATAGTAATGCAAGGAATCCTATCTGCATAGTGTTTCCCCTGTTTTATTTGATTTGGTCTTCTGGATTCAGACCTCTGTTATTCACTGAAACCTGATGAATGAATGTGCTCTCCCAAATAGGTGTCACTTTAATTCTCCAGTGTAGCCCTCACTGAGGTGGGTCTGAACTGACTTGTTAAGTCATAAGCCTAATATTGTAAAGCATTTTTAACATACTGCTAACTAGGCATTCTTAACGCAAAGGTAAAAGTGTACTTAACCCTGCCTGTTGCATGTATGTCAGTTATGAAGTTGTGTAAAAGGAAATATTTCTCCACGATTCAAAACAGATGTCATGCAACTGGGAAAGTTAGTTGCATTTAATCCTAACAACCAAACGCAGTGTCCCAAGTATCATAAGTATAACAGTACATTGATCCTCAGTTTTACTCTGGTGCTCGTGCTGGTGACGCTTATCAAATTTGCATCCTCTGGCCTGAAATGATTAGATCTGCGGTCAGCTCTGTGGTACCTATTTTACTTTTGCCACATATGTGTATGTGTCAAAGTTGTGTGCCTAAGACAGCCTGCAACCGAAGGAGAAAGTCCTTTCTTCCGGCCACACTAGAAAAATTCTTGGCTGCCAGATGAACAGTGGAAGCTCTGTTTGTATCTCTGTGAAGTTTTTGCCCATTAGGTCATGATTGCAACAACTGGGAGACTCACTTTCCTGATCTGGTTCAGAAGATGCTTGGACAAGCTCTGCTGAGGACTGCTGACTGTGTGATGTGGACCCTTGAGTTTGGAGAACTGAAGTTCAGGAATATTGGGAATGTCTAAGAGCTGAAATCTTGCTGACCAGTCAACTAAATGTTGCTTGGAGGAGTGTGGAGAGCTTCATCATTTGACCCATACCAATACATTCAAAAGGTCTAGCATCCCAGATGCCTGTCTAGATATAGAGCATCTTCTAATGCAGAAGGTTGCAGTCTCGCAGTGGTAATTGCAGCTGACTCAGTGCCCCAGCACAGTGTCTGCTTCAGTTGACTATGGTCGGAAAGGATCCTGGCCAGGTACTCTTCTACCATGATTACGTCCTAAAGATGCGTTGAGGAGTGGAACATATCTATCACAGTGTATACCATGTGTAATACAGAGTATTGAGAATGCTTCCTATCTCATGGGTGTGCCGCCCTCCAAACAACATTCAGCATTTAATCTGAGGCCTACGTACTCCTTCTCTCTGTGCACCATGCAAATGCCGTATTTAGCAATGGAAGTTGTGAAATATCCATGATACAGCTCATGACACAGTGAAAGTCCCCCACCACCAGAGTACTCACACGTATATTCTCTTAGTAGTGCAGTGATGCTGTCCAGGAATGGCACCTGCCCTGCGTTGGGCATATATAAGCCCATCAACCAGTGGTAGTTGGTGACCCACAAAAATGGTGGGTCGACATAAATGGAATTCAAAAACATACATACAAATAAACAAACATTTAAATATGAAAAAAAAGTTTTGCTTACCTGAGCCTGCAGCAGGTCCTCAGTGTTCTCCAGGCCCCGGCTCCAGACTCCTCCAAGTGCGAGGTCCCACAACTCCCACAGGTCTTTATCCAATCCAGACACTGTTCTCCTGCTGCATGAGAGAAGTGTCAGGCTGCCTCAGTGCTCCGAAGAGCACTGTAGGCCTGTGCCTGCTCTCCAACCCAGCTAAGACAGCTGGGCTTGAGAGGTTGAATTGCACATGTCGCTTTGGCTGTAGCAAGGTATCCGGCCAAACCAAGATGCACAATTCACACTGAAAGGGCCAATCAGCAGCAATGATGCACTGCCCCCGACCTGACCTCTCCGGCAGAAAGTCAGAAAAATAAAATGGTAATCGTTTTATTACCATTTTATTTTTCCAGCTTTCTGTGCAGCTGGGGGCGGGGGGGGGGGGCGCTGCGCTCCTCCGCTCCCATGGAGGATCCGTCGCTGCCATCAACTGTAAATTCTTGCCATCAATTGGCCCTCTAGGTACGTACCGATTCTCAGCATATATTTGCTTTGCCGTGACCCGGTAGATGATCCCTGGACAAATCCACATAAATACTCTTCTGGCAAACGCAGAGTATGATGTATAGTAAACTTGCCCTCTTCATCATATAAGACACCCTCCCTCTACCCCAATCAGGTGCATCTCCTGGAGAAACATATAGCGAGGGCTTCACCTCCTTAGGAAAGCATGGACTTAGTGCCTTTCATTAGGATTCCCCAATCCCCTAACATTCCAGGTAGTAAAGGTATAGCTCCCTTGACTCACCACTGAGGTTGTCATATGTCAGTCTGATCCATAGGAGCTCACATCAGAAGCCTCCCCATGTTTCTACTCTGCCCCTGAAAATACACATGTTGGCTGTCCCATACACATCATGAACATTCATGTGCTGCAGTTCTAAAACCACCTTGGCTGCAAACTGCTCACCTGCTGTAAATAAACATAAACTGCCCCAACTGAGCATCCTTCCCCTACGCAGAAACCCGAACTCTCTTGTGCCTAACTAACAAAGTGTTAACAATAAATGGGGAGGATGTGAAATCCAATTTTCTTCACGCCATTCCAGATTCCTGTAGCCCTGGTATTAAAATTCCCTGTCCTCTGGTCTGCTGTTTACGACCCCCTGCTTGTGCTTCTGGAGCAGTAGCTGCCCTTCGAGGCCAACTATTCTAATACCTTTCCATGCCCACTCAAGGCTACCAAGTAGGGCAGGATCCCACTATCAGTGACATTGACAAACAGTCCGCATTGAGCCTTACTTGGTTGAGTCTAGGAGTCACGACTGCATCTTTGTTGAAAGGATCAGTCTTATATGACTCCCCTTCTTTCCGCTCCAAGCACAGCATCCCATTTGTTCAGACTGCTCCTAGTCATTGCAGGTCATTTGAGGAAAGCTTCAGTGGTCTGGGGTGTAATTTTTTACGACTGTACCTGACTTTTTCGAGGAGAGCATGGAGCTTGTATCATCAGCGGCATCTCATCTGTCTGATTAACTGCCACGGGAGTGTGGATCAAACACCACCGCAGTCACAATGCACCTTCTGTGTGTGTTGATGTTGAAGTCAGTCTCGTAGTAGGCTGGTCCCTTGGTCTTGCCCGATAATGCTGTCTTCTCCTGTTCCTCTTTTCCCACCGCCAGGGACTATTGGGCGACCCAAAGGTGACTGCTCCTCAGTCCAAGCCGCCTCTGGCTCTACGAAGGAGCTTCTGTTCTGTTCCTTTAACACCTTCAGCAGGGAAGAGCAGTGCACATTGTAACCCCATGTCTCTCAGTTCCCTCTTGACGGATGCTTCCTTTTTCCTTTCTTGTGTGACAGTTCAGGGATTTTCTACTGACACTAATTCAGCAAACCCCTTTGTTTCCCAGCCGATACAGATTATCCCCAGTTGCTCCTGTACTTTAGGCAACAGATCTTGTACAAATGCAGCACCTACGGCTCGCTGTGTGTTCATACCCGAGTATGTCTCAAACACCTCCTTCAACCAAGCTAAATAATCCGCTTGTAACTCATCTTTGTTTTGTTTACAATTACTGATTTGAGCCCAGTCAGTCTTCACTGTCCACACTTCAGTCACGACCTTCTTTGTCGTTGCTTAAAAAAGCAGGTGCATCACCTGAACTCTGTGGAGGCCAATTTCCTTTCTCTTTGACTTCACTAGGTACCACAAGTCAAAACAATTGATTCACTTCATCCCAGTTTGGTTTATAACATCCAGAAACGGCTTGCAGCTCTTCACAGAATTTCATGGAATTACCACGTATATAAGGAAATTGTTCCTTAATGTTTCGGAGGTCTCCTGAACATGAAGAGTCACCCTTCCACCAGCTCCTGGTCCTGGATATTGTCTCAGAGGGAAAAATGCTCTCTGGGGACTATAACTGTCAATGTTACTAGATGAAGGACTATATCTATCATGTCTGGGCTTTTTTTAAGTTCTCTCACACGTCGAGTTGTAGTGCATTTTAGGCTTTACTGGGTTTTAGTCAGACTGTGTCTCCCCTTGGATCGATGTCTTGCATTGATAGGATAAGACACTGAGAGAGGTACTAGGTAAAGCATGCAATGTTGAACCTCACGCTGCACCTTGTCTGTTCAGTCCTCTAGTGTTCCTCCGCCAGTTGCCTGAATGTGCATTGTTTGCTGGCACCCCTTCCGCTGGCTGATCCATGAGCACCACCATATTTCCAGACGCTGCCACTGGTGCACCTCCGATGTCCACCGCTGTAATGTAACAATTCAGTATATGTAATATAGCCTCCTACTCCTTTGTTTCTTTTTCCTGCTGAATTTACTCTTACTAATTTGCGGAAATCGATATTGAGGCGGTGGGCCAGTAGGGGGTGCTAGCCCTAAACCTATGCCTCAAAGGAGCAACTTGGAATTTGAGTCTTTCATGAGGCTCTGTCATTCCTCGCAAATGTGATTCATGTTTACACTTGTTCGCTTCCTCTTACCAATTTAGAAAACCATGGCCATTATATCTAGCTCTATGGGTCTTTCCGTTTCTTTTTAAAATTATTCAAGCACTCTAGATAAAAGTAACCTTCCTCAGGAAGGGACCTCTTCCCATCCTTATCAGTGAGTCCAAACCACTCTTTAATATCCCTGCATGTGCTCTTTCCATACTGGTGGTACATTGCATGAGTGAGAGTCCCTTTTACCGAGGACGGCTCTGACTTGCACTTCTTCTTCCCCATTCAAAGTACAAGGCTCTCATTCACATCCTGAAAAACATGCAGGTATCTGGCAGCCTTGTGCTGCAGCTCGTCCTTGGAGGGGGGTTATAAAGGGAAAGGAGGGAGGAAACAATCCTCCATACTTGGTGGCCCCGACCCTCTTGCATTCGAAGTTCTCTAGTCAAAGCCAGAAAAAGGCCATCAAAGGTTCCGTGGCTGCTGGATCAGGCTTCTTTCACTCACACATTCATCAGCTTGATGCTGTGCTCCGGTCCTGGCACTCCCAGCTATTTTCCCATTATGACACTATTCTAAAGCCTACTTGCTCTGTACATTCTTACTCCTTTCTCCTGGGACTCCCGCCATCCCTACCTACCCAAAACGGCTTATTTGGCTCATCACCTACCCTGACGACGAATTGAGTTTTCTTTTAACTTATTTTAGTAAAAAATGATCAGGCTTTGCACCTCCTAAATTCAAATGTGCTGATGCCAATATAGAACGCTCAATATAGAATTTTTCAGGAATTCTTTAGAAGTACTTGCCAACGAATGCTAGATGTCTAGCAGTTCTGCCATGGTGTCGATGTATTCTAAAATCCAAAGTTAGCAATAGACGCCTCTTCTCAGAGCATCATTAATAATTTTTCAGTTAATGCGAGTGGAGCGAAAGAATTCCTGAAAAATTAACCGCCCATTCTATATTGACATCTATAATAAACTGCCACCTATACCCAACAAATTGAGCTACAGTGTCCCAATCATACTGTACATTTGGGGGGTCAGTCATCCACACCCTGTGCAAAGCAGTCCTGAGGATGGTCTCATTTATTCTTTATGACAGAGACCGAAACGTCAATGTTTTTCCGCTTCTTGTTTAAATGAAAACAACAATACCCTCCATAACCAACGTGAATTATTCGGTGGATTTTCTTTTTCACAAGAGTGGATCATCATAGACATGTCAAAAAAATTTCTTGAACCTGGGTTCATCAATACGTTGTCCCATTGTCTATGACTAGTATGTGTTGCGTGCTCGAAAATGTACCTCATGTTCATTTGCTTGTTTATCGACATGACATAATACCATTTTTTTCATTTAAAACCTTTGCATCTATACGCCAAATTTTCTGTTTCATTTTCAGCATAACATAGATTGATTGTTTCTGCTTAGCTAAACATGTAGATACACAAATCCTTGAATAGTGTTTTTTGCATTTTGACAGATTATCCCCTTGTTGGCCATTTACCCCAGGGATTTTCTTAGAGGCAAGACATGGCCCCTTTTACACAACCTACCCTCCAATGTCACTTCTGCGTCTTGGCCAGATGTAGATTTGGTTAATGTTGGGTAAAGGTAATATAAAGGCTGTTGCAGTAATCCAGAGGGTGGAGCTGATTTTACAGTCATTTCTCTACAGCTGTTCGAGAAAAGATGGTCTCCTGTAATGAAAGAGAATGTAAACTCTGGAATTTGTGGTTGTACTAATTACTCAAGTCTCGCACTGTAAAATGTTCTTGTCCTCTTTTCCATCACCAGAAAATCAAACACATGTTCTAAAAACTCTGGTTATCAGGCTGATTTAGTACGAGTGTGCTTACTGCAAATATACACAACAGGGAGATGTTTTCTACATCAAATGCTTAAGTAAATTCATTTCTCAGACAACTCTGTTGTAGATGTTCCAAATAGTCTTTAGAAATTTCTGGAAGGGAGAGAACGGAAGGTGTCACAACCTATTTGTAGTTTGTGTGTTAATTACATTCTTTCCTTCTGATCTTCAGTTTCTTCACCACATCACAGTTCCCCATTGGGCTAATCTACATGGTGCGCTTCGCCCATTTTTACGGTTGAAATAAAACTCCTCGGCCTCAATATAAGTTTTGTAACTGTGTAATACTAAGAGACATTTTCATACTTTTTAAGGCCTGTGTCAATCTGTGTTTGTATTTGTATATATGTATAGTTTTTCTTGACTTTGAGATTCACCTAGCCTTTATCAGGACTGTGTGTTTCTTAACATGCCTTGCTGTTTGTTACACAAAGTGGTTCTGGCTAGTTTAATAGGAGTAAATCTCACAAAAATAGGCCCCGGGTCCAAAACAAAATGAAGGTCCAAATGTGGCATAGGGATGGAAGTGAAACTAAAGGGGATATTCCTTTTTAAGGACAGTTTATTCGAAGTGGTATTATTGATATCTATTATGCTTGCTTCTGTATATACAGTTTTATATATATGCATGGATGATATGTTTTTCATTGTTTCCAAATACAGGGAGACTTTTGATGTACTGAACAAAGAAACCACTCTCTGGTTCAGTATGAAATGATTACAGTTCATTTTTATTTTCTTCACATTTGTCAAATTGCAGTAGCTACATTTCCGACCCTGACGAAAGCCTAGACACTAATATAGGTTTTTGAGGCTGAAACATGTTGGTCTTGTAAGCACACAGCGGTTTTGAACACTGACCTCTGTGTCCACAAGCAATTCCTGCTTTTTAATCCTGACACCGGGCAGCGTTATTAAAGTCACAGCTGACCCTCTAGTCAGTTTTAATTCACCTCTATTATAGCACTGCACTCTTTTTCTATCACACCTAGCTCACATAGGGTTTTAGTACACCCTACCTCTCAAATTAAAACATCCCTGTGCTCCTCCCTCGCAGCGAGGGGGTTGTAGCCCGCGTGAGGACTAGGTTCCGCACGTGAGGAGGTACCCCTATGATGAAGCATGACACCTTTGGTGTGTGAGGGGAACTGTCCTTAAAAAGGGATATCCCCTTTAGTTTCACTTACATCCCTATGCCACATTTGGACCTTCATTTTGTTTTGGACCCGGGGCCTCTTTTTGTGAGATTTATTAGTTAATGGGGAGCCGGTACCCGCAGGTCCTTAAAACTCCTCAAGCCTTCAGTGTGATTAATAGTTTAATAGGAGTGCCTTGTTTACTTTTCGGCTGATCTTCAGTAGCCGATGTGGAGTAAGAGTTTCCAGGCCAGAAAGTAGTAAGGAGTAGGCTACGAACAAAGCACTTGCCCGTGGGAGTCATTACCACGCATCTTGGAAGGAGGCACCACACATCCGAGACCGCAGTGCATTTTATCTTCCAGCAGCAACGCAAACCAGGCGTTCCTGCTTCACCTGGCCTGAACCCCTGCCTGTCTTATGCTTGGTTTCTGCACTGGGTCGATGCAGAAGAAGCCCTGCAGCACCTGCCGTGAGAGACCTTGAAGTAGGTCACAGGAGCATCCCTGTTGATGTGACCTGTCTAGAAGTTGTCTGGAAGATCTGCCGTAGTTCTGCCATAAGCATTAACAACAATAAAACACACTAAAATAACATGAAAATAAACATTGAATTACATATAGGGCCCTAAAAAGTTTCCAAATTCCATTTAGCATTTTACGGTTAAAATAAAACTCCTCTGCCTCCAATAAATTTTGTAACCGTGTACTTAAGACACATTTTTAAGGTCTTTGTCAATCTGTGTTTGTATTTGTAAATGATTGTATGAGAATATGTATAGTTTTTCTTGACCATGTCTGAAACAAAACAAACACAAATGGTTGACTTTGAAGTTATTCAAAGGGCAAAGGCGGGGAGTAGGCTCATTTTTGGAGGGAGGGAGAAATCTTAGGGGCTTCTCAGCACATGTTGTGTGAGAACATCATTTTCCAGTACACCACTGTAAATTGTCGCACAGACTCCTTTTCTTGCAGGTATTAATGCAGATGCCTTGTATTCTTTTTGTGTGCTTTGCAGATGTGGAGGACACAGCAGCGGTCTGCAATCTGCTGCATGAAACTTTGTACTTTCCTGATGGACAGAAAGAGACCAGCTTCACAAGACCGAGGACCTATGCCATTGTGGCGGACTCAGACTTCAGTCTCAGCAGAACTTCCAGCGGTGGATTTTGAGGAGTCAACTCAAATGGAAGAAGCTTTGTTGAAATTGTGGAACTTCACGTTTCATCATTCGAAGTCAGCTCGCTGTTAGGACAGTAAATGATTTCTCAGATCTCACCTTCCTTGAAATCGGAGGGCCGCTACGGTAGAGGAGGTGAGCAAAGGGTTTGAAAGTCATCAGAACAGAGGAAAGAAGCCTGATTTGGACATTTCTTGGGATATCCAGAATTTCCTATACAATTAATGCTGTAAGTGTCCTCCGTGTCAGGTTTTAAATTAGGACAGCTGAAATATCAACCATTTCCCACAATTGTTCCCATTTCATTTTCTTTGATGCCTTCACGCTGTTAAGAGAGAGAGGGTGCAAAAACAGAAGATCACAAATAAAGAGTTTTTGTTTGTAGAAGTGTGAAGGTTTGTTCCCGTACTTCTTCTGACAGCCCCTCCGAAATGAGGCAGACCTTAATGTTTTTACATTGCCGTGGTAGAGACACATTCCACAGTGCCACTGAAGTAGTCGTCTAGATGAGCATGGGGGCATTGGTTGTCCCTTCTGAGAGATTGAAAGACCTCCTCTGATTACCACCTGCATAGTCACCTTCCAAAAGGACCTCAAGCTCCTCCTATTTGACAGACACCTTGGTTAATCACCCTCGACCATACTTAAGTACTCTCGCCACCAGGATACGAACTACCTTTGTTATGTGAACCCATGATGTTAATTGATGCTTGAATTGCGTACGTTTCATCAACTGCTGCAACTGTCCTGGTCGCATCTACTGATGCAAATATCTGACTTAATTACAGTAACTTGCTGTGCCCTTGTATCCTGCTACTGTTGTAAAGTGCTCCGATGCCTTCGGGCCAGGGGCGGACTGCCTGTAGCAGGCATCAAGTGTTTCCCCAGCAGGCTGGAAGGGTGAGGGCCGATTTTGCAGCTGTGGGGGCGGTTTTGTTACTGGAGGGTGGTTTTGCAGCGGTGCTGCAATATCGGACCCCAGTAACAAAAGCAGCAGTGCTTCACACTTGCAACCCCCTCAGCTCCGTGGGGCGACTGGTCTGAAAGAATTGCCAGTGCTGCTTTGGGTTCCTAGTCCGGCCGCGCGCTATAAAAGATTGCAAAACTACAATACAAATGAATACAATTATACTGCTACTGTAAAATGGGGATGTGGGCAGGTGTTCACTGTCACATCTGGAACTGCGTCTTGTACACATACCCATAGTCTTGTCTCAATCCACACCTTCATTTTCCGCTCCTGAGGTTATGGCGCAAGGGCTGTTCATTCTGTTGAGTGGCTGCTTTTTATATGTTCTCCAGGGATCAACAGAGCTTCTCAGCTACACCATCCCCGTGCTTGCTTTTACTTTAGTAGATCCCCGTATCCCACTGGAGTTCCAAGGCCTCATTCACCATTAAAAGTATTAATACATCATTTTGTGGTTCAGTTGCTGTTTTTCTGACGCTGCAGAAACGAGTGATCCTCCATGACTAATATTCAAGAGAGCGGATTCATTTCTTTAATAGTCTCTCGGATACCTGACTTGCTGTACTCTACATCATTTTTAAAAATCACATTATTGGCTTGTGCTCAAGTTTCTCCGCTGCAAATTTTAAACACTTCATGGTAATCCGTGCTCACTAATCCTGAATTTAGTCAAGTACAATATTTACTCCTTAAAGAAAAACTGGTGCTGTAAACCTGGATTCTTATCCAAGGTTCAGAGATTAAGAGGGACCTGCAGGTGCTAGCCCCTATCCAGAAGCGCTGGAACTAGGGGTGCGGGAGGTGCTGCAGCACCCCCATACAACATGGAGAATGCGCAATAAAGGGGCCCTTCACATGCTTTTCTTCTTGCAGAATTATTGTGTTTTCAAAGAAGCCCTGTAAAATATCCCCATATGCTTTTAGTGAGGTGACGTTATTTAACTGCACCCCCACACTAAAAAGTGTTCCAGCACCACTGCCCCAATATGAAGACCCTGCTAATGTTTTCCACTTTAAACAGACCCAGCAGAGAGATTACTCGTTCTGTTGAAAGACACAAAAAATAAATGGGTCATTGGAAGCAGGCCGATCTTCCAAATTGTGGTGAAATCCATATAGTTATTTACATATATTGGACGGCGTGTGAAATATGCAAACTTTGACTCTGGTCATACTGTTTGAATACTTTGAAACCTAATTCTCATCAGTGTCCAGCCACAGCAGCTTCTCTTTCCTAAATTCCAGAATTTGCACCTTGTGACATCGAATCTTGGGTAACACTTTTCTGAATTTCTGTCAATCCCTGTTGATTTTTGCCACTCCATCCGGGGTTAGCCTATTTTACACATCTTGCGTTTGCTCGAATTTCTGTGCCGTCTTTTACGTGGGGTGACTGCCCTACCTAAAAGCAAAGTCTTTTAACCTAGTGCGCGCTCCATGTGACAGGAGTTAAGAGATAGGGGTAGAGATCCTTGGGCCCAAATGTTCCCATGCCGTCATTAGAAACATTGCATCCAAGTTGGCATAAAAGAGATGGTTCTATGAAGAACCCATAGGGCGTGCAATCTCCAGGAAGCCATTGAGTGGCGCATTGACCACCGCACAGTATCTGTTGTGCCTACTCTCCTGTTGCATTTAGTGCATGTGTAGGAAACAGCGCTTTTTTGTGAATGAGGCGTACTACCTTTACCTGTGTTTATTACACCCACTTTGTTTAGACCCAGATGCGACCGGGATGTCATCTATTATTCCTTTTATTCCAATCTAGATGCATCCGGTTGACTTAAATCCCGGGAACTGTCGGGACGTGTTGGCGTACTCGCCAAGGTTCGGTACTTGGTTGTTATAGACGGCTTAGCTTTCCGTCTATTGGTGTATAGCAGGCACTCGGATGAGGAGCGCCGCATTTGGGAATACTGATTGTTACTGAGAGGCTCGGACCAGACACGATATGCTGGATCTGAGAACTTGAATGATTTGTTTCTATACTGAATGCAACTTTGAGGACGTAACCGCCGGGTTGGAATTATCACCGGTTGAGAGGTCTGATTGGTTTTCCAGACTATAATTAAGCCCTGAAGAAGTCAAGGGTTATTACCCACTGACGAAACACGTGTTGGCTGGCTTGGTGAAAACCCTGAACATTAAAATGAACCACACCGGCTAAGGACTTCATTGTTTTTTGTACTTCTGGGACAGTGTTTCATCACTACCCTGTATATTGTTTGCGTGTGCATAGGATTGGTGTTACATATTGCTTAGGACCCTTGTCCTGGTTTGGGAGTTTATGGGGTTATTTCCCCCACCTATAGCACCGTTTGAATTTTGAATTGGATCTATACTGATCACGTTATTAGGTTTAGCGCCATTAAAATCACCTGTGAGAATTAATAACCCCACCCCCCCCCCCCGTCTCAACCTAAACTTTTCTGAATTTCTGTCAATCCCTGTTGATTTTTGCTACTCCATCCGGGGTTAGCCTATTTTACACATCTTGCGTTTGCTCGAATTTCTGTGCCGTCTTTTACGTGGGGTGACTGCCCTACCTAAAAGCAAAGTCTTTTAACCTAGTGCGCGCTCCATGTGACAGGAGTTAAGAGATAGGGGTAGAGATCCTTGGGCCCAACTGTTCCCATGCCGTAATTAGAAACATTGCATCCAAGTTGGCATAAAAGAGATGGTTCTATGAAGAACCCATAGGGCATGCAATCTCCAGGAAGCCATTGAGTGGCGCATTGACCACCGCACAGTATCTGTTGTGCCTACTCTCCTGTTGCATTTAGTACATGTGTAGGAAACAGCGCTTTTTTGTGAATGAGGCGTACTACCTTTACCTGTGTTTATTACACCCACTTTGTTTAGACCCAGATGCGACCGGGATGTCATCTATTATTCCTTTTATTCTAATCTAGATGCAAATCTATAATTGCAATGAAGCAGTTGGGTCCAGTACTGCCTATTGTGGTACGTTATAGACCAGTGCAGACAAAAACTCCAAGGATGGAGAAGCTGAGGCATTACTTCACAAAGCGCATTGAAAACGCCAGTGTTTGACTTGCTTTAGGGACAGACCACCATCTCAGCGTGGCTTGTCTTCTTCCAGGTGGAACCTCAAGTAAGTAGAGCACGCCTGGAATATTCTGTTTTAGGATTTCTGTTTCTTTTAAGCGGTATGGTATTGTGTAGACTGGAGTCTTCCAGCTTCAGGTGTAGAAATGGGTGTGTTGTGACCTTCTCAAAACAGAAATAGTCATACGTGCGGTGACCGTGTTCTTGAGATAGCACTTCTGGGGAACGATAAAGATGGAATATTGTAAGCCCCCTGCTCTGAGGCATAATTGAATCGACTTCACAAAACACAATGAAAATGCACAGCATTTGTACCACAACATGTGGCTTTCTGATAGTCTGGGCACTTCGTAGCCTGAGAAAGCGAGCCCATGCTTGAATATAACATGATGTAATTTAGTTTGGACTGTCTCCAGGTTTTGGTTGTTTGAAAAACACGACAGATGTATAAATAGCAAGGAGAGGCCATCTTTCACTGGGCTGAACATGTCCGGCATGTTATTGCTCCCATATGTCTGCAGGCTTTCCCAGGCCAAACTCCCATGGGAAAAGGAGTGACGTCATTAGGTCGTCTGCCTGACCACAGACACTGAATTCCTGCATTGCCCCCCCTACCTCTGCCAGAAGGACTGTTTGAATCAGCTTGGGAGAAGTTTTTTGTGAAGAATGAAAATGTCTTAGTTACCCGTCAGTTTTGGACATTTTACAAATTGTATGCGCTTCTTTGACATTTTAAATATTACCTGCATGTTTTCAATCTGTGCGAGCTAGAAAGCCTTTAGTAACATCACAAAGGAAGAAGGAACCTCTGGGGTCTAGGGGGATTGAGCCGTCGTCGCAGCTCTTACCATAGACTAGCAACATGCAGGTACCGATTGGGGTAATCATTCATTTTAACAGCAGCTCGACTGAGTTCCAGACTGGACTGACCACTGAACATCTACAAAGTGAGTCTTCGCATGAAAGCCATCCATTCAGAGCCGCTCTCTCACCCAGTGACTCCTACCTCTTATAAGCATGGCCACTCTAATTATGTGATTCTGTAACTGTGCTGTTTTTTTTTGCCTACTTTTGGTCCTACCACACTTGGCATATAATCCATTGCCTGCTGCATATTTCAACAAAAAAGTTGTTTCTAGGGCAAACAAAATCAGAAGTAACTAAAATAAAAGTGCCACACGTGGTGCCGCACAGTGGCAGGCCACTTGGAAAGGTTAACTGGTCACCTTTTAGTTAATGATTGCTGTATTCAGCTGTTAAACTGGTGTAAATGAAGTGAAAGTTTTGCTCAGACAATATTAATGTAACTCAGAATAAGAAAATAGCAAAATAATGCCTTCAGAGAATGTGCCGCATTAACTTGTTTATTTGTCTTTTCTGACATAACTTATTCTTCCCTGCCACATAACTCGGTCCCCATTGCCACATAATTCCAGTGACCCTGCAAGTAACAGAATGAATCAAGCATGCCTGCTGTGTGAGACTTACAAGCATGCAAAGGGCGCCTGAGGAAACCTTTATGAGTTGCAGATAGTCGGACATTGGACACAGATGCTTTCAGTGGATGGAAATGTGTGCAGGGCTCGGTGCCCTTCATATCAGGGCTTGCAAAGGGGAGCTGAGGAGAGGCGTGCTCAAGGGTGTGGGTCCTTCCATATGTCACTTGTTTTTATAAACATTCGGGAATGTTGAAGATAAATGACTGTAGTTCGATGTTCTTTTCTCATTATTTTTGGCAGTGGTCTAAGAAACATTGATTAATTTTTTCATTGCTGTTTCAATATCTTTTACGCTGATTTGATTTGCTTTTACAAAGAAATTTGCTAATATTTCTTTAATTTCCGTATTTGTGTCCTGCCTCTAGCCATAATGAAGGCAAACTCACGAGTTCCAGATTCCACTTATGCACACAAATGTTATTTTCAAAACTAAGCACGGATTACACTGGAGCAACTTGAAGCAAGAAAACTCTATAGCCAGGATCGTGTTCTAGCCCATCTTTAAAAACTTCCATTCTACTTTGCTCTCATGACATCTATGGGATATAGAGGACCACTTGCCGTACATTATAAAGATATTGCAGGTCAACAAGGAGTTAAATGACCATATAGTGGCCGGAGGTGAGGCTGTAATTCAAAATGTGTAGAAACTTGCAGAGATTCTGTCTTTGCTGTAGTGACCCATACCATGCAAAAATAAAATATGTTACCATAAATATCTCCTTTCTACTGATCACTGTTCACTTTAGGAAAAAAAATCCCAGATCAGTGGCGCAAAATGCTATCTCTCCTTAATGTTTAAACAGAAGTTGGCTCTGGAAGTCAAAACTCCACTGTAATAACAGTTGCGGGCCTGTCTGTTGAAAGTGATCACTTGGGCGACTTGTGGGTATTCGAGGGTGCAGACCATGTTACACAGGTGGGCATAATCTACAGTTGACCAATGCAAGGGACCATAATTGTGTTTCTTTCTGTTTTCCGTTCTCCAGCACATTTTTCCTGTCAACAACGAATAATTGAAACTCTCTGAGTAGTTATAATTCTTTGAATTGAATAGCTTCTGGGGGTACCTTTTTTTATCGTTGGGGATTGTTCATGACGAACAAATGTTTATACGGTCTGGGTTTTGAGAAAGCAGCTGCTACACATACCTGTTGCTAACAATCTAAATAAAGTGGGCTTTGGCTCCACCTCTTTCAACCTCCGCTTTCCTTGATCCTTCAGCTTGAGGGTTTCTCAATCACTTCTTGGCTCAGCCTAGTAGAGAATTCATTGCTCATCTAATGCTATTGGCTGTTTGCATGTATGCTTGCACCTTCCCTCAAGTTCTTGCATTGAACTACATCAGGGACTACTTTACAATAGCCCTCCCTCCACCTCTGAAGCTTTCTTCTGTGTGTCTTGCTCCAGTGTGCTAACATTGCCTACATTAGCACATTAAGCCCACGCCTAGTGCCATTGACACTGCTCGTTTCCTTTTCTTTAGCCATATAGTAGTTCAGTCGATGCTCAATGGGCCCAGTGTCATAAAAACACAGAATGGCTAGTCATTTAGGGGTCTGCTACTGTTCACGTTGCCCTGAGATAGCTGGGCATGTCATTTATAGCAGTAAGGAGAAGATGCACCACTAGGTCCAAAAAAGTGCCAATCACTCTGTGGTGAACGGGACCTACCTGGAGCTAGGCAGAGGACAGTAGTCGCACAACTTGGGGCTACTGGAAATGTCCATGAACCTACTCTTGTCGGTAGGAGAGGGCGCCTCTCACAATTGGTCCCCTTTGGAGAACTCTGCAGAGCAGTGCAACTGGGAAGTAGATCTAGCAGTTGTACTTGAAGGTGGTCTGAACTGCACATCAGTGCTGCCAGGATCAATCAGAGTTAAATGATCGCTCCCAAAAACATCTAAAATGAAAGTTGTTAAGAAAACAAATGTGATTACATGAGGGACGGTCCCAACCTAAACAAAAGAAACGAAACTGAGGCTTTATGCTTCAGCAGACGCTTCTGTAAGAATCAAGTGCTGAGGCACAGGTAGGCTGTAGCTGGTCTTGAGTCTGTTGTCTTCTAGGAGAGACAACTTGTAGGCCTCTGGGCCCAGTGCTGGATGGCGGGAGTGTGCGGAACATGTGAATCTACGGCACTAACTGCTGCAAACATGGATACAGGTGAGTAGCTTTTTCCATATATTTTATGTTATTTTAGCGGAGGTGGACATTTTGAAAAAAGGCCGATACGTGTCACCTTATATTAAAAACGCAAGTGGCATTTACTGAAATTTGAACATTATTTTTTAAGCACCTCATTGTAATCCCTAAAAAACTAGAGGGCTATGTACTTCCCCATTGAAGTAGAGAAAATGAAAGTAAAAAAGTAAAGTAAAAAGTGCCTGCCAGGTTAAGAGCATATAAAGTCAAAACAGGCATATCACCCCTTTAAGATGTCAGCAACTTTCAGCTCACAGGTTGCCTCGCAGCTTCAGTTTTTTTTTTTACCAGTGAAGGTTCCCAGATTGACAATTCCAGCCTCTGACCAGCTTCAGACACGTTTTACCTCCTTTGGACAGTCCACCAAATCCAGTCATGGTAGAAAGGAGCACAACCATGTCTCCACCTCAATACTCTGTCACCGATTGTACCACCATGACGTATTTTCCAAACACCAAAAAGACTCCAACTTCTCCACTAAATACTTTGCCAGTTGATTACATCACCCCATTCCATGATGTCTTGATCACAGGTGCTAATAAACTTAACATTCAGGTAGAGGTTCCCATTCCACCGTTTCTGTAATTCTGGAAACTTTGTAACTCAGAGCTACTCCCAGACCAATACTAACTCTGGTACCAGGGTTCACAGAACTGGTAAAAGAAAATTTTATTTCACCAGCAATTAAGATGGCAACCCAGAGACTTCTAAAAAAAAAAAAAAAAAATACATAAGCCATTGGATCAAGACCCTATGTTATTACGACAAGAGCCTA
The DNA here is from genome assembly GCA_963921515.1 of Calotriton arnoldi. Classification (NCBI taxonomy): domain Eukaryota; kingdom Metazoa; phylum Chordata; class Amphibia; order Caudata; family Salamandridae; genus Calotriton; species Calotriton arnoldi. Next base: position 2,875,407 of record CAWUFW010000680.1, read on the forward strand.
AGGCTGCCAATGTGTTGGCTGGATGAAAGAGACATGCGTCTGCAACAGAAACCTCGGTACCCCTTGACTGAAAAAGTAAAAGAACTTTTGCTGCTGACTGCCAGGTGTTTTGTTCTGCTGTGGTCTTCCTTAAAACAGCTAGTGATACCGCTTTGCTTGGGAATTGTGATAGAACGCTTTAGGAGGCATTAAATCTTCCATTTTCTGGCTCTGTATTTTTTTTGGTCCTCATACCCAGGGCCACAGGAATTATGCGTTAGGGTTAACTAAATTATGCAGCAGGGTTGACTAAGTTACGCAGCAAGAAAAAGCTAACTATGTGGCATAATGCAGCACATTTTTTGATAGTATTACTTCATTACTTTCTAATTTTTACTCATGGTGCTTCTGTCTGGGCAAAGATTTCCACTCTTTAGTACCAGTTTACAACCAAATACAGACATAAGCAACTAAAAATGACCAATTAACTTTTGCAAAGGGCCTTCCAAACTTGTACCAAAGTTTCTTGCTATGTCCTAGCTTTGTACTAGCTGGGAGATTCGTACTTGCTGTCATAAATATCACTACAGCACAGTTACAGTATTTGCCACAATACCCCTGCAAAGAGAGTTGGTAAAAACTAGCTCATTAAGCGAGGCATCAGCTGTCGCTTAGGATGACCATCTTTCCAGCTCCCTTTCTTCTGAACTTTGTTAATTGAAAGTCCAGTTATTTTTTGATAAGCAGTAATTTGCAATACCTTTCCACTTCAAATGTCTTTCCAGACGCAGCCATTGTGTAGTGATGCCCATCACAGCAGGGCTGTCTCCAGCCTGAAGTACCCACAACAGAGGCACAAAGAGGTGTGAGGGCTCCGCACTGAAGTGTGATCAAGGTAGACAAAGGCTTGGCCTCACCTAAAGGGTTACCTTCAACATGCAGCTCCGCCCCTTCTCACCCACAGCAGGTTCAAAAAAGGCAGTGCTTCAGGAAGTCTAATCAGGAGCCATTTGCTAAAGAAGTGTTCATTACATTTGCAGAGGGAGCCCTTTCACCATCACCATACTTACACCAATGTTTGCATCCCCTGCTCTCCAGTCACTGCAATGCAGGTAAAATCCTTCAACTGCCTGGGAAGCTGTCCTCACCTTCACCTGCACCTTCAGTGCAAATACAAACCCAAGGCATTCAAATACATCCCACTCAGCTGTATAATTAATACTGTGAGTCAAACCTGAGTATGAACACCAGAATCTTTTTTTCAATGTGCACATTTCCCTTGTATTTTCTCGGCATAAGTGTCCAGTTATTATTGTCACTTTCAACCCTTGAGCTAATCAACTGACCTGGCTGGATCATTGGTCTAGCAGTAAGCTAGCTGCGGAGAGCTGTTTACCTGAATCTGATGGAGACATCTAACCAGAGATTCCTTACCTTTGAACTTCCAGGCATCAGATATACTGGTTGAAAATTGTAACACCTGGCCTTGGTATGCTGAATACTGATCTGAAAAGTGTTTCTTGCATGTCTCTGGCCCTATTTGAAACTCGCCGAATATATGACGTTACAACGCATGCTTTTACAATGCGGATCTTACATCGCAACTACCATTACATCGCATGATTTTACAACACATGCCATTACAACGCATTTTTAAAAACTACCATTACAACGCATTCCATTACAAACCATACCATTACAGCGCATACCATTACAACGCATAATACTTTTAGGGCAACAGTAAGGTAAGTGTTGGATAGTGTAGGGGTAAAATTACTATTCCCACTCCAGTGAGTGCAACAGTAGGGTAAGTGTTGGATAGTGTAGGGGTAAAAATGACTATTCCCACTCCAGTGAGTGCAACAGTAGGGAAAGTGTTGTATAGTGTAGGGGTAAAAATTACTATTCCCATCTACCCCAAAACCCATACCCACCCTAAAAGTAAAAAATCTCTATTACTTACCTTATAATGCGTTGTAATGGTATGCGTTGTAATGGCATGTGTTGTAATGGCATGTGTTGTAGTGACATGTGTTGTAGTGACATGCGTTGTAATGGCATGCGATATAAAGGCAGTTTCGTTGTAACAGCTGCGTTGTAAAAGCAGTGCGATGTAATGACTGCGTTGTAATAGATGTTTCCCAACTTGCCTAGGGTGGTGCAATGCAAACAACCATGTGCTGGTAAATGTCAAAAGAATGGCTATCTTTATTCTTATATCTCATCCCTATTACAGCTATCGACCACAAATATTGCACAAAATGTGGCCCTTTTGCACTCATTTGTATACCAGGTGTTTTGTTTTGTTTATTTGGTATGAGATTTACAATCCTTATTAAAAAAGGTATTGAATGAGTCAAATGGGGCAGTATGAATCTGCATAATAGTAATTTCACCTACTGGCACAAATGCACAGGACTCAAGTAGGGTTATGACAGCGTAAACATTTGCCAGGGTTTTTGGATCGTTAGCCATTATAGGTCACTTAACAACCGTTGTTAGTTAACTTTATAGGAAGTATTTGAATTTGATAGACCAATACAGGTATTAAAGACCCCAACATCATTAATGAGAGTGCATGATGATCATTGTCTGACCTTTCTATAATTGCAATATCCCATCGGAATGACCACAGCCGAAGGTCTACGAAGACGTAATCAATTCTGCTCTACGAGTATGCCCTTCTATATGTGCTTGCACCCTTAGTATCCATTTGAGCGCAACCGTTACAGACTCTTAACCCTCATGAGAGGGTCAGGGCAGTCAATTTCAAGGGAGGGAGCTCTGACCCCAGTATGCTCCATTCGTCATCCTTTGTCTGTTTCAATGACTTACCATTGCCTAGAGGTTTGAATGTAGTATTAAAATCGCCCATTAGGAGAAGTGGCCAGCTGAGCCCAAATTGTCCTAAAATGGCTTCAAGACAAAGGAGAGTCTGTAATTCTTTCTCAGCGCCATTGATCTGTTTTATATATTAATATAAATGGAACACCAGATACTGGCATATCAAGAATTCCTAGAAGTTTTGTGAGGGAATTTCAAGGGTTTTTATCTTGCAACCCAATGCAATTTTACTCCAAATAAGGACTCTCAAAGGTATCACCACGCTCGAAGGAGAGACATTAATATTAAATGTAAAAAAAACTTCTATAAGTGGACTTCAGAGCCCAAGTCTCTTGGAAAATACAGAAGTGGAATTTATCTACAAACTACCCCCATAATGGATCCTTTAACCTGGATTTTAACCCTGCAACATTCCAGGGAAGAAAACTTAGATCTGATAGAGACTTCTAGCTGCAGATTCCTTACCTTTGAATTTCCCAGGCGTCAGGCTGCATCCGGAAACTTTTGCTGAGCAATGCCCCTTGCGTGCAACGTCGGGTGGCTCCATTTGGCTCCATGCGACGTCGTTGGCGTCGGTAGCGTCGGTTATGACATCGCGGTGCGTACACAGGCGCCACCCAGGCGCGCGGACGTCAGTTCTTTTCTTTCTTCGCCAGTTAAGCGCCGATCTGGGAAGAGCTACCCTTCTGCCACTTTTTGGCAGGCTTTTTTCTCGACTTTTGTTGATATTTTTGAGTACGACTTCGTGTGCAAGGGATGTCTGGTAGGAAGACAGGTTTTAAACCATGCGGGACTTGTTCCCGCATGATGTCGGTTACCGATCCCCACCGCGTGTATCTGTGGTGTCTTGAACGCGACCACGATTCAAAGTCGTGTTCAGACTATCGAGCGATGGCCCCGAAGACCTTGAGGGAGCGGGCGATGAAGTTGCTCGCGGCCCGGCAGTCGACACCGTTAAGCAAGACTCCGAGGAGATCACAGTCCCGTTCGAAGAAGAGGAGGTCGCGGGACCGCTCACGGAGCCGTAAGTCCTCTTCCTCCCATTTGAGGTCAACTGGACACTCGGGGAAGAGGCACAAGATGAAGTCCAAGCGGACTTCGACTTCACCTCAACTGGCGTCTGTCGTCGAGAGAGGTAAGGAGCACCGACGCTCTAGGCACAGTTCTGTGGAGCCGGAGCCTGAGTCGACTTCGCGCCTCCCACCCTTTCCGGGGGCCGGAGCGACTCCCGCTCAAATGAAAGATTTTACGAGGCCATGCGCTGTGTTTTTGAGCGGAATGACCCCGTTGGTGAGCCCTCAGGCCCCGCGGGGTCGAATGGGGCCCCATCGTGTTCGACGCCATTGGCCACGGCGCTGGTGGGGCCTCAGGGATCCGATTCCGGGTCGACGCCAGTCGTGTCAACACGACCTCCCCCGGCATCGAACCCGAAGTTTGTACCTGCGACGTCGCCGGTACCCCTCGGCAGCGCAAGCCCCATCCTCATCCCTGACGACACGGACACTGAATCCGACATCGACAGAACCCAGGGGTTCTATGTTGTCGCCTGAGCATTTTGTGGACGTGCTGGGCTAAGGAGAGGATTGGGAGGAGTCCGGAGACCCATTAGAGAACCAGGATGTCTCTGAGGAGACTATGGACTGGTATGGGGAACTTGGGGAAGCCAGTGGTCTGGATACTTCCCCAGACACTGGCATGCTCTCTCCCCCTACAGTGGCTACGGAGGAGGGGGCGTCCTATGCCATGGTGGTTAAGAGGGCAGCTGAGGTCCTTGGCCTGGAGCTGCCCTCAGTGCAGGTCAGGACTAATCTCCTGACCGAAGTGCTTCAACCTGGGGCTTCCACCTCTGAACCCCTATTGCCCTTTAATGAGGTACTCACGGACGTCCTTCTAGGAACTTGGTCCAAGCCTAGCACAGGGGCTCCTGTGAGTAGGACGATTGCATGCCGCCATCGCCCAGTGATCCAAAGTTCCACAGCCAACACCCCACCCCAGAAAGCTTGGTAGTGCAGGCCTCTACTTCCCATGGCGCATTCCCTTCCGCACCTCCGGATAGGGAATCCAAGAGACTGGACTCATTTGGGCAGAAGATGTTTTCTAACTCCAGTCTGGCATTGCCGTCGGTGAATACGCGTGCTTATTGGGCTGTTTCTCCTACTCTCTGTGGGAGACAGTTGCGCAGGTGCTGCCACAAGTCCCGGAGGAGGGCCGGGCTGTGCTCTCCTACGCTGTCAAGGATGGGAGAGATGCAGCAAAATTCGCCATACGGTGTGGTTTGGATACGACCGATTCGCTGGGCAGGTCAATTTCAACGACGGTGGCCTTGAGGCGCCATGTCTGGCTTCGTACATCTGGCTTCTCAGGGGATGTCCAAGCCATTTTGATGGACATGCCCTTTGATGGAACCCGCCTTTTTGGGGAAAAGGCAGACTCGGCCCTGGTCAGGCTCAAGGACTCTCGTGCTACGGCCAGATCCTTGGGCCTCTCCTCCACTCCTTGTGGCCAGTCTTCCCTTCGCCCCTTTCGTGGCAGCGGAAGGGGTTTCCAGCTGCGTCAGCCCTAACCTAGCCACCGTCTCGCTCAGACTACCCAAGCCGTGCGTGGATGCGGTACATTCCGTCCTCTGAATGGAGGCTAGAAGTCATCTGCCACACTGCCCCCAGCAGCCTCCAAGCACTCCTAGGCTGATTTTGCAGGACCACACTACTCCAGGGGGTGGCAGAATTCGTCATCATCTCCCCCGCTGGAGATCTATAACAACAGACAAGTGGGTCTTGCAGATCGTCCAGGTGGGCTATTCTCTTCCTTTTCGTTCTTTTCCTCCTCCTATTCCGCCAATTTAGGAACGGCTGGCGGAGGATCATTTGAAGTTGCTCCAAGAGGAAGTTACAGCTCTTTTGGCCAAGGGAGCTATAGAAAGGGTCCCAGCTTCAGAAGTAGGTGGTGGCTGTTATTCCCGCTACTTTCTGATTCCAAAGAAGAACAAGGGACTTCAGCCCATTTTAGATCTTCGGACCATCAATCTCTTCCTTAAAAAGGAGAAATTCAAAATGCTCACAGTGGCTCAGGTCTTGTCTGCCCTAGACCAAGGAGACTGGATGGTGGCGTTGGACCTGCAGGATGCATATTTTCACATTCCCATCCTGCCGGGCCACAGGCGTTACCTCCGGTTCAAGGTAGGCCACGAGCACTTTCAGTTTACCGTGCTCCCCTTCGGTCTTACCAGTGCCCATCGGGTGTTCACCAAGGTGATGGCGGTGGTTGCAGCTCATCTGCGCAGGTTGTGGGTTTCAGTCTTCCCTTACCTAGACGACTGGTTGTTGAAGGCGTCCGTGCCCCAGGCAGTCATCTCCCACCTTCAGACTACGGCAGACCTCCTGCATTCGCTGGGGTTCCCTATAAACGTGCCGAAGTCACACCTGACTCCTTCTCAGACGCTCCCTTTCATCGGAGCTGTTCTGGACACACTGCAGTTTCGGGCTTATCCTCCCGAGCAGCGAGTCCAGGATATTCAGGTTATGATTCCGATATTTCAGCCTCTATCCTGGATTTCAGTGAGGTTGACTCTGAGGCTGTTGGGTCTCATGGCCTCCTGCATCCTGTTGGTAAGACACGCCAGGTGGCGTATGCAGGCTCTGCAGTGGGACTTGAAGTTCCAATGGGCACAGCATCTGGGAAATCTCACCGACGTGGTTCAGATCTCGGAAGGAACTGCGAAGGATCTGCAGTGGTGGTTAACGAACCACGATTGGGTCAACGGCAGACCTCTCTCCCTTCCCCAACCAGATTTTACAGTTGTGACGCCCATACCACTCCTGCCCAAGGTTCTGAAGAAGATCAGGAGCGACCGTGCCCAAGTCATCCTTGTGGCGCCAGACTGGGCAAGGAGAGTCTGGTATCCAGAGCTTCTGAGCATGAGTGTCGATCCTCCGATCAGGCTGCCCCTTCGGGAGGATCTTCTGTCGCAGCAGCAGGGGATGGTTCTCCACCCGAACCTGTCAACTCTGCAACTCCATGCCTGGATATTGAGCGGCGGCAGTTGATGGCTTTTGACCTTTCTCCCGAAGTCTGTAATGTTATTCTGGTGGCCAGGCGGCCCTCCACTAAGTCGGTATAAGCCTGCCGTTGGCGGAAATTTGTATTATATTGTACAGAAAGGTTTATTGACCCCCTTTCTGCTCCTCTTTCTACTGTCCTTGTGTTCATTCTAACCCTTGCCCAGCAGGGCTCTGCTTTGGGAACTCTCAAGGGTTACCTTTCTGCTCTGTCTGCTTTCTTGCGGCTGCCAGACCAGCCTTCTCTCTTTAAATCTCCTATTGTAAATTGGTTCATTTATTTCCACCTACACCCTTTGTTATGCCACAATGGGACCTTAATTTGGTCCTCACTTACCTGATGTGCGCTCCTTTCGAGCCTTTGCACAATTGTCCCCTCCGGCTGTTGACCATCAAAGCAGCCTTCTTGGTGGCGATTACTTCGGCCCGGATGGTGAGTGAATTGCAGGCTTTATCCAGCTTGCCTCCTTATCTTATGTCCTTTCCGGACAAGATGGTGCTTCGCACCAGGGCATCTTTTTTGCCAAAGGTTGTGACCCCTTTCCATTTGGGTCAGTCCATTACTTTGCCCACCTTCTTTGCTCCCCCACATCCCTCTAAGGAAGAGGAACTTCTCCACCGTCTGGACCCAAAAAGAGCGTTGTCGTTCTACCTTGACCGCACTAAAGAGTTCCGGGTGGATGACCAACTCTTTGTGGGGTATGTGGGAGCAAAGAAGGGAAAGGCAGTGCAGAAAAGAACCATCTAGCTGGGTTGTTCTCTGCATTAAAATCTGTTATGCTTTGGCGAAGAAGCAGCCCCCTGGGGGATTAAGGGCCCATTCCACCAGGGGAAAGGCTGCAACTACGGCCTTGGCTCGGGGTGTCCCAGTCCAAGACATCTGTCAAGCAGCAACGTGGGCATCACTGCACACGTTTGCAAAACATTATTGCCTTGATGGTCAAGTGCGCAGGGAGGGGCACTTTGCCCGCTCAGTCCTGCAGGACTTTTTAGTCTAGGTCATGAGTCCGCAACCCACCGCCGGGATGGTATGGCTCGGGTAGCTGATTCAAAGGTAAGGAATCTGTAGCTAGAAGTCTCTATCAGATGAACAAGTTACTTACCTTCGGTAACGCATTATCTGGTAGAGACTCTATCTAGCTGCAGATTCCTTACAGCCCCACCCATGCCTCCCCGCTTTGGGGACTGATGTGGTAGGGCTAGGGTTACTCCCCTTTCAGGGCCCTAGTTTTGCACACGTTTAGGTCAGTCACTTCGTGGCTCTTCGCTTCTGGCGTGGAAAAAATGAGAAGTACTGACGTCTGCGCACCTGGGTGTCGCCTATGAGGGCACCGCGACGTCATAACCGACGCCAACGATGTCACGCGGAGCCGAATGGAGCCACCCGACGTCGCGCCCAAGGGGTATTGCTCAGCAAAAGTTTCCGGATCCAGCCTGACGCCTGGGAAATTCAAAGGTAAGGAATCTGCAGCTAGATAGAGTCTCTACCAGATAATGCGTTACCGAAGGTAAGTAACTTGTTCATCAGGCATATCTCCTACGCTCAACATCTCCAGTAGTGGGCTCCCATTTACCTGCTTTACCACTTCTAGATGTAAATAACATTCACACCCCGGTAATAGGTCTTCTAGACCAACCTGTTTATGCTCCCAATTTATGGCAGTAGAAGCTCGCTAACTGATACCCAGTCACTAAGTCAATTGATCTCTTCTAAGGTTGAGGCCTCAGTTACAATCAATGGTGTGCTTTTTATTATAGTATGATGAGTGGCGCTTACTGCTCAAGGTGAAAGCAAAAAGGGGGATTGGTCTTAAGTCGAATTTAGGAGCCTTACTACGGCTGACATGATGTTCCAGCTTAACTAGTGCTTCCACAAAGCTATCTATTCTTAAATAAGATTAAAAAATAATCAAAACACTCTGAGGACAAAGAGTAGCATTCAACTCTAGCAAGGTCCTCCCTGATATAGAACGACACTGGCATGTATGTTGTATCCAATAAATTACTTTATTCTTTAGAGATCTAAGGCATCAAAGTATAAGTTTCAGTACTTTGGTCATATAAATAACCCCCTCCTGATCATTCACTGGACTAACGAACCTGTTAGGTCTGTAATTTTCCTATTGCTCTTGACCAATTTAAGAGCCTTGCTTATGCCAACTTGGGGCCCTGTGGGTCACCGTCAGAGTTCAGTAGTGATTCCAGCTCTCCAATAAGACCATCGATCTCGCACATGGTACAGTTCTCAACTGCATGTCTAGGGCTTTTGTTATTTTTAGATGCCCCTCAAAAGGGTATCAATGGCCTTTCTCTTCCCAATTGCGCAGATTGGGAGAGTCAATGTTTTACAGCACTCAGAGGCAGGAAGGACCCAACACCTTCACGCCCCTCCTCCTGGATGATGCAAAGCCTTGTGAGGTGTAGAGTCCCCAAGTGTTGGGAGAGTCACAGTATAGGACTCAAGTGCAGGATGGACAACGTTCTTCCCTCCCTTCCTCTGGATGAAGCAAAGCCTTGTAGTGTTTGGAGTCCCCAGTTGTAGTCCAGCGTGTCTTCAGAATGCCCACTTACTTCCTCCCTCTGTGCTCAACTTCTGCTGTCGCCTTCACCTTAAGGTCTTTTAATACCTTCCTTTGCTTTGTGACCTCGCTTGTAACTTTTCGTTGTATCTCTTTACAAGCTCCTGCACACCCGCTCTCTCAAGGGTGGCAACCACAGTGTCAAAGCTTCCGTGTTTGGAGCGATAACTGGGTGAATTAACGTAATTAATAACACATTCCACTGTTTTAAAACTTCCCCCAACAAGGATTTTAGTAAGTTTAGTTTTTGTGCATTACCATCAAACAAATTTTCCTTCATGAAGCCATTATTCATTACAACAGCAAAGAAACCTAACTTGGCAAAGCCAATAGGTCTGACGTTGCCAGCAGCTTTTTTCCTTTGTCTATGCTTGTTTTGTCATTTTTTTTGTGAAGCTTTTGTTGGAGGAACTGTCAAGCCCTCACCAATCAAAATAAATTGTCTAAAAGTAAAGGTATTTTTTGGTCTACGAACACATATTACCATATTAGTCTGCCACTGAAGGGAACTATTTACTGTGTGGATGTGTTCCCTGTGAAAGAGCAGAATGCCATTGCTTATAGTGAAGTTAGATAACGGCTAAAGTGGGCTGAACCACTGCCTCATGCTGTAGTGGGTGGAGAGAGGCATAATCTGTAGGCTACATAGGATAATTCCAAAATGTTTCCACATCAGCCAACAGGCGGCGCAGTCTCCCCTAGTTACAATATCATCATTCAACATTAACTTGTCCCAGCATCCCCATATTTACAACATTCTCCATGCATTTCTCCTTCCTGGGGCCAACCATTCACCAGATTCTCCTTCAGCAATGACAAACTGCAGTCATGCCTCATCACTCTCATCCATTTCTTTCCCGATAACACTCCTCCCTGCTTCCCTATACATTCTAAGCCACCTTCATACATCGCAGTAACTTCACACTCATTTTAAATGTCCCTGCCAACCCCCTTCCAATTGTAAAGATAGTCTAGATGGTCCACTTGCCTGTGCAGTACGTTTCCCTGGAACATACTTTGAGCTTGTAACTTAGATTGTGATTTAGTTCTTGGCGTAAACGGTCCTTCTGTTGTTTTTGTTGTTTTTAGAATGTGTTTATTAGATTTTATTCAAGTGACAAGAAAGCTGCTACAAACAGCGCAGCAGGCAGAGATCCTCCACGATACGTGGCACATGCATAGGGTATACATTGTCATATAATCGGTAGTATCTCTGTGGTTGTTATCAAAGTAGCAATAATAGATACCAACATTGCGATCAGAACAGTGGAACAATAAGAATAGAAGAAAAAAAATGTGCACTTGAGACTATGTGGAGAAAATAAAAGGTCCAGAAGGGGGGTGAGAGGATGGGAGGGCACCTCAGACAAGCACCCATGGAATTGCGAAACATTTGTAGTGTGTGTGTGTATATGTTGTCTGGTGGTGAGGGGAAGGTAGATGAGCCCACCTCCGGCCAGTGCAAGTAGAGAAGGAAGTACAGTGCATACATGGGAGGGCGATCGTAAACACTGGACAGTTTCGAGTGGGGACTTAGTGATCGCCTGCCCGTTGGGTCAAGAAAATGTGGGTTCAAGGTGGGCGCGTATCGTTCTTAGCTTCCACAATTAAGTAGAAAGGTCTACCAGCATTTGCTGCCGACACAGGGAATCCTGCATCCTTGGAGTTCTCAAAGAGTATGATCCTCTGTATTTGCCCACATTAGGAAGTCCCGAAGCCACCTTAGGTGGTTTGGCAGTGCGGGTGACTTCCAGGCCATGGCCACTTGTCGTTTAAACAGAACGAATGCATGATCGATGAATCTGTGTAGGTTTTTGTCTCCCTTTCAAAGGGGGCGCAAGCCCAGTAGGCAGGAGGAAGTCGTAGGGTGTGTATTGTTAAATCCGTCACAGACGCAATTGTTATATACCACTCTGGTTGCAGTACTGGGCAGTCCCACACCATATGTAACATCCTGCTTCCTGTTGACCACAGTGAGGGCAGACAGGCACAAGCGTCTGGAACATACGTTTAATATGATGAAGAGTTAGGTAGGCTTGGTGTACGTAATTAAACTGAGTGAACCTAAGTCTGGGGTTGCGAGACACACCCTTAACCAGCTGTAGAACCCGAGACCAGGCCCCATCTGTCAAGGGTTGCTGCAACACTGCATCCCATCTGGCACGCGCCCCCGCTGCACAGTTCGGCGGGGGCATGTGTAATACTGTGTATAGGGAAGCAACGGCATGTCATGTGCCGCCGGATGATAACAATACATTGAGCACTGCAGAGGCGGATGGCTCATCATCCCCTCAGCCCCTGGCAGTTCACATAGCATGTTATGTGGTGCAGTAGGTTAGCAATTGACTGGTGGGCACTCCTTACCTGTCCACGATGTCTTGGAATGACATACTGACACTCTCCAGATAGAGTTCTCCCACTTGCTCAATGCCTGCCTCCCTCCAAAGGTCCCCATCAGTCTGCCGTATAATACCGCATAGTGGTGGCAGGTCCCAGACGGCGATTACTGGCGAGTATGGAAGAAGGGGGCCCCTCAGGTGTATGTATCTTCGCCAGCAGCAGCGAGCCACCAGCATCTGAGACGTCTGTCGAGGATGGATGGAGGGGTCTGATAGCCAGGTAATAATCTCTGTACCATTGAGCACCGCCCGAAGCAGGGGTAGTTCCGGACAGGTAGTAGTGCACAGCCAGGCCATTGGCCACTGCAGTTGGACTGCCGCGTAGTACAGTTCAAAATTAAGGGCCCTGAGTCCGCCCTCTGAAAGTGGTCACTGGGATCATGGTCAGAGCTACGCGGCGAAGGTCGGCACTTCATATCAATTCAAGGAGCAAGCCGTTAAGCGTCTGGAAGAAGCTCCGCAGGAGTACAACTGGCAGGGTTGCAAAAAAAGCTGCTGTCATTTTTTCATCAGAGTCCCTGCCGGCCTACTTTGTGGTCCGCCCACTCTATTCAGATGTTGGCCAGTCTCTGGATGAAAGACCGTCTGAGTGCCGCCATCTCCACCAGAATTTTGTTCCCGTGTTGATGGCATCATAGACAAAAGCGACTATCGGAGGGAGTCCAGCGAAGATTATCGCCAACCCAATCACGATGTGCCTTTCGGTTGATGAAACTGTGGCGGGGAAACCTCCTTTGAGTTGGCGGAAATGAGGTTGAAACTTGCCTTTTTAGGTCTCGCCTATGCAGCGCGCATGCGCTGCATAGGAGGAGACCTTTAGAAATCGATTCCGTTTTTCAGGCAAAAACGTGCACGCATTGCATTGCTTTGAATGGCAACGCGTGCACGTTTGGCTATTCCCTTGCGGGAGCGAGCTTTGAAACCATCAGCTTGTAATTAACAGATGGTTCCTGCTCGCTCCCGCAAGGGAAACAGGCGCAGGCCCCCTCCTCTCTCCCCTCCCCCTGCTGCCTCCTCCTCTCCTCGTCAAACTTTTTTTTTTTTTACTTTCAGCGCGAGGCGCGCGCGCTTGTCTTTATTGGCCGAAGTCCTTGCGCCGCATTCCATGTTGCTTATTGGCTGGAGAGTTCTTACACCGCCACACTCGAATGGCAAGGAGTTGCTGTCCCAGCTCCGGGTCGCAATCTGCTCTGCTTTCTGCTATCCCTCAGCCAGACTCAGGGAAGCCCCCGGTTCGCGTTTCCAAGGAGACCGGCGACACGCGGGCTCCAACCAATAATCAGACGGAAGGGCGGGGTCTAGTGACAGGTGCGACTCTGTTCTTGTAAGCGGAGACTAGATAAACTCTCGGGTAAACTATCGTCGAATTGAAGACTGTTCTTTAATGCCCAAGTAGCTGTGATGTGAACAGTCATGTTACTGTATTTCACGAGGAATAAAAACAACTGCATGCCCCAGATGTAAAAAGCATGACAAGAATAACTTTAGAAACAAATACTTTTTTTTAGAGAATTGATTTATTAAATACATCTATATTGTTTATCATAAAACTAAGTAATGCGGACAATCCATTCAGCATCAAATTAACTTCCTTCCAACTTGATCACTTAGACTGCCCGCTTCTGCCATAAGTAGGACGTGATATATTTACGCTTTAAGATGGCCGCCGTTTTTGGTTGAACCTGTCTTGTCGCTGTAACTCAAGAACAGTAGCATTTTTTAGCGATAAAAGTCCGTCAACGACACGACTTCTTCGAATTGCCATCTTGCTGTGGAAGCTTTGTGGGTGAAATTGGAAAACTACCTTTTAGTACGTGACATACATATTAAAGGATCATTAATTCGACAAAACTGTTAATGCTGCACTTATAAACAAGCATTGGCATAGCCAATAGGTCTCGCCTTTGGGACATTATAATTGTTTAGCCATGCTACAGTTGATGTTGCACCAAGGATATTGTGCTGCAGAATTAAATACTTATAAGGTCCCAAAGGCGAGACTTATTGGCTATGCCAATGCTTGTTTTATGTTTCCCACTTCCGTTTCTGTCTTGAAACCCTCTGTCCAGGTCCTTCCTTTGCTGCTTGTACTTGACCACGGTGCTAATCAACTCCGTCTTCACCGGGGTCTAAGGTAAGCTTCTTTTACACTTGTCTTACCCTGAATCCTGTGTTGACAATTGCTTAAGCCTGGTGTATTTTTACATTGCTCTTACATGCAATTTTTTTCTTATGTTGAATGCATTAGTGTTCATTTTACCACTTATCGCGATAAAATGAACACACTTAAAAAAAATTATGGTCTGGTGGTTGTGGGTGTTGTGCTTGTGGTGCCTAAGGGTGTGCATTCAATAGTGTGTGTGTGTGTGTTTGTTTGTTTGCTATGCAGTATGTATAAAAAGGGGCATACCACATTACCTACATATATGTTTGAAGCAAACACAACATATATGTGCATTGACACATTAATAAGTAGTACTTACCAGTCTCTACTCCACCAGGGACTCACTCTGTCAGTAAACCGCCACTAAGACAACTCCAGGACAAAGGGGAATTCTAAATAGGCATGGCGCTATCCCGCCGACCTGACGACCAGCAGAGGAGTCCGCTGCCTAGACGACGGTGTGCCGCTTACGCAACGGGAAACAATCTGTTGATGCGTACGGCGGTTCATCTAAATACAACGGACGGGATACCGTCAGCTTGGTGGAGTACCTGTATAGTCCACCGCGGAGGGACAATGGGAGTCCCACCAAGATCTAAATCAGGCCCTTTGATTCCAGTGTGGCAAGTTTTAGTATCATCGATCTGCCACCTCCTGGAAATAAAAGATTCACCAGAGGCTTGTGATCTGTCCAAAGCAAAACTTTTGTCCACCTTTAAGTATGTCCTAAAATCTTCTCTCTCTCTCTCTCTATATATATATATATATATATATATATGTGTATATATATATATATGTGTATATATATATATATGTATATATATATATATATATATGTATATATATGTGTATATGTATATATATGTGTATATATATATGTATATATATAGCCACTTTTCCTTAAGTAATCTTCATAATGGTTTAACTTTACTTGAATAGTTCTTAATGAATCTTGCATAGAATTCTGTGAGACCTAGAAATTACAATAAATATTCCTAATTGATAGCTATAAGAGCTTCAAAAAGGGCCTCGACATGGTCTTCCTTAGGTATTATTCCTTTTTAAAAAATATTTTGTGGGCAAGTACTCTACCACTTCTTGGCCGAATTTGCATTTTTCATGTTTCACTGTTAAACCAAATCCTTGTAGAACTGACTATACCTTTCTCAGATTCGCATTATGCTCCTCCACATCCTGGCCAAAGACCAAAATGTTGCCTTTAAATACCCTAACCCGCCTTTTGTCACTTCAAGATATTACACAAGTTCATGGGGAAACCACTGAGGCGCTTGCTAATCCAAAAGGCCTTGTCTAGCATGACCTGGTTGTATACACTCATTAAATCTATTGAAGAAAAGAGGATCGCTCCAGCAATGTTGTTCAGAATTCCGGCAGATTGAGCAGAGGGACACCATGCAAATTGCATCATTTAACACCACAGGTCCACACATAGACTTAAATCACCAGAAATCTTTAATGATATAAATATCAGTGAAAGGCAATCTGAGTACTCAATGATGTACTGTGAGCATAAACCTTGTGAGACTTCTTTAAGCTTGCACTTGTACGTGAGAGAAACACATTTCTACCTCATGGGTTGAACATCTTACCTAATCACAATTTTGTGCCTGACTCCTTAATACTTTCCTAATTCATCATTGAGTACATTCCTGAACTCCTCCTCAAGCAGTGCATAATCTGGGCCTGTGGTTGCAGGTGGGGCCCACCTGCACTCATTTTTGGGTATCATCACTTGCCTTTTCTCATCAGTTTTTGAGCCAGTGTAAGAGAGCGAAAAACACAAAAAGGCATGGATGAATAAGAACAAACGAGTGAAACCAAAGGGTAGGGAGTGCATGGTGGTGGAGCAAAGAGGCCTGAAGTGGAATCAAGACTATGCTGCTCAGGTATTCTGCAAACCCCACATTTATCAGCACCGACTGCAGACTTCTGAGAAAAACCTTGGGCATCTGCACATATTATTTTACGAACGAAGCACTGTCTTCAATTGAAGAATACCTTCCCTTCACAGTTGTACTAGTACCAGTCACATACACTGAGCCCTTGGATCTAACTGCACATTCAACTCTTCCTGGTGAGGCCTTCCCAAAATGGACTACCTTTTTCAGCCACAAACACCTTTAATTTAGCTCTACAGCCTTTGAAATCTAGATCAGACCTAAAGAACCCTCTTAGTTCACTTTTGTGTTCTTAGTAACTTCCAGGACACACCATGGTTGGTTCTCCTTCAGGGCCACAGTTTCTCAAACAGTTGAGTACCTATAATAGTGTACCACACACAAGAATTCACCATTATTGTTACCATTTTGCCATTCATTAACACTTTACACTTAGGCAAACCCTAGCCCGGCCCTTAATATCACAATCACTCAAACACAAAACCACATGATCAATCACACCTGCATTTGTAGATGTTGCATCTTCTTCAGTGTAACACAATTAATTCTATGATTCAGTTCCCTACATACCCTGATAAAATATCCCCTAATACTTTAGCAAGTATATGCTTTGTCTATAGCAGGGCAGCGTTTGGCATCTGCCATATGAGAAGAAATGCCACATCTGTAACTGGTGCTTTCTCTTTTCAGTTGTCTTGCCACAATCACTACTTTTCACTACAACATTCACGCCTCATATTACTTTTTCCGTACCTACGTCTTGAACATATTTCTCCAATAATTCAGTACTCATGGATACATTAAAGGTCCCCTTTAATGTGGTATTTGAATCCACCCACAACATGTATTGTACCTGACTTGACTTTGTCCTAGATTAATAGTCGCCTTAAATCACCAGCTCTATAGTATTTCAGTCTTCCTTTGTTCACCTTTTAAAATTAGGCAATTCCACTTCCTTGGAAAGTGTGGTGAATCCCTTCACCACATCTGTGTGAAGTTCTTTCTGTCTTGAATATGCTTCCAGCCTCAGTTGCAATCCCCTTTAGAGCGATAAAGAGTGGGAGATGCAATCTATTTTATGGGAACTTGAAACTAGGTGAACTGCAAGACAGTAGTGAGCTGTTGTAAACCACACTGGAGCTAAGAATTGTACTACCGCACGGAAGTCTTTTTTGAAGTCCTTGGCATGTATAAAAGACTGGAGGCCAGATGTACTACGGATTAATTCTGGTTTTGTGTACCGACCTCTGTACTAATAGGTCAGTTTGCAAAATTCCCATTGAAGTAGGGAATCCAACCCTCCACATGAAAATTAATTAGCTAAGTTACAAATTATGACTCGGTCTAGTTGGCAGCCATTGTGGCCTGCGATCACCATGCTTTTGAATAAAGTACTTTTAAAAATAAAATGGCTGCATTTAAAAAAAGAAATAAAAAAAGTAGCAAAAAGTTTGAAAGTTGTCAGTGGTACTGTGGACTTCTTACAAACTTTTTTTAACATTCCAAATCGGAAGAGGTCCTTTTTGTAAATTAGTTCCCATCTTCTGTGAGGTCTCTGTAACTTTTCAATGGTTTGCAACCCAAATTCCATTGATAAGTCTAATACCGAATAACAATTGTTATTTGGTATCCTCTTTTAAACCTACTTTGCAGTTTGGTAACCCTTTACCAATGTAGCAACTGTGCTAATTTTGTGAATCCCGGAGTTTGAGACCTCAAAGTGGCTAAATTTATCTGTTCCTCGTTTACTCTGCGGATTCTGATTTGGTACCACGCTCCTTTGATTAAGGAGTTTACTTATGAACCCAATAAAACTAGGGGCCAGATGTACAAACATTAGGAATACCGATTTCCTTGTTGCGATTTTCTCCAAATCGCAATTAGGAAATCGGTAGTCCTAATGTAGGAAACTCATTGAGTTTAATTTATGGATTCCTTGTGGGTTGCAAATCGACCTACCTCATGAATAGATAATTTGCGATCCATTAGGAATCACAGCCATCACAGGGATGGTGGCCTGAGGAGGCTTGTAATTTTTGGACAGAATTATCTAAATGACAACAGTGGTATCATGTTGTTGATAATAAGGGTGAGCAAAATTGCGAGAAAAACAAGTGTCTTGTGAGACATACTGAAGTAATACAAGATGGCTAAACACATGTGCCTCATCATAAGAGGGCACAAGTACGCACCAAAGCATGTTGGATGACTTACCAGGGTAAACGACAACTCAGGTAGGTTTTTCAATCCTATGACTGGGAGGTTCGTATAAAGTTAGATTACTGAGATGCAATTTTAGGTTTCCTGGTGTTATTTAATTATTTATTCTACATTCTTACAGAGTGTGGGAGCTGCACCAGAAAATGGTTGTTTTGCTAATTTATATATTCGTTTTATTTATTTGCTTGAAAGTGATATAAATGTATCTCGCTGCAGTAGGAGCATTGCTTTAAAAGCGATGCTGGCAAATTTAAATGTATTCTTGCCTTTAAGAGGGAACTAGTGCAGTTCTCTGAGAGCAGGGTTAATGTGTTCAGATTGTCTGATCCCAGACACAAGCCATGCTGCAGAGTGAAGTATGGTTTTGGTGAGAAGGGTGATTGATTAAGTCAGTACAAACTTCAGGATGGCATTTCCATACTAAAGTCTAGAAACTACAACAGCCTGAGCAACACGGTGAAAGTCATTGGGTTGACAAAATGCTTTGAGCTTCTTGATGACATGTAATGATGCTCTGGCTTTGGAAGCAACTAAGGACAAATGTGAGTCCAGCACAAGGCCAGAGATTTGGCTTCTTTGTTCAAGAAGGGGAGAAGCCTACGCTATGCAACTCTGCCAGCCATTCTGAGTTGAATTTCAAATCATCAGGATGACGAATCAGGGTGAACTCTGTCTTGCCTAGTTGAGCTGCATATTTGAAAACATCCATTTCTAAAGGTTTGACGGGCAGTTTTTCGAAGTCAAACTCTCATGACTATTCAAGATGTTCAATTATGTCTGTGTGCTATCCACAAATTTGTGGATGACCATGTATGTATACTCCATCAGAACTCTGTGTGACTCCATGTCAAGCTCAAACATCTTAGAAGTACCTCACTCTAGGCAATGCCACAAGTAGGTTTGAGGCTGAAACTCCGTAGCCTGACCAGCTGGTGGTGACTATTTAGAAAGGGCAAGAATCACCCCAGGAAATTACCATGTATCACTATACGTGACTCCAGAAAGGTTACCTATGATGGTCAAATCTGTCAACAGGTCCAGAAGAAAAAAAGACAGAAAGTTCTATTGTCAAAATGCAGTGAATATCATCCAGGATTGTAAGTGTAGCTGGTTCTGTGTGGCACCCCCTACAGAACTCCATTTTATATGAGGGTAACAGATTATTTAGCTCAAGGTCGGATGTGAGTTATATAGCTACATGTTTTTCAATTAACTTCCTCAGATAGTTAAATTAATGACAGGCTGATAATTGGCCATGTTGTTAAAGTTATAGTGAGGCAAGTGAAGATTCTATGTTGAGAGTCATTTAGGATAGTGTTTAAGAGGTTGCACCAAGGCCTACAGAAAAGTTAGAAGTTGATCAATTAGCCTGGAATGGTATAAAAGGTAGGCTTTAGATCCTTATTAAACTTAGTAATGTTGTCCTGAGAAAGTGTAGTGAAACTGGACAAAATATTTGAATTTCTAGGGAGTAGAGGGAAAAACCAAGAAAATTCATAAAAACATTGATGCCCCCAGGCAGATCAATAGTCTCTGGATGTGGTTCCATATTAGAACCAGTAAGAAATTGGGTTACTGGTTGTGGGGGGTGGAACCCTACTCAAGCAGCATCCACAGTCATTGCCAGGGTAAGTCGCAAGCAAACCCTAAATGAACTTGTGCTCAACCCTCTGGTAGCTTGGCACAGTGCAGTCAGGCTTACCTTAAAGGCAATGTGTAAAGTTTTTATGCAGCACTTCAAACAGTAATAAAGTGAAAACACAACACAAGAAAAATCTCACACCAATTTATTAAAATAGAGTACATTTTAATAAATAAAACAAGGCTAAAATGACAACTATCCAATCAGTTGAACCGGAGGTATGCAGTTTTAAAGAGTAAAGTGAAAATTGCACTAAAAAGCACAAAGCGCTAACTGTGGATATCTGACCACGCTAGACCGGGACAAAGTCAGAAGTTCAGGCCGACCGTGGTGTAGCACGGGCACGGGCTGGCTACAGACACCCAGTTAGGCCTGCTAAAAAAGAGTACCTTAAATCCTGGGTGCGAAGATTTGCAGAGTCCCACGTCAAGAATGCGTCGCACAGCTGAGGTGATGCGAGGTCCGAGTTGCGTTGCACCATGTCGGTTCCGAGGAGCTGAGAGGTCCTGCGTCATTGTCGAGGAGGTCGTCAACCAGGGACTTGTGATGCGAAAACCTGCATTGATGATACATCGTACACTGGCTAGTTCGAAGAAGCTGTGGGATTTGTAATGCAGAGTCCTGCGTTGTCATCGAGGCTTCCGTAGACGAGAAGCTTGCGATACGAGGGCCTGCATCGGTGATGCGTCGTGCTTTGGCGGTTCAGATGAGGCTGCAGACTGCAAAGGCAATGCGAAGTCCTTCTGCGTTAAAAAGTCCATGCAGCTGAGGCGATGCTTCAGTTCTGCTCGGGTTTGCGCCGCACAGCAGAGGAGATGCGTTGGTTCTGCTGGATCCACAGATGGGCTGGCATCACTTGGCAGGGCAGGACTCACAGATGGCTGAGTCCAGGTGCTGGGTACAAGGTAATTGGAAGTCTGTTATGTCCCTAAGGTGTCTGATCAGGAGGCCAGCCAACTAGCCCATGGAGTCACTCTGGATGCATGTCCAGTCCTTCTTACCCATGCAAGAGGGCAGCATGGCAGCACGGCACGCCAGGAGCACTTCAGAGCAGCAGTCCAGCAGAGTGGCGGTCCTTTCAGCAGCACAACAGTCCTTATTCCTGGTAGTCATATATACACAAAGAGGTTGAGGCAATGTTCCACCGCACCTGACCCTACCATAGGAAAAAGTAATTAAAGACTCATAAAGGTGGAAGAACCGAAAGTTCAACCCCTTTCAGCTTTCAAAATGGAAAATAAATTTTCCAGCAATAATCTATTAATGTGGTGCAGCACTATATTGTTTGAAAGACCATAGTATTATTCGATTTTGATCATACTACACAGAACTCCTAATGTTCCAAAAGCAATTTCAATGACACAAATTCTTCATTCGGTGTATTTTGAATTTTTTTCTTTATTCTTGTTCTCAGTCTTCCGTTAAAATTAAGAGCGACAGTTGCCAATGCATTTCGTTCGGTGTATTTTGAATTTTTTTTCTTTATTCTTGTTCTCAGTCTTCTTCCGTTAAAATTAAGAGCGACAGTTGCCAATGCATTTCGTCCAGAAGTACTTCTGCAGGGCTACAAAATACATATAAATAACAGAAACACCTAATTAAGAATTTGTGTCATTGAAATTGCTTTTGGAACATTATGAGTTCTGTGTAGTATGATCACAATGGAATAATACTATGGTCTTTCAAACATTAGAGTGCTGAACCACATTAATAGCTTCTTCCTGGTAGAGTTCACAGGTCCAGAAGTGTACTGAAGAGTTGGGTCTAAGGGTCCAACATTTATACCTGGTGCCCACTTTGAAGTGGAGAAAGCTTCTAGAGTTTTCCACTCCCCTGAGGTGTTGGGCATCCCTTTCCTCCCTGTCCTGGTCCCAGCTTGTCTGGGGTCACAATAGATTAGTGACAAGCCCTTTGTGAGAGTGCTCAGACAGAGCCTTTGTGATGTGCAAGTGGGGTAGGTGACAGCTATTCCTCCTTGTTAACTCAGAGTGGCCCATCCTGCCAACACCCAGCTTCTCTTTTTCTCACTGTCTGGGAGCAATACACAAGGACTAATTGGCAGCTAAACCTAGTCATGTGAACTAGCATCAGGCTGCAGGCACCAAATGGTTAGGACAAGAAAATTCCAACTTTCGCAATGTGACTTTTTCAGAACTGTGATTCAAAAATCTGACTTTTTACAATTAAAGAGGGCATTTTAATTACAATTCTTTATACACCAACCTCGGCCTATCTACCTGCTGCCAATTGGAAGTTACATCTTTTTAAATGTAATAAGGTAACTCCAATGTTATCCTATGGGAGAGGTAGGCCTTGCAGTAGTGAAAAACATATTTAGGAGTTTTTCACTACTAGGGCATGTAAAACTTAAAAGTACATGTCCTGCTTTTTAAATACACTGCCCCCAGCCCTATGGGCTGTTCAAGGTTTACTCTGGGGGTGACTTATATGCATTAAGTAGGAATGTTTGGGCTTGGCAAAAGGTTTATTTTGCCAGGTCGAAATGTCAATTTAAAAACGGCACATGCAGGCTGCAATGGCAGGCCTGAGACATGTTTTAAGGGCTACTTAAGTGGGTGGCACAATCAGTGCTACAGGCCCACTAGTAGCATTTAATTTACAGGCTCCAGGTACATGCAGTACTATCTTACTCAGAACTTACAAGTAAATTAAGTAGGACATTTTGGTGTAAGCCAATTCAACTTTTTTTTTTTAGGAGAGAGCACAAGCACGTTAGCACTGGTTAGCAGTGGTAAAGTGTGCAGAGTCCTAAAGCCGGCAAAAATGAAGTCAGCAAAACAAGAGGGTTGATGGAAAAAAGTTAGAGGAGAACCACACCAAGAATACCAGGTCTAACAGAACCCATTGGTCAATATTTGGATTTCTTTATATAAAATGTTTGCTCCTGCAACCAATAGTTACATACAAGACAGTATGGATTTTATTAACGCAAAAAGAACAATTGATGGACAGAATGCTGCACAATGTCAAACATTCATCCCAGTACAGAGATCTGGGCCTAAATCCATTGTTTTTTTGCTCCACATGCCATTCCTGTTCAGACCCAGTCATTTGCAAATCAGTCTTGACCCTGTTCCCCATGGGAACAGTCCAGCCTGAACTGCCAAGCCAGGTCTTCCCTGGACTGAAAACAAGCATCCTGAAACCAGTTTCGGGGCATCATCCCTCATCAGCCAGGCTAGCTTGACTCCAGTGGCATGGAAAGCACAGGACCTACGTCTGGGCATACCCGTCCAACTCGGGTCCAAACTGGGGTGGTGTAGTGAGCAAAAGAACAATGAATTAAACTCAGATCTTTGTGACTGGGGGTGAATGTTTGCATTGTTCAGCATTCCGTCCATCATTTGTTCCTTTTGCCTTTGTCACCCTAAGTAGGAAGTGTACACCCAGACGTGGGTCCCGTGCTCACTGCGCCACTGGATTCAAGCTAGCCAGGCTGATGAGGGGTGATGCCCGAAAAGCGGTCCCAGGAAGCTTGTTTCCGGTTCAGAAAGGACCTGGCTTGGCAGTTCGGGCTGGACTGTTCCCATGGGGAACAGGGTCAAGACTGATTTGCATATGGCTGGGTCCAAGGTGGTGTGGTGTGCAAAAGAACGATGGATTAAACTCAAATTTTTGTGACTGGGGGTAAATGTTTGCATTGTTCAGCATTTCGTCCATCTTTTGCTCCTTTTGCCTTTGTCGCCCTAAGTGGGAAGGGTATGCCCAGATGTGGGTCCCATGCTCACTGCGCCGAAGGATTCAAGCTAGCCTGGCAGATGAGATGTGATGCCCCGAAACCGGTCCCAGGATGCTTGTTTCCGGTCCAAAGAGGACCTGACTTGGCAGTTCGGGCTGGACTGTTCCCATTAGGGACAGGGTCAAGACTGATTTACATATGGCTGGG
The DNA here is from genome assembly GCA_963921515.1 of Calotriton arnoldi. NCBI lineage: Eukaryota > Metazoa > Chordata > Amphibia > Caudata > Salamandridae > Calotriton > Calotriton arnoldi. Next base: position 2,899,115 of record CAWUFW010000680.1, read on the forward strand.
TCCAAACTGGTGTGGGTGGTGTGCAAAAGAACGATGGATTAAACTCAGATCTTTGTGACTGGGGGTAAATGTTTGCATTGTTCAGCATTCCTTCCATCGTTTGTTCCTTTTGCCTTTGTTGCCCTAAGTGGGAAGGGTATGCCAAGACATGGGTCTCGTGCTCACTGTGCCACAGAATTCAAGCTAGCCTGGCAGATGAGAGGTGATGCCCTGAAACCGGTCCCAGGATGCTTGTTTCCGGTCCAGAGAGGACCTGGCTTGGCAGTTCGGGCTGGGCTGTTCCCATGGGGAACAGGGTCAAGACTGATTTGAATATGGCTGGGTCAAAACTGGGGTGGTATGGTGTTCAAAAGAACGATGGATTAAACTCCGATCTTTGTGACTGGGGGTGAATGTTTGCATTGTTCAGCATTCCGTCCATCATTTGTTCCTTTTGCCTTTGTCGCCCTAAGTGGGAAGGGTATGCCCAGACGTGGGTCTCGAGCTCACTGCGCCACCTTATTCAAGCTAGCCTGGCAGATGAGGGGTGATGCCCTGAAACCGGTCCCTGGATGCTTGTTTCCAGTTCAGAGAGGACCTGGCTTGGCAGTTCGGGCTGGACTGTTCCCATGGGGAACAGGGTCAAGACTGATTTGAATATGGCTGGGTCAAAACTGGGGTGGTATGGTGTTCAAAAGAACGATGGATTAAACTCCGATCTTTGTGACTGGGGGTGAATGTTTGCATTGTTCAGCATTCCGTCCATCATTTGTTCCTTTTGCCTTTGTCGCCCTAAGTGGGAAGGGTATGCCCAGACGTGGGTCTCGAGCTCACTGCGCCACCTTATTCAAGCTAGCCTGGCAGATGAGGGGTGATGCCCCGATACCGGTCCCTGGATGCTTGTTTCCAGTTCAGAGAGGACCTGGCTTGGCAGTTCGGGCTGGACTGTTCCCATGGGGAACAGGGTCAAGACTGATTTGTATATGGCTGGGTCCAAACTGGGGTGGTGTGCTAAAGAACGATGGATTAAACTCAGATCTTTGTGACTGTGGGTAAATGTTTGCATTGTTCAGCATTCCGTCCATCATGTGTTCCTTTTGGATTTTATTAACATTATAGAAGATAAACTCTCTGAATCAGCCAATTCAATTTTGGTAACTCTCGATATTGAGTGCTTTACACTAATATCCCCTAAAATGATGGGATTTGTGTCATTCAATATCTTCTTGACACTAGACCACAACCTTATTCAGTACCACACTTTTCATAATTCCCTCCTGTGGCTAGCTCTTTTCAAAAACAACTTCTTATTTGATGGTCAGTTCTATTTACAAATCAAAGGCTATTTGATAGGAGCAATGTTTTCTCCCAGTATTGCGATCCTCTTCATGGATAAATTGGAATCCACCATAATTTTGTCATGTTTAAATCCATTCAGACACCATATTATCCTTTGGAAGAGATACATCGATGATTTCTCTAAGTTGACAAGGTACACATTCATGAGGGGTTCTGTGAATGGCTCAACCTTCACTGTAAGGGCCTGAAATTTACAATGCATGGAGAAAATACTGAGATATCTTTTCTGGATCTCATGGTTAAATCTGATAATGAACATTTATACATCACCCTATTCCACAAACCTCCTGAAAGGAGCATTTTGCTTTCATACTTGGTTACCATCCTAGATCACTTTGTGACTCACTTCCTTACAGCCCGATCCTTAGGATTAGGCGCAACTGGAAACATAAAGCTGACTTCTTTAAAGAGGCTAAAGTGCTGTCCACTAAATTATTACCGAGAGGTCATCCAAGATGACTCAAACAGCCCTCTGTCTGGTACTTCCCCTCAGGGTCCCTTTTGGTACCCAAGCAAAGACAATCACTAAAGAGAATGGCTTGTATCACTATTTCTGCTCCCTGGGACCTCTCACCTCCTTACGCTTCATAGGACCCTGCAGGCAAAGACGATCACTAAAGAGAATGGCTTGTATCACTATTTCTGCTCCCTGGGACCTATCACCTCCTTCCGCTTCATGGGACCCTGCAGGCAAAGACAATCACTAAAGAGAATGGCTTGTATCTCTGCTTTCTCTCGTGTGTCTGATTTTGTGACCAAATGTATAACAACTTGGCATATTCTGACAGCAGAGGACCTTGTACTTGAGCCTCCCATGTTTGCCTTATAAAGCTCAAAAATCCTAAAAACCATTTGGTTCGGGCAGCCCTCCTTCCCAACAATCAATCGCACACCATCATTGAGTTTTGGAGCTTTTCACCATTAGTGAGACACTACAAATGTGGTCATTCTAGTGTGTGTCTACTCACAATTGAAACTAAAAACTTTAATTACAGCAACATCAAATTGTCACTAAAAAAGTTTTCAAACTGCAACACGAATAATGTTGTCTATTCTATTTTTTGTCCCTATAAGCTGCTTTGAATTGGCCAGATCACCCAGAAAATCAGGGTACACATCTGCCAACGTAGGAGCAGACTCAGGTGTATGGTCCGTTTTGCTCCATTCATTGAACATTTCATCAAAAAAAGCCCTCGGAAGATGATCTTAACTGGCAAGTTATTTCAGTAGTCTATCTGCCCAGCAGAGCAGGAGACATTTTGCATATTTTGAACAAGGAGGAGTTGAAATGGATTCTGAGATGTGACACTATGTATTCTGGTCTTAATCGCATAGAGGCCTGGCACACCCTTTGCTAAACCTTTTACTGGTTATCCGTCTTTGCTGCAATCCTGATTCAATTTCGGAATTCTGATGATGTATTGATATTTTTGAATATTGATGACTTATCCATTTATATCCTTTGCCTTTTACTTGCCTCTTATTTTTAGTTGTTGAGCTATCTGCTGATTAACCCATAACCCTACAAGTTGGCTGGTATCTGAACTCTTTTTTCATCCAAGATTTCATGTCTGCTACCTGATTCTCCTAAGATGGCCAGCGATCCTATTTTCATCATCACGCTGCTGCTCCTTCCCATTGCGGACACAAAGGACTCCCAGCTGCTTGAGCATCAACATAGCTTCTGCTGGTTGTTCACTGGATTTTACACTTGCCTGCCTAATCCTGGCCATGGTTGGTATTCTCATCCAGACCCGGCTACCTCCCAATGCCTGTTCTCCTGGTGCCAAGGGGACACTGTGATCCTTTGGACTTGTCTGAAAAAATGGAGAGTGGCGCCACTACTCCAAGAGACAGGGTTCCTTAAACCAGAAATATTACAAAAAAGAAAGAAACTCTTGGAGGCACAAGCAGACAACTCAGTCAAACTCCAATATATCATCAATCAGATAACTATTCACTCAAAGTTTTAAAAGGACCCAAGAGGCAACCTGAATATAAATCCTTTTTTAATAAAACACAAATATTGAATAAAATTCATATAGTTAAAAACATTCCAAGTAATCTAATAGACGAATTATACCAACATGATTGTAAATATCACATAAAAGAGAGATAACATTCCAGACATATGTATCAGTCATGTGAAGAACTGTCAATTTGAAAAAATCAATATAAAAACCCAAACTATTAAAAATAGTTAATTGTTCCTCACATTTAACAAAATCGATGAGGCGTTGATGTGTTTCGGTGGAAATTAATGCAAGACCACCTCCTTTAGGACAGTAGTATAAATCTCTCAAGGTGAAACCACAGTATTCACCAGAAATCTGTAGATGTTGCCTTAGTGGTAAGTGACCCTATTGACCATCACAGATCTGGTCATGGGACCTTAAGACTCATTTTAAAGTGGTTACTCCCATTAATACTTGGAGACGTAGTTCTTCAAAATTCCAAGGTCTTTTTCAAAGAGTTTAATGGGTTAGAGGCTCTCTATGTCTATCCTACCATTATTGTTCTTAGGATCTATGGATATGCGTGAAAATAATTGATCAAGTCTGGAAAAAATCCCAATATTTAAGTAATCCAGGACGTGGTAACATGGACTAAAAAGCCCTCCAAATTAATGTCCAAGGGGTAACTAACACCTCAGGAACATGTCCTATGAATCTTGTTCACGGAGCCAGCGTCCCACGTCTTACTCTCCAAACAATTCAATTAAACCTTTGGACTTAGCCTATTTTGCCAGCTACTCAAATTGAACTCCATTGAAACAGTAAGGTAACCCAGGCTATTGATTTGCAGGCCATATTGCTTATTTTAATTCCTTATGCTAAACAGCATTTTTGCTGTTGTACTAAGACCTAGATCGCAAGTGGCCCACTCATTTCTCATATTTCCTTTCCAGCTGCTCCCCTATTTGGCCATCTTCCTGATCCAACTGACTCTGGCTCCCTCACCACCCTGCAGCCCTGGTGAGTGTGTGGACGACAAGCTCCTGATCACAGTAGACTACATCCATGCGTTGTCTATTTCTAATCATTCGAGTATGGCACGGTGTGTTGTTCATACTTCACACTTGCCAAAATGTGTTTTCCGATCATTATTATGGATCTCTATTTTCCTGTTACCCCCTCTAGTACGCTCTTGCGCTCTTTCTTTCCCAAGTCTTGATGATGATCCATATTACTAAGGGATCAAAACGCTGTTGACTTATTTGCAGACCCCATTAGTTATACATAATATTCATTATCTAGTGGACCGTACTTGTAGCAATTGAATGTGATGCACTTATATGATATTTTATGCATACTTGTGTGTCACGATTTTGGAGTACCGAGCACATTTGTCTGCACTGGCAAATTTTTAAAAAAAAGAACTGAATGTGGTTAGATGTTATTTCTTTTTTATGTTTTGTTATTAACATTTTGTATATTAACATTTTCTGATATGATTTTTACTTAGGGGTCTTTGTTCCTTGACCAATACGATATACCCCAGACCACTACTGATTTTTAGAGTCGCTCTGGTTTCTGATTATATGGCGGGTCATGTCACACTAAACAGATGTTGTTCCGGGTGTCTCACCCTTATTAGAAGTGAAACCCTTGGGTAAGACTAAAGCATGGAGTGGCCTGAAATGGGGCACGGCCATGTGTACATGATGGTCCTAGTAAAGGCATGAAGATGGATGAAGAACTGTGTTTTTCTAAGAGATATCTAAAAGGTCAATGGTGGGTGTACGTTAACAAGCTCTTGTATGTGTTTGATGTGATTCCAAAGACAGGAAGGTCTTCTCAATGAGCGCTAGCACTTTTTTTTTGTCATTGACATAGCGAAGTAGGCTCTTGGAAATTGACTTTGTGTGCATTGTGATGTAATACTGCCATGAACCACTAAGTGAGGTTGAGAACGCATTGCCCTCAACCTCACTAAGTGTTACCGAATGGTGGGCTTCTCTCTGGAATGACAGATTGTGGTTTAGCAGATGGGTAAAAATACAAGGTTCCTTTTATATGGATGAAACACTACAGCACATTTAGATCATTGCTAGGGTTGTGGCTCCAATATGGCAACACCTTGTTTGCAAGTCTTATCGCGTCAAATTAAGAAACGTAAGTGCGCTTCTGTGGTGCATCCTCTGGCTGTGATACTAATAGGGAAATAAAACAGCTAAACCCTTGTGAACCAGGGATAGTCCCACAGAACTCAGCTGTTTACTGGATGGACTCTGCTACATTGTTTGTCCATTAATATGTGATTTTCAGTCACTAGAATCCTTTCAATAAAATCCTGTCTTTTCTCATAAATGCTTATCGTTATTTTCCATGCACTTGTAATCATGTAGTTTGTATTCTACAGTCAATTCATTTTGACGTCATCACATGTCAGTGGCTCCACAATGCATTTCGGACCTTATGCTGGCTCCCCATCAAGGGGTGATTAGACAGGAATTTCTGTTGCTGAAAGAAATTCATGCGATATACTCAACAATTTCAGGCAAAATATGATGCAATCTATGTATATAATTAGTAATAAAGGTTCATGATTAACCCGAAGCGTGGAATCAGATTCAAGATAACCAGTGTTTTGTACATTAAAATATTTGTGGTTTCCACGCTGTTAAATTTCAGTGATGATTGGTTTATCCTGCATATCTAGAGGTTTCAACAGAAGTCAAGTGAATGAGGTGCTACAAAAAGGACTGTACGGGTTGGGACTGGTCTTCTGTGTGAACATACCCAGCCAAGAGGTGACTGAATGATAGCGCCCGCTTATGAAAGCACCTGTGGGTTTAGTAGGCTGCACGCTGCGTCATCACACCTCATGCACCTGCCATTCAAGGCTCTATTAAAATGATTCCTAGTCAAGCAGGAGGAAGAATCCTGGAAAAGGAAAGGGGTTCTATAAAATATGTTAGGCACACAAACAGTCTTCTGGCCGTGACTCTAGAATATATTTTAGTTTACCTCGAGTGAAGCAATTAGAAGTTGAATTGATCTCCAGTGAATTTGTAAGATGCGCCATCTTGGTGGGAGGCTGTTTTAATTCACAAACCTTTTTATTGTCTAGCCCATCCCTTTAGGCTCAGTGATAAGCATGTTGACATAAGGACATACAGAACAGAAGGTGAAAAGGATAGACAGACTATGGTGGTTTCTTTAGTGTATGTACCAGTAGCGGTCTCTGGTATTGAGAAGTGGTGAGGCGCCGGGCCGGCTCTAGGGCAGTGCGACCACACCAGGCGCTGACTTCGAGTGGGGGCGTCCTGTTTGGAGTATATTATGGTTTTAAAACCATCTGCTACTGTGTTCCTGGTCTCTAACAATTTTCAGGCAACAATAAAAATGTCAAGGTAACTCTAGTGATTATTGATCTTCCTAGAGAGAGACTGGAGGTTTGTCTAGTGGAAGTTTTGACTCATGGCAAGGTAGTACAGAGGGTTAATATGCCTGCTGCAAAGAACATGTACCATGCAAATCACAAAGTGCATATAATGTAAATAGGTCAGTTGGTTACTGCTTTTGTTACTTGCAGTTTATGCGTTATAATCCTAACATAGAACAGTGAGCTATTATCTGTCATCAAAGAGCTGCATGCAAACTGTAAGGTATAGATCAGAGTGTTATGATTTTTTCCCCAGTCTTTCATTATCCTAATGTTGGAAAAAAGGGTTCATTTGGATAGAAATCAATTCTGAAGATTAAAGAGAACCCCCAACCATGGTGTTACGTTTTAAATTCTGAGTTTGTGCTTCTCCAGACCAACCACTCAAACTATACTGTCTACCAGTATGGCTGTCATGTGACTCCTACACCTTGTAGTCCTCTGTCTTATGTAGCATTTCCTATACACTGATTTACAGGAGCTGCCTGGACCCTGCGCTGCTCGCGGGACCGGAGATCAGCCTCTGGGGTGAGTGTGCGCATGAGACCGAAGGTCGTCCTCGGTTGAGAATCGGCGCCATCCGATTCCATCAACCGACGCGAGGCTGTGTGATGAGCCCTGCCTCCCCACCTCTATGAGTCCACCTCGGTTAATTAGCGCCAGGCTATATCTAATCCTCCTATCTAATATCAAAATGTAGGGACCGACAGCTGCCTGGACCTAAAATGGCGGCCCATCGGCAAACTCATCAACCCACGCGAGGTTGTCTGGTGAGCCCTGCCTCCCCACCCCCCCACCCCTAGGAGTCCACCTCCGGAAAGTGGTAACACGACGGCGCCAGGTTATTGTGCGCTTCACGTCCTACTAAATATATATAAGTGCTGGGTCCTACGGCTGCCTGGACCTAAAATGGCGGCCCCTCGGCAAACTCGAGGAACATTGCTCGCCCCTGACTGGTCATAGGAACATCATTGAAGACGAGCAGTTAGCGCTACGTAAACTCCTTACTGTTCAGAGTTGTGATCTACTGCCGGTATCTACACAGTAACCATTTCACTGGCAGACTGCTCTTTGCCTGACCCTAAAATGGCAACAGTTGAAGACACTCCAATCACCGTCCATTGCCTGACCATGAAATGACTGAGCTCCTATTACATCGTGATTATACTCACCCTCACTAGCTATCTCTCAAGAGCGGCCAACCACTTACCTGCATCCTCGTCAGCTGCCAACAAGGCTCCTACACTAATAGTGTGCTCCCCTGTAGAACTGTCACAGTACATCTCTGGCCCCCGCACGGTGGGTAGGCCCACCTTGCTGCATCTCTGTCCCTACTGGTGCCCGAGCAGCCGACCCGAGCCAGCATGGCAAGGACTGGCCTGTCCGCAACGGGGGAAAACTCCCACACTCTGGTCTACCCCCCTAACCTCTCCAAAACCGCCATAAAATCCTTCAAACACTCCACCATGAAAAGACACCCTGAGACACTGATCTCTGACCTGCGTTACAGCGCAGACAACGGCGTGGTCATTAATGACCTCATCTTCTATTCTAGAAGAACCTCTGCCTGGCGCAGAACCTTTACTCACCATTTCAATGTACGTGCTACTCAGAACATCCCGTACGGTACTAAGCTAACTATAGTACCCTCCTCAAACCTGCAAGCTGACCTCACCATCACCCTCTATAAAAACGGCATCGTTATGATCCAAGCCTCATCCAAAAACTTAAATAAATTTGCAGACCTTTTTACCCTCCTCAGAAAACACGTGCACGACACTGGCAGGGTAATTAACTCCCGCCCTGCTGAGCCCTCGTCCAGCCCATCCAGCGCATCCAATGTGGCTAGCCACCCACAAACCCTTCTAAGATCTTCCAACTCCGGCTACCCTTACCACTCCAGCACGTCTCCCGGTCTTGTCAACAAAATCACCTCTAGACCTCTGGTCCCCTCCCTACCAGCTCCCCAAGTACACCATGTCACTGATACGCCCCCAAGGAACTACGATACAGGTTGCGCTTACTTTTCCCGCACCGTTGAGTCCCCATCCAGCATGGCCAGCCACTCACAAACCCCCCTTAGTTCTCCCATCTCTGACCACCCGAACCACTCCAGTACGTCTCCCGGCCTCGCTAACAGAATCACCCCTAGACCTTTGGTCCCCGCTCCACTAGCTCCCCAAGTAGACTGTCACCAGTATGCCCCCAAAGACTTATGATACAAGTCCCGCCTGCCCTTCCTGCCCTTCCTGCCCTCAATCCAACACGCAAAGGGGTTCCAACATAGATCCTATGGCTTACAACACAGGCCATACTAATCCCTCCCCCCTATCACCTATTCTCACTGTCAGAACTGCTCCCGAACCACTGCCCCCTTGCCCTCTAACACCGCCTTCTCATAGGGACATCGATTCTCTGCATGCCAGAGCTGCCAAACTAACCCAGAGCATTCATATCTCCATCCTGGAGCTAATGAACCTCCTCCACCTCGCTGAACTCTCCCTCGCCAACCTTATGCCCTTGCCAAACGCCATCCCCCCACATTTGACTGAGCTCTCTAAACAACCTCTTCCGCTATCCTTGAGACATCTTCGCCCCCGCAAACATCCATGCCACCTCTCAGAGGAAGAAACCCATGCTCTTGTCCTATCCTACAACTCTACCTCTGCCATCCCAAGTCCACTAGATCTCACTGAAATGGAAATCCTCGCCATCCTCCGAGACTACAACTCTACCCCAGCTATCCCTCATCCTTTAGATGCTAAGGCAGAACACGCCATCTGCACGGTCACTATCAACCCCAACAGACCAGATAGCCTCCGCAACAGATTTATGGTCAAGAGCAATCTAGCGCCTGTTCACCTATCCGCCCAGACCCCCGAACCTCCTTCCAAATCCTCTCTATCTGCCCTTTTAATTAACTGCCGATCGGCAGCTAAACACGCCGCGGATATTGCTGATCTCATCCTTTTCAAAAATTTCGACTTAGCGATCCTTACAGAATCATGCCTCAACGAATCCTCATCTCCACACCTGGACATCCTAGTCCCTCCTAACTACAACATCGCAAGGCTAGACAGACAATCTAACAAGAAAGGAGGAGGCATCGCCTGCATCTACCGCTCTAACCTTCTGATCACGGAACTTCTGGCGGACACCACTGAATCCTGTGAATACCTTTCCCTCGCTATTCACAGCAACTCCACCCTACTGTGCAACCTGCACATCTTTTACCACCCCCCAGGCATGAACGACTCTTTCACCGACCACCTCATGGAAATCATCACAGCTAAGAGTTCCAACAATATCAAAGATATTTTCCTTGGTGACTTTAACTTGCACTGGAACGATCCAAAGGATTCACATGTCAACGCCATCAAGGACCTTCTGGCCGATCAAGCCCTGACCCAAGCCTGCTCACTTCCAACTCACTCAAAAGGGGCCACTCTTGACTGGATTATTTCCAAAGAATCAACAGTCAAGCTTATCTCTATAGACCCATGCGACTGGTCTGACCACCACGCCATCACCTTCCTCCTACCGGGCACCCTCAAAACAAGGGCACCGCAACCAGTGATTCCTAAACGCTGGATCAGAGACACTAAGAACCTAGACCGCAGGGAACTCGAGGCTCGCTGCAAATCCGACCTCCCCCCTTCGCATATCACAACAGTCAGCGGCCTTAACGATCACTACTCGGCGACTATCTCGAACATCCTGGATGATCTAGCCCCACTAAAGCTGAAAAGAACCCAAATCAAAGACAGAAACCCCTGGTTCACGGGATCCCTTAACAACGAGAGGAGAGTCCTCCGACAAGCTGAACGATCCTGGAGGCAGCACCCCTCTGCCGCACACCTAAAACTCCTCCGCCAGGCCAGAAACTCCTACAACAGGAACATACTCAAGTCTAAAAAAGAATTCTTCCGAACTGCACTAGAGAAGGCCAAGAACAGGCCCCAAAAGCTCTTCGAACTGGTCAAACACCAATCTAATATACTGGCCAAAACTTCAAAAGAAAACCCCAAGTCTCTTATATCCTCAGAGGAATTCTCCTCCTTCTTCGCAGACAAAATCTCAGCCCTTGGAAGCGAACTCAACTCCACCACTTACCCTCAAACACCTCTTGACCCGCCTCCTCCAGCCACATCGCCCCCACTGGTTCCACCCAAAAACAATGCTCACTGGACTGACTTCAAACTCTATGATGACGACTCAGTGTCCAAAATCCTATCCTCCCTAAAGCCTAACAACCATTTTAATGACCCGCTCCCTTCCAACTGCCTAGCTACCGTCGCTCAATCCATCATTCCTAGCTGGACTACAATAATTAACACCTCTCTCCGGCAGGGAATGGTGCCCGACTCTCTAAAAGCCGGCCAAGTCCTCCCCATTCTGAAAAAGCTGTCGCTGGATCCAGCCTCCCCTGACAATTTCAGACCCATCTCCAACATCCCCCTCTTAGCCAAAGTGATGGAAAAAAGTGTGCAGCAGCAACTAAGTCAACACATCAACAACTTCCACCTGCTCGATGACTTCCAATCCGGATTTAGACCAGGACACAGCACCGAAACCACTATGCTCCACATCGTTGATGATGCTCTCCAGGCCCTTGACCTGGGCAAGGCCTGTCTCATAATCCTCCTAGACCTATCCTCGGCCTTCGACACGGTCAACCATGAAAAACTACTCGAACGCCTCAAATTTAGGATGGGTTTGGATGGCAACGTTCTAGAATGGTTCAGGTCCTTCCTCAAAAACAGATCCCAGAGATTCCTTGTCAACAGCAACCTATCTGCACCATCTCCGGTCACGGTTGGAGTCCCTCAAGGATCAATACTGTCCCCCACCGTCTTCAATCTTTACCTGGAACCGCTTACCGAAGTACTACGCACTGCCAATATCTCCTATCACATGTACTCTGATGACACTCAGATCTACATCAAAACCTCATCTCTCGCAGAGATCCTCTCCCTAAACGAAGCCCTGAAACTCACTGTCCAATGGCTCGCATCCAATCAACTCAAACTCAACGCAAAGAAAACTGAATTTCTCCTGATCGCCCCGCCCAATACCAACCTTGAGATTCAATCATGGATTAAGGCTATTACAGCCTTGAATTGCTCACCAACCATCGTAGACTCGGCCAAATCTCTGGGAATCACCATCGATAGCAACCTGAACATGCGGGACTTCATAAATTCAATGGCCAAATCAGCCAGATTCCACCTGAGCTACCTTAGGAAACTGAAACCCTTCCTCGATGCTCCCGACCTAAAAATGGCAGTCCAAGCACTTGTCATCTCTAGACTGGAATATGGCTGCTCTACCCTCTCGGGCCTACCCAAGATCTCCCTGGCACCTCTAAAAGCCTGCCTCAATGCGGCCGCCAGACTACTCACCGACTCGAGGAAATACGACCATATTTCCCCACACTTGAAAGCTCTCAACTGGCTTCCCCTGGAGGCAAGAATACAGCTCAAAATAGCATGCATCACGCACAAAGCCTTATATTCTAACTCTCCTGCATATTTGAGGCAGAAACTTGTGATCTCCGGAAGAATCAGAAACTCACGATCTGCCAGAGACCTCTTGCTCCAACCTGCACGCTTTTGGAAAAAAAAAACTTACAACCGGGCTTTCTCCGGGGCTGCTCCAAGAATATGGAACTCTCTCCCACCGGACATCAGAAGAATCCCCTCTCTGACTCGCTTCAAAAAGGATGCCAAAACATTCCTTATGCGTAAATTTCTCGTTTAAACTTTGCCTCTACAACTACTACAGCCCTGATCTATGGCCATCTATTGCCTCCCTTCGGATTATCTAGCTCACCCCATCAGAAACTGGGGGCCTTGTCGCGAACATTGGTTAACGTAATCTGTAAAAATGTTACCTCGTTCCTGAGTATTTGGATATTTAATCTGTAAATACATGCCCTATCTCCCTGTGTACCCTGCACCTTACCCTCTCTCATTCAATCCGCAACTGGATGATGCTATGCCTAATCTGTACACGGCTATGTTTTCCTGTAAAGCGCTCTGATACCCTAACGGGTCAAGTTCGCGCTCTATAAAACTCATAAATAAATAAATAAATTACACACGTATTATTGATTGTCTCTGTGTAATGTGTGTGTGATATAAAGTGCTCTGACACCCTACACTGCTATGGGTGGCACTGTAAAACTAATTAAATGCATCTGAGAGAGAGTGGTTATGGAGACTTGAAGGGCACCATTAAAAGGTGGTAGTGAGGGAATCCGTGGAGGAAGTGGTCTTTAGGGGGGCGCCAACAAACATTGTCGCACCAGGCGCCACCAGCGCTAAACAGGGCCGGACTGGGAATCGAAACCGGCCCTGGCAAACTGCTCGGCCCGCCCCCCTGGGGAGAGGGAGTGGGGTGCGGCCGAGCTGTTTGCTAGGGCTGGTTTCGGACGATTTTGTTACAGGGGGCTGATATTGCTGGCCCCCCAGAGGCCTAAAACCGGCCCCCACCCTGGTGGCCCACTGGGGAAACGCCCGGTGCCCGCTAAGGTTAGTCTGGCCCTGGCGCTAAAGCCGGTCCTGGTGGGGCGCAGGAGGGAGAATACAAACTAAAAAAGACAAAAATATAAATATATAACATTGCACTTACCTCCTCCGTCAGCAGCCGCCTTGCTCCCGATCCTCGCCTCCCGTAGGAACTGCTGCCCACTGCGCAGGCTCCCAGATGCCAATCCCAGCGCTGCTCTCATTCTGGGAATACTATTTCCCTGGTTTGGCGCTCAGACATGGACTGGGAGCCTGTGTTGGTTCTCGACCCAGTTGTACAACACAGCTCGGGTAGGAGAAAGGCTATGTGTGCATGACAGTGGGGCCGGCCAAACGGTCTTGTACACTTAGCAGTGCCCACCACTCCCCCTCCTCCCTGGTGCTGCAGCTCAGTATGAATGGCCCTGCCCCTCCCTCGGCTCACAGCCTGCAGGACGAAAAATAAAATGATAATAAAACTTTTTTATTATCATTTTATTTTTGTCGTTTGCCTCTGCTGGCTTTCAGCGGGGGGTCGGGGGTGACGCTCCTCTGCCATAACAGAGGAGCCGCCCCTGGTATATACGCACTCAAATAAACGGCATTTATTTCAATTCTACGCAGCCATGATGGCGAATGAAATTTCTCCTTGCTTACTGTGAACGAGTGATGGAAAACAATGAAGAGTAGCACACATCATATTATTATTGCTATTATCGGTCATAAACATGATTAAACATGCTGTTACGACATCCTAGAAGAAACGCTGTATAAGCAACTATTGCTATTATGCTTTTCTGACCATTTCTGTACAAAACAAACATTGGCATGGCATGAAAACTACATCACAAATTACAAGAACCGTATTGTATTGAGAGTGGTAGTGATGAAAATAGGATATAAAAAGCATCAGGTAGAATGCTCTTCTTGCTACATATTTATATTACTCTGGAAAATTTGGGGTGCAACATTACTGAAAATATAATTTACAAAAGCGTATCGTATTAATCTGGTGATCTTCTTCAATCTGGTTGGAGATATTCGAATGCTAGAATAACCATGATTGTATAGGCCTTTTCTACAGGAAACAAAACGTCTCATTTTTATTGTTCAGTTCTCTTCGATGGATCCTGCCCGGTCTTTTTATCAAGTTTTTCTTCAGCAAAAATACCTTGCATATATTCATCCTGAAGTTGTGAGGTGCTATCTCCAAGATTTTCATTTCCGTTGGCTCGCATTATGGTTTTGTGCTGCCATGCTTGATTTCAGATTTGTATTCTTAACAGGCTTATGCCACTATAAATGCTCCATTACATTTCTTTCAATTTTACCTATATACTTGACCTGACAGCCTTAGAGTGGTCTTCCCTCCAACATTTTGCCTTCCTCCTCCACTTTTCTGACCTCGTTTTTGCTGGTATTAGGACTCTGTGCACTTAACCACTGCTAACCAGTGCTAAAGTGCTTGTACTCTGCTAAACATGGTAATATTGGCTCATACCCAGTTGGCATATTCAATTTACTTATAAGTCCCTAGTAAAGAGCACTACATGTGCCCAGAGCCTGTAAATTAAATGCTACTAGTGGGCCTGCAGCACTGCAGCCTGTACCACCCACTTAAGTAGCTCCTCTAAACATGTCTCAGGCCTACCATTGCAGCCTGCGTGTGGGCAGTTTACACTGCCATGTCAACCTGGCAAAATAAACCTTTTGCCAGGCCCAAACCATCCTTTTTTTTATACATATAAGTCACCCATAAGCTAGGCCCTAGACAACCTAGAGGGCAAGGCGCAATGTATTTAAAAGGCAGGTCATGTACTTTTAAGTTTTAAATGTCCTGGTAGTGAAAACTCTCAAATTCGTTTTTCATTACTATAAGGCAGAGCTCTTCAAACCTTTTGATGCCGAGACTCCCTTGTCAATTTTGTTATGCCTAAGGACCCCCTCCTAACAAAAATTTCTAGAACCTGGTACTCCTCAGCATCAACAACCATAAACGCCCCCAATTCCCACAGTAAATCATTTTTACGGTTGGGAAATAATATTAAACAGTGTTTAGCAAACCAAAGGTCAGTGAGCGTGGGGGCATGGTCAGAGGTGTAGCTAAAAACAAGGGCCTCATTTATGAGGAATTGGCGTAGGGCAGCGCTGCAAGATTACTTGCTGCGCTGCTCTATGCCAATGTGAAAGGGCAGGAATGCACCATATTTATGAAATACAGTGCATTCCTGTCCTTTCCTCTTGCGTTGGTGCACAAATTGCTGCCTAGCACCAACATAGGAAGGATTGTTTTTGTGCAAAAAAGTTCACCTTCTTTCACAAAAACAATCTCAAGAGGCGTTTTCCTCTTTCTATGTGAGCTGCAGAATGCAGCACACATGAAAAGAGAAAAAAACAAGGCAAAATTAAAAAATTTCTCCTTGTTACACCTATGCTGGGGAGGGATACGTGTTTGACGCTGCCCCAGGTTTACGTGATTTTGTAAATATAGGGCGGCATCAAAATCCATGGGTAATGCGTGGGAACCCCCACGCAACGCCTATGGATCACCTCCTTGATGCAGAGTAAGGCAATGCAGTGACTTGTGCTGCTTTGTCTTACTCTATATCTATGAGGCCATGCAAAGTCATGCAGGGTGACTTTGCACTTCCTCATACGTATGGTTGAGACATTTGTGCCGCCGGAGCGTCAAAAAAGTGATGCTTCGGTGGCGCAAGCCTCTCATAAATAAGTTCCAAAATATTCTGTATGTTTTTTAGGTCTTTTTAGGTCTTTCACCATCAAATACCTACATATAAAATAATGGGCAGCGTAAATGAAAAATAAATTTAAAAAGTTGTTACTCAGTGGGAAATGCACTGTAGTACATTATGAAACCTCTATTAGTTAATGCACTGTAACAGAGATGGGAGCTCCCAGGGCTATTATTGGGTGCCTCTCCCGCCTGTCCGAAAAATTATCTACCCAGGTCCGTTTTGGTCCCCAGGGAGAATGTACACCAAATTTTAAGGTGGGACGGGGGATTCGGCAAGGGTGCGTATTAGCACCAATTTTCTTTTCTTTATTTTTAAATGGGATTGATAATCACCTACAGGCAATAGAGGCCGACGTCCCTATGGTGGCAGGTCGTCCGACACCCGTTTTATTATATGCGGACGACGCCGTACTTGTTGCAAGAACCCCAATAGGCCTACAGAGACTGATGGACGCATTTTCTGACTTTGTTACAGAAGAAAATGGTCATAAATAAATCTAAAACATACACTATGATCTGTGGGCCCAAACCCAAACCCTCTAAAACTTTTTATATTGAAAAAACTCCTATTAAGACTGTGAATTCCTTCTGTTATCTAGGTATTGTTTTTGCGGACAATGGCTCTTGGTCTCAACACATTTCATATACCAGAGCCAAAATGAGCAGGGCAACTCAAGGTATTTTCAAATTTTCTACCAAACTGGGGAGTCGGCCAGTTAATGAGATGGTAGCCTTATTCAAAGCTAAAGGAACAAGCATAGCCCTGTATGGGGCAGGGCTATGGGGTCATTCAAATACTAAAGTCCTGCAAATCCAAGAAAACTTGTTCCTGAAACGGTTGCTTTATTTACCGTCATCTGCATCCAATACCATTGCTCATTATGAGGTGGGTCTCCAGTTTTTAGAAGATTTCCTATTGGCCCGACCTCTACTACTGTGGGATTCAATATGGAAAAGGGAAGAAACAGGTTTTACTAAATCAATTATTTTAGATTGTCTTAAATTGCAAAATGCACTTAAAATGCCATGGCTGCTATACGTCAATACTGTTCTAGAAAAAATATATAAAACATCAGTATGGACAGAAACGTCCAAAACTTTGATCTATTCTAAGAAAGAAATTAGAGACACCTTTTTACAAAATAGGGTAGATCTAAGGTTATTGACTGAAAAGAACAAACCTATTGTGGCTCAGTATTTATCATATAGCAGTGATATGATCATTAATAACTATTTGTCATATGTGACTTATGCACAGCATCGCTTTGTATTAACGAGATTTAGATGTGGCATTGTTCATTTTCTTGTAGCTTTTCCTACTATGCGGTTTCATCCGCCTGCAGATTTTTTATGTCCATGTGACAATCGAAGCAAACAGAGCACGTTGCATATTATGCTGTTTTGTAAATTTTATAAGATTTTTTAGATGTTTTTATTTAAAGCCACTAATTATTACTTATAACATCAGGTCATATAAAGAGGCTATGAAATTCTTGGTAAGATTAGGTGACCCCCTGACTTGTTATAGTGTGGCCCTGTTCATTATGAAAGCAATTAACAAGAGGAAAATTATAAGATCATAGGAGAAGTGATTTGATATGGTTTTAAACACGATTAGTTTTATAAATGATCATTTTATGTGTAATAATTATGAATTTCCTCAATGATGTATAATTATGAACGTTATGGTCAATACATATGTATATGTTGCAATGTTTTTATAATATGATTGTATTGGTTCTATTTTATAATGACTGTTCTTTTATGGCTATCTTTTGGTAGTCGAATAAAGACTAATGAAATGAAATAATGCACTGCAAAGGTCTGTGTATAACCAGGGAGCCACAAAATTAAATCTTGGTCGGTGCAGTGGAGAATAGTGACTTGTGTATTTTTAGTGCTATGAGGTCACAGCCTGTGACAGAAAGCACTGTGAGTATGTAAGTCATTATTTTATGCTTGCATTGCATTACACACAGTGTAAGCTAGACTGATACAAAATGTGTAAATAGCTTTATGATAAAATGGTGCTTCCAAAATTTAGATCTTAGTAATACCAGGGCATATGTAATGCAATTTTTTTTTACATAACTGTCCCTTCAACACCTCCTTAGGGGTACTAAGGGCTGTGTAAATACAGTTAGGATTAAAAAGAAGCCCTTCACAGCCCAGTTGTTCACTCTTTGCACTACCACTCAAAAACCCCCAATTATTTGTCATCACAAAGGTTGCAGTGATTCACGGGGTTCCAAGCACCCTTTGCACTTGCAGATTAACTAATAGGACACATTTGCATTTCTTTCAGGCGACCAGGCACCCTGGCACAATTTAAACAGCACAGGAGACTCAGATGAAGCATTTTAACAAGTGAAATTAGCCGTCCCAGGGGGGCTGTCTTTTTCCAAAACAAAAACAAACGTTTTGGAATCCAGGCACAACAGTGAGTCTGGGGAATGCACGACCCCCTTCCCAGGACTCCACGCCCCCCCCTGGGAGTCGCGCCCCACACATTGAAGACCTCTGCTATAAGGCCTATCTGTCCATAGGATAACATTGGGATTACCTTATTACATTTTTTAATTGTAAATTCTTATTGGGAAGAGATGAACCCTTCAAGTATGGTGTCTCTGGAATCACAATTTTAAATCCTAACTTATGGTGGTCAGATTTTAAATTGCAATCCTGAAAATGCCATTTTTAATAAAGTTGGCATTTTCTTGCTTTGGCCATTTGGTGCCTGTAGCCTGTCTCTGATAATATGGCGGGATGTAGTTGGCAGTTGGGCTTTGTGTAATCCTCCTAGACAGCCACACACAATAGGAACTTGTGTGTGTCTCAGTGGGCCATGTCTGGCAGGGTGGGAGGGTGGAGATGGGCACAGCCTCACTTACAACTTAATAGGCTGTGTCCTGTCCCCACACAAAGGGCTGCATACCCACCTGTAGTGAGTCTGGAGCCAGGGCAGGAAAGGAGGGCCTCTATGCATTTCAAAGGCATGTCTTTGAAATTCTCCCACTTCAAAGGCGCCACTGGACCTCAGACACCACAAAGACCATAGACTTGTAGACCTGTGAATATTCTGCTAGGAAGGACTGCTGTGCTACTGAAGGACAACCACTCTGCTGGACTGCTACTCTGCTGGCCTCCTGCTTTGCTGTGCTGGCCTGGGTGAGAAGGACTGGACCTGCATCACCTAATCCCAGAACGACTCCAAGGGCTAGTTGACTGGCCTCCTGATCTGAAGCCTCAAGGACATAACAGGCTTCCATCCCCTGCACTCGTACTCTGCCATCTGTGAGTCTACCCTGCCTACCCTGCCATGTGGTGCCACCCAAGTCCTAGATCCTTGAAAGTGGCCTATGGTGCTTACCAGCGGAACCAACGCATCTTCTCTGCTCAGCGACACACCCCGAGCAGAACCGATGCATCTCCTCAGTTAAGCTAAGTATCCCTGAGCAGAACCAACTCATCGCCACTGCTGCATGGATTGGACCTGACGCAAAAGTCCGCTACCGCCTGCATATTGGCACCGACGCATGGCCTTCGGTACTGCCTCGGTGTGGCACTTTTCTTGGCGCAAGCTCCTCACATTCCTCGTCGACAGCAGCCTCGACAACCACTCTGAAGTTCTGCATCGCAGATTCACCACTCATCGGAACTGACGCATTGCCTTGGCTGCGCCTCGCATCCTCGACACCGGTCTTCGCATCGCAAGCCCCTTCGACACGATCCTCGATGCATCAGGACCTCGCACGTAGACGAGCCATATCTCTGAACCAACGCATTACCTCGGCTGCTCGAGGCATCTTTGACGCGGATCCCCGCAATGCTCCGCAACCAGGATTTAAGGTACTTTGTTCAGCTGGCCTAACTGGGTCCCTATAACTTGCGCTCCATTGTGATTGGCCTGAATTTGTGACTTTTCCCCAGTCCGGCGTGACCAGGTATCCCTCAATAATGCATTGTGCTTCTTGGTGCTATTTTCTACTATAAACTTTAAATATCAATATCTCTGGTTCTACTAATTGGATTTTTGTTATTTTGGTCATGTTTGATTTATTTAAGTCTACTCTAGCATCCTAAATCTGGTGTGGGATCTTTCTGTGTTATGTTTTCCCTGTTTTACTGTTTGAAGTGTTTCACAAATACTTTACACATTGCCTCTAAGTTTAGCCAGACTGCTCTGTTCCAAGCTACCAGAGGGTGAGCACAGGTTAATTTTGGGTTTGCCTGCCTCTTACCCTGACTAGGATTGTGGTTACTGCTTGACCAGGGCTCATCCCCCAATCAACCAGTAACCCAATTTCTAACACTATTCATATTAGGCCACATAAGCATTTCAAAGGTATCTCAATTCACAGAGCCACAGGTACTGCCATCTTTCACACCGATCTTTTTACTGTTGTATTGGTGTAATACCACTTCCCTCTTAATCACATCAAAACAGTGTTTATGATTCAGACATAGGTATGTGGTCTTTGGTAGGTTCTGATTCACTTTGATTTCTTCTTTGTTTTCTTAAAATTTTGTTTTTCTTTGTTCACCATTTCTTTGATGTTACACAACCTTAGATGTAAGAAGATTTTTCCGAAAATAAATTAATCAGTTGTCAAAGCTATGGGCAGGGCACGCTTTGGTGCTGGTGGTGCCCGGTGCGACTGTGTTTGTTGGTGCCCCTCCCATCCCTGGTGGGAGGTGGTAGCCACCACGGATTACCTCACAGCCACCTTTTAACAGTGCTCCTCAACTCTCCATAGCCACTCGCTTTCAGATGCATTTTATTAGTCATATAGCGCCACTCATGCCAGTGTAGGGTGTCAGAGCACTTTGCATCACACACGCATTACACAATCAATCATACGTGTGTAAACCAGTGTATAGGAAATGTTGCATAAGCCAGAGGACTACAAGGTGTAGGAGTGACATGTCATATATACTTGTCTTGAGAAGCACGAATTCAGAATTAAAAACGGAACACCATAGTTGGGGGTTCTCTTTAATAATAAGAATTGATTTTTTTGTAAATGACCCTTTTTGCAATATTAATCTATGCTCTAATCTATACTTTGCAGTGTCCATGCAATTCTTTGATGACAGTTAATAATTCAGTGTTCTGTATTAGGATTTTACCTTATAAACTGCTAGTAACAAAAAGATGTCTCTAAGAAAAGCAGTAACCCACTGACTTATTTACATTATATGCAGTTTGTGATCTGCATGGTACACGTTCATTGCAGCAGGCATATTAACCCTCTATGCTATTTTATGATCATTCAAAACCTCAACTAGACTAAACTCCAATCTCTCCAAGAAGAACATTAATCACCGGAGTTATCTTGACATTTTTATTCTTGTCTGGAAATTGCTGGAGGCAAGGAACGTGGCAGCAGGTGCTTTTGAAACCAAAATAAACTTGCAAACTCTGCGCCCCCTGAAGTGGCACATGATGTGGTGGCACCGGTCTCACCGCCCTAAAGCTGGCCCTGGCTATGAGCGTCTTCACGCATGCGCTTCTGTGGGATTTGCCAGCCAATATCTGAGCTGGTGGCACCCAATGAGTCTTCAAAGTAAGGAATTACCGGAGAGCTGTTCATTTTCTTTCCACTTGATTGTCCCATGAATGAGGTACAATGCAATACACGTTAGTACTTTGTGAAGTAGAATATGAAATAATGGTAGGTAAAGATATTTAAGAGTAGTTAGAGCTTCCCCGATGAGGAGGGCAATGGTTGGAAAGTTTGATGTCTCTCAGGAGGCCGGAGAAGATCTCTATGGCCCTCATTTCATGTGGCATTTCAACCCTGATTTGGCCGGAACAGGCGTTACTGTCAGAACTAAGATTACAAGATCCATTTAAACTCGGCAGATCTGTGCTGTTTCACCCTCGAGACTTCAACTGCTCAAGGTGTCCCTCAGGATTCCACTTGTACATGGTAACACCTTGCCCCCATAATTGTTGATGCACCTGGAACCAGAAAACCCAAGAAGAGAGTCACTGGGGATTACTATGGGACTGTTATAATGAGGCCCTAATTAGTAAACTAAGGACCTCATTATGAGTTGGCCAGAATTTGTTACAGGGATTCCGGGGGGCTGGAACAGGGTTGCAGGGGACGTTGGTGCCTGTCTGTGGAGAGCATTGCCTGCTCCCTCTTTCTTGCTGCCGGGGTTCAGGTGGGGCCAGGCAGTGCTGCTTCCTGCAGCCCTTGACCCTGTAGCAGCAGAGTAAAGTGTTGCCAGGCCCAGAATTAATGGTGCAGAGTTTGGGGACCTGATGACCACAGGCCCAGAGAGACTTGTATTTGAGATTTGAGGATTTTCAGAAACAGGTAAAGGAGAGGCAAGATGGCGTCTGAGTAGCATCTCACTCACGATGCTCTGCCGGTCAGACCCCAGTCTTAACAAAAAAGCATAGAATGCCCTCTTAAAGTGCATCAAAAATATGTCAAATACCTTCGAGTTGTGTTTATTCTGTAGAGCCGATACGAGGAATCGGGAACCGGCGAGGAGCGAAGACAGCCTGTTCTGCCACGGGCTCCTGCATCCGTGCAGCTTGATCCGGCATCACTGACGTCTCCTGGCCTGCGGCGGAATTCCCCCTCTGACCTACTGACGAGGATACTATCGGCGATCCCCGGAGCCCTGCTGGCTCTGAAGGAAATTGCATTCTTATCCTCCGAACAGCGTAATCGGCATGGTGCTGTGATTCCTGCTCTCTGGGTGCCGAGGCGGAGGAAGCGTTGCAAAGGTAGATGACTTTACATCAATCAAGTAAGGATGGCAGGGCGGGGTGGGAAGACCGCTAAAGCTAAAAATACACAGTCTTCTCTTCTGGCAACGACCGCTGCCACCCAGCCCGCCACAATGACCACGGAAAATCGGGGAAAGCGGACTGATACACATGGAAGTAAGGGCAAGGGGGAAGAAAAGAATGAGAATGGTGACAATACAGAGAAATATGATGTATCCAGGAAAACTCTGTTACAACTAAAGACCCCCAGGGATTAAGGCCTTTAATTACGAATATCTTTGGTCCAAGTGAGGGGTGCACGCACAGGGCTCTGGAAGAAAAAGGAGGAAAGAGGAAGGGGGGCAAAATGAACAAACTGTTGCTGCCTTGGTTAACGCTGCTGCTGCCGCTGCCGCCACCACAGCAACCCTAGAGGCGGCACCATGGCCTAGCCTCCAACTACACCCTACCCTAAATTTGACACTTGGCAATGAAGAAACCACTATTAGAGACTCTATCCCTAGGCCCCAAGATGGACAACAGAAACACAAAAAAAATGCAGAAACAACTGATATCGGATGCTCCTTGACCAGCAAGGACCCTGGAAGCGAAGCTGGAAACACCCCTCAGCCCTTGCCCAGGACACCTGACACCCTGGAAAAATTATACTCCCTAACCGATGAATCTGAAATATCAGACCTGAGTATAACCGCCTCCAGCGAAGAGGAAGGGCGCAACTGGAACAGCAGCTCCGATTCAGACTTGCCCTCAAAGTCTTATGGCAAGAAAAAATTCCCATAAAAGAAAGGAAGCCGGAGAAAGAGATGTGAGACCCCCGAATGCGGAAGTGCTTGTGACCTGAGATGGGACTATTCGGCATCAAAACTCACGACTATGTCAGATCAAACAATTTGCTCAGGGGGAAACCGCACAATAACAGGCAATGTTGAGGATGGAGGCTTGGGGACCAAGAGCGATCCTGCATTAGCAGTGGTGTTACAATCAATCAAGAGCTTCCAGGAGGAGGTAAAGATTGACAACCGGAGAACACGCCTGCCAGCAAAAAACCTACAAGGGACCGTTAGGAAGGTGGGCAGAACCTGTGCTGAAATCGCTGACAGAGTGACCTCTGTGGAAACGTGGACTGAAACTCTGGAGAAGGATCTAGTCACACTGAAGGCACAAGGCGATGAACATGAGGGGATTGTGAAGGATCTTATTTGGAAAATGGAGAAACATGAGAACAGACACTGCCGCAATAATCTTCGCGTTCTGGGTATTCCGGAAAGAGCTGAAGGGAACGACCCCAGGAAATACATGATCTCGTTGCTCAAGGGTGCCTTCCCGGAACTGCATACCTGGGACTGGGACAAAGAGATCCAGCGAGCCACAGATTCCCGCTAACTCCATCGAAACGCCCCATATCTATTCCTGAGAGCCCACGTGCAATGTTGCTATACTTCGGAAACTTTTTGCTCCGCCAGTCTCTCTATGACTTGGCTAGACCAACTGCCGTTTATGCCGGTTATCATGCTGTCTCCCATACCTTGGCCTTTGTGAAGAAATTCGTCGCAGGATTTATTCACACCTGTTTTTTCTATTCTTGGGAGCCAATCTTGGAACTAGTGTTATTTACCTTGGAACCTTTACAAAGACTTCAGAATTTCTTGGAATCATTATATTTGGATAATTCACGAATAGGCTTGTGACCTACACCTCGAGGAGAATTCTCTTGTCACTGTTGGTCATATATAATACTCTCACTTTACGCGTAAGCCCTGACGAAGTTCCCGTGGCACTAGGGAACGAAACACGTTGGCTGTGTGCCGGTTTTAAACACAACTTTAAATAAATAAGAAGATTGATGGACTATACTTATGTTTTCTGACTGACTTCTATCAGAGTGCACCTTCCCTTTTCGTGAACTGTCTAACAAAATTGGCATCCATCAACGGCGGATGCCGGGAGTAGCTGCACCTTTTTGTGATATATGAAACAAGTGGAATTGAAGTGCTCAACCTTGGTCGGCCGTTGTTTGCTTTTCTGTTTTACTGCCGCAATAATCTTCGCGTTCTGGGTATTCCGGAAGGAGCTGAAGGGAACGACCCCAGGAAATACATGATCTCGTTGCTCAAGGGTGCCTTCCCGGAACTGCATACCTGGGACTGGGACAAAGAGATCCAGCGAGCCCACAGATTCCCGCTAACTCCATTGAAACTCCCCATATCTACTCCTGAGCGCCCACGTGCAATGTTGCTATACTTCAGAAACTTTTTGCTCCGCCAGTCTCTCTATGACTTGGCTAGACCAACTGCCAAGAAATAATTTGATGGAGTAAGCTTCTTTACGAGACCTGACTTCGCCCATGCTACTGTGGAGCGTAGGTGGAAGCTTAGACAACTCTTTGCTCCCTTTCAACAGCTTGGGGCAGAAGTATACCTGCAGAATCCAGCTTGGCTAAAGATTGTGTTTAGGGGGTCCACTCGCAGCTTAATTTGTGAAATTCAGGCCTAGGCATACTTACAGGAGATCACTGGCCAAAATGGGAGCAGAGTTTAACGTTTAATGGATTCAAACTTTATGTCAATGAAATCCCAATCTCTTAATGCTTCTCTGGCCACTATCTTTCTATAGCTATAGAGAAATGCTAATAATAACTTTACAGAAGTTGATTTAGATCATTGATTGACAATATTAGATAAAATAGTTAGACCGGGTTTACGCTTTTTTTTCTGAGGGTGATGCGAGGGAGGGGGAAGACTTGTGGGGCTGCGGGGTTATGACTGCTCAGATGACATCATCCTTCCTCGGGCTGGGCCAGGTTACCTCAGCTACAGGTGGTGGGAGGGGGGAGGGCCTTGGGGAGTAAGGGGGGGTTGGCACAATGGGAAGGATATTCACCGGTACTCGTTTCTTTTTGTTTATTCTATGCTAGATGGGTAAGTTGCGTATAGCCACGATTAATATTTGTGGTCTCAACGACCCCAAAAAAAGACAATATACAGCAGCCGGGCTTCGGCTGTTGAAGGCGGACATTATCTGTATGCAGGAAACTCACATTGAAAGGGCTCAATTGCACTTACTAAAAACACTTGGCTACACGTTGGTGGGGGGAACAACACAAAATTCACGGACACGTGGGGTCGCGATCTTGACATCTAATACTACCCTACAATTTAGACTAACATCAGCGGACCATCTAGGGAGATGGGTAACAACCGAATGTCGCAAGAACAACGGAGATGTACTCATGATATGCTCGATTTATGGTAGTACCTTAGATGACGCAGCAGTGTTTGAACATATAAATAATGAATTAGCTGCCTGGCCGTTCCCTATAATCTTATGTGGGGATTTTAACATAAATATACCTGCTGACAAGAAACTGAGTTCAGAAACTAGTTGGACATACACTGGTAGGAAATCGAAAGTGTTTCGGGCACTAAGGACACTATGCTTAGAGCATGCGCTTTGCGATCTTTGGAATTGGCAGAATTCTTCTGATCCCGGCTTTACCTACTTTTCTTTTCCACACAGTAAACATGCCAGATTAGATTTTATATTAGTATCTCACTCCCTGCTCCACGACTGTTCTATCGAGAAGACCCCACGCAGATTGGCTGATCATAATCCTCTAATTGTAGAGATTAAGGGGAAGGCATCGAAAGGTGGGGGTGGCATCACATGGAGTTTTGAACAAGCTCTGCTTATCAATGAAGAATCATATGAGGGTGTGGATGCCTCCGTTTCTTACGGAGAATCTAGGGAGTGCAGGAATAGAGGTTATATGGGACATGTTAAAAGCTGGACTACGGGGGGAAACCCTTAGATTTTCACTATCTTTGAATAAAAAAAACGCTCACTGATAAATGACATGCAAACTAAATTGGCAGTCGTGGAAGGAGATCTGATCACAGCACTCCAGACTGGAAGGGACCCCGTAGAAGCACAGGCAAAAGTGGCAGCTGCTAAGTCCGCGATTATGGAGATAATTGCGAAAAATGCAGCTGACAGACTCGCAGTATGGCGGGAGAAAGCGTACGAATTCAGCGAACAGGTAAGGCATCACCTGGCAATTAGAGCTAGACAAAAAGCAACTCGGAATACAATACAAGAAGTTAAAGGTCCCGTGCTAGGGGTGGTCACAGACCCTGATGGAATCAGGAATGTTTTTTATACATTCTATCAAAAGTTATATCATGAGGATTCACCTGGAGATCCGGGAGATGTTGCCGTATACCTAAACTCGATCCCAACGGAGCAATTCTCTCAGGAAGACCAGCTATTGCTGGATGAGCTTCCACAATGGACTGAGATAATATTATGCTTCAACAGCCTCCCCAACGGCAAGGCCACCGGTCTAGATAGTATACCTCTGGAATTTTACAAGAAATTCTCGCCACAACTTAAGGACTGCATGACACAGCTATTTATACATGTATTTAAGGGTGGGAGACCACCAGAGTCCTAGTCACAGGCGAAAACAGTAATCTTTCTTAAGAAAAATAAACCATCATGCGAAGCCGGGCTCATATCGCCCCATAACAGTAATTAAAAGCGATAGTAAGATCTACTCAAAAATTCTTGCCACTCGCATGGCTTCGGTTATTCATAAGGTCATTTCCATCCGGCAGCATGGATTTATCCCAGGGCGGGGGATGACTGATCACACAAGAAGGGTTATTTCACTTTTGGATGCTACAAGCATTTCTATGGACCCAATGGCACTAATTCTGCTAGATGCAGAAAAAGCCTTTGACAGGGTCTCCTGCCTTTTTTATGGGAGACCCTGTCAAGGGTGGGAATTGGAGAGGGGCTATTGCAGGCTATTAAAATGCTTTACTTCTACCCTACAGCAAGGCTATTTGTTAACGGAGCACTCACAGATTCTTTTAAAATAACAAGAGGCACCCGACAGGGATGTCCAAGTTCACCGCGGTTATTTGCTATCTATATTGACCCTTTTCTTCGACAACTGGAAAATAATAAGGTTATTAGACCCATTGTAACGCATGGCTGGGAAGCCAAAGTCTTGGCGTATGCCGACGACATTGGCCTTGTGACTCCCGATCCGGATACTGCAATAAGCGAAATTGAAGAAGAAGCCGCAAGATATGGGATACTCTCGGGGTATGCCCTTAAGCAGCAAAACACAAATAGTGGGCAATTAGAACTCAACGATTAAAGATCCTAGAGTAGTTAAAAATGCAATTTATTTAGGGATCGATATATCAGCAAACATAGACAACATTGTTAAAGATAATATTGATCCCTTAATGGTTGAGGCTAAACAGGATTTGGCGAGACTACATAATCTCCATCTGTCTATTATTGGCAAATGTAATATTATTAAAATGTTATTTTTCCCCAAGTTCTAATACTTTCTGCGGGCAATCCCGCTGGAATTTACAGCAGATTGCCTTAAGAAAATTGAAGATCTTTTTTCTCGATTCATTTGGGCATACGCTAAGCCAAGAAGGGCATATAAATTTCTCTCTCTACCTAGGGAAAGGGGGGGGACTGGCTCTACCAAACATAAGACTCTACTACTGGGCCACCACATTATTATACAACTTAGTTCTGATACAAGAGATGCCAAAAGATAGAGCATTTGAAGAAGTACCGACCCCCATGGAACTTATAATGGGGGCAGAAGCGTGGGGATGGGCTTGGCGATTTCTAAATGACAACCACTACAAGAAAGTTCGGTTTAAAACACTACAAGGGGGGTTCAGAATCTGGAAGTCAGCTCGAAGACTGATAGGTGTGGGTCGACTCAATTACTACACACCACTCTGCAATAACCCTAATCTGCCTGAAATTTTTAAAGGCCCAATACTTAAAAGGTGGGGCAAAGCTGGGTTGACTAAGCTCAGAGATTTTTTCTCTCCTATTGGTCTGGTCTCTTTAGAAAATCTTAAAGAATGGTTTGAGTTAGATCGAAAGGATTTTTACAAATATCTCCAAATAAGGGACTTTCTAAATAAGAAAGGTGGTGGACCAATAGGATTTGCTAACAACAGCATAATTGATAAATTGAGAGAGAACAGAGATCTATCTATACGAGTAGTTTACAATCTCTTTAACTCGTTAATGAAAGATGATATGGATGATCGGGCATTAAGATGGAAAATGGAAATTGGGGCCTCGGAACACCTATTCTTTCACTCAATCAAACTGGCACAGAGTATCTTAATCCCGGCCTGGTTACAGGCACAATACTACAAAACATGTTTCTCATTATATTATACTCCGAAAAGAATTGCCAAATGGGGGATGGGGAGAGGAACCCTTTGTCCCCGGTGTGCACTATATCAGGCAGACATGATCCACATCTTTGCCTCTTGTGACCAAATTAAAACAAGAAATCACCAACTTTTTTAAGGAGGCCCTAGGAGTAGATTGCTCCCTCTCTCAGTCATTGATAGGGCTCGGGGTAGCCCAAAACATGCAGGGGTTAGATGGGGAAGTATTAGTGTTTATTGGTATGGCGATATTCCGTTTATGTATTGCATCAGCATGGTTAGACCCTAATCCCCCCGGGTTTCAGCAATGGCTCTCTTGTCTTTTAGCAAATTATAACTTGGAAAAAGCTATCTATGCAAGGAGGGGATTACGCTCACGAATGAAAAGCCTTAAAATCTGGGCACCTCTGACCAGATGGATTGAGAAAAATGGGTAATCTATAAAGAGGACATCAATTTAGTCTCCAAATCTAGAAGAACAGAGCGTGGCCAACTCCACTGGGGTGGGCGTCAGGAGGTGGGCGGGAAGGGCCTATAAGGAGGGGGTAGAAGGGGGAAAAAGAATTGCATAATTGTGTTTTTTTTTTTTCCTTTTTGACAATGAATTTCAATTGTCTGTACACTGTCTTATAATGTGCAATAAAAAAAATATTTAAAAAAAAAAGAGATTTGAGGATTTTCACAAGGAGTTGTTGCTCTGGGTGAAAATACCCCAGCTCGTAATGAGAGCCAAGGAGACTGTAAGAGGGTTCAGTATTCGCACACTGTTGTTTGAGAGCACTATAGCCGGTCTTTTTTCTTCTGACTCTCACACCCTTTTATTTTTTGGAACTGGTAGGAGACCTTCTGCTCCTGGCTGTCTTTTATATGCAAACCCTAGCCCTTTCTCTGCACTTTTCCTTGCTTACTATGTGTACTAATCCATTCCGAAGACTGCCCATTTTTGTGTAGTTTTCCATTGTTGTCTCCTTTCTTTTTTTTCCGGCCGAAAAATAAAAAAAAGTTAGTTTGCGTTTCCATGACGAATCGTGGCAGTTTGTAAACCAAATATGCAATAATAAACGCCATGGTACTTCTACTTAAATTCCTTCTTATTCTGTTTCCATTTGTTATCCTAATTGTGTTATTTTAACATAAATCACTCTATCTGAGGCACTCCTATTTAGGAAAGATCCAGACTTAATACAAGCCCCATGGTAAAAATAGCACAGATGTAATCGATCACAAGCTTGATAAAGCAAAATAACAGCCATAAGAAATGAGTCATTATCACAGTAAAAAATGCATAAGAAATAGACTCAACAAACAAAACAATTTTGCATGGTCTAGTTGCAAGTTACAAAAAGAAATTTGTGGCGAGAATATTTCATTCCTTTAGGATGGGCATTTTTTCTTCGGGATTTTGGCCTAGAGATTAAATACGAGGTAGTGACTTTAATCTAGACCAAATGTAGTGAATAATATGTAGATTCTCTTTACGTCCTAACATTAAGCTTCAGAGCAAAAATTCACTACATCACAATGCATTAACCGTCTACAGCCCAGTTTTCTCTCCTATCATTTGTTGACTTTATACTTGTCTTTGGCCACGTACAGCACTCCGCTGCCTTGTGGTTAGGTTCATGCTATACAAATACCATATACATGCACACGGCCGGACTGGGAACCGAAACTGGCCCTGGCAAACAGCTCGGCCAGCCCCCGGGGGAGGGGGGTTGCTAGTGGAAAGCACCACTCCCGTCTCTGTTACAGGGGGCTGATATTACTGGCCCCCCAGGGGTCCAAAACCGGTCCCCACCCTGGCGGCCCACCGGGGAAACGCCCGGTGCCCGCTACGGCCCTGTACATGCATACATACATACATAAACTATACATACCTATGTAACTGCAAATAGTGGCTGATAATGACTGCATTTGGTTTAACCAGTGCTCATAAAGGTGATTTGACTCTTTAAGCGGATTTTTCTGACCTGCAATGAACTTGATCTCCCTACACTTAGTCAATGATTGCCCATCTTGCTGCCTGATTGTGCAGCAACGAAATTGCAGTCACTGAAAGCGTGCTCTGCACATGGACATCTCATAGTATGACTGACCTGCCTGATAAATTCTTTTGTTATGGACATCATTAGGAATTACTATGGCAAGTTTCTAAAATGGAACAAAACAAATGAAGTGAACGACAGTGAGCTTGATTTCCAGTGTGGAGGCATGTAGGTTTTCTTTTGGACTGTAAAGGCACTAGTTTGGGGATTTTTTTTTAAAACAATTTTTTTATAAAACATTTGCTCTGTATGATACTGTAGGAAGATGTCTTAGTACATGGTGCACACTTATTTAAGTGGCGCACCTTGCACTAATCCAGGAAACCCTTATGGTGGTTTTAGTGGTCTTTGATAACCATAGAAAGCTCTCAAAGTGGTAGCTGTGGAGAGCAGCCTTCAGGCTTATCTTGAAGGAGTGTTAAGCAGCTTGTTTTACCAGTTTAATCTGTAGTGTAGATTAGATGAAAAGAAACAAAACAGTGTTTAGCCAAAATAAGTCTATTTATTGCAACACTATATCACTATCACATCGGAGATATCAACACAATACACAAAAATACTTCAAATGTAAACAGGGAAGTAGCACAAAATACAGTGGTCTCCAGGGGGAGACCAAACCATATATGAAAAAAGTGTAAGACAAACCGCTAGGGGAGTCGGGACTTGAACCAGAAGACTCAGAGGAGCTGGGGACACAAGGAACCACCTGAGGTAAGTACCCAGGAACCCCACGGAGGCTATGTGCAGAGTGGGAACACAGCCTTGTGCCCAACATAAGTCAATGGAGAAGGCAAAGTTGCAGTTTTTAAAAAGGACCCTTCCCAGAGGACCCCAAAGATTTCCCTTGGAGGACGGAAGGTTGGAGAGCCACCCTACCTGTGGATGCCCTGGGAAAAAGGTTACCTACACTAGGGAAGCCAGGTGCATAGGGGTGAAGAGACATTGGAAGCCTCCGTAGACGACAATGGAGGGCTTAGAAGAAAAAGCCTCTGGAGGAGACGGTGAAGAAGTCCGGTGGAATCCAAGGGTGGATTCTGAAAGTGAAGAACCTGCAAGCAGAGAGGTCAGTCTATGCCAGTCGGAGGTGACCAGGAGGCACGAAGACACAATGCCCACCGATGTCAGGAGGTTCTGAAGAGCCGACAGTGACCTTGTAGCTGCAGCTGTGCGGACCAGCTTATGCATTGGAAGACCAGGAGCCTTGCACGAGCTGTCCAATGAGAGTGCTCACTAATGCTCATCAGACAAAAACAATCACTTAGATTCCCTTTTAATTTCTAGAGGGCTCTAAACCATTGTTCTTGTACAATAGCCCCTTGCAGCTTGAATGATCGCCTCACAGCCTGCCTGACAACCTGCCTGTTCTTAAGCTGGCGACTAACAGCAGCTCTGAATCACGCCAGACGATCCTCAGCATTCCAGGTGTTGCCTCCTTCACTCGAATCAAGAGAACTTTTATGACCTCAACATCCTACATCCAAGGAACTTGACTCCAGTGTCATTAGCGGTAGAGGCGGGCAGCGTTTTCCCTTGAACACCGGGACTGGCGCGGCTGATGGAACTATGACGATGCCCTCTGGCGGAAACCTTATATGTTATACTGACCGCGGTGCCCGAGCAACATGGCCGATGCCCGGTGGAGCTGTTTTAGGCAGCTATAGAGGAGATTGACTTTGGTTTCACCCCTTAGCCGTCACCTACCCAGCCGGACATTGGACATTGTTTTTTTTTTTTTCTCGTCTCTTTGCTGTGTATCCTTCCCTCCCCCGCCTCCTCCCTCCGCGAGCCTGTGGCTGACTCCCCTTTCCAGCCCTATCTGAACTTGTTTTTTTCCTACACCCCTGTCTCGAACCCTCTCCCCCCACCCTCCCTCATGCTCCAGGTAACTCGTATATATTTGTTATTTTATGCTATGGTAACTGATGTAACTGTGTTCTTATGTAAAGCGCTCTGATACCTCCGGGTCTAGCCAGCGCTATATAAAACTCTTCAAATAAAAATCAAATAAATAATGTCGGATGTCGGTGACTAGGTGGTTGGTGTCCGGCAGGAGCACCAACAATCCTTGGTAGTCGCAACTGGCGTGGAAGACAAAAAAGGAGCAACGTTGAGACCAGCAAGGTCCAAGGGATTCACCAACAGCAGGAGAGTCAGAACGGGCCCAAAACAAGCAGGGGGCCCACTTAAGCAGTAGAAAACCTTCAAGAGGACACACAAGCTGGAGGCACAGGAGTCGCAAAAGGACCTCAAGCAGCTCACCAAAGATGAAGGCCAATGGAGCAGAGGATGTGGTGAGGATGCTGATCCTGGAGGGAAGAGATGCTGGAGGCTTGAGCTTCTGGTAGCCTGAAGATCTCTGGAGTGCAGAGCCAACAATCCTTGGCAATAGCAAGATGATGCGGTGCACAGGGGTTTGGTCCCAGCAGTTCCGACGAGGGATACTGGCCTCAAAATTGCAGAGAGGACAGGCCAGGCTTTGAGGAAGTTGCAGAACCACCACCTGTGTTGCTGGGCCTCAGGAAGTCTGTAGGTTGTCAGGCGTAGCAGACCGGTCAGCTTCATTGTGGTGCCTGCAGATGCAAGGGAGTGACTCCTTCACTCCAAGGGAGATTACTTCGGGTGTCCTTAATGCCCATAGGTCTATTGAAGAACTTGGCAGAAGCACAGACACAGATGACAAAAAAGACTTGCAAAACAGCGAGACCAGGAGTAGCAGGAGTCTTCCTTGATGCAGTCTTGGTTCCAGGCGAAGCCCAATGAAGTCCAAGTGTCCAGATGATTGAAGAGCAACGTAGTTTCAGGGATGAGTCTTATCCCACGATGAATCCATGGACCCACCCACAGGTAAGCCCTTAAATACCCCAAGGAAAGGGTTGGAACGATTAAGGGCTCCC
The DNA here is from genome assembly GCA_963921515.1 of Calotriton arnoldi. NCBI lineage: Eukaryota > Metazoa > Chordata > Amphibia > Caudata > Salamandridae > Calotriton > Calotriton arnoldi. Next base: position 2,933,019 of record CAWUFW010000680.1, read on the forward strand.
TCCCAGAGGAGGGGCTAGACAGAGGGGAGGATGCTCCCATGTCCTTTGTCCAGTTTCGCGCCAGAGCGGGAGCCAAGGGCTCCCTGAACTGGCTCAAACTGGAGTATGTAAGGAGGGCACCAAATGCGCCCTTCAAAGCAGTCTGGTAGCGGTGGAAAGCAACCCCATCCCAGCCCAATACAGTAAGCGCCTCATTACAATGTCGGGTCAGAAAGCATTCCGACCGACTCGGTTTCGGAATGGTTGCTGATCGAATCGGGTTCAGGGAGTCCGACTGACCGATTACGAAGTTTCCGAATACCGTTCGGTCAGACTCCCATTGACTTCAATGGGAGCCTGTGTTACGACTGACAACACAGGCTCTCAATGAAAAATGTGGTGGGCGCGGAAAACCTTGCACCCTGTGGCAGTCACCCCATGGTGCCTGACACACTGTGCATGGTTGGAAAGAGGGGACCCATAGGTACCCCCACGGGCCCCAACCAGAGGCCCCCAAAGTCAGATTCCGACAGCCGATCTGTGTCGGACAGACCGATTCGAAAAGGCTGTCCGAATCCAACATTGTAATTGCTCGGTCGGAAACACGGCCCGTAGAGATGTACGAGTCGGCTCCGACCGACCCGGTGTCTCCGAATGCCGTTCGGACACCAGTCGGAACCGAGTCAGACAGTCCGAACGGTTTCCGACCATCGTAATCGGTCGGTCGGACATGTTTCCGAGTCGGTCTGGAACAAGGCTTCCGAATCGGATTCGGATGAACCAAATGCCGTTCTGAGCCTTTCCGACCGACTTCGTAATCGGCCCCTAAGTCCTGTCTGATAGGTGGTCACACCTCTCTGTGACAGGAAACTTATTTTTTCTACCTTCCCCTGCTCGAACTCAGCTCCGCAGCAGTGGGGAAGAATTGTGTCTGTGGTCAGCAGCAGCACTAGTTTGCTTGCAGACCGTGAAAGGCTGTTAATGGGAGTACAGGGGGTACCCAAGGAAGCCCCCCAGTACATGGGATCATAATTCCAAGACTGGAATCGGTGTTGGGGTATGATGCCAACATATTTGATAACAAACATGACCAGGTACGGTGCAGCCACTATATAGTTGAACATCTCATAATGACTGATGTTCACTATTTGGATTAAAATGGCTGACCGCACCTACAAAGCCTGGAGAATCGACTCCGGGATTTGTATGGGTGTCCTGCTCATGCAGGGGCACCATCACACTTATAACCAAGCACCCTGCCCTCAGACTGAGAACCTGACAGGGGGGTAACTTATAGGTTTTAAGTACAGTGACCTCAGATATAAGGAAACATATCTGTCGTGAGAGGTGCAAGCACCAAATCACACAGGTTGCAATGGCAGGCCTGTAGTCACAGTTTAAGTGGACTCCCATGGGTGGCACAATACATGCTGCAGACCATGGGAGGGGAAACATCTATTACAACGCAGGCATTACATTGTCATGCCTTTACAAAGCATCTATTACAGCGTATATGCCTTTACAACGCATGTTATTAAACACATGCCATTACAACGCATATGCCATTAGAAAGCCTGCTACTACAACGAGAATTAAGGTAAGTACTTTATGTAAGGTATATTTTATTGTTCTAATTCATTTTTTGATTTATTTTAAAAATTTAAGAACATTGAAATAGGGGTTTTGGGTAGAGGAAATTATTAATACCCTTATATTAAAGTACCTGGGATTCAATATGTTTTGATTTTATTTACAAAAGGTTTGTGTTTAATATTAATATTGGTAATTTTACCACAATTTTAAAATAATGTTTAAGAGGGTGTAACATTCATCCTCTGTGATGGGATGCAAGGGAATTAGCAATTTTGGGTGGGGGAGTGCATTAATACCCAGGTATTATTTTTAAAACCTGGGTATTAATAAGTATTGATTTTAAAATAGATTTTTGTGATTTATAAAATAATTAAAATGAATACTTATGGGGATGTTATTCCCATCCTCTGGGATAGGATGCTTGGGAATTAGGGGTTTTGAGTGGGGCAGTGTATTAATACCCAGGTATTTGTTTTAATACCTTAGTATGTAGCAGTATTGGTTTTATTTTTAATTTTTAGTAATTTAAAATCATTTATATTAATGCTTATGAGGGTGTAACACTAATTCTCTGGCATGGGATGCAAGGGAATTAGGGTTTTTGGGTGGGCGAGTGTATTAATACACAGGTATTAATTTTGATAACTGGGTATTAATTGGTTTTGATGTTAGTATTACAATTAGTAATTAAACAAATTAATACTTATGAGGCTGTAACACCCATCCTCTGGCATGGGATGCAAGGGAAATAGGGGTTTTGGGTGGGGGGTGTATTAATACCCAGGTATTCATTTTTCTACCTGGGTATTGATCTGTATTTCTTTTAATAATACCTTTTAGTAATTTAAAAGTAATTAAAATGAATGCTTATGAGGGTGTAACACCCATCCTCTGGCACAGGCTGCAAGGGAATTATGGGGTTTTGGGTAGGGGAGTGTATTAATTTTAATACCTGAATATTCATTTAATTTAGTAATTAAAATTAAATTAATAAATGTTCTAATATTTAAAATCAATAATTATGAGGGTTTACCACTTGCAATCTGGCATGGGATGTCAGAGAAATATGGGTTTTGTTTGGTGGTGTATACTATTTTTAACATCATATTTATAAATTTTAGGCAAGGTAAAATAAATTAATAAAATATTTAAAAATAGGTAAACATCTATATATGTACACTCATACAAATTTATAAAAATACAGTAAATAATATATTAGGAATTAAAAATGTAACAATATTTATTTTTATTGAAATAAATAGGACACATAAAAGTTAACAATAAAAAGATTTATTTATTTAAAAAAGATATAACAGTGAATTAAATTTAAAAAAAAATTAATATAAATAAGTTTCATTACAAACTTTTTCAAAGAAGAACATTTACATTTTTATTTACATTTTTTTCTGTTTTTTCCCACACTTTTCCATTGATGTCAATGGGAGAAATTGTCCTTGTTTCCTTTTTAGGTCTCGCACCTAGCGTTGCAGTGCGCAGCCCTGCTCGCGCAGCGCGAGACCTCTTGTATGGGCTTTAGAAAGCTAACCACACGCTCGTGCGTGTGGTTAGCTTTCTGAAGCCTGGCATTGGCTGTTGCGTGCGTTTTTTTTAAAAAAACGGCACGCAATTGGGCAAAGGCGGGCGCATGTCCCGCCTTTGCTCCGCCCATTCCCATCGGTGGCTAGCACGCGCAGCAGCGCGCGTTCGCCTCGCTGACGCGCTCCCTTTCCCCCCCCCGCTCCTCTGTGGTGCGCGCGCACCACTGGTTTCGATTCCTGCGTTTGTTTCGATTCCGTGCTTGTATACATGGGCGCTACTCCGTGTTTCAGTACGGCGCCCGCCCGCTTTGATAATTTGTTTTTTTTAATTGCTAATGGCTCCGCGTTCACGTGTTTACGTAATGCTTGTTTTGTTTCGTGGGATCTGGCACACAAGCTCGAAGAGCCTAAAAGAAAAGCAATATTTTTCTCCATTAAAGCGTCCATTTCTCAACATTTCTGTCTCCGCGCTGTTTATTTCACTCCTAATAAAAGAAATAGAAGTCCTGCAGTAAAAAAGGACTCGAAAGCCACCAGGTATTAGATTACCCGTATATGTACGAGGCCTGCACAGCTGCCTGTCTGCCAGGATTCCCGAACCAGACCCATCTTTTATAGGCAGTCACATGCTGCTGCTGCTTCACAAGAGATATATTCTAACATCTCTGATCCAGGCTCACAGATCTGGCCCCCTAAAGCAGGCGCAGTGCTTCCCTAGAGGCCAGCTGCACGCGTGAGGTCCAATGCCTGCCCCTTCTGGCCTGCAGCATCATGAGGGAACTCGGAGAGTCGGTGTCACAATCAGTCTAATAACTTCCTCGGGTAGTAATAAGGATCAGGCCATATGGCTTTCTTTTGTTAATTAACAATACACTGTCATTAAGTACCCCCGCTGGAATTCTGCCATATTTTTCCCAATTAGCTAATCGTGAAAAATGCTGTCACTGTGTTTTCGGTGTTCTAGGGAACTGAACCCAGGGTGAGGAAGAGGAACCCACCACATGTTGTAAAAAATTGAAACAAATACAAAAGCGTCATTTCTTAGAATACTTTATTACCAAATGACACACGGTATGTTAAACGTGCATAATGACAGAATTTCTATTCACGCCAACTATTACGCAAACGAGGTTTGGCTTAGGCAAGCTCAGAGACATGACTCAATTTATAGCGTGATGATTTGGCACGGTAAAAAGACTCTGTTTTATTTTTGAATCCAGATCCGAAAAGAGTAGCTGAAGTACTTATCGCAGCAGCTCCGAGGTGAGAGCTGTGCCAGGACCTTCTCTGACGATCGCACGTTCTCGCACGTCAGGAAGGAAAACCGGTGGCTCTTAAGTCATAATGTGCTTTGGCCACTGGAGGACGCCAGTTGCTTGGCCTAGCGTGATTTCCGTGGTCAAGAACGAAAGATGCTGAGTATGATGAAAACAGGCGGGAGATAAGAAATCAGATTGTTACATTCGTCGATTAGAAAGAAAGAACACATAAAACCTATTTGTGCCAAAAGGATGCGTAAACACCGCACTTAAACTACAAGTTAACACAACGGTAGTGCCCTGAGAGGTCATGTTTGTGAAAGATGCTATATCACAAACTTATGACGAGTGTAGGATGAAGGAAAAGAGCATAAGATTCAGCCTCAGAACTATTTCAAAAAGGATTTAAAGGGGCAAAACCCAATGCCCATCTAATATTTGGTCACCCATGACCAAGCACTCACATAGAACAGTGAAGTGGTGCTTCGTATGAGGTGGTGGCTAGCGGCAAATAAAACTGGTGGTGCAAATATTTAACCCACTGACGGGCACTTATTAAAATACAAAAAAAGCATTTGCAATGCAATAGGTCTTGCATTACTGAAAGTTTGAGCTATTGGAGTTGCATTATTACTTGCAACGCCAATAAGTCAAACTTTCAGTAATGCGAGACCTATTGCATTGCAAACGCTTGTTACTTTTAGAGATGACGTTCCCGGTTGTGCGTCTGTTTCTACAGCATGTGGAGCGTCACGGTCAAGATAGGAAGCAAGGAAGAGCTGCGCTCAGGTAAGACACATTTTATTTATTAAAGAGAGATTCTGGGTGGCATAGTTAATTGAAATGAGAGAGAAGGGAGGTAGTTAGAAATATGTTAGTATTTTGATGTGTGTTTTGAATGTTTTAACCAACATTTTCATTCCTATGCAGGTAGCTGATGTAGGCCCACATCGGGTTAATTGCTTTTTTAACATTTTTGGTTTAAAAAAAAAAACTGTACAAAGTAAGATTAAGATTACTTTTAAACCAAAGTGCAAAGAAAGCAATATTTTTTTTAATTTTTTTTGGTGCATCGCGATTTTAAAACAAAGGGCCCGATTACGATGTCGGACGGACCTGAGTCCGTCCGACATCGTTTAGGTACTGGGACCGACCGACCTCCTGTCGGCGGTCCCAACCCAGCAATTAGGATGCGACCGAATACTGTTCAGTTGCACTCCTATTCTTTACAATGGGAGCATGCATACCAACAGGTGAAGTGTAAAGTGAAGAGGTGCAGTTCATCCCTGCACCCAGTGGCAGGCACCCCAAGGTGCCTGCCACGAGGTGCAGGGATCAACAGTGGGGCACCATAGGTACCTCCTCGGCCGCCATCCGGAGGCCTTGCACCCATGGGGGCCCTGCTGGGGGCCCCCAAAGCCGACTTCCCACAGCCTTTCTGTGTCAGAAAGGCCGGCACACATAGGCTGTCGGAATCCGACATTGTAATCCCTTGGGCGAAAAGAGACGATCTTGGGATTACAGGAGGCTTTACAAATGGCAGACTGGCACTCTGAGCCCATCATAAGCCATTCGGAAATCCAGTTTGGATTCATTTCCAACCGACTCCATCAAAATGGGTCCGTCGGAAATGAATCCAAACAGGAGAATACAATGCCGTAGGAACGGCTCCGACCAAGGGTCGGTGCCATGTCCTAAGGCATCGTAATAGGCCCCAAATTATAGCGTTTACACGTCTGTTTGACCACTTGGAAGTTTGGAGAACACAGATGGCATGGATGTCTGAATGGATGTTTTGGACAATTAGAAGTTTTTCCTAAGGATTTTTACTTTATGCAGGAATTTTACTGCACCTTAAAGTTAGGAGTTTTTGTTTTTGTAAATCTTTTCAAAGATTATGGATGGTTTAAAATTGTATGGATTTTGGATTGCAACAATGGATTTCTTGAGTTTTTTTGCCACAAATGCTTCATTTCTCTGGATGCATTTTTTTTAGTTTACACAGCATAATTTGCAGCAGTGTGTTTGCTGTAAAATATGGCTATGCCAATCTGTGTCTCTTTTGATAGTTTTGCATGGGATTTGGATTCCATCGTGGATTATGAATTTGATCATTTGGATTTTTGGTGTGCTCCAAACTCTTGCTTAACTGTGGAGGTTTACAAAAGACCAAGAGTCAAAGAAAGAAGACGACTGAAGGTAGGAAACACAATATTTTTTTGATTTGGAAAAATGATTTGAAAAATTCCAATCTAATTTTTTTTAAAGAATTGCAAAACAGGCAAGTAAGACAGAATAGGTGTTAGTGTTAGTTAGAAATGTAGTATGTGTGCAATATTGTCTGGATAGTCTGTAGCCCCCATCAACGAAAACTGTTGAATTTGTCCAAATAGTCGCTCTTACATTTCTTTTGTTCTTTTGGAAATTTGTGGGTTCAGACTACCAGTCAATGATTGCGCTATTCTCATTTCTTGAAAACTTTGTTCCTTCATTAAAATTTTCAAGAAATGATAAAAGTTTGGGTGAGGTTTTCTGGTTGATTTGTTGAAAGAGTTGTGCCATCTCTCTATGGTATTATTAGTCTTTGCTCCTCTCTTTAAGCAGGTTGTGTAACAGTTCCACCACTTCACAGGAAACCTTGGATTCCTGCTGTGACCCGACCTGCTTAGATGGCCAATCCATGTGTGTGCCAAAAAAATGTAGGGCCTCATTATGATGGCGGTCAGACTTTTGTCCAACCGCCATCCTGTCTAGCTGTCCATCCTGACTAGCCATCGGCGCTCCCGCCATTGGTATTAGGCGGCCGCAATGTGTATCTTTTGTATTGCATTGTGTGCTGCGGGCTGCAGCACACGCCGCAAAACAAAAAAACACATTTCAAATATCCCTGCACTATGTGGCAGGCACCATGCGGTGCCTGCCACATGGTGCAGGGATGTTACCCAGGGCCCATGGCGGAGGTCCAGAGGGGAAGGGGGCCCACTATGGGCCTCCAAGTCACGGAAACTGACATTGTAATCCCCAAGGCCGCCCCTATTGTAGGGATTACTGTCCCTCTGACAAGGAGCCCGTCGGATCCGTGGTGGTCGGTCTCTCCGACCGCCATCATAATGCGGCGTACAGACAAACATGGTTCAATGGCGGTGGGACTGTCACCGATGGCCTGACGGTGGCGGTCCCACCGCCATCGTAATGAGGCCCTTGGTAAGGGAGCCAATTTGTCTTTGTTTGATGTAAAATACTCAGATTCTGTAATTGATGTGTAGTATTCATCCACACAGTCAGGAGAAACATATCATAACATTGTTATTTTCTTTAACTCGAATTGCCGTTTACTGTCTGATATGTAATCCTCAACTAAGGGTGTTTTTTGAATTTATTTCCAATAGGCCTGTGAAAAGTGAAAACAAACATCCTGGAATTTGGGTATCAGGATGCATTTTGGTAATGGTGTTAATCATGAGGAATTCAAAGTCAATTATCATGTTTCTAGGACTTATATTCTGTGTTTTAGATTTTATCACTGTTAAAAATTCTGTGTAAGTTGAGGTTTGCTTATTAGGGAGTAAACTGTACACTAAGGGGGCTACTGTGTTATTAATATAGACATGAATAGTGTATATTTGGGTGAATGGATGGGGTGTGGATTTAAACGTCCTATCCATCATCCAAATATAAATAGTCTCCAATTTTACAAGGGTATGGGGTGTGCTAAAGATTAGTATCCTTTTCTGAGGATTTTTGTTGTCATCCAAAAGAAAGGTTTCATTAGTAACTGTAACAGTCGGTTGAGGAGGAATGTTAATATCAGAGTATGTTTGGGGTGTTATACATTGGGGGTTACTTGTCTCTTTTTTCCTTTGGATAATTCTGCGTAAATTTGGAATTGTGGGCCTACAACTTGCAACATGCATAGGAATGTCTTGGGATACCTCCCACAAAACTGTGCCACAGGGTTCATTAGAGGTGGATGCAAGTTCTTTCATTTGGTTTATGCTTTCTCTAACTTCGATCTCCATTGCAGAGGCACAGTGGTTATGCTCTGTGGTCCTTTCAACAGGGTCACTAAGAGCAACCGCTCTGCCTGTGCAATTTCAGGGCACCCCCAGGCCCAGATCCGGCAGGGGGCCTTGCCTCTCCGCCAATCTTTTCAAGGCAGGCTTACGGCCATGAAAAGGCAACTCTTAAGATGCTTGGCGGTGCCGGAAGCGGCACCGCCAGCATATTCATGCAGGTTGCAGACCGCCGGCCCAGAGAAATCCTGGCGGTCTCGTGGCGGTCCAACCACTACACTCTGAATATTGCGGGCAGACCCGCAGTGTGACGGTGGTCGGACCGCTACTATGAGTACTTTAATTAGGCCCTAAATCTTCAAAGACACAATGACAAGTTGGAGAATGCAATAATTGTCTCATAGCACCCAGGAAGAAATTCCACTTGCCCTATAAATAGTCGTTTCTATGCAATCCAATTGCAGCATGTGTGTTTTTGACATTACACTACAGATTGTCAGCAGAAAAAAGCTAAGAAAATCCCACTGACAATGGATAAATAGTCTTTGAAATCATGAACATGAATATAAATAATGACCATTAACACATTCCAGAAGGAAACCATGAGAATATATATCTATATTTCTTTGCAGCTAAATAAAACTGCCCGAAGGTATTGGAGCGCTTGACATGAGCACCAGTTACGTTACACAATAACACATTGAATTTTTTTTTGGGTTAGGCAGGGGAGATTAGGGGATATGCCCAGAATCACAGGCTATTGACCCGCGTCGAGCCTGGAATTTAGGGCCTGATTATGAAGACGGGCAGACGACACTGACTAGGAGTCGAACGTCCCGCTGGCCGCATTATGATGCAACCGCCTTCACGGTGGTCACAATGTGTATATTTTGTATTGCGGCGTGTGCTGTGGGCTGCAACACACGCGGCAATACAAAAAAAACACATTTCAAACATCCCTGCGCTATGTTACAGGCTCCATGCGGTGCCTGCCACATGGTGCAGGGATGTTTAGGGCCCATAGCGGAGGGCCAAGGGTCAAGGGGGGCCCGCTAGGGGCCCCCAAAGTCACTTTCCACCTGCCGTTTCATGGTGGGTTAACCGCCACGAAACGACCGGCGGAAAAGGACATTGTGATCCTTACGGAGGTGCCTGAGCAGGCACCGCCACTGTTGTAGGGATTGCAGTCCCTCCGATGGTCCGACGGGCTCCTTGAGCCCGTCGAATGCATGGCAGACGGTCTCTCCGCCCGCCCACCATCCGCCTGCCATTCTAATGCAGCGGGCGGTCCTGCAGGATCTGATGGCTGTGGGACCACCACCGATGGCCTGACGGTGGCGGTCCCACCGCATCGTAATTGGCCACCTGGTTCCCCAGTTCCAAAGTCGGCAGCTCTGGCTGTAGGGCCACATCCTGCTCATCAGATGTTCAAAAATCCAATTGCCAAAACTAGATCAATAAGAAAAAATGTGTAACTGATCAACTGAATCCTGGATTTTTTTTAATGCATTTTGCAAAAACATTTGTATTCTTTCCTTTAAAAAGAGTACAGCAATGGTGCCGTGATGACCCTTTGACACTTCAGTTCCTACCTCCAGAAGAAAGACCCCTGATCACCACTTCCGGTCAAAAGACTGGAGAGGAAGTGACGGAAGAGACCCCGGCATTCCAGAGAGCGCACCACGTGTTCTACCTGGGTGGAGACATGCTTCTTCAGAAGTAGAGGAACTACTTGACAGCAAGGAACTAAAACACATAACGAGTTTGGAAGTTCTTAGGGCCCGTGTATTTACTTGCTTGCAGAGTCCTGGTGAGAGGACACCGAAAATGGTACCTGTTTGTGCCTAAAGCAAAGGGCGAATGATAAAGAAGTGCTGTCATAGGCTCCAGGCGTTCTTCCTCTTTTCTCTGCTATCGTGTCCCTCTTTAAATGGGATTACACAAACAAATACCGGTTATGAGGCGTTTCCATAAATATTCATGCTTTCTGCCATGCCGCACGGAGATGAGACTTGCATTGCATGTGGGTGGGTATACGGCATATTCGAATACTGTGGTTATTGGAGAATACGCATTTCAAAATGCGGATGAACGGGCGGCGCGCTGATCGCCAGTGCTCTGCAAAAAACAGGCACCAAAGGGAAAGGTTTTCTTATGTGGATTTAATTGAATGTCTCCTGTTTATGGTCATGTAAATAAAAGTAAAGTCTGCTGTCAAATTCTCGCAGAGGTGCGTGTGAAATGGTTCTACCCGTGCACGCATGAGCGTCTCTTGCGCTCTCACTCTGACTTTTATGGTTTAATCTGCATTATTAAGAGTAACATCAAATGTGTTGGAATATTTAACACTTTCATTCGATTATTGGAGAGCGAGCCGTCTCTAAACCCGCAATAAAATGCTCCTGAATATCACATAATCAAAATCTGCGAAACGACACTGTGCTTTGCCGTGCAGTGTGCAGAAATCTGCATATCCAATCCGCATTATAGCACGATAAACGTCCCCAGAGGGAGCGATCCCTCAAGCTTGAAATCATTGTGCTCTGTTAATAAGATAACTCCTTTCAAGGGGTGTGTGCTCGTTCTCTCCCCTTGTGTACTTCAAAGCCGGGGGGGCCATGAGTTCAGAAGCCCTCCCCGTGGGGGCGCGGCTCAAGGGCCTGTTGCTGCTTCATGAGCCACAAATGAAGGCTGTTTGTCTGAATTGTCTTGAAAAAATGTAATTGCTAATTTGTATTCTGTGGGGTGTCGGTGCCCGCAGGGTGATTGATGTGGGGCGGGGCTCGAGATCCTTCTGTTTTGGGCGGCACGTGCAGCTGTCACTCGCGGTGGCCCATGGCTGAGGCGTTCTATCCTCTGGGAGTTCATTTTGCCTAGCTATTACTGATGCACCTTCGAGGCGGTCTGCATACCAATCACACATGGTTGCATGCTCAAGAGGACCCCTCTTAGTCCTGCCTGTAAGTGATGCTGAAATCTGCAGAGCAGGAAGCTCAGCTGTGAATTCACAAGGGCATGTTAGTTATTTTCCAGATCATCTGCTGTTAGGAAATTGGATAATCCGCCCTAATATAGGGTCTAGGTGGGTGAGTCTGTTTGTTGCCTACTGTTTCCATGCTGGATGAGCCGCTGCATGCGCTTGTGCTTAGCTTTGCCTAATGCTGATGTGTTACTGTTGTTGGGAAATATTCTTGTGACCCCGGTGCTGCCTAGGAATGGTGGAATTGTGGCCACAGACTTCCTCCCGAGGCAGCTCCGGCCACCGCAATGAACTCCACCTTGTAGTGAGGCATGGTGGGAAACCCACCACACCCAGCTGCCAATATTAAAGAAACCCCTTTGCCAACTGAAGGCTCATTGCCCTCTTCTTTACTCACATATGTTTGTTCCATCATGTTATTGTACACATGAAGTCATTTTTTTTTGCATGATATATACACTTTCGCTCTTCTTGACATACAAAGGGAAATGCACACGAACACGAAACACAGACATGTGCAACTAAAATAAAGCAAAAACAGCCTAACGCGCGCACACACACACACACACACACATTTAACACACATGCAGCCCACATAAAACGAAAACAGGCCTACTACACACACACACAGCTTACATAAAACAAAAACAGGCCTACTAAACACACACACATGCAGACCACATAAAACAAAACAAGCATTTGCAATGCAATAGGTCTCGCATTCACGCGAGTTTGAGCTATTGCCATTGTAAATGACAATGCCTTTTATTTATGTTTTGGGTTTTAAAACATAAATAAAAGGCATTGTCATTTGCAATAATACTAGCTTAAACTCTCGCAAATGCGAGACCTATTGCATTGCAATAAAGGGCCTTCTCGACCGCTTGTTAGATTGTAAATATCAGAGGAAGAGACCAGCCACCGACGTCTTCAAAGTAATGATAAATAGTGCAGTGAAGAAGATGTGTAAGTGTTGCAAATAACACAGACACAAAGTGTGAAGTGAGAGTTACATATGATCCGAGCTATAAACACTAACAAAGCACTCCAACACCTTTTGCACTGTGATTACACTGTCGCGGCTCAGGAGGAAGAGCGGGAGGGGGGCTATTTCCTGCCCTCTCCGTGATTTGAGTGTGCAGTGTGGCATTGCGTAATGTCATTGCTATCTTTGGCCTAATAAACACTCCAGCTGTATTAGGGCCCTGGCTTCACCTCCTGGTGCAGGGCGGGCTGTGCTTTATGGCACGCTCTCGGCTGCAGCTCCGGCCTCATACAGTGCCCCTGCTATTACTAGTGAGCGAGAGGCGCTGAGGTGGTGGTATTGGTGGTGGTGGTGGTGGTATTGGTGGTATTGGTGGTTGTGGTATTGGTGGTGGTGGTATTGGTGGTGGTGGTACTGGTATTGGTACTGGTAGTGGTGGCGGTGGTAGTGGTGGAGGTGGTACTGGTACTGGTGGGGGTGGTACTAGTGGTACTGGTGGTACTGGTGGTGGTGGTATTGATGGTGGTGGTATTGGTGGTGGTACTGGTGGTACTGATACTGGTAGTACTGGTACTGGCAGTACTGGTGGTGGTGGTGGTACTGGTGGTGGTGGTGGGTTGTGGTGGTGGTGGTACTAGTGGTGGTACTGATGGTGGTGGTACTGATGGTGGTACTGGTGGTGGTGGTACTTGTGGTGGTACTGGTGGTGGTACTGGTGAGTGTGGAGGTGGTACTGGTGGTGGTGGTAGTACTGGTGGTGGTACTGGTGGTGGTACTGGTGGTGGTGGTACTGGTGGTGGTGGTCTTACTGGTGGTAGTGGTGGTACTGGTGGTACTGGTGGTGGTACTGGTGGTGGTGGTACTGGTGGTGGTGGTACTGGTGGTGGTACTGGTGGTGGTGGTACTGGTGGTGGTGGTACTGGTGGTGGTACTGGGGGTACTGATGGTGGTACTGGTGGTGGTACTGGTGGTGGTAGTGGTGGTGGTACTGGTGGTGGTACTGGTGGTGGTGGTACTCGTGGTGGTGGTATTGGTGGTGGTGGTGGCACTGGTGGTGGTGGTGGCACTGGTGGTGGTGGTACTGGTGGTGGCACTGGTCATGGTGGTGGTACTGGAGGTGGTGGGGGCACTGGTGGTGGTGGTGGTACTGGTGGTGGTGGTACTGGTGGTGGTAGTGGTACTGGTGGTGGTGATACCGGTAGTGGTGGTGGTACTGGTGGTGGTTGTACTGGTGGTGTTGGTGGTACTGGTGGTGGTGGTACTAGTGGTAGTGGTGGTGGTACTGGTAGTGGGTGTACTGGTGGTGGTGGTACTGGTGGTGGTACTGGTGGTGGTGGTGGTTCTGGTGGTGGTGGTACTGGTGGTGGTGGTACCAGTGGTGGTAGGTGGTGGTACTGGTGGTGGTACTGGTGGTGGTGGTGATGGCACTGGTGGTGGTGGTGGTACTGGTACTGGTGATGGTACTGGTGGTGGTACTGGTGGTGGAACTTGTACTGGTGGTGGTGGTACTGGTGGTGGTACTGGTTGTGGTGGTGGTACTGGTAGTGGTGGTGCTACCGATGGTACTGTTGGTGGTGCTGGTGGTGGTACTGGTGGTGGTGGTACTAGTGGTGGTGGTGGTACTGGTGGTGGTGGTGGTACTGGTGGTACTTGTGGTGGAACTGGTGGTACTGGTACTGGTGGTACTGGTGGTGGTGGTGGTACTGGTGGTGGTGGTACTGGTGGGGGTACTGGTGGTGGTAGTGGTGGTGGTACTACTGGTGGTGGTGGTGGTACTACTGGTGGTGGTACTGGTGGTGGTGGTGGTACTGTTGGTGGTGGTACTGGTGGTGGTACTGGTGGTGGTACTGGGGGTACTGATGGTGGTATTGGTGGTGGTACTGGTGGTACAGGTGGTGGTAGTGGTACTGGTGGTGGTACTGGTGGTGGTGGTACTGGTGGTGGTGATACTGGTGGTACTGGTGGTGATGGTATTGGTGGTGGCACTGGTGGTGATGGTATTGATGGTTGCACTGGTGGTGGTGGTACTGGTGGTGGCACTGGTGGTGGTGGTGGTACTGGTGGTGGTGGTGGGGGTACTGGTGGTGGTACTGGTGGTGGTACTGGTGGTACTGGCGGTGTTACTGGTGCTACTGGCAGTGGTACTGGTGGTGGTGGTGGTACTGGTGTTGGTGGTACTGATGGTGGTGGTGGTACTGGTGGTGGTGGTACTGTTGGTGGTGGTGGTACTGGTGGTGGTACTGGTGGTGGTGGTACTGGTGGTACTGCTACTGGTGGTGGTGGTACTGGTGGTGGTACTGGTGGTGGTACTGGTGGTGGTACTGGTGGTGGTGGTAGGTGGTGGTACTGGTGGTGGTGGTACTGGTGGTGGTGGTGCTAGTGGTGGTGATGACACTGGTGGTGGTGGTGGTGGTGGTACTAGTACTGGTGGTGGTGGTACTGGTGGTACTGGTGGTACTGGTGGTGGTACTGGTGGTGGCGGTACTGGTGGTGGTACTGGTGGTGGTACTGGTGGTACTGGTGGTGGTACTGGTGGTGGTACTTGTGGTGGTGGTGGTACTGGTGGTGGTGATACTGGTGGTGGTGGTACTGGTGGTGGTGGTACTGGTAGTGGTGGTGGTGGTACTGGTGGTGGTGGTTCTGGTTGTGGTACTGGTGGTACTGGTGGTGGTGCTGGTGGTACTGGTGGTGGTGGTACTGGTGGTGGTGGTGGTACTGGTGGTGGTGGCACTGGTGGTGGTACTGGTGGTGGTGGTGGTACTGGTACTGGTGGTGATGGTACTGGTGGTGGTAGTGGTACTGGTGATGGTGATACTGGTGGTGGTGGTGGTACTGGTGGTGGTGGTGGTACTGTTGGTGGTGGTGGTGGTACCGGTGGTGGTGGTACTGTTGGTTGTGGTGGTACGGGTGTTACTGGTGGTGGTACTGGTACTGGTGGTACTGGTGGTGGCGGCGGTACTGGTGGTGGTGGTACTGGTGGTGGTGGTGGTACTGGTGGTGGTGGTGGTGGTACTGGTGGTGGAAGTGATGGTGGTGGTGGTACTAGTGGTGGTGGTGGTGGTGGTACTGGTGGTGGTGGTGCTGGTGGGACTGGTGCTGGTGGTACTGGTGGTGGTGGTGTTACTGGTACTGGCAGTGGTACTGGTGGTGGTGGGACTGGTAGTGGTACTGGTGGTTATGGTACTGGTGATGGTAGTACTGGTGGTGGTGGTACCGATGGTGGTAGGTGGTGGTACTGGTGGTGGTGGTACTAGTGGTGGTGATGGCACTGGTGGTGGTGGTACTGGTACTGGTGGTGGTGGTACTAGTACTGGTGGTGTTACTGGTACTGGTGGTGGTGGTACTGGTGGTGGTGGTACTGTTGGTGGTACTGGTGGTGGTACTGGTGGTGGTGGTGGTACTGGTGGTGGTACTGGTGGTACTGGTACTGTTGGTGGTACTGGTGGTGGCGGTGGTACTGGTGGTGGTGGTACTGGTGGTGGTACTGGTGGTGATGGTTGTACTGGGGGTACTGGTGGTGGTACTGGTGGTACTGGTGGTGGAAGTGCTGGTGGTGGTTGTACTGGTGGTGGTGGTGGTACTGGTTGGTACTGGTGGTGGTGGTACTGGTGGTGGTGGTACTGGTGGTGATACTGGTGGTGATACTGGTGGTGGTGGTGGTACTAGTACTGGCGGTGGTACTGGTACTGGTGGTGGTGGTACTGGTTGTGGTACTGGTGGTGTTAGTACTGGTGATGGTAGTACTGGTGGTGGTACCAGTGGTGGTAGGTGGTGGTACTGGTGGTGGTGATGGCACTGGTGGTGGTGGTGGTACTGGTACTGGTGGTGGTGGTGGTACTAGTACTGGTGGTGGTCCTGGTACTGGTGGTGGCGATGGTACTGGTGGTGGTACTGGTGGTGGTACTGGTCGTGGTGGTACTGGTGGTGGTGGTGTTGGTACTGTTGGTGGTGGTGTTGGTACTGTTGGTGGTGGTGGTGGTACTGGTGGTAGTGGTACTGGTGGTGGTGGTACTGGTGGTGGTACTGGTGGTACTGATGGTGGCACTGGTGGTGGTACTGGTGGTGGTGGTGGTACTGGTGGTGGTACTGGTGGTGGTACTGGTGGTGGTGGTACTGGTGGTGGTACTGGTGGTGGTGGTACTGGTGATGGTGATACTGGTGGTGGTGGTGGTGGTACTGGTGGTGGTGGTACTGTTGGTGGTGGTGGTACTGGTGGTGGTGGTACTGTTGGTTGTGGTGGTACCGGTGGTGGTGGTACTGGTGGTGGTGGTACTGGTACTGGTGGTACTGGTACTGGTGGTACTGGTGGTGGTGGTACTGGTGGTGGTGGTACTGGTGGTACTGGTACTGGTGGTGCTCGTGGTACTGGTGGTGGTACTGGGGGTACTGGTGGTGGTACTGGTGGTGGAAGTGATGGTGGTGGTACTGGGGGTACTGGTGGTGGTACTGGTGGTGGAAGTGATGGTGGTGGTACTAGTGGTACTGGTGGTGGTGGTGGTGCTGGTGGGACTGGTGCTGGTGGTACTGGTGCTGGTGGTACTGGTGGTGGTGCTGGTACTGGCGGTGGTACTGGTGGTGGTGGTACTGGTAGTGGTACTGGTGGTGATAGTACTGGTGATGGTAGCACTGGTGGTGGTGGTACTGGTGGTGGTGGTACTAGTGGTGGTGATGGCACTGGTGGTGGTGGTACTGGTACTGGTGGTGGTGGTGGTGGTACTGCTGGTAGTACTGGTGGTGGTACTGGTGGTGGTGGTGGTACTGGTGGTGGTGGTGGTGGTACTGGTGGTGGTGGTACTGTTGGTGGTACTGGTGGTGGTACTGGTGGTGGTGGTGGTACGGGTGGTGTTGGTACTGGTGGTGGTGGTACTGGTGGTGGTGGTACTAGTGGTGGTACTGGTGGTGGTACTGGCGGTGGTACTGGTGGTATTGGTGGTGGTGGTACTGGTGGTGGAGGTGGTGATGGTGGTACTGGTGGTGGTGGTACTGGTGGTGGTGGTACTGTTGGTGGTGGGGGTACTGGTGGTGGTGGTACTGTTGGTTGTGGTGGTACCGGTGGTGGTGGTACTGGTGGTGGTGGTGGTGGTACTGGTCCTGGTGGTACTGGTGGTGGCGGTGGTACTGGTGGTGGTGGTACTGGTGGTGGTGGTACTGGTGGTACTGGTACTGGTGGTGGTCGTGGTACTGGTGGTGGTACTGGGGGTACTGGTGGTGGTACTGGTGGTGGAAGTGATGGTGGTGGTATTGGGGGTACTGGTGGTGGTACTGGTGGTGGAAGTGATGGTGGTGGTACTAGTGGTACTGGTGGTGGTGCTGGTGGGACTGGTGCTGGTGGTACTGGTGCTGGTGGTACTGGTGGTGGTGGTACTGGTAGTGGTACTGGTGGTGATAGTACTGGTGATGGTAGCACTGGTGGTGGTGGTACTGGTGGTGGTGGTACTAGTGGTGGTGATGGCACTGGTGGTGGTGGTACTGGTACTGGTGGTGGTGGTGGTGGTACTGCTGGTAGTACTGGTGGTGGTACTGGTGGTGGTACTGGTGGTGGTGGTGGTGGTACTGGTGGTGGTGGTACTGTTGGTGGTACTGGTGGTGGTACTGGTGGTGGTGGTGGTACGGGTGGTGGTGGTACTGGTGGTGGTGGTACTGGTGGTGGTGGTACTGGTGGTGGTACTGGTGGTGGTACTGGTGGTGGTACTGGCGGTGGTACTGGTGGTATTGGTGGTGGTGGTACTGGTGGTGGAGGTGGTGATGGTGGTACTGGGGGTACTGGTGGTGGAAGTGATGGTGGTGGTGGTACTGGTGGTGGTGGTACTGGTGATGGTGATACTGGTGGTGGTGGTACTGGTGGTGGTGGTACTGTTGGTGGTGGTGGTACTGGTGGTGGTGGTACTGTTGGTTGTGATGGTACCGGTGGTGGTGGTACTGGTGGTGGTGGTGGTGGTACTGGTCCTGGTGGTACTGGTGGTGGCGGTGGTACTGGTGGTGGTGGTACTGGTGGTGGTGGTACTGGTGGTGGTGGTACTGGTACTGGTGGTGGTCGTGGTACTGGTGGTGGTACTGGGGGTACTGGTGGTGGTACTGGTGGTGGAAGTGATGGTGGTGGTATTTGGGGTACTGGTGGTGGTACTGGTGGTGGAAGTGATGGTGGTGGTACTAGTGGTACTGGTGGTGGTGCTGGTGGGACTGGTGCTGGTGGTACTGGTGCTGGTGGTACTGGTGGTGGTGGTGGTACTGGTACTGGCGGTGGTACTGGTGGTGGTGGTACTGGTAGTGGTACTGGTGGTGATAGTACTGGTGATGGTAGCACTGGTGGTGGTGGTACTGGTGGTGGTGGTACTAGTGGTGGTGATGGCACTGGTGGTGGTGGTACTGGTACTGGTGGTGGTGGTGGTGGTACTGCTGGTAGTACTGGTGGTGGTACTCGTGGTGGTGGTGGTACTGGTGGTGGTGGTGGTGGTACTGGTGGTGGTGGTACTGTTGGTGGTACTGGTGGTGGTGGTGGTACGGGTGGTGGTGGTACTGGTGGTGGTGGTACTGGTGGTGGTGGTACTGGTGGTGGTACTGGTGGTGGTACTGGTGGTGGTACTGGTGGTATTGGTGGTGGTGGTACTGGTGGTGGAGGTGGTGATGGTGGTACTGGGGGTACTGGTGGTGGAAGTGGTGGTGGTGGTACTGGTGGTGGTGGTAGTACTGGTTGGTACTGGTGATGGTGGTACTGGCGGTGATACTGGTGGTGATACTGGTGGTGGTGGTACTGGTACTGGCGGTGGTACTGGTGGTGTTAGTACTGTTGATGGTAGTACTGGTGGTGGGGGTACCGGTGGTGGTAGGTGGTGGTACTGGTGGTGGTGATGGCACTGGTGGTGGTGGTGGTACTGGTGGTACTGGTGGTGGTGGTACTAGTACTGGTGGTGGTCCTGGTACTGGTGGTGGTGATGGCACTGGTGGTACTGGTGGTGGTACTGGTCGTGGTGGTACTGGTGGTGGTACTGCTGGTGGTGGTGTTGGTACTGTTGGTGGTGGTGGTACTGGTGGTGGTGGTACTGGTGGTACTGGTACTGGTGGTGGTGATACTGGTGGTACTGGTGGTGGTGGTGGTACTGGTAGTGGTACTGGTGGTGTTAGTACTGGTGATGGTAGTACTGGTGATGGTGGTACCGGTGGTGGTAGGTGGTGGTACTGGTGGTGGTGATGGCACTGGTGGTGGTGGTGGTATTGGTGGTACTGGTGGTGGTGGTGGTACTAGTACTGGTGGTGGTACTGGTGGTGGTGATGGTACTGGTGGTGGTGGTGGTGGTACTGGCGGTGGTATTGGTGGTGGTGGTGGTGGTACTGGTGGTGGTACTGGTGGTACTGGTGGTACTGGTACTTGTGGTACTGGTGGTGGTACTGGTGGTACTGGTGGTGGTGGTGGTACTTGTGGTGGTGGTACTTGTGGTGGTGGTACTGGTGATAGTGGTGGTGGTACTGGTGGTACTGGTACTGGTGGTGGTGGTACTGGTGGTGGTACTGGGGGTACTGCTGGTAGTACTGGTGGTGGTAGTGGTGGTACTGGTGGTGGTGGTACTGGTGGTGGTACTGGTGGTGGTACTGGTGGTGGTGGTATTGGTGGTGGTGGTACTGGTGGTGGTGGTACTGGTGGTGGTGGTGGCACTGATGGTGGTGGTACTGGTTGTGGTGGTACTGGTACTGGTGGTGGTACTGGTGGTGGTGGTACTGGTGGTGGTGGTACTGGTGGTACTGGTGGTGGTACTGGTGGTGGTACTGGTGGTGGTGGTACTGGTGGTGTTGGTGGTACGGGTGGTGGTGGTACTGGTGGTGGTGGTGGTACTGGTGGTACTGGTGGTACTGGTGGTGGTACTGGTGGTACTGGTGGTGGTACTGGTGGTGGTGGTGGTACTGGTGGTGGTACTGGTGGTGGTGGTACTGTTGGTACTGGTGGTACTGGTGGTGGTGGTACTGTTGGTGGTACTGGTACTGGTGGTGGTACTGATGGTGGTACTGGTGGAACTGGTACTGGTGGTACTGGTGGTACTGGTGGTGGTGGTAGTGGTACAGGTGGTGGTGGTATTGGTGGTGGTACTGGTGGTACTGGTGGTGGTGGTGGTACTGGTGGTACTGGTGGTGGTACTGGTGGTGGGGTACTGGTTGTGGTGGTGGTACTGGTGGTGGTGGTGCTACTGGTGGTGGTGGTGCTACTGGTGGTGGTGGTGCTGTTGGTACTGGTGGTGGTGGTACTGGTGATGGTGGTATTGGTGGCGGTGGTGGTACTGGTACTGGTGGTGGTGGTACTGTTAGTGGCACTGGTGGTGTTAGTACTGGTGATGGTAGTACTGGTGGTAGTGGTACTGGTGGTGGTGGTACTGGTGGTGGTACTGGTGGTGGTGGTACTGGTGGTGGTACTGGTGGTGGTGGTGGTGGTACTGGTGGTGCTACTGGTGGTGGTACTGGTGGTGGTAGTGGTGGTGGTGGTGGTGATGGTGGGATTGGTGGCGGTACTGGTGGTAGTACTGGTGGTGGTGGTACTGGTGGTGGTGGTGGTACTGGTGGTGTTACTGGTGGTACTGGTGGTGGTGGTACTGGTGGTGGTGGTACTGGTGGTGGTGGTGGCACTGATGGTGGTGGTACTGGTGGTACTGGTGGTGGTGCTGGTGGTGGTGGTACTGGTGGTTGGTGGTATTGGTGGTGGTACTGGTGGTGGTACTGGTGGTGGTGGTACTGGTGGTGTTGGTGGTACGGGTGGTGGTGGTACTGGTGGTGGTACTGGTGGTACTGGTGGTGGTACTGGTGGTACTGGTGGTGGTACTGGTGGTGGTGGTGGTACTGGTGGTGGTACTGGTGGTGGTGGTACTGTTGGTACTGGTGGTACTGGTGGTGGTGGTACTGTTGGTGGTACTGGTACTGGTGGTGGTACTGATGGTGGTACTGGTGGAACTGGTACTGGTGGTGGTGGTGGTACTGGTGGTACTGGTGGTGGTACTGGTGGTGGGGTACTGGTTGTGGTGGTGGTACTGGTGGTGGTGGTGCTACTGGTGGTGGTGGTGCTACTGGTGGTGGTGGTGCTGTTGGTACTGGTGGTGGTGGTACTGGTGATGGTGGTATTGGTGGCGGTGGTGGTACTGGTACTGGTGGTGGTGGTGGTACTGTTAGTGGTACTGGTGGTGTTAGTACTGGTGATGGTAGTACTGGTGGTAGTGGTACTGGTGGTGGTGGTACTGGTGGTGGTACTGGTGGTGGTGGTACTGGTGGTGGTACTGGTGGTGGTACTGGTGGTGGTACTGGTGGTGGTAGTGGTGGTGGTGGTGGTGGGATTGGTGGTGGTACTGGTGGTAGTACTGGTGGTGGTGGTACTGGTGGTGGTGGTGGTACTGGTGGTGTTACTGGTGGTACTGGTGGTGGTGATACTGGTGGTGGTGGTACTGGTGGTACTGGTGGCGGTGGTACTGATGGTGGTACTGGTGGAACTGGTGGTGGTACTGGTGGTGGTACTGGTGGTGGTGGTACTGGTGGTGGTACTGGTGGTACTGGTGATACTGGTGGTGGTGTTGGTGGTACTGGTGGTGGTGGTACTGGTGGTGGTACAGGTGGTGGTGGTGGTACTGGTGGTGGTGGTACTGGTAGTGGTGGTGGTACTGGTAGTGGTGGTGGTACTGGTAGTGGTGGTAGTGGTGGTGGTACTGGTGGTGGTGGTACTGGTAGTTGTGGTGGTGGTGGTACTGGTGGTGGTGGTACTGGTAGTGGTGGTGGTGGTACTGGTGGTGGTCGTACTGGTGGTACTGGTGGTACTGGTGGTGGTGGTGGTGGTATTGGTGGTGGTGGTATTGGTGGCGGTACTGATGGTATTGGTGGTGGTACTGGTGGTATTGTACTGGTGGTGGTACTGGTACTGGTGGTATTGGTGGTGGTGGTACTGGTGGTACTGGTGGTGGTGGTAGTGGTACAGGTGGTGGTGGTATTGGTGGTGGTACTGGTGGTACTGGTGGTACTGGCACTGGTGGTGGTGTTGGTACTGGTACTGGTGATGGTACTGGTGGTGGTACTGGTGGTGGTGGTACTTATTGTGGTACTGGTTGTGGTACTGGTGGTGGTGGTGGTGGTACTGGTGGTAGTAATGGTACTGCAGGTGGTGGTGGTACTGGTACTGGTGGTGGTACTGGTGGTGGTGCTGGTGGTGGTGGTACTGGTGGTGGTACTGGTGGTGGTGGTACTGGTGGTGGTTGTGGTACTGGTGGTACTTGTGGTGGTGGTACTGGTGGTGGTGGTACTGGTGGTACTGGTACTGGTGGTGGTGGTAGTGGTACAGGTGGTGGTGGTATTGGTGGTGGTGGTACTGGTGGCGGTGGTACTGGTGGTACTGGTGGTACTGGCACTGGTGGTGGTGTTGGTACTGGTGATGGTACTGGTGGTGGTACTGGTACTGCTGGTGGTACTGGTGGTGGTGGTACTTATTGTGGTACTGGTGGTGGTACTGGTGGTGGTGATACTGGTGGTGGTGGTGGTACTGGTGGTACTGGTACTGGTGGTGGTACTGGTGGTGGTGCTGGTGGTGGTGGTACTGGTGGTGGTACTGGTGGTGGTGGTACTGGTGGTGGTTGTGGTACTGGTGGTACTTGTGGTGGTGGTACTGGTGGTGGTGGTACTGGTACAGGTGGTGGTGGTGGTACTGGTGGTGGTGGTACCGGACAGTGCAATCCCCGCTGAGCTTCAGGGGTGATCTGCTCCTGACTTCGCTGCCGAAGCCTGAGTAATCGTCGTGGCCCCGGCCCTGGTTGCATCTGAGACGCCCCGAGCGACACCGAAACTGACCGGACGCTTCGAGGCAGGCATGGTGATTGCGTGCGGGGCCCTGGGGGGACAGCTGCGGCCAGGGAGATTGCACAGTGTTTTGTGGACACCCGCTGTGCCCCGCAAGAGCCTCGGACGTGATGTTTGCCCCGACGCCGATCGCGGCACCTTCCGGGATTCAGGGCCCTGCGCCATACCCTCTTGACTGCACAGGCGTTCTATCATCAGAGCGGGGAGGGCAAAAGAGGGTCTCTGGAGCCCCCGGCTTCCTGTCGCATAGTGCTGGGAATAGTAATTACCTGGGAACCGCCGGCAACACCCAGGACAGGCCGGTGCAGTCAATACCCCCTACAGCAGTGAGGGACATTCATACCAGCCTGACTGTCCCTAAGATGGCCACCACGAGTGGGCATTCCACAAAAGCACTCTTTTCTCCCCTTGTTGGTGAGGGATCCAGCATTTGTTCTCCGGGGCTACAGGGACCTCTCCGAGAGTGACCACAGCGGTAAGGGAGACACACTCAGTAGAG
The DNA here is from genome assembly GCA_963921515.1 of Calotriton arnoldi. Lineage (NCBI taxonomy): Eukaryota > Metazoa > Chordata > Amphibia > Caudata > Salamandridae > Calotriton > Calotriton arnoldi. The sequence continues at coordinate 2,956,677 of CAWUFW010000680.1, forward strand.
AATTGGGAGTGGTCCCCCTACCACTGGGATCCTGCACAAATGCCCAACACTCACTACTGCTGCTGGAAATGGGGAAGATCTGCAGACTTTGGAACTGTCCCTTCCACCTCTCCTCTCACCACTCTTGACCTGGGGGCGAGCTGGAGGACGAGGCGGACGGCGCTCCCCAGTAACACCGGGACCGGTGCTTTTGATGGAACTATAACGATGCCCCCTGGGCAGAAACCATAACTGTCTGTCTTTACCGTGGAGCCCGAGCAACCTTGGCCGATGCCAGGTGGAGCTGTCCTATTCAGCTATAGAGGAGTTTGGCTCTGGTTTACCCCCTCGGCCTTCACCTACCCAGCCTGACATCGGACATTGTTTTCTTCGTCTCCCCGTTGTGTTTCTTTTCCCTCTCCCGCCTCCTCCCTCTGTGACTTTTTGACTGCCTCCCCTTTTCCAGCCCTTCGTGAATCCATGGAGTCTGCTACCTTTTATTGTTTTTTGCTTGATTTTGTTTATCCCGTCACTCGGGGATAAAGCTATTGGCTTCTGTAGGTCCTCCCTCTTGGCGGTTTCAACCTATCCTCTTTTCCGCTGGACTGCTCCTTGTTCGCCTGATTGACCTTCTCTTCTAGTCTACCCCCCCGTTGGTCTCCCTCACCCCTCCCTTCGTATACTTTCACCGATACTCAGGTCGGTTTTTTCTGTCTCTCACTTTGACCGCTTTGTTCCCCCTGAAGTACTTATCCCCTTTGCCGGTCTGCCTGACTCTATCTGCACTCCTTAACCCTGTTTACCATTCCTCCTCTATCTTTGATTCCCCACAAGACGTACGTCTTGTCATGCTACGCGCTAATAACTCATATTATTGTGTAATCTCATGTTTTTTCTCCTAGGTCTATACTTGGCTCCTGTAACTGATGTAATTATGTAACCTGTAACTCGCTGATCCTCATGTAAAGCGCTCTGATACCTCCGGGTCTAGCCAGCGCTATATGAAACTTTGCAAATAAAATAAATAAATAAATACTGGTGGTGGTACTGGTACTGGTGGTGGTGGTGGTACTGGTGGTGGTGGTACTGGTGGTGGTGGTGGTACTGATGGTGATGGTACTGGTGGTGATGGTACTGGTGGTAGTGGTGGTACTGGTGGTGGTGGTACTGGTAGTGGTGGTGGTACTGGTAGTGGTGGTAGTGGTGGTGGTACTGGTAGTGGTGGTAGTGGTGGTGGTACTGGTGGTGGTGGTACTGGTAATGGTGGTACTGGTAGTGGTGGTACTGGTAGTACTGGTAGTGGTGGTGGTACTGGTAGTGGTGGTGGTACTGGTGGTGGTGGTACTGGTATTAGTGGTGGTGGTACTGGTACTGGTGGTAGTGGTACTGGTGGTGGTGGTACTGATGGTGGTGGTACTGGTGGTGGTGGTACTGATGGTGATGGTACTGGTGGTGGTGGTACTGGTGGTGGTGGTACTGATGGTGATGGTACTGGTGGTGGTGGTACTGGTGGTAGTGGTGGTACTGGTTGTGGTAGTGATGGTGGTGGTAGTACTGGTAGTGGTGGTGGTGGTACTGGTAGTGGTGATAGTGGTGGTGGTACTGGTAGTGGTGATACTGGTGGCACTGGTGGTACTGGTGTTACTGGTACTGGTGGTAGTGGTACTGGTGGTACTGGTACTGGTGGTGGTGGTATTGGTGTTGGTGGTATTGGTGGTACTGGTGGTATTGGTGGTACTGTACTGGTGGTGGTACTGGTGGTATTGGTGGTGGTATTGGTGGTGGTGTTACTGGTGGTACTGGTACTGGTGGTACCGGTGGTAGTGGTACTGCTGGTGGTGGTATTGGTCATGGTGGTGGTGGTACTGGTGGTACTGGTACTGGTGGTACTGGTACTGGTGGTACTAGTGGTGGTGTTGGTACTGGTGGTGGTACTGGTACTGGTGGTGGTACTGGTGGTACTGGTGGTGGTGATAAAGGTGGTGGTGGTGGTAGTGGTGGTGGTGGTACTGGTGGTACTGGTACTGCTGTTGGTGGTGGTACTGGCGGTGGTACGAGTACTGATGGTGGTGGTGGTACTGGTGGTGGTGGTGGTACTGGTAGTGGTACTGGTGGTGGTACTGGTGGTGGTGGTACTGGTGGTGGTGGTAGTGGTGGTATTGGTGGCGGTACTGATGGTATTGGTGGAGGTACTGGTGGTATTGGTGGTGGTACTGGTGGTACTGGTACTGGTGGTACTGGTACTGGTGGTACTAGTGGTGGTGTTGGTACTGGTGGTGGTACTGGTGGTGGTACTGGTGGTGGTGATAAAGGTGGTGGTGGTGGTAGTGGTGGTGGTGGTGGTACTGGTGGTACTGGTACTGCTGTTGGTGGTGGTACTGGCGGTGGTACGAGTACTGATGGTGGTGGTGGTACTGGTGGTGGTGGTGGTACTGGTAGTGGTACTGGTGGTGGTGGTACTGGTGGTGGTGGTAGTGGTGGTATTGGTGGCGGTACTGATGGTATTGGTGGAGGTACTGGTGGTATTGGTGGTGGTACTGGTGGTGGTCTCGTCTGAACAAAGGTGCATGGCCGCTATTAAAGTGAAAGCGCAGAATGGAGCGCTTTTACAAATCAAAGCATTTGTTTCTCAAGTCGACAAACAAATGCTTTTTTTTTATAAAAGCGCCCATTCCGTGCTTTCACTTTAATAGCAAAAACAACAATTGATTGACAGAATGCAGAACAATGTCATACATTCACCCCAGTACAAAGATCTGGGCCTAAATCCATCGTTTTTTTGCTCACCATGCCATTCCAGTTTGGACCCAGCCATATGCAAATCAGTCTTGACCCTGCGCCCAACGGGAACAGTCCAGCCCGAACTGCCAGGCCAGGTCCTCCCTGGACTGGAAACAAGTATCCTAGGACCGGTTTCGGGCTTTCAGCCCTCATCAGCCAGGATAGCTTGACTCCAGTGGCATGGAGAGCACGGGACCCACGTCTGGGCATACCCGTCCCACTCGGGGTGACAAATGCAAAAACAACAATTGATGGACAGAATGCAGAACCATGTCATACATTCACCCCAGTACAAAGATCTGGGCCTAAAACCATCGTTTTTTTGCTCACCATGCCATTCCAGTTTGGACCCAGCCATATGCAAATCAGTCTTGACCCTGCGCCCAATGAGAACAGTCCAGCCCGAACTGCCAGGCCAGGTCCTCCCTGGACTGGAAACAAGCATCCTAGGACCGGTTTCGGGCTTTCAGCCCTCATCAACCAGGATAGCTTGACTCCAGTGGCATGGAGAGCACGGAACCCACGTGTGGGCATACCCGTCCCACTCAGGGTGACAAATGCAAAAACAATTGATGGACAGAATGCAGAACAATGTCATACATTCACCCCAGTACAAAGATCTGGGCCTAAATCCATCGTTTTTTTGCTCACCATGCCATTCCAGTTTGGACCCAGCCATATGCAAATCAGTCTTGACTCTGCGCCCAATGGGAACAGTCCAGCCCAAACTGCCAGGCCAGGTCCTCCCTGGACTGGAAACAAGCATCCTAGGCCAGTTTCGGGCTTTCAGCCCTCATCAGCCAGGATAGCTTGACTCCAGTGGCATGGAGAGCACAGGACCCACGTCTGGGCATACCCGTCCCACTTGGGGTGACAAATGCAAAAACAACAATTGATGGACAGAATGCAGAACAATGTCATACATTCACCCCAGTACAAAGATCTGGGCCTAAATCCATCGTTTTTTTGCTCACCATGCCATTCCAGTTTGGACCCAGCCATATGCAAATCAGTCTTGACCCTGCGCCCAATGGGAACAGTCCAGCCCGAACTGCCAGGCCAGGTCCTCCCTGGACTGGAAACAAGCATCCTAGGACTGGTTTCGGGCTTTCAGCCCTCATCAGCCAGGATAGCTTGACTCCAGTGGCATGGAGAGCACAGGACCCACGTCTGGGCATACCCGTCCCACTCGGGGTGACAAATGTAAAAACAACAATTGATGGACAGAATACAGAACAATGTCATACATTCACCCCAGTACAAAGATCTGGGCCTAATTCCATCGTTTTTTTGCTCACCATGCCATTCCAGTTTGGACCCAGCCATATGCAAATCAGTCTTGACCCTACGCCCACTGGATTCAAGCTAGCCTGGCTGATGAGGGCTGTTAGCCCGAAACAGGTCCCAGGATGCTTGTTTCCGGTCCAGGGAAGACATGGCTTGGCAGTTCGGGCTGGACTGTTCCCATGAGGCACAGGATCAAGACTGATTTGCATATAGCTGTGTCTGAACTGGGGTGGCGAAGTGAGCTAAAGAACGATGATGGATTCAACCCAGATCTGTGACTGGGGGTGAGTGTCTGAAAAGTTTCAGCGCTCCGTCCATCATCTCCTTGTGTTTGCTTTGTTCAATTTAATAGCGGCCCCGCACCTTTGTTTAGACGAGCCCAGTCTAAAGAAAGTAGCGTGCCACCATGAAAGATAAAGTGCGGAATTGGGCGCTTGTTTAAAAAACAAAACAAAGTAGTCCATAAATAACTACATAAAGGCCTACAGTGTAATGAAACTGCAGTTGGCCGGTGCTCCTGGCTTCCAAACGGAAGTGATGTATCTGGAGCACCGGCCAACAAGGAGCCAGTAAACAACAAGCATTTGCAATGCAATAGGTCTCGCAGTTGTGAGAGTTTGAGCTATTGGCATTGTAAATGGCAATGCCTTTATTTACGTGTTGGTTTTTAAAACACAAGTAAAAGGCATTGTCATTTACAATGCCAATAGCTTAAACTCTCGCAAATGCGAGACCTATTGCATTGCAAATGCTTGTTAACTCTTGGATGGATGAAAGGTTGAGTTTGTCATATAGCTATTAATACTTATAACCAACGAGTCAGTAGTGAGTGCTTAGCTTGGCAAACCATAAGAGGCCATGATGGATAAAGGCTGGTGGAGGCTCCTGATGCTGCGGTGACAGAGGCTGGAGCTGGCCTCTTCACCGGGAAGCAGGAGGTGTTCCTGATGAAGAATATGTACACGACCCATAATGTCTATGCAAGCTTCACGCCTACACACTGAGCAAGTGCAGTGTGATTTGTAAGTCACCCTTCTCACATTGCATTGGGGCGGGGTCACTCACACCCATGTATGTAGCCCTGGCTAAGGAGGTTCCTGATACCAGCTGAAAGGGAATCACATACAGGGTCTCGACCACTGCGGAGCGAACAACAGTGGGAGAGGAGACAGTGGCCGGTCCGCGTGGGGACTGAGGCAGCGTGGAACTCATGCCACAGTGGAAGAGAAGGTGGGCCTAATGGAAGACACATGCCCCTATAATTTCTGCCAACTAAGGGACACGTGCCAACCGCCAGCACTAGAGGCCGGCTCAGAGCTTTCCAAAAGTGGTGAACCGAGCTAGTGGGTGGTCTGTACATGCAGGTGTGTGGTAGCAGAGGCAGGAGCGGAGATGGAGTTAGAAAGGAATGGACTAAAGAGCTCTCCGCATCTATTATGAATGACACTTGGAGCTCCTGACCTTGAGCGCACGAGAGCGGAAGAAAAGGCAGGGGATGAAAGGAGCGCACGCGCCGCCAGGGGGCAGCACCAGGAGGTGTGGCGGAGGGCCGGACTCGAGTGGCCAATTAGGAGCTGAAGCACCAGGGGCGCCACTTATGCACAAAGCGCACTTTTGCTTGAATTATCCTCGATGAAGAGCGTGGAAGGAACTTGGTGAAGCCACTGCCTCAACACTTCAGGCATCGCAAGGGAGGGGCAGGCGGGAAGGGGCGGAATAATATGGTAATTGTAAAAGGGCCTTCTTCGTGTGTATCAGAGCTCCAGAGTTACTGAGTTTGCACTGTGTTTGGGAATGCATGCACGTACAGTCTTTTTTTTTTGTGGCATTACAGACAAACACATAAAAAATTTTTTTATGGTGGTTTGCCCAGAATCACAAGATGCACAAGCCTCTTCCCATGGTCTGCCGGCTGCGAGGGCACATGAGGACCCCTCTATGGTTTCTGAGATTTCTGCTTTTCCTTATGCAGTAGTCTGCCTTTTGGCAGATGTTTTTGTAAATTAAAAGAGCGGATAGGGAAATGTCTCCGAGTTCGGGCAAACAACAGAAAACATGCCTGACACGAAGCGTGCTGTAAAGATAACCCCGGGAGCAGGCGCGGCCGCGTAAGTTAATTAGCCCGCGAGTGGTGCGCGCGCGCTGGGGAGAGCAGTCTGCTCTTTTTGGAAGCACATACTCGTGCTTGTGGCGCGCCCCTGCGCGCTCCCGCAAGGTGTATGCCGCCACAAGCACGAGTATGTGCTTCGAAAAAGAGCTAAACGACGGCTAAAGGTCTCCTAAGCAGCGCATGCGCGCTGCGTCCTAAGCAGCGCATGCGCGCTGCGTAGGCGAGACCTAAAAACGATGGAGCTATGAACCAATAGCAGGCAACAGCTGAAATTACACTCTGTAGAGAGTTTACAGGTCTTGCAGACAGTGCATGCACGCTGATCCTCGACCTAAAAAAGGCCTACTGCACACACGCACGCAGGCAGCTCACATAAAACAAAAACAGGCCTACTAAACACACACACACACACACACACATGCAGTCCACATAGAACAAAAAAAGGACTGCACACACACCCACACGCACACACACTCTAGTAGTTTAATGGTTATCTTACTATTTCTGCCCCTTAAAGAACAGACGTGGCTGCTGCTATCTCTTGAAACAGGTAGTTATGAACACTCTCCTCATATGGAGATAAAAAGGCTTTTTCCCAGCTGTTTAATTTCCATTTCCATGGTGAAAACAAGGGAGACGGAGAAGAAAGAGTGGGGGAAGCAGTGGAGCAGCCGAACTGTTATGTTTCTAAGTGAAAAAACACAACAATTTGACAGAGCAGCTAAATTCTCCCCCAGGGATCTTTTTTATTCAAGGAGATTATATCTGCGTTATGAAAATGAACAACATGTTGTAGTTGATTAGAATTCTTATGTGGGATTTATGAAATGCGCACTGCCCCAGGATCTGATATTCCAATTTTCAGTAGCTAGTGATAAATTCCAGCGGGGTCATAATAAAGAGTTAGGGTAGAATGCCATCAGGTCTCAGCATGACTAAATGTCTAGCCAATCCTTCTGATCATATGTAGTTTCATTTTTATCACCAAATAGTTTGGAAGGGCGACACAGACAGAAACAAGCACTGCCAAAGCCAGCCAGTCTCGCTTTGCAAATGCATATTTGCTTTGATAATGTTAGTAAAGTGGGGTGCAACCGCAATAAGATGGGCGCTAGACGAGGATTGAATTATAATGGTTCAAGGAACTACAAATACACATTGCCATCATCACAGTGTATGAAGTGAGGAAACATCTTATCGGCGTGCTGCTGCCAGGGATCGAGATTGGTCTCTTCACCAAAGGGATGATCTTATGACTCCACCTAGCTGGTAGTCACCACAACGGTCTGCTGTGCACCACACTTGTGGAGTGTTATCATGGGCTAGGAATGCATGTTGGCTGCAGATGGGAGAAGATGCCAACCTGGGCAGCAGGGGTCTTCAATATCCTGGTACCTGTGATATTCGCCTAGCAAAATAAGCCAAAACTTTAGCTGCCCCAGTGGCAGACAACATGCCTATTACATTGGCAGTCCTATCGGACTGTGCTGAAAATTGTGGATACCCATTTGTGAAACACTAATCCACAATTGTATCCACTGCACAGTCATGCTAGCATTTTATGATGAAATTTCACAGAATTTGGGTTGTGTCAATTTATTTATTTATTTGTATAGCGCCTGAATCGACCCCCGAAGGGGTATCTCTGCGCTTTGGGCGGGCAGCATGGGTGGAATGCGGCTTTAATTAAATTGATCAAACTGTTAGCGCTTCTGGAGATATGCTGCTTGGGATCAAAGAAAGGGTAGACCTATAAAATAGACAGAAAGGGACAAAAGAGGTTTCTGCCAAACACCCATGTCTAGTGGACAAACGTGGGAAAATAGAGAAATAAGTCAAGTTATTTCACAGACCCTTTTTGAAAGTGGAAGAAATGCCATCTGGCATCTCAAAGAGGATGAATTGAATTTATATTGGAACCCAATCTGGGGAAAGGGGAATGAGGCAAGAGAGGGAAACAGAGACACTGGATATCAGCACATTGACTGGATGCACAGCTGGGCTTGGTCTGCATTGCAGGAGCCATGATATTTAATGAGAAGAGAAGACATTCAGCATGGCTCTGAAATTGACTTCAGCATCTAATTTTTGATATTGTATATGATGTACCTACTAGAACCCTTATCTATTTCCAACTCTGTAGTCTGGAATTAGACTCAATATTTCTTCTGAGCTAAAATGTAAGAAAAGTAGATATGATAACTGAGCAACACTCTGAATTATTATACATTATTTGTTAAAGAAAATGACCTTCATTATTATGTGATTCTGTGGGTTTGATTACTTTCAATTTAACAGCTTGACAACTGCAATATGAAAAGCATTCATCAATATCAAGTAGTTACCTATACACCCAGCAATCATTTACTTGTTCTAATTAATACCATAATACCATACTTGTTCTAAGAACAATAATATGTCTATATAATCATGATTCCACCAACTTCTCATGTAGAAACATCTCAGTAAATATTGAGTTCTACATCCTAATGGTCGACTCCGCAAGGAAATAGGCTAAACAGTGAGTCCCGGCTGCAGGCTACGTATCACAATTGCCTAGTAAGGATGTTATGAACCACGAGGAACTTATACTCTAGGCATTTGCATCTGCATCCACAGCCCAGGCCTCTTCCCGTGAGTCAAACTGTATGGGAGCGAATAATATGAACAAAGGAACATTTAATGGAAGGATTTTCTATAGTGATAGTGGGATAGGTTAAGACATAGCAAAACCAAAGGGGATGATGGATGGAGTGTTGAACATTACAAGCACTCACCCCCAGTCAACTGATCTGGGTTTAATCCATCATCATTCTTTAGCTCACTCCGCCACCCCAGTTCAGACATGGCCATATGCAAATCAGTCTGACCCTCATGGGAACAGTCCAGCCCGAACTGCCAAGCCATGTCTTCCCTGGACCGGAAACAAGCATCCTGGGACCGGTTTCTGGCTTACAGCCGTCATCAGCCAGGCTATCTTGAATCCAGTGGCAAAGTGAGCAAGGGACCCACGTCTGGGCATACCTCGTCAGTACCTGGGCGATAGGTACAAGGATTCAACACAAGACAGTTTGAGTATTGTTTATATGAATCAAGAGCTCAAACTGAAGCCACTGGACAAAGAGAATATCGATTCCCTAAAAAACGAAATCATACATTGGATTAGGCACACTCTTCAATGCTATTCTCTAATATAAGAAGACATTATTGCAGCTAATTGATGTAAGCTACCCAATTTCAGCCATTATTACGTTATGTTGTCTCTCGTGAACAAGAATAGCAGACCACTCCCCAGAATGGTTATCTCATTCAAATCAAATATAATCCACTGCCTACCCACCTACATCCTATCCACTTACAGTCCAATTCTGTTCCATTACTTCAACACATTTCAAGTAGACCACATACATCCAGAAATCATAACTTAGACCTTTTTGATATTGATTGACTCTTAATGGAACCATCCAATCAGGCTGACACGGACTAACTCAGCGGATCGGTTTTGAATAACAGCACAATTGATTTGTCCCACACAACTTTGCTGAGGGATCCTGTTGACAGGAGAGTGGTGGGGAGTGTTGAATGCACAGTATCTCCTGGGCTTTCAAATAATCCACAAATCGGCGTAACTATTGCAGCACAAGTTGCCCTAGATCAGATTAATTCTCCCCGTCAACTAAAGTTACTCTCTTGGAATGTATCCGAACTTAAATTGAAGATGTATGATTCATACATCCAGCCTGGGTCTTGAAACGCGTTGGCATTTTCAAGAGGCATTTAGAGAGGCATTTAGTTAAATCTAAATGTGTTGAGTGTCGGATGTATTAAAGATTAATTCATTATTTTCAACACTTTTGTGATATTCTTGCTGAAACAATAAGTTTAGTCCATAAAATTGGACATTTTACGCAATCACCGTTGTGTTTTTTCACAGATGATGCAAGATTTAAATGTTTTTTGCATTTGATTTATTGCAAGCCTTAAATGTTTTTTGCATTTGATTTATGTTTTGTCGCTTGTTGTAATTTGTTGCAAATAATTCTCACTTTGGTGTATGTCCAAATTGTTTTTGATTGTGCATTGTGTTATTTATATGTGAAGGTTTCTGTGTCAATTTGAGAAATATGTGTTTCTTTTTCAGTCTTTTGAAAAAATTGTTTTGAATCAATTTAAAGACTATTTAATAAAAATTCTACTTGGACAGATAAAAGAATAGTCTGCCCGTTACTCCATAAATAGTAGGAGTGTAGGTTAGTACGGAGCCAGGTGTTTATGTTGTGTTTTAAACTTTCTAAAAGTGGCATTTTCAGAATACTAACTTAAAATCCAACTTTACAGTTAAAGTGGATTTTAAATTACAATTAATTTGAATGTAAACAGCATCTCTTTATCTGCTTCCTATCCATTGTTATCACTTACTAGATATATTAAGGTAACCCAGTGTTAGTCAATGGGAGAGATGGGCCTTACATCAGTGAAAAACGAGTTGGGGAGTTTTCCACTGCTTGGACACAAGAGACTTCAGTACTCATCTCCTACTTTTTAAATACAATGCACCCTGCCCTATAACCCTTTAGGGACTACCTCAGGGGTGACTTTTAAGTATTAAAAAAGAAGGTTTAGGTCTGGCAAAAGGTTTATTTTGACAGGCCGAAATGGCAGTTTAAAACTGTCCTACAGGCTGCAATGGCAGGCCTGAGACATGTTTTAAAAGGTTACTTTAGTAGATAGCACAATGAGTGCTGCAGGCCCAGTAGTAGCATTTAATTTACAGGCCCTGGGTACATGTAGTACTATTAACTAGGGACTTACAAGTAAATTAAATGTGCCAATTAGATGTAGGCAATTTTGACCAAGCACTTTTGCACTGGTTAGCAGTGGTAGAGTGCACAGAGTCATAAAACCAACAAAAAACGAATTCAGCAAAACAAGAGGGATGAAGGCAAAATGTTTGCCACGCCAAGGATATCAGGTCTAACACTACAAGTGTGTGAAAGTATTATGCCTGGATGCTGAAGGGCTTGAAAGGCCTCTACGGTTAGTTCACAGAATTATACAGGATGAAAAACACCCAGTGACAACCAAAATTCATTTCCCTCACAAAAGTGCCTTGAGTAGGAAGAAAAGGCAACGGCCAAGAGTTATGATCAGCAAGGGCAACACCTTGTAACAAAACACAGCTAATGATACAAGTACCCTGAGCTGACATTCTTTACTGTGTGCGAATTGCCATACGCCAGGTGCTACTAATTCATGTTTTCAGCAAAGGAGATGTGCTTGTAAGTGGCAGCACACCTCTGTACCTGTAGTGTTCTCGGACACGAGATGGAAGGTCAGAGAGAACTTTATTCCCCAGGACCTGTATTTTTTCAGGGCTCCAAAGTCCATTTATAAATTAGGAAGGAAGCCTGATGGCATTCAACATTCCTAAAACTGCTAGAAGACACCATCCACCTGAGCTGGGTGTTTTTTTTTCTTCTTTAAACTTGTTTTCAACCTTTAAGCAGGTGCTTTTGATATATGGCCTGGCATGATATTTTTTACCTATGCCACACAAAATCTTCTCACATGCCAGGCAGTGCTGCCAAATTTGAGAGATGAGAGTTGAGCAAGCCCAACTTTGCAATTAAAAAAAAAATGGGACAAAAGTAGGTAGACGCCAAAGACTGGCAGGTGCCCTCTAACAGCAGATCTGAAGATGAATTTCAGCATCTACCATAATTCCACCGCTGTGGGAATCAGCTACCGTGACCCACAGCAGTGTAGGCAACTGATGTGAGAGGAAGCATATACTTTACGACTGCTTAAGCCCTGGCATTGGTGCTGGCAATGGGTGGTGATGTCAGAAGTCCGCTGTGTGTCCCTCGTTGATAGGAGTGGACCTATTGTGAGATGTAGTCCTGGAGGAGGAGGAGCTGACAATATTGAGAGTCGAGAGCATGGTGAGCCCACTGTTCAAATTAAAGTCCATGCAGTGTGTGCTAAGTTGCCAGGGGTGGAAGTACTGGGATATGTGGTCCAGGAGGGGGCGGCAACGCTAATGAGTGCCGGGACCTTATGAGCCCACTGTTCAAACAGTAGTCCTGTACATGGCTTTGTAAAGCTGGGCTGCCACACCCTTCTCTTCTGGAGAGCTTTGTAATTGTTCCCAATGAGTGTTAAGTTTTTGTTAACATCAGAGCTGAGCCCGAAATGTGTACCCATTTTGTGGGTGAACGTGGCTACAACCCTCTCCGTGCATGCTACACATTAAACAATGGTGTGGACCAGAGATTGTAGTGCAGGGGAACAGACCTTTTATAAGTAACAGCTTCATTGTGGCTGGGACATGCATGAAGGACGCATGTCGTGTGTATGTGGTTGTGTGGTTTAAGTGTACTTGGTGAGTGGGGAGATCTTTAGGATCCCATGTGAGTACTGCACAGAATGGTGATTCTCTTGGGGTTGAGCTGTTGTTGTCCATCTGATACTTGCCAATCAGCACATACACTCCCCCTAAAATTATTTTCCTGATGGATGAGGGCAGTTTGCATCCAATTCCCTTCCTTTGTCCCAGGGTAAGTTTTCCCTGCCTAGAAGAAACATGTCCATCCCTCATTTCTGTGTTGTGCTCATCTCCCTTGGCAAAGGGGGCAGAGGCCAACCTTCAACCGCAGCTGAATGCACATCATACCTGAACCAATCTGAACTGGTATGACTGTAGACATAGAGTACGGAAATCCAAAATACCTTAACAGCAACAGAAAGCTTCTGAACACAAGTAACATAGGGCAATACTGTCCACCACTTGTGCACTTACAAATCATCTGTTTCCTACATTAGACTTATCTTACGTTGAAGGGAAACTCTGGTGGTCCAAATATCACTCTTGACTGTCCAGTCATATCCTGTTTCGTCGTCATCGCTTTGATTCTTGCCATTCTAATTATTGATTCTCTGGCTATTGACATCTAAATTGCACAACATCAAGCTAAGCCCTATGAAATTTCATTTGTTAGTCACTGGCTATCTGCATTTGTCTAATCTTTATAAGGATGTCCATACCGCTCATTCTTAACAACTGCCCCTTGAAAAAGTGGCCTTTTGCAGTGAAACACGTGTTGCCTGCATGGAATTATACATATTATTATTCTAGTAGCATTTATAAAATAGCACAGAATGAACTAATAAACATATATGTGACTGACTTTAAGAAGACAATAAATTGAATGATCAGTATACTACATGGACTGTTGTGAGGCATCCTGTGTGTTGGTATTGGGGCCGCCATATACTTTCAGGGAACAAGTCAAAGATGGACTCAAGTGGGCGGAGTCCCTCCACTATTTTTAGAGGAGGGACCCCTCTCCATGGCCTTATGAGGATGAGGGGTTGTCTGTGGTGTTTCTTTGTCCCATCATTCATATTTCTGAACAGAGTATGGCCTCACATACGCTTGTAGCGTGACTTCAGTGTGGTTTGAGCTCTCGATCCTACTGTCAGCATCCTCCCTCCATGAGAATGGCCACGGAAAGGGTTGCCGCTGGCAGCATCCTCTCTCCATGACAATGGCCCAGGAGAGGATTCCCACTGCCAGCCTCGTCTCTCTATGGGAATGACCCAGGAGAGGGTTCCCACTGGCAGCATCCCCTCTCTAGAGAATGACCCAGGAGAGGGTTCCCGCTGGCAGCATCCTCGCTCCATGAGAATGGCCACGGAAAGGGTTCCCGCTGGCAGCATCCTCTCTCCATGACAATGGCCCAGGAGAGGATTCCCACTCCCAGCCTTCTCTCTCTATGGGAATGACCCAGGAGAGGGTTCCCACTGGCAGCATCCCCTCTCTAGAGGATGGCCCAGGAGAGGATTCCCACTCCCAGCCTTCTCTCTCTATGGGAATGACCCAGGAGAGGTTTCCCACTGGCAGCATCCCCTCTCTATGAGGATGGCCCAGGAGAGGGTTCCCACTGGCAGCATTCTCTCTCTATGAGAATGACCCGAGAAGGTTATCGTTGAATCTCTTTACTGCCCACCATGAACCCTTCCATGGCCTAATGAGGTGCGAATGCAGGGTATTAACGTTAGACAGTTAGCCCTTTTAAAAATATGCACCTAGCACAACTCATTTACTGTGTAAAATCAGTTGAAACATATAAATTACCAAGATTCACAACTCTGCTTAAAACCGTTGTAAATTTTTGCCACTGCTTAGCTAATTTACACATTAATTAACTGAAATTATACAAAATGTTCTTTTCACATTTTTATTAAACTACATTCATTTGCAGCAGCGGCTCCTCTGCAATGGCGTAGCAGCGTCGCTTCACTGGCTCAGAGCCACCATCTGAATAATATAACGATAATTTATTATCGTTTTATTTTTCACTTGCTGGCTGAGCCAGCGTGTGTAGGGAGTGGAGGGGTCGGGCCATGGGAGGGAGGAGTGGAGTGCACTTCTAAATGTGCATGTCGGTTTGGCCGGCCATCTTAGGCCGGCCAAACAGACATGCACAGTTAGGTTTCTCCAACCCAGCTGTATAGCACAGCTGGGTTAGAGAAACAACACAGACTCCCTGTGCCTGAGCAGAGCGTCAAACCAGCCCGCTCCGGCCAATCCCCGTGCTCACAGCGAGTATTTGATGCTGTCTCAGTGTCTGCTGGGAACAGAAAGAACGCCAAGGCGCGAAGCGAGAGGTGGCCGGCAGCTTCATGCAAGTCTTGTTTTTTTTTTATTATTAACCCCGCGCTCCTACGAGTCCTCTCCACTTCTAGTTTGCGTCAGCCGCCACTGTTAATTTGTTGCTTTTAGTAAACGCATTTGCAGTTGGTTGGGCACTTCAGAAAACAAACATCATGCACCATACAACATTTTAAATGGATCTCAGATAATTGCTTTTAATTTCATGTGTCATCCCTGATACACTTCATTAGCTTCAAATTTCAACAACATTAAGACTGCGCAGCTTCTTAATATCTGCAGTCATCAATTTTATATTTATTTGTACATCAAAACATTTGTCCATTATTTTATACCACACAAATGATTAAATGCTTATAAATGAATGACTTTTGGTTTAAATGCAAACTCGCTTATTGTCTAAAACTTTCACTACTTAACGTTCACACACAAGTGTATGTTTGGGTTAGATATTAACATATGCTATGTATGTGCATTTAATATAAGATAAGATATTTATTGATATTCGGTTAATTAAAACCATTACATCACAACACACATAAATATGACTAAAATCATTACATCGGCCAAGACCTAAGCATCACAACGCCAAACCCCAATAGTTCTTTACTTGCTTGATCACCCCAAGTTAAAAATCAGTATAAAACAGTACAGTACAAGACAGTATAAAAAGAATGTATGATCTATTCATTTTCTGCACCAATTGACCTCATCCACTTTGGGCCCAACGCATCATTGCCAATGCCACATTTTTGCCCATCATTTTACCAAGCGAGGTGTCTCGCAGGGAAGACGGAGGACGTCACAGGCACCATTGAGAAGGTGAAGGTAAGCGCGCTCTATGCTCCAGGCGCGTGAGACATAATTTGAAACACAACACAGCGGTTGGTAAAACCGAGGTTCTATATGTCTCAGAGTGGCACCAACAATCAGGGACAAGATAAAAGGCCTCACCTCTCATTAGTGAATGTGCTTTATATAAAGTTTCCAACGCCGCCACATGTGGAATAGACGCAAGTTGCGAGCACACGTTTACTCGAACAGTACTTGTACACACTGATTAAACAAATCCCTGTACAGCTCGGATCTCGTGTGGCACAATGAGCACTCTGACAATCATCACTTCTCCCTTTGATGTCTTGGTGAGCGTGAAATTAAGCTGGTTTGCGCCGGACAGAAGTACAAGAGTGCGCACGGGCAGGCAGTCCATTCAGGCAGTCCAATTACCTTGCTGTTGAGACGCCATAGAGACAGCATGTATTCACTTGAGCTGCAGTTGAAACTGTGATTGCAGGAACTGGCACGATTGCGTGGTGGGCGACCGATGTAGAGGTCACTGGTGGGGCTGATGTGTGCCAGAAAGTTGATGATATGCAGCTGTAGTTGCAGGAGTAGCTTTAGCTTGATAGAAGGTTACCAGATGCTCCACACTTGAAGATGGAGGTCTTGAAAGGTATACACGCAGGTTCTGTGAGGTAACTCGTCGCCATAAAATTGTAGTGATTGAGTCAGGTACGCAAGATGGGTTTCAGGTAGTTTTATTCAAGATGGTAGAATAGACCCCACCAGGAGCAGCCAGCATGCTGCTCAGCCCAGTCAACTGTGACTCTTTGACCCACAACATTCTATAACATGTCATCACAGTAAGATTCTACAGGCAGGGCATGAATAGCATTTAACTCAGGATATAACACCCTTGTGAGTCACAGTCCTGATAATAGCCAGAAAGGTCAAAAGTGCTCTGTACATAAAGTGCTTCGTGTAAAGAGACTATGCAACTGGGTGTAACCTGCGCTGCACCATTTCACCTACTAGGGCCATCTTCGTATCAAACCCATATTTTGCTAAGACCCTATACTCTCAGGGGAGGGCCAAAGTGCTCCATGTAGAAAGGTGCTTCGTGCAGAAAGGCTATACATATGGCTTAGATCCGTTCACGCTGCTAAAAGTTCCCGCTGCTGCGTTTCCATGAGAGGTGAAGATGGCCCAAAGTGCATTGGGCAACAGTGACTTGACATTCCCTGGCCAGGGTGGATTCTCATTTGATGTTGACATTCAGGCTACTACATTGGTTTCAACCTACTGTTCAGAGGGCCAAAAGGACTTAGCCTGGCTTTTGTAATGCAGCTGCTTCTTTCATAAATTTTAAAAACTGCTCTGATAAGTGACATGCTTCTCCTTTTAAACAGCAGCAAACCGCTTCCAAGCAGGCCTCACATTTAGAACCCAGAACATTGGGCGGAGCCATAGCCGCCTCAGGGATTTTAGGCCTTCATGAATGCAAATTACGTGAATTAAGGACTCCTCTGCCATCTACAGTATGTATTATTTTCTCCCTTCTTTCGACCATACCAGTAACCCCTTACCTGAACCAGGCTGAAGCACAATCTCATAAGAAGATGTTTTGCCTGGTTAGGAAGAAACAGGTACAGGTACTACGGGAGTACACTCGCGGTGTAGAGGTCTGCTGTCCACCTACCCTGAGAGTTATGTAACAATGGGGTAACCCGAAATACCACTGGACCCTGGTAAAGTACAGTACAGCAAAAAATGGTCACAGTGGAGGTAAATTTTGCATGATAAGAAATACAATCATTCAAGCATCACCATGACAAATCAAATAAATGCAATTTATTCTCTAATCATCGCATGATTATAGAGGGCAGCATGATTGTCTGTACATTTGGTTAAAACGGTGCTCGAAAAAGGGGGGTTAGAGTGCTCAGGAGGGAATGTGTGCTTGTGAGGGTTGTAGAAAAGGAAAGGCAATGTGCAATATATACGTCAAAGATCACTGAAACCTCTCCAGCCTAGTGAAGGCAAATTAATACAAAACAAGCATAGCATCATGCAAACACAGATAGTTAATCTCTGTCGTCTGTGCTTGAAAAATTGTGAAGGACCGTCGACGTTTGGACCCCAAGGGGTCTTCATCAGGACAAAAGATTGGAGGGGGAAGAGCACCGATTGACAGCAGCATGAAAAATCAGGCTGGTGATTTAGAGACGGTGGGCCCTTAGGCTCTCCATGGTGTAAGGTTAGATCTTGAATAATCTTCAGAAATGATTGGACGTCGGAGCCTCGAATTCCACCAGGGTTGGTGGATCTTAATTTCCCCAAGCCAGAACGAGGTAGGTCACTAACCTCCTTACGAACAACTGATGCAATTAGAAACCGTTTCCCAAGTAATGCGAATAAATCTGCTCCTGACGTCTCACTCGTGAAACTTACCCTGGGCTTTGGACTTTAAATCCTGAAGGTCGTGCTCGGTGAATATTATCTTTGCGTTTTTCAGCAATAATTTTGCTGTCAATTTTCTTGGTAGGTTTTTGCATATTATTTCCTCCGTGTTCACAGCACTAATAGAGTTTACTAATAGGGATCCCTACACTGAGTCTGGCTCCTGGGTTTTCTCCCAAAGTAGTTGTTTCATTGCACCGCTCAATGCAAATTTCAGTTTTTGGCACTATCAAACACATTTTGTGTGTATAACCTGTTTTGTTAGGTTGTACTCTAGCTTAATTTGGGCTGGTACAATCTGGAAGGGCAAATAAGCGACAATAACAAAAACATTGTTGATTGTCTAGATATTAGAAGAGCTGGTCCTTAAACATCATTGCTCCATACAAAGTTGCTGGCATCAGTTTGCTTGTGACCACTGTTAGCAGAGCTTTGTTGCTTTGACAGGCGAGGTTCCTCTTTAATTGACCCTTCCTGCACATCAAGGGCTTAGCTGTCACTTTGAGGGCACTTAACTGTGCCTTTTTGCCACCCTTTTCGTCAAGCACCACACCTAGATATTTAAAACTTGCTACTTACAGATCCTTCTGAACTGATAGGAGACACACTGTCATGCTAGGAGTATTTTCCTCCAAAGAAAAACTGAGCATGTGGAGTGTACCGCAGGGGTCATCCCTCAGCCCAGCCCTTTTTAGGTCGAGCCTCGAGTAGCGCGCAAGCGCTGCTAGGCGAAGACTTTATGTAAGGGGGTTTGAAAAGCTGACCAGACGCTCGTGCGTCGTGGCCTTTTTTGGGCGGTTTTGCGCAAGCAAAAGGCCATGGTGCACAAGCGTGTGGTCACGCCTGCTGCTCACAAGCGCACAAGCGCGCGTGACGTGCACTACAGCGCGTGAATACCCTCCCCCCTCCTCCCACTCCCTCCTCGTCAGCTTCATTTTCCTTTCACTTTCGCGCCGCGCGGCCGTGTTACTTTCACGGCCGCGCGGCTATCAGCTTCATTTTTTAAATTTTTTAATTAACTTTCAGCGCGAGGCACGCGCACCACTCGCGTCGCCCCCCCTCCTCCCCTCGCGTGCCTTCAAATGCTTGTTAAATCCGTAGTGACGGCGTAGCTTCTCGCCCGTCCAAGACCGAAAACATGAGCATAATTGAATAATGATAACACTCCTTTTATCATTCAAGCGCCGAGAGACTGCTGTATGTGGCGTGTGCTATGAATATTATCATCAATAGAAGGTACACGGCATCTGGTGCAATGTGAGTGGTACCTGCTGGCGACGGCGCCTCTTTTCAGGGACTGTGTGCACTTTGTGCACGATGCTGGGTAGTTCCCCGGTTGCCAGCTCACTTCTTGTGATATTTGTGAGCAGCGTGTGAACAACAAATATTTATCACGCACACACTAGACTGCTCTCGAGGCGGTGCTTCAGGGTTGAAAGCGCGCACAATTACTGACAAAAAAAATCCTCGGTGGCTGGGAATGAATGACTCCTCTTTACTCAGACTGTCTTCCACCCACGGCAGCTCCCGCCTCCCCTGCCCTGGGACAGGCTGCGCCCTTAACCCGGGACTCCCTGCCTGCCTGCCTGCCAGGGCGAGCTGCCTCCGGAGCCTTGGAGCCAGGAGCTGCTGGGCGAGGGCCAGGAAGCGGCTGGGGGCACATCTGGTTCGCATTGCAGCCAGAGGTTTCCCTGCCTCACGTGTATCTGTGGGGCGCGCTCCCTCGTCCACCGCGTGGCATCACTCAGAGGAGCGCCAAACCCGAGACATTGGAAACCTGTCAGCTTTTGTTTTCATAGAATTAAAACAGCAGCAACGAGGAGGGAAGCGGAACACCACACAGCATCCTGCGGGCGAAGAGGTGCTGAGTGGGAGCCCTGCAGGGACTTGTGCACATGACCCTACATGCACAGGGAGCAGGGCTCTGGGGTAGGAAGGTGGCGATCCGGACAGTGGCTGCTGGCTGTGGTGTGGGTTTTCTGTTGCTGGCAGAGCTCCACGTGTAGGGCAGGCTGGTGGTGGTGGTGCTGGTTACGGTGAAGCTGCTTATTTTGGTTTTGCTGCTGTTTGTGCTGGTGCTGTTCCTGCTGCTAGGTACTGGGTGAGGTTCTGCTTATCAGGGTGGAAGTGCTGCTGTTTCTAGCGCTGCTTCTGCTGGTTGCGGCGGTGTTCTTATTGTGCTGTTAATCTAGGTTCTGGTGCTGCTGGTTGTGGTGGTGGGTTCTTGCTGGTGGTGGTGCTGTTGATCAGGCTCGTAGTGCCGCTGGTGCTTGCGCTGCTGGTTGTGGCTGGGTTCTTAATGTGCTGTTAATCTAGCTTGTGCTGCTGCTGGGTGTGGTTTGGTGATCAGATTGAGAGTGCTGTTTATGGTGGAGCTTGTGGTGTTGTTGCTATTGCTGGTGCTGCTGCTGTAGTATTTTGACTGGTGGTGCTAGTATCGCTTGGTATAGCTTGCACTAGTATTGCAGCTGCTAGACCTGCTGGTGGTGCCTCTGGTAGTGGCTGTTTTCCTGATTGTGCTGCTGAGACTGTTTCTGCTGCTGGTAGTGGTGGTCCTCCTGCTGTCGGTGGTGGTACTTCTGGTAGAGCTGCAGCGGTGCTGCTGCTTGTGGTGGTGTCCCTGCTGGTTGTGTTGCTGGTGCTGGTGCTGCTGCCTCTGGTGGAGTTGCAGTGCTGCTGCAACCCCTTGCTGGTATTGCTGCTAATAGTGGTTGTTTTCCTGATTGTGCTGCTGAGACTGTTTCTGCTGCTGGTAGTGGTGGTCCTCCTGCTGTCGGTGGTGGTACTTCTGGTAGAGCTGCAGCGGTGCTGCTGCTTGTGTCCCGGCTGGTTGTGTTGCTGGTGCTGGTGTTGCTGCCTCTGGTGGAGTTGTAGTGCTGCTGCAACCCCTTGCTGGCATTGCTGCTGATAGTGGTTGTTTTACTGATTGTGCTGCTGGTATTGTTTCTGCTGCTGGTGGTAGTGGAGGTTCTCCTGCTGTTGGTGCTGGTGCTTCCGGTGGAGCTGCAGCGGTGCTGCTGCTTGTGTTTGTGTCCCTGCTGGGTGTGTTGCTGGTGCTGCTGCTTCTGGTGGAGCTGTAGTTGTGCTGCTGCTTGTGGCGGTGTCCTTGCTGGTTGTGTTGCTGGTGCTGCTGCTTCTGGTGGAGCCATAGTGGTGCTGCTGCTTGCGGTGGTGTCCTTGCTGGTTGTGTTGCTGGTGCTGCTGCTTGTGGTGGTGTCCTTGCTGGTTGTGTTGCTTGTGCTGCTACTTCTGGTGGAACTGTAGTGCTGCTGCAATCCCTTGCTGGTTGTACTGCTGGTTTTGGGAGGCTGCTGCTGAGATGCTGCCACCACTGAGGACGCTCCGCTGGTGCCTGCTGTGCTTCGGTGGCCGGGTGGTGGTCTGGGGTGAGATGTACACCTCCATGGTGAACGTGCAGCAGGCCCTGGCGACGGAGGCCACACTCCTGCAGCATTTGCAGACCTACATCCGAGACGAGACCTCCAGACTCAGCGACCTGAAGAGGTAATGAAACCAGCAACCCCACATGTGTGAGTAATGCCAGGTGCCAGGGGCGCCCTAGGCCTGGGGGAAGAAGTGGGTGTTATTAAAGTGGAACAGGAGCTCAGTCGACTGATGGAACTAGGTGGCATATGTCATCATAATGAGTAACAAGCATTGGCATAGCCAATAGGTCTCGCTTTTGGGACCTTATAAGTATTTAGTTATGCAGCACAATATCCTTGGTGCAACAACATCAACTGTTGCATGGATAAACACATAAGGTCCCAAAGGCGAGACCTTTTGGCTATGCCAATGCTTGTTAATATTTACATAGCCCCTCTTATATCTCTGATCGACTCTTATGGAATTGCAACTACTTCTTATGCGGATGACACCCAGGTGATCCTCTCTTTAGCCAGAGGGTCTATGGGTCCAGAATTGAATTTCCAAACATGCCTTTCCAACGTTATTTCATGAATGCAAAATAACCATCTCAAGTGCAATTCAGAGAAAATAGAAATTCTTCTCTTTGGGAAATTAAATTCTTTTTCTCCTATACACTGATGGCAAAACCAATCCCCTCGCGTCCAGACACGGTTACAATAGCAAAGAACTTTGGAGTCAAATTTGACACCAACTGTCTTTTCAACCTCAAGCAGCGGCGGTAGCCAGGATGTGTTTTAACATCTCTTAAAAAAATTCCATCCTTCCATGCACCGCCACGAAAACTGTAGTGTTTGCCTGCATTATGTTGAAACTCAACTATTGCAACAGCCTATATGCAAGCTGTTCAAAAAAGCAAATTTACAAACTTCAGATGGTCCAACAACATGCAGCAGCTAGACTGGTGTTACAGCTCCATAGACAGAGCTCTGCATCAGCCGCTTTAAAAAGACTTCACTGGCTGTCTATACATAAAAGAATCTTGTTCAAGACCCTGCTGATAGTCTTTAGAGCATTCAAGGCTACTGGCCCAAAATACCTAACGGCCAGGTTTACCCACCACAAGACCCTGAGAACACTGAGATTCACCCAATGCTAATCTGCTGAAGCCCCCGTCCTTCAGGCTAAAAACCCAAGGTGAAAAGTCCTTCATGGTGCTCAGAACCAAGCCTGAAATCAATTGCCTACGCTCCTTCGATTTATAGACACGGATGATGCATTTAAAAAACCCAGAAGATATGGCTTTTCCAAGCGCCTGATGCACTCTATCACGCCCTTATCCAACTGTCCCATTTAGGTCCATGACAAGGCTCGCAATGCTACTCAGTACAGTGCCAGGATGCTCAATTACGGGTGACAGTGTGCTCAAGAAATGCCCTATTCATTCATATTCTTTCTATGCGTGAACATCCAATAAACCAGGTGCCTTTTTTTAAATCAATTTCCTGCCAAAAATCATCATTTTTGTTTGATTACTAATAAGGTCATTTTCTGCAGAATATTGGGCAAGCGCATCAAGCGATCTCTGAAGGCCCACTTGTGAGCCATCTAATAAAACCATATCATCCACGTTTTCTAAGATTTGCATTGTCCTCTTCACTAAATGTGGCGAACAGATCCTGGGGACGGCCAGATTACTTTCCATATCTGCCATACATAGGTTAAAAAGCAGAGGGGCAAGGATACAGCATGGTTTTAATCTGTGTTTGTAAAAATATTTTCCGAAGTGGCACAGTTTGCCACTATCTTGACCTTTACCCATGTGTTGCTATATGGTGGCTCGATAGCCTTCAAGAGCTGAGGCGTAATTCCCCCCCTGCTTAACTTCGCCCAAAGCTGGCCTCTTGGTATGTTGTCAAATGCATTGATAAAATCAACAAAGGCCATGGGTGTGGGTGAAAAGGCCAAGGCTGTGGGTGAAAGGGGTGCGTTAGGAAACCACGGTTCCATACTAAAGGGACGAGTGTTTTTTTTGGGCCTTTCTTGATCATCGGAGTGAAGCCCAATGTGGTGCGAGTGCACACTGGAGAATGGTGGAGCATGTTCAGACAAGTGAGCTGTGACAGGAGGGATGAGGATAATTACAAGAAGGGTGGGTCCCTCAAAGATCGATTCGTCTTCCTGTGTGGATGAAGGACTTTTATGGTAAATGAAAAGAATGACTATGGCATAGAGTTCACAGGATACATTAAGCTTGTTTAATCTTGTCACCTATTCTTTATCTCTATGTATTACTTTCTATTTATTTTGCCTATTACAATTCTCACGGTAGGTTTTGGATTATCTTTGGGGTTGTTGTGTTTTTAACTCTTCATCTATTTCGGGTTTTTGTGTTTTTTCTTGTTAGAGGGGGATGTGTTATGCGTTGATTGGTTGCATGTTGATTCGTAAGTTCTATAATGGATTGTTCACTATTTCACTTTGGAGTAGAATGTTTGGCGGTGGGTGGCAGTTGGTGAGTACTGAAGAAGTGGAAGGATCTGTTTGGTGATGCTCTAAGCTGTACCTTAGTAAACCATTTTTCTACCTCAACTGTGTTGGATTGCCTTTTTATTCAAGGAGAACACAGCAGACATCTCTGTTGAACAGCTGCTAAATCGCCTTCATGATTTGAGTAGGGGGAACCTACATCACCCCGATCTATTCAATACTTTTTGGTTTCCCTTACTCGGCTTTCTTCCGTCCCAGATGACTCGTGAGACAGGTGATCTCCACAGCACAGATACTGGTCTGGTTCCACAGGCTAGAGGAGGTCATCTTGATTCTGGAACTGTTTGATCCACATCAATCTAGCCTTATGGTTCCAGAGATATTATTGACTGAAGCTCGGTCCAGGCTACTCCTATTCTGGCAAAATAGCCACTGGTGTCACTCTACCTGCTTAGTTGTTTCAAGTACTTGTGGGTGCCTTTCCACCGGAAAATCTTTGGGAGTGTATAGTAGGAGCTGGCACACAATTTATTATTTAGGTCCAACTAAAAGTAAAGGGACTATTTAGTCACATAACATGTCTCTAGGAGCTAGTAAACTGGACGGTGTCCGCAACTGGACACCAGTGATTGGTCACTTGGGCACAACCAGGAGCATCCAAACTTTTTGTTGGTTAGAGATCCTGATGGTTGTCTAGTAGGTTTTTGGGTACAGCTATTATTTTATACTTGACTTACAATGCTTTTCTTTTTGAGCGTACTTTGCATATCAGGGCATTACATCAAAGTAAAATTGCTTGCCACTATCCTTGGCAGTATCTCCATCAATCACCTAGAAAATTAAGAGGACCCTAATGTTTCTAAAGATCCCTGAGTCAACCTGATCGCATACCCATAGAAAAGCATCAGCCGAGTGCCCATTGTTAAAGAAAAGCTAGTGCCTCTCGCAAGAGAGCCATACAAATGTGTGTGGTCATTCCTCAGCTGCAAAAAGGCATCACTTGCTAGTTTTAGGTGGCTATCATGATCTGAAATGCATCATTTACTTACATAGTAGTTAAGGTTATTTTCTGTTTTTTACACAAGTTCATTTAATACACTGAACTTGACATTTATGTTTTGGGTGATATTTGGTGTCTCATACTGATGTTGAGTTTCTAACCCCCCTCCATCTTTCCTCTATCTCCTCCTGACTCTCAAGTTGGCGTGTAGCAGTATTGTGACACTGGGACGTTATTGGTAAACGAGGAGAGGAGTTGGCCTAACGGCTAGGGCGGTCGACCTCGGAGCTGAGGAACCAGGTTCGAGTCTCGGCAGGGACGCACAACATCCTGTGATTCTGGGCAAATCACTTGGGGCCATATGTATGAAGCTGTTTTGCGATCGCAAACACTGCGAATCGCAAAAAAACGGTGTTTGCGATTGCAAAATACAGCCCCGCAATGTACGAGACACATCCCGATCGCTAATCTGCGAATCGCAAATATAGCGAGTCGCAAAATAGCGATCCGTACGCATTTGCGAAAAATCAGCAAATTCGCAAAATGTGACACACAAATAGCGAAACTCGCAATTGCAGAGTCCGCAATTAGCGATTTCGCTAAACGGAATGCATGAACAATTCGTAAATTGCGAATTCACGGAATTCGCAAATTAGAGAATCGCAATTACCGTCAAGTATGAACAGGTGGTAACCATGTGCAAGCTAAATAAAGAGGCCCACAATGCAACTGATGTTTGTCATGAAGGCTGGGCTGTACGTGATAGCCAGGAGGCTGCGACTCAGAGCTGCTGCACAGAGAAGGCGACGCCAGGAAAGGATCTTTAGAGCACGCATAACCCTGTTCCAGCGGACTGAGGAGGAGATCCATACAAACTACAGGCTGGACGAAGAGAGCATCCTGGAATTGATAGCAGAGCTCAGACCTATACTTGAACACCCCACACGCAGGACACACACCATCCCCACCCATATACAGGTCCTGTGCTCACTGCACCTCTTGGCGTCAGGGAGCTTTCAGGGGGTGATAGCCACAGCAGGAGGGGTCTCACAGAGTGCATTGTCGCGCTTTTTCCACGCGTTCCTTGATGCCATGGTACAGAGGCTGCACAACCACATCCACTTCCCCAGCACACCACAGGCACTAGCCCAGACCAAGCAGGACTTTTATCAAATTGCACAATTTCCCCACGTCATTGGATGCATCGATGGGACACATGTCGCCATATCCCCCCTCCCAGAACGAGTATGTGTTCAGGAATCGCAAGTCCTACCATTCCCTGAACATACAGGTGGTGTGTGATGCCAAGCACATCATCACCGACATCGTCGCTAAGTACCCAGGCAGCACCCACGACTCATTCATCTTCCGCCACAGTGGGATACACCGTCGACTCACAAGTGGGGAGTTTGGCGAGGGATACCTACTAGGTAAGTGCATGTGAAAGTAGGACATACTAGTAATGCACAGCAGTGGCAGGGCGGTGTTCAACCATATTCCTCTCGCCCCACAGGTGACAGTGGGTATGCGGTCCGGGACTACATCCTTACTCCCTACCTGAATCCTGCCAACGCTGGGGAGCGGAGGTACAACAGTGCCCACATAGCAACCAGATGCACCATTGAGCGGACCTTCGGAATACTCAAGAGCCGCTTCCGCTGCCTACATAAGAGTGGAGGGGCACTCCAGTACAGCCCCCAGACTTGTTGCAAGATAGTGGTAGTGTGTGCCATGCTGCACAACATCGCCACCAGGAAAGGCACACCAGTTGAGCTCACCGAATCGGAATCATCTGATGAGGAGGGGCCAGCTCAAGCACGCATGCCAGCCGGTGTAATTGGTGCAGCTGCTGGGCGCCAGAGGCGAGGTGAGATTGCACGCAACTATTTTTAGGCAATAAAGAATGACATAATGCTATATATCCATTGCCAGACTGTGTTTAATTTCCTTCATCACAGGTTAAATATCAGCACACAGCCTGTGTGGCACACAATGTATAGTCCAATGTCCCGCACAATGGCCATCTTGACCAAGTGTCTGTGTGCACTGGGTTGATGCACCCAGGACCATGCCTCAGTCTGACCACCTCAACTGCGGCGCTGACGGTCTGTAGCCCCCCGCCGTGGGTGCACAGTGCCCTCTTCACCTGCCTCAGCAGCCCTGCCGTGACGCACACTACGGCGCCTGTCCGGTGGGGGCGGTGGTGTGATGCTGCTCCTGCTCGATTGGGCGTCCTCGTCCGTTGGAGTGAGGACTCCTGTGCCAGCAGTGGCAGCTGCACGCAGCTCATCCACAGCACATGTCACCTGCACCAGACCCCTGGCCACGTCCTGGCTGCAGTGTGCCACCTCATGCTGCATGCTGATGCTGCGCCTTGACAGCACTGAGGTCGCAGTGGAAAGGCGGTTAACCGCCCTGGTGTAGAGGTCCAGCCGGGTGTGTAGGCGCTGTCTCTCCCTGCGCCTAGCAGCACGGTCCGCCCTGAGTTCTGCACAGAGTGCCTCCAGGGCACCCGTCAGGCCCATGAAGCCAACCCTGATCTGCCTCTGAATCGTGCGCATGTTCCTTGCCTGCAGGCGCTGGACCTCTAACATCTGGCCCTCCAGCCCTTGGAAGACTGTGTCGTCTCCTGTGTCTGCTGCACTGGTGGATGCACGTGGTGCCCTGCGCCTGGATGTAACTGGTGGTGTTGTGACGGCACGTGCTCGAGCACGGGGTTGTGGCTCCGACTGTCCCCGGACTGGTTGGACATCGCCATCGGTGTCCTGGCCTTCCTCCTCCAGCGGGGGCAATGGTGGCACTGCACTCCGCCTGCGGCGTGTTGGTAGGATGACTGGGCTGCCCTCCTCTTCCTCCTCCTCCTCTTGCCCTGTTGCCTCTGGGCTGGGGGATTCATCCTCCCCTCCACTGATCCTTCCCTGTGTTTCTGATGGTGCTGTGGACATAAATGCACACATTGATTTACTGTCCTGCCTTGCATTTGTGGAGCATTAAATTACACTGTTTGGAGTGACATGAGTCCTGTCTGTCTGTATTTTGCCTTCCATGATGCACACATACTATTTGAGCCTGGATGGGTGACACTGCTCCACTGTTAGGTGTATGTAACTACAACTCCCATTATGCATTGCTGTGTGTGTTTGTGTACCTGCACTGGACCTATAGTCTTGTTGTGCCCCTGGGTCTCTCCTGGGTGTGTGTGGGTAGTAGGGAGGTGTCAGGGGTGTGATGGCATGCTTCTTACCTTGTCCTGGTTGTGGGTGGTCGGAGCTGTCCAGGTCTGCCACGCCCATCACACTCTCCGGAAGCAGGGTCCCCTCAACCATCTCCTCAAGTGGTGTTGAAGCGGTGGCAGTGGAGGACCCACCACCGGTCTTGTTGGCCTCCTCCAACCTGGCAGCAACCTTCTCCTTGGAACGCGCGCGCATGTCATACCAGCGCTTCTGAAGGTCTTTAACGCTCCGATGCGTGACGCCAATAGCGTTTACTTTGCGCTGTATGTCAGCCCATATCCTCCTCTTGCGGGTCTCTGGCACGTGCAGGGACTTCTTCCCAAACAGGAGCTCATGGCTCACCACCATCTCCTGTATCAGGACCTCCTGCTCACTTTCTGTGAACTTGTGCTTCCTCTTTCTGCTGGTCTCCCCTGCTGCTGGTCCTTGCTGGCCATGCCTCCACTCTCTCCAATCTGTGTAGCACTGCAGTGAATCCTCTGCCTACACTCCTACTCTCTCACACTGCTTCTGTGACTCAGGTGCAGCATGGGTAGTCACACTTCCTGGTTGTGATGTCATCAAGGTGCACCACAACCCCCGATTCGCTATTTGCGAATTCGCAAATAGCGAATTCGCTATTTTGAGGAATCGCTATTTTGCGGATTCGCTGATAGGGAGTCGCAATTTGGCTAATCGCTAATGCGTTAGCGAATTTTACCGATTCGCAAATAGTTTGCGACTTTTCATTTACATTCGGTTTTGCGAATCGCTAATTGCGATTCGCTAGGAATCGCAATTTGCGATTCGCAAAAGGGGAGTTTGATACATATGGCCCTTAATCTCCCTGTGCCTCACAAAAATGAATGTGTCCTCATGTAACGCAACTGGTGATCGTGTAAAGCGCTCTGATACCTGAATCAGGTCAAGTTCGCGCTATATAAAACTCTGTAAAAAAAAAAAAAAAAAAACAGCAGAAGCCTCAGACTGCTCCAAAATCGCACAGCTTGTCCTCAAAGCCACTAATTCGCTCTTCTCACCCTTCTTGCATTATGATGTTGAAATGGAACTGGGGCGGCTGGTGGCTGACTGTGGTCCTCAGAAGGTGAAGTGTGTTTTCTTGTTATATGAATGGCACATCATGTTAAAGGCGGGGTAATTGCTGCAATATGTATCATCTCACAAACGTGTTGCATTACGATGCTTTTAGCAGAAGAGGTTTCTGTACACAGTTGTCTGGTTTTGTGCAGGAACCAGGTGGTCTGGACTTAACAGGCCCTGTGAAACATGGCCATGCCCTTGCAAGTTTGCTGCTGATGCTTCTAATGTAAGGAAGCTTTGCCGCTGGTTACATGAATTTCTGCAAACTCTTGGCCCTTGGCTTTGTGGATTTTGCTATTTATCACCAGCGTCGGGTGGCTGAGAATGTATTCTGCATATGTGTGGAGTAACATCCACAAAAGTTATCCGTGCCCTGATTTTTTGTTGTTAGTCAAGAAAAGTGCGGGACATTGCAAGATGGCACATTCTCCTGTGAAATTGGTCTATGTGTTCGGCCAGGACTTGTCAGTCATTTGTGAATTGAAATTGTTCAAAGTCTGGGTTTGTTTGTGTTTGGGAATACACAGTTAACTTCTTTTTGAGACCATAAATAATTGTCTATATCATTAGATACTTTAGGTTTAGGTTGGCTAGAGAGTAGGCTATATACTTTAGGTCCCTCATGTTGCAGGGATTCTGCACATACACAGAACTATGCGCAGGAAAGCAGGACCTCAGTGAATAGGGGTGTACCAACCTAGCACATCAGTACCCAAAATCCCAAACCGACTAGCTATAGTGTCTCATTCGTTCTCCTCCAAAGATCACGGAGCTACAAATGATTAGACAACCCAGAACACAACACTCCCGACTCTCTCAGGAATCGCGGGAGCAAGACGAACTCTTTCGCTCACTCACTCGTACTTGTCCACAATGAGAATAGGCAGAGTCACTGAAATAGTTCAAAATGTTTATTTTAACTATCGTGCTCTACAATACAGTATACGTGCCACTACTAGCAGCAAAATGCATAAACTCAGCACAGTTAGCATTGTTACAATTCCATAGAATACAAAGGGAGAGGTCATTTTATAAAGACTGTGGAAATCAGGGCTTTTAGGCCTAACCACCCTCCCCTTTACAAAAAGAAGTTTATTTTATAAAAAGGACGATCTCTGGGCTTTGACAGCAGACCCCATACCTTAAAGCCTGGATGTAAGGTTTACATCATGGGAACAGCAGCGCTCTTCTCCATGGAACGGCTTTCTCCAAGTGTGTCAAAACAACATGCAACAACGTAATATCAAAGCACGAGTCTTCAGTACTGCAGCTGTGTAGCATGTTATGTCTAGGTGCTAGGGACTGACCAGAACAGAATAACAAGGGGCACTGTTTATCGACTTTGCACATCGTGTTCAGACTAAACTCCAGGAAAGGCAGAGAACGCGAAAGGCAACCCGTTCCCATGTGAAAGGCACAAACAAAGTCTTGCAAAAACAAAGTCATGTAGTAGCGTGCGCAAAAGCAGCATCATGGCAGCGAAGCTCATGCTAACTTAGCAATGTCGATAATATGCCTAAGAACCATATAACACTCATATTCCAGTTACAGATTCCTTACTTCATGGGGGTTGAGAAAGTGAAGTAGAACTGACAAGTTGGACCTGTTTGTGGAGCTCACCATCACTGTGTGGTGCATGTGTTGATTCCCTGATGGCACAGATTTTGTTTTATTTTTTTAAACAAACTTTATTGAGTTTTACAGAAGATTTCATGCACAATCCATGCATCAAAATTATCATGAGTCAGGAGTTTTAGCTAACAAGTCCATTTATGCAGTTAAGTCAGAAGTAAAGTCATTTAGATAGGTCAAGCCTCTTCCTCCTTCCCCTGTAGTCTAACAACAGTATACAATTCTATATTCAACGATTGTGCATCCGTTAATACTTATAACCCAGAGTGATACTCCCTCCCCTAACTACCCCCTCCCTGCCCTCCCACCAGGCGTGTCACTGATAGACCAATTGCTAAGCTGCAGTACGCGGTTGCGTCTAGATGCTTTTTCCAAGCGCCCGCAGTATCCCACCGTGGCCTATTTTTCAGTAAGCACCATGTTGTGATATGTCTTCCGACTAACTCCTCAGCTCTACTCTTTGTTCCAGGATATATAGTTTAATCTACTGCTGCAGGGGCTTCCTCTACTGGTTCCTCATCTCCACCATCTGCCGGGGTCCGAAATAGCACCACTAGCATTTCCCCTGCCCTTGCTGCCTCCATTGCCCTCTCACTCCCCGTTCTCTTTGCTATTTGCATTCTGACTATTCCTTCACATTCTGCCTACTTAACGAATTCCTTCTTCCATCTATCTACACTTGGGCCCCTTTTTGCTTTCCAGTGAATGGTGATGTCTCTTTAGGATAATAATAAGCCCAGATCCAAGAATTTACTTGTTACTTTATTCTTGCCTGTGTGAGGGAACCAGTGTAAGAGACAGGAGCTCTGAGACGTCTCCACTTCTCTGTCGGTGAAGTCGGCCAGTAGTGTAGTTACCGCCTCCCAAAAATTACCCAATTGCGGGCAGTCCCAAAACATATGTCTAAAATCTGCTCCTTCCCTACTACAGCGCGGACATACTGCTGTTTGGGTCTCAAAATATTTATTAATCTTCTCCGGGGTGAGATATGCTCTATGTAAAATATAAAAGTGTACCAACTGAAATCTGGCGTTTCGAGTGCTCTTCCATGCCCTTTCCACTAATCCTCCCCAGGTTTTTTCTGGAATAACCACTCCCAGGTCTGCTTCCCATTTTAGTCGCAGTTCAGTTAAGGGCACTAGTGTTTCCTGTGTTATGCGCCTATATAAACACGTGACCGCTTTGAAGGTACCTGCCGCCATCACCACATACTGACAACCCAATGACGTCTGCAGTTCAGTGAGTCCCCCTCTCCAATGTTTTCGTATGGCTGCAGTGAGGGCAGTGTGCAATAGGAAGCCCCCCCAGGTAAATCGTATCGTTCTTGCAGGTCGTTGAAGGGAATCATGTTGCTCTCCTCGTACAAATCCCCTATTGTAGACAGTCCCCGCTCCTTCCAGGTCTCCAATTCCCGCCAGCTGCCCCCATGGGGCAATGCTTCACATATAGTCAGCGGGAGTTCTGGGGCATAAGGGCGTTTAATCTTCGCCCGTCTCATGCTCCTATTCCAGCACTTCCGTGCCGTTTTTAGCTCCAGAGTAAGAGCCTGGGCCCGAACAGGAAGATGCAGTATTATTTGAGATAATAGTCTTAAGGACGGGGAATCTCCTCCTGGCTCAACCGCCCCCCTAAGACGAACTGCCATCCACTTTGTGAGCCACTGCATCTGGGCTGCCAGATAGTAGGCCTCAAAATCAGGCACTGCCACCCCCCCCCCCCTGCCTTTGGTCTCGTGAGAACCCTAATCGCTACTCTCCGTCTGCCAGGTCCCCACAAAAATCCCGTAATCATCGTCCTAAGCTGGGCAAAATATCTTGCTGGTATCCAAACCGGCAGCGACCCAAAGTAGTACAATAATCGTGGGAGGGTCACCATTTTAAGTAAGGCTACCTGGCCAGCTTCTGATAATGGTAAAGAACCCCAAAAATCGAAGTTGCTGCTCCTCTAATGGCTCTTCCTATATTACCCTCCAATAGGTCCCCTTGTGTGTGGTAAATTTGCGTACCTAGATATATCAAGCACCTGTCTTCCCATCTCACTCCCTCCGTCTCTTGCGGGCCGATTCTATTCTCCATCTTTGGGAAAAGGCAAGACTTCGCCCAATTGACCTTGAGCCCTGCTACTCTACCCAGGTCTTGTAGTAAGTCTTTCGAACTGCTAAGTGCTTCTCTCGAGTCTGCCAGAAACATCAGTAGGTCGTCCGCATAAAGCGCAATGTGGTGGATCTGCCCGTAAACATTAATGCCCTGATAGCATTGCCCCGCTCTGGCCCTAGCTGCAAGCGGTTCGACTGCTAAGGCGAACAAGAGGGGGGAGAGTGGGCACCCCTGTCTTGTCCGATATCAGCCCACCCGTTCTAACTCTAGCAGTAGAATTTTTATATAGCAGTGCTGTCCAACTTACAAATTTATCTCCCAGTCCAAATTTCCACATCACGTGGAACAGGTAAGGCCATTCGAGACTATCAAATGCCTTCTCTATATCCACCGCAAAAACTGTTGCTACATCTTTCCTATAGGAGTCTGCCTCCAACACCCGCAAGAGACGCCTGATGTTGAGGGCCGTGTTTCTGGTGGGAATGAACCCAGCTTGGTCTTCGTGAATTAGTGTCGTCATATAAAGAAGGAGGCGGGTGGCTAGGATGCGACTCAGGATCTTGTAGTCTAGGTTAAGCATGGATAGTGGGCGGTACGCCGCTCTATCCCAGGGCGGTTTCCCTGGCTTAAGTAATGGGATGAAAATCGCCTACCGTGTCGATATAGGCAGGTGACCCACTCGCTTTGCATCATTATATAGCTTTACAATCCTGGGGGCTAATAAGTTAATGTAAGTTACATAAAATTCAATTGGTAAGCCATCCGTTCCCGGAGTCTTATTCCTTGCAATGTGTTTAATGGCCCCTCTCACTTCTCCAATGTCTACGTCCCGGCCTAGTGTATCGCTAATCCCTCCCCCAATACAGGCAGCTCCACATACCTTATGAACCTATCCAACTCTTCCTCGTCAGCGATCAGTCTACTCCTGTAGAGTTCTGTATAATATTCGAGAAACAAGTCATTAATACCCTGCTGATCAAAACGAACATCCCCATTCTGTCCTCTATGCTCCAGAATTGCCGTCCCTCTCCTGGCTGGGTTAGCCAACCAAGCCAAAAGGGCCCCAGATTTATCCCTCTCTGAGTGGGCTCGGGTTATGTATTTCTTGTAATCAAAAGAACGAAGACGTTCCACCTGGACCGCTACCACTTATCTAGCATCCAAGAGTTCCCCTTGCTTGTCAGTATTCTCAGAGCGTTCCAGCTCCAGTTCTCGCAGGCGTTGGTCTGCCACCTGTATATCCCGCAGCAGCACCTGGTGCACTCCTACCATCTCTGAGATACAATGCCCCCTTACGACTGATTTAAAAGCATCCCACTCTATTAGTGAATTCGTTGCTGTGGCAACATTATCTTGGAAGTAGTGGCCGATAGCAGTACCCACTGTTTCACAGAAAGCCTGGTCATCTAGGGCGTCAGGCCGTAGACGCCAGGTGGGTATTTTGGGCCTCGCGCGCGACCACTGCATCCTTACCAGTACTGGATTGTGATCTGATAACGTTCCGGTAAGATATTCACTGCTTTGCACCCCCTCGTGCACATCAGGGGTACACAATATGGCATCTAGTTGTACATGTAGGTCATGTAATGCAGAGAAAAAGGAATAATCCCTTACTCTAGGGTGTTGGGCTCTCCATGAATCCACTAACCCCCATCGCCGTTGCCAATTTCGCCTTGACCCCGTTATTTTTTGTATGGGTGCCGCAGGGAGTGGACGATGGGAGCGATCGAGATCAACATCTGATATGCAATTGAAGTCGCCGCCTAATAGTACTGATCCCGTTAACAGTGAAGCCAGTCTCCCAGAAAGTTGCGTTAAAAAGGCTGGCTGGTCCGAGTTAGGAGCATAGAGAATCCCCAGCACTATATCCCTGCCATCCAGTCTTCCACTTACTACAATATACCTTCCTTCCGGATCTGTATTTTGTTTCGTGCACTGAAAGGGCACCCCCGCCCTCACCCATATCAACACACCTCTGGCGAATGCCGAATAATTGATATAGAATACTTGGCCTCTCCATCGACGCTGCAGTGCTACCCCCTCTTTTGCCATAATATGGGTCTCCTGGAGTAGCGCAACCTGAACCCCCCTTCTGACCAAATAGGCATGTATTTTATGATGCCGCATCATTGAGTGCATCCCCCATACATTCCAAGAAATACATTTTAGATCCAGTGAGTATCCCATTGCATTGTGTGGACCACCCCCCCGCTAAATACCCCTAAAGTGACACGCCTGCCCCCGAACAACACCCCATGAACCAAATTAAACCCCCAACTCCCCCTCCCCACAACAGGTACTGAAGAACTAGTTCCCATCCAAACTTTATCTGAACTCACAAAAGTCTACTAGCAGTAGCAGGGGTATGCGGCTCTCGCTGCTGGGCCCGGGCCCCCCACACACCGCCCCCCCAAAACCTGAAGCAGATACATAGCCCTGGTTCAATCTTCAGAGTCCATTCGTGACAAGGATGCAATCCGCATTTCCTAGTGATCGCCCTTTCAGGCCAAGGTTTCATCATGCCACAGTGGCTTGCGGGCCTGTAGTCCATAGTGTAGTCTTCAGACAATATCGTCCGCCGTTTGGGGTGTTATGTCCGGTAACTCCGTCTCCGAAGTATCATTCTCTCTTGGTGCTGGCGAACCCTCCGATCCTTCCACGACCATCCCACTTTTACTCGAGGTGGGGCTGGTCGCAGTCTGGCTATGTTTCGCAACTGCCTGTAACATTTTTCGATGTTCCAGATTGAGCTCCCTAGGAGACTGGGCTCTGGACACACTTTTGTTGCTGTGGGGACTCTGTTGAGGCGGATCCAGCAGTAATTGGCGATTGTCTGATGGGTGACGAGTGTCCAGCCACTCCCATGCCTCCTGAGGTGTGGTGAGAAAACTGGTCCCCCCCCGGGTCGGCCACTCGAAGTCGTGCCGGAAATAGCATCGCATATGGCAGTTGGAGTTGGCGAAGTTTCTTTTTGACAGCTAAGAAGGATGCTCTGTTTCGTTGGACTTCCCTGGTAGAGTCCGGAAAGATCAGTATTGTACTATTATCAATTTGCAGATCGTGCTTTTGGCGGGCTTGTTGTAGTATATAATCTCTGTCCCTGAAATGAAGGAGGCGCGCCACTATCGGCCTGGGAGGGGCCCCAGGTCTAGGTGGTCTTGCCGGGACCCTATGTGCTCTTTCCAGCACGTAGAATGGTGATAGACCTTCTGGCGCCACTTTTGTCCTGAGCCAATCCTCCAAAAAGCTCACCATATTCGTGCCCTCTGTCTTCTCCAGTACTCCGATGAATCATATATTATCCTTGCGGGACCTTCCCTCACTATCTTCAGCTCGCAGTTCAAGCACCTTCACTTTAGACTCCAGTTCCGTGAGTGTTTGCTTCAGCGTGGTCACCACCTCTGGCAGACCATCCAGTACTTTCTCATTGGTTACAACCCGTTCCTTAAGCTTCCGGTGGTCATCTTTTAAGAGGCTTAAGTCTGTACCTATCGCATCAATTTTTGCCTCCAGTACTTCCCTGGAGGCCATGATCGCCTGCATGATATCAGCCAACGTGGGCCTCAAGGGAGCCGCGTTCTTTCCCGCCTACAGCACTTCTTCGTCATCTTCAGATTGGTTACCAGGGGTCTCGGTGTTGAGGACAGCATAACCCTTTTTTTCTGGACTCTCGCCATCTTCCTGGTCAGAGTTTGATCTTCCCCTTCCGACACCAGGTAATCCCTTCAATATAAAAGGCGACTTCGCTGTACTGTGGATATTTATCACGCTGGATGTACTTCAAGAGCTGCACCAGTCGGCCCTGTGCAAGGTATCCGGGTTCCCTGGAACCCAGCACAGTCCCCACTAATGTCACCCTGGCAATCCTTCAGGGGACCGGCCTCTGCGCATATGTCCTCGTTGAGCTTCGCAGTGTCCGCCCACAGGAAGTTCTGCTGCATGCGCCCAGGTCTGCTACCGCCTGAGTGGGCCTCTCAAGCCGCTGGACCTGTGGGAGCTCCACGATTACTGTCCTTAAAGACTCTGCATCAGGACCACGCAGCTTTTGGCATTAGCGAGGATGCCTCTTACCGCTGGCTCTTCAATGCCTCATATGCCGCTATCCTTGCGTTCCGCGAAGCGCTAGTGATCTCCTTTTTCCGTTGCATCCTTTTTCAACTAGGGGCACACCGGGCTCTCAGTTCTATTCACTGAGTGACCACTGGTCTCCGCGGCATCAGGCCAGTGGATGTCTATCGCTCGCTGCAGCGGTCTCTAGGGTCTGTTTCAGGCGGTCACCCCCTCCCGGGCAATTAGCTGGTTCGCCTATAGAGAAAAGAAGCACACTGCTTATCTCCCCGTGCTCCCGGGACCTTCCGACTTCCACATCACCTTTCGCAGTGAACGCCCATGAGAAGTTCCGCTGCGCACCCCCGGGTCAGCCACTACTTGGGTGGGCCTTACGAGCTGCTTGGCCTGTGCGGGCTCCGCGATTAATGTCCTCAAGACTCTGCGTCAAGGCCGTGCTGATTTTACGAGGCGCCCTCTCCAATGGCCTCTTTTAAGTGTCGTGCACCGCTATCTTTGTGCCCTATGAAACGCTAGTGGCCTCCTCCACGTCAGGGCTACACAGCTCCCAGGGCAGCCTCACTCATCTCTCTTCCGCCTCTTCCTTGCTCATCCCAGGGGACACAGGGCTCGTAGCTCGCTTCTCTGAGTGCTCACCGGTCACCGTGTCGTAGGTCCAGTGGCTGCCTACCACTCTCTTCCGTGGCCCCCGGGGTTTGATTCAGGCGGTCCCCTCTTCCTGGGCAATCGACCTGACCACCTACCAGCTCGGTGATGCACTCTCCTTGCTCGATCCTCCACGATCCTGTCTCGGGACTCCACTGGGAGGCAGCCACGTCTCCGGATACCACAGCTGTCCTCGGCTCTCTGCTCTCCCCACGCAGCTGTTATTCAGGGCTCTTCCCGTGATCTAGTCTTTTCTCACCACTGAGTCTCCCTCCTCCCTCGGTGGGCTGTTATGTCGGTGCACGCCTCACTGCGGTGCGGGCGCTATTTTGATGTCGTCTCGGCCGCGCAGCTTTAATTCCGCGGTGTCAGGCCCTTTGACAGGGAAGCAGAGCTCACCGCTTATCCCCACGTGTTCCAGGGGCCTTCCAATTCGCAAATCTATAATTATGTCCGTGCCCAGGGCACAGGATATATGATTACAGGGGCTGCGGCGGACGGAGCTCCGTGTCCCACGTTCGCTCACATCGGCTCCAGGCCATGCCCCCTTCCCTGATGGCACTGATGGTACGTAATGGCAGAGGTGTGCCATGGTCCTCATCTGCCATCTAGCCAGATAGCTGTGACACAAGGCATTTGTTTGTCATGGGAGCAGTGTATGTGACCATCACGTATGTTACATTAAACCATGATGGAGAGCTAGTCAGATCACCTGTGGTCTCCTTGACTTACCCATATACCTGGGAATTCTGATGAGAATATGACTACTGGGGACTGCAAGGTGGTGCTCTCTGCAGTCCAGTGTTGACCAGGTGGGCTGACCAGAGAATACTGCCAAAGCACTTATGGACCTTGGCTGGCAGGCAGAATGACTCACTGAAGAAACGTACAGCACACAGGCTTGATTGGACAGGCGGTCATGTGGCCATAGGTGTCGCATTTGCTGAGCTGCCGGTGTAGTGGAAGTAAAGGTGCTATGAATAGTTTATAACCCTTGTCGTCAATGCTTGGTCTCCACCATGGAGGTGACTCGACTGCAACTGTGAGATGGACAGAGAGAATGAAAAACATCTGCACAGCAAAATTGGTCACACAAAGGTGACCTCAAATCTGCGCATGCGTACTCACAGGCACACGTGTTACATTGTTGTAAGTAGAAGTCCATTAGCCGCGGTGTATAAAAGAAGGTAGATTTATTTAAGCTTAGTTCCAGGTTAAGTTCATTAGAA
The DNA here is from genome assembly GCA_963921515.1 of Calotriton arnoldi. Taxonomy (NCBI): domain Eukaryota; kingdom Metazoa; phylum Chordata; class Amphibia; order Caudata; family Salamandridae; genus Calotriton; species Calotriton arnoldi. The sequence goes on from CAWUFW010000680.1 coordinate 2,995,587, forward strand.
GAAGATAGGAAGATGGAAAGTAACCCCACCAGGAGCAGCCTCCCTGCCGCTCAGCCTGCCTGCCACCAACTGACACTCCACACACAAGCCAGGCACATCAAACATTCCATGAGGTCATCAGGCATTCTAACACTCATACTAGCTGAGAAGCAGGGAAGACACAAGTCAATTATAACATATCCCCCTTCCTTAGGGAAACAAAATGCAGAAGTGAAGGAAGCAAACACAAACAACAATATATACAATGCATACTGAAAGAAAAGCATTTACATTGCAAAAGAAATCATATACATTGCAGTCACAAAAATAAAGACATTGATATGAACCCCATCCCCCTCCCTTGGGGGGAAAAAAAACCCACAACACCGCCCAGGGCGGTGGAACAGAACTGGGGCACACACCGCACCATAACCAACACGTAACAGGGTACACACCACCCTGTAGAACAGCACTGGGACACTCACCGCCCCACAACCTACACAGGTACATACCACCCTGTGGAAAAGAACTGGAGCACTTAACGCCCCACAACCTACACGTAACAGGTACACGTAACAGGGTACACACCACCCTTGAAGACCAGAACTGGGGCACTCACCACCCCACAGCCTCAACTCAACAGGGTACTCACCACCCTTGAAAACCAGAACTGGGGCACTCACCACCCCCACAACCTCAACGTAATAGGGTACTAACCAACCTAGACACAAGAACTGGGGCACTTATCGCCCCACAACCTACACGTAACAGGGTACACACCACCCTGTGGAACAGAACTGGGGCACTCACCGTCCCACAACCTACACGTAACAGGGTCCACACCACCCTGTGAGACAGAACAGGGGCACTCACCGCCCCACAACCTCAACTTAATAGGGTACTAACCACCCTTGGAAACAGAACAGGGGCACAAAGCTCCCACAACCATACCAAAGTAATGGGTTCTCACCACCCATGAAAACAGAATTGGAGCACTACCCGCCCCACAACCTCTCCGTAAAATTGTACACAACACCCTTGAAGCAGAACTGAGGCACACACCACCCCACAACCTCAAAATAACATTTCACTCACCACCCATTGGAAATAGAACAGCATTACACCAGGAAAACAAATGCATGTCCACAAGCACACACAGCAATACATGACATGTAAAACATAACAAACAATAGAGAAAGTCATTAAACATCGGTGAGCGATCTCTCACCCGAGGTCCTCATCCAAAATGCATCACTCAGCATCATATCCAGCTTTTACACAGAAGGCTTCAGGAATGCAGTTATTAGACCTCTGCACGTGGAGACAGAATGTTCGCCCCAAAAAAAACAGTACATACTGTTAAGTAGAAAGAGAACCAAATCCACGATGGCTCAAACGAAATAACCACACACCCAATACCAGGGCTCTTGGATGTAGGACGATCCCAGTTGTTGCTCCGTTAAGACGATGTTTCCAATAACTTTATTGAAAATGACAACCCAAAAAAAACGCGGTTGGCAAAGCGTGTAAGAACGTGGTTGGCAAACGTGTGCTTGAAACAGCATTAAACCCATAAGATCCGAAACGCCAATCCCAAAATGGCGGCAGACACCGGTGACGCCGCGCCGGATGGCTCCCGGCATCACCGTGCTCAAAAACGTCCACAACAGCCATGAGCCACACATCACTAAGGGTCCCACGGAGGAATGGCAGAACAGCAGGAAGCAGGTAAGACAGCGCGCGCTCAGCGAATGCGTGGTGTGGACAGCTCGTGACTAAGCCTGGGCGTAGTTCGCGAAGTAGCGCTACGCGAAGCTACGCAAAGTGCAGTTCGCACTATGCGAGCTACGCGTAGCACTACGCGAACTGCGTAGTGCACTGTTCGCAATGATTGCACAGTGCCGGATGCTTGTCCGCACTGTGCAATCATTGAAAACGGCATCTTGCACAGTGCGAGCTGTCTTTTACTGCCGCTCGAGTAGATTTTTACTTGAGCGGCAGCTTTCTCAACGCGGACTGGTAGTTTCTCATCGCGAGCGGTCGCGAGCATACGCGACCACTCGCAATGAGAAACCTGACCTCCCCGCGTTGAGAATCTCGCCGGGAGGTTTATTTTCCACGCTCGCGATCGGCAACTTGATGTTGCTGATCGCGAACGAGGAAAAAGTCTCGCCGGGATGTCATTTTGCTTGCTCGCGGTCGCCAACTTGACGTTGAGGACCGCGAGCAAGCAAAAATGACCGCTGCACTACGCTACGCTACGCGTGTTTGCACTGTGCTACGTGCATTCGCGTTGTGCGAAGTAGCGCAAACTTCGCAAACTACGCGAGCGTAGCGTAGTGCTTTGCCCAGGGTTACTCGAGACCTGTTTGAATGTGTATCAGCGGTTCAACTGTCATTGAGGAGTCGTAACCGCATTAAAATCGGCATAAACAAAGTACTCACAGTTACTGAACAATACCACCAGCAGACTCTGCCCCTTATTGAAGTGTGTAGGCTCACGTGTTGCAGATACTCCCACAACAAGCCGCTAAAATTCCTCTGGGGTGCCGAAGGGTCAACAATTTTGAATCCACAGCATCCAATAAGTTGCCTCTCATAACAGAAAACACAGCAGGATGTGCCACGCACGGAAACGTTAAATTCGTTGCACCTCTGGAAAACTCAACCAGCCTGACTATTATCCTTTAAAGTGTAACGCCTCACAGGGGTGCCTGTTTTCCCAACAAACGTCGCTGGTGCCAATTCTCAAGCACCAGTTTCTACTGCCAAACCAAATTAGCAGCTTCTCCCTCGACTGTAGAAAGAACAGCTGGGCAAGAGCAACTCCTCCATGGGTTGCAGCAATCACACAGTAGCTGCACTAAAACCAGCAGTAGAATGTCAAACACCCTGGGCTGCAGGCTGTCCAGATGATGAGTGACACTGGTGGGGCTGACCAGGGCGTTTCCGTTACGTTTCCTTTTCCTTTTTTGCAATCAGTTTAGTATATTCCTTAGTTCCAGTAGATCCTTGACCCCTTTAAACACAGTCGCTTTCCTCAACGCTGTAGGTTCTTTAAATCGTCGCCAAAAAATGTTGCAAATAGAAGTCCATTAGCCGCGGTGTATAAAAGAAGGTAGATTTATTTAAGCTTAGTTTCAGGTTAAGTTCATTAGAAGAAGATAGGAAGATAGAAAGTAACCCCACCAGGAGCAGCCTCCCTGCCGCTCAGCCTGCCTGCCACCAACTGACACTCCACACACAAGCCAGGCACATCAAACATTCCATGAGGTCATCAGGCATTCTAACACTCATACTAGCTGAGCAGCAGGGAAGACACAAGTCAATTATAACATACATCACATCTGATACCCGAGTATTTCAAGTTTCAGAGCATAACCTGTGCTTGAGTCCCTCTGTAACAAATTTTCATTTTCTGCATGGTCACCCTACATTTGTCGACTTTTTTTTAACCTTGTTTTTACTGGTTTTAGGACTCTGTGAATGTTATCATTGCTAAACAGTAGTAATGTGCCTGTGCTTCCCCTCTAAATCATGTGCTGTACATTGGAACTACCTATATGGCCTATTTCACTTCCCTATAAGTCCATTCTAAATGGTGCATTAAGCGCACCTATGGCATGTAAACTTAAATGTCATGAGTGGGCTGCAGTGTGTATTTCTACAACCCCTGATATGGCAAAAATATATTTCTGCCAGGAACACCACTGTGCTCTGGCATAGCTGCAGTTTAAATGTGCTGGTGTGGACCTGGCAGTGAAAAATGCCTTCGCCACGTAGGAATGTATTAGGTTTATACATACATAAGTCACCCCTAAAGTTGCATTATAAGCCAGAGGGATGGGTGCTGATACATGTAAATAGGGCACCCTACATATTGAAATTAGTGTGCCCTCATGCAGAAAAAAAAAAAAAGGCTATTTCACTCTGTAGGCTTGGCCTGTCCTTTCCCTACTATGCCTAGGTGAGATGAAAATCTTTATTTTCCACCTCTGCTTAGAAAAGGGCTAGAAAAATGGTGCTCCAAAGATATTTTGTGATTAGTTTTTAACATCTGACTTAATGGTGATGATAGATTTTTGATAACTTAAGCAGAAAGGTAACTTTATAGAAATATACTTTAGGCTGCCTGAAACCAGTTCTGCTAGTCATCACACCTCCGGAGGTGGAATACATATCCTTTACGGGGAGACTTAATGACCCTGGCTCAGAGGATAATGGCTTGGCTCTGGGCCCAGGAAATGCCAATGTGTGTTCACTGTTGACCACTTAGCGGGGATTAGCAATGTGGAAATGGACAGGAGCAGTTGGAAGAACAAATGACAGCTTTAGCATAACCTCTTTTGGCTTGGAGACATCAATTTTGCTTCTTCTATTCATCTTCAGTACCCTCCAAGACATTAAGACTTTAGCCACAGTAGGAGAGAAAACCAGTTTTGACCTTGTCACGAACGGGAGTAGCCAAGAAGGTGGAGACAGGCCTGCCTAGTTGTAGCTTGGTCCTGCCATCTTGAATAGGAAATCCTGGGTAATTCTACAGGCAAAGAGTAAGTGCTTCAAATCTGTGGGGGCTGAAAGAAAATTGTTAGGCTTGAGTGGTAGAATTCCTCCAGTCACTGGCTAGTGTACATGATAAATCTCGCCCCTCTGCCATCTTCTCTTCAGAACATTCCTAGACCTGGAAAGACTCGGTTTGAAGAAGAAGGCCTTGTTGGAAGAAGAATGTGGCTCTTTCTGGAAAAAGAGGACTCCTGATTCTTGCTTGCACCCAAGGACTACACTGCTCTCCACAGGGACACAAAAAGCTGAAGGAATCCTGTCTCCATGAGGGTTGAGCTGACTAAAGAGGACCAAACCCTGCAGGACAACTTGCTGGATAGACACCTGGTGCCAAGAAGCCTGCCCTGAGGAGCTAGGGCTGCAGGACTGACTAGAAGAAGCTTTCTCACTAGTTTGGGACTGATTTAGAGTTTGGAGGATGATGTAATTGTCGTCAGGGTGATGGAGTAAATTACTCAGTCGTCCCGCCTTTACAGATCTCTGCCAGCCCAGTAGACATCTCTTAACATTGACAGGAACTGCTGTCATGTCAGTTCCTGTCAATGTTGGAAAGGTTTGATGGACGGCCCTGTTAAAAATGACAGCCGGCCATCAATCGTTTACAAAGTTTTACTTTTTTTTTCAAAAACAAACTGCCAAAATGAGAAAAAGTCAAACTAATGACCTCCATGCCATAGGAGATTTCTCCCATGGTGATGGGGTATTTTTTTTTACTGTCCCTAGTGGTGATGAACAGCAAAAAAAGCCATCCGACCACCATTGTCAGATGGTTTACCTCAAATGTCCTATACTCCATTGGGCTGCTGGAGGAGTATGCTGGTGACGGAGCTGGAGTAAGTTCAGTCGTTGACAAACCGTTGGTGTACCTACCTCTAAATCGGGTAGGTTGACCGTGAGTTTGGCTGAGAGGGTTCTGCATTGCAGTTGTGTCTCACTACCCTCTCTGTCAATTTTTAAATCAGCCCCTAAGTCTGAAGATAGAACCTTTGACCAGGACAACCTTCTTGGTGCATCCAACCTCTAGTTCCATTGCAATAGGCTTGAAATTTCGCATAATTCCTGGTCAACCACAAACTGTTGTTTTTCCACAATGCTTTTTCTAGGCACTTCTTGTCGTAAAGCTTTAAAAAGCCATATCTCTAGTAACCCGTACTCTATTTTGATGAGTTTAGTGTTTGTTTGTTTATTACATTTTTCTCTATTATTCTAAATTGGTTTGGGAATTTTATTACTTTGAGGTCTTTACTTTAAAATTGTTGGTACTGCTTGAACTTGCCATGCACTTCTCTGAGGATTGTGCTACTTGTGCCATAGCTACCAGAGTTTGAGCGGAAATTCTCTTAGAACTGTGTTTTGGCCTAACCCAAGTGGGTTCGCTGAGTTGGTAGAGGCACCCTCTCCCTAATGATAGCCCCATTTCTGACCCCCCTCTCCAGTGCTTTCATGTTCCCTGGGTCCATATATCCTTAGTCTTTATGTCTGTCCAGTGACCTCACGTCTACCCATATCTCCCAGTTTCTTTGTCTCCTAGTTTCTTCTCATGTCTAGTCACTGTCTCCCTGTGTGTATCTATATCCTTGTTTCTCTATGTCAAAGAATCCTCTGTGTCTTCTATTTCCTGGTGCTCCAATTATATTCCCGTGTTTACCATGTGCCTTTCATTTTTCGGCCTGGTCTCCCCAGTGTCTTCCAATGAATGAAAGAAAGAATGAATGAAATGGAACTTATAAAGTGCATGGCTACTCTATGCAGTGTCCCGGCGCTGAGCTCCCCTGAGTTTCCTCCTGTTGGTGTTTCCACATATAAGTGTGTTCCAATGTTTCATGGTTTCTGAATAATAGTGTTCTTACCTATATTGCAATAGTTTGCATAAAACCTCCTGATAAAAAAATGTAACTGATACATGTTATAGTGACCTCTCTGCAGTCTGCCTTTTTAGGTCTGGCTACAGACAGAGAAGGGCTTAGGGTCACCATCCTTCAGCCATCGGATAATTTGGGTTATCCCCCATCTGCCATTGCTTGAAGAAGGTGTCATTCATATTTTGAATCCGGTCATGGGAATGAATAACTCATTCTCGTTAGTGGCTATTTGCTATTATGTGTATTAACCTACCCGCCATAACAGTGCTTCACAGTGCTGTGCATGGATGTTGAGGTCAAGTGTCCATGCACTATGGTAGAGGCACATTTTTTACTTCTAAAATTGTTTCCTCACTCCTGCTGGTGTTGCACCAACAATGATTATCACATAAATATGACTTTGCACATACATGTCATTTTCTTCCTGAATGTGAATTGTAACCCTAAAAGTGTCTCCACACTCATGATAATGTTGCACAATGGTGATTTAGTGCCTAAATGTCATTTGGCGCTTAATAGTTTTTCCTCACGCCTATATGTGTGTTGCACAAAGGTTGATTTAGCACCAGCAATAGATTTTTGCTTTTACAAATGTTTTTACACTCCTGTTGGTGTTGCCTGTAGTTTGATTTTGCAGCCTTTACAGTGTTGCTGCTGTTTTTGTTCCCTAAGCTTGTGGTGCTGGTGCCAGGGAACAGTTCTGGTGCAGCAGCCAGGGCGGCTGACTCCGGAACACAGGGGCTTCCGGTTCGATCCCCGGCGCCGGAGGCAGGTTAGCCCAGCAACTTGTGACTCTGGGCAATAGCTCGCTTAATCTTCCCGATGGCCCCAAGTGCCGGGACACCTCTCCGGAGGTAGCTGTGCGCTTTACAAATGCTGGTATTTCAAGCCTGGGGAATAAAAAATATGACACCGACATATGAGGTATAGAAAGAGGCAAGTTGCACACAAACATAGTACAAGTAGTCTATGCACATGTGTGTATTTCTGCGTTTGCAAGCCAGACTTATTTGCTTATCCGATTTTTTTCTAAACAAGGAATATTCCCCTGTTAGTCGAGAAGGACAGCCCTACTTCCACGTCTAGTCTCCAAGGAAGGAACTTCATTGAATAAATATTTTTACCAATGGTGTCATTTTTACCAAAATCATAGGGATAGCTCCAGTGGTTAAGGGCCTGGGCCCAAAGTATTCTACTGCAGCTGGTACCACACAGCTTCTGCCACTGTTACCGAATGGCAGTGCCAGCCAGCGGCAGCTTCTTCTCAATGGCGGAGGAGCGTCGCCCCACTAGCTCACAGCCAGCAGCTAAAAAATAAAATAATATTTTATTATTGTTTTATTTTTCAGTTGCTGGCTGAGCCAGCGTGTGTAGGGAGGGGCGGGCCGGGCCATGGCAGATGGGGTGGAGTGATGTGCACAGCTAAGTCTGCATGTCGTTTTGGCCGATCTTCTTAGGCCGGCCAAATATACATGCGCAGTTAGGTTTCTCCAACCCAGCTGTATTGCACAGCCGGGTTTGAGAAACAGCACAGACTCCCTATGTCTGGGCGAGCGTTAAACCAGCCTGCTCGGGTCAATCCCTGCGCTGCTCTCATGCTTGGTAATAGCATGAGAGCAGCACGGGGATTCGACGTGGAGTCTCTGATGCTGTCCCAGGGACTGCTGGGAGCAGGAAGCAGAGGAGCACCGAGGCGTGAGGCGGCCTGCATCATCACGTACGTTTTATTTATTACTAACGCCTCCCGTGCCCCCGTGCTCCACCCACCCACCACTTTTTATTTGGGTCGCTCGCCACCAGTGCCAGCATTACCTTCTAACTATCACACTTAAATAAATGCAACATTTTGGACTATTGCAGGTCACCCAAAGCTGTAGGGGTTGCCTGGAAGTGCAAGTTTGTCATTTTTTTAAAGTATTGAATTGATGAACACCTGGGCTGAGAGTGCCAGTATGAGCTGTACTCTCATAAACAACTGCTGGTATTTAAAATAAACGTCAGTGCAGAGCATCGTCAAAAACCGGCACAAATTAAGCGCAGGATAACTGTGGCACATAAAACACCCTGGAAACGACGCTACTATAGGAGGAAATTACATCCCATGACCCCTGACTCTTGTTAACGGCCACAGCATGTTTTATCCTAAACCCTCTTTACTGAACAATGGAGGCTGCAGCATCATAATAAACATGGACCAGCAACAAGCACAGGCAATCATCTGCTAAAATGAGCAAACGCTGACAGAAAAGAGAGAACAAAGGAGAAAGAAAGATAAGAAAGCAGTGTTAAAGGGAGACAGCATGAATGAAAGAGGTTGCAACAGTGAGGAGAGGAGACAGGCGGTGTAGGAATAAAAAGGCATGAGGCAGATCAAAGCTAGACGGCCTTGGCTTGACATTCGGAACCTAACGTTCGACAGTCTCCTAATGAACACTTTAGGCCTCGGCACTTTTTAGGTCGAGCATTCGAGTCCTATTGTAATTTCTTATGTTGGGTTAAAGCCATCCCCCAGCTTTTGATTTGTTTGTTTCAGTGTCCTTCAAAAATCCTTGCTTGCCAGTGGTCAGTCCTGTCTCTTTGTCCCTCCTTTCTCTCTTCCGTTCCTCCCATGCAGCAGGGACTAAGTACTGTCTCATCACACTACAGTTCTTTGTCTGTTCTCTGGGGGACTACTTTATTTCTTTGTTTCCTGCTCTGTTTCTGTTTGCCTGTGTGTAGTTTCTGCACCATAGCTGATTACATTTAAATATAGTTTATCTCCCTCTCACCTCCTCCTAATTCCACAATTGTATTGGGGGTACTTCTTTCGCCATGCCTCCCTCTTCGTGGTTATATTTTTTAGGCTTTTAGCAATTTTTTTTTTTTTTAGTAGGATGTTAGTTTGGTTTTGGGCTTTGTTTTATGGAGGATTGGGCTTGTTTAGGTATGGCCTGCAAAAGGTTTAGAGCCCGCCGCCTCTCTTTCCTGGCTTTCCATTGGTTCCTGTGCGGGCCACTTACTCCCCCCCCAGTTCTATTGGCTGTAGCATATTTTCCTGCATTGCCCAATGCTTGTTTACTGCTTCCTCCCTCACCATGGCTCCCACGACGTAGCTTGTTGATATATTCCTAACAAATGACGTGAAGATCACAGGGAAGAGCTTTATCCATCCAAATCATCTGATCTTGTAACCGCAACTTACCCAAGAGGGAGGACTCGTAACCTAAGTTGAATCAAATTATCTACTGTGGTTGAACACATGCAAAAATGGCTTGTTTAAAAAAAAACATTTTTTACACATTATACTTAAATGACATAGTATCTTTACATGTTTCAGTCATAGTTTAATTTAATATACTGTAAAAAAAATTGAGCGGTTAGAAAATTGTTTTATAAAAGATTTTCTGTGAAAGTTAAGTAAACTGACAATACATCAGTCCCCCAGGCAAGATGGCGCGGCATTTTAATTGAAAGCTAGACGTGCCTTCCGCATTTCCAGCTTGACACGTTGTTCCCTTTACCGGAAGAAGAGGTGACGTTGCAAGACGGCGGTGTCAAAGGTGACCGACCCTGTATCTACTTTCCTTTCTTTTCAGGGCGGCTATGATCGAGCTACACCAAGTGAGTGAAATTTCATAGTGGATAATCTGCTGCTATCCTTCCTGATACCAAATAAGCAGGGCTGGGGCAGCAGCTAGATGAACGAGGTGTGATGCAGATGATGCGCCCTAGTGTCTATTTTCTTTGTTAATCGGCCAGGAGGCGGGCACTGGGTTCTGGGCCACTGAGAGTCCTCCCTCCCACCCGTTTGTTTGGCAGCCTGGAATCCCCTGGTTCACCAACTCCATGGATGCCTCCCCGATACCTCTGACAAGGCAGTGGCAACAAGTGGTGTAGAATAACGGGTGCATTTGTGCTTCATACTAAACGGTAGCAATGTCCAAAATACCCATATTGGTACATTCCTTGCTGGACATGACACCTATACTCTAGAGCGTATGCTATTTGTTGAATCATGCAGTCACATATAAAATGCAAAATATATAAACTAGCGTAGGCGTAACCAGGCAGTATATATTTAGCCACTAAATTAATGTTTATTTCTAGAAAGAAATGTTATTACACAAAAAACTAAGTGGCACAGAGCGTAGGAGTAATACAACAGGGTCAATCCTGTCCCGCTGCAACAAGTGATTCTGATGTAAAAACCATCACAGTCGCACGACTCCCCGGGGACTCTACTTCCGCTGTTGTATTCTGCTTCTTATCTTAACACACTTTTTAAGTGAAAAGATTGAGGAACACAAATCACCTCTACGTTGACAGACGCCAGACCACAAGCCTTGTCCAAAAACTAAAAACAAAAAGCTGTTTCACTGAAAAGAGATCAAACCACGAAGAGCTTTGAGCTTACCGAGAGACCTGTTTTTCTACACTCTGTTGTCTGTCATATTTACTGCAGCAACGAATTAAATATTTTGTTTGAAGACGCCGAGTCCCTTGGCGGTCAGAATACTTCCTGCAGTGGGAGAGTGCTGCTCTGTATTGATATATATAAATAATATGGTGAAATATGTTAATTACAGGTGACTTACAAAGCCTATTTTAGCCCTAGGCTATCGACAATATTTGAGCAGAGCCCTTCTTATAAGCACATTGACCTTGGGGCAGGGCAGTTACAAATAGTGCACACCTGTAGACTGTATGTTACTTTTCAAAGTTATATCAACACTCCGTAAAGAAGGGGGTCTATGGTTACATGAAGACTTCTTCCGTGCCAGGTTTTCAGGAAACCCAGACGAGGCAGATTTACAGATAATGTACCCACCACTCCTGTCAAAAACAGTCTGGTGGAGCCAGAGGTGAACTGGCCTGTAGCAGATCTTCCCAAACAACCCTTTACAGGTTGTTGCCTCAGGGAGACCATTAGGACTCGGGAACATGCACACAGTGTTTAACATGTTACTAGCTCTTTCTTATAATAAACCCTCACAAGCCTGTTGGAAAATTTGATGAGTTTCCTATAGGTCAGTTCCCCTCTGGTTGTTGCAGGGTAAAGAGCTGTTTAAACCTTAGATAGCAGCCGGGTTACCGACAACTGCACTGCCTAGTTGCGTCACGTTGTGTAAAATGTTGCCCACCTCAAATGGTCAGCTGCCACTTGACCACTAATTAGAAACTGCAATAACGGAAGATGAGAGGCAACACAAGCAAATATCAGGTAAGTACAAGGTACAAAATAAAGCAGCAATGATCAGATGAATGTGTTGTGGTCTTTATCGTTCGTTTATTTCACACGTGGTCCAACAGACAGCCAACGCGTTTCGCCCAGACATGGGCTTTTTCAGGGCTGCAATAATATATAATGTATAAGTGCGTTTTAGAAAATAGAAAAGAGGAGGGTCCACGTTGTAAAATAGACACCTGGAAAAAGGAGGTTCCAAGAAAGGAAGGTGGTCGATGAGATGGAGAGTCGGTGGAAAGAATAATAAACAAAAGAGAGAAGAAAGGAAAATGGGAACATGGAATTCGTGAAAGAGAGGAAAAAGAAGAGAATCAGAAAACGAGAACAAAGAACGTGATCCCATGAAGGAAGTGGGAAACCGCAGTAAATACTTCGGTGATGCAAAGGTGAGCACTGCGGAAAGTAATTCTTTAAAGAATAAAGGAAAAAAGGAGAAGAAAGGCTAGGTATCAAGGGGTAAAGGACAAGTCCTCTAGTAGGCAAGGCAAAGGAAAGTGAAGGGAATGTGGAAGATCCAAAACCAAGTCAATGTGGCATTTCAACACTAATGAATCTTGTTGTCGTTTTCTGTTCAGTTTGGTCTATAATCTCTCGCTGCTTTTTCCTAAATGTTGAGCTCCATGGCATATTCAACTGTATGTTTTGCGATCCCTTGACCTGGGTGCAAGCTCCTTTTTAAAAAAAAACTTTATTTGTCATTTTTTATATAATACAACAACAACAACAAATTGGCATTGATATGACGTACAGTAATATACCGTTGATCGCACTGGTGACACAAGTACAGAAGGCAGCCTGCGGGGAAGAAAAGACACAATGGGGGACAATATTCGTGGAGAAACAGGCTACAATGCAAAAAAGGAAAGCGTAGGACAAGCACAGTGCACAATGTGCAGCACACCGAGGGCAACCCCCGGCCCCTCAATTCAGTTAGGTGTTTCATCGTCATCGGACCCGCTCCCCCCACCATCAGTGCTGTCCGGAGAGGAGGGCCCTCCCTCCGCCAACCCAGAAGTGCACATTTCGTGCCAGACCAGTAGGTCGTCCTCCAGCTTCACATCCCTTCGGGTGAGTTTCATGTGAGCTTCTTCCGCTAGAGACCACTCCCTAACATCCCTAAGCCAGATAGGGACCTCTGGGCTCAACTGCCCCATCCAAGTAATTGCTATCCTGCGTCTAGCAAGCACCAGCATTAATTGCAGGAGCTTATAGGGAAGTTTCTTTGTTTTAGGTTTCCGGACAGACGCCAGCAAGCAACTCAAGGGTGCTATTTCCACCTGGATACCTGTTACAGTGATAATCTTGCTCACCACCGCTACCCAGAACTGTTGAACCCTGGGACAATCCCATGCCATATGTAAAAAACCTGCTTTCTCCGCAGCGCATCTAGGGCAGCGGTCTCCCCTGTCACCTGGAAGACGGCTCAGAGATACCGGGGTGAGGTAGGTGCGGTGCAGAAAGTTAAAGTGCGTCAATTTAAATCTGGCGTTACAGGAGACTGTACGTGTGATGGAGCCTATGTGTGCCCATTGTTTCTCGCCCAGGTGGACCCCAAGGTCTGCCTCCCAGGCCGCCCGCGATGGTGGGACCGGGGGTGGAGTCCTGCTTCATAGCCGCGTAGAGAAGAGAGATCAATTTGCGACCCGAACCACATGTAAGTAGAATATCAAGGGTGTGGGTCGGGGTAGGAATATCTGGGTACTGAGGCCAGGTGGTTTTCACCACATCTTGGAGTCCGCGATAGTGTAGAAACTGTCCTTGGCCTAGGCCAAAGCTCTCCTCCGCCTGTTCAAAAGTAAGGAAAGTCTCACTGGGAAAGAGGTCTGCCAGTACCTCGCATCCACCCTCCCTCCAAGATTGAAAGGACATGTATTGTCCCATGTCTATAAAGGGAGCCAATATCCAAATCGAAAGCTCCCTATGGAAGGGGGCCCTTCGTAAGATCCTCTCCGCAAATCGTTGCCACACACCTGCAGTGTGTCGTACGAGGTAGGGAAGAGATGCCCCTGACCCCCTGCCCCGCATCAACGCCTTCTGTAATGCCGGTGTATCCGCTCTGCCAGAGAAGAGGCGTTTCTCCCAGTTATCCTCATCTGTGAGCCACCGCGCCGCAGGCTGTAATTGGGCCGCATAGTAGTATAGGTCGAAGCGTGGGGCTTCCAGCCCACCCTCCTCATAACTTCGTGAGATAGTCTTGAGAGCTACCCTGCTGCGGCGGCCCGCCCACAGGAGGGACGTAAGTAACGTGTCCAATGTTTTAAAGACTCGCGAAGGCAATGGGCATAAAGAATTCTGAAGGACGTAGAGTATCCTAGGGAGCATCACCATCTTAGAGATGGCCAACCTGCCCATTAAGGACAGGGGGAGAGTATTCCAAAAGGTCACCGATTGCCGCAAAGAAGCAAGGGTGCGGTCGACATTCCGGGTCAACGCCTGCGCGTCTGTCGGGGCCACCTGGATCCCCAAGTAACGAAAGCCCGCCGGTTCCCAGCGCAGTCCCAAATCCGGTAGCTCTTCCGAGGGCACCGAGGTCAATCCCGCCAGCGGGAAGACCAGGGACTTGCCGCGGTTAAGCCGCAGGCCTGAGACCTCTCCAAACCGGTCCAACTGGTGCAGTAATATCGGCAATGCGTCCCGGGGAGAAGCCAAGTAAAAGAGGGCATCGTCCGCATAGAGGGAGATAACGTGGCTCGTGTCGCCTACCCTGATCCCCCATTCGTCCATCTCGGCCCTGATCCGGACCGCAAAAGGTTCAATAGCCAGGGCGAACAACAAGGGCGAAAGGGGGCACCCCTGACGAGTGCCCCGACCCAGTTGCCAATCCTCCGAGCGCGCGCCCGCAAGATTAACCCTCGCGCGGGGTGCCGTATAGAGGATACGAATCCAACGACAGAAGTTGGGACCCAACCCTGCAGCGTGGAGAACCTCAAGGAGATATCCCCAATCTACCGTGTCGAACGCCTTGGCGAGGTCAATAGAGACCAGGACCAACTGGTCCTCCCGGTCACGTACCTCATGGAGGACATGATTGAGCCGGCGTAGATTCATGGCCGTATTGCGTCCTGGTATGAACCCACACTGGTCTTCGTGGACCAAATGAGGCATGTAGGGCGCCAAACGGGTAGCTAAAAGTTTGGATAAGATTTTGACATCCGTATTGATCATGGTGATCGGTCGATACGATGAGGGCTCGTGAACATCCCCTCCTGGCTTCGGGATCATACAGATTTCCCCCTGTGACATACTGGGTGGGAGTTGTCCATTCTCAAAAGCTTCAAGATAGACCTGCAGCAAGAGACGGGGGAGAGTAGCCGTGAATGCCTGATAAAATTCCGATGGGAACCCATCACTACCCGGGGACTTGGCACGTGGAAGGTGCTGCAGAGCGGACTGTACCTCCCCCAACGTTAGGGGTACATCAAGTTCCTTCCGCGTTGGTTCAGGGATAGATCGTAGGGTCAGGTCCTGGAGATAAGGGCGATAAGCGGCCTCGGTGATTGCAGGGTCCGCAGCATACACTGCCTGCAGATGTGATCGTAGGACTCGCAACAGCCCCACTTCCGAATGGACAAGGCCGCCCGCGGGCTCCCTCAAAGCCACAATCGCCGCCGGGGCGTGTTCCTGTCGCAGCACCCATGCCAAGAGACGGCTCGATTTGTCCCCCTCTCTATGAAGGCGCTGTCTGTAATTCGTGAGTGTATATTTGTCGAGTCTATCCCAAATGTCGTGGATGCGCTCCCGGATGCCATGTTCCCCATCCACCCCCCCTGTGTCTAGTGTCGCGGAGGTCTGTACCTCCAAGAGGCGACGTTCCTCTCCCTGGAGCTCGCGTTGGAGCTGCTTCCGCACCCCACATGTGAGGCTCATACATGCCCCTCTCACTACAGCCTTCAGGGCGTCCCATTTCGTAGCTAGAGACAGGTCCGGCTCGTTCCAATTGAGGTCAATATAATCCGTTATGGCGGTTGCTAGATGGTGTTTCCCCACAGGGTCCTCGAGGACCTCTGCCGGGAGCCTCCAGACTCGTGGACGGTTAACCGGGCGGCCCCAACCAACCACACATGCGACCGGGGAATGATCAGATAGGAATCGCGCGTGGTAGGTCACCTCGAGGGACATGGCCATGCTCGGGTTTGCGATTAAGAACCGGTCCTAAGCGACTGTATGTATTGTGAGTGGGTGAGAAACAAGTGTAGACTTTCTGAGTGGGGTGCCCATGGCGCCATATATCCTGAGCCCCAATATTTTCCATGACCTCACGGAGTTTCACCGTCATCCTTGGTTTTGTTCCAGTACGGGGTGGGGACCTATCTAGGTCGGAGTCCAGGACGCAGTTAAAGTCTCCCATCCAGATCAACGGGACCTCTAATTCGGACACCAGGACCTCCTGCAGGGATTGAAAAAGTCTGGGTCATCGGTGTTGGGTGCATAGATATTCATGATTGCAATGTCTCTCCCGTCAAGCTTAGCTCTGAGGAGCAAATATCTCCCATGAATATCAGCTTCTACATACTGGAGGGCAAACGGGGTCCCCGGGGCCACCCAAACAAGGACTCCCCTGGCGTAGGAAGAGAAGGAGGAGTGAAAAACCTGACCCCGCCATTTCTTCGCTAATTTCTGAGCCCCTTCGTCTGTGAGATGCGTCTCCTGGAGGCACGCTATCGAGACCTGGTGTCTGCGGAGGAAGGATAAAACTCTGTATCTCTTAGTGCACGTGCCCAGTCCCCTCACATTCCAGCTTAAAAATTTAAATCCCCTGGATGTTAAGGTGGCCATATGTCATGTGTTCTCCGCCCCGTGCTGCCCTGCACCCCCCGAGCCTCCGGATCTGTACGTACAATGCCTAAAAAAAGAACCCCAACACTCCCACCTAAAAGAACCCACCCCCCTCCCCCGAGCAATTTACTGACAACACGCGCAGAAATGCCCTTCCCACGCTGGCGCCAGGACGTGCACAGCTGCCCCAATAGCCCAACCAGGGCCAAAGTTACAAAGCAAAGAAAAAACCACATAGAAAACACCCCCCCCCCCCCCCCAATTCGGACTCCCGACGCAGGCCAGCCACCTCTTAACCTACGGTCATAACCGTTCCGCCCCAACTAGCATGTAAAGCCACAGGACCAAATTAAGTGGCAGCGCCCACAAGGCTCAGCCGCCATATTCTCAGCTGAACGTTCCCACCCAAGCCCCCCAGGAAGGGAGAAGAGAAAAGAAACAGGCCAATAAAGGGGTAAAGGAAAGAGGTGAGGAGGAAAGAGAGAAAGCGAGGTCAGACAGAGACATTAGCACCGCAGGCATGTCTCCAAGGGCTCTGCGATACCATAAGCATTGGGCCCCTAATGTCCGGCCCTCTGCCGCCCCAGCCTCATGAGCAAGGAAACAGGAAAGAAAGAGTAGGGTACCATCTTCAAGCCGGGTCTGTTAATAACGTAGGTGGGTCCATGACAGTCTCCGGGACCTCATGACTAGGCGACGGGAGAGTCTCTGGCACCAGTCTCCCTTCAGATGTTACCATCGCCGGCTGTGAGGGAGAGCCTTCTGGATCCGAAGAGTCCACTCGCAGGGCTCCATCGTCTCCCACCGTGATCCGCCGGTGCTCCTCTTGGGCATCGCCCGCTGAGTGATGCCTGCGCCTGGACCTGCGGCTTCTCGGGGGTCTGATCCCCCAGTTGCTCCGGGAACCTCTTTGCTCATGCTGCGGGAGGGCCTCTCCTCTGACCTCAAGCCACTCCCACACCGCCTCCGGGGAATCAAAGAAATGAGCCCTGCCCAGGGCTATCACCTTAAGTTTCGCAGGATACAGTAACATGTACTGGAGGTGAAGTTCCCGTAGGCGCTGTTTGATACCCAGGAAAGATTTCCGTTGTTCTTGGACTTGGCGGGTGTAGTCCGGATAGATGGAGACTTTAGCGTTATCGAAGGCGAGGTCTTTCGATTCTCTTGCCGCTTTCAAAATACAGTCTCTATCTCGATAGTTCAGAATTTTGGCAATGAGTGCCCGAGGAGGCGCCCCCGGGGGCGGCGGCGGGACCAGCGCCCGATGGGCTCGCTCTATCACGAATACATCAGAGAGGCCCACGGGGCATAATTTAGTGCGTACCCAGTTCTCTAGAAATCGCTCCGCATTTCCCTGTTCCGCGCGTTCTGGAATACCTAGGACCCTGATGTTGCTTCGACGGGCCCTACCTTCCGCCTCCTCCGCTCGGCGCTCCAACGCCCCGGTAGTCTGGGTGAGCTGAGAGACCTGCTGTTTCAGGGAGGCCACATCCCCACGAAGCTGTACAATGTCTCCCTCCGCCGTTGAGACCTTATCCGCCACCTTTCGAAGATCAGCTCGCAACAGGTTCACATCGATGGAGACTGTCTCTATTTGTTTCTCTAGGGCAGTGCGGGATCCCTGTATCGCCTCCAAGAGTTCAGCTCGAGACGGCTCATCCCCGTCTCCATCCAGTCCCGACTGGCGCGTGATGCGCTGCGTGGGGATGCGTTGTGTGGTATACTGCGTAATAGTGTTGGGGTTAGAGGCACGGGGCACCTTGTCCTTACCCATGTCGCAGTCAACTAAGGATCCTGCAGGGGTCCGCAGGCGCCGCAGTCCCCAGGCCTAGATTCACCTCGGAAGGCCTCTGTCACCACGCACACGCCAGTCTCACAAGCGGATCCTCCGGCGGCGTGGGGGATCGCAGTTCCCAGCGCACCAGGACCAGGCCGACCCGGAGGGCCAACCACGAGCCCAGGACCACAGGGAGGCACGCGTGGTCAATGTCCCAGGGATCCAGCCGGTGGTCCCCGCCCCAGGGCAGGGAGGGCTCTTCCCCCCACACAGCAGGCGCCTCCAGGCAGAGATTAGATAAGGCCTGCCAGGGCCGTAAAGTACTGGCTGGGCAGGCCAGTCATGTGCCACAAGAAGGGGGGCCCACAAGTCGGTCCGTCTCACCTCGTCGCCGGCTCCCCGATCCAGCAGGTGTCACCTCACGGAGTCACAGGTGCTCCACTCCCATCAGGAGGATAAGCGACCACCCGATATCCCAGGGCGGCCGCCTCCAGCCGGCACGGAGGCGCAGGTCCAGAGCGCGATGCGGGGACGCCCGCCGCGCACCCGACACTCAACAGGCGCCGAGTCCACAAGGTCAGGCAGGGGCAGGGCCGGACCCTCAATGCATCTCCGGCGGGGACAGCACCCTCCGCCGGGCCTCCCGTCGCGATGTCCGGCGCGGCGCAGGCGGGTGGAGGCCGGATCCCCGGCCTCGCGTGAATACGGGATGGTAGTGCGGCGGGCGCTGAAGGCACAGTGCCGCACCCAGGCTGGCACCCGATCTCCTTCCCCCTCCAGGGGGCTCAGCCGCCGGTAGGATCCTCGCTGGGATCTATCTAGGGACAGTGCGCCAGGGCCCGGCTCCCCCCCCACAGGCACCGGGGCCACCAGGGCAGGCAGAGGCTGGTCCGGGCCTCCGATGGTATGTTCACGGGGGCGGAACGTCCCGCAGGGCCCCCCGCCGCGATGTCCGGCGCAGATCAGGTAGGTGCAGGCCGCAGCCCCGGCCTCGCGTGGAATCGGGTCACGAGCGCGGCGGGTTCAGAACGCGCCGCGCCGCCCCCAGCCCGGTCTCCGGCCCCACTCCCCCTCCAAGGGGCACCAGCTACGATCGGGGTCTCCACCGCATAGAATCTACACGCGTGGGCGGCGGTAGAAAGGATGATGCAGGATTAATTGGGCTGGCCGGTCGGGAGCCGAAGGAGCTCACGTCCTGTCGGCCATGCTGCTTGGCCACGCCCCCTGGGTGCAAGCTCCTTAATACCATTTTGCAAATTTCACCGAACTGTGGACCTTGTTATAAATACGCAGATGTGTGGCATTGTAACCTTTTCCCACACATTTCGATTATGTTCTTTGCATGTTGGGAACTGTTCACCGCACTTACTTGAAACGCTGTGTTGACATTTTCGAAGTATTGGGCATGATACATTTAGTCTGCTCAACCTGCTTTATTCACCTGTTATCGCTATATTCTACACTTATTTTATACAATTGGCACATATCCAATGTGGGATACTGTAACCCTACTGTCCGCACACGGATGTGCCAACTTACTAGTCTAGTTAAAAAATTCTCTGTATCGTAATTTTCTGGACCTCTGTCTTTACAACTCTTTTTCTTTCTAAGTCTACTACTAGATTTTGTTTTCTTTTCTCCCTGTAACGCTACTTGTTACATTGGAGCACTCTCTCTCACCGTTTCTGCTTTCAGATATACACACGCTCAAGTGGTCACCGATCACATGATGTAATACTATCACACTCGGGAGTTAGGGACTTCATTTCTTCCCTTCTGGTAGTCTCACTCACACTCTCAACATGCCTCCTGCATCTCGCTTTAGTCATTTTTTAGCTTTTTATAATTGTCACACATCACTTAAATCTTAATACACATTCGAATTTTACTTCTTTAATCCATCGCCAGCTTATATCGACCTCCTTCTATTTCTTTTTTCTTTCTAGTACACAGCTGACGTACTAGACTACACAGCTGACGTACTACACTACACGCACACAAAAAAAATCAAAAGAAAATTCCGCATTTCTTTTGCCATACTTTGGCTGCGATCTAGTCCACAGCTGACGCACTAGATTACACGCAGAAAAATTTAATTTTTTTCGCCTTCCTTTTGCCATACCATGGCTGCGGTCTAGTCTCCCGCAACCGGAAGGACCAGACCAGCTACAGCTTTCTGGTACGCTCTAGTCTTCCAATTCTGGAAGTACTAACGCATGCCGGGGCGGGACTTATCGATGCACACCCGGAAGCAGTTTAGGCTCTTCTCCCATGCCAGGGAGGGTTTAAATGGAGTAGCCAGATACTTCATTACCCCTACGCATTTCGGACGCCTCACCGGACACGGCAAGTCGCGACACGACACTGCAGCGACTCAACAGTAAGTTATGGGACGGACTTTATTTGCCTGGCTTAGATAACTCTAACTATGGCGTTTGCGCTTATTGAGTGCTTAGTAGGGGATGAGACACACCTTGACTATTTTGGAATACGGTAAAAAAAAAATCGTATCGATAGTGTTAGCGCAAATCAGGTGTGATTCGACAATACTTAAGCTATCTTCCCCTTTTTTAATGCCTTCGATGTGCCACACACTCGCCCGCACCCATGCGTAACCGCAATTTGACTCCTTATGCCTTTCAACCATTATACTTCCTTATTGGGGCACTGGGGCTGGTGAACACGCTAGAATATTGATTTCATTCTCTCCCTTTACGATTTCAATGGATTAGGGAGAACACCATAACGCTGTTTATCCTTATATTATCTAGTCGTGAGTTTTTACTTGAGTATTTATTTCCTTAGGTCGCGGAAATACCTTACTTTCTGGGCGCTTTACCCATGAGCTGACCTAGGAACTTTTTAACGGACTTGCGAAAGGCTCTCGGGTTCAGAGGTACGTCCCTTCACCTCGCAGAAACGATCTAGTTAAGAGATCTGTGCTGTAACCACTGATACTTATTACTGCTTCTCCCGCCCTTCCCTAGACCTTTACAATAATTCTCCTACACTCCGTAACGGACGCGTTACAGATCTTGGGACCAATTACTACACTTTAGAGACATTTCTCTACTACTATTTTCGCATTGGTAAGCTGGCTCTTTTAGAGATGCTTTTGTATACTTCTCATAGCACTGACACCTGGGTTTAAAATACACTTAACCCCACGTTTCCCGACTTGGTTTTGGATCTTCCACATTCCCTTCACTTTCCTTTGCCTTGCCTACTAGAGGCCTTGTCCTTTACCCCTTGATACCTAGCCTTTCTTCTCCTTTTTTCCTTTATTCTTTAAAGAATTACTTTCCGCAGTGCTCACTTTTGCATCACCGAAGTATTTACTGCGGTTTCCCACTTCCTTCATGGGATCACGTTCTTTGTTCTCATTTTCTGATTCTCTTCTTTTTCCTCTCTTTTACGAATTCCATGTTCCCATTTTCCTTTCTTCTCTCTTTTGTTTATTATTCTTTCCACCGACTCTCCATCTCATGGACCACCTTCCTTTCTTGGAACCTCCTTTTTCCAGGTGTCTATTTTACAACGTGGACCCTCTTTTCTATTTTCTAAAACGCACTTATACATTATATATTATTGCAGCCCTGAAGAAGCCCATGTCTGGGCGAAACGCGTTGGCTGTCTGTTGGACCACGTGTGAAATAAATGAACGATAAAGACCACAACGCATTCATCTGATCATTGCTGCTTTATTTTGTACCTTGTACTTACCTGATATTTGCTTGTGTTGCCTCTCATCTTCCGTTATTAAAGAGCTGTTTATTGTAAGAGCTGAAAGCAGACAAGCCAATAAAAGATCGAGTTTCACTTCCTGCACCCACTATTACAGCCACCGCCACAAATTAACCATTGGCTGTCTCTGCTTTCTTGAGAACCGAAGCAGAAGCAGGTCAGATGTCTATGTACGGAGTGATGCGGTTGGCCGAAAGTAACAGTTTCTGATGTATTTTAATAAACAATACTATTGTGTGCCTCTTTGTATGCTTTGCATGTTGGCTTAGTCTCAACATAGCTATTTATCTAAGATACTTTAATAGCATTCCAATGTTTTGTGGGTGCCCTTGAAAGTTCAAGCTTAGGCAGAGGGATAAACTAAATGATCCAGCTGTGTGGATGGCAAGCACTCTTTTTTTGGAAGCACACAACTTCTGCCTAATCAAAACAGGCACTCAAGGCTCCCAACATGTGGACGGAGCCAAAGCCCCTCTCCACATAATTGTGTGGAAACAGCTGTGCTGTTTACTTACTCCATACATGGAGCAGTGCAAAATCAATCTATCTCTGCATGTATGTGGAACAGTATATATTTAAAACGAGTGGCACATTTTAGCCACTTTACAGAGTTTGTCAGTGAAGTGCTACGTTTGTGTTCTCATCTTTCTTTGAACAATATTGTATCAGCTGTTGACCTGCAATATTATGCTTGGGCCTTCCAACTATCCCATTCCAGGATGCTTCTAAAAACTCCAGAGAGCACCGGGGTAGGTGCCATGTCCTCCGCAATGTTAAAGGGTGCCAGTCTGTCGCAGGAGGGTTTCTTGTTTAAATACGGAGAACCTAAATTCTTTAAGAAGATTACGTTAAAAGTCCTTCAAGGAATGGCAAGAACATGGGCTAATATCAAACGGCTGATGGGTGTTAACTATTTTTCGAGCCTGGCCCCCCTGTGGGACTCTCCTGGTGCGCCGGAGTGCCTGAAGGACAGTCTAGCATTACCACTCAGAGCGGCTGGGCTGAAGGTGTGGGGGGATTTGGCTCAGGAGGGCACGCTCTTACCTTGGTCATCACTTTATAGCAGGGCGGAAGGGGGTCTATCCAAATTCAAATACATCCAGCTGCAGAGTTGGGCCCAAAATTTGAAAAAACCTATAGGCAAAGGCAACACCTTAGAGGAACAGTTAGTGGTAAGACCTATAGGGAAGAAGGAGGTCACCTCTTGGTATTGGAGCATTGAGGAGGCAATCGATGGAGATTTTAAATTGGCCGAAGAGTTGTGGGGTGCCAGCCTACCAAACGAACCTTGGCAACACCTTTGGCAAACATCTTTTAGCACCCTGTTTGCCACCGTAAAACAGCTTGGCTAAGAAGGCATCACCTGTTCACGGTTCACAGGGCCAATCTAACTCCGTTAAGGCTTTCAAAAATGATGGCTGGGCCCCCAGTTAGTTGCAAAAAATGTGGCTTGGAGAGGGCCTGTGATCTACACATGTTTAAGGAGTGCCCGGCCATAGCGGACTTTTGGGAAAGAGTAGGCAAAACCACCTCAGATATTTTAGGCCTTCAAATACAAATAAATTCCACTTTGATAGTTTTCGGAATATCTAGTGAAGTTACGGGCCCAGCAAGGTCTTTCCTTTTCTATGCTATGCTGTTGGCCAGGAGGGAAATATGTAAAAGATGGTTAGCATGTGCACCCCCTCTGCATGTTGAGTGGTTGTGCTCGTTGTTCGCGACATCTAAGTTGGATCTGAGTGAGACCCAGAGTAGGAAGAAGAAAGCAGTTTGGGATTCTTTATTAAAATGGTCAAATGCTGCGTCTTGTGAGACTGGATAATTCTCTCTATTTAAGAAAAATGGATCCTATGATTATGCCTCTTTGAAACTCTCCTAACTGCGTTGGGCACTATCCGTTCCCCTTATTGCCAACATCAACAGTCGCCAGGGTCACCTGGAATGTGTGTGAGAGTGACCTTGCCCTTTCCTTTGGGACAGTGTCATCCTAGTCTGCTGATGTACCGGTAGGCGGGGTGCTTCCTCCTGGTTTCCCCTCCATCAGCCTACGCTTCTTTAATAACGAGTAACGGTACGGGTGGCTAGTATGCCCACTGTGGTCTGAGGCGAATGAGGATTAAAATTTTATAAGGAAAAAACATTGTATCAGCTGTTTTCCTTATTTTAGTTTATAAAATGTGTACCACAGCTATGTGTTCAGGGATGTGTTCTTTAAACCATTCTGCTCACGTTTCGTAAGGATATAAGCAATGGCCATTAAAACAGGTCCCTGTAGTTATGCCCTTAACTTTTCAGGCAAAAACACTAACTGTAAAAGCGTTAAGGTAACCATGTTGTTCCTGATAAATTTCACAAGCTTTAATCTTGCATTTCCTATAAGTGTTTGCTTTTTCCAGGATGTTGTTACTTTTTTTAAAATTTTAGCCAGCATATTACTCTTGTCTCACTCCCTCATAACCTGTTTGCCATTTTCTGGTTCTCCAGCGCTGCAAATTCATACAAATGGCAATAGCGCTATCCAAATATCACCACTCCACTGCATACAAAAAAAAAAAGTAAAAAACATTGTCATTTTTAATGCCAAGAGCTCCAATTTTCACAAATGCGAGACTGATTGCATTGCAAATGCAATAGGTCTCGCATTTGCGAGAGTTTGAGCTATTGGCATTGTAAATGACAATGCTTTATATTTATCTGTTTAGAAAACCAACAAATAAATAAAAGGCATTGTCATTTATAACGCCAATAGCTAAAACCCTAGCAAATGCGAGACCTATTACATTGCAAATGCTTGTTATCTTTTACAAATGAAGTGCTGTTTAATGGGCTTCACTGACTCAGCCTAGGTAAAGTGAAGTACTTCCCGTTCTTTAACTTTAATAGACGGTGTTAGAAAGACCTGTAGCAAGATTGTCTTGACCTTTACACGTGCAATAAAGCCGGGGAGACGGCTGAGGCTGTAAAGGGATTCTTTGGGGACACCTGCTCAGCAGTTCACAAGGTACTTCCCTCAGAGGAGATCAAAGGCCTCATTCAAGTGTGTGCTCTGGTTGATTGTATACATTACAGACAGATCCTCTCAGGGTCGCATTGAAGGGGTTTGGGTGGGTCCCACTCCTTGGGAGAACCACATTTAGATAACACATTGCACTGACGCACCCGCAAATAGTGAGCGCCTGAGTCCTAGGGTGTTCCATCACCCACAGTGTATCAAACGCTGACAGAAAACCTATTTTATAAGGTTAGCAGTCTGATGTATTCAATAACAGAGTCTGCACAGACGTCCACAGGGGTTATCCCCTGAGGAAGGCTGGAAATGCCATCCCTAACTCTTGTCTTAGGTACTTGGGTCCAGGACTGTGCCCAGGAAGGCGATGGAGCGGACAGAACACCCCCGGAGCCGCATTATAATTCAATGGAACTTTCGTGTTTGGCACACTGGCTGTGTCCACTGTAGCGTGAAATTAGTGTTTGAGAAAAAGGAGAGAAAGAATTCACTTACCGCACAGAACTCGTCAAATGTAGGTCTGTGCCAAGAAGCTGCTTATATAAATGCGCCAGAGCCGGCTGGACGCAGGCCTCCGAGAAAGCCTCGGATGTGCGCTGCTGCCTCCCTCCTCGTGCCCAGCTCGCGCCTGGCTCGATGCTCTGACTCACACATGCCGGATGCAACCACTATCATTAAGTGTTCCTGTGGACACCCATTGATATTTCTGAAGTAGCAATTTTACAGGGAAGACCCCCTTCAGACGTCACAGAGAAAGGAACAGAGCTATCTTATACCGGTGGTACATAACAAGGCTATTTAAAGGCATTGAAGACTTGTCATGACGCAGAACTTAAATGAAACTTATTGCTTAAATATTTCTCAAGCATTACTCAAGTCCAATGCTCCTGTTTTAGAAGTACACCTGTTTTGCTTTGCCATTTGTTTTGGGTGTTTCTTTTGCTGCTCTGATTCAGAGGCACCAACTTCCAAATGTCCCAGAGCAGGGACAAGGAGAGGAAGAGGCCCAAGCTGTAGCACGTGACCTTCGACTCATGGAACATCACTGACGTCACTGATGTGACATAGAACATAATTTTATTATGTGGCACTGACCAGATAGAAAAGAAGGGGCAGATTTACAAGCCCCTTGCGCTGCCAGTACGTCACTTTTTGTGACGCACTGCCAGCGCATTTTTCTGCCCCATATTTGCAAGGACAGGAAAAGCCACCATGCGTGGCTTTTCCTTTCCTTGTAAATACGGCCCCTTTACAGGCAACACTTTGCGTGAAAGGGGCGTTCCATGAGTGTTGCTGTGGGTGTTCCCACGCAACACCCATGGAACCTGACATATCCAGATTTACAAGAAATCGTAAATCTGGAAATGTGTCTGAATGCTACGCCTCCCCAGGGGAGGCGTAGGGAGGCGCAACGAGGAGAAATGTATTAATTTCTCCTCGTTTTTTTCTTCTTTCTATGCGTGCTGCATTCTGCAGCACACACAGAATGAGGAAATGACCTCTAATGATTGTTTATGTACAGGAAGGTGTCCCTTCCTGCACATTAACAATCATCCCTGTGAAGCAGGCATCCTTGCACCATGGGCGCCTGCGTCGGCACATGGCAGCAGTGTGTGCACCAGCGCAGGGGGAAGCACAGAGATGCGACGTATTGTTGTAAATATGCCACATCCCTGTGCTTCAAAACGAACACAGCGCGGTGCAGCAAAATGACTTGATGCACCGCGCTACGTTAGTTTATTGTAAATCTGCCCCGAAGTGTTTAAAGGCTTGGGACTCTATACCAAAGTTACTGCACAGTCCACAACAATCCCATATTTATCAAACTCTATGAGATGTCACACTAAAAAGTCGACAGAGATGGAACTCTTTTTTTGCACAGCCCACTCTCTGCCCTGACATAGCCCCCTGCGGATGTGCATCATTACTTGGTGTCTGACCTCTTTGTCGTGAGAGCCCCAATGGTTCTGAGAACACATCTGTGAGATTTCTTGGTCATCAGAGGATACTGTGCCATTTACAGAGAAAAGGAAAACAGACAGGTGTTTCTCACCCCTCCTTCTGAATTATGGCCATGAGTATCAGGGAGGCCTGGGATCCCAAAAACCTGTCAGATCTTAATCTTGCAGGTTGAAGACAAGGGGAGCATGCCTTGAACCCACAAACCACTGCACACACAAACGTGGCTATTTTATATTGCTTAGAATGTATTAGGTGCTATTTTTCTGTAAATCATGTGAGAGGGAAGTATCCTCATAGTAAGGAATACCTCAGTGATCAAAAATAAGAATGAGTACAAGAACCACCCCAAACATTGTTCATCACACTTCTCTAACTAGTAACCTAAAAACCATAATTGACTTGCATTATCATATTTTTCAATTCTATATTATAAGCCGAGCCATGTACAACCTCCTGCATGGCTGTCAACTAAAAGGCGGTGCTTAACTTGAGCCTGTAGTTTTTGGTGCTGGACACCACACTTAATTGTCAACACTGGCACATATGACAGTCTGCCACATGGTGGCGCTGTTTGTCTTATATAGAGACGAACACAACAACAGTTGTTTATTAATTCAATATACCTTAAATGGCTAAAACCTGCCTTCCACGCCATTCGTATAGCTTTGGGGGCCTGGAATAGTCTGAATTGTCACACTTGGAGGAGTGTGATGCTTAGTAGTTGAGTTGGTACTGGAATTGACAGTGCTGGAAAGAGCAATGGCCTGGTGCAAGCAGCAGTGGCCTCCTGACGAGGGCCGGCACTGCTGAAATGCCTCAAATCGGTTCCCTGTTTGACATTATCTTTCTGGCCCTCAGGCTGCTCCCTGGCCCAGCTGCAAGGTGCTTTTGTACATTTCAAGCCTGAAGGAGTTTATGGTGCAGGTTGGGCTGATGCGCTCTGGACCTTCATTTACAACACAGGTCTGAAAACAATGTTTTTAATAAAAGTATTAGGAAGTGGGGGATGCCTTTTGTCTTCAGGAAACTATACAAAGTAAGTCTGCAGAAGCCTCTTACAGCCGCAGGGAGCGTTGAGATGATAATGGAAAAATTCCTCTCTCGCTGAAGCAAGGTGAGCAGAAAAATATGGGACAATTTCGGACATACAAGCATTCTATTAGCTTACAATGAAGCAGGCAACCTCAGGTTATCTGAGGCTTTAGCTCCAGGCCAAGCATATGTACCCTAACTGACCATTCACTCAGTTCTTCCAATACACAGGCATGCATCCAGGCCTGTAATGCATATTAACATTATTAAGCATACACAGAAGCATACTCACACATGACATATTGGTGCCTTCCCTCGCTCATAGTTGTTACCCTCCCACAGCTTCTCCCTTTGAGGCCTCCTGCTTTGATGCCATCTTAGCCCACTGGACTCACTGCTCGAGTCCTAGTTCCTCACAGCCTCACTGTGCTATTGGTCGCACTGCACTATTCTGTTCTGTGCCGCAAAGCTCAATACAAACACATTTTTTTTTATCCAGCAGTGCTTAATTTGTAAATAAATAAGTGCCAGAACCCTCGTCAGGAGGCCACTGCAGCTCCCACCACCCATTGCCCCTGGCAGTGTACACAATGACTGTACCACCACAACTACTAACCATCACACTCCTACATGTGTGCCATTATAGACTATTCCAGGCTCCCAAAGCTATAAGAGTGGCTTGGACTGCAGGCAGTAGTCATTCTCAAAGTATATTGAATTAAGAAACAAATGTTGTTGTGCTGATCTCTAAATTAGGCAAACAGTGCCACCATGTGGCAGTTTGCCATAAGTGCTGGTGTTGACAATTAAGTGCTGGTGCTAAACATCAGAAACCACTGTTTCAAATTAAGTACTGCAATCAACCCACACTCTGCAGCATTCCATGGACTTCGCATCCAAAATTTCTTTAAGTGAGATGCTTATTTTTAAAATTTCCATCTTCCCTTCTCAAATACAACTATGTATACTTTTGTGAATGCTGAGACTAAACGTAAGGAGATGAGGGCAGGTCCCTTCTCTTAGGTGAATGTGCGCTAAGAATGCTCCTGTACATGCATGGAGAAACCGCATAAGCTCCTTATCCTTTGTGTGAGAAAAGGCACATGTAGGTGCCGGGAAATAATTTTCACACCTACAGCCTGCCCTGCCTTTTAGACTAAAAGTACTTTATTAAGAAATAGTAGTGAAGTCTACATATAAATAATGATAAATACATAACTACAGGTCTCTCTGCAAAAAGCTTGAAAAAGCCACAACTGGCTGACAGTATATATGATATGTGGAAATCTGGCATCATGTCTGGGGATGGTTTCTTCTTTGGTATGTACATAGCATGTGGCATAGGGGAGGGCTTGTGGCAACACTAATACCGATAGCGTGGAAATAGGGTTAATAGTGTCAAAGGTGTATTGAGGTATGTGTCACTGAAATGATGACCCAAAATAAACTTGCTGTTTAAATGAATTACAGTGGATGGATATTAAGGGTGGTCACAGCAGGAAACTCATCATTTTAGCATTACAGATCAGGGCGCAAATGGGGCTCAGCCCCCCTAAATGAGGGTTATTTGAGAGCACTGTGGAGGGGTGGAGATTACTGGATTCACTGAAAGAGAAAGGGGTCTGATGGTACTCTAAGAGGGAGCAGAGGAAGACCCAAGAGTGCAGCAGGTGCAGTGGCACCGAGGCACAGGGATGCAAGGGGCCCAATGCACCCAAAATTGTGGCTGAAGTTTAATGTCCAGCAAGTGGGCGTGGTAGTGGAGGATTTACCTTGCTTGCACCAGGGCCATTCCACTTTTCTATGCCAGAGGGAAGCACTGCCAGGATGGGATGGAAGGGGTCGTGCCAGAAAGGGCTGTAGGGGGCATGTCAGGGTAAGGTTGGGAGGTGACAGTGAAAGTAGCTCTCAGCCTGTCACGATTATAGTGAAAGGTGACTAACAATGAAACACTCATGAAACAGGAATTTTTCATTCAAATGCATTAGACACGAAGGCAATGCTCTTAGTCTCAGCTGATGTTGTGTGTAACTTTTTACTCTCTGGTACGCACAGTTAGTTTACCCTTCAATAGTGGCTAGCCAGGAAGTGTGATATCACCCTCTAACACCCAGAATCCAAAACTCTGAACTGCACTGCTGCACCCAAGACCCAGAGAGCTTCAGGGGGGCTTTGCAAAGCATTATTCAATCAGAAGAAACGGATGGTTATCGCACAGAGCAAATATCATTTCAGTTTTTTAAACCAGGACAAAAGTAGTGAAAAGAGGATACTTCAACCCAATCCAATCCAGAACTTTCTACAGCTCTACAGAACTGAAGGCACAAGTACTGGACTGGGGCGGGGGGGGGATATTTATGAGTTTGTGGTGCAGCGCAGCGCGTCACCTTGCTGCAACACATTCCTGCTTTTGTCTGTGCGCTGCCGCTATTTTGGCTGCCTAGCGCCAACGCATGCACCATGGTGCAAGGGTGCCTGTGTTGCATGCAGGATTGTTTTTGTGCAGGAAGGGGCACCTTCCTGCACAAAACAATCCTGAGAGGCAAATTCATCTTTCTGTGTGTGCTGCAGAGTGCAGCACTCATAGAAAGAGGAAGTAACGAGGAGAAATGAAGATATTTCTCCTCGTTACCTCTCCCCTGGAAAGGTGTATCTTTTGGGCGCATTCCCAGGTCTACCAGGACTGGTAAATCTGGGAATGCCTCAAAAACCATGAATGTTGGTGTGTACACCCATACAACGCCCACGGAACGCCTCCCTGGCACAAAGTAAGGCAACGCAGCGATCTGCGCTGCTTTACTCCAGATTTATGAAGCCACTTAGGACCACACAAGGTGGCCTTGCGTGGCTTCATAAATCTCATTTTTGAGTTGCGGTGCTCTTGCACCATGTGGCGTGGAGCAAGAGCGATGCAACGGGGCTCGAAAATATGCCCCATAGTGTCAGTTTTTCAGAGTGGGGCAAACCTGAAGACCCTTGCATGCCTTGGACACAGACTGTGAGGTCGTTACCTGTGAGCCGCCCCTCCCCCCATATGCCAGGGCCAGCCACTAGGACTTTTGAGGCTTTCGCCTGGTGTATCTTACCTCTTTGGGGTCTGTGCCTGTGAACCCTGAATGCCAGAAGGTGGCCACAATGAGTGTTGGAGCCATCACCCATGTCTGAGAAGTTCATGCTACTTAGGGAGGAAACTAGAAGCAAGATCAGAATTTGTCCTACAACATTGGTACTGCTCCAACAACTTTCTAGTAGAAAACGCGAAGAGAAGCAACTGCACCTGGAAGCCATCGTCGCCTGCAACCGCCTCTCCGCATTGCCTGCTGCCGGAGCTGCTTTTTGCTGAAGCGTGGGAAGATTTAGCTAAGACTGGGGGAAGCTCTTAAGGAGACTTGCATGATCTTGTCGATTAGTGTCCAGAGAGCTGAAACTTTCAAGGCTATACCCAGACTTAGATGCGCATTGCTAGTGCGTGCAGCTCCTGTGGGGTCACCTCCAAAGACCTGCCTGAGACATTCATTAGTGTGGAGGGAAGGGAGAAAGAACCTGCAGGGGGAAGATGGCCGAGATCAGTGCTACGGTGCAAGCCTTGAGAAACATTCTGTGAGATTTTTTAGTGGGCTGTTTGCATGCAGAATAAATACTACTTTTCGTACCCAAAGAGGCAATGGGCTGAACAATGGTACTATTGGGGGCACTGTGGGTATTTTGATTTATGAGCCTGTGCCTACCTTGCACCTACCTTCCCCTGAAGAGCATTGGACTTCTCAACCCTTGCTATCAAGTGCTGACGTGCTGCAGTTATCAAGTTAGGCCCAAGAACAGTAGAAGTAAAAGACCACGACTCCTATGATTGGGCCCTCTGAAAGGGGTTTTAAAACAGAGCATCTGTGCTCTCCCCTGCTTTTCGACACCTGAAAGGCAGTATACATTGCAATTTCACTATTTTCAAATCATTGCCTTCAGGCAGTACCAAGGCACAACATCCCAATGTCAGGTACTCCAGCCTTTTCGAGGTCATGGGAGAGGATCTGACAGGCAACACCTAGGCCAGCAGGGGCAACAAACTTTCCAGTCCCCAGCACCTCTGGTAGAAGCATCCAAACCACTTTAGTTTTACCTTAGCAATACATGACCACCTTGTGAGAGACGGCAGGCAATAATGTTCAACCAGTGGGTCCTACAGAAAGCCTAAAGGGGCTACTCCCTGCCATTCCTTTCTGTTGCGCTGCCTCTTCCACCTACACCCGAGCAGCGTTCAGAAGACCACTTGTCCATTTTACTGCAGGACAGCCAGTCTGTTTTGGTGAAAGGAGCCTTAAAGTGGGTCCTAACTTCGGAAGTCCAAACTTGGTTTTACTCCTGCTACTTCCTAGTGCTGCAGGATGGCGGACGCCTCAGTCCTATCTTTGCCTTCCCAATTTCTTCCTGTGAAAGGACCAATTCAAGATACTCACTAAGGTCCAGGGTCTCTCTGCCGTGGATCCAGGAGCCTGGATGGTGACATTGGACCTGTAGGATGCCTATTTCCATGTTCCTGTCCTGCAGGCCCACAGATGCTAATAGCGGTTCAAGGTGGGCCACAATCATTTTCAGTTTGCTCAGCTCCCTTTTGGCCTTACCAGTGGCCCTGGGTGTTCATGAAGGTGATGGGAGTGATCGCAGCACATCTGCAAAGGTCGCTAGTGCCAGTCTTCCCCCTACCTCAATGACTGGTTGTTGAGTGCAGGCTCACCACAGTTGTAGACCACCTCCAGATGACAACGTACCTTCTTCCATCTTTGGGGTTCATGATCAATGTGCCGCAGTCCCAATTGACTACTTTGCAGATGCTCTTTCATCTGATCCATCATGGATTTGATGCATTTTCCAGCCTTTCCTCCATAACAATGAGTCTACAACATTCAGGATATGATCCAGATGTTTCAGCCTCAGTCCTGGGTCTGTGAGGTTGGCTGTGAGGCTCCTGGGGCAACTGGCTTCCGTCATCCTGCTAGTCGCTCATGTCAAATGGCACAAACGGTGTCTGCAGTGGGACCTCAAATTCAAGTGGGGATAACATCAGGCCAATCTGTCGAATTGTATCCAGATTTCAGAGGAGGCTGCAAAAGTCCTGCAGTGGTGGCTTCTGGATCGCAATTGGGTCAATGTAGACCCCTCTCCTTACCCCACCCGCAGCTAATGGTGGTGACAGATGCATCACTTCTGGGTTGGAGAGGCAATCTGGGAGAGGTGGAGATCAAAGTTATCTCGTCTCTAGCAGATGACTGCCTCCACATCAATTTGTTGGGGTTGCAGGCCATTTGCTTGGTATTGAAAGCCTTCTTGCTGTCTATGAAGGGGAGGTTGGTTCAAATGCTCACAGATAATATCACTGTCATGTGGTATTGCAGGAAGCAGGCCGAAGTGGGGTCCTAGACTTTGTGCCAGGAGGCTCTGCGCCTCTGGGCTTGGCATAATTATCAGGGCATCTGCCTGATTGTACACTGGTCATATATTTAAATGCCAGGGTAGATGAACTCAGCCAGTGAATGGCAATTACATCCAGAGGTGGTGCAAATTGTCTTCCACCAGTTGGGAGAGCCGTGGCTTGATCTCTTTGCCACCGCTGAGAACGCACAGTGTAAACACTTGCACATTGGAGTTCACAAGAAGGCTCAGTCTCGATGACACTTTCTGCTTAAATTGGAGCGCAGCACTCATGCATGCCTTCCGCCACTTCCTCTCCTGCCTGAGTTCTGAAGAAGATTGAGAACATCCAGGGCCAAGTCATCCTATTGGCTCTTGACTGGGCCATGGGAGTCTGGTATTCGGAACCTCTGGGTATGAGCATCTGTCCTCCGATCAGGCTGCTGGATCATCAGGATCACCAGTTGCAGCAGCAGGGCAGGGTCCTCCACCTGGGCCATCATTCAATTTCAGCCATTTCAACTTCCTCCAGCTCCTACTGTGCTCATATAGTGACATCAGCTTAACCAGAAGCTGCTGACAAATCAAGTAGTAAGCGAACGACTGCTTCACCCTGTCCACTATTTGTATCTCTTGAATGGCCAGATCTGTGTCCCGCCCCCCCCCCCCCCATGAGAGTAAATGAATCTGTTTTACTTGTGCTCCTGGATTATATGATTTTTATGGAAGTGAATTTCAGACATTTATTATATCTAGCAATGAGAGGCAGCTGGGCAGCCCTCACTGCATGTGCCTTTTCTTAAAACTATGATCGTATTTTGACTATTTTAATTGACGTATTTGACTTTTCTGTCAGTTGGCCGTAAGTGTGCATACACTGCACATGCAGTGTGAAAATCACATATCCCCACACCAACTGCAGCAAGGCCTTCCCAGTTCCTACCCACACATGGGATCCAAAACATAGCACATGGGCAGAAAGGCAGCCATATCACACTGACAAATGCCTCATTCGAAAAGCCACGCCAGCCAATTTTTTTGCATTTTATCAAATATCATGGTAGGTAAGTTGT
This sequence comes from Calotriton arnoldi, assembly GCA_963921515.1. Taxonomy (NCBI): domain Eukaryota; kingdom Metazoa; phylum Chordata; class Amphibia; order Caudata; family Salamandridae; genus Calotriton; species Calotriton arnoldi. The sequence goes on from CAWUFW010000680.1 coordinate 3,029,992, forward strand.
CCATCACTATGCCTTGTTAAGCAAAGTACATCTGCATAATGTTCAGATTTGAACATGTGATACAGACCCACTTGTATGTTTGCATCGGTTACATGGGCTGAATGCTCGGCCTTACCAACAGCTACATTCGCTTCTGAAACATCACAGGTGTCCTACAATAACCCAATGATAATACTCAAAAGTGATAAAGTCTTCTGCCTTGTCACACAGTGTAATAGTGTAGGGATATCTTCAAATATCCCTCTGTCAGACTGAAATAGAGATCTATTGTGCCTCGTCTAAATGCTGAAAAAGGGCTTCCACTCCAGGCATTATGTAGATCTCATATCAGGAAGCAGTATTAAATTTGAAAAATTCATTGCATAGGCGAAGAACCCCCATCTTGATTTGCTATCAACAAGATGGGGGACCACCTCTCACATCCATGTTCTTTGATGATCTTCAGTTGCAGCACTTTCTGTATTTCCTACAGTACCTCTTCGTTTAGGCTTTGGAATGGTGATATAGACGTTAAAGAACAGGGGTTACCTGATGAGTATGTGTCCACTAGCATATCCAAGACTTAGCTTTGGGAGTCAGATAATAGATACTGATAATTCTGCAGTCATAAGTCCAGTTCTGTTTGCTGGGCAACTGAAAGGTCAAAGTAAACAGCCAAGTCAGGAATAGGGCATATCCAGGAACAGAGGTTTTCTAGCTTACTCTCTAACTGTGCTTGTATGACTGCTCGTTTTGTTCGGTGTACCACCTGATCAAGTGGTTAATATTGAGTCTCAGTTTAGCTTACGATGATCTGGTTGATGGATGCACTATATTAGTGTAATTTATACTTTGTTGACCTCATAAAATCCAGCATGTTTTTGGAATGTTGCTCAAACGGACTAAAGCCTGATGAGGCTTGGGGCATATCTGAATGAAAAGAGTGTGGAAAATAACACTTCTTTCCAATTTCTCCTTGGACTTCCAGATTCTTCAAGAGTGCGGTGATGGGCTTGTTGAAACTTTTGGCTGGTATGAACGGTGAATTCTAGAATTCAGAGCCCTTTTCCAGGAGTTTCTAGATTTTCTTCATAGCCTCTAAACCAAATAGGTTGCCTTGGTCTATCAACTTTTTACTGGGAAGCACCAATCTGTCAAGCACAGGTAATACAGTGATGATGAGAATGTCATGGTTGTCGACCTCAAGGATCTTCAAGCTAGCTGCCACCTTAGTCCACAAGAACAACAATAATTTGTTATCTCCTTTTAGATGATTGTAAGGGGCACAGTAGGTCCATAAATATTATTTTGAAAGGATCCTCACTAAAGGAAAAGATTGCAGGGTGTTGTCTGTATGTAATGTATTCTTATCTTGAAAGGGGTTCTTTTCCATAAAAAACATTTTGGGATTTTTCATTAAACTTTAGAGGGACCCAAAATTATTGTCAAACTGTGATTCAATGTTGGTGAAAATATTACTACACTAGTAATTAGTTCAATATCCTACTATCTCTTCAGAATTTTGGCCTACTCTGTATAGCCACCTATTTTCTCCATCGTTCCTGGTTTTACTGTCTTCATTCGTTTCTGGCTTATTTAAAGACTTTCTGCAGTGTACCTATCATATTTTAAATGTTGAAGTAGTTTAAAAATGAACTGGAAAACTATAACTACAAAAATATCTAGTAGCACAATTTTAAAAAAATGAGGAAAGTGTCTATAAAAAAAGAAAGCTGAACTCATCTGTTTCGAATTCGTCAGCTAACGCATTGTTACAGAAATCGATTCACATTTAATAGAATTAAAAAGAGTTCTTGAGAATTTGTTCCCGAGGATACTAATAATTTTATAATAAAAAAGTGAATGTAAATGTGATTCAATAGCTTAAGCAACCAAATTGTATACCGTTAACTCTCTAGGAAACCCATACCATACTGATCTGATTTTCTAAATAAAGCCCATAGGGTGTTTGCCTTTTCTAATTCAACTGAAACTTCAAGGATAATCACTCGAAAGTCCCTAGAGAATATCAAGCCCAATGTTTTTTCAACAGAGGATGCTCTGCCATATCAATGTTAGGAATTGACCTCAAACAGAGGCACAGCAAGTGACTAGAGGGATAGTCGTGGCTTTATAAGAAGTCAAACAAACTTGAATTGATAGTCCAATTTACTTCCAATTGAACCTCTGTAGGGCGCTCACAGTTTCCTTAGCCCTACCTCTTTGTCACTCATGCAATGGCTTCCAAGATAGACAGTTATCCAAGTGGAGAACAAAATAAAAATAATGAAGAACAATATATATGATATAGTCGATCCTCACAAGATACCAATTTATTTAATTCTTTTTGGCCCCAAGCACCATGATTTTAGTTTATTTAACATTATTATAATTGTGTTGAAATGGGTAGTGAGACCCTTTGAAGGAGTTGCTGTTTGGACATTTTCTTTTTTTACTTTTTCCCATTTCTTCTTGTCAGTAGTTGCATTCTCTGAATGAATATGTACTGGCTTCAAAATATTTATTTTGTGAGTTAAAAATAATGAAATGTTAAAATATATCTAAAATATATATAGCTTGAATATAATTAACATGTAATTCACACAGAACAGTAAGTGCACTTTTTCAAATCACAGTGAAAACTAAAAAATGTTCACAGATTGGGAACTCTTTAAATATATATACTGCCAATACATAGAAAGGAATGTTTTCAGGAACTCATTTATTGTTTAGTTCAGGATCTTGTAGCAACAGAGATAAGAAACATTTCTATAGTGGAAAGTGAATGTTTCTAACTTGAATGTCTTCCAGTGCAAGCACATTCTGTGACCTAGGTGAGCCCTCTAGTTACTTATTAGCATTCTGTCATTTTCACAGACAGCTGTTATGAAAAGAAGGCGTAGTGATATGTGGGCTGATACTGTGACAAGGTTTGTGACAGTTATTAACTATAAATCTCCTGGGTAGATTTTGATTGGCTAGAAGCCAATCAAAATTCAGCATATTTAGTGGTGTACAGCTGTCAGCTTTACAATTAGAAGTATTGAACTTTGTTATGCTTCATCAGTCTTTCTTAACCAGTAAGTACAAAGTTCTAAATTATGTTGTTTTACTGTCTTTTGGTTTGGAAGGGCTAGCATGTTGCTGAAGCATGTTTAAGATTTAGACCTCTGTGAGCATATTTGAGTTTGAGGTGGTGTGGAAGGTAGTTTGAGGTAATCTGAGGTTGGAGGGAGTAGAGAATGCAGTGTCTTAGCTGGTTTGGGTTGGTGATTCGTTGTACAGGTATACACAAAATGTAGAAAGGTATGGCCAAGTGACTGGACCAATTTAAAGACATTCGAGAGTCAGCTTTCAGGTTGTTTGCTGGACTTATCATGGGATCAATGACGTTTACTTTGCCGTAGACCACCTGGAAGGAATGGTTCGGATTGCGGACTGCAGAGAGGTTCATACAACAATGGTTGTAGAATTTTTTTCTCAATGATTTGGACAATAAGGTCTCTGATATAAATGTTTGACATGAAGTCATGAGATGATAAGTTAACTTACAAGTTCTACAAAAATACCAGAGGTGATAGATAATGTTGGTGGGACTATTTTTAGGGTAGAGGAGAGGAGTTCAGAGTTCGAGTAGGATGAGGATTCTGTTGGCTTACAGTTGACAGAGTAGAACAAAATTAAAGACATCTGCACCCTGTTTTAGCTCATTTGTCTTTGTGTCAGGGTGTAGGGCTCTGGGATGAGAATATGCAAAGAGGAAGAAAATAGGGTGCGATTTGGATTTTCATGTTGAATTGAAGATCTTCATTGATTGACAGGATTCGCCGTGCTCTCGATGAAGAGACTCACGGGTGTTTAATGTTCCTAAATTAAGATGTGAATGGCAGGGTCCCTGTCGTAGCAGATAAGCAAATGTTGGAGATACTTCTTAAAAGCTCCAGGATATTTTGTGCTAATATCATTGCTACTACAATGTCTACTACAATGTCAAAACTGTGCCACCCCTGAGCATTTTGTACTGATTGTTTTATAAATGTGTCCTTCTGTTACCTACTGCCCAGTATCAGTGTGGTTTATGTAGTCTGTGGTTTATGTAGTCTGATGTAATCTGTGTCTATTTCTGAATGAAGAAAGGAAACCCACTTGCATGTTTGGGCACTCTGTGAAGTCTTTCTGTTATTCTACTCTTCGACAGCCTTCTGCTTCTGATCCTCTTTTCTAAGTTGATCTAATTCAGGGGATAAGCTTCACCTCTTCTTCTTTGCAGCTACTGCCTCTGTTCACCACCGTGCTCCTCTGTCTTGTTTAGGGAACGCAACATGGGGTTGCCACCTCGTTGCTAGTCTGATGCGATGAGTTCCACTCAGCCCCAGTGCCAGTGAAACTCTCCTGCCGCAGTGTGGCAAACCCCCACCTGTTTTGAACTTGATAGAGGCAGAAAGCCCACTGGTGGATTCCGATCCCCGGGCTGAGATACGGTCTCACTCACCTCGTTCCCACCACTCCAAGGCCTTTAGTGGTCTGAATTCTCCTGTTTCGTAGACTCTGAAGTCTTGAGTTGCATCAGTCAATCAGGGTGAGTCACCTATTCGTCACAGAGTTAGTCGCCTCTTCGAATAGGTCAGTCACCTATTCGTATTCATTGCACTTCTCAGGATACATTTGCCACTAACATTTCTCAAGGGCCTGGGTGGCCAGATTTTGTGTAGATCTCAATATTTTGAAGTTAACTGGCAGTGGAATGAATGGGCAGAGCTACTAATTGGTCAACATATTTGTTACAAAATGAAGTCTTTGCTGTGTCTTTCCCTTTGTATTGAAAAACATATCTATCTTCTCTTAAATACACCCCATGGGGTAAACCTGCCATTAACATCATCAAGCAGCTATCCGGCTCCCCAACTGCATCAAAGTCTCAAGGGAAGCTAGTTCAGAGCTGCATCACTGTATGTGACCCTCCCTTTCTCCCACCAATCCAGGGCTCTAACTTCTGAGAAAATAGCATGTACCTGTTCTCCATTAGCATGAATAAAGACAAACGTATTGGTAAAGGTAAGTCGTGCGTGACATGGCACCTTTCTGCAGAAGCTCTCTCTCCCACAGTCTTCTATGTAAACATTGGAACTACAAGACTTTGGCTTCTTTGCCAGGTCTTCTGGGCACAGTGGTATTCACAGTGGGGCAGGCGGTGGGCATCACGTTACAAGTTTAGAAACTGAGCTTGCATTGGGTCCTGCTCAGGCTGTTGACTTCTTCCCATTTCACCAATGCTCCAGAAGCTCTGCTGAAATGGACATTTTCTAATTCTCGTTTCTGGCAGACGTTGTCATAGAAAAGGGGTGTCCCGCCCAGGTCCTAGAGTCCCAGATCTATGCCAGTTATTCAGAATAATCACTGACTATGTAAAGGGGATCCATTTAGATTTTGTTTATTCATTTTCTTTTTGTTTCTACCCTGAAAATGTGAAATAAGCTGGCCCTCATGGACCTATGCTGGACACCCCTGCCTTAGATGAACGTGGGCATTTCTCTATTGAAGACCAGCAGTATTCACTTTCCTTTTTTCCAGCGCAGGGTACCGCGTCTACTGTCAGGACTTGGGTTTTCCACAGCAGGTCTTTGATGCCAATCCGAAACTTCCTCCCTAACTTGGCTCGGAAATGGAAATGGAAACCTGTTTCCAAATGTATTCACCAAGAGCAAGAGAGGGGTAGGGTGGAAATTAGAAGATCCGGACTGGACTCGGCTGGAATTTGCAGCCACAGATGTATGGTATGCAGTCTGGGCTTTGTATCACAGGGCTAGATTGGGTAACCTCTGTAGGCCATGTACTGAAATCCATGCCAGACCATAATATTACTTCTGAACTGAACCACCCCCCCATATAAAAATATATTTGACAATATGTTTCAGGTCGTATCTGCTTCTCAAAAAGAAAAGTCTGTGACGAGCCGAAGGATACCCTGGATACTACCCTCAAACATAGGAGAAATAGTACACTGCAGTACAGAAAAACAAGACACAAGGGGACAAACTAAACTAATGCAAGGGAACTGAAGGACACAACAAAAACAAACGTCAGTGAAGCAAAGCTGAGTGCGAAGTGATACGACAAGCGGGAACCTTACAACACTCAAAAGTTGCTATGCAAGTTGTTCATTGTTGACTTCTCCGTCGTAGCCTTCCTGTGCTACCGCCTCCATGACCTGTGTCTCCAGTATCCCATCCCGAATCTGTGCCCCAGCCTCCACAGGGACGTTCTCCGCCTCTTCCAAGGACCTTATGCTGTTTCAACCTCGAAGCTACTGCGCTTCGCTGGTACCTTCATTCCGTATCTTTACGGTGGAAGGGAGCTGGCTGTCATGAAAGAGAATAAATCTTTACGCCAACCACCAAAATACACTGAATTAAAAATGTCTCCTGATTTTAATGTGTGTCCACCTGATGACAAACAATACCTGCAGGTTGATGGAGGGCCCATTTACGTGATTAGAAGTCAGTTTGCCCTTCTCAGGGAACTATTCAGACTATGCATCCTTAACCTCTTCAAAAACATCCCTCTAAGATGGCTCTATTGACTTTTTATGGCCACAGAGTTAGCTATTCTGATTTCTGATATCAAAAGGCCATGTGGATGCCACTTTCTTGCCCATCATTCACAGTGCCTGCCAGGAGACACAGACTGCATACAATGTATGCCTCTCTTAAGCAGATGGAACAATAAAGTAGGCAGCCACAGAGTCCTCATGCAAAAGGAAGCAGCATTTTGGAGACTTTCTTGTCTGAGGGCTAGAAGAGGTGGTGATAAAAAGTGGCAAAGCATGTTGTAAGAACGGATCCCTTATAAGCCTCTGATTATTATTAAAGGGAGATTATTAAACTCAGTTCTCTGAAGAAAACCATGGTAGGCAAGTCCATTATTTGTTGGAGAAACCATCACAGGAGGAAACCGCTCCGATGCCTCTCCAGGTCTTGGATTCTTAAGGGTGGCATGCAGTTATCCACCCCCTCTTAAGAGAATATTGTGTTCCCTCTAAATCATCAGGGCTACCTTCGCCACCAAGGTACTGAGGAACCATTTGATGCCAACTTTCTGCTTGGTGCAGAGACTGTTGACACAAAGTCTTGTGTCCCAGCTCTGAACCCCCCTAGCACTGGTTCTTTATGGTTTTTAGGGTACTGCGCCATTCAATCCCATATGCCTTGACTTCTAGTGTTTTGCCAGGCATGGATTGACAACAGGGTTGTAGATGCGCCGTTATTGTGGGTACCGGAAAGGGTCCTTGCCAGAGTCTCCTGAAGAGCAAGTTAATCCAGCAATCGCAGACTCAAACCACTTTTTGGAAACCACCCCCAAAATAACTCGTAACATCACTCAGATGGAAGATATGAAATCTTCGGAGATTCTGTAAAACCAATGTGCTTTATTTTGATGTACCAGCATCCTGACACAGAGTGTCCCTTGTCCGCCGGCCGCGACCCTGCATAGTGACCACAGAGCGCTTCTTTTTGGTTCTTCTTGACTGTTCGCTCCCAGATCCCCCATATCCTGTCTTCCTCCTTCCCTTGCCTCTGGAGTCCGCTCTCAGCATCAGCTCATTAGCTGGTGTTCTGCATCTTGCTGAGCTGAGCGCACATCCCTCGTTTATCAGCCCTCTGATGTTTTATTTAATATGTTTAATAGATGGAACTCTTCTCTCCCCCGTGGAAGGAAGATGAGACCAGATGCAGAGCAAATGTAATTACCTTCGGTGGTCCAGCTCTGGGTGACTATGTACAAATATCAATATATTCAGTTAGCAAATTTCAACTCCTGTACCGACTGATGGGCGACAGCCCTTTCAGCGCTTCACACAGCACGCATAGCTTAAACATAATGAGAAAGGCAAGAGATGGACGAGACAGCCCTGCCTGCAATGTCCCTTAATGGCTCTTGCTTATTCAACTTCATATTAAGATCCAGCTGTCAGTAGCCATGGTTCAGGCATTGAATAATAACCAGAACCACCATGTCTGGTGGCAGGATTCCAAATATCTTCTACTTATGCATAAGAAGGGCCTTTTTGAGTGGCATTCCCTCGCTCTATTGTATGCATTAGATTGCATGAAAAAACAATTGCATCCATTACGTCGACCTAGCCCCTATATAACATGGTAAGTAGATGTGGATTCAGGAATACTAAATATATTTCATGCCTTGATGATGTAGTGGTAGGCGATGTAGGGGTTGTGTTATGTTTATAAGTCAATATTAACCAGCCCGACGTCGTGTCATACACCATTTAGCACAGTTCAGACATTTCAGTCGATCTGCAGAAGAGCGAGGACAAAACATGTTCTACATGTGGCTGCTGCCTCTGTCTGCGGGTCTGCCGATGGTATATTATCTAGCAGTTTTATAGCGTGCAACTGACACTAGTGTGGCATCACAGTATTAAAACTCTCTAAAGTGGGCACAGGCAAACGCACTCCTGGCGACGAGGTGTGACTTCGTAGAATAGCCTACCTGGGAAGAGATGAGTGTGCTGTGTGAGGTCCTGACATGTGGACTAGTCATGTCATGAAGAACGTGCCACTGCTGGTATGGGTGTCCTGTATGGGGTATGTGAGAAGTTACAGAACACACATCATGCAGCTTTGTTTGATGATACCTGATAGATGAGAACATCTCGCAGAGTGGAGCTAACCTCTCTTTTCATCGGAGATCAGTGGTTTAACAGTTGATAGGTTTTGCCTTTGAAGTTGACTCAGTTTCACATAAAGATCTGAAACTAAATCTTCTTTTCTTTTTTTGATAAACAAATCTTTATTGAGTTTTATTGGTTTGGAACATCACCAACGGCATTAAAACAGTAGAATAAGACACATACCATATAGCACTCTAGGAAGTAAGAAGTCCATATAGGGCACATCATCCGGTACACAGTAAACATTACATAAATGGTCCCAAGAAGGACCTCTCTGCCCTTGTTCCCCAGCCCCTTTGAATACCCCAAGTGGAATCAGGGTGGGTGACATAGGGATCTCCCAGTCGAGAACCCTGGACAATTCCCTGAGCACCTCCGTCCAGTAGGTAAATATGACATCACAGGCCCAAACCATGTGGTAAAAATCTGAAGGTTCAGTGTCGCATCGTGAGCAGGTGGGGTTGGATCGTAGGCCAGCCCTATGTAGGCAGTGTGGGGAGCAATAAACTGAGTAGAGATAGTTGGTTTGAATGAGGTGCAGTCTGCCCGAGGTTGTTAGTTCCCGCTGGGCGATTAGGGCGTCCCTCCAATCTTCGTCCTCCATGGGTCCCACCCAGGCCTCCCATCAATTCCTGAGGTGGTCCAGTGTTCCGGGGGTGTTAATAATGAGTGTGCGGTAGATCTGTGAGACCCCTCCTCTGCCCATGTGGCCCATCAACAATTTGGCTTCCAGCGGGTTGAATTCCGGCAGGGAGTCCGGTGGAAGGGAGTGGGCGGCAAGTGTGTGTCTGTGCTGGAGGTATTTGTAAAACTGGGGGTGTGCTAGACTGTATGTCTGCTGCAGCTTCTAGAAGGATTGTATGAGAGTTCCCGACCAGACATCCCCCAACCTTGTGATACCAATATAATCCCAGGGGCAAAAGCCACTAAGGGACGCAGTTTCCCTTAACCAGGTGCCATGCCAAAGTGGGGTTTCCTGCATAAGCCTAGTCTCCCATCGCACTTGGCGCGTGGCCGCTCTCCATGCACGAAATACCAACCTGGTCACCCTAGGTAATGAGAAGGGGATCGGGCACCATAAAGCATGCTCTGGATCTGGGAAAAGTCCAGCTGTGTGAGCTCCACTCTGTATGCGGGGTCCGACCACCCCCGTTGAACCAGTTGTCGATGACGAGCAGATGGGCGAAGAGGTAGTAAAGATAGAGGTTGGACATACCCATGCCCTCATCAGAAGGTCCACGTTGGCAGTGTACGAGGGCGATGCGTGGTTGAGAGTCCCTCCCCAGGAATAATGTCGTGGCCCTATGTAAGGCCAAGAGCCAGGTTTGGGGCAGCTGTTGGGGAAAGTTTTGAAAGACATACAAGAATCGTGGAAGGATCATTATTTTGTATAGGGTGATACAGCATAAAGTGTTGAGAGGGAGGGAACACCACTTGATAAGTTCCGATTTGGCTTTCCGAACCAATGGTTGAAGGTTAAGAGTCCAAGTGAGATCGGGGAGCAGAGTAAACCATGTACCCAAGTACTTGAAGCTAAGTCTGCACAGGCGGATCATCGCCTGCCAGTCAAAGCAATCCCTGGACAGCGCTAGGGCAACCAATACGGACTTAGCGGGATTCAGTCGCAGACCGGATGCCTCCTCGAACCGCCTGGGCAGTCGGAGGCATCGGGGTCCACTCGCCGCCAGTTGTGCCAGGTACAGCAGGACGTCCTCCGCGTACAGCGCAATGCGGTCCGTGTGGCCTCCTTCCCAGTTCCAACCGGTGAAAAGAGGGTCCGTGCGGATAAGTACAGCTTGGGGCTCTATCGCCAGAGCAAAGAGGAGAGGGGGCAGGGGGCAGCCCTGTCTGGTCCCCCGTTCAATAGGAAACATTTCCGAGACCACTCCGTTTACCCGAACCCGGGCCGTGGGACTGGCGTAGAGAGCCTTCACCATGCCCGGGAATCTGTGCCCGATACCAGCTCAAACCAGCACCAACTGCAGGTAGCCCCAATCTACTGAATCAAAGGCCTTTTCAAAGTCAAGTAGAAGTAAGGCAAGACTGGGGAACAGACGGTGTCGGTGTGCTAGGGCCACATGCAGTCGTCTGATACAGTGTCTCGTGTTCCGGAGCGGCATGAAGCCGCACTGGTCCGGATGCACCAAATTCGCGATAATGCGCCGGTGTCGATTCGCAAGAATCGCGGCAAAAATTTTAACGTCCTCGTTGAGGAGCGAAATTGGATGGTAGTCCGCACACGAAGTGGAGGGGGGCTGCGTCTTGGGTATCACTACTATGGTTGCAGAGTCAACCTCAGCCGGGAAAGACCCCACCTGCACGACCTCTTGATAGAACTGCAAGAGGTAAGAATCTCACAGAATGTGCTGTAGTATTCCATCGGGAAGCAGTCAGGACCCAGTGTTTTGCCAGGAGCCATACCGACCATTGCATCTCTTCCACTGTGATGGGTTCGTCCAGGGCACGGTGTCATAGGGGGTCAGGCTGGGGAGTGTAAGTGAGTCGAGGAAGGCCCGGGATACCGCCACATCTCTAGCCGCAGGTCTGGCATATAGGTTTTGGTAGTAGGATGCAAAAGTCTGCACTATCTCCGGTAGGGAGCGCTGAGGTTGGCAATGGACGTCAAGTACCTCCGAGACAATCCTGTTGGCCTGCTGGTGTGAGGCCAACCAGTAAAGTAACTTCCCATTTTTGTCCCCCCAGCCATAGATTCTGGCCGTTGTGGCCCTCCAAAGGTGTTTGGCTGCCTCAAGGGAGTGAAACCGGATATCCTCCTTGATGAGGCTCAGGTGGCAAGAGACTTCCACCTGTGGGCCCACTTCCAGTTGCTGTTCCAACCAGAGAGCCTGAGCTTCCAGCCGAGTGTTCAGAGCCGATCGGTTGTGCTCTTTGCCTCTGATGTATCGTTTGGCAAAGCCGCACAACTGTGGTAAGGGGTTTTAACATTATACTGTTTGTAAGTTTCTTTTATTGTGTACCACTTTATGGAATACTAGTATTGAAGGATTCTCTATGTCATGTATGTAATTCTAGAATGTGAGGCTCCTTTGAGTCATTCTTTGCCTGGCTGCTGTCGTCATCAGTTGTGGGTCCTTAACTTGGAAATAAAGCATTAATCAATGCTTGGAAACTTCTTCTTATTTCCTGGTATTATTTCTACACGCCACACTACATAAATTGGCGACGATTGTGGCTTTCTTTTCCTGACCTTCATATTCCTGATGTCGGACCCACCGACCTACGCTTTACAATCTAGAGTTGCGAGCCGAATTGGATTCCGATTTGGATTTGGTTTGGATTTCTGAAAATCCTGTTTCTCTTACTACTACGAGACGCTTGTGAGTTATTTTCAACTATTTTCTACTTTGTCAGCGGTCATTCGTTTGTCTCTGGGGCACTGTTAACATTCAACTCGTCCATGCATTCTATCTTATCAGCTGACAGCCCAACGCGCACCGCTTACATTTGAACTGGATCTTCGTTCCAGCATCATTCATTGTTCCCTTCCTGCTAGCGGACACGCTTGCGTCATAACTCAACGTGCTCTATTTACTTCACAGACTTTCACCTGAACATGTTCGACGTCATACGTAGATCACGTTCTTTACGTTTTTAGCGGCCATCTTTGTACTTTGGGATAACTCTGATTACATACTAACGTATGTACGACGTTTCATCGCATTGAACAGTTTGCTTCACTGCTTGTTTCCGTGACGAGCACACGCTATTTTAATTCTTTTCACTACTCATTTGGATCATTGTGCTCGTATCATTATCTACCAAGCTGCAGATTGTTGTTACTCAAGTAAGATTCATTTATTTGTACTTATGGCTAATTCAAATAACATTTTGCCTCCTCCTCCCTTTTTACAAGTGCCAGGCAAACCTATCACTCCTTGGCATAAATGGTTGAGAGTATTTTCTAATTATCTAGAGGCTATTGATGCTATTGAATACTCACCTTCAAGGAAAAGAGCAATTCTTTTTAATCATCTGGGCACTGCAGGTCAACAACTGTTTGACAACTTACCTGTAATACCTGTACCCTCAGGTGATGACACTTGGAATGTGTATGCTGAAGCACTTGCACGCTTGGGAAAGCAATATAAGGATGAACCGTCAGTAATGGTGGAACGTCATGTGTTCTTTAAACGAAAACAACAAAATGATGAATCTATTGAAGAATATTTAGCTACTTTATGTGTCCTTGCCGCTAAATGCGAGTTTGGTATCAATCTTGACATTTCGCTGCATGATCAACTTGTATTCAACTGTTTTAACAAGAAGATACAAGAGCGTATACTCACGTGTAAGAATCCCACTTTGGATGAAGTTATGGGAATTGCTAGGAGCATTGAGTGTTCTGTTACCTCATCCAAAATTCTTACTGAAAACGTTAGTACTAATCCCACTGTTGCTCCTAGTACCAGCGTTTTGGCTCCTGCTACAAACAGTAACAATGAACCTGATATTAATGTAGTGGCTACTCGTTTCAAAAACAGGAAAACATTTGAGCGTAAATCTAACGTATTTTGTTACAGGTGTGGCTCCAAATTTCATGTGGGCAATTTTCCTAATTGTCCAGCCCAAGGTAAACGGTGTAATAACTGCAAGAAAATTGGGCATTTTTATACCGTTTGTAAAGCAGTTAAAGACAAAAGCAAAGTCAGTCAAATTAGTACTGAAGATGAGTCAATTTGTGATGCATTGAATATTGTTTCTCTTTCTGTTGATGTTAACATGCTTTATGATAAAGTGATCAAAGGACCGATATGTGAAGTACTTATCGGTTCTATCTCACTTCACATTACTGCAGATTCAGGTTCTCCAATAACTATAATAGCAGACAAAACCTTTTACAAATTATGGACCAAGACTGCATTGTCTCCTACTGATGTTAATCCGAAAGCATTTGTGGAGTATGATATTATTATGTGTGGATACTTTAGTGACACTGTCAAGTTCAAAGATAGGGAAATTCATACAAAAATTTATGTAGCACACAAGGGTAGAGACATTCTAGGGTGGCGTGATCAAGCTAGTCTTGGTATCATACTGAGATCAGGTCATTCTGAGCCAGTTGTTCTTGGTGATTTGCCTATATTATCTGTAGGCTGTACCCAGTCTCATGATTCCTCTTTGCTCAATTTGTTTGATAAATATAGTACTGTTTTCAGTGGCAATGTTGGTCTAGTAAGAGGGTTCGAACACACTATTAAATTGAAGGACAATGCTGTTCCTGTCATTCAGAAAGTTAGGCCGGTACCTCTCTCTGTGAGGGAAGATCTAAAGAAACACCTAGCTCTATTGTGTTCACAGGACATCATTTGTCCTATTGAATCATCTGAGTGGGTTTCGGCTGCAGTGGTTGCACGCAAGTCTACAGGGGATATCCGTTTGTGTGCTGATTTGAGGGTGTTAAATCGTAACATTGTTGTGGATTGTCATCCTTTGCCCCGTATTCATGATATGCTAGCGAAAATAGGCCATAGCAAATTCTTTTCCACCATAGATTTACGCTCCGCGTATCATCAAATTCCTTTGTCTGTAAAGTCACAACCTTTAACTACATTTGTTACCCCGTTTGGTGTCTACATGTATAAAAGACTTCCTTTTGGTTTGGCGTCAGCTGCTAATATTTCAGAGGTTAATGAATCAAATGTTTGATGACATTCCCGGCATTCAGGCATTTCAGAATGACATATTAGTCCATTCTGAATCCATAGACCAACATTACATACTTTTAGAAAGAGTTCTGAACACTTTGCAGACACACGGAATGACTGTTAATGTCAAAAATGCAAGTTTCTCACCCAAGAAGTGGATTATCTTGGTCACAACATTTCTAGTGTTGGTATTACACCTAAGAACTCCTTACTTGATGCCATCAAGAATGCTCCTATCCCTTTGGACAAGGATTCTTTAAGAGCGTTCCTTGGTTTAAGTGAATATTATGCTCGTTTTGTTCAAGGTTATGCTTTGCGGGTACAACCCCTCAGAGATTTGCTTAAGAAACATGCTAAATTTCTATGGTCTGAGGACACTCAAGCTGCTTTTACTTCTGTCAAGGATTTGATAATTAATGCTCCCGCCATTAAACCCTTCACACATGGTGTTGAGTGCATTATAACTGTGGATGCCAGTGCCAAGGGTCTTGGTGCTGTTCTAAGTCAAATTGTGAATGGTCAAGAAAGCACCATAGCTTTTGCATCTCGCACTCTCAGTTCCGCTGAACAAAATTACAGTACTATCGAGCGGGAGGCTTTAGCGTGTACCTGGTCAGTTGAAAAGTTCAGAACGTACATTTGGGGAACTAAATTCCAACTTTACACTGATCACAAACCCCTTATATATATGCTTGGAGATAGCTGTTCTAACAAAGCTTCCTCTAGACTTATAAGGTTACTTGCTAGACTTCAAGAATTTAATTTTGACATCAAGTATTTACCAGGGGGAAAAAATGTACGTGCTGATTGTCTTTCACGTCTTCCATTACCTGGTGTTGATGACTTTGTCAGATGTGATTATGATTTTGAATGTGTTTTTTCTATCGAGGATGTAGTTCAAAACACTAAAATCACCCAGGAACAATGGGTAAGTAGCTTTGAAGCAGATGTCTCCATGCAGAATGTCAAAAAGTTTTTAGTCAAAGGTTGGCCACTTGACAGAAATCTTGATCTGGAGGAAAAGACTTTTGCCCAAATAGCTCCGGAGTTATCCTTTTCTAATGGCATTTTGCTATGTCAAGACAAATTTGTTCCTCCCAGGGGTCTGAGAGATATTATAATTTCTGTAGCTCATGAGGGGCATTTGGGAATTACTGCTACCACAAGTAAAATCAAACAGACATATTGGTGGCCCGGTATTGATAACCAAGTTAAGAGTGACATTGACCAGTGTCCGCAATGCCTTTGTTCCGACAAGCACTGGAAAACTTCTAGTGCACCCCTTTCTCCTGTTCAATGGCCCAATGGTGCTTGGCAGAAGATCAGTCTTGATTTTGCTGGGCCCTTTTCTGTTTTTGGCAAAGACAAGAAATTCCTTATTGTTGCCATAGATTATTTCTCAAAATGGATCTATTTTGCCTTTGTCAAAAACGCTGATGCTAACTCAGTTGTACTGTTTTTACAAAGTTTATTTTGTATTCAGGGCACTCCCAGAGAAATAATAACTGATAACGGTTCCCACTTTATTGCACAAGAGGTAAATTCGTTTCTCACTAAACTTGATGTTAAGCATATTTTAGTTCCTTTATATAGTTCATCTTCCAATGGTCTTGTGGAACGTGCCAATCGTCTACTTAAAGAAGGAGTCCAGACTGCTGTCACTCATGGATTGGATGTTGCTTCTTTTTGTTTCAGAAAATCTGGAACTATAATACAGCACTGTAGTGTAGCTCCTATTTCCCTAATAGGCTCTGCGCATTGGAATAATATATCCTATAGGTTTGACATAGGACTAAGGTCAGTATGTCCCTATCGAGTATATTAAACTTAATTACTTGTGCCAGCTAGCTCAGAGGCCACTAGAAACTCCTTGACAACAAGAAGGAGTAGTTTCTGGCAGCCGCAAAACATGACCACTGTGTTTCCCTTTAGAATCAGAACGTGTCCCAGAGTCGTGGAAACAATAGATAACTATTTCACTCAGCTCAGTCGTGCATGCTTAGTTTTCTCCAAGTTACACAGAAAGAAATAGACGGGCGTTTCAATAAAGGATTTATTGAACAGTCTTGTTTCTGGTGTAAGTAAAATATGCTGTTACGATCACAAGACAGTATGCGAGATAAATAATGTACAGTGTGAGCAGTAGAAATAAATAATACTGCGAGAGCATTATCTTTTAGTACATATGCTGTTACATAAATAACACAGACTAAAAATGCGAGTACTCATACGATGCGTTTCTAATCTAGTTCTACCCCAATGTACCTAACCTAACCTAGGTATAGGACGAGGTATGAAGTAGGTGAAGTATTCCTTACTATGGTATACTAAGAGTACGCTAACCCCAGTATGCCTAGTATGCCAAGAGTCCCTCTAGGTTCTAGTCTGCTCCATACCTGAAGAATGAGAGAGGTAGGAATCTCTTTGCCAGACTCGAACTCCAACACCCCGCAAGGGAAGTTAGATCACTGGAAGCTGGACTCTCTGCGTGCAGGGATGACAGCGTCTTCTCAGTGCGTCAGGCCAGGAAACGGGCTCCTCTGAAGTCGAGGTCTCCTCTGATTTACAGGGGCTAGGGAAGGTATATTTATACCTGATAATTACCTCAGAATGTTAGCATTGACGTGAGTCGGACAGTGGAAGACGTCATGAATGAACCCCTAAGGAATAATGGTTCATGCATAATATATGAGTCCTTGAAGAAATCAATAGTCCTGGACTAGGGAAACTCCCGCAGCCTAAGGGTCTGTCCTTCAAGAACTCGTTGTGACGTTAGGGTGGACGGATGTCGGAGACCATGCCTGTATTTGGAGTGCACGGTTTAATGCCTAAATAAGGGCTGGGATTTTATGCCTATGTAAGGGCAGGACGAATTGTGCCTATATAATTACATGATTCTGGAAAGCCCGTTTATGGACACCCTAAGAGGAATACAACACCCACTCCACGTTCGTGTGTACGATAATACTAAAATGCTAAACATTTAAAATGCTAAACATTAAAATGGAGTACCGCATATTTCTAAAATATTTCATAAAACCATTTAAAAAAGGCATTTAAAAAACCTATTATAATGCAAAAGGTACTGTACATTTGAAGCATTGCTTTTCATTTCAGGCATAAAGTTCGAAAATAAAATGCAATTGGAATGAAATAAGCAGTAATATTTACATGTGACAGAAAAATGATCGATAAGTTGTTCAAAAAATCAAAGTCATTTCATGTCATGAAAATAAATGAACTGTTTTAGACACACAAGATGACTAAGTGTCCGTGGAAGTACCTTGAAGTCTGTATTATAAGGCTAGTTCTACTTTAAGCAGATTGAAATGCCATTTTCGTTTGAAAAAATGGGACAAAAGTTCAATTTTGGTAGAGTTCCAAGTTGTTTTAAAAAACATGAAGGCCAAAGGCCAAAAAATGAAGGCCAAATTGTTACTGCATCTCTGGAACACTGTATGCTGAATCAGAGTCAGTTTACGGGTCTGGTGTAAACATGAGATCATCCACTTCTATAGACAAAACATCGTCCACTGTAGTTGGTGTCAGTTGGAACACCTCGTGTAGCAGATTAATTGCACAGAGATGTGAAGCTTCGCTTCCAGCATAGGGTGCCGCAGCAAAGTTCGCGTCCGTTGTTACCTGTGTGCCTGTAGATCTTTCTCGTACCTCAGCAGCAGCCGGAAGCGTCTGTGAGATCTCAACGAATGCTGACATCGATCGGTAGCCTCTGGGGACAACACAGAGCATGGGCCGTTATCGGGTCCAGCAGAGTATCGACATCCGTTGGCGTTGCTGATGGAAATGTTAGACAGGTGTCCAACACGCATTCTTCACCGCATAGCAGGCATCGTAGAACAGGTAAGATGCAATCTTGCCAGATTGGTCTGAATGACAGGAACCAAGTTGTATTAAGGTCCCGTAGACGAGTCATGCCCAATAGCTGTACTATTCGCTCACGGCACTTTCTTTCAAGGAGAGCTTTCTCCATTTCGCTCGGAGTGATGTCTGCGAATAGGCTGGCCATAGCGCAATAGCAGGAAGAGAAATAGAATTCCGGCAACAAGTGCTAGAATTAATGGTATGCCACCAAACACCGAATGTGCAAAGTTCGGGATGATTCCGAGTATTGCCTGGAAAGGTGCTAACAGACCTGAGCAGATGCTATGAAATACATGTATAATGCCAGTTGTATCAGACATGTTGAAGATACGTGATATCATTTCTACGAAATGTATAGGGCAGTTTGTACGTATTAAAGTCTGTATCTCAGCCGAAGTCCTTGCAACTTGTAGATCATAGGTTTCTTTGGCCGAGGTCAAAGGCACTGTTTGCTGTAAAAGCATGGCTTTCATTCTGCTCAAAGTATCAAATCTTATAAAAGAGACGTTCAGCGAAGGCCATAGAGGCGACTCCCTGACTGTGTCTATTGGGGCAAACAATACTTGCATACAGCAAGTGACCCTGGAGTGGACCGTTACTAGATATGGGATGCCTGGCAGCATGCCGCAGCAACTCTGATCATTCAACATGAGGTAACTCCCATTAGAAAGTTGTCCAAACGTTGGATTAATCACAGCAGCTGGTGTACCCTGCTGATGGCAAGACAAATTTGCCACCGAACCATTACAAGCCCCGTGTAAAGAAATGTCCTGACATATAAGCGAACCGCTTAGTGCAAGTTTACAGTTTGTACCGCTCAAAAACACTTCACGATCCCCACTCCAACATCTATATGTATACAGTAAATCCCAAGATGTCTTAATGTATTCCTTACCCAACCTTTCATATTTGCCTGCTTGCATTTGTCTGAGGCAATACTGAAACTGAAAAGTACTCACAGGTAATGTTATTTTGCCATGAATAAGCCATTCTGTAGCTGGTTTTTCTGCCACTGTGAATGGTAACTTTTCCAGTTTTTCAATGCTCAGCACTGTATACTTTGCTCCTCTTTGTGCCAGTTCGATCTGTTTATCAGTTAGATTGTATTCTGCAAACAGAGCCGTTGCGTTGATGAAACGCCAAGGCACATAGCCTGCACGCAAAGATTGCAGCGTCCAGCTTAATAACACAATAGAACGTAATTGAGACTGGCCTTGCTGTAACATCGCCAAATCTTGTTCTAGTATGTCGATAGCAGAGGATACAATGCCATCCAATGAATATATTCTGGAGGACAAAGTTGTTAACCCATTGTCGACCACAGAGAGTGTTTTCTCTAAATTAATACGATCAAGTTCACGTATTCGTTCTGCGGCCTCCATCTGTGATACTTTCCATGCTTCATTATACATAGCATAAATGCCGGCATATATGAAACATTTTTGACGCGGTTTTCTTGATCCAAGCAAGAATTCCCTAAGGTCTGCGTCCTCTTTAAGTAAGGTTAAGTGTTGTTTCACATCCTGTAGTGTAGACTTATGCAGCCAATCGAGGCATAATTTTCCTACACTGTATGTTGTTACTACCCCCGGATGTTGTCTTTGGACGTATCTTGGGTCTGGCCTATTAATAGTAAAGCCCTGAGTTTTATTCAGGAATCTTTCCTGACAGTTATTCGTGTCTGTGGGCCAGATCAACCATTTTTTCCAATTAGGATTAGATCTGTTGAGTTGTAGTATATTGTCAACTGTCACCACTGCCTGTGTATCGTTATCACTTGCAGGTGTCGGTACAGAAGGTGTGTTCATCTCTTTGATCTTGGCTAATCCAAGACAAGATGTTTGTTGGATGGTTTCATTCAAAAACATTATTTGTTCAGGGATGATGCAGGCTCTAAATAAAGCTTCTATCCCCTGCACTTGCCAATCTTTAGTACCCCAGACTGTTTTTGTGTCTATTGTGTCTTTCCAAAAGTTGAAACCCTGTCTAGACAGTTGGGCATTAAATAATTCAGAGTAAATCTGTTTTGTATTTGTTAACATAATTTTCAGTCCTGTCTTGTTTACATTTTTATAGTAAAACATTTCTGGTTCAGATGTATTGTGTCCTGAAAAATATGGAAATTTACTAGCAAATGTTTTTGAACTACCTTTAGGTGGTGTAGGACAATGTTCCCATTGGTTAAACATAAACACATTTCTTGGATATGCAGATTTATGCAAATAATGATGACCATAGTGGTTAAAACAATACATTTGTTCATAGTCTGATGAACCCTCTAAATATTCACGTTTAGAAAATGCAGCAGATTTTTCTAGGTCAAACATTATGTCATTCACAGTCTCAAAGTCCCAATCATCTGAATAGGTACTGGACGTAATTAGATCACTTAGTGAAATTTTAAACAAATGTGGAATGTTCAATTGTTCCGTCGGACCGAAGATTTCAAAATCTGTTTTGTCCCACACTATACCATCCTGTATAGGAACAGCTGTGATGTTCACTGATGACAAGTCTCTTGCTTCACGATGGGAAGATTTATGAGGTTTCAAAAGTACGTTCACGTCTTTTCCTTCAGTGTTCACATGGATGTATCTGCCACTTATAAGCACGCTCACAGTTGTTACCAAAGCTAGCCAGAGCAGGAAAACAAAAAGTCCAGATGTAATCCAGAGTTCAATCCATGGAGAAACCAAATAAGTCTTTTTCAGAAAGTGAAGAAAATCTTGTATTTGCTGCTTGAATTTGAATGATGCTGGCGTCGTTTCAGGTTCACTCGGATCTTCTGAGAACGTATCAAAGTTAATGAAATAGCCAGAAGCAGTTCTGTCAAGTGTTGGAATTGCATCAGGATTTGTAGAAATCACTGGAACCAGTTCATCACTTGCCACGTTGGTATAGACAGGTGTATTTGGACGAACTGTTACTTGGTGTTCAAGAGGGATGAGTTCCATAGCGTTGTTGCTTAGTCCTCCATCAGTTACAGCTGAGTTCTCGATGGTTATCAGTCTTTCAGTCTGAACCTCTTGGATAGTAGCGAGAGGAGTGCGTCTGCTACTAGGTCCGAGTCCACGAGGCCTACTGTTTAGTATTGGCCACATACTGTGGTTTGATGAGGTCGATGGACACAAATCTTTTCTCCTTTCTTCCAGCAAGGGGCGGCAGAAGTACTGTTCTTGTTCCTTGAACTGCTAGGACAGGTACTGGTTGTCTGTAAGAAGGTCCAAATTCCTTCTTGTCCGCGATTTTTCTCTGACTAGATCCCCAACTTTTGGAATCCAGACAGGCCTTGCTGGGACAGCCGGTTGATCCCCAGTGGTGGTGTGCTGTAGGAATACGTTGCTTTGTTTCGTTCTTAACTTGTTTAGTTCCTGTAAAACAGCCAAACGATCTTTGATATCAAAGGGTTTATTTTCCACCACTGTGCCTACGTGTTCAAGGTCTGGTACCCACATTCTTGTCCCAAATAGGACCTCATATGGAGTGACCCCCTAGAGAACTTCTTGGCAGGTTGTTCAATGAGCGCTGAACCCCACTAAGGTGTTTGACCCACCCATCACCCGAACCTAATACCCTAGCTGTTATAGACTGCTTTATGTCCCGGTTTTTCCTTTCCACAACCGAATTTCCCTCAGGATGGAATGGAGAGGAGTACCGCAATGCAACGCCCAGACTGGCCATGGCTTCTTTGTAAGCCCTAGAGCTAAACGCAGGACCCTGGTCAGAATGTAGCGTGCCTATTGCGTATATGTCGATAAAGACTCGCAAATCTTTTATAACAGTTCGAGCGTCAGCCGAGCGCTGAGGCCATAACCATAGGAACCTTGATTCAGTATTTGTGGGAATGCCTTTGTCCAGTAGGACGCAGGCGCGTAGATAGTCTAATGCTGTCTAACAGTGGTGTCTGTACTGGGTTGCCGCATTCGCAGCATGGTGTCTGGTGGCTCTCTCGATGTAATTTACATTCGAGGCAGTTGTTGATGAATATGTGAATTTCTGTATTCATTCCAGGCCACCAGTACATCTCTTTTAACGTCAAAATTGTTTTAGAGATCCCTTGATGTGACAGACCCTCCCCCAAATGTGTTTCATAAATCAAGGCTGCTCTACGTTCCATGTTGGGAATTACCCTATCCCCCACTCCAGGGATTCAAGCAAAGGAACGTTGTTCGCATCAATTACATAAGAGTACTTGAGTGGAAACTTTTTGGTAACGCTGCACTGCTGCCTTTGCTTGATGCATTGACAGCCAACATTATCTCACCGTCTTTTTTTGTTTTTGAACGAGTGATCGCAGCTACGGAAGCCGTCTGAACAGCCCCTTTTGCGGCTTCGTCAGCCAATGAATTCCCTGAAACGTGAACGCCATCACGTTGATGACTCAGTGTGTGGATCACGTGAGCCTTTGGTAGTTCGTTTTTCAACTGAACTACTTGTTCCCAAAGCATTTTGTGCTTTATTGTGCCACCTTTCGCATCTTTGAAACCATTTTCAAGCCAGTTTCGTATGTAGTCATTATACGACTGAACACAGTAAAAGGAATCGCACACTATTAGTGTGGGGAATTCTTGATCTGTACTTTCAAGTGCCAGTTTGAATGCTTGTAGTTCAGCTCGCTGAGCTGTACAATCTCCTAGAGATTGAGTTTTTGTGACCATAGGTCTGAAGATGCCATTTCGCATGCGACCTTTAACGATTGCACACGCTGCACTGTAAGCTTGCTTACTCCCTGTTGCGGGTTGTGCGGATCCGTCAGTGTAAATTATGAATTCGTACTGATCGAGAGGCAGAATTTCAGTAGGCAGAGGACATTCATGTTCGTATTGCAGGAATGCTTGAGTTTTTAAATCTGGATCAAAAACATATTCAACATCTGTTGCAGCAAGAGAATTAACCCATTGTATCCATCTTGGATGTAATGCTTTAGCATTTGGAATGCTTGCTTTTGTGACCGCTTCTAAAGCTGGTACCGGGGTTACGACTATAATGCGCTTCCCTTGGGCTAAGGCTCTTTCTTTTGCTACAGCGGTTTGAACTGCTGTCAGAATTTTTTCAGTTGAACTGAAGCGCATTTCCGTTTGTGTGTACAAATGGGATTTGTATGCGATTGGTATTTTCTCACCCTCATTGAAGGTTAAGTAGGTGAATCCACATTGACCCGAAATTATTCGGATCACCAAATTGCGTTGACTTACGCGTGTTTGTAAGTGATTTGTTGCTAACATGTTAGCCTGGAGTGAACGCAAGATTTCTGTGTGTTCGTTTGTCCAATTTTTGATTGAAAAATCAGGTTTGATTAATGCGTAGAGAGGTTTAACCCTTTCTGCGTAATTTAGAATGTATGTTCTTCCAAAATTTAGGAAACCCAGAATGGATTGTAAGTTTTTTAGCGTTTTTGGAGGTTGGAGCAGCGCACATTTCTCTAGAAAGTTAGCTACCAAGCTCTTGCCTTCACTTGAAAGCTCATATCCCAAAAATAGGACATTGAGATGGGCAATTCGGGACTTTTTAAAGTTGAACTTGTAGCCCTCAGAGGCGAATCCCAGTATAATGGTGCTCACACTGTTCAAGTGTTTTTCCAGGTCATCGTCTGTCAGATAGATGTCATCGACATAGGACAATGCCTCATTGTCATAAATTTGTAGTAACTCCGTTACCCTCGCTGAGAATAAACCTGGGCTGTTCTTGAACCCTTGTGGGAGTCGACAAAAGTGACGCTGGGTCTCCATTATGGAGAATGCAGTTAAGTACCTGCTTTCAGGTGCTATGTTTTGACAAAAGAAAACATTTGAGATGTCTAATGTTGTTTTATATTTTTTACGCACAATGTTATTCATTAATGCTGTGCTATGTGCATTTTGCACTGCAAAAGTTTTAGAACAAGTGTTTAAGTGTCTGTAGTCCAAAACTAGACGATATGTATTGTCTGGTTTGGAGACAGGAAACAAAGGATTGTTCTTTGAGGAGGTGCATGTTTCAATCACCCCTTGATATTCAAGTTGATCTAAGATCTCCCTGACCTGTTTTTTAGCTTCTTGCTTTATTGGATACTGCCGTTGTGCAGTTGGTTCATGTTTCAGATGTATTTTATGGTGAGGTGAGTCCTCATCCCATCCTACATGATTTTTATATAATGCTGGGGCCTGGGCCACTGCCCATTTCCTGGCATATGTATATCTTAGATGCATTGGTATATGGTTGGAGAAGGCAGGCATAATTATGTCCTCGCCATGTGGGCACTCCCTGACAAATTGTGGTGGCCAGTCCTTTTCTGCTAGAAGTATGTCATAGCCCTTTGATAGTCTTTCCCAAAAAAGTGCTTTCACCTGTCTTGGTTTGTCTCCCTCCATCCGGAGTGTTATGTCATATAACTTTTGTGGAGTACTAACCCTGGTGTCTACAGTCTCAACTGTGATGTACTCATTCAAGTCCACTATCTCCAGAAGTTCCTTCAGGTTCTGGCGAACTATTGTGACTTCTGCTGCACTGTCCAGCATTGTCTGAGCCCATTCTCCGTTCTTGAGTTGTGCTCTCAGTATTCTCGGCATGTCTGATCTTTAGACCTGCTACTTTCTTTTTGGAGAATTGAGGTTTTACTTTGGTTTTTGGAGCGTGTTTGTCGTCTTTCGATTTCACGCGTTCTTCTCTATGTTCTGTTCGTCCTCTTCTTTCCGAAGTCTGTGATGAGATCTGAAAGGGACGAGAGGAACGTGTATCAGTATCTTGATACCTATCAGGTTTTCTCAAATTATCCCTATTCCTGAGGTTATACCTCCTTTCAGAGGGCTCCTTTTGAGGAGACCTACCTCGAGATTGAGAACGTTTCTCGTTTGATTTTTGTTTAGTAGACTCCCACTTCTTTTTAGAAGATGTAGGAGTTTGTTTAATTGAGTCCTTCTCAGGACTTTCAGATAGCTTCGGCTTCACTGGTCTTCCACCCAAACTATCTCTGCCTAATTCTGCATAAGATTGTTCTATAATTCTGGGTAGCTCTGTTTGATGTTCTGTAACATCAAATTCCCTTAATTTTTGGCGGATCGCCACTGCTGCTGCCTCCCCTTTAATATTAGATAATATTATTGTTGAGACCTGATCGAAAATTTTCAGTAATTTCATACCTAAATTCAGAGCAGGCTCTGCCCCGTATTCATTTTGAATTTGTTTCAGGACATCAGGTATTACCGCGATTGACGGAATGCCGTGTGTTTTAGTATAGATGACAGCAAAGACTGAGCCCCAAGTGGTGCAGTCTTCCAGTTGTGGTGTGATCCCCATTGGTAAACTGATTGTCAGTATTCTGTGTTTCTCATACGGGCTAGTATTTGGAAATACTGCTTCGATTTGAGTAATTTTTTGAGCTATCCAAAATGGAATTTGCTCACGTTTTGTGGGCATTTTACCCATGACTGCGTATAGAGTCTGTGGTGTAATTTTTAGAGTGTTCCCCTGGTGAGGGGTTTGATTTGGAAGTGTCAATGGTAGTTGGACTGTGAAAGTCCGCATGACATATTGGACCAATTGTCTGTAAATTTTTATTAATTCTTGTATTTGAACAAGTAAGTCCGCATCTGACATTATATCCAGTTCAGGATGAGGTGTGTAGCCGGCTAGAATCGGCCATGTTGCTCCTGGTCTACCTAGTGGACCGAGCCTGGTAATGTTTCTGTGATGTTTTAGGGCACCTTTAAACCAGAGCTGATGCTCCTGGTATGTTAATGGAATTTCTATATCCTCGAAAGGAATGTATTCCTCTGGTAGATCATCTTCTTTGTAGAAGTGAAACATGTGTGTTACTGAATTGGATTCAGGAAATATTACCCATGAGTAGAATACCTCTGTCTGAAAAGGTTTGTGTGCCTCTATCACGAAAACTGCTCTACCGCCTCTTGGTGGTAGGCCATGTTTTATAAGTTTTAGAGTAATGGCTCTTCTTAAGTTTGGAGCGATGTCTATAACACCCTCCTCGGTTTCATTTAAACCTGTAATATTAAAGCCTGCTGCTTGGGCTGGATCAGCCGCAGCTCCACCGTTTCCGGTGTCTTCAGTCATTTTGTTTTTTGAAAAATGTAGAACAAGTTTCAAGGAAACAAAGATAAGGTGCACAATATTTTGGAACTCTGTATCCTTCAACGTTGAGCAAACCAAACAGCTAATATATAGGGTACTGCCCTATGTAGCCGTGGTGGATACCTAACCCTGCCCACTCCAGACGTCTTTTGGAGTATATGGGTAGGTGTCTCTTGAGAGAAAAAGCACGGCTGAGTTACTCAGTATCTAACGTTGAATTACTGCCTTACCAAACCGTTGGGCGCCATGTAGTGTAGCTCCTATTTCCCTAATAGGCTCTGCGCATTGGAATAATATATCCTATAGGTTTGACATAGGACTAAGGTCAGTATGTCCCTATCGAGTATATTAAACTTAATTACTTGTGCCAGCTAGCTCAGAGGCCACTAGAAACTCCTTGACAACAAGAAGGGAGTAGTTTCTGGCAGCCGCAAAACATGACCACTGTGTTTCCCTTTAGAATCAGAACGTGTCCCAGAGTCGTGGAAACAATAGATAACTATTTCACTCAGCTCAGTCGTGCATGCTTAGTTTTCTCCAAGTTACACAGAAAGAAATAGACGGGCATTTCAATAAAGGATTTATTGAACAGTCTTGTTTCTGGTGTAAGTAAAATGTGCTGTTACGATCACAAGACAGTATGCGAGATAAATAATGTACAGTGTGAGCAGTAGAAATAAATAATACTGCGAGAGCATTATCTTTTAGTACATATGCTGTTACATAAATAACACAGACTAAAAATGCGAGTACTCATACGATGCGTTTCTAATCTAGTTCTACCCCAATGTACCTAACCTAACCTAGGTATAGGACGAGGTATGAAGTAGGTGAAGTATTCCTTACTATGGTATACTAAGAGTACGCTAACCCCAGTATGCCTAGTATGCCAAGAGTCCCTCTAGGTTCTAGTCTGCTCCATACCTGAAGAATGAGAGGGGTAGGAATCTCTTTGCCAGACTCGAACTCCAACACCCCGCAAGGGAAGTTAGATCACTGGAAGCTGGACTCTCTGCGTGCAGGGATGACAGCGTCTTCTCAGTGCGTCAGTCCGGGAAACGGGCTCCTCTGAAGTCGAGGTCTCCTCTGATTTACAGGGGCTAGGGAAGGTATATTTATACCTGATAATTACCTCAGAATGTTAGCATTGACGTGAGTCGGACAGTGGAAGACGTCATGAATGAACCCCTAAGGAATAATGGTTCATGCATAATATATGAGTCCTTGAAGAAATCAATAGTCCTGGACTAGGGAAACTCCCGCAGCCTAAGGGTCTGTCCTTCAAGAACTCGTTGTGACGTTAGGGTGGACGGATGTCGGAGACCATGCCTGTATTTGGAGTGCACGGTTTAATGCCTAAATAAGGGCTGGGATTTTATGCCTATATAAGGGCAGGGCGAATTGTGCCTATATAAGGACATGATTCTGGAAAGCCCGTTTATGGACACCCTAAGAGGAATACAACAGCACCACATAGTACCACAGGTGTTTCTCCATATGTTTTACTCAGGGGTCGTACTCCCATATCCAAACTCAACCCTGCATGGTTAATTGACAAGTGTGATCGTCCTCCCCTGAATTTGAATAAAGTCAGGGACAAGGTTAAGCAAAAACAAGATGCTTATAAACGTGATTATGATAAACGCATGCATGTCAAAGACAAGTCATTGAGTTCTGGAGTTTGGGTTCTTATTAAAAAGCCCATTAGGGTTTCCAAAGGTCAGTCTAAATTTTCTCTACCAGCTAGAGTGTTGAAAGTTTCACGCATGGCAGTTCTTCTCCAAGACAGGGGTTGGTGGAATAAAAATGCTTTGGTTAAAGTAACTTCTGAGCAAGCAGCTATCATCCACAAAACCTGTGTTAACAAAAATGATAGCTTCAATGACAATTGGTATGGAGTTGGAGATTTGATTACTCCTGTTGTGACTAATTCTCCTCCTCCTCCTTCCTTTTCAGGTCAAGGTGATTGTGTCTTTTTTCCTCCAAGTTCTGTATTACAATCTCATGCTATTATTCCTGTTAAAGGGGAAGGAGAGGGGATATGTAGGGGCAGTAGGAGCAGTAGCAGAGTTAGGACTGTTCATGTTCACCTGAGAGACTATGTTGTCTAAACGTGTTACTTCTTGTAGTATTTACACTGCTTATTTAATCTATGTCTTTTTCTTGTTTTATATGAAAAGGGGGATGTGTGGTAAGGGGTTTTAACATTATACTGTTTGTAAGTTTCTTTTATTGTGTACCACTTTATGGAATACTAGTATTGAAGGATTCTCTATGTCATGTATGTACTTCTAGAATGTGAGGCTCCTTTGAGTCATTCTTTGCCTGGCTGCTGTCTTCATCAGTCGTGGGTCCTTAACTTGGAAATAAAGCATTAATCAATGCTTGGAAACTTCTTCTTATTTCCTGGTATTATTTCTACACGCCACACTACAACAACATCGCCTTACTAGCGGACCATAGTGTACCTATCCTAGCCACGGAGCCTACATTGGTCTCAAGGAATAATTGGAGTTCGGACGGAAGGCTGCGTATAAACTCTTTGTCCTGGAGGTACCAGGCATTCATGCGCCACATAGGCCGCTGACCTCCCACGGGGTGTTCCAGGCGCAGCAACAGGGGGGAGTGATCCGAGATGCCCCGGGCAAGAATCTGGATCTGGGCCACTTTCAGGCAATCGGGGGGCAGGCAGAAAGAACAGGTCTATCCGGGAGTTAGTGTGGTGGGCTGTGGAGGTGTGCGTCGAGGGTGCCAGGACCTCCAGGTGTCACAGAGCCCCCATGCCATGGCCCAGTCGGTGAGACGGCGAGCGCCTATCCCCCGAGAAGTCGTAAGGGGTCCGGAGCAGTCTGCTTCAGAGTCAGGAACGGCACTGAAGTCGTCTCTTATCACCGTGAGCCTCTGCGGGAGGCGGGTAAGGAGATGTGAAAGATCGTGAAGCCTGGCGGTCCGGGACGAGGGTGGTATAGAGATGCAGATCAGTAGCACCACTTGGCCCACTAGCGCGACGTTGCGCCACTGCGGATCTTGCGTGACATGTGTGACCATCAGTGGAAAGGAGCGGTGCAGCAGGATGGCGACCCCCCCTTGCCCCATGGGAGAACCCCGTGTGATAAACCGTATTACAGCCCCTCCGTGCCAAGAAGGGGCAGAGATGCCCCAAGAGGTGGGTCTCCTGCAGCAGCAGGATAGGAGGACGGCAGGCATCCACGATTTTACCCAACTCTCCACTCGGTCCACCACCTGTCTAGGGTCGTCGCCTTCCCCCCGCTCCGGGACATCTATGAGGCGGATGTTGTTACACCGGGTGCGGTTCTCGGCATCCTCCGCTCACTTGTGGAGGTCTGCCGTTCTTGTGAGTAGAGTGGAGACTTGTTTTTGGAGGTTGGAGATGTCATCTTCCGCGGATGAGATCCAGGTTTCCGCTTCAGTCAGCTGGGCTGTGGCGTTACGGAGATCCTGGCGCAACAGGGCCACATCCATCTGCACATCCCCTGTCTTGTTCTCCACCGCTGACAGCAAAGTCTGGATGGCCTGTAGTATCGTGGTGAGATCTGGGTGAGAGGGGCCGTCACCCCCGGAGTGGTCCGAGGATTTCATAGAGGTGCCAGCAGTGTGCTGCTCCACCTTCGTCTGTGTCTGTGTGGTGCCCGAGCGGGCTGGCCTGTCCATGCCCATCTTGGCGCAGCGGGGATGGCGCGGGTTGAGGAGTCTACCTAGATTGCACCAGGATCTCCGACAGTCATGTCCCTGGAAAGTGCAGAGGAAGGGACAGGGCCCAGGGCCCAGGTATTCCCCCCGTCAGATCAGGCGCCCGGGGTGAAATCACGGCCGGCGGGGTCCGTGGTCCTCCAATCTTGGGGTGATCTCTCCGGGTCTACTCAGCTGCTCGGACCTCTGCAGCGTGGGATTAGGGACGGTACAGTAGTGGCCCCCCAACAGCCAGCAGGGGGTGTGGAGCGGGGACCGCATCCCCAGCCGGCTGCCAAGCGGAGAGCCGAGACACGAACCTGGCCTCTAGAGGCCAACAGAGACCCCAACATCTTCATGGCATCCCCAGTCTCAGCTGTGGCAGCGCGGGAGACCCAATGCAGCATTGTAGAAGCTCCTACAGGGAGGCGCCTTGGTGAGACTCCAGAGCACGGCTGCCGGTGGAGGCGGAAGGGGAGAGCGAGAGGGGGGGGTGAACCCCCTGATGCCGGTTCCCCCAGCCTGAGTCACCCAGTCTCAGCCCCCCTCGCTGGGTCCTCAATGCAGGCCCTGAAAAGTCAGTGGCCTCCCCCAGGTGGTGAGTAAAGGTCTCAGTCCAGGACCCGGGCAGGCCAGCTAGCAGTTCAGTCACCTGTGCCGCCCACCTGTGCAGATCGGGGACAAATCCGGGATCCAGGTGCCCCCAGGAAGCCGACCAAACAGGTGAGCCCCCACACAGTCCCCGCACTGGACAACACCCTCAGCCAGCAGCCAGGAAATAGGGGCGGTCCCGTGTGCGAGGCAGAGATAGGCCTCCAGACAGCTCCCAGCCAGTGAGTAGATCAAGTGGGTCTGGGGCCCGCCCCATTGATCGGATCCCAGGCAGGCCCCCTCCCCTCCAGGGCATTGCGTCCCAACAGTACCTTGGCCTCGGGCCAGCCCGGCTTCGGTGCGCCCCTTCGTCGTGTGGACCTCCTGCTCTGGAACCGCCACCTGGTTGTGTCCGCCGGGGGGAGGAAGGGAACGCGCCTCCCCCGTCGGTCTGCTCCGCTCACCTCCTGCGGTTCACAGCTCATTTCGCTCCAGAGGGCACCGTCCCAAGGCCGTATCAGGTCCAATTCGGCCCTCTCTCGGAGAGGTGGCCCCCAGCGGGGGTGACAGGTCAGCGCAAAGGAGGCCCTGGATCACCTCGCGGCTGTCTCTGGTGCCCCTCTCGAAGGACGAGGCCTCGGGAGGCGAGGTGGGTCCCCACCGTGGAGCCCCATCCGCCCCACACAGCCGCCACTGGGTCAGCTGCGGATCGGCCCCCTGCAAGGGGGTCCAGGCGTCACTCCATGAGCTCCACCCGGGCGAAGGCCGGGCCCGCTGCCACTCGTCTCCTCACCTCCACACAGCTGGGAGACCCCTGGCAGTCGCCTATCCGGCCACTCCAGGGTGCTGGATAGAAAGCTCAGGGTGCAGCTCCAGACCTCTGTGGATCACGACTGGTCATCAGGGCTGCTGGTGTTCACCGTTTGGTCCGGAATGTGGACAGATCACAAGGGTTTGGCTCGGCGAGACGTTAAGGTGCACCCACCATGTTGGCCTCCTTGGCCTCACCCCCTAAATCTTCTTTTTATGGCATTCCTGAAGGTGAGGTTGTTTTGTAATTTCCATAGCGGTCAGAGTTTCAAAGTTTGCTGGGTTGGACAGTGGAAAAATGGCCTCCGAGTAGAGTTTTGTGGGACTTTCATCTGTATAAATATGCTTGGATGGAAGCAGTGTCCAGGCCAGTTCTTCATGATATTATTTGCTGGAGGACTTTGTCTGATTCTGTGAGGAGCTCACTTCCTATTGCACAGCACTCATGCACTATGTCTACCTTTCTTTCAAGGGACAGCAACCAAGAAGAGGAACCCATGTTGCACAACCAAGAAGAGGAACCCATGTTGCACAACCAAGAAGAGGAACCCAGGTTGCACAACCAAGAAGATGAACCCATGCTGCACAACCAAGAAGAGAAACCCATGTCGTGCATCCAAGAAGAAAAACCCATTTTGCACAACCAAGAAGAGGAACCAATGTCGCACAACCAAGAGGAGAAACCCATGTCGCACAACTAAGAGAAACCCATGTTGCACAACCAAGAAGAGAAACCCACGTTGCACAACCAAGAAGAGGAACCCATGCTGCACAACCTAGAAGGGGAACCCATGCTGCACATCCAAGAAGAGAAAACCATATTGACAACTTCCCTTATCAAAATGGGACATTGAAAGGCAGTGAGGCACTCTCTGGAAATGTGCTCTGTATGCAACTCCGCACCTCTGTTTCTCCGTCTCCATCTTTCTGTCTCTTTCTCTCTTTATCTCTCCTATTTGCATATCTCTCTGTCCGTCTACGTTGTCTTTTCAAATATTTGTTTTTATTTCATATAAAATTTTACATTACACCTAAACCTAAAGGACTATAAGTATTGGTCCAAAAGAGGTGCTTTGGCAGAGACAGTGAATAGAAAGAAGTGAGGACAAGGATCGGTGGCTAAGCCCGGATGAATTATACGTGTGGGACAAGGGGGTATCGTGAGCCGCTAAAGGCCCTGCGTTGTAGGGTTGTGGTCCCACTCAGTAAAATTATTGCCCATCCCTCACCAAATTCTAAGACATGCTTTATGTGACAGGCCCTTTATTAGCCCTATTGATATAGGATGGTTTTCACTTTCATTCATTAAAGGGATATGTCCTTGCTTCAGTGTTGATCCAAAGATTGAGTGTTCCGCAGTGATGGTTTTGGGGCATAGGCCTTGTGGGAAGCACCAAGAGTTCCTGGGCTTAATAGCAATGGAATGTCTGGTTGAGGTACTTTGACCTGCCCTTGATAGAGTTGGAGGGCTTAGTATTTCCTCCTATGGGTCTCATGGTCCAATGGAGAGCCTTGATATCCTCAGTTTCACGGTTATCTATTACAGTGTTCAAATCAGTGTTTCCTCAATACTTTGAAATTATTGCTTCTCAATTCAAAACTTCTGAAGTTTGTATTTAAAAAATTGAAATATTCGAATCTTCAACAATATGAACATTTGAAAATGAGAAATAGTACTGAAGAAAGGGGTAAAAAGCCAGAAAATAACAAGGAAAATGAATAAGGCAATAAAGAGGAAAAAGAAAGGTAAGTGGAGGTTTGCTGTACAAGAAAAGACAATTTTTTTTAAAAAGCAAAAAAGAAACCCACATGAGGATTAGGTTGAACCGGGGGATTGGGAGACAACGAGCACTGGCAAAGCCAATAGGTCTAACCTACATGTTGATTCCTGGATAAAATATTTTAAAAACCCTACTGCAGTGATAAAAAATCAAAGGATGACTGCTTTCTGCATATAATACATTTATGAGAGAAAGAATGTAATGTGTGATGCTTCAGTGTACTTTTGATTTAAAATAGTCCCTCATGCCTTGCAATGCACGTACTCCACAGACAAAAGCATGAAGTGAGAGACATTTACTCCTTGGGGGAAGCCAAAGGCAACTTATGTATATTTTAAAGAAATAGTAACAATAAGTTGCAGATAGTTGATCGGTGAACCCAGACCTAACAAGCACTGGCAAAGCCAATAGGTCTTGCTTATGAGTAGGGCTTCCGGTTTTATGGTATTTAATTTTTTTGACATTTTCGTCTGTATTTATCCATATTTATTTTTTGTCAACTTTATCTGTATTTATCCATATTTATTATGGGTTTTGTGAAAAAAAGAAAGCTAAAACTGATATATTTCCACGTTTATTTAACCAATAAATATGCAGTCAGGCTTCAATGCCTGCCAGGTTTCAGTGATATGAAAACCAGCAGAAGATAAATCAATGTACGTTTATGAAAATATGCACATTTCAGTATCAGCCTTGTGCATATCTACTGCTGTTTAAGCCTCTTTACTAAAATTCCTTTCTTTTTTAACCGCCTTACCTATCAATCCACACAGTTATTGGCCTGGCAGTCATGGCAAAGTGTATTTAGAATCACTCAAAAAGCACCAAAAATCCGTTGTTATCCACATTTAAAAATAAATACAGACAAGAAAAGAAATGGTTTTCTGTCTATATTTATCTGTAAAAATCAGTAAAAACGGAAAACAGGGAG
This sequence comes from Calotriton arnoldi, assembly GCA_963921515.1. NCBI lineage: Eukaryota > Metazoa > Chordata > Amphibia > Caudata > Salamandridae > Calotriton > Calotriton arnoldi. The sequence continues at coordinate 3,064,078 of CAWUFW010000680.1, forward strand.
CCTTACTTATGAGCAAGCTATTGGCTTTGGCAATTTAGTTGAGGATAGGTAACGTGGGTTCGGTGGGAGGTGAACGGGGGACGGATGCGGGTATGTAACAGGACGAAGGATGCAGCCTCCAGCGCATGCTGCTTCATAGTGTTTGTTTTTAACTTCTGTCAGTGGGAGGGAGGGTGGTGGGGGAGAAGAGACCGTGACTGGAGGGCGAGGAGAAACAGAGACATAAGGGTTGGTTGTTTGCGGGGAGAAGAAACAAGATGGGGCATTAAAGAATCAGGATGGCGGTAGGTGTGGGGGGGAAGAAACATGATGGGGTGGGTAGAGGAAGGGAAAAAAAGTGCAATGTGCATCCAGTGGTGGCCACATCCTAGCGTTTAAAAAAAAAAAAGAATTAGTACCTGAATCACCATGTGAGCAGCGAATGGCCAGTGGAGGGACACTAATTAAAGATAATTAATCTGTCCATTCGCCACCAAAAGAAAAGGAAGTGATGCATTACAAGTGCTGCCCAATTAGAAGGAAGCAAAGAAGAGTGACAATGCTGGAATATGACACGTTACTACGCGTACTAATACCACACGTGTCATTACAACGCGGGTATTACTATGCATAGTCATTCACCACGACCTACCATTACAACTCATACTTTTACCACGAATATACCTTAACCACGCATGCCATTACAACGCACAGGCATGCGTGGTAAAGGTATACTCTTGGTAAAAGTATCTAAGGTAAGTTACACTACCCTGCCCTACCCTCAACCCTAATTTAGTACCCCTGCACGACCCTCCCCAAGCCCCAATCCTTTCCCTACCCTAAACCCTAAATCACTACCCCTGCATGACCCCCCAACCCCTTCCCTACCCTAAAACACCACCCCTGCACGACCCTCCCCCCAACCCCCAGTCCTCTCCCTACCCTAAAACCCTGCCCTGCATGACCCCCCGACCCTACCCTAAAACACTACCCTGCACGACACCCCCCAACCCCCAGTCCTCTCCCTACCCTAAAACACTACCCTGCACGACACCCCCGCCCCCAGTCCTCTCCCTACCCTAAAACACTACCCTGCACGACCCTCCTACCGACCCCCAGTCCTCTCCCTACCCTAAAACACTATCCTGCACGACACCCCCGACCCTACCCTAAACCCTAAAAAAGTACCCTGCATGACACCTCCCCCAGCCCCCCCACCTCCTTTTACCCTAAAAAAGTAACCTTCACCCCAGGCCCAATCCCCCTTACCTCTCTCTCCTCGTGGTTCTCTCTCTGTTCCTGGTTCCTGCTGCACGTCGGGTCTGAGATGGCGGGGCATGCCGTTGTGAGGAAACGAAAGAGCCTCTGTTTCCTCACAATGACGTGGATCTCCTATATTTTTCGGTCGAGCATTCGAGACCTCTTGTATATGCTTTAGTATATACTTATATGTGCATGTACTTTGTGGGCTCTGGAGATCAGCCCTAGGTCTTGTCTGCTTCCGCTCAGGGACTTTTTTTTCTGTTCAACTGCCTCCATTTAACTGTCTTGATAGAAAACTACCAGTAGAGGTCAGTAAAATACCAGAATTGCTTTCTGCTGAGGGACTTTCTTTTTTTATTTTTCTGGCAACTGCCTCTATTTAACTTTCTTGATAGAAAACGACCAGCAGAGGTCAGTAAAATACCAGAATCACTTTAGCATTCTCTAGATTCCAGTCCATAGAAATTGTCTTCCACGAACACCCGTAGACAGTCATATTCTTTTGAAATCTTGTATTTTCAATGATATGACCACCGAAGGCCCTGATTTTATATTAAAAACAGAGCTTTGGACTATACCATTTCCCACTGAAAGGCAATATTTCTCTCCATGTGTTCCCATACCTGGCGTGTCATGCAGTTTGGTGCTTACTTTCCCTCCATGTTAAAGAACAGTAGATGTTTCAGCACCCAGGCTAATGTGCTGCATAGCTAAATACATATAAGGTCCCAACGGCGAGACCGATTGCATTGCAAGGTTTGTGCTTTTACCACACATACCTATACAACGAAATTCGTTGTAAAGGCATGCGTGGTAAGAGCACATGCGTTGTAAAAAAATGCGTAGTAATGACTACGCGTTGTTACAATGCATGCGTGGTAACGCATGCGTTGTAATGGTATGCGGGAAAACAGACGCGTTGTTATGGCTGTTTCCCCCATGCTGCAATGAATGGTAAGCAATGGGCAGGCTCCAAGCCCATTATAGAGCACACGAGTCTTGCAAGTGAGAGCGCATATGCTAGCGCATGCTCACGTAGGCGAGACTTAAAAATTGCACAAAGAGGTTAACCCTTATAAAGAGAAAAAAAAAAGGAATAAAAAAAGATTTAAAAAAATAAATAATAAGGAATGAAGGAAAAAAGAGAAATAGCGAAAACTCGACCTGACAAACAATAATAAAGACAAAGAGAAATAAAAAAAAGAAGTAAATATGTGAGAAGTAAAACACTTTGAAGTAATGAGGTAAATCTCAATGTGTGAATGCGCCTGATGTCTCAATGCCGCTGCCAGATAAGAAGCTGGATTCTGTGGTAGCTGAGGTCTTGATGTCAGTTTATCTGGAAAGCCTTTGAAGAGATATTTCAATAATCCTCCTTTTCTGAGATGATGATCCTGCCTGCAAGCCAGCAGCATTCAGCCCGGAAAAAGCCTCTCTGAGAAAGCGTTAGGCCGCGAGGCCTGCACTGGCGGCTTTATTTATATGCGGCTCAATTGAAAGCTCGTCTCGGTCTGTACGTGTTTGCCTGTGCATGCGCGAGCCTATGCATGTCAGAATAAATACCTCTATAAACACCACAGTCACAGGCAGCGCTTGCCTTCTTTCCAAAGTGAGAAATCAGTTTAACGTTGACATCTAACGTCAGGGACCATCGCCCTGCTTTGCTGTACAGGTGTCAGTGAAATACATCATGCAAAAGTTAATGTGTGTACAGTGCCGGGATGGGATAGCTGAGGGCGTGATTTTGATCAAGCTGTACACGGCTTGGAGAGAAACATGAGCTCTGCGTGCACGCGGTGGAGGCTCCCTGGCGCCATGTTGCGTGTAGCGCAGCACTGTGGAGGGGGACATAAGAACTAATGTGGTGCCGCGCCAGTTACTCGTCACACCTTCCACCTCACCGCCACGCCACCTCAAAGCGCAACGTAGAGCACAAAGGAGGTGGAAGCTGATTGGTGGGTGCAGTTGGTGGACATCCCTGTGGCGTCGTGCAAGGCAGTCTGGTTTAAGGCCTTACGCAGCGCGCAAATAACGTCACACCACACACTGTTATGGTGCTGGCGGGAAGACCCCGAGCGGTCTCCTGTCCTTTATTTATCTCCTCGGGACGAGCCCGCCCGAGGAGTGCGTGCAAGGATACAAAGTATGGGAGAGCCCGGACGGCTCTCTACATCCCTCCTTTTCTTTAGCACATGTCCATCATGTCCTGCACGCTCATGGGGACATGCACACAAAGTCCTTGAACCTTTGACTTGGCACAGGGTTTGGCCGGAGACCATACTTCTGGCTCCGGGAGTTGGAACTGCTCCCTGCGTCAGCTTGCCCACTTGGTGGCGGCACGTTCACGCGGCCTTGGCTGGACCCTTCAGAGATGGGGGGAACCACACCATCTCTAGATCCATGGGGTTCTTGCGGTGAGCCTGTTGGACTTGGCGGACCGATATCATCACGACTTGCTGCCCAACCTGACACGTCAAGCTCTTTGGGGTCGACATCTTGCTCATGCACTTTCTTGAAACAGGCCACGTTCCAGGTAACCATTTGTAGTCCTCTTTGCGCGGAGACCATAGTTCCATGAACGCGGACCACAGTCCACACTTCCGGTTCATACGGCGTCCGAAACTTCCAGCCAGGGTGTCTGTCTGTGACCATCACACTATCTCCTACTTTCACCTGTGGCGTCTTAGCTCCTCTGGCCAGACTTGCCTTCTGGTTTGTCTCTGTCCTCCGGGCTTGTATGGCTGCACTGTCTCTGTCCGGAGGCCTCTACGCCGGGTCAGTCGGGATGCTGTCCCGCGGGGCTCGCTTGAAAAGCAGATGAGATGGTGCGCAGCAGGTGGTGCTGTGCGGGGTCTGCCTGTAAGCATCCAGGAACTGATTCAGCATGGTTTCCGCTTCTTCTCCTTACTCTACTGTGATGCGCAGGGCCCGGTTGAGGGTCCTCATGAAATGCTCCACCTCTCCGTTTGCCTGTGGCCACAGTGTGGTGATCCTCCGGTGTCGGATTGCCTTCTTCTCAAGGTACTCCTGGAACTCTCTGCCTTGAAAAGGGGGTCCGTTGTCAGACGGGATTTCTTCCGGTAGGCCCATAAGTGCGAAGATTTTGTCTAGGATCTTTTGCACATGCGCAAATGCCGTTGACGCTACCACTTCCACTATTGGGAACTTTGAAAATGAGTCTACTAACACCAACGTGCTGCAGCCATCCGGGAAACTGCCAAAATCATTGCTAACATTGGACCAGGGTATTTCACTCGGTTCTTCAGTGATGACTGGTGCGGGAGCGGGGTCGCCACGTGTGTGATTGTGCATGAGTGACAGTGTCTTATCTTTTCCTCCACCATGGCATCCATGCCTGGGAACCATACCTTGTTTCGAAGGCGGGCTTTGGTTTTCGCCATCCCCTGAAGCCCAACGTGCGCTAGCCGTATGATTCTCTCCTGCAGCGCTTTTGGGATGACAATGACATGACCTCTCAGCACAACACCGTGCTCTCCTTCACTCAGCTCGCTGCGGATCCTCCACAATTGCTGTCGGGCATGGCTGTCTTCAGCGACGAGCGTCTGAGCACCGTCCAGGAAATGTGCCCACCCGTTGTTCATCAGGGCGCCTTTGACTCTCACCAGCGTTTCATCTGTGGCTGTGGCTAGCCCGATTTCTTCCAGTGTCACCGCTTTAGGGCATGCTTCATGAGTGACCATTTTGACAAAGGCTTCCGTGTATGCAACATCCGGGGGTGGACGTTGTGCATCCGTTACTTCCGGGTGTATGGAGAGGTAGTCCGTCGGGTTGTGCGCTCCTGGACGAAATATGACCTTGAAGTTGTATGCCTGCAGCTGTACCGCCCACCTTTCAATTCTGGGAGGTGCCAGTCTTGATGTCCACGCGAACAGTGGAATCAATGGTTTGTGTTCGGTCACCACATGGAACTCTTGTCCGTAGAGGTACAGATGAAAATGCTGGCATGCCCACTTGATTGCAAGTGCCTCTCTCTCTATCTGAGCAAACACAAGGAGATGATGGATGGAGTGCTGAAACTTTTCAGATACTCCCCCCCAGTCACAGATCTGGGTTGAATCCATCATCGTTCTTTAGCTCACTTCGCCACCCCAGTTCAGACACAGCTATATGCAAATCAGTCTTGACCCTGTGCCTCATGGGAACAGTCCAGCCCGAACTGCCAAGCCATATCTTCCCTGGACCGGAAACAAGCATCCTGGGACCGGTTTCGGGCTAACAGCCCTCATCAGCCAGGCTAGCTTGAATCCAGTGGCAAAGTGAGCAAGGGACCCACGTCTGGGCATACCCTGCCAAATTATGGCAAACAAAGGAAACACAAGGAGATGATGGATGGAGCGCTGAAACTTTTCAGGGACTCCCCCCCAGTCACAGATCTGGGTTGAATCCATCATCGTTCTTTAGCTCACTTCGCCACCCCAGTTCAGACACAGCTATATGCAAATCAGTCTTGACCCTGTGCCTCATGGGAACAGTCCAGCCCGAACTGCCAACCCATATCTTCCCTGGACCGTAAACAAGCATCCTGGGACCGGTTTCGGGCTAACAGCCCTCATCAGCCAGGCTAGCTTGAATCCAGTGGCAAAGTGAGCAAGGGACCCCCATCTGGGCATACCCTGCCAAATTATGGCAAACAAAGCAAAGACAAGGAGATGATGGATGGAGCGCTGAAACTTTTCAGATACTCCCCCCCCAGTCACAGATCTGGGTTGAATCCATCATCGTTCTTTAGCTCACTTCGCCACCCCAGTTCAGACACAGCTATATACAAATCAGTCTTGACCCTGTGCCTCATGGGAACAGTCCAGCCCGAACTGCCAAGCCATATCTTCCCTGGACCGGAAACAAGCATCCTGGGAACGGTTTCGGGCTAATAGCCCTCATCAGCCAGGCTAGCTTGAATCCAGTGACAAAGTGAGCAAGGGACCCAAGTCTGGGCATACCCTGCCAAATTATGGCAAACAAAGCAAACACAAGGAGATGATGGATGGAGCGCTGAAACGTTTCAGACACTCCCTCCCAGTCACAGATCTGGGTTGAATCCATCATCGTTCTTTAGCTCACTTCGCCACCCCAGTTCAGAGACAGCTATATGCAAATCAGTCTTGATCCTGTGCCTCATGGGAACAGTCCAGCCCGAACTGCCAAGCCATATCTTCCCTGGACCGGAAACAAGCATCCTGGGACCGGATTTGGGCTAACAGCCCTCATCAGCCAGGCTAGTTTGAATCCAGTGGCAAAGTGAGCAAGGGACCCAAGTCTGGGCATACCCTGCCAAATTATGGCAAACAAAGCAAACACAAGGAGATGATGGATGGAGCGCTGAAACGTTTCAGACACTCCCCCCCAGTCACAGATCTGGGTTGAATCCATCATCGTTCTTTAGCTCACTTCGCCTCCCCAGTTCAGACACAGCTATATGCTCTTCATGCCACTGGAGTCAAGCTATCCTGGCTGATGAGGGGTGAAACCCCGAAACCGGTCCTAGGATGCTTGTTTCCAGTCCAGGGAGGACCTGGCCTGGCAGTTCGGGCTGGACTGTTCCCATTGGGCACAGGGTCAAGACTGATTTGCATATGGCTGGGTCCAAACTGGAATGGGATGGTGAGCAAAAAAACGATGGATTTAGGCCCAGATCTCTGTATTGGGGTGAATGTATGACATTGTTCTGCATTCTGTCCATCAATTGTTGTTTTTGCATTTGTCACCCCGAGTGGGACGGGTATGCCCAGACGTGGGTCCCGTGCTCTCCATGCCACTGGAGTCAAGCTATCCTGGCTGATGAGGGGTGAAACCCCGAAACCGGTCCTAGGATGCTTGTTTCCAGTCCAGGGAGGACCTGGCCTGGCAGTTCGGGCTGGACTGTTCCCAATGGGCACAGGGTCAAGACTGATTTGCATATGGCTGGGTCCAAACTGGAATGGCATGGTGAGCAAAAAAACGATGGATTTAGTCCCAGATCTCTGTACTGGGGTGAATCTATGACATTGTTCTGCATTCTGTCCATCAATTGTTCTTTTTCTCATTTCTCTCTCTATCTGGGCATACCTTGTTTCAGTGTCTGATAAGGCCCGACTGGCATAGGCGACCGGCGCCCATGTCTCACGGCTATGTTCCTGGAGGAGGACTGCCCCAAGGCCAACGGGGCTGGCATCCACGACCAATTCAGTGCGCCGCCCTGGGTGAAAGTACGCCATTATGGTTTTGTCCATCAGCGCCGACTTGATGGCATTGAATGCCGTGTTTGCTGCAGTGGTCCATTCCCAAGAGCTATCACTACGCATGAGGGCGCGCAGGGGCTCTGACAGGGAGGCTAGATTTGGTATGAATCTGCCACAGTAGGTGGCCATTCCGAGAAAACTGCGGACTTCCGTTGGCGTTTTCGGAGTGCTGGCAGAACGTATGGCCGTCGCTTTCTTGGGATCCACTCTCAGCCCTTCCCGTGTGAAGATATAGCCGAAGAAGTCTATGGACTCCTGGTAAAAGGAACATTTTGCCTTGTGGAGAGTCAAGCCGCAGTCCTCTAGACGTTGAACGGTGGCTCGTAGGTGTGTGTGGTGGTCCTCCAGGGTATTCGAGAACACGAGGATGTCGTCACTAAGATTAATAACTCCCTGCAGGCCAGACAGAGCTTCTTTGATGGCATTTTGGAAAACCATTTGTGGCTGACGACACCCTGAAGCTCAGTCTTTTATATCTCCGGAGGCCCACGTGGGTGGAGAATGTGGTGATGTATCTACTCTCCGGCTCTAATTCGAGTTGGTGGTACCCCGCGTTCAAGTCCAGTTTTGAAAATCACATGGCGCCATTCAGGTCGGCCACTATATCATCCATCGTGGGTGTCAGATGACCTTCTCTCTTGACTGCCTGATTCGGGAGGCGCATGTCCACGCACAGTTTTGGTTTTGGTGCGATGACCAGCGGTGAAACCCACGGAGTCGGGCCAGAAACCTTTTCAATGACGTCAAGGTCCTCGAGCTTCTTTAGCTCTGCTTCGACCTGGGGGCGTAGATGGAATGGCACTCTCCTGTGTCTCAGGGCTGTCGGTCTGATCGCAATATCGATGTGGAGTTTGAATTGTTTCCCTTTCAGCTTTCCTAGCCCCTCGAACAGTTTCGGGAACTCTTGTAGGATGGCTTCAGCGTGGGAGTCATGCACTTGGTTGGCTAAGAAAACCAGGCCCAAGTCTTCCACTGTATGGCAGCTGAGGAGGGTCCCCTTTTCCCTTCCATGATGTGGAATCGGGTCATCGTAGTGTGTTTGTCGCTGGTGACTGTTGCCTCAATCACCCCTCTGAGGGGGAGCAGATGAGTCCCTCCGTACGTGTATATCCTGGCTTTCGTGGGGGCGAGCGGGGGTCGTGGAGACAAACGCTCATATTGATTCGAGTCCATAACATTTACGGACGCTCCCGTGTCGATGAGCGCCTGAACTGTGGACCCTCTACTCTGACGGAGCACATGGGGGGAGGCCTTCTGTGCTTGTCCGACCGGCTGACAAACGATATGACGAATACGTCGTCGTCGTCTTCCAAAGCAAAACTGCGCCCCTGCGCCGATCCTTCCTCTTGTGCTTGTGGGTCGCTGAGTGACAGCTGCCGCAATTGTTGCATTGCTCCCCGTGGTTTGGCATAGGCCTGATGAGACCTGCTACTTCTACACACTTTGGCAAAGTGGTTTGGTTTCCCACACCGGGAGCAGGTCTTCCCTTTTGCACCGCACACACCTGCCAGCGGATGCTCCATGCCACAATTACCACACATCCGCCCGGTGATGGCCTCGAGGTGGTGCAGAAGGTGTTCGGGCGCCGTTGTATGGCTTTGACCCTCTCTTCCTTGACGGGTGCAAATCTGGGAGCGTGGGATGCGGCGGCGCTTCTGTGTAAGGCAGCCTCCATTTCGTCCGCACGTGCGTCCGAGAGCTCATGGGATCTGGCTAAGACGAGAATTTCGTCTAGGGATATTCCTGGTTGCCAGAGTATCAACTTCTGCAGGAGTATCGAGCGGCATCATTGAATCACCTGAGCTCGTATCTCTTCTCTTTGGTCGGCGAAGGTGCACGTGCTCGCTAGCCTCCGCAGCCGCGCGTAAAACATGTCCACTGACTCAGTGTCCGACTGTTTCGCCTGCCGTAGTTTGAACCGCTCAAAGTCGGGGTTGAGCTGTGGGTCGAAATGCCTGTTGAGCGCGGCGACTGCTGCTTCGTAGTCATCGTCATCCCCCATGTCAGGCAGCGTCTCAAAAAGATCGTAGATCTCAGTGCCGCCATAGTATATGAGCAGCGACCTCTTCACTGTCCCGTCTGTTTCCCGCGTACCTTTAAAATAGTGGTTCAGACGTCCTATCCATGCTTTCCAGCGGGGGGCCGCCGTGGCTGGGTCAGCCGTCTCACTGAAAGGAGGCAGGGGGGAGACGGCCATGTGGCTGTGCACTTGAGGTGGGGCGTTGGCACCTCTTCGTGGTTCTCCCGCGTCAGCCTGTGGGCCCGCTGCGCCGGCCATGGTGGTGCACTCATGGTTGCACGGGCGCTGTGGCTCAGTTGTGCGTGCATGCAGCCCAGGTGTCGCTGTCTCCTTTATACCTTGGGGCTGGATGGGCACAACCTGCGCACTGTGAGTCCAGGGTGTGAGTCTCTCTGGCCTGGTGTCTGTCAAGGCTCAGTGTGAGCACACGTCTGGGTGCAGCACGTGACACTCCCTGCCTGGGGTCTTTCACACAGATGTGCAGGTGTTGACACTCCTTGCCTGGAGCCTTTTCTCATGGATGTGCAGGTGTTCCAGGGGTGAAAATGGCTGTGTCCCCCTTTTCTTTGGGCCCCAGAGTCACTGTTGGAGGTAGCTTTGACTGTCTACTGCTGCAGACTGCAGTACCTTCTTGTGGCATCGACGGCGTGTAGAGGGCCGCTGCGCGCTCACCTCGCGGTGGCTGGATCACGTGCCCGCGTGCCGATGGTGCAGGTGGCCTCAGACGGGACCACGAGCAGGGCGTGGCTGTGCAGCAGCTCGGTCATTCGTATCGGAGACAGCCTCCAGGCGGCAGCGGGAGCCTCGCCCCTTCTTCGCGCCAGCGTGAGGATGCGGCGGGGGAGCAGCGTTGAGGGCAGGAGTCACCGGACCCCAGCGGCCGACTCGCGAAGGGCGTCGCTGCCTCCACGAGCGCCGGAGCGCCTTGGGAGGTCGCAGTCCCCTTCCCAGGTACGTCGAGGAGGCACCGGAGTTCGTACCGGCCTCGTCGCCAATGTGGCGCCGCACAGGCAGTCTGGTTTAAGTCCTTACGCAGCACGCAAATAACGGCACACCACACACTGTTATGTTATGTTATATAAAGGACGGGAGGACCCCGAGCAGTCTCCCGCCCTTTATTTATCTCCTCGGGACGAGCCCGCCCCGAGGAGTGCGTGCAAGGATACAAAATATGGGAGAGCCCGGACGGCTCTCTACAATACCCATAGCTGCCAAGGTTTCAGATTGCTATGTGTGACATTTTCATAATTTCAGTGTAATTATGAGTGACATTTCAACCACTATGAGTGACACTTTCCTGCGAGCAAAATTAAGCAGTAAAGACGAGGAAAACATATAAATATCAGAAATTACACCCATTTGAGCAACAAGAATCTCTAAGAAAATCTTAAAACTGCTGCAAATCACCAGAAATGGAAGGGCACTAACCTAGTGCTTTCGTAAACTGATTGTAGTTTTGGGAATATGCAGTGCATCATTGGACAGTCAAGTGCTTTCAACAGCGATATTTAACCCCTCCTAAGTGAAAAATTACTGGGGTAGCGGTAATTTAATAATACCTTGTCTCTAATAAAGTCACAACACTACACTACTGCACCTAGGTGGGGAAAAATAAAAACAAATGCAGCTGCCGATGTCTTTGAGAAGTGTCCCTGTGAGTCTGTCTGTCACACTCACTGGCTCAGCCCACTGCATACACTCAGCTGCTGTACTGTAGCAAAGTCAGTCTGTCCCCACTCATGACCATGGTGAGGAGCTCTCAATTCATAACTGGTGACCATTGCACTGCTCGGCTAATGTGAGAGGCGTGTCTACCCTAAACACCACCTGCTCAGCCTCTCCTGGACTCATTGCATGTGTTCATGAAGAGTTCTAGTGTAGTGTTGCCAGGCGATAGCAACAATTACTGGGGGCCCGGGCTGGGGCACAGGATGAGGGTGGCAGGTATACTGTGCATTTTCGTGACGGCCCAGATTGCCTTTCAAGTTCAACAGCATTGTATTATGTCTGTTTATCTGTGAGCAGTGTGTACAACCAAAGTATGCAATATATTATATATTAATTCATTCAAACATACATATTTTAAAGTTCTACCACTTATTTCATCGTAATTTGTACAACACTCGATGAGCAGAATAACTTAGAAACATGAAGCTTTTTTTAAACACATGCCCACGAACAGCAACATCGTACGTAGGGAGAAAATATGAAATTGTGACACATGCTATCTTACGGGGCAGCGAACACCTACTTCATAACAGCCGAAAAGCGCACAACAGTTAACACACCAACCTTTGCAAGCACGGCTCCACCTCACTAATTCAGCTGTCATGATTTAAAAACTGTTTGTTCTTTCTTCTGCCCCCAATTTGAAACAGCGTGACTCTCCACCGGTGACGACCGGCCCTCTCACTGCGGTCTCCTGGCTGCATGATGCAGCAGTCCAGTTTCCCTCACCCAGTAGCTTTGAGACAGCCGGCTGCTCGGTAATAATTCACCGGCCGGCAGCGAGGCCAATAACAGCTCTTGGGCCCCAGGGCGGGCAGCCCAGCAGGACAGGTCTGAAGTGTGAACAGCAGTGTGCTGCGAGCCAGCGCCCGAGCACCCTGATGCCCCGTCCGGGACCCCAAACTGGAGTAAGGCTGAGCGTTTGACACTGTTAATCACGACAACCTCCTATCCATTTTGACGCACAGGATGGGCCTTTCTGGTTCGGTGCTGCAATGGTTCTCATCCTTCCTCCACCACAGATCCCAAAGAGTTAAGGCGAACCACTCTCTCTCCCAGCCATCACCAATATCCATGGGGGTCCCCCAAGGGTCCGCCCTATCCCCCATACTCTTCAATTTGTTCTTGGAACCTTTAGCTAATGCACTAAATTCCGCGGACATTCTCTTCCATATGTATGCGGTTGATACGCAACTCTATCTGAAAATCTCCTCCCCGAATAACCTCATATCACTCAACTCTACCCTAATAAATACTCAAAACTGGTTAACTGAGAACCACCTCTTCCTCAACACCTCCAAAACAGAATTCCTTCTCATTTCTCCCCCGAATCACATCCCCAAGATAGACCTTTGGATGAACCACCTCACTGCCTTCATCTGCTCCCCCCTCATTGTTGACTCAGCCAAATCTCTCGGACTCACCCTAGAGAAGCATCTGAATATGAAAAATCATATCAGCAATGTGTGCAAGGGAGCTAATCACCTAATGAGGATACTCCGGAATCTCAAACCTTTCCTCCCACAAGCTGACTTCAAGCAAGTGATCCAAGCGCTTGTTTTGCCGAGGCTAGACTATGGCAGTGGTACGCTCTGTGGCCTCCCCAAATATACCTTGGCCCCACTAAGGGCTTCACTGAATACGGCGGCCAGATTGGTCACGGGTACCAAAAGAAACGAGCACATCTCCCCAGTCCTAAAATCCCTAAATTGGTTGCCCTATGAAGCAAGAATTCAGCTAAAGATTGCCTGTCTGTCTCACAAAGCCCTCCATTTCAAAACCCCCAGTTATCTAGCGCAAAAGCTAGAATTATCCGGAGGGGGTAGATCCTTCTCGGAGTGCTAACTCTCTCCTCCTGAAACCACAGATCTTTCACAAAAAGAGAACGTGTCACCGAGCTTTCTCCGGCTCTGCGCCGAAGATCTGGAACTCTCTCCCACCGGAAATACGCAGAATCTCCTCCAAGGTTGCCTTCAAATTGGAAGTAAAAAGATTCCTCATGAACAAGTTCCTACCTTAAAAGGGACTCGGATCGTCTGCTCTAATGCTTTGGACTTACACCCTAAGTCCTGCGTTTAGTGTTATTCTGCTTTACTAGTCACTTGCTCCCCTCCCAGTTCGCTATGTTCCAGTTATTATCTTACCCTTTGTTTTCCCTTTCGATTGTAACCTTTTTGTTTGATATGCATATTTGATTTGTTTGGTTTGGTATTCCTTTTGATGATTGTACTGCAACTATTACCTTCCTCTCCCTCAATTTGTAAAGCGCTCTGATATCCTTCGGGATCATGTTCCCGCTATATAAAACTTTATAAATAAATAAATAAAATAAATAAGGCCACTACGAAGGAGAGTCCTCGCAACATTTAATAACTCCAGTCCCTTCGCTCTCTGGTAGCAGGATGCGAAGTCACATCCTCTTGCGGCGCTATGGGCAGTCTGAGACTGTGTCACTCAGCCCCGCGGCAACGCAGAAATCAAAGATAGATACACTATAGGAGCACAGGCTGCTACTGTGAGGCTGAACCTGCTTAGCTGCTGGGAGTGCCCCCAACCTGCGGGAGCAGCCCGTTTAGGCACTTGCGCGCTGCCAGCTGCCACATAAAGTTGTTTGCAGCGCTTTCTGTGACAGCTGAGACTACTGCATTATGCGTGACAATGCATTTCAGTGCGGTGATGCGGATCACCACACTGAAATGTGTTAGTCTCACGCCTGATGCGTGGTACTTGGCAGGACTGCATCCCTACCAGCTTAGCATCACTGTGATGGGTTAAGGACAGGATTTTCCAACGAGCAACTCGTCGGCTACTAGAAGCTTTCCAACTGTCAGTAAGTAGCTCTCATGTGTTCAACCCAGCCTACTAAAATGGAACCCTTTGCTTGATTGAAATTAATATATGCTTGCCAAAGCTGAGCATTCAAGATGAAAATATGTGTACCTACAGACCTCCTAAATAGATGTGTATAAAATAGTGTCTGAATTTACAAATATATTTAAAGTTGATCTTTGAGTAATAAATCATTTGATGAGACTTCTTACTAATATTACTACTTTCATGAAGCTGTGGCTGGCATGTATTACCTGCACAGAGACATTCCAAATTGACAAAGCATTTTTACATTACTGCTGGCGTTCCTGCCTCATACACTAAGGTGATCACTGCAGGTAATTTTGGTGGCCTCAATGTAATCTTGTCTGAAGTGGTCTCTATTACTACACTAATAATATTAGTAGCTCACGATTACTCTAATTGAACGTAAGTTGCTCTTATTACAGAAAAGGTTGGAGACCCCTGGCTTAGGAGGGCATAGCGGGTCAGTATCAGAGTATGAGAGAGCGCCTGTTTTATGCACCAGAAGGGCCACATTTACAAAATTTGTGGCTCAGGACAGTGCAGCAAGTCACCTTGCTGCGCTGCTCTGCGTCATAGGGAAATGGCAGGAATGTGCTGTATTTATGCAATACAGCGCATTTCTGTTCTTTTCGCCTGTGCTGGCGCCGTTTTGGCAGCCTAGCGCCAACGCAGGCACCCTAGCACCCTGGTGCTAGGGTGCCTGTGTTGTAGGCAGGATTGGTTTTGTGCAGGAAGGGGCACCTTCCGGCACAAAAACAATCCGGAGAGGGTTTTTCCTCTTTTTGTGTGAGTTGTACCCATACAAAGAGGAAAAATCAAGGAGAAATAAAGATATTTGTCCTCGTTACGCCTCCCTTAGAAGGCTTATTTTTTGGGTGCATTCCCAGGTTTACAAGTCCTTGTAACTCTGGGAATGCATCAAAAACCATGGGAGTTGCGTAGGAACACCCACTGCAACGCCCATGGAACGCCTCCCTTGCTCAGAGTAAGACAACGCAGTGATTTGTACTGCGTTGCCTTACTCCAGACTTTTGAAGCCATTCAGAGCCATGCAAAGTGTCTTTAGATGGCTTCATAAATCTGTCATAGATGTTTGAGTCACGCATGTACCACGCTGCATGACGCAAACCTCTCATAAAAATGCCCTGCAGTGTGTAAAGTGAATCCAGTTAACCTAATATTTGCCCAAGTTAGTGATTTATTTTCAGACAGCACACATCTGAAACAGAAAGAGGCAATCCTTGCTCACTGTTTCAGAGCTGTACTACCTGAAAATAAAGCACCATCGTAGACAAGTTGGTTAAATGAATTCAATTTCCGGCTGCAGGGCTCCACTCTGCACTGCCCCAGAAAAGCCCATCATGATGCCTCGAAGTGACGCCCGGGCATATGAGCCGCTATCTAAGTTGCTTTTGTGGCACACAGGTTCATGGACCCAAGGTCAATGCTCAGACGTATTTATTTCCTAAGCAAAGTGCGCATTTCCGCCACCAAATCCTTACATCAATGGACAGATTCCGCCTCACCGAAGAACATAAAGAAGGGATTTACCCAGGTTCTGTGCTTTTATACTAATTATACACTGTAGTGGAAAGAAAGATGTAGACGCATTTTGCCTTCCAAAATGTACCCTTCATGATTGCTGTTGTATGCAACATCCTATTTCTGTGACAGGTTGTGTGCGGCGAAGACCACTATGCAGAACTTTAGTGTAAAAGCTGACAGCTGCACTCCTGATATATTCCAATACTACTTGTCCAATTATAGCGAAACTGGCACAATTTGGTACTTGTAAATTGCCTCATAATTATGTCAGTCCAGGTGGCGAGTATAATTCTGTATTTTTACACTACTTATTTTAGGGCCCAAAGTAATGAAGTAATTTCCTTCCAGCATTTTTGATGAGGCACAAAATCGAGGCAAAATGGCTCCCCCCCATGTCTAAACTGTCTGCATGGTCTTCTCTGGGAGGTGGGCTGCAGGCCTGCTGACACTTCATATTTTGTCACCGCAGAGGTATTTTCTTCCAGTTCGTGACAACACTGACTCCTCTGACCGTCACCACAACTATGGCCCCCAGTAGGACATGCAGGACAAGGAGCTCGCGTGAGAAGTCATGTGACTCATCTTAGCCAGTCAGCTTTTGCAGAATCTCAACCGCCTACTCAGCCACTCCTCTCAGACCAGCATGGAAGTTGTCATTTTAGGACAATGAAACCCAAGCGGAGAACACAGTTCCAAACGTAATTAATAGCAAATCTGAGTATTTCAGCTAGAGTTTGTTTTGTGGCTCAAGCCTCAGGGTAAAGCTATTGCACCGTTTCTTCATTGTATCAGGTCGCATTCCTCCTGGTCTCTCTTTTTCAGGTCAGTGGCTGGTTATCTCATGACATGCGGCTTTCCATTACTGCCTTGGACATTTTCAGGTGGTGTGTCTGTCCTTGGATGGGAGACTACCTATGCACTTACTTTACCATTACCCTTTGGGCAGCTCGCCCTCAATGTACATTGTAAAAAACCAAACACATCAGTTCATTGGGTTAAAATACCTCTACCGTGAAGCTGTAGTTGGATACTATTACCCGTGTATTGTTGCTGGTGAACAGTTCTGAGGTTTATTTAATCCAGTTGGTTACCAGAGGGTAGTGTAGGGAGGATGCCCTCCAGTGGGTGGACAAACAATGCTTCTTCATCGGCCTAATATATACATTTCCAAGTATTTAGTATTCAGGGACAGTCAAATCACCATCTTTTTCTCTTATGTTTCTCTCAGTTGAAGGGTTTTCTACCATCATTATTCCAAGAGTTGTGAAAGAAGAGTCAGAACACTAATGAAGAGCATCACCCGCATGAAGACGCGAGGATCACAAATAAGGTCAGCACACTTGTGTCCTCTTTCTAGGCTTTGATGTTAAAAAACATAATCTGACATTTGACTATTATTTCTCTGGCAAACCTTTGTAACTGCCCATCATACAAACCAGTTCTCTCCCTTGTGGTACTTCAGGGCCCACCAAAGATTCATCTGTCTCGCTTGGCCATTGTTAACTCATCTGGTGCCTTCCTCTTCTCCGGAAGCCACTCGGCTACATTACCTCCACTTTTCCCCTCTACATTTTGCACCAGCATCCTATTCTACTTAGTGACCACCTTTACTGCATAGCCACCAATTTTCTCACATGAAAAAAAACACTGAGACACGCAGATACAGTGGAATGTTTCACAGTGTTGTGACGAGGATGAAGGTGGTGATGGTGACACTGACAACACTGTAGCCCTCAGAACCAATCTTCAGAATCACTGCTGTTTGGAAGTTGGCATATGTAAATAGGTCCTCTTCTGTGGCATGTTTTCTTTGGACTCTCACATTGTTTGGATTCTGAATCCGAGAAGAGACATCTGAGTAGGTATCTCCACCCTCCCCACATAGGGAACTAAATCATCTTTTCTTCAATGCCTTGTTTGTAGCCGGGGGAGGCCCAGATGGAAACACATCTCAGTGTAATGCCTCTTTGATAGCTGGAAGAGTAGGAGCAGATGGGTTCATACTAGCCGGAGTGGTTTCTCCATTTTCCCACTAACTTTTCTCTACCTAGAGTCAGTGGCGGCTCGCATAGGGCGTGCGGTGATGCGGGGCAGGGGCAGTGGCAGGGGCAGGGTGAGGGGGTAGTAAACTCGGCATACGACGGAACGGAGGAAAGTAATTATTACGTTCCTCCGTTCCGTCGTATGTCCGAGTTTACTACCCCCCCGCCCTGCCCCTCCCCCGCCCCACCGCCCGCAGCACACCCTATGCGAGCCGCCACTGCCTAGAGTCCAATAAAAGGAACCTGATGCAGCCTCTTGCATTCTGTCTTCTGGTGCTACCAGTCTGCTCCAGCCAGATCTGTTTCTTGGCCGTTCTACATCTTCCACCTAGGGACAACTGGCAGATTGTGGACGGGGAAAATCTCCGCATCCCTGCTTGTGATGATTCAACTTGAGTTCCTGGTTCTTGCGAAACTCGATGAACTTAGTTTCGAAGCACATATTACATCAATTGTTAGTTCAGCTTTTCAGCCTGAGACAGCTAAACCAATTCCCCCCCCCCCCCTTTTAGTGATCAGACCTATCACAAGAAAATTGTAGGGGCAATGATCAGTACTACATTAATTATGCTAACAAATTGATATGGGGTTACCAAAATTTCCGATTAATCGGCTGCAGTGAGCTTTTTACCTAAGCTTGGACCTCCGAACATTCAAAATCATTTCTTGCACTGCAGATATTACACTAGATGTCAGGGAGCCAGTTGGTTATTATAAAACTCTCTGCCTGGCTTCCAGAAGTTTGTCAGAGAAAGCCACAGTTTATCTGCAAGGCAAGATTGTATGTTGTATCCCCATCAGGGATTTCTGAATTTAGTATCTCAGCTTACGGGCAGTGATTCATGTTCCTCTTAGATGGAAAGAAGACCCTAGATTCTCAATTTTTAGATAAATTTAGATACATTTTTATGCACAATTACTTAAAATCATTGCAATTCTTACAAAGATATTAAAAACTATTTTCATTCTCTATTAAAAATAATTCGTGTCTGACATGGCTAAAATTCTTAGTGATCTTCTGCAGGAAGAATAGATTTGATTGCAGACATGAATTTTACAGAAACAGAACTCCTTGCCTTGCCAACATTTTTGTTCCAAATCAAATGCTGAGCTCGATTCTTACAATGTTTTGGTTTTTATGCCAAATTTGCAACAGTCATTTTAAGTCTGTGTTATTTTACCCTTCCCATGTTCAATGGTATCAGGAGAAATTTGAATATGTGGTGGTTGCGATATAAATAAAAAATTAAGCTAGCCTCTCCTCCGCCAATCTTGGGCATGATGCACAAAGGTACCTTTCACTTGTGAAGCCAGAGTAGCTGACTTTGTGAATCCAATGTACTAATCTGTAATGCACTTTTGAGAAAGGTGAATTGTAATTCACGCACTGCGTACCATTCTGAGTCCTAATTGGAAGAAGCTGCAAAGAAGTGTTTCTCCATCTTCCAACCCCTTGTGACTCTCCAAAGTTCTGAACAAATGCTTCATGACATAGAGTGATTACTGACTGCTGAGGGGAGGCAGACACCATTCTCAACGTGCTAGCTGGCACACTTAGGGGTATATTCACAAGAACGCGTGATAACTACCGCAAGAGTAGCGTAACGCAACTTTCAATAACGCAGCCTATCACGGGAAAATAACCCCGTGTCAACGTGGAATTCACAACAAGGCGGTAGCATGCGACAGTTACCAGATAACTCGTCAAATGCCAGCGTGAAAATCAACACCACGCCCAAAAAATGCGAAACGCGAGAAATCATGCGATGAGGCCAATCGTGGTACAAAAAGCAGCGAAAAGCAGCCTCAGGCCTGCAACTCCCACGCGTCTGGCGGGCAA
Source organism: Calotriton arnoldi (assembly GCA_963921515.1). Taxonomy (NCBI): domain Eukaryota; kingdom Metazoa; phylum Chordata; class Amphibia; order Caudata; family Salamandridae; genus Calotriton; species Calotriton arnoldi. The sequence goes on from CAWUFW010000680.1 coordinate 3,083,590, forward strand.
TTGCACCATAAAAACCACAGGCACAACACACCAGAAACAAGCCAAAGCACGTAGCAACTTCCATGCACCCTGACCCAGCGCAGAGGGCAACGCGAACACCACAACCCCCACAGACCACCAGCAAGGAACAAGTGGGTTGGGGAAGGCCAAGGAGAAAATGGAGAGGAAGACGGGGTGCAGACCGCAGGAAAACAAGACCAAGGCCACGGAGGCGACAGAACACTACCAGCAAATGACCCACAAGCAGACCGCCTGGAATGCAGTCGCAGAGCCCAGGAGGCCAATCCAGGAGTCCAAGAGGCGCCGGCAGGACCTGACAACCTAAACCAGGTACAAACCCGCTGCCAACAGGAAGGCAGCAATGGCGACAGGAGGTGGCAGTCCAGCGCCACAGGAGGAGCAGGAGGAAACCCAGGCCACAGTCATCAGTGTGGAGAGGGTGCAAGGAGTAGGGAGTACGGACACAGCCCGACAGGACCTGAAAAAACAACAACAGGGTGAGGATCCAACAGGGACTGGGGGGACGGGGGTGATGGGCACAATGCCACACATGCACAATGAGGTGTAACACACTGCACACCCACAATTACCCAGGGACATGTCCCCCATCCCCGTGGCACACTGCAGCACACACACATAGCAATCACAGCACATACCATGACAATGTGGCACAAAGTGCAACACCCACACTGCAGAACAGGGGACACAACTGGATCCAACCATGCACAGTAACAGAACAATCACATCGGACAGAGCAGGGAACTGTGAGATGCACATCTACCCCTACAACCCCACATCAGCCATGTAGGCCAAATGTACACTGTCCCAACTCAAATAGCCACCACCGCCCAAACACTCACAATGTACATCGTCACACAGTCTGCATGTCGACAAGAACAAGGCGCCAACACAATGCCAACATGCACCTACCATACGTGGGTGTCCAATACCCTTCAGGGACCCCCCACACCCCACAAAGGAGACCCACACCTCCACAGAGACACATGCACATATCATGTTGAACTGGCCACGGGCACGTGCGCCCGGCCCCATTATTGGCAGGGCCACATGTACAGTGACGCCTGTGCTGGATGTGTGTGGGGTGAGTATAAGCCAGCCCGCACGGAGTGCTTGGTGCTGCCAACAACCTGAACAGTGGACACCAGTGCAATGGAAACAGAAAACACCAGCATAACAGAGTCAACTGCAGAGCAAAATGGAGGGATCCGGAGTAAGGACAGAGGTCACCCAATATTCAGTCTGGACGTTCCTTGAGTGGCAGTGCACTGAGGCAGGGGCACTAGAGAAGAGCGCGCTCATGTGAAGAAATTGGTAGGATTGTGTCCCTTCGGATCAGTCCTGATGCAGATGCAGTGGGGTGTGTTACACCTGCATCAACTTCCTCATCAACGTCCCAGGTCTCCCACACTGCCTGAGGTGACAGTTGCGTCCGCAGTCCACAGCGCAATACCCAGCAATAGATCCGGGTGTGTAGCTTGACTACCACCACCAGTCTGCATTCCTGCCGTGGGGCTGTTGCCTCCTGCCATCCCATTGTCTGTGCCCTGTCCCTTCCGCACACTTGACACATCTTCCTCATCATAGTCCCAGGTCTTCCCCACTGCATGAGGTGACATTGCTGCGCAACCTCACAACAGCACAAAACTCAATCAGTAACGACAATGGTTTGCGGTGCACTGAGTCACTGGCACCTGCAGTGCTGAGCAGGGTATCAGTCCAATGATGGCATCCACGACAGGTCTGAACAACTCCTTAGGTCTGTCAGGACCACCGTTTCGACTCTGGCAGATGTCGGTTGAAGGTGGTCCTTGCGGTGGTGGCGTGTGCCTCCTGCGGTGATGCGACGTCCGGGCCAGTCAAGACTCGATGCCATGTGTGGGCCCTGGTGGACCGCAGTTGGGGCCGGAGGAGGCAGACAGCGCAGGGCCACAGACACATGGCATTGATGACCACAAGACCATCGCTACAGAGGCCATTCAATGACTCAGAAGAAGGGGTCCCAGGTCTGAGCAGCACAGAGTTAGTGGCCCCGGATGCACTGCGGCCGGCACAGGCACCCAGCCACGGGACGGTGACTTGCGGTGCAGTCAGATGGGCCATGCGACCTGAGCGGGTCCCCATCAATGTCCGAGGTGTATGTTGCGGAGGGTTTCGGGGGACAGTGGAAGGTGTCCTCCAGGGCATGATGCGGAAGGTCTGATGTTATCTGGAAGCAGCAAATGGAGGAGTGGAAAGCACAACCCTCGTCCTCACCAACAATTCGGGATCAGCTACATGAGAATGAAAACTAGCCCCTAGTCCATGGACTCAAACGTCACCAATGTCCGACCAGTGAGTGTCCATGAATGTCGGGGAACAAAGTTAGTGGCACAGGTGCTGTGAGGGGATGCAGTCTGCGATGATGCCCGTACACAGATGTGAACTCCAAGAATGCCAAATCAAGGCTCTGTGACCTACTGGACCGCAGTGTAGGCCGGAGGCAGCGGTCAGCAGTGGCCCACAGCCACGGGTCGTTGGCTCGCGAGGCACAGAGTTGGTGACACAGTGGCAGTTGTCAGTAGTGTTCAATCACCTCCGTGACGCTGATCCTGTTCCCTCCGGACTGCAACGTGTCATCCTCTTACGCCCCTCCGTGCGTGCGATGAAATGTATTCTGCCTTCTGAATTACCGATGTTCAGTTACAAATCAGTGATCCCACTCGTGCGCAGCGTAGGCCGAGGGCAGTGGTCCGCGTAGGCCCACAGACACGTGTGGTTGTGATGCCATGCACAGACTTGTTGCCACCACATCGGAGGGTGTATAGTGTATTGTTCTCTGCCTTAAATGATGTTCACTGCCATAGTGTAATCAAGACTCAGTTCCAAATGTGTGACCTACCTGACCGTGGTGTAGGCCTGAGGCAGCAGTCAGCATGGCCCATTCACCGAGTGTCGCCGGCATAGGTTGGATGGCCCCACCAGCCTGCGTAGTTCAGGTTCAGTGGCACCACGTGTAGCAGCCTGGCGTTGAACAGGGTTAGTGGCACCACGTGTAGCAGCCTGGCATTGAACAGGGTTAGTGGCACCACGTGTAGCAGCCTGGCGTTGAACAGGGTTAGTGGCACCACGTGTAGCAGCCTGGCGTTGAACAGGGTTAGTGGCACCACGTGTAGCAGGCCAGCGTTGAACAGGGTTAGTGGCACCACGTGTCGCAAGATGCCCATATGGAACTATGCCTCACTGAACTGGGGGGGTCTGGTGCTGTGGCCGCTGGCCGGGATATGGGGTCACTGCCATTCATGACTCAAGACACAGTTCCACATGTGGGACCTACTGGTCCGAAGAGTAGGCCGGGGGCGGCAGTGGAGTACATCAACGAAAAAGGAATTAAGCGGGCCGGTGTCGTGGCGGCCGTGATGGTCTGAGGTGGCTGCCAAGGTCTTGGACCTCGGGCTTGTGGCTTGCGCCGGCACGTGGTGGGCCCTCCTTGACACACGCCGTTGTCGGAAGGTGATCAGTGTGGCCTGGCTGCGCAGGGGCTGGCCTGACGGGTTCGTGGACCAGCGTGCCGGGGTCCGGCAGGCGCACGGCATCTCAGGCAACTCCGCTCACAAGGATGGCGTCGGCCTCGTGGCGAGGTGGGAGGCGCCGCCCTGGCAGAGATGTGGGTCTTTCCGGAAGTGGACCACGCCCAGGCCTACATGGTTTTTATTCACACCCCTACGCTGGCGTGGCGTACGCCGGGCCATCCCACTCCGCTGACGCTTAGGGGGCGTAACAGGCAACATTTCCGCGAGGTCCCCACTGGCTGTGGTGACATGGTGGCGTCCACTGTCCACTACACTCCATACGCAAGCGGTGTATGTCGCCATGGATATGGGTGTGTTCTGCATACTGCGAGGTGTCCAGCACATCTCCGGCACTGTTGGCATTGTGTACTTTCCCAATCATGGTTCTACTGCATCCTTCACACATGCCTGGTTGCCACCTCTCCCCACATTCGGCTAGTATGTGGCTGAGGTGCCATGCCGTTGCTGGCTCATTTTCAGGGCTTGCCCATGTGGACATTGTAAGTTGTTCTGTCGTGTCTGGTGGGTGGGCATATTGTTGTGCCTGTTGTATGTGATTTTGTGACGTGTGCATTGCCAGAGTTGTGAGTTGCATGGTTGTGGTGTTGAGGTGTGTGGGGTGTTCATTTGTATATTGCCAAGGGGCTGTACATTTCCCTTGTTGCCATCCTGGGAACGCTGGTTGATGATGGACTGTCGGAGGATGAAGGTATCATGCACACTGGCTGTGTATTTGAAGGCAACATTGTTGGGTGTTCCACGGTGTTCTGTTGTTGCCTGCACATTGGTGTGAGACGTGTGCTTCCTGTTGCGGTGATTGTGTGCTGTGTCACCAGGGGGCACAGGTAGTACATGTGTGCTGTGTGTTGCCCCCAACACGTGCGTACATCCTGCTATAGCGTATGGTCCTTGCTTGGTCTCCAACGGATCCTTTGCATTGTGTTGTACGTATGGGGATTGGGGTACCAGGGTGATGGTGATGTCCAGGACAGGTGAGGGGGACTTGGATGTGGCTGGCTGTGGGACTCCTCCGACTCTGGCGGGTGTTGGATGGGGGTCTCAGGGGCCAACATGTGCAGCCACGCCATCAGCTTTGTGTGGGGTGGGATGTTGGTTGTCCGCTGTGTTGTTGCCGTAGGCCTGTTAGGCGATGATGGTCAGGATGCGTAGGTTGGTTGTCCCTTTCAGCCTGGAGTGGAAGGTGACATTGTCAGATGTTGGGTCTGTGCGGCTGGTACGTTTCCTGGGGTTCCGCTGTCTTTGTCTGCGCTGCGTCTGTGTTGGTCCGGGGGGTGTTCCGGGTGTGGGATGGGGTCCTGGGGTGGTGGGGGTGGGTGTTGTGGCCCTCTTGGGTGTCCGGGCTGCATGATGTGTGGCTCCATGGCATCTGTTGCCCTTCGGTTGTGGCCCTGGGCTGTGCTCCCTTTTGTGGTGCTGGCTGCCGTCCGACTTTACACCAGGTCAGAGCAGGTGTAGATTTCCTGGTGCTAACGCGCCTTATCGCCTGTTTTGTGTTTTTATCGCGGATGTGGCTGGTCGTTGTGAATGTTGTGGTGTGCTGTTGTCTCGGCTTTTGTCACGGGAACGCCTACTCTGCATCTCATTAGCGATATTTGCGAGGGTCCTCTGTGGCGATGTTTTTTGCGGCTGCTATCGTGGGTATACTGGTGCTGTGGGCTGTTAACACCTGCTTGTGAATGGGGGGGTAAATTTATCACGACTTTGGCTGCGATAAAGTGCCGTTAATTCGGCGATGGCTCCTTGTGAATATGCCCCTTAGCATCTTCAGGCTGCTCGCTTTGCATCAGAGGTCCCATGAGCGCTGAATGCTCCGCCTATGTCTGATTCTCAGTGTGCCACTTTTTTAGCCAATGGTGGTACATTGGAGACTCGAACTCAGAGAGTGCAGTTTACTGTCCATGCAGGTCTCTGTTCCAGCATTCACTGCTGTGCCTAACGAAGCACAAAGCTTAATGAGGCAAGTAGTTTGCGACTTACTGTGGTCAATCCCTTTGTACAGAGGAAGTTTGATGAATCCTTAGCTATATGAAAGATGAGACTGTTCATAATGCAAAGGATTGTGCTGTGACCAACCCTGTCCTTAATCAAGCCCACTGAGATTCTAGAGGCTGCCAGAAAATCAACAGGACAGATATGACTTTGTGTTGTGTTACTTCTATTAGGTCCTGCCCAAAGGTATTAACCCTCTTACACCCACTGGGGACAAAGTCATGTTCAGAAAAGAAATACCTCCTGGAATCAAGTGTATCTTGGTGGCATCTGAATGATCAGCTTGGAGACCCCCGGGATCCTGTAAAACGGACTAGGGAAGTTCTTTTCCCTCACTAACGAGGTCTTTGAGCAGCACCTGACCAGCCTCTTACGTGTGTTTCCACTTGTAAGAACAAGCTTCTGTGAGACGGATCTCTGCACCATCCTCTGCTGCCTCATGCACAAGCTTGATGAAGCAATGACCTCCTAAGACATAAAGCTGCTTTAATGGAAACTGCCTTCGTCACTGTAATAACATCTGCCAGACGCATTAGTTCGGCTGCAAGCCATGTGCGCCTCTGAAATGTACGCAATCTGCCATCTGGATAAGGTGGTGCTTAGGACGTATCCGTTCTTCAAGTCAGTTGGGTTTTATTTAATCAAGAATATTTTTTCCACTTTTCTACTCCCAGCCCTGTTGCTTGGCTGAAGAGAAGTTGCACAACACTGATATCTGGAATTTCTGAGAATTTTATCCGTACATGCCAAGTGATATGCATTGTAGAGGCCAAGATTTAATCATCAGTGGTAGTACAGATGCGGACAAGTCTGCAATCCTAAATGTTCTGCAAGAAAGTCTTTTCCATCAGAGGTGGGAATATATTCCTCTGCATTTACAATGGGTTCAGTAACATCCTTTAGACACCTTTAAGAGAGATATACTAGGAGGCCAGATGGGCCACCTCACGATCATTCTGCGAGCCCCGTGTTCTTGATGCTTTGTACAGCAGCAAAGCAAAAGTTGCTCAAGCAGCCATAAGGAACCAAATAATTTAATATTCTGCACTTGACTTTTCGCTTGTTGTGTAATGGGCCTAAGGGTTGGGAATAGGAGAGATCTAGGACATAGGAGTCTAATAAGGTTATTTTTTTATAATTACTCTGGTATTCCAAGCCGGTTGGATCTCTCCTACTCATAGCACTGCCCACTTCTCCCTTTGTAATCTCTGAAATGACAACTCTCATAGGCTGCATTTCGAAAGAGGGAATAGTGGAAGGGGAAGGCCTGTGTTGGGGAAGGGAGCATAGCCACGTACACACTGTGACACATGCACAGTGTTGCACATGCAGATCTCTGAATTAAATAGCTTTGAGGATCAGTTTTTGGTCCGAATGCTAGGCTGGTATGCTACCAGAATATTTTAATATCGACCTGCCAAAATATTGTGGCTAAAATATCGACTACCACAATATCGTGAAGGGAAGTATGTCTAAGTAAGTTTTGATTTGCCATTTAAAAATCTAAATATAGGTAGCTTGACTATGTATATATCTTCAAGTTATGTAGACATGGAGTTAAGAACAGTACATTTATGCTTACCATATATAGGTACCTTAACGAAATTGGAGTAGGCAATATTTTAGCCACAATATTTAGGCAGGTTGATATTTGTAATATTGATATTCTAACATACAGCCCACAAGGTGACAGGGTTCCTGATGGATGGGAATAGGAGTACGAATTAAGAAGTGATCTTAAAGGCACCTTTTTCCTATTTAAGTATGACTAGTATGATCCTCTTATCTGCCTTTCTTGTGTGTCGTGTGGTAGACAGCCCTCAAACAAAGGCCTCCTTGGTACGCAGCTTGGACCAGACTCCGTCTCAGTGCTATTAAATAATTAATTAAAACAATGTCCTCAACCAAGCATGATAGTATAACTGCCTCAGGGAGCTTCTTTCATATGGCATAATATGAGACCAAAATTTTTACTTTGAATCCTGATGATTTATTTAGAATCTTATGGTTCTCATTTAAGGAAATTGTGTCAAAAAGTCTCTCCTTCTTCGAGGGCAGCAATTAGTTCAGTCATTCATATAAGAAAAAGCTCAACAGTTCAAGAGTCATTAATTGTTGTTCATTTTGTGACTTTTTGTCTTACAGAGCTCAAGAGGATAATGAAAGGTGGGCATTGTTACACCGGTTATAGTGTCTTAATTCAGTGGTGCAAAATTTTCCAATGTCAGACTGAAATGTGATTACCACTAATAGGGCTGCATCCAATCTTGTTGTTTAGTGTTCTTCCTAAAACTGGGGTGGAGTGGGGTGGGGGGCAAGACAAAGTATCTTTTGATTCCTTTCCCTGGACATCAACGAGGAATCGTCTCTATGATTACCCCAGGATCCCCTATAAATTAGGGAGCCTACAGCCCGATGGAGCATATGAATAAGTAATTTTGTGCAGCAAATCCTTCTGGAGAGACCATCAAGGAACTCATCACCAGGCACTGTGAGGGACAGTAGCTGATGACAAGGGCATCGTTTAGCTGTCATCAACCATTGCTACTGGAGGCCTTATGTTCCCTGCGAGGCTTATTGCAGGTTTTTATCCACCTATGTCATTTCAATATTGTCAAATCCTGTGTAATATTGCCAGTGATGTTGTTGCATCACAGTTTCTATGATGTAACTTCTGCTCCTTCTTTGATTGTTCTCACTGTCTAGGTGCTTCGTGGTACAGAAGCAGCCCAGTGTCTACTCAGCATGATAAACGTTCAAAATACTTCACCGTGGCCCTGCTAACAAGGATCTAAAAGAGCACAATGGAACAGGCTAGTTTACGACTGAAGCAAACACAAGGAGATGATGGACGGAGCGCTGAAACTTTTCAGACACTCACACCTAGTCACAGATCTGGGCTAAAGAACGATGATGGACTCAACCCAGATCTGTGACTGAAAAGTTTAAACGCTCTGTCCATCATCTCCTTGTGTTTGCTTAGTTTATGACTGATGCAAACAGGATCACATTGTGAGTTGGCGGGTATTTCTGGCTTTGACTCACACTCTGGCAAAATCTCAAATCGACACTACAGATTTTGATCCACTGGCTTTTCCTTTCACCAGATAATTGAGGTGACATTTCTTTGTGAACAAAATTGTAAGATTCTAGGTTTTGCAGCTCAGAACAGGTGAAAAAATGGTGTTACCAAGTTACACTTGTTACAACCTGAAGAACGCGTAATGAGGGGGTAATCATGTATTCGAAAAAACTGCAGCCTGCTGTATTGCCATTTCTCTGGTTAGTACTATCACACCAAAAACCGGGCAACTAGAAATAGATGGAAATAATCTTGTGGACTGAAGCCTATTTCGTCTAGGAATGACAATGTTATATTGCTACAGGCATAATAACAATAGATCTGAAGCCAAATTGCGTCCCCATTATGTAAAACAGAAACCAACTAGTGTTGTGCTGTATTCAGAGGACATTTGGAACATACTTAATATCACAAGATCATATTTAAGTCGAAATTACAATTGTCTAATTTGACACTCTCATGGAAGGGGTGGGAAACATCAAAACATCAAAATTGATAACATATACATGAAATATACACTACAAATGTATAATGCGCACACTAAAATGAATAATGCACATTGCAAAAGGAACATTTCACAGAAAATGAGAAACAAAAACTGAAAACTGAATAATGCACATACTAAAATGAATAACAAATCACAAAATGCTTGAAATGCACCGCAACTGAATAGCAAAGAGAGTATTGACATACACAGTACGCTAAACGAATTACCTACAACAAATGAATAGCACATGAAGCACAACTAGGCAACACTTGAGAAAAGATGAAAAATACACACAGGAAAAAGAGCAACACTGCAAACATACAGCACAATGATTAACACACACAGAGAAATGAGTGACACCATGCATGATGAATAGCAGACAGGGAAAAATTAACATTTGCAACTGAATACATTAATAAAACTGAGAACATTATCAATTCACAAAATTATCAATATCACATAAGAAGTATTTAATACAAGCAGCAACATGAATAGTAAAAAGCACAATAAATAATCAACATAAATAACACAGAAAAATGGCTAAATGCGAAATATACCAACACAAAGCCAATAAATAATTGCCACACGGAAAAGAATAATATACCTTACAATGTAAAGTACACACAGCAAAGTGAAGTAGGCATACAGGTGAAGTAGGCATACAGCAACAGTATTAGCACATACCAAAATAAATAACACACCCATCAAAATCATTAAAACATAAGTCTTACTCATACAGCAATTAAAAAGCACAGTAAATAAAACAAATCACAAATACCACAAGATGGTCAGCAATCATATTAAAATAAATAACTTAGACACTAAAGAGAGTAACACTTCAAATGTAATATCATGCACCATAACATTTAAACCACATTCTAAAACGAATACATTGTCATGTACTTCCAACAAATCTATATAGGATCTGCGTGTTTAGACAACATAAACTAAGGGATTGGTGTCCAGACTGATTCCAGACACCCCCAAAGGATTTGTTAGTCTGTAGACCAGCTAGCTCACAGTGCCACTATGAGCTCCTCTTACCATGGAGGGAATAGTTTCTGGCAACTATCGAACATGACAACTTTGACCCCTCAGGGATCCTGGAAACAGTACAGTACTTTTCGCTCAGTCACTCGTGCTCACTTTGTCTCAGAGAGGTACACAGAATAAATGATGGGGACGTTTTCAATAAGTATTTATTTAACCATCGTCATTCTAGTATAAAATACGTGTGCTGCAACAACCATGAGACAGAAACAGATATATACGGTTATAAGCACCAGTAGAGTAAAGAAAAGGTAGAATTCTACCATAGTGCTAAAACAATGAATATATGCAGGCATATGAATTCATGACAGTAATAATGCGTACTCCTACAATGCAACCCTAACTAGATGTACCTAAGGGTACCTAGCATGTATGTAGGTGTAAAGCCAAGAATCCCCTTGGGATAGAGCCAACCCCATTACCTGATGTGGGAGAGCGAAGGACCCCGTCGTGGTCTCGAGATGGACACTCCGTGAGGGATGTCAGACCACTGTGTGCTGGAGTGTCTGCGTGCAGGAACCTCAGCGTCTCGCGTCAGCGTGTCAGCATGGAAGTATTTCTCCTCTGGTTTCACCAGTGAAGATGTAGTGCTTATATACCCGAACGGTACCCTCAGGGGTTTTACCTAAAGTGTACTATGGGCATGTCGGGCAAGGATGACGATAGAGGTTACTCTTATACAGAGTTATTATGCAGAGGATGGTAATCCTGCTGTTATACTGAGACTCCTCATGCATAATACATGAGGCTGGTTTTCGGAGAAAACCACACAACAGTCATGTAGCACCTAACAAGGTAAAAGGTCAGCGCCAGACCCGTTATGTAAAACAATGGTAGGTCAGATGTAGGTAAAAGGTTGTGTAACTACCTAGGCCTATATTGGGGTACATTGGGGTTCATAACAACTTGGCCTGATGAATGACATACACTGAAATGGCTACACTGAAAAACACACCAAAGGGTGCCTGCACACAGCAGGCATGACACACAATAAAATAATTAATGCATTCCATTGGAGCACAATGCAAAAGATGGACAAAGAGCATAACCCAAAATGAATAACCTGTATTTAAATAAATAGTATGCACGCAACCAAATTAATTACCTATAGAAATAGGAATTAAAATAGCCAAATAGATTAAATACAGCTTCATATAAATAGAAGCACACAAAAATAAATAAACTGGGCACTAAAAAAATAACCCAGATGCTATATTGAAATTTATGGCATATAATTAAAAATTATCAGCAAATCATTAACCAATAAAACTAAACGAACAACACAGCCATAAATTAATACGAAGCACATCAAAATGAAAAATAAGGTCCCTAAAATGAATGCCTGACACACTGATGTGAATAACACATTGTAGCATTAATTGGTCTGTGAATTTTTACCATATCACTGTGTTATAACATTTCCTCTTATAACAAATAAGATTTGAATAGCAGGCATGTCTTGCAACACTGTCAACAAAATTATGGCTTTTGCCCAAAAATATCTTTTGCACTTTCATATCTTGCTTACAGCCAGCTGTTAGCTTTATAACATCGAAGACCTACTGTGGACAATATCGATAGGTACAGTGGACTTTGGGTCAGTCCATTGCTTACAACAGGTTGGCATTTACTTGCTCCTTATTCAATTACTTTCTTTCTTCTTCATGTGTTTGACCCTCCCCTGGAGTAAAGCTTTGTTACCATAATTTTGATTAGATGACTTCTATCCTGACTCAGCTCCACATCGAGGAACTACCCTTTTTCTTATGTTTCCAGCACTCCATGGGAGTGCATGCGTTTTGTTTACCCCCCTCGCATCCCCATACTCACTGTGTTGCCCCCCACTTTCACTGTTGCTTAAAATGCCCCAACCTTTTTTAAGCACCTCCCCACGCAGCTCATGCATTGCTTACTCTCATGCTGTTTACCACTTCTTGTCAATGTTTACAGTACATGCAACCCCCCACTCCACTGTTGTGCCCCTGTTGCTTTTTAAAAAAAATTAATTTTCACTTTTTTGGAGGACCCACCAGATGCCAGACTGCTCCATTCTACAAAACATGAGCTTTTATGGACTTTTTTAAACAATTTTTAAATTACCACTCCAGCATGGGCGTCCGTCATCTTGGAATGGTAAAGTGAAACAAAATGGCCGCTGTGTCATGATGTATTCCCTTGCATATGTGGTGATGCATGGGCATCGTATTTGTTATCAAATGGGGGCACTACAGTGCCATGACACAAACATAAGCATGCGTGATGACGTATGCATGTATATTTATAAAAGCATTTTTTTTTGGTCATGCTGTTCCACATCGGCAAATAAGCACTAATGCAAAACAGCATCAGCAGAAAACATTGGCAAAGCCAAAAGGTCAGGTAACATTGTTTATTCCCTACTGCTTTTCATTGTATAATCTAATAGGGTGATTTTGCATTTAAGAATACATTCGATTTATTCTTTAATCTCTTAAAAACAAGATCTTTGCATTTTCATAATAAACATGTTTCTGATAATTTCATATTTCTTTACGTATTGCTGATAGTGTTATTATTCCTGAGACATTTAAAAGACAATGCAAAACACTTGTCACTGCTGTATCTAGAGTGTTTAAGCAGACAACTATGACACCCCTTCAGAGGGCATTCTGTGTCCCCTTCTGTATTCACATTTTGCTTCTTCCCAGCACAGCGCACTGCATGGGGTAGAGGGTCTGCCCCCCTTCATCCATTGGTTGTCTTGCACTGAGGCTTTTTTTCCCCTTTAAACTCTTCTCAAAGTGTTGCAGCTGGCAAATTCAACCAGTTCTTTATCTCTCTAATCAAACACACATTCTTTCTACCTAGTGAGTATTTTAATGCTTTAGTGATCTCCAAATGGGAAATGAAGCAGTGCATCTGCTGATCTTTCCTGAGAGCATGAAAGGATGCCTCCCAGTGTCTCTGTGAGTCTGTGTGATCAATTTAACACAACTGCGAGATATTAAAAAAAACTCGCACGTGCCCCCAGAAACTATGTCCGCTAAAGAGCTGTCAAAACACAAGATCCTATCGCAGGCACGCGAGAGGCCCCCCCCCCACCCTCCCCCCCACCTCTCTCCGGACCAATCAGAGATTAAGTATATTGATGACAACTCTAGTTAGATATTAAAATGCTGATTCAATTTCCCTGGAGTGGCACTGCTGCCATCAAAAGTATGATGTACCCAGGAATAATTAAGGAATAATTAGATTTCTCTTGTACGCAGCCTTTGTTTCCTCCACGCTCCCCGTGTATAATTGATATTTGAAACATGCCGGATGGCAGAGCCGTCAACTGTTATTATTTAAGAGGGACGATCCCTCAGTCAAAAAAATGCAATGTTCCTGCTTTGCCACAGTATCTAACGGCGCTTGTTGCCTCTCTGAGGTGACTGCGAGCACGTCACTTCCTTGAACCCCAAATGCCCCATATTTCACCTTTCTGACGGCAGCACTGCCATGTTGACAGCCTGCTCGTAATCACCAGCGGGCAACGGGGGGCATCTTTAATTCGCTGTAAGGTTAATGGTGCTCCGTTTAACTTGCGGGATTAGTCACCACTATCTGATGTTAGACACATGACTTGACTGCTGGCTCCGCCATTTGCAAGATCCGCGCAAAGCTGTGGGTCACAGGTTCATTCCTTGATAAGGTCGGCTCATCTCAGCTGCGGCTTCTTCGGAAGTACAGTAGATAACAGAGAGGAACATCACAGAAAATTACTCCGAAGAAACCGGCTTGAAATGTCCCCTGATAGCAGGAAATGTGTCATCAGTTCAGACCATTCTGCTTGAACTCTACCTACGTGTCTTTAATGTCCGAGGCAAGCAGTATGCTCTGCCTGTGTGCCAAGAGACGGATGTTTTGCTTTGCTTCTCCCACCATCCAGCGTGCCAAATAAAATTGCGACTTTTGGTCAAGTATCTCTTATTTTTTTCATGCGTATTCTAACAGCATCAAGGGACTGATGAGAAAGTAAATTACACATAGAAAAATTAATGGCACATAGAAAAATAAATTGTACAACATTGTCGAATGTCTTCCATGTGTGCTCGTTGTTTGTATTAGGGACATTCAGTTCACTAATTTCTCACTGTCCTTTGTTCAATTTTGAAATGATGCCTTTTAGTGAAGATAATTGAGTCTTAGGTACAATGCCTCAGGAATGCCCCGGCCCTATGGACTATTCTCTGTTGCCGGGATTCTACACTTCCATTAGAGTAGGATGAGTAGCTTTAACCAATCTTCAACTTTAAAACATTAACCAATGGAGAGCTCCTTTGTAATGCTGAATATAAATCCCATCTGCAAGTAACAAGGTCCCTTTTCGTGTGGTTTGAGATCACTAATGCTGTTGCACAACAGAGAGATGTTAACAGGTGGAACCAATCTTCAAACTACATGAATAGGGAGACTTCATTTCACTTCTTTGTCTTTTCTTCAATTATGACTCTCCTGACACTGATAAGTTAGGAAAATTCACTATTTATGGGAAGTCTGGATGCTCATATAATGCTTTTTTGAAGCATATCCACTACCAAATTAGATTTAAAAAATGAAACAGTGCCCCCCCTCCCACCCCATTCCTACTAAAAACAGGTACACTGGAAATATACACAACATTGGTGCCCAAAGATTAATTTAGACAACATTCACAGCAATGTTGTCACCATTGGAATCTGGTTTGAATCTCAATAACTTGCCACATACCAGTTATACCCGTGATTTTCATAAATATTGTGGAGCACATGTTAGCAGTACTGTACTAATTATATTTCAAAGCATTGTAATAACAAATGAAATCTTCCCACCTTGTTATTATTATGTATACGGAGTGATGTAAATAAATTGAGAGACCTTGTTCTGTACGCCTATAACTGCTCCTCCTGCTTCCATGGCAATCTGCCAATTCTGAGCATCGCCTCTTTTTAGGTCTCGCGCCTAGCGTTGCAGTGCACAGAACTGCTCGCACAGCTCGAGACCTCTAGAAAGGGCTTTAGAAAGCTAACCACACGCTCGTGCGTGTGGTTTTGCTTTCGCCTGCTGGTATTGGCTGTAGCGTGCGTTTTTTTAAAAAAAACGGCACGCAATTGGGCAAAGGCGGGCGCATGTCCCGCCTTTGCTCCTCCCATTCCCACTGGTGGCTAGCACGCGCAGCAGCGCGCGTTCGCCTCGCTGCCGCGCTCCCTCCCCCCGCTCCTCTGTGGTGCGCGCGCACCACAGGTTTCGATTCCCGCGTTCGGCTCCTCTGTGGTGCGCGCCCACCACAGGTTTCGATTCCGTGCTTGTTTTCCTTTAGAAACGATGTAACTCATGTTATATAAATCAAGGTCATAGCACTCATCTAGAAAACCCGCAAAACCCATGCAGGTGCAGAAGTATTGAGCACAACAGAAATGCATGTACTCTTAACTGAAGACTAACAAACAAAAACTCTTGCCACAAAATTTTTCAATCTAGCATCAGGATGCAGGTCAACGTGTACTGATGCATTTTCACTGTGTCTGAATTCTCTTTCGGACCACTGTAAATAAGAAAAATTCACAAGTCCAACGTCGCGGTAACTTGAATTAAATACAAATATGCATGTTTAGGTTACATAGTGAACAGAGCTCACAGTAAACCAGAATGTTCATAAAACTGCCGGGTACATCAACCTTTCTCGATACACTAATATTTGCCATAACAACCAGTATTATTTTTGTAGGCCTGGACCCCACAAATCACTAAGGGCTTTCTTTGTTTCTTTCCTCCTTCCAATAAAAACTCCCTACTTTCATGCATGAACTATAAAGATGCCGGCCACAAAAGGATATTGAATGTATTCACTGCATTTGCTTGTATCATAGAGTATCTGAGTGCCAGTTCCTCTACAACCACGAGGAGTAAACCTCGGCAGCTAGATGACCTTTGAGTCAAATGCACAAAGGGGGTAAATTGGTCATCCCGTCAATACTAAAGACTTTCACAAATCAGAGTGCTGCGCTGCCGTGCCTTCATTTGCTGCGGACATGAGAGTTGCGGGCGGAGGCATCTGGCCTCACTGAAGATGTGGAGACCTAGGAAGAGGCAGGTTCAATCTGCGGGGATGAGGACGTCTGTGCAGTGGGACACCGCAGGGCCAAATTGCAGAAGTTAGAAAGGTCTACTAGTCCTAGATGTTGTGCGACAGAAATGCTTGCTTCCTTTTTTACGAACGGAACGTTTGCGGGTCTTATTCATGTTGTAGAAGATTGCTGAAACCCCATTCGCTACAAGGAGGTTGCTTGCCCCTAAGGAGAATGTTACCGTAAAGGGGAAAAGGAAGTTGCGGGTCCATTTGCGGAGGGGTGACTAACGGGTTACAGACCCAAATAATTGCAAGATGTAGTGGTATCAGGGGGCTGGGGCTTAGTTGCCTCACTTGCTGCTAAGACTGGTGAAACAGAAATAGTGATGGCTATCACTAATTGCGTCGATGGGATACGTGGGAAGCGCTAGCATCATCTGCGGCGGCGGCGGAATGTGTGGGGACTGCTAACATATTTGATTCAGGGGTGTATGTCTCAGCTGCTAGCATCGTTTGCATCGGCGGTATGTGCAGGGGCTGTTGCCCTTTACAGCGGCGGGACATACAGGGTCTGCTGGCACCATTTGTAAATTAGGCTACTAGCACCGTTTGAACCGGTGCGATGTTTAGTAGGTATATTTTACAGCAGTGGGCTGTGTAGTGGCTACCGGCACCAGCTGAAGTGGGGTTACTAATAGGCTGCTGGTGCCGTGCACAGCGGGGTTTCTTCAGATGGAGATGGCAGCGCTTGTAAAGGACAACAATATAAGGGGTATTTGCAATAATTGCAGCAAGAGACATGTAGTGATCCGCTTGTATCATTAGCGGCAAGGGTGGTAGCACGATTTCCAGGGGTGTTGTATTGGCATGCTAGCATCGCGTGGCCCCTTAGTTTGAGAAGAGCTGCTGTCATGCGATGCTGGCTGGCTTCTAACTGCGTGGTTGGACTGACGGGCCTCTTATTGGCTGAGCTCGCTGTCAGTCTGGACGCACTGGAGAGACGCCTGAGAGCCGGGAACAAAGGACTGACCCAATCGATATCACCCCCTGCCAGGAACCCGGTCGGAGCCTCACAAGGACGTACTCCCTGGAGACCCCTCCATTAAATAAACCTCCCCTCCATCTCCGGCCCAAACACCGCCCCGTCACAGGTCCCTCCTCAACCCACCCTAGTCTCAGGCTGCACCCGATAATCACGGCGCTCACCCGGTGCATCAAACTCTTTCCCTAAACACTTCGCAAAAAGGACCCCCGGGGGTGTCACTCACCCGCACGCCCGCTACAGCCCTGCCGGTAGAGGCTCGGAATGCCACGCTGGGGGCGGGGGAAGACGCCCGCGGGCAGCCTACTCCCTTCGAGGGCAACACGCCATATCCGGGCACAGCCTCCGCGGGCGGCGGATGGTAGGTATAGGGCCGAAGAGGAGGGACAGAGGCGGTGTCACCCGGACACCCGCTACAGGGGGAGGGGGTGTGATCCACAGGGACACCCGGAGCACGGAAGGTAACTCGGGGAAGATTTAGAAGAGTGTGGTGAGGTGCTACGTCACAGAAAGCATCCACCACAGCTACATGAGGCTGGCAAATATGAAGTGACTAAATGCTGTTACTTTTCTAAAACGCCAGCACCTTTTCCCAAGAGTTGACTTAAACATGCCTCCCGCCCAACCCCGCGGGTGCCTGAGTTTAATACAGGCACTCTAGGGTATGGGTAGGGTTCTGCATCTCACAAGTTTTCTGAAAGGTGCTTGTGCATCTCAGAGAAAAATAGGCATCCAGATGAGAATGAACTGCGCAGCTCACTGTGGAAGACTAGTGCATCTCCCAGGAGAGGACTGTGGCTTTCTCCAATTGGAGCTTGTACTTCTAACTTTTCATTCACACCTGAAACCAATTATACTTTCTCCATCCACTCCATTTAGTCACATCATTTATGACACCGACATATTCAACTCTAATATGCGGCTTTACTTTATCTGTGGTCACACTGTTCTTTTCATCCCACCAGCCTTCCCATTCTGTTTCCTGGGGCGCCAACTCATGCTTCTTGACGCAAGGAAACTACCACTTACAGACTTATGCCCCACACAGAAGAAACTGCTAGCTAGTTACCCCGCTTTCCAACCATCCTACCATTGCTATCTCACCGAACTTACCCCCTCCTTAGCCAAAACAGTGGGCTCTCCCTTTTGCCCACCGGTTTTCCTGTCTCTTCATTGTCCTCATTCCTCTGTTCCAACATTTCTCCACTCACCATCAGGCCCATAGTTAGAAAATGCATCTGAATGTGTCCACACTGTGCAGTTCCTGCTTAACGCAAATTCTTACAGCCTCTTAAACACCAGTGTCACGAGGACACTGGTTCTGCCTTTGTCACGGGTCTAAAATTGTGGTGCATTTGTTGTCCAAAACAGTAAAGGTAAGATTAATCCGAACAATTGCATGGTTTTCTAATAGTATATGTGTAATTTCTTTGCTGCTCGAAATGCCATTGAACCTTTGAACCGTTAATTATGGGTGTAAGTGTGGTCCTTTAATTACCCTGTTCAGGGAATTCATCACACTGCGTCATTTCTTTAGTGCCACAGTACTCTCTGTCTCCTCTCTCCATATGTTTTTTTCCCATTTCTCTTCACTCACTATTGCCGTTATGTCTTCGCCTTCTTTTTGCCCTTGTCTCCTCCTACACCATTATCATCATCTCTTTTTTTCAGTACTTCCCCCCCAGTCTCTCGCCTATGCCTGTGCCTGATTTAGTAACAGGAACCGAACATGGGTGAGAGGATGGACAGGGAAGGAAGGAGATACACAGCATCACCACTGTATTACATCCAAGTATATCGCCTTACCATTAGGGGTAGGCAGAATTCCTACATAAAAAATCTGCGAGATTCCACAGAGTTCCACCAAATGGGAGGAAATTTGCATGTAGCGCTGCTCGTGCTGCAATTTAGCGGCAGTAGCGCTCGCAGCATTGAGAAATCAGCGAACTGCACCATGTGGTGTGCAAGAGTGCGCAGCTAGTAGAGTTGATTTTGCTGCCGCTAGAGTAGAAAATCTACTTGAGCGGCAAATCTACTCGAGTTGCGGCCCTCTTACTGTAACCGTCTACATTAGAAACTGGAGCTAGCGGACGCCAAATCTCGCTCGCATTTCTGGAGCCTCACAAGAAAAAACAATTCGCTGCAATTAGCGGAATTTGGCCAGAACTCCATGTTAGAAGAGGAAAGCGGAGACGCCAAATTAGGCAGTCAGAATGAAACATTCTGCCCACCCCTTCTTACCATGCCATTTGTCAGTGCAATCCCGGATAGCTGGCTTGATTTTTAAGAGGCAATAGAGAGTAGTAGAAATGCAACCAAATTTAAACTTAGACTTTACAAGTCCAGAACACACTGTCTGAGAGGCAACCACTGCACAACCATTTGGTCATATACTTGAAGGGCCCGTCTCCCGGGCTTTTTCATGATACCATTGTGGGTAGAAAAACCTGTTTTCACCGGAATTGCAGTAGTGTGTTTGAATTGTGCTGCCATCCTTCTTTCCTACTCACATTTGCCAAGGAAGAATCATTTAATGGGAAAACCACCTGGTTAGGATGGAAAACGTGCATTAGTTGGTACCCAAGCACCAATACCTACGATTATTTCCACAATTAGAGTGCAAAACCCAGGGCTTTAAGTGGGCCGGGTCTCACCGGTGCTGAGCACCGGCAGTTTTTAAAAGGGGGCCTTGAAACGGGTCTCTATCGGGCTCTGTTTTGTTCCCTGGCACAAAGTAATATCCAAGTATTCCCCAAGCTTAGTTGTTAAAAATATGCTTCATGGCTACACACTTACACGGTCCACACATGCTTTCTTTTTTAAAAGTCGCTGCTTGTTTGGTTTACTTTTGGCCAGTCACTCTCCAACAGAGCATTTTGGCACTCCGACACCAACTGCTCCCTCCATCCTCCCTTAGTAGGTAACAGACATTGCCATTTACAATGCCAATAGCTCTAACATAAAAAAATGCGAGACCTATTGCATTTCCAATGCTTGTTTTAGATATTACCACAGCTATAGTAAACACAGTTTCTCTCTTCTTTGTACCTAGATGCACAGGATTGAGCCAACTCGCATTATTTACCAGTACGTTGATACTCTCCAGATATTTTTATACTACTAAGGGTAAGATTATGTTCTGAATTATATTGAATTTGCCCACGCAAATATTGATCTATTTATAGACATTTGTGATGCAGTTTTACATCTTTATTATTTAAAGATTAGATCTGGTGGATACGTTGAATTTGTAAGCAAATGTATTTTAACCATTTCCTTTGGCATACTGACCATTTTTGCATATAGGACCTTGACTCTAATATTGAGTCTTCTCGCTAGCACTTTTTTATCGACAAATAAAGTAGTCTGACATGTCCTGCCCCAAATAGACCTGCAGACTTTTTGCCTCAAAGGGCTGAAACAATAAGTAGCTGGACTGAATACCTTACTACAAACATGAAAGGAGTCCTGAGGACTCGCCTGTTTGTACTCTTGCTAGAGACTCGGCCCTCGCCCGTAGCACATCTCTTTGCACTTCTGCTTTTTTCACACTTAAGCGCATTTTTTACTGGCAGAACTACATCCACCTGAATAATGAATGAGAACCATTGCCTCTGTTTATATCCGCAGCTAAAGTAGAAGTGTGGGACACCCAGTTCCAATAAATAGGTGTGTAAAGTGAAATCTTTCAACCAGTCAATTGCTCTGAGCAAGTCCTGTAATCTGGCACAAGCTCTTTATAAATGGGCCCCAAAAAGCAAATATTAACTCCAATGCATAGTCAATTTTAGCCATTTATCACACGCGGGAGAAGAAACACAGTTATGAGGTTCCTTGAAGTATTTTAAAAGTTGAGAAACAGAGGACTTTCTTTGGGTGACTTCCTTCAGAAGTTGAATTACACAATGATTGGGATTGCCTGGAAAGTAAGGCCACTTTGTAAAATGGAGTGAAGCTATTAATAAACCAGTAGAAAAGGGCATATTCAGTACTGTATTGAGAATTAAACCATCAACTTGGCTACTCAAAAATACAATTTCATCAATTCAGTTTATCGATTAGGGTCACATTAGTCTTTTTGTGTCATGAGTCGACTAATGACCAATGTTTACAGTTGAGTCTGCCTTTCTCTCAAATTTCATATTTGAACCTACCTACAGATATAGGGGCAAAGGACTGTTACATATATATTATAAGCAACTAATCAGTCAACTAGAAAGTATTATATCTATTTAAAAAATGAATGGGCTCAACTATATCCTAGAGTAAATGTGTATGCATTATTCACATATAATTTAAAATCTTGTATCCAATGTGACTTAAAGTGTCATCACTTGGAATCATTTGTGACAATCAAACTGTACATATTCAATTCTCTGATATTGGTGTATGCTTGAAACCTCGATAAATCCCAAATCGGTATATTAGCTAAATGTTTATTTTGTTGTATCCTGTATAGGAGGTTCAGTTTGTTGTGCACCCAAATCACTTTCACGGCAATGAGATGACTATTTCAGGATACTATTTTGGTTTTTATCAGGAATCACGCAACTGAGGTTATTAAAATCCTATCAAAATTCTTTCTTGTAAAGTCAATGTAGTTCCATCTTCACAGGATGAGTCTTCATCAGGCCCATGGCTGTAACGTAACCTGTGGTGGGGATATATAGTTGTCTTAGATTAGTTGTGTGTTTCATTTCGTCTAATCACCTGTGTCGTGTAAAACACACATACTTGAGTCATGTTCCCTCCCCACACTCTGCACATTTGTGTGTGTGTATTGCATGAAAAAACCAAAGGTTTAAGATTAGCTATAGTTAGGGAAACTACATGTATTACTTCTATACAAAACCACCTTAAACTACACAAACCGCAGAAATTCAAAATTTATAGTTGTAATTAAAGTTATAATTTGCGCCCCACCCAAAACTTACTATAACTCGTGCACCTTTGTACAGAGTGCTGTCAACTTGCTTGCTGCACTAAATTAACTAGAACGCAGGATTCTGTGCCAACCACAGCACTGAGACCGCACTGACCGCCGCCCCAGACAACATCAGAACTCTCCTTGACCACAAAGAAACTGTGGCTCTGATCCCCCTTGAGCTCTCTGCTGTATTCAACACCGTCTCCCACCACACCCTCATTGATAGACTCCACAACATCGGGTATGCAGCAGAATGCCCTCAAGTGAATCGCTTCTTTCCTTTCAGTATGCACACAGGGCATCCAGTCGCCTCCCTTCACCTGTGCACCCAAGAACAGCATTTGTGGCGTACCCAAAGAATCATTCATCAGCCCCACTCTATTCAACATCTACATGAGCGACTCACAGACGTCATCAGATCCCATGGACTCAACATAATCTCCTATGCTGACGACACTCAACTAATCCTCTTGCTCACCGGGGGCCCCTCCAACGCCAAAACCAACTTCTGCAAAGCCATGACCAACGTGGCAAAATGGATGAGAGACAGCTGCCTCAATCTCATCTCCAACAAAACAAAAGTACTGATTTTTGGAAGAAACACCTCCGTATGGGACCACAACTGGTTACCAGCAGAACCGCGGACCAACACCCACACCAAAATACCATGCACGCAACCTTGGCATCATCCTCGAAAGCCAACTAACCATGAAACAACAAGTCAGCACAGTCTCCTCCTCCTGCTTCCACACCCTCCACATGCTGCGTCGACTCTTCAGATGGATCCCCATCAACACCAGAAAGACCGTCACGCAGGCATTCTTCACTGGCCACCTCAACTATGGCAATGCTCTCTATGCTGGAATCATCTCTCAGCTCCTCAAAAGACTTCAGACCATAAAAAACACTGCAGCCAAACTCATCCTGAACCTCCCCAAATGGACTTGCATCACCCCTCACCTCAGAAACCTCCACTGGCTCCCCATCCACAAGAGATGCCAGTTCAAGATCCTCACACACACATACAGAGCTCTTCACGACCAAGGACTATCATACATCAACCATCGACTGCACTTCCACCTGCCCGCTAGACATCTGTCCTCCGCCTCTCTCGCCCTCCCCCCCACATCTGTCGCAGCTGCAGCAGGGGCTGCTCCTTTTCCTTCATCGCGGCCAAGTCCTGGAACGACCTGCTCCTCCACTTCCAAACAGCCCCCTCCCTGGCAGACTTCAGAAAGAAACTCAAGACCGTGCTTTTCGACGGAGGCACGGCACTCTCAGCCCCCAGATACCCTTAGGGGTGACAGTGCTGCGTTATACAAATGCTGATTGATTGATTGAGAACTCCACCCTCTACCATGCCCAGTCTTCTCATAAATTATGTCATTTGAGATGGCATGAGTGTTGTTATGAATGCTATGATTTAACATGCTATAAGTGATGTTATACGAATGGGGAAAGTGGGAGTTAATGTTAATTTAGTCAGGCAAGCGAGTTGACAACAACTGCATTGAGTTCGTCTGCCTGATCGTTTTGCTTTCAGTAGTAGTTCCTCGATATTACCTCTGTACCTCTATAAAATTTGAAATTATATTTACACCAATGAATTATTTTATATTTAAAATATGAATTTAGGATTTCATTGCTAGTTTTCTGTTTTAATGGTATATGTGTTCGTATTATAACGGCAGGTTGTGTTTGTGAACTATTTGGGTACTGCGATAATGACGTGGTAGTATTGAGATACTACAGCTGTACTTTCACTTTTGTAAAACAGCATTTCATTGGCTTAAAACTGTGTCAATTGTAGGAAACAGGAATTGCATACTCCTTATCCCCATTTACCTTGATATCTTCAAAGGAGAAGGTTGTGCTCTTTGGCAGAGGAAATATCTTTTTTCCAAAAGCCACCTTGCAACTTTTGGATAGGATGGCTGAAGAAGATGATCCAGTGCTGTTGCAAGAAGAGGAAGAGGTGGCACGGAGAAAGAAATTAAAAGAATCCATTGTTTGGGATTTTTTTCATTGCCACCTAGAGAGAAAAAAATAATGGCAAACTTTACATGCAAACTATGTGCTAAAGTTATTTCAAGTGGGAATATTAAACAATGCTCCTTCGGTATCACTGGAATGAGAAAACACCTGCGGGCAATTTATTCCACCAGGTTGGCACGTGTGGAAATGAGGCATCAGAAGGAGATAGAAGAGGCTGTAGCAGGAAGTTCAGCAACAGCTGCTTCTTCGGTTACTGCAATACCTTTGACTTCTACTTCATCAGCACCTCCACGCTGCATCTGTTCCTCAGTAGCAACTTCTACTTCTTCTGCTGCATCTGCACCTCCACCAACACCCGGTGCATCTGTCCCTCCAGCAGTGCCTGCTCCTGGTACGGCGGTGCCAATTCATCTTTTGAGGCAGAATTGTGAATTAGAAATGCCCTTAGCTTCAGAATGGATGTGACTCTGATATTGCCAATAAAAGTACATTCCCATTCATATATGGGGTTCTGTTTCTTTTACCTGCAAATCTTCACTAGATATTGTTTTTTTGTTTGACTTGGGTTTTTTTCTTCCCCTGCTACATTCCCATGTAGGACTTCATAACACCGGCCTTCATGCCAAATTTGGTGTAATTCAGTTCAGTAGTTTTTGTGGTAGTGCTGCCTTAAAAAGTCTATGGAGAATGCATGGGGAAATTTGATTTTGAGACCCCTCTCTTTTCTCGGCCCCCACTTTATGGATCACCCCAAAACTTTCCTGGAAGGGACTGAGATGGATGAACTCTTTTTCTAGAGAGTTTGTGAAGATCGGTCAAACTGCGCCAAAGTTATTAGCAAACCCAAAAAGGTTCTTCTATGGAAATGCAGACCTAACTATAACTACCCTGTGGCAACCACCACTGGGAGATATATATATACACACACACATTCCCTGGAAAAAAAATCAAAGGTTACAAGAACGTTATAGTTAGGCTCAGATTTTACTGGTACAAAACCAGTGAAATTAAGCAGTTTTAGTTACCCGAGCTAACTATAACGTACGCCCCCTGCAATGCATTGCCTATGACCTCACATATTAAATCACTCATGACATGGTCAGACATCACTGATGACACCCCTGATGACATCACTGATGACATCATCTACAGAACCACTCACACACCCACATATATATGTGTGTGTATGTCTATATCTATATCTTTATTTATCAAGTTTTGTATAGCGCGAACTTGACCCAATGGTATCAGAGCGCTTTACAGAGTTGGCCCAGCAGCAATTACATGAGTTACATATGGAGTAAATAATAATACATAGTAACAGTATATAAGAGAAGTATACGATGGACAGTAATATATAGGGATGATAGCGCTAACCAGACCCGAAGGTATCAGAGCGCTTTACAGAGTTATCATAGCAGCAATTACATGAGATACAAATGGAGTAGATAAAAATGCATAGCAACAGTATATAAGAGAGGTATAATCTATACAGTAAGATATGAGTATGAGATAGTTCTGAGGCAGTTATGGTAGGGTGTTTCGAAGGTGGGGAGAGTATAGGCACAGGTTTTCCCTGAGGTAGTGATGCTTAGAAGTATTAGGAGGGTGTGGGGTAAGGGCATCAGGCCAGTCAGATGGTTCAGGGGGGAGGGTTTACGTATTTATTGAAAAAAAAGAAGTTTAAGTTTCTTCCTGAAGTGAGGAAGGATTGGTTGTCACGCAGCTCCTGAGGAAGCGAGTTCCAGATTCTGGGAGCGTTCCCGGAGAAGAAGTGGGTGTGAGATTTAAATTTCTTAAATTTTCGCGGAATCAGGAGTAGACTTTTAGAGCTTGGAAGGGGAGTTAATGATTTTGGTCCATGTAGGAGAGATGATGTGACTGACATTTTTGACAAGCGCAGCAGGAAGGGTGTCTGAGATGTGCGAAGTCGGCTTCATGCCAGTGAGTAATTTAAGGAATTCTTCTTAGGGACATGGGCCAATTCAGTCCGGGATGCATCATTTTTAAATTGCAAGGGGTTGCAATTGGTGTTCTTGATTGGGGAGACAACCATTAGTTGGAGGTAGGGCCTTGGGTGGAACCTCTTTGCTAGGGGGGGCATCCTTGGTGTAGGGTGGGGAGGTGGATGGGTCAAGGGAGAGTTCGATGTTAGATATTCTTTCAGAGAAGAATGTTGCGAACTCTTTGTAGCGCTTAGTAGAGGCATTAATTGAGTGTTGAGGGAACAAGAAGGTTTGCTGTTTGATGATGTTGGGTCGGGGCGTGGCCGAGCCGAGCAGCAAGATGGCCGCTTGAATTAGAGGCTCTGCCGGCCGAGTGAACAATCCGACAGGGATCCGGTTGAAAACTACCACGATACCTATAGTAGGCGATTGCCTAAACTCTCGGGATCGCGCTGCACCGACTGAGGCGAAAACTGTCTGGCAAACTGCGGAGGGGACGCCGGAACCCGACTCGTGACCTGCGGGCCCGGTGGTGTACGTGAGACGCGGCGGGCGGGGGCGCGTGAAAGCCTGGAGCAGAGAGGGATCGGCACCCGCAAGTTGAAGACCCCCGCCGGCAATGAGTTCTCCGGCTGTTCCTGCACCGAGGCGCTGAGGCGGGAGAGGAGAGGCGACCCTCGAAGCCGCTGCTGCCCCTGTCCTGGCCCCATACTGAGCGGGTAAGCCGGGTACGGACTGCGGGAGGCGGACACAGGAGAGAGTCCTGGGCGGCTGTCTGCGGGCGGGGCGGCCCCCGGACGACTGCGCTGCTCGGGCGGCCTGTGTGACACCAGCGGGCCCCGATGCAGTGCAAGTGAAACTGACGCCGCGGTGGAGCAGCGCGGCAGGCAGCGCGTGGCTCTACCCCTCCTCCTCCCCAATACAGTGACAGCGTGCCCCGCCGCATACCCCGTGGAACGGCACCCGCCGCACTGAACGGCCTCCTGGTAAGCTGAGAGGGCCGGGAGAGCCATATCATGCCGGCCGAACCCTACGCAAGCGTAGGCTACCCCTGCGAAGTGGGCCTCACATTGCCTGGCCAGAGAAGAAAACAGGCACCACTGGCAGGCACAAGCAGCAACAGGAAGGAGGGATAAATTCTTGGGGGCCCCTGGGCTCTGTGGGATATCGAGGTGCTGGCTCGACAATCCCGCCTGGAATTGACCAGTCGCGCCCTGACGGTGTGCAGACCCCATCCTCTGACATAACCCCCTCATTGTGACCATCGGTGGGAGTGGCCGCAGCTACACGTGCGACGTTGGACGGGGCGCACCATCTTACTTATCCTTACCCCACCCCCGCCTGTGGTGGCTTGCTCGACGCGGGGGGTGACCCCACACAGAGGACGCATAATGGGCAAGACGGACAACAAACAGTCCAAAATCAACTTCGACAAACGAACTACCCGGCAGATGGATGGCGAAGCGGGGACGCAGACGATAGTGCCGGAAACCCAACTTGATCAGGACCAAGAAGAGGACATTAAAACCATGCTTCGGGACATGAAGGGATGTCTGAAAGATATCGACTCCAAAATTGACTCTCTCGCTGCGCGCATGGACCAAGTCTCGCACAGAGTCGACAAACATGAATCGCGACTTACCGAGCTCGAAACGAGAGTGTCGGACGCTGATGATCGCTCTACAGAGACAAATGAACACCTCTTGAAAATGGACAAAGTGCTGGAAGTAATAAAGGCGCGCAATGAAGACTTGGAGGCGCGTTCGCGCCGAAACAACGTCCGCATTACTGGAGTTCCCGAATCGACAGCCATAACCAGCATGGAAAAATACGTGGAGGACCTCTTTAAGGAACTGTTTGGGGACGACCTCTCGGCCATGTTCCTGGTTGAGCGCGATCACCGTACGCTGGGGCCGCGACCGCCGCCAGGCCGGCTACTAAACTACAGAGATAGAGACGCGGCACTCCGCTTGGCGAGGGAGCGAGGGCCACTTACCTATCAAAATAACGCCATCTCACTGTATCCCGACTTTACACAGGCAGTACAAGCGGCGCGGCGAGAGTTCCTTCCGGCCAAGCGTCTCCTCCAGCAGGCAGGACTCAAGTACGCCATGTTATACCCGGCCAAACTCAGAGTACACACGAATGGCAAGCCCTCCTTCTTTGCGGACGCCGGAGCAGCACTGAAATTCGCCAAACAGCAAACACGGCAGCGACGAGCCACAGAGCAGGACAAAGCCAGCTCCTCACAGAGTCAACTAAGTGACAATGACTGAAATAGTAAACCGAAATGTTGCTCGGAGTGACTTTGCTCCTGTTCCCTCCCCTGGGAGGAAGTATCCTTTATCGGTTTCCATGGTCATGTATGAACACTGGACCACAATGTTAGTATGGTAGTGCACTATGCTCGGCCACCCTGTTACGTCTGTGACGGGGTAGTTTGCCGGCAACCTCACGCCCCCCCCTTGGGATAATTCCCTATTGTTACAAATGTCTGGGCTCTTAAGATCTGATGGGAGGGTCGTTCACAATCTCAACCTGATTGGGGGGTTGGTGTGGGTGGAGGGAGGGAGGGACACGTTTTTATTTGTTTGTTGTACATTGCAAGATGTCTTACCTTTAATCGCAGACATGCCACGACATGGACACACATTGCTATACCCCACATTGGACGATATTAACAGGACGGAGCTGGTACTGCCAGAGCCGGGCTCCATGGCCCGATTAATCCCAATGGGAATAGACTCGCACACACGCTGACCTGACTACCTTGACTTGCCTAACATGGAACATTCGAGGGTTGAATGACCATAGAAAAATGAGACTGGTACACTCCCACCTAACGAGACACTCAGTTGCGATATGCCTCCTGCAGGAGACCCATCTCCGAGGCCCGGCCTGTGACCGGCTGAGATCCGGCAGATGGGGAGAGGTTTTCGTCTCCTGCTATTCCAACTATGCACGCGGAGTAGCCATACTAATCAAAAAAGGTATTCCCTGGTGTACGATACGAGTGATAAGTGACACAGAAGGACAATATATCCTGGTCCATGGGGTACTGTTTAATCAAGCGATCACAATTGCAAATACATACGGCCCCAATGTGGACGACCCCTCCTTTTTCCAGAAAGTGTGGCACGCGATTCAATCACTGGGCGATGCGCCTGTACTGTGGGGAGGGGATTTCAACACAGTGCTGTCACTGAGCATGGATCGGGAGGGCACCTCACGCGCACACCACCCGCAAGCTGCAGCGACACTACACCAACTCATGGAAGATCACAATCTGGTGGACACCTGGCGAAGGTTTCACCCGGACAGCAGAGAGGGAACATGCATTACGCACCACCACAAGGCCTGGTCCCGTTTAGACTTCTGGCTCACTTCCCCTGATCTGCACTCGTGGGTAAATGATACAACCCATCACGCCTGTACGCTTTCTGATCACTTCCCAGTCATGCTGTCATTGCAGATACCCCAGCCATACCGCCAACCTTTCGCCTGGCGCCTACCGCATGGGGCATTACTAGACTCGGCATTCAGAGAGGAACTACACTCCCATATCACAGAATATTTTGAGAAAAACACGGGAACTGTGAAATCGGAGGGGGTATTATGGGAGGCCTTTAAGGTGGTGGTGCGTGGCCACTGCATAGCGGGTCAAAATAGAGTACTCAGGGACATAAGAGGATCACTCAGTCGCTTAGAAACAGAAATACATACACTAGAACAGTCCTACTGTGCGACGCCATCGGCGGCAACACTGGGCCAGATACGCAGCAAATTAACCTCTTACCAGGAAGAGGCAGATAGAGAGGTAAGATTCCTACACAAGCATGCGACTGCGCGGAGATATGGAGAGGGGGACCGTCCGGGGCGGACACTTGCAAATTTGTTGAAGCCGGCTAGGGGGGCTACATACATTACGTCCCTTTATACTGCAGACGGGGCTATGGTGCACTCCCCCCCAGAGATATTGCATACCATGCACGAATTTTACACCTACTTGTACACGTCCCAAACGACCCCTTCGCACACATTGTTGGAGGACTATTTTGCATCCATAGCACTTGTGTGGTTTAGTAACCATTACAGGGAATATTTAGATGTTCCGTTCACGGTAGAGGAAGTTAAACAGGTCATAGGCAGCATGCGAGTTGATAAAGCACCAGGGGCGGACGGCCTCACGGCACAATTCTACAAAGAGTTCTCTGCGGAGCTTGCCCCTCGCCTATTGGCGGTATATCAGGTGGCGCTGCAAGTGGGAATCCTTCCCGACTCCATGAGGGAGGCGATCATTATCTCTCTTCTTAAACCAGACAAAGACCCCCAACGCTGCGAGTCATACCGCCCACTTTCTTTAATAAACCTGGATGCTAAGATTTTCGCTAAACTCTTAGCAAACAGACTCCAGCCTCTGCTCCCATTGATAGTCCTGCCGGACCAGGCTGGGTTCGTTCCGGGAAGGGCGACTTCCCACAATCTCAGAACTCTCTTTGGTCTGCTGCACTACATGGCGCCGCATGTGCCCGCTGCAGCTGCATTACTTGATGCCTCGAAGGCATTTGACTCGTTAGAGTGGGGATTCCTCTTTCCCCTGCTCCGAAGGATAGGTCTGAGCCCAATCTTCAGTAAACAAATTGAATTGCTGTATACAAAACCCACAGCACGCCTCTGAGTCAATGGACTTGTATCCGAACCACTGGTCATCACAAGGGGGACTAGGCAGGGATGCCCCCTGTCGCCGCTGCTATTTGCCATAGCGACGGAACCGCTGGCAGCGCGACTGCGTCAGCACCATGCGAATAGGGGGATCGGGTTTACAACTCGGGCGTTGCTCGTATCCATGTATGCCGACGATGTCGTGCTGTATATGCTGCACCCCAAGGAGAATTTATCACCTCTGACGCGAGAAGTGGTTCGATACGGAGGCTTATCTGGTGTTCATATCAACTGGAGCAAGTCAGTGATCCTCCCACTCACCTCCAGTACTCAAGCATTTGACACAGACTACCCTCTAGAGTGGGCCTCTGGCCCCATTCGATATCTGGGCGTATGGATCAGTACTGACATACAGGAGATATGGAACGAAAATTATGGTAGGGTGGTAACATGGATCGAAGATAGAATACGTAGGTGGAGGGCTCTCCCCCTGTCCCTAGCGGGCCGGATTGCAATAGCCAAAATGGTAATATTACCAAAGCTATTATATCTCTTCGTAAACATACCACTACCGCTCCCGGTGCGGTTCCTAGGACGACTGAGATCCGTCATGGTGGACCTGGCGTGGGCTGGGGGACAGCCGCGAATAGCGTGGGAAATCCTGACACTACCACAGGAACAGGGAGGTATGGCAGTCCCGGACCTCGCCTTATACGCACTCAGCGCCCAGGCACAATTCCTACATTTTTGGATGCACCCCACACCCTATCAACCCCATGTTTCAATAGAACTAGACAGAGCGGCCCCTCTACCAGTGACAACAGCACTATATCACCCTTATAAACGCCCTCGGGGAGAGATCGACACGGTACAGGTGCTGAGATGGGCCTGGGAGGGTCTTCGTAAAAGAACACACCTTGAGGTACTATACGCCCCGTCAATGCCCATCCTGAATAACCCAATGTTCCCGCCCCTTGTGGACCGTAAGGCGCAAGAACGTGCGAGCCTACATGGCCTGCGGCTTGGCGGAGACCTATACCCAAATGATACGTTCCTCACCCTACACCAAATGTGTGCCCCTGCAGACCCCACAGCACTAGACATGTTGTTATATTATCAGCTACGAGCATCCTGTAAGCGCAAATTTCCCACCTTCCCTGCGCCGCCACCGCCCTTGCCGGCGCTCGAAAACCTGCTGGTGGTTGACTCAGGTCGGAAGCTTATCACTCGTATCTACAGGCACACGCAACAAACGTCCCCGATAGCGGTTCCCTCGTCGCGGGCGGCTTGGGAGGAGGAATTGAACGCGCCCCTAACAGACGAGCAATGGAAGCTGAGCTGTAGGCAGCTGGAGCGGTTGTCGCCCAATTACCGCCTCCGGTTAATCCATTTCAAATACCTCCACCGCCTGTACCGGACCCCCATGCACGTACGCAGAATGGGCCTGCGGGCGGATGACTGTTGCTGGAAGTGTGGCACCCCGCGAGCAACCTTTCTACATCTGGCCTGGCATTGCAGACCGATAGCTAATTTTTGGCTAGAGGTATTTCAATGCATACAACACATTACAGGACTTGACCTCCCATGCACACCGTTGACTTCCCTACTAGGGGTATTAGAGACGGTAGCCCCAAAATCCCGCAAGCTGCCCGAAATGCTGCTCCTGATGGCTAAGCGACAGATAGCATTACACTGGGGAGCGGCCCGACCTCCATTAGCTAAAGACTGGATTAAGAATGTGACCTATTGCCAGACACAGTTGTCAGCCTATTGGGAGCTGCAGCCATCTAGATCCCGGCCGACAGATATTTGGGAACCGTTCAAAATGTGGTTGAATGCTCAGGGGAGGAGAACTAACGAATGATTTTCAACATGTATGTATGTGAGATGGATCCTAACTGGCGGGTGGGGGCGGCCCGGCAATACTGGTTGAACATATGGTATAATATTCTACATTCAAATAGAACAAGGGCCCTATACCTCCGGAGATGTAATGGGATTGTGGCACTGGATGAAGTGTTCATGCAAAGGTCATGTCTAACATAATTATACACACTAAGACACTGCAATGTCTGTTTGTTGGTGTTGATGTTATGAAAATGCAATTAAAAAAGCAACTTAAAAAAAAGAAGAGGTCTTTGGGTCTGTTCCTAGACCGGTCAAGTTGGGATCGGAAGAAGGACGATTTTTCTCTGAAGATGTGCTTTATGAATTTTAGGCGTTCAGATCGGAGGATCGAGAGATGGCTTAGCGTGGGTTTTTGCCTCCAGTTTCTTCCAGCCAATCAGAGTTGTTGCCTCTCTTTGTTAAGGTCCTCATTGAACCAGGATCTGGAAGGGATACTTCTTGATTTCTTGAGTTACAGAGGGGCGACCATGTCAAGGAGTTCTGCCATTTTAGTGTTGTAGTGGGCGGTGAGGTCATCGGCAGAGGTGAGGTCGGGTGGGGGAAGAATTTGGGAACTAACTAATGCTTCAAATTCTGACTGAGGGATTCAATGTATGTTCCTCGCCCAGTGCTTGGGAAGGATGGTAAGGCGGTGGGCCTTAGGTTGGATGGCATTGACATTAAAAAGAATTAAGTGGTGGTCAGTCCAGTCGGTGGGTAGGATAGAGTGGAGGGATAAGGTGTGCTTAGAGATGATTTCGTCAAGAGTAGAACCCTTATTGTGGGTTTGTTTATTGCAGTGTTAGGTGAAATTGTTTGCTTCCAGGAGGGTGGATAGGGCTTGTACTATTGGATCTTCTGCATTATTCATGTGCAGATTTAGGGCGCCTAGTATGATGTCTGTGCTGCCTTTTTAAGGAGTTTTGTGTTATTAGGTCTATTAAGTCTTCCAAGAATTGTGGTCACTCACCAGGAGGGTGATAGATGACATGAAATTTGATGGGGTTGGGGCCTTTAGAGGTGAGCTCAGCTCCTAAATATCAGGAGTGGCCAGCACGGATCAGGGGTGGCAGATTGGGAGGGTAAGGGGGCGAAAGGGGGGGCATAAAAAAAGAAAACAAAACAAACCCCCTTGCTGCGCCTCTCCTCCGTTGTCCCGCCATCGTCTCTCCAGGCCGGTGTTCCAGGAACAGGAAGCACCCAGGCTGAGGCTCCCCTTAGCCAATCACAATGCTGCAATGTAGGGAATGGGAACCTGGGCATGTTCTCCTCACCGGCTGTAATGCAGCCTGGGTGAAGAACATGCAAAGTGCGCAAGACTGTTTGGCCGGCTCGAGAAGGCCGGCAAACATTCGTGCACTGTTAAGGAGTGCAAACCACTCCTCTCCTGCTCTGTCAGCTGAGCAGCCCCGCCCCGCCCGCAAGGATGCTGCAGCAGGGAAAAAATAAAATGATAATATCCTCGAGTTATTATCACTCTAATTGTCCTTTATTTCACTGCTGGAAAGCACTGGGGCGACACTCCTCCGCCTTAGCGTGGTAAATGCCGCGCTGTAAAGGCTGTTTCCCCTCTAAACAAGGCCATAAGAAGAGGTGGGCAAGCAACAAAATTCATGGGAGAGCTGAGCCAGAGCAGGAGCTGGGCCAGCATAATATTCAAAATATAATTGGTACCACAAACACCATGTAAAAATATGATGTCAACTCTTTCAAATTACAAACAGGGTATGTCCTGAACGCTTGTGTTTCACTTTAGTGCTTACATTATATCACTTCAATGACGTGCATTAAAAGTAATAGTTTTTAAACATGAACTTTTCCACAACTCCAGTGTCCTGACAGCGCTGACATGAGTGATATCAGTTTGTAATGAGCACTGTAAATATGGGCAAAACTGTTGTATTTGGGGTAACATGATTATATATTACATTATACACAAGTGAGGTTTTTATATAGCTCGTATCCTGAACTGAATTTCTCGGAGGTGGTCTCAGATTTCACGCTTAATTAAAATGAGGAACAGTGAGGTAAAGTGATTTACATAGGATCACACAATTCGTCAAGCCGAGATCTGAAGCCAAGTTTCCTGATTGTATATTGTGCAGTTCCGCCTCTGGATAGGGTATCTGCTTCGCTCTCCCTTTCACAGACAATGTTTTGTGTTGTATGTCATGACTTAAATTAAAAGACTGTACAATACACACATGTATCGCATGTAAATTCATATATATCTGATATATAATTTACACAAAAATGTCTTTCTAAAAAGTAGCACAAAGTGTGACGGAAAACGGACTATTGTTATGTTAATGCCACTGCGTTCCCCCAACTTATTAAACAATAACGAGAAAGTGTGAATACCTGAATAAAAGTAATCGTTTCTTGGTCTAACAAAGAATGTAATAAAATAAACGCAGTCCGTAGCTCGTCCGTGGTCGGAAAGTAGCACCCTGGCCGCGTGCACGTGCAGATATATTGTCATGTAGGTTAACCCTGCGCCTGTCTGTACAAATTAAACTACATCTAAATGGCTTGGATGCTTGTACACCATCATTCGGTAAAACGTCATCTGTGCATTCGACATTTGTTTTCCACTAAGCCTCTGAAGTGGGCTTTTCTCTGCAGATCTTGGAATCAATGTTTGGATAAAAGATTAAAGAGGCTAACAAAACTAATCAGAGCCAAGCAGGGCTGAAATGTGATACAAACAACTTTCAAAGAAACAATTATGTATAAACAAGAATACAGGGTCCTATTAGGAGGGCAATAGGAAGCAATAGGCCTGGGAGATGGGCGAGTGAAGAGAGGGGAAACAATCTCACTGACTAAGAGCGAATTATTGCCACATTAAAGACCGTCGAAATGGAGCCATGCAAGAGAGTGGATAGGTCGGTGTGGCAAACTAAGATGGACTCAGACACCGTTCCAGGGTGCAAATCACACATAATATGCTGCAAAAGGACCCCCTCTCTCACTCGCATCTTTTGTTTAATCTACTGTCTGCCAGACCCACAACCCTCATTCGTAAACCCACAGAGCAAAGCAGAAGCTCATGTAAAACTGGTATACAGGGTCCAACTGGAACATACAATAAGCCTGCAGAGCCGTGCACCAAAATAAAAGTGGCCCCCATTAGCGAATCAGATAGCTAAAGAACTGGCCCACATTTGCAATCAGGGCAGTTTTGAACTTGTAAAGACAAACTGTATTTGTGTTCTACAAGAAATGGGCAATTGTATGCATTGGGCTTGCTGCAGACATTGTTTGTGGTAGTAACAGAAAAAAGCGGCCCACCGGACTATAAAAAAGACCCCAAACTGCCACAAAAACAACCTACACACTGACCAGTTACACCAGCCCTTCGGGCACTGCCAAATTACCCTGTAGGCCAGTCCGAGCTTGCCCATATACCACACATCACCATACTG
This sequence comes from Calotriton arnoldi, assembly GCA_963921515.1. Classification (NCBI taxonomy): domain Eukaryota; kingdom Metazoa; phylum Chordata; class Amphibia; order Caudata; family Salamandridae; genus Calotriton; species Calotriton arnoldi. The sequence continues at coordinate 3,119,745 of CAWUFW010000680.1, forward strand.
GGAGACTTTAACATCTCACTTTAACATCCAAACAGACCCTCAGTTTAACACCTCAACAGCTCTTGTAGACAATTTTGGAACCCTCAGCCTAGAACAGAAAGTTACAGGCACTACCCACAGAACATCCAATTCAGCAATCTCATCTCCAAAAACCTCCAATAATTCCCTTCTAGTGAAAGCCCTTGCCCTGCAAGCTTGAGCTCCGCACCTTGCCATCCAATTTTCAGCCACCATCACCCACAACAAATGCCCGGCCTCCAATAACACCAGGACAAGCAAGTCTGGCATACCTGGAGCAGTGTCAGGCCAGATGGTACAGAACCTCCTTGTCAATAAAACACCACCCATTGGAGAGAGGATTACTACTGAAACCAGGAGTTGTGTGAACTCTGCATCGGGATTATGTCAAGATGTAGGAAGGGACGGGATCTATCTACATCTCTATCCTTTTCTTCCTCTAAGCTTTGCCCAGAAGACATTGAGGGTCTCATGAAATCTACGAACATCACACAGCAGGCCAGGTGATCCATCTTCTCCAGCCATAAAAGCGGCCACTGTCCTCTCTTCTGCAGTTAATGTGACTATCAATATCTCTCTGGAAGAAGGAAGGGTTCCACCTCCAGTCTGTTTAAAGCATTCATGGGTCTCTCTTTAAATTAAAAAAACTCATCCCCGAGTCCTTGGACCCGGCAAGTTTCAGGCCTATAGTCGAAATGCTGATTGGTACAAAAATCTTAAAGAAGGTAGTGACAAGCCATGAACTCTCTGGAGGAGTGCACTTTCCTGGGTGATTTGCAATTTGGATTTGGTCCTGGTTGCAGTATTGAGTCTGCTTTAATTGACATCAGACAGAGGTTTTTATTAATTGAAGATTGAGGGAATGCCATCAAGGTTATGTTGCGTGATGTCTCGAATGCATTCAATGCCATTGAATATGACATTTTGCTCGGTAGTTGGCAGTACTATTCTCATATATGGTTTAAATTGTTTCTCGCCAAAGGGTCCTCTTTGATGGAGAGTTGGCTCATATTGTGGAGTCTATGTGTGGAGCGCTGCAAGTTCTCCACCCCATGACTTTGTAATATGCATATGAAGCTGTTCTATGATTCCTGGTTGCACGGGGATAGGGTTTCCTATTTATACTCATGACACAGAGGCAGTTTTCCCCTTGGGTGGTGATGCAGTGGTCGATATTAACCGTCTCACCAGTTTGATGGTGGTATTAAAGCCCTGGATATGAGACAACTGGCATGCTCTGATGTCCACAAAATAGAGCTTGTGTTGGTAGGTTCTAAGACTACCTTTAAAGAGTTTAATACTTCCTCTAAGTGTAGGACTATCGGTGAAACCAACTCTGCCCTCTCAGATAAGTTTAAGATTCTCAAGATAGTCTTTGATAAGAACATGAGCACGGAGAGCCAAATCAATGCTATAACTGACACCTGTAGCCACCACAATATCCACTTGCTTGCCCTGTTAAGGCCTAATCTACCAGAAAACATGTAAGCTACAATTGCGGTTCCCAGCTCGATTGTTGTAGCAATATCTTCGTGGGATCTTTGAAAAAAATCTTATCTTCTCATGTTATAGTTGGTCTCGAGTGATGGGAAGAACCTGTGTGGCATACCGCAAGGGTTCCTTCTCTCATCTGTTGTTCTTCAACTCATGCTTAGCTTTCTTCTGTTGCAAGCATAACATTCCCAACCTGTGTAGCTAAGATCCCTACAATTTATTTCTTTGTCCTGAAAGTTCCCCCTATGGTTTTTGCTTTTTGACAACAGTTTCATGACTCACAATCCCTATGAGCCCCTCCCCACCAGCTGCATATTGGTTGTCCCTAGGATCAACCCTTGAGGAAATGAGTGAGCACTGAGAGGGGGACTCCCATTGGTTACCACACTTAATCCTAAAGAGACCCCCTCCCTTAGTCTCCTTGGACTGGGCCCTGCCTGGTGGTAGCTAATTGATAGTTCCTGGGGTGTCTAGGTGTCATCAGGTGAAGACCAATGGACCATGGCCAGTGGAGGCCTCTTCATATATCTTTTAAAAAAGAATAAATGCAATGTTTGCTAACATTGTACAAAGTCATCACTTACCTATCACTTCCAACGATTAATATGAGAAAACTATAATAAAGAACTTCGCAAACATTAACAGTGCATCTGTATTGTGAGCGTGTGCCCTCTTACCGGTCACTACGAGAAGAAAGCAAACTGAGCCCCTCGAACCCTACAACAGTGCTGAAGATGGGCTCTCCAAGAGTTCAACTGCTGCAAGTGCAGATTAAATGGTGGTGACATCACCTTTCTCTGCATCACATTTTAATATTTGTGCCCCTTTTTCTTGCCCATTTCACCTTATGAAATGTGGTTTTGCACTTGGTTACCTGAAGCTCTGGTTTGCAATGAGTGTTTGAAGATGGGTCGTGGGTTGTATAAATGTATGCATATGGTATTTGTATAGTGAAAATGTAGCCAAAGGAAATCAGAGCACTTTACAGGGCCAAAGACGAGCAAAAAAACAGGTGAGGCAGCTGATTTGTGGACTGTTAATGCATCATGATGTAGTATTCTTTAAAAAGGTGAGTCTTCAACTCTTTCTTACATGGGAGCAGCATTGGGGTGATCCTGAAGGATATGGGGATGTTGTTACAGATCCTGTGTGGATGGAAAAGACCTGCTGCCTTGTGTTATGTTTTTTCCATTTCTTATTCTGCAGTCTGATGGTGTTCTGGCTGTGGGTGTGCTTCTGTCTGCAAGATAAACAAACTGAGGTGATGGCTTTGTAAATGATGCAGCTGGTTTTGAACATGGCACAGGCCGGCAAGGGGAGCCAATGGAGTTCCATCAGGATGGGGGTGAAGTGATCATTTTTCTTCAGACCATGGATAAGGCGTGCTGCGGCTTGTAGGATGCCCTTAATGTATGCAAGTGTGGAGTCTGCTAGGCAATAGAGCAGGGAATTACCACCATCCAGATGCAAGAGTATGATGGTTTGAACAACAATTCTGAACTCCCTTTCTGGATTAAATGGTTTACTTTTCTTTAGAGGAGCAAGCTGGTACCAGGCTATCTTTATTATTGTGGCAATGTGTTCCTGGAGGGTGAGGTTGGTGCCCAGGGTGAATCCAAGTGAGTTGGAATTCAGTGGGTGCTGGAGTTCGAAGCCCTCAAGGTTCATATCAGTAAGCCAGGTTTGAGACAACAACACGTATTCTGTCTTTGTTGGGTTTAGCTACAGGTAGGTGCTGAAATGCCAAGTTGGATGATGTGCAGGCAGTGTTTGAGGCATGGAATGTCTGAAGCAGAGGAGACTTTCAAGTAGAGGGTGTTGTGGGTCTCGTAGGCAGTAGATTAGATAGAAGATGCGTGTGAAGAAGTGGGTAATTTTGCAGCATATTTTGTGTGATTTGCAGCCTGGCATGAAGTCTGAGTTGTCCATAGTTTGTCAAACTTACCCACTCACTTCATGTATTCGTTAGCATGGTTTTTCATGTGACAATATCTCGCTCTTCTTCAATGAGAATATTTCCTCACTCTTCGCTCAAACCTTTTTCTTCCTCCACTCGTCCTTTGTTATGTGGAGTCCCACAATGCTTGTCTCTGAGCTGCATGCTTTTTTATTATTTATCACCTTTCTTTGGCTAGAATTATCCATACCTATGGCCTCATCTTTCTTACATATGTTGACAATACCCAGCTTGTTATTTCTCTCAATCGTGAATTCTGCATTAACTACACTCATTTTCGCAACTGCCTGGGAGCATCAGCAAAATGGATGGGCCTCAGTCGCCTTAAATTAAGTGGTAGAAAAACAGAGGTTATGGTCGTCAGTAATCCCCAAATTGGTGGTCAACTGACTCGGCCCTCCACCTACACCTAAGGTGGTGGTGAAAGCCCTCGATTTCTTGTTGGATAGTAAGCTTGCCATGGACCACCACATTAAAATCCTTGTTGCCTGTTTCGGCCTCTCACAATGCCTTAAAATACACTCTTCCTCCTCTACTTCCCTTAACCCAGAAACCAATTGCCCAGGCGATTATTATCTCTTACCTGGATGATGGTATCGTGCACTATCTAGAGAGGTCCCATATCTTACTCAGATTCGTACACATTGTCCAGAATACTGCAGCCCGCCTCCTACTCCTTGTCCCCAGACACCATTCAAGCTACACACACCTAAAAACCCTGCACTGGCTCCAGTTACTAAGAGAACTCCCACCTACTGTGCCCTCACCCGAACAGGACCCAAGTACATCAAACACCTACATACACACTGCCATGCACCCTCCACTCTAGTAGCTTCCATCTTGCATCTACCCCCTGAATTAAGCTTGCCTGACAAGGAGCTGCTCCTTCAGATGAATTGCCCCACACTCTGGGACAGCCTACCTTTGCACATTTGACAAGGTGCATCAAAGGCTGTATTAAAAAAAAAACCTGCCTGTTCTAGCCTCTACCCCTGTGTTCTCCTTGTATGGAATCCCCACCCTAGTTCTAAGGCAACTAAGTGCTTTATAAATCCCAAACATAAACTATATCCCAGGCTTATTACTTTCTATCACCCTCTTACATGCAATCTGTAATTTTGTTGACATCATAATTGCTTCTTTGAAAGTTGTTTTCATTTCATTTTGTCTTGTTTGTCTCTCTAATTATCACTGTCATCCTTTTTAATCTTTTAATAAACAATCTTTCAAGTTCTGCAATAAGTGACCTCAGTGAAGCCCTCTTCAGAAGCTCGCTGGAAAGCAGTTGTTTAATGTTCAGATCATGTTTTACTGAAAGATGGTTTACAAGGATCAAAGCCATTTGGTTGCAGTAGCTTAATTTATTTAGACACACTCAGGGTTTGCCGTTGCTGCCTACTCGCAAATATTACTTTTTTTTCCACGCGGTTCTTGGTGATACTGTCTGTGGTTGCGTCATGGACTGCATATATTTTATTAATATCAGACTCAATTTTCCAAAACAGAAATGTTGTAAATAGTAGCTAATAATGAACTGACATTTTTGACAGTGCTTGATATAACTAAAAAATGTATTGCGTCATAAAATAGACAAAATCCCTCTTGTGGTCATAAGGTGGGTCCATTCCTGTGCCATTATAAGTAAACACGTGGTAATTTTGAAAATGCCACCTTTAGAAAGTTGTCATTTTCTTGCCTTAGCCATTTGGTAGCTGCAGCCTGTTCCTGGGTCACATAGCTAGGTGTAGCTGGCAGTTGATCTTTGTGAGATAAAGGAAAGATAGGTGTTGGCTGGATGTGCCACTCTGAGTTAACGAGAGGGAGGAGCTGTCACCTACCACACTTCACACATCACAAAGACCCTGCATGATCACTCTCACAAAGGGTTTGACAATGATCATTTTGTGACCCCAGACAAGCTAAGGGCAGGGAGGAAGGGGATATCTGAAACTGCTAGAAGCTTCCTCTACTTCAAAGTGTGCATCAGGTATAAATATTGGACCTCAGACCCCACCTCTTCAGTGCATTTCTAGACTTTTGGAAGACTCTGCCAGGAAGAAGGACTGCTGTGCTGCTAAAAGGATTGCCATTTTTCTATCCTGCTGCCATGATGGACTGCTGCCTCCTGTGCTGATCTGCTACCTGCTGCCCGCTTGCCTGGGTAAGAAGGACTGGACATGAAACCTGTCCCCAGGATAATCAGAGTGACTCCAAGGGCTAGTCTCTTGTGACCAGCACCTGGACTCTGCAACTGTGATTCCAATCCTGCCAAGTGGTACCACGTCAGTCCTGGACCCTTGGAAGTGGGCCTGAAGATGCTCTGCCAGCCCATCTGTGGATCCAGCAGAGCCAACGCATCACCTCTGCTGTGCGACACAACCCCAAGCAGAAGGATTCTTACAGCGCAAGGAGTCCACATCAACCTCGCAGGTTCTTTGGAATCACCGCTGTGAACACATCCCGATGCAGGCCCTCACATCTCAAGCCTCTAGTCGATGGCATGCTCGACGACGATGCAGGACCTTGAATCACACCCTTGGAGCTCACCTGAAGAGACACAGTGCTACTCATCTCTGACCCGGACTTTGCATTGCCTCGGCGGTGCAACACATCCTTAACGCTGGATGTCGAAATGCTCTGCAACCAGGATTGAAGGTACTCTTGTTTAGCGGGCCTAATTACGCCTCTGTAGCCGGCCTGTGCTCCATCGTGGTGGCCCTGAACTTGTGACTTTGTTTCAATCCAGCGCGACAAGATATCCACAGCTGGTGCTTTGTGCTTTTTAATGCTATTTTCACTTAAATCTTTAAAATTGAGTATCTCAGTTTCTACTGATTGGATTTGTGTTGTTTTGGTCTTGTTTTATTTAGGCAAAAATACTCAATTCTTCTAATCTGCTGTGGGATCCTTTTTGTGGTATGTTTTTACTTGTTGCTGCATAAATACTTTACACATTGCCTCTAAGTTAAGCCTGCCTGCTCTGTGCCAAGCTATCAGAGGGTTGAGCACAGGTTAATTTGGTTCACCCTGTGCTTGAGTAGGGGTTCACCCCCCTCAACCAGTAACCCAACTTATTACACTGGCTCTACCAATGCTGATCGATGGCCTGGAGCCAAGGCCCATGCTGGACCCAGAAACACCGTCAGCCCAATCTTGACTGATATTGCGCCATGAAACAACTAAAGTGCAACGAGTTCTCAAGCTACCTGGTTCTAACCCAACACTTCTATTATCACACAACTATCAGCAGTGGCTGCATTATCTTTTGGCCTCTGTGTCTATTCCTGTGCCAGAACACGGAGGATACTGATGATGATGGTAGGGACGCTTACTTCCCCCTCACTATATTGATGATGCACTATATCTTGACTTACATAGTACCAGTGGGCTTCACACCTCCCTGTAAATAGAGCTTGACTTGCCACATTTGCCACTAATGAATGAAAGTGCCTCGTTTGCTGTGATGGTTCATGGGGCAGCTGAGGTACTAGAACTGCAGTTGCCCTCCATTGAGAGTAAGACAAATGTTCTAATGGAGACTCTCCAGCCTGGACCAGCGACATTGAAGCCCTTGTTCTCAATAAATGATGCCTTCACGCATGCCTTGATGGCTATCTGGTTGAAAGAATGTTCTTGCCCGTCCGTTAGTTGACAAGTAGCCAGGTGACACATGCCTGTTCTCAGTGATCCAGATTTCCTCACCAAGCACCCTACCCCAGAAAGTCTCATTGTGCAGACTTTAACCAGTAGGGTTAATCCGAGCTAATTTTTGACCAATCTGCAGGATCGAGAACCCAAAACGGTTTGATACTTTTGAAAAAGAAATGTTTTATTCTGCCAGTTTATCACTGCAGTCCATAAACGCAGTCTACTGATTGGGCTGGTACATGGATGAATTATAGGACATAGCCAGTGAGACCTTTCGGGTGGTCGTAAGACCTTAGGGCCTCCCTGCCTCAGTCAATCCACAGTGGGCAGGATGCGGTGACAAATTTCTCTGCAGGTCTGGATACCAATGGCAGAGCAGTTGACACTAGTGTCTTATTTTGGAGGCATGCCTGGATGAGGTTTTGTTTTTGTTTTATTTATTGATACATTAGTACAATACGAAATATTGACTGCTATAACAGTCGCAATAGACATCTGATAAAGTACAACACAGTAGTATAAGCTATATATGCTCTATAGTAGGAGTAAAAGATAGACAGTCAGAGAACAGCCTTGTTTGTCAGTGTGCATACCATCCGTCTTACCCTAGTTCATGGGCTAACTACCTTTATGCTAAATTTCCTCCTCCTCGATATCTGGTCTCAGCATTTCAATGGTATCATAAGTCCCCTCTTCCATCATTGTCATTACTCTCCCTCCCAGCAAGGTAAGTCCTCACAGGGTCCCGCATTTCTCTAGGGCGTGACCCCACAGGCATTAGTGTACTGTTTACTTCTGAGTTTATGCTGCAAGACGCCAAGCATGTTACCACCGCACGAAGTCTGATAGAGAGAAATATCGCCAGTGGTGTAGCGTGGCCTTTTAGTAGATATTCTTCAAAGGTGAAGCTCTGCCCCCAACCTGCGCATTTAGATCTTCCAGTGTCAGAATATGTCAGTCCTGCAAATGCTGTATCATTAGTGGTTCACTAGTGATTGGCAGTTTTGGGTTATGAATCCGTTTAATGAGCGTAGAGTATATAATGTCTATGCCTGTAATTCTAGCCAGTCGTGTCCATGCCCATACCCATACCATGCAACGCACTACCTCAATATCAGGCCCCGGTCTCGTCAGGGGGTGTAATATATTTGTAAGTGAGGTACAGCAAATTCCCCTTGAGCATACGTCTCTGCAACAATTTCCAACTGTTTACCCGCCTGTGTGAGTTTAATTTATGAGGATTTTAAGCAGTTGAAGAAACCCTGATTCAGCTGTATCTGGATATTTTGACAAAGGTAGAGGAGCTGGGGTAGTACCACCATTTTGATAAGTGCAATACGGCCTGCCATTATTATGGGTAGTTCAATCCATTTGTCAACGTTGGTTTCAATTTTATCCAGTAAAGTACCTTAGTTCTCCCTTAGGATCACTACCGGGTCTTTATGAGTCAGGAACCCATTGTAATGAATGCCACTGCAACAGATACACCAGGGAGGGCGGGGTCGTTATGTCTCTGAGGGGCATCCATAACCTGGATAAGGTTGACCGAATCTTCTGGCATACTCCGCACCCGAAAGGTTCAAAGACAGCAGAGTACCTTGTGGCTATTGAGTCCTGCAAAACAGTATCCCCATCAGTTCTCCAAATTGTTAGGGGCTATTATTGAAGGCTATCCTATAAGCAATGGCAGCCTCCTAAGCCAGTGATGCAGTCCCTAGTCCCAATCTTTTTGGGACTAGGGACGAGTCACTGACAGACATTGAACAGGACAGCAGGGACACCAGTCCTCCAACTCCTCATCTGCCATTGCAGCATTTACCAAACCACTTTAGTTAGTCCTCAAAGACTCATGCTCGGCCGGTAGGAGGCAGGATTCTTTGTTTCCTCCCAGGTTGGTGATCCATTACGTCCAACAAATAGTTCTTACAGATTGATCAAAGGGACTACACCATGCTTTTAATTCCTCCCAACCCACTTTACTCCCACACTTGGACAAATTTCGGAGGAGCATCTTTCCATACTGCTGCAGGAAGTATACCTCTCCATCGAATGGGAACTAGACTCAGAGAGAGAGGCAAAAGCTGTTCATGCTGCTTCCTCATTCAGAAAAAGGACGGAAACCTCAGGCCTATCCTAGACCTTCGGCCACTAAACGCCTTCCTGTGGAAGGTCCAATTTAAAATGTTCACATTCACTTAGATTCTATCTTCCCTGGACCGCTAATCCCACAGTCGTTAGCTGCTGTTCAAGGTGGGACTGGAGTACTTTCAATTTATCATGCATCCCTTTGGCCTCACCTAGACTCGTTGTGTGTTCACAAAAGTGGTGGTGGTGGTATTCTCTGCCCATCTTCAGATCTCAGAAGTTTCTGTATTTCCATACCTGAATGATTTGCTGCTGAAGACTAGGCTCACCGCAAACAGATTTAGACCACCTCTGGACGACGATGGAATGATTAACATCAATGGGTTTAACCATAAGCAAGTTGAAGTCCCACCTGATTGTATCACAGAAGCTTCCATCCATTGGGGCAATTCTGAAGACATTGAAGTTCAAGGGCTTTCCTTCAGTGCAGCAAGTCCAGGACAAAGAGGATATGATCCTGATATTTTGTGTTCAGTCCTGAGTCTTGTGAGGATTACTCTGAGAATTCTTGGTCTCTTGGCCTTGGGTATTCATTATCAGCAATGCCAAGTAGCACGTGCTGACCCTGCATTGGAGCCTGAAATCCCACTGGGCCCAGCATGAATGCTGCCTCTCCGACTCCAAAAGGGAAGGGAAGAGACGGCTGTGCAAAAGATGGCCCGAGATCTGCGGTGGTGGTTGACTGGCCCCAGCATGTCCTGTGGTAAACCACTCTCCCTTCCCCACACAGAGATCGCAGTTGTGATGGATGCATTGCATCTAGGTTGGAGGAGGTAATCTAGAGGAGGTGGAGATCAGAGGCCACTGCTCTCCAGCAGAGAGCCAGCTCCATATTATCTTATTGGAACTCCGGGCCTTTCATTTTACCCTGAAGTCTTTCCTGCCATCTGTCAGGTGGAGGTTAATGCAGGTTCTCACATAAAACACCACCACCATCTGGTAATGCAACAAGGAGGGCAGTTTGGGGTCCTGGGTCCTGTGCCAAAGGTCATTACATCTCTGGAGGTAGCTGGAGGAGCGGACAGACATAATTTGGCAATGAGCGGCGTCTGCATCCTGTGGTGATGTAGCGCATATTCTGTCAGTGGGGAGAGCCCTGTCTAGATCTATTCATCACCATTGAGAACACACTGTCTCAATGATATTCTGCAATGAAGTTTCAATGACAGCCCCTGTTAGGAAATGCATTCTTTCCAGGGAATCCCGTATACATTCCTGCCACTAACCTGCCCAATTTCTGAAGAAGATCAAGAAGAACTGAGCCCGTCATCCTACTTGCCCCGGACTGGGACAGGAAAGTATGGTACCCAGAACTCCTGGACATGAGCATTTATCGTCTGGTCAGACTACCACTTCAGGAGGATCTCCTTTCTTAGCATTGTGGCAGGTTCCTTCATCTGAACCTCCGCAACTTACACTTCCGTGCATGGAGATTGAGCAGCGGCAATTGACTGTGTTTGAATTGCCAACCAAAGTAGTGGATGTCATATTTGGTGCCAAACGCCATTCCATGAAATCCCTTTATATCGGGTGCTGAAACAAATTATTTGTTTAGTGTGCTGCCTGAAACACTGAACCGTTTTATGTGTTCTTTTGTTTGATCTTTGTTTAGCCCAGCAAGGCCAACCGTGGGCACTGTAAAATGTTAGTTGTCAGCCCCTTCAGCCAGTCTATATTTGCAAGATCAGCCATCCATGTATACATCACCAGTTTTAATGCAGTTTATTAAATGTTTGGCACACATTTTTCCCTCCCCAAACCATTTGCGAAGCCACACCTGGACCTTAAAAGGATATTGTTATTTCTTATGTGCATGTACTTTGATCTTATACATAGTTGCTCGCTGCATCTGTTTACCCTGAAAACTGCTTTCCTCATTGCGAATAAGTCAGCTCATCGCATAATGAAACTGCAGGCACTTTCAATGCAACCACCTTACACCATCGTCTTCCTGGACAAATTGGTGCTGAAGACGGGGACGGCCTTCTTACCAAAGGTCATGACGCCCTTCCATGTTTGGCAATTAATCACTCTACGCTACCCGCTTTGCTCTCCCTCACCCTCAAAAGAAAAGAAGAGACTCTATTGGCTGGACCACCTTCTTTCCTGACAAACTGGTGCTGAGGACCCAGTTGTCCTTCTTACTAAAGGTCATGAAACCCTTCCATGTTGGGCAATTGATCACTCTACCAGTGTTCTTTGCTCTCCCTCACCCTCAAAAGAGGAGACAAGACTCTATCAGTTGGAGCCCAAAAGAGCTGTGAGTTTCTATCTCAATCCTACCAGGGCCCATCCAGATCAACTCTTTGAGGCGTTTTCTGGAGCGACGAAATGGAATGCTGTGCCGAAGAGGACCCTGTTGAGATGGATAGTTCTCTTCATTAAGATCCCATATGTACTGGCCAATAAACAGCCATCTGAAGGTTGCCACAATGGCATTGCCATGAGTGGTGTCTTTCCTTGACATCTGCCAGGTGCATATGTTTATTTATTTGTTTATTTGAGAAGTTTTATATAGCGCTGGCTAGACCCGGAGGTGTCAGAGCGCTTTACATGAGGAACATTAAGTTACAAGTTACAAATTACATCCGTTACAAAAGCATAGCAAAACAGGCAAAAAAAACAAAACAATGTTGGCTGCTGAGGGAAGGAAACATAACGGGGAGACGAGGAAATGCAATGTCCAATGTCCGGCTGGGTAGGTGACGGCCGAGGGGGTGACCCATAGCCAAACTCCTCTATAGCTGCCTAAACAGCTCCACCGGGCAAAGGCCATGTTGTTCAGTCTCCACGGTAAGTAAAGTGTTCAAGGTTTCAGCCCAAGGGGTATTGTCATAGATCGATTGGCAGCATCCCTCCCAGTGTTGCTGGGAAGCGCCGTCCACTTCACTCTGCGGCTTGCCCTCACCTCATTTAGGCCCTGTGCCGAGGCATCCGCCTCTGTCTGTGCGATCATGACCTTTGTTTAGGTGGGGAATTGCAGCACCTGATTGCGTGAAATAGGAATTAAATGAGGGAGCTTCGGACTCACAGTCCGGCCCGGCCGGCAGCTGCACACCAGCGCCGACCCAGCCAGGCTCAAAGTGGTAGTAGTAGATGTTGAAGATTTTGTTGGATACCTTATAGGTGGGATGGGGGCTGCGGCGGGAAATGGTCCAGTTAAGAGCACAATTGTCCTTTAGAATTCGCAGGCCCCTTATGCCAGAAGAAAAAAACAGTCAAAGACTTGCTGTTGGGTTGCTAAGTACTCAGCAGTAAAGCTTCCAGAGATTAGGTCAGGAGAGTCATCTTAAGGTCAGGCAGACAGAATGTGTAGGCCCGGGGTTGTAGGACACTCCACTGTTGTCCCGTGCGATTCTTTCGGAGTGGGTGAGGCTGTAGCAGGACAAAGTGGGAAAACAGTCCCATTGCTAGACTTTTTCGCTGTGGAGACCTTGATCTAAGCACCGAAACCACGCTCCGGGTGCCATTTTAGGGTCAGGCACAGCCCTTGCCGATTCCACCTTCAAGCAACTCTGCCCCATTTTTCCTCCCAGGGAAAGACACCGCTTGTGTGGAACCCCAGGATCACCCCAGCTGGCCAGTATGGTGTGCCCCCGAGCTTCGCTCACCTCCCTGTCACGCCGACTGCATCGGTGGGATCACACGCCGCGGCCTCAATAACCGCGCGTCTTCGTCCCAGACATCATCGGTGCACTCATCCTGAGTGAGGGAGACCATCTCCGGCTCTCTGACAGCCGCTGTGGAGATAGGGGAAATGCCTCCTCTGTTGCCGCACTCAGTGCAGCCTCCACGGGTGAACGCCACCATTGGAATCCCGCCGGACATACGGCCGCAGCGCCATCTTGTCCCCGCTGCAGTCCAGGCGGCAGATACCTCGGCGATGGCTCGATCGGAGGAACGCGAACAGAGGAAAGCGAAATTGGTCCCAAGGTGAGCCGCCGGTGTTCCGGCTGCGGAATCCTGGCCAAAGGTGGGAAAACAATGCGGTGGAACGCCGCAAAGGAGGCTGGAAAGAGGACTCGCAACGGAGCATCAACTCCGCGCGGCCATGATGGGAGCTGGCTCACGATAAAGTACTGCATTGGCGGCCAGGTCCGTCGGAAGGAACACTTCACCAGCTCGGTTGTGAGGCACTTTTTGATTTCAGTCCACTCCACAGATCTTCCACCTTTGTGAGCTACTGCTTTGGTATCTATTCTAAAGGTGAATCTGTGGTTAGAAGAACCCATCAGAGAAGAACAAGCTATTTACCTTTGGTAATGCTTTTTCTGGTGGTACTCTATCTTATTGCAGACTCCCCACTGCCCTCCCACCTTTCTGTTATTCTAAAGTTGAAGAATCTGCGGTTAGTGTATCCACCATACAGAGAGTTACCCAAGATAAGTAATTTGTTCTCCTGTACATAGGTTTGCCCATTATCCCATATGTGTTCTTTTTGTGAAGGCTAAGAATGTGACACCGACGAATGCCACTTTCATGGGTCTGTGAAATATGCTTTCTCTCAGATTTTAAATATATTCTCCTTTTAAACTTGCCCGATTTTTGTTTTTAATTGGAATACGTGTTTTCTGAGATTGTGTTAAGCTTTTAAGAAGTGTAATTTAAATTAGCATACATATGTAGCCAAAGCAAAAAAAACAACCTATTCGTTTTCTGTTTCTAGGGTACTGGCATTAGTGAGAGCTCTGGCTACTTTGCATAAAACCTCCAGTTTATGCACGGACAGTCTGGATAGAGGGAAAGAAAGAAGATTTATTTGGTACGCTTAGCGGTAAACCCCCACTTTGCACTTTTAGTGACCACCAATCCACACTGTGTCACAGTAAATGCTATGAATGTAGAACATGAATGGAAATATGAGAAGCGGCAAAGTGATCATACATGAATCCAGTAAGAGCAAACAAGAGAAACTTGAAAGGTCTTGCTGCTACTGTGCTAGATGAAATGTATTGTGGCCCTCTTACCTCTCAAAACGCCCTAAGCATCAGCTGCAGCTAGTTTAGAGCTGGGCAGCTCAAATGACGAGGCCTCTCCTTTCCCTCCAAGGCTCTAATAATGGCACACAGAAAAAAGAAATGTCTACCCTCGATTGTAAAGTCCACAAGCATGTGCAGAGGAGCAAAAAAAAAACAAAAAACTAAGTTAATAAATAAGCCAAAATCTTACAAACCCTGTTAACATTTTAAGTGCATGCTGGGAAAGTAAATTATTACAAGGAAGGCATCTAAAAACAAGCATTGTCAAACTCAATAGGTTTTACTCTTGAAAGATTTTAGCCAAACGTGTAGCTTTGCAATGGTTGTTGCTGATGCTGAACAGAATTGGCAAAAACATGTTTGTCACAGATGTATCAAAATGCAGGTGGCATGATGCTATGGAGGGCTTTTCTTTTTTACTTTTAAGTTACCCTTTCAAGATGGCAGACACCCACCTTGCAATGGAAAATGAAAAAATAAAAAGTGTTTATTGTAGATAAAGGAGCAGAAGAGTGGCTCAGTAGCAGATTAAAGCGGCTGGGCCCTCCCAAAAAGGCAACAACAAAAACAGGATAGAGATGGGCAATGGCACAACAGAGGTATGACGGGGGTAAGCAAACTTATGCTGCCAACCAGCGAGGAGCAACGTTGAGCAGAAAGGGGTGGGGAGCAGCAGAGGAGCAGGGCAGGGGGCTAGACAAAAAAGCCAAGTGGGATGAGGAGGGGCGGGGAAGCAACAAATGAGGTGATCAACATAGATATCACACAGGGCTGGATGTAATAGGGGTACCGCATGCAGGTGAGAGAGCAGGAAAACACATGAACCCCCTAGGGTGCTCAAAGAAAAAGGATTAGTGCACTGATATCAGAAATGGAAGGATACAAGTCATCTAAAGAAAAGGATCGTAAAGAGAGCAATGCTGTAGCGGAGGAGCAACAGAAGTAGAGGAAGGAAAGCTATTGAATAATAAGCAAGGAAATGAGATTGACAAGAAAAACAACCAATGATAAGTAATGGGCTGACCCAATTACACTTAAGGCATTCTTATTGCACACCTTAGGTCTTTCGACAACGGACAGCTAAAACTGTCTGTAGATGGGACTTTAAGCAGTTATTTGTTCTACAAATTTGGGGAAAGTAGGCCCCCTGTCATCACAGTAAAGATTCCTGGATCTAAATGGCGTTCTGACGATGTTAACTGAGACCGGAAACACGCAATGCATGTAGAGCACAAACTGGTACAATCACTCCACTGCTTGCTGGCTTTGTCGCTTTAGATGAATGTCACTAGCCTGTTGATGAGCCCATGGACATGCGCAGCAGGCATGAAAGTGACCATATTAGACATACTGAAAAGTTGTCCGAGCTGTGCCAATTTGGTTACAATCTCTGTTGCCGTGGTGTGACATATCACCTGTAACATCTGTGCAATTCCAATAATTTAACTGCATTTTTAAGGCGTTTTCAAAAGTTTGTTTTGTTTCCAAGCTGCCGTGCTAATGAAATAAAAATAGGTTCCACAAAAACGATTGCATGTTCTACAGATCAAAGTGATAACCACATGGCAAGGGGTAATTTTCCCACCGGTAGGGTAACCAAATTAGGGTGCATTTTGGCATTAAATTAAAAAAAAAATGTTACTATACAAATGTGAGACACCTGACGAAGCCGTGGTAGGCAGACTTTTGAACCAAAACAAATTTAGGACCCGATTACGATTAGGTCAGAGGCCTTACGACCGACATCGTCAGTTTCAATTCCGATCGGCTGATTATGATACAGCCGTTCGGAATTGAAACCGGCTGGTCATTCCAGCTGGCTTCCGACTGGCCCGTAATCCAATTGCATTACGATGCACGGTTTCTGGCAAGGTTTCTATGTCGGCCTTTCCGACAGGGTTTCCCTGTCGGAAAGAGTGTCTTAGTGCCTCTGGCAGGGCCCCTTTCTGTATTCGGCCTCCAGTTGGGGGCTGAGAGGGCACCTATGGTGCCCCCCTGTTGAACCCTGCACCTTGTGGCAGGCACCTTAAGGTGCCTTCCACTGGGTGAAGGGTTGAACACAGACTCCCATTTCTCAATGGGAGCTTTTATTACGGCCGGTTTACGGCTGTAACACAAGCTCCTATTGAGAAATGGGAGAATGTGACTGCACCATGTGCTGTCGCATTGTAATTAGGCGTTCGGGACCGCCGACAGGAGGTCGGTCGGTCCTGTATCTGCGACGGTGTGCGTCCGCCCGACATCATAATAAGGCCCTTAGTCATTAAAACGAAAAAAGGCACCTACGGCCTCATTATAAGAGTCCTGGTGATACAGCTGGTAATTCCCTGTGGAAATACCAATACCAAGAATTCTTCCAATCTAAGGAGCTGGGGTAATTACCAGCCATATTATAGTGGTACCAAGGCACTACTTAACGATGCGGGATTACTGGGACAATTGGCAATTCTGCTCCTGATCCCCATAGTAATTCCCAATTTTCCCCAGTATTTCACCCAGAGACAGTACCTGCGTTGAGCAGGCGGACTCTCCAAGGGAATAACATGAGATCTGCAGGGTTACTGCAGATCTATTGATTAGGAAAGGACAATAACTTCTATTTCCAGTCTCAATGGAGTGAAAAAGCCATAGAGTGTAAATGGTTAGGATTAACCGGCTGGGATTGTGTGAGTACCCAGCATTGGTCTTCTCAGAACCACAACAGCATCAAACTTTTCCTCTAACAGACTTTTGGCTGCCGAAAAGAGAGGACGTGCTGAGAGATCCTCGATGGTAGCCAGTTAGCAGGATGGCTCAGTGGGTTAACTGTTTATCGCTGAGAAATGTGGTTATCTAGAGGTCATGAGTTTGGATACCTACATAGCCGGCTCAACCTAGATAAACTAATTTCCCATTAAATTGGGCTGTAGTAACATCTGTCATTTGCAGCTTTTACTAATTGTAGAAAGTGGTGGAAAGCATTATAGAAGACATTATTACATATGTGTCTGGAGTGATGCGCATCATTCCCGTGTGGCGCGTGAGGGCAGTCTTTCTTGCACTGCAGAGACTATCAGTCCTCTAACGTCAGCCTCATGCAACTCAATGGGCTTCTGAAAATTCCCCTCTAAGTAACTCTCCTGTTGCCTTTTCCATTGATGGACGGTTGAAATCGCCTCAGGGTACAAATAAGCGTTGCCTTAATCTCTCAAAACAAAACAGAAGCCACAAAACTCACCCTTGAAAAAAATAGTCTTTATTAACATTGTAGCCAGGGAGGGATGACAGTGGAGGGGTGGGGCAGCGTGCTGAGTTATTTGGAGAAGCCATCTTAGCTACATAAAGAGCAGAGGATGGAAACAATAGTACGCAGAAGTGTTGCAGCGATGGAAATGGCAACCGATGTACGTCTACCATTTTTTGAGCAGCTGTTGAAAGGAAGTAGGCCTCGAACACAATGCATCATCCAAATCATAGCAACATGGCACCCAACAAAAGGTGGTACACAAAAATGGGCAACAAAAAGTTGCTCTACATACGGCAAATCTGTCTTTTGTGGGTTTTCCTAGCTCCTGTTTATCCCTTACCCACCAGCAGCATTACCTTGGGAAATAATCATGGATCAAGAGTCGCCCAACTTGAAGAATTTGACTTTTTTTTTTTTTATTTAAAATGAAGTGGCTTGTGGGAATTCCAAACCAATGTATTAATGAAATGTTCAGCACTACAATTACCAGAATGCATTTGTATGTGAGATTGAAGGCATGTCGCAGACACAAATTTTAGCTTGGGATTGGGCCATTTCTTTTGACAATACACTCATACTACTGCCCTTCGGCGATGTGTCTCTTTCTAGACAGATTTTTTCCACCTTTAAACACCTCCGTATCCATTTGACCAACCCCAGATCTTTGTGGTGTGTCATGACTTTGACTTCAACCAGTCCGGGTTTTTCAGCCAACAACATCAATCCTACTGGATACGATAGCTTCACTTTTCCCATGCCATGTGAGGCCTGGAAGTCCCAGCATGCTTCGTGCTATTGGCTAACAAGCAGGCTTGGAAGTCAACCTTGTGACATGAGGTCGGTTGATAGCTATGTGCGAGATGGCTAGTATTTGAAAGGAACAGGGCTAACCAAGCCTGTTTGATCACATTTAAATTTCTCTGTACTAGTATGATGAAATATTAGCCGCGGTGAGTGGATGCATTACACATGATAGGACGGAAGTGTCACTCTTTACGTACTGATAAACTGTAAAGGGATTCAAACTATCGTGTTTTGGGATTAGTTAAAAAAAACCAGCAATAAAAACAATACCAGTCTGTTTGTTCTTTCTATAGTGGGCAAGAGGGCTGCTCCAAGTTAGCGTTAACCTATGTGGTTACACCCCTTTGAAAGGTCTACTTCATTATAGGTTGTTCTTGCATACAAAGGCCTCATTCTCTCCTCACATTTTATGTGGTCGGTCATTTTGGAAGAAAAACTAGGAAAAATGCTCTGTTTTGGTGTCTTTGACTGAAGGCCACATAACCTCTGGGGTACATACGTCCCAATCACTTCCAAACGTTCAAAGCATTAATACCCTCATCACAGTTCACAAAGTTAACAGAAATCACAGTCCCAAAATGGTAAAAACTTGATAAGCACTGCTGTGCATTACCGCAGAATAAATACCACACACATTCTGTTATTTGGGGCTAAGCTCCAGGTACAGTAAGCCATTGTAATTTTATCGACGCTCTACGCACAAAACACTATTAATGAAAAGGACTGTGATTGGGCACATGGATTTGCTGAGGTAACCAAAGAATACACCAGGTCCTGCTAGCTCATTGGTCTACCCCGCTACTCTTATCAATGGCAATCGTCACTAAAATGTCTGGAGAAGCGGAAATGACATCACACACGCTTGGACCCCTGTTCCAGCTTTAGGCCTTAAACAATTTCCTATTTGCTGTTGAGGGGCTCAACGCATGTAGGTACGGCATGGTGGCGGGTCCCTGAGACTTGAGGTAGCAAGGCCACGGCCAGGGGTAGGAAAGGTCAAGTCAAGGCTACCACAAGCTACCCCTGCCAAAGGATGATGGCTACAGCACATCAAGGGGCAGCCATAAGTCGACCATCAGCTCAGGTTTTGTCCTTAAAAGATCTGTAGATTTCACTGTGATTAAGCGGTGTGTTTTGAATGTGTCGAGTCATATTGCAACATTACATGGCCAGATTTGTGAGGGAGGAAATTGTGAAGCATGGAATAAAAGGAGACAGTGTATACTGCCAACTCTATTGAGAGAAGAAGAAGTATTGTCTCAAGGTTAACGACCGGTCGTACTATTTAATATATAAACATATGTCCTATTTTCTTTTCAGGTTGCGTCAATTACTGCCATTGAAAGAGTGCACGAAGCAGGATTCAATGTCAGTATTACAAAAACACAATGAAGGCGACTTTATTAAATGTTATTTAAAAGTTTGTCAAACAAAAATTATTTTTTAAAGTTTTGACTCTCCATCTTAAATGCTATGCAACATAATGCTGTGCAAAGGCAGAAATGGCTGTTAAATATATTTGTTTCCAAAGATTAACATCGCCTCTGCGCTTCAAGCACTGTATTGGTATTCTTAGTTTTAGCCAACATTTTCAAAAATATTTTTCTATTACCTCCATTCTTAAGAATTTTATTTGCATACTGTAGTCAGACAGGTCAGCTTTTTGTCCCTGTCCCTTCACATGCCACTCAATCATGCCCCCTCACCAAAAGGCATAGGGACATAATGAGACAGCACGTTGCTGATTTGGAACCCAAAGGGATAACAAAAATAGGGATATGCAACAAGACATGACTCCAGACTTGTCTAAACGTGAAATGGCCCAAAAACCAAGGCATTTTGTTGATGCCCAGGATACGATGCCAGTCTGTGGATGTCTAGAGTAAATAGCTACCCCTACAGTCTGGAGTGAATTACAAAAAGCAAGTATGGATTCCAGAGAGACCGTAGTCATGTTGGTGTACGGCACAGTGATCTTTCGTCCTTCTTTGATCACTACTATGCAAAGCTAACTCTTAGGCGTTAGGATTCCCACAGCTGGTAGAATGCATTGTCTTTCTGAATTGATGGGCGCAGTCACTTTATTGATAGTGTATATTTTTTTAACATATTAAAACTGGAAGTTGCATGGAACTTATTGCAAAGCCCGAGAGGGATTTTGTCTTTTTTTTTTACTAGTTCCGAATTTAGATGCAACATGATTAGCAACTGAACGAATGCCATATTATTTGCAATAAGGTCTATCTGATATACACTCTTACCATAGCATCATTTGATAATATCGGAAGAAAGGACAGGTGCATGAGTTACTCTAGGTAGCACCTGTTTTTCCTCCGATATGTATATTGGACTAATTCATTCATTTAGTGAAGTGGCTCTTTAAGAAGAGAAAATGGCTTCTTGTCTACCATCGATAAGAAGCCTAGACCTCCTACCGGCTCCGCAACTAATCTAGAGGAGAACCCTTTTTCTGCTGACAAAATATTCAACCACTCCTTCCCCACAAAGCTTTGTAGAGGTATATTGTTCAACAACTGGGTTCACGCTACATATGTTCCGAAACATGCAAACAAACATGCTGGGAAGTCAATGCTGACGGGTACAAAAGCTGTGAAAACACACTTAAAATGGAGAAGCTCTGAATGGTCACAGAACAGAAGTTGCAGATTCAGTGAGGAATGCAAAGCAAATTAATTTGGCAAGCAAGAAAAATCAACCACAACCCAGTCCCATTAATTTGGTTAATACTCACTGGGGACTAAGAAATTCAATGGCAAAAGTTGGTCATCAAAAAGAGAGAGCTCCTCAACATATACATAAACAACAACCTTAAGTCAAAAGATATCGACGTTTTTGTAAAGATTAGAAGAGGAGGCAAATAGGAAAACCACAAACAAATAGGAACAGAAATAACACAATAGGAATGGGAACGCGACTAAACGTTAGATCTTCTGAAAGTAGAGTTGACTTGATCCCACGTAGCAAACCATTGGCACAAAGAGGAATGCATTTCATTGATGAAGATTTTTATCTGTTGAAGGAATTGAGTAAGTACATTGATGATATAGTTCAAGTCAATCACCAGAGTGACAGATTGAGGAGCTGTGTGGAGAATGAACTTGGGGTAAATACTGCCTCTCTCACAAGGAAGTCACTGATCGATACCAAGGTTAGAGTGCTCCTCTCAGTGACGGGTATGCAGGATGAGGAAGAAACCCTTTTTCATTACTAAACTGACATTGTGCCATGGTCTTCTTAACAATTTGAGGCTTTGCAAGTATGTACCAAAGTTATGAAAACTTCTCCTAATTAGGCTGCTTTACAGGCGTTCCAGAACTTTGATAGAGTTGATACTCCAATTAGTAAGTACGTTTTGATGAAAAAATCCAGTTTTTCATATAGTGCCTACTACTGGGGGTGTTGTTAGCCTGTTTTTAAAAACTCACGTTTGGCAACAAAGGGAACTGGGACACAGCAAAATAAAGAGAACAGCCAACAATCACACAATGTGATCAATTAAGGAGCACTTGGATTACAAACGTGGTTCCCTGTTCCACAATCGACTGTACCAACACTTGAGCACATCTGCTTGTGTATCAAGAATTGAGGAAACAAACTCAGTTCAATTCAGTAAATTCGTCCTACTTGAAAACACTTTAAAGGACAGTCCAAAAATTGTGAGTTTATGCTTACGATGCAAGCAAACAAATGTGTTACTCTTCCTTCTCCTACAAAAGATGGCAGATGTTAATACTTTTCTGAGCTCCATCTTTAAGACCGAAGCCTAAGTTGATGTCACAGAATGCAGTACTTAGGCCACCACCATACTGAGGTTCAGACTGAAGGAGAGCTCAAGGAGGAAGTCTGTGCTCGCAATGAGATTGTACACATTGGTCCGGTATTGATTATGCCCCCGGGGGTTTATGTAGGCACAGGCTCCATCATCACCGCTTTTCACGAGGTCCATAAGTGTACGGCACTGCACCTGCATGGACACTTCCCCCCTTCCGGTTCGGAGCGATGGCTCCCAGGTGACACATAGAGGGTTTTAGTTTGGTTTGAGATCCAAGTGGGGGTCGTTTACATTAAATCATTTTTGTGTTTTTTCTTATCATATCTGCTCTGTCGCAAATGAACTTAGAGGCCAACACCCACGGCGTTAATATGTGTTATTGACTCCACTCTATTGTTTTCATTCAGCTTGATGGAAACCATTCTCCTGTAATTCTTACTGTTTGTCATGAAAAAGAAAATGCAATAAAGTTTGTGTTAAAAAAAAGGAGGAAGCCTGTGTGATGATTTTAAAGGGGTGTTCAGATTTTGCAATATGTATATTTTTGAATTAGGCTCAATCCATTTACCACCCTTTATGAATAGGATATTTTTGTAGTGAGCAGAGGATTGTGGAAGCGGAGGCCACTGGTACAGTTGATATAATGCATCACATCATGTCTAGAGGTATCCAAGCTATTGTAGTAGAGCTAACACCCGAACAATAGTTGACCCTTCCTATTCAAGCGGTATTTTAAGTGAGTGTTTGTTCTTGAAGCGTACACTGTATCGATGATCAACAATCCGAGCCAGGCCATGCTTTCTATTGCTCAGAACCATCTTTCACATGTTTGATCCTTGAGAACACATTGACATGTAGAGGCACTGGTAAAGCTGAGAAGAAATCATCTGCCATCTGTGACATTGAACCACTAACAATCAGAGAATAAACATAACACAGGAAAAGTCATGACCATTACTGTCCAGGTAAATCTGAGAAGGAAAGGAAATTAATCGGGTAAGACTCTTCAAAGGAGTTGCAAGAAGGCGGCTGACTTATGCCCGCAGCCACTTGAAAGCCGGCTGAGCTGGAGGGATCAGCAGCGTTTCCAGAAGGGGCTGTGCTCTGTGGTGGATCAAAATGCAAAATAATAGAGAAGCAGAAATCAGTAGAAGGTGATGAGGAATTAAAGATGAAGGAACACAAGGCAAGACATCATCAGCAACACTCTAGCATGTCGGAGTGACAGCGTGTCACTCAGGGAGGCCCATTGGTTGCTTATGGCAGAAGAGCGGCCTTTAGAATTCCGTGACGTGTGCGAAGAATGGAACGGAGAAGTGTCTCCTGACAACACCTTGGATTTTCTCTACTCAGGCATCTGGTCTTCCGCTCAGACTTCACCTCCACTGGGGTTTCGCAGACTGACCACTCCACTCATCTCTCACTGCCCGTCATGATCTTGGGAGAGGTCTATGAAAGGCAGTTCCTGGCCCAGGGCCTTCAGCTGGAGCACTCCTTCACTCAGGTCGATGCAGCTCTGAAGTAAAAGACAGGCACTCAAGTAAACGTGCTATTAAAACACAACACACTGCAATTAAATACAATCACAAACCGCAGAGTTTGGAGATATATTTTTAGCTCACCAGATTCCTTATTATACAAAAACTACAAGAATAACCAGGGTTTGGGCCAAGCATATTCAAGGGTCGCGGATAAAAAAATTTAAAGTTTATTTTTCTACTAAGCAACAGAGCTGAAATACATAAGCAAAAGTCAGTAACAAGACATGAATATGTAAATCAACATTTTTACATGTGTTGACTTACATAAGTGCAAAAAACATGTAAATTCACCCTTCTGTGATATATTTGCTGATTCCCCTACGCGGAAAGCCCCACAAATTTGAGTACTCCTGGGAAGCTGCAACCTAGAATTATAAGAACGTCAAAAATGTGCTCCAAATGCTGATGTAACACAGTAAGAGCAGGTTTCTGAGGATCTCAGCAGCCCCTTTGTGGATGGGGATTTTTGTGCAGTTAATGCCAAAGTGTAAGGAGACCAGAGAAGTACGCACAAGTGAGGCTGTGCAGGCGTGGGCGAATTGTGATCTTTTTTCAGGTAATATGCTTAATTTACATGTAATTCTATGTATTTTGGTAAACGTAGTTGACAGGTATGTGTGAAATTTGTGCATGAGAGTGTACCCTGCACACAAACGTCATGTGAGACACTGGCTGGAGGAGAAACTCAGTTTTAATGTGTCCACAAGACACTTTCTGCTCCAAGCATTCTTCCGTGGGTGAAATTTAAACAAAAAAGAGCAATTGGTAAAACAATTTGCGCATTTTGCATATTGCAACATTTGCATACTCAACAAGATTTCACCTGCATAATTTAAATGTCACCCCACCCAGTGCAGCAGGAAAGAGCTTTTGTCTGACACGAAGCAGGTGCAGAGAGCTGCAGTGCTTAACTTCTGCTGGTGGTACACAAAAGATAGTCACAGTGGAAATTATTCACAATGTATCTGCAACCAATACATGGTCTATATACAAGGAATATGACAACACCAAATGGCTCATTCAATAAATGATTATGATTTAATAAATATCAGAAAAATTGTCATCATAGATCATAGACTCAAAAAATGTGAACTGAATATCACATTTAACATTTAGTAAAAACAGGTGCATACAGCGTGAAGTGATAGGTGCGTAGTTAGGATAAGTGAAAGTGATGTGCAGGGGAAAGGTGGTGCATATATATACATCAATATACAATAATGATAACCTAACCTGCCAAATTACTGGCAAAACATACAAATGCAAAATCATAAACAAAAGATGCAGATATAGATCCTCTGTCATCCAGGTTTGATAAGTGAAGGGAAGGAGATGTCGACGTTTCGACCCCTATAAAAACCAGCAGATTTGACGTCTTGGAGGTGGGGTCTTCATCAGGACCAACGGGGAAGGGGAAGGGAAGCGAAGGGTATATGTTGCACCAGTGACAGCACAGGTGTCTTCAGGCTGAAAGATAGTGATGTGGGCCAGCAAGGCTCTCACGATAGGTACAGCAGTCCGAATAGGAATAAACCAAAGGTACGCAATAACCTAAGGCCGCGGATGTATCCGTATAGAAAGAGCAAGGGTTCAAACGTAACCCATAGCTCTGGGAAGCGTCGAGACTTCTGACAGCTATTTGGTGTTGTCATATTCCTTGTATATAGACCATGTATTGGTTGCAGATACATTGTGAATAATTTCCACTGTGACTATCTTTTGTGTACCACTATTTACCCGAGTCCAGTGGTCTTTCGGGTTACCCCTTTGATACGTAACTTCTGCTGGTAGTTGCAAGTGTTCGATACTAGCATTTATTTTGTGGGACTGGGGATTTTTTTCATCATCAGACTTAGACCCAAAGCAACAGCGAGAACAGTAGTAAGAAAGAAGAAGTAAGACAAAGACAGAAGAATAAAGATGAAGGATGAAAACAGGGGTGACAAAGAACCTGAAAGAGTACGATGCAGGGGGGAAGTATGTAGTGCTTATTTTGAGTCGGTGGTATCCGGTGCTTGACACCAGCACTTAATTATCGGCACTGTCACTTAATTGTCGACACGGGCACTTATGACAGGTAGCGCTGTTTGTATAATTTAGAGATGAGAAGAACAGCAATTGTTTATTAATTCAGTATGCATTAAAAACAACTAATACCTGCCGCCTAAGGAAGTTTTATAGCTGTAGGGGTCTGGAATAGTCTGAATTGTCACACTTGTAGCAGTGTGCTGGTAGTAGTTGTGTTGGTACTGTAATTGGCAACGCTGGCAGTGGCACTGGGCGGTGCAAGTTGCAGAGGGCTCCTGACTAGAGCCCTGGCACTTATCACGAGTTAGAATCAAGACTAGGCAGCCTTGGTATTCGGCCCCCTCTGAGAGGAGTATGTTTCAAGGCTGATTCACAAAGATGTGTCCGAGTACATAAGGGAGCACTGCAGGGGTACTGCTTCTTGTTCGGCCCCTGTGTATTCAGATGAGAGATGTAAACAGAGAAC
This sequence comes from Calotriton arnoldi, assembly GCA_963921515.1. Taxonomy (NCBI): domain Eukaryota; kingdom Metazoa; phylum Chordata; class Amphibia; order Caudata; family Salamandridae; genus Calotriton; species Calotriton arnoldi. Next base: position 3,145,844 of record CAWUFW010000680.1, read on the forward strand.
ATGTATAACAAAGAGTCTTGAGTGCTGAAGCGATGAGGAAAGCTGTATGCAGGAGGATTTATATGCAAGAGGAGAGATAGAATATTGTACGATGAAGTAAACGAGTAGAAGAGGGAACCTGTGTGATGAAGGAATTGATGTACATGAGAAAAGATTACATTAGAAGACACAATGTACAGGAAGCTGTTCTATACTGAAGTAAATTCATAGATATTGAAAGATGAGTGCTGTAAGAGTTATGCACATGGGAGATTAAATATGAGCTAAAATGTATAGAGAGAGTTTCATGCTAAAATAAACAAGATAGGAAAGCTATGTGTTGAAGGGGTTAAGAATGCGAGAAAAGAAAAGCAAACTGGGAGAATGTGTACAAAAGAGAGCCCTCTGGTGAGGTGAGCACAGCTTAATAAAGGTATGCTTTAAAGCCAATTGCGACAAGAGAGGACACGAGGGTGCATGCAAGGGAGAGAGTATGCTGAAGCGAGCATGTGCACAGTGGAGGAGCCAGTGCATCATGGGCCCTAGTGCAAGGAAGGAAATGGACACCTGGCCACCGTTTAAACTTTGAAATACGGCAATAATCAGGGTTCAGTGGGCCCCTCTGGCTTCTGGATCCTGGTGCCACTGCACCTGCTGCACCAATGGAAGCTACGCCCCTGCATGTGCATCAGGACTGTTGAGTATAGAGATGGTTTCTGTGATATTTCAGGACTTCATTCTGAGGTGGAAAGTCCAGGAATATTTCCCTGCACACAAACAGCTTCAATGAGCGCCTTTGCCTCAAGGCTTACTCCAGGCTCTGCAGTGGGTGTGCTCGTGGAAACAGAGCCTCGAAGTGAAAGACAATATATATAACAAAGTGAACAGAATGACTGAGCAATGAAGCAATGACTGAGCAATGACACAGTGACTGAGCAATGACACAGTGACACAGTGACTGAGCAATGAAGCAATGACTGAGCAATGACACAGTGACACAGTGACTGAGCAATGAAGCAATGACTGAGCAATGACACAGTGACTGAGCAATGAAACAATGACACAGTGACTGAGCAATGGCACAATGAAAGTGACAGCAATGACACAATGGCTAAGCAATGACACAATGACTGAGCAATGAAACAATGACACAGTGACTGAGCAATGAAGCAATGACTGAGCAATGACACAGTGACTGAGCAATGAAACAATGACACAGTGACTGAGCAATGAAACAATGACACAGTGACTGAGCAATGGCACAATGAAAGTGACAGCAATGACACAATGGCTAAGCAATGACACAATGACTGAGCAATGAAACAATGACACAGTGACTGAGCAATGAAGCAATGACTGAGCAATGACACAGTGACTGAGCAATGAAACAATGACACAGTGACTGAGCAATGAAGCAATGACTGAGCAATGACACAGTGACTGAGCAACGGCACAATGAAAGTGACTGAGCAATGACACAATGGCTAAGTAATGACACAATGACTGAGCAATGACACAATGACTGAGCAATGAAACAATGACTGAGCAATGAAACAATGACAGAGCAGTGACACAATGACTGAGCAATGACAGTGACTGGGCAGTAATGCAATGACACAGTGGCTGAGCAATGACGCAATGACACAATGGCTAAGCAATGATACAATGACTCAGCAATGACACGACACAATGACTGAGCAATGACAGTGACTGGGCAGTAATGCAATGACACAGTGGCTGAGCAATGACGCAATGGCTAAGCAATGGCACAATAACTGAGCAGTGACGCAGTGACTGAGAAATGGCACAATGACACAGCGACTAAGCAACGCCGCAATGACACAATGGCTAAGCAATGGCACAGTGACTGAGCAATGGCACAATGGCACAGTGACTGAGCACTGACACAATGACAGTGATTGAGCAATGACGCAATGACTGAGCAGTGACACAATGACTGAGCGCTGACATTTTCTTACTTTTAGTGACAACAGAGTCTGAAGCCCGAAGGAAAACTCGAGTGCTTCATCATCTAGGGAAATAAAAAGACTGGTTAGGAGCTACAGGCCCACGGCTGCAACAAAAGCGTCTGATTCCACTGGCAACAGAAAAAGCCAAGAAGAGACAGAGGGGATATGTACAAGGAAGTGGAGGAGAGAGGCGTTAGCCTTCCTGGCTTAACGCCTCTCTCCTCCACTTCTAAAACGCAAGGCTGCACCATATTTACAAGAATGTGGTGCAGCCTTGCGTTTCCCCCTGCGATGGCGCTAAGTTTAGCAACTTAGCGCCAACGCAGGCACCCTTGCACCAGAGTGCAAGGGTGTCTGCGTGCAAGGGAGGATTGTTTATGTGTAGGAAGGTGTCCCTTCCTGCACATAAACAATCCTAGAAATGCCAGTCTGTCACTTTCATGTGTGATGCTTCATGCAGCACACAAGAAAGTGACAAAATGGAATTAAAAAAAAAAGTTTGTTTATGTACAGGAAGGGACACCTTCCTTTACATAAACAAACAATGGCATTTTTCTTTTCCCATGTGTGCAGCACAAGGCAGCACACATGGAAAAAACAAAAACGAGGAGAAATAATGCATTTCTCCTTGTTTCGCCATCTAAAGACCAGTTTTTACCTGGTCTTAATTTTGGCGCTGCCTCCTATGTACGCCACCCTTGTACATAGGCGACAGCGTCAAAATGAATGGGTGTTGCGGTGGAACGCCCACCACAACCCCCACTGCCCACCCCTTTCACGTTAACCATAGCGTGAAAGGTGGTCTTATGTACAAGGCAGCGTTAAGCCACGTTAAGTGGCTTAACGCTGTCTTGTACATAAGTCGCAGCCCCTATCGCCACCACAACGACACTATAGGTGACGTTGTGGTGGCGATAGGGGCTTGTACATATGCCCCAAAGAGTGTACATTTGAACTGCACGAACGACAACATTGCAAAAAGAGGAACTTCAGATTTTCCTAAGCATATAGTAAGTTCATACCTACAGTGCAGCAATCGTTATGGCACCGCCACCTACCGGGGAAACAAAGCCGGGCCACTCAGTTAGGCCTCTTAAAGCAGATGTAATCAAATAATACACAGAGCCCATCTCACTGGTATTCACTCTTGTAAACCATTTTAATTCGAGATAACAACACCTGACTTCACCGTTGGGGTGGGGGGGGTGTTTGGGGTGTTGCACCCCCCTCCCAATAAATGTATTTTGTGTTAAATAGTTGGGTACATATGCTTTCAGTCGGGTATGGTGAGGTGTCTGCCGGATTTCACCTGGAATATTTACACACAATGACAGAAACACACACTCACTCCCTCTCTCTGTTTGGAAAGACTCCAAAAATGTTGGTTATTTCACAAAATAATTATGTTTTCTCTCACTTAGTACCCCTACCAATCCACACTCCTCTCCCTTTCTGCTGCCCCTTAAGACCCTCTCATGTGCCCTGCTTGACCTATAATGTATTTATAACATCACATGCCAGCGTAATTGTTGGGAAAATCTGAAGCTCACCCCCTCCCCCGCCCCCCAATCTCACTGAACCAAGGTAGGCCCCTGAGCTAGATATCAACCCAAACTTACACAGCAAAGCAATCATCAAACCATCATGAGTGTTGTCTTTCCATCCCCACTGTGCAGCAGGCACAAGTGCCAACAATCGTTTTTTGAAAACCTTCGAGGTTTAGCATTTTATATAGTGCCATTGTGTGACGTCATACAGAGCAGTAAATCAGCAAAGTATACAGCATACAGTGCATAATCAGTGAACCACATTGCTTTACGGTCCATAATGGCAACATCACACAAGTGTCAAACCAAAGGGCATCTAAGAGGCAGAGCAATAAGGTGTGGACCACCAGCAGGTCAGCCCCCCCCCCCAACCAGTCCCTGTCCACCTAAAAAGGAGGGTCCAGACCCCCAGCAGATCTCCCCCCCCTCCAACCAGCACTCCACCTCAGCTAGAGGGTCTGGACCACCAGCAGGTCAGCCCCCCACCAACCAGCCAGCACCTTGCATTAGCCCAATAGTATGGATCAAATTAACTCCGTGCCCGCCTCAGCTAGAGGGTCTGGACCACCAGCAGGTGAGGCCCTCCATCCAAGCAGCCTGTGTCTCACCTCTGCTAGATGGTCTGGGCCATCAGCAGGCCAATCTCCTTCATAGCAGCCCTCAGCTACAGGGTCTGGGATACTAGCAAGACGGTCCATATATATATATATATATATATATATATATATATATATATATATATATATATATATATATATAGACACACTCAAAATACATCAGTGGGGATCCACTAGGTAGATCTTCCTTTGGGGTGGCACGGATCGGATCCCCAGGCCACCATGAGGTAAAGTGAGGATGGAAAGAGAGCATACAATACATGTCCCGGGTTTATAAACCCGCTTTGCTGCGTCACAACCAAATGTTCAGGCCAAGGTCTCCCCTCCCTGGGTCATGTTACCTGTTCATGGTTAAATACAGGAAGGAGCAACAAAGAAACATGCTTGAAACACTCCCCAAGCAGACTGCAGTTAAGTCAACTGATGCTCACAACTCGGGCACACTGGAGCCATTCTGTGGGGTTCTTGCCTCAGGAACCTTCGCCATAGCTAGGGATTGCGGAGCGTCATGTGATGTCTGATTTGCAGCAACAGATTTTCACTGTTAATGTCAAGCCCAACAAACATGTAAAGGGGAGGGTCCAATCCATAGACTTTTAGTAACTGAATGGGCAACAAAACAAATCCCAGAATTTTACAATCATTTTTCTTTCAAATGTAACATAAGTCAACATTTTCAAGTTCAAGTTTTGACAGCTGATAGTTAACACTTGGAATTTGCCACCTTTCTTCTCCTTGCTTATTGAGAATTTTCCTTGGGCGTCCGACATAAGCTAAAGACATTACACGTGCCTCCTGTGTTCTGGCCTTTTGAATGTCCCTATAAGTGTGTGCTTATATCTATATATATATATATATATATATATATATATATATATATATATATATATATATATATATATATATATATATATATATATATATATATATATATATATATATATATATATATATATATATATATATATATATATATATATATATGAATGGAGTCCACTTCAGCCATTGTCTGGCTTTGCTGTGAGTGAAGGCATTCTGTCCTTTCTCAAGGAGCATATCCAAACATATCCAAAGACAAAGTTGTTCCCTTCAGGACTACTATGTGATATATATGATACATACCATATCAAATTGCTTATTTTGCACATTGGCGTAGTTTGCACATATTATTATTATTGTGAATGTTTTCAAACGTAATGTCTTAACATGTTCAATCGGTCGTATTTATCAAGTTTTGATGATCATGATGCGAGGAAAAGATTAAGCCCTCTATCTTTTTATGGATTTACAATTCTAACTGTATATGATTTTAACTATGTGGTTAGTTAAAGTATTAAATTTGGCTATGCTTACGTGTCAGTTCAGCCGTTCTGCAGAAATAGTCTGTTGTCTATATTTATTTTATTAGTAGTCACTGGGCACTTTAAATATGTTTGAAACCACCATAGCTGCGTCATGTGATCAAGGCCAGGCTTGGCCGAAACGCATCTTGGCGGATTGGGAAAAATAAAGAACTTGCACTTACCTATGGTGTCTGTGTCCCGACATCCTCTGTACAGGAATCGACGTAACGGGTGTGAAAAACAAATATATATATAAATATATATACATTTATAAATATATATGTATATATATATAAATTTATAAATATATATGTATGTATATATATATATATGTATATGTGTGTGTGTGTGATATATATGATATGTTATTTGTGCTTTTTGAGACCAAACTATGGGCATCATTACGATGGCGGGCGGACAAAGTCCGCCCGCCACCGCAGCGGAATGCGGGACCGTCCGCAAGTGGTGCGGCGGTCCCGCACATGCTATTAGGATGCCACCGTGGCGGTGGCAAGCCCTATTCACAGCATTGTGGCGGGCGGTGCTCACCGCACCGCCCGCCACAATGCTGTGAATGCACGTCTTGCATATGTATGCACAACGTGACAGGCACCGTGCGGTGCCTGCCACCTTGTGCATACATATGCAGAAGTACCATAGGTACCCCCCATGTGCACCCCCCACCCCCCAACTTCCTGGGGGCCCACAATAGAAAAGACCACATGCCTTTCCGTGGCGGCAACGCCGCCACGGAAAGGCACATCCCCGCACATATCCTAATATGGATGGTGGTGACTAACAGACACCGCCACCATATTAAAACCTTTTCCGCCCGGTCGACTTGTGGACCTTGCGGAAAAGCGGCGGACGGTCTTCCCGTCCGCCGCGGTACCCCCGCCATACTAATATGGCGGGGGGAAAATGTGTGGCGGGCGGAGGAAAATAGCGGGCGGATCGCCACCGCCATACGGGCGGTGGCGATCCGCCTGTTATCATAATGGGCCCCTATATTTTTTTAGATTGAAATTGTAGCTTTCCCAAAAAATTACGTTTTGCAAAAACCATGACAACACATAACTCTCGAATGCTAAAGTTGGAAAAACCGACAGAAGTTATACTTGAAAAAAAAAACGACTGGATGATTCTGGGATTTTATATTGCAGAGCATTAAAAAAGCATTTTGGATGCAACTTCATCTTTAATGCAAATAGATAGCCACAGTGAATTTGAAGAGGCTACAACATGTATTTGAAGTCATCCTGTTATCCAATAATAACTTCTAGCAAAACATTTTTTGTGCAGCGGAAGCTTTTACAGACATTATAATTATCTCCACCATAGTTTTTGATGACACCGTTCAAAGTAATAAAAAAGCAGGTTTTTTTTAAATGGCATTACACCAATTAATTAACCTATGTTGTTTATATATAGCGATCTCATATTTTTATAATTGTTACAAAAAATCTTACTGTGAAATGGATCCCATTTCTTCAATTGTTTTCCTTTCTTTCCTGAAATAATTTTAACTGTCTGGCTGAGGCTATACAGTAGGACACTTCCTCAGCATTGTTGCACAATGCTACTTTAATTTTACACTCCCATACGTTGTACAAATCTTTCTCTAGCTACAGATGGCAAATCCAATTTGGATGTATTTCAGATAAAGTTCCATCATCACACGTAAAAGTTCAAACACATATGGCAGTTTTATTATTGTTATTTACAGAGCGCATTGATGCTGTTTAGTGGCCTTGAAGCGCTGCTAACTTGCCGCCTGGGGTATGAAGCGCATCAATGTATGGATGGGAAGGGTGTTGGCTGGATTAGCCTAGCAGAAGTTGGTATTTGTGCTCCTGTCACGTGGCAGTGGGGCATGACGCAGTATATTGTCGACGGTGAATATAAAGGAAATGAAATGAGATTTAGATTTGTGAGCGCTCTACTACCCAAAGGTGTCTAGGCGCTGAGACTCAGAGAAAAGAGGACAGAAGAAAAAAGAAAGACCTGGGAAAACAGAGTAGACAGGAAATTGAGAAGTCAAAACCTACTGGTTGAACAGCCAGGTTTTTAAGGCTTTACGGAATGCAAGCAGAAGTAGTGATGAGAGGGTGTTAAGAAAGAATGGAGCAGCGTGGGCATGATTGCACACATGTGTAGGAGTGTACTTCCTTGAAATATACCTCTGACCCTGAATTCAATTTATCTTTGATGTCTCTATCTCTCAAATACCAGGGCTCTATTCTAGGGTAACAATTAGTGTGAACTGTCGGTCTCCTTAGTGACACCCCCACTGGTGAATGGTCCAATATGCCCCGCGCTAAATGCTCCGCGCCTAAGAAGATCCTCTCTTGATTGTGTTGCGTTAGGAGGTAATCAATTCAGGAAAGGGATCCATGGGGCGCTGAGTAGCATGTGTATTGTTTTAAGAGGGGGTCTGGATTCTCCACAGGTCTGTCAGACCTAGCGCTGAGGCGAAGTTGGGGAGGGCCCCTCCCCCCAGCCTGGTTCCTTGCTGAACTCAATCGGTCCATTTCCAGGTCCATCACTTCATTCATGTCCCCCCCCCTACCAGGAGAATCCAGGGGGGCAGTTTCAGAAGTAGAGCACTGAACTGTGGCAGGATAGTGGCATGTAGTCTGGGTGGAATGTAAAGGGAACAGAGGTTTAAGGGTCGGCCCTCTCAGCTTCCAGATAAGGCCACGTGGCACCCCAGAGTATCCGAACATATTTTCTTTGTCGTTAGTGGTACTTGTTTCTTAACCAGGATGCCCACCCCCCGGGAGTTGGATGTGAAACCAAAGTGGGCTACTAGTTTGTATCCGAATCGATCTAGGGCCTTGTAGTGATTCCCTTTTAGGTGTGTTTCTTGCAGCAGTACAATATCTGGGAGATGCCGTTTAATGTGCTGCAGAACCAGGGTGCATTTAATTTTGTTCCCCAGCCCGCTTACGTTCCATGACCATATTCGTAGAGTCGCTTGTTTAGAGGTTCCCATTCGTGATTGTTAATTCCCTCCCATCCTCCTAGCCCTCCGGGGTTAAGGCTCTGAGTGTCCGCACTATACATTTACTGGTAGATTTGTGAGCATAACTATTCAACCAAACAAAATAATCAAATGAAACCCCAATTACCCCACTCCCTGCATCCCTGCTTAGTGAGAGAGAATCCCCCCACCACCCCAACCTGCAGTGTGCCTGTCGTCCAAAACTGTGCATTGAACAATTGGAGGACGGATCGCCGCCGACCGAGAGATTTCGAATCATGGTGAACCCATATTAATCCTATGGCCTCCGGCCATCATATAACAAGACCAACTGCTACCTTATTGTGTGACTTAAACGTCCCGGACCAGCTACTTGTAGGAAACATCGTTCCGCTTTTCCCCCCGCTAGGCCCCTTCTGGTGTCAGCGGCTCGATGAAGCATTAGAGTTCTGTATGCCATTGGTCAGCTTTCGTCCCTTTCCATCTCTTGTTCCGACTGGCGGGCCGGAGACGCTGGGTCCCTTGCTTCTGGAGGATTGTCCTGTAGGTCCTTGGGTTTCCTCTGATGTTTCCCCTTAGCGGCCACCCTCCAGCCCTCCAGCCAGTCCCATGCTTCCCCTGGCGTAATGAAGAAAAATTGCCTCCCCTCCTTTAGGACCTTGAGCTTGGCAGGCAAGAGCATCATATATTTTAGATTTTTGTCTCTCAGGGCTTTCTTGACCACGTCGAATGATCTTCTTTGGCGTTGTACTTGTAGGGTGAAGTCCGGTAAGAATCAGATTGGTACGTTCTCGTACTGTATGTCTCCATGTGAGCGTGCCGCATGCAAATCGATCCCTGAAGTTCAGTATTCAGGCAATGATTGTGCGTGGGGGGGCCTTGGGGCGCGGCGGCAGCCCCAGCACTCTGTGTAATCGCTCGACCGAGAAGTAATTCGACAGGCGCTTGGGTCAGAGGGTATGGAGGATCAAGTCTTCCAGGAATAGGTCAGCTGACTGGCCTTCCGCCCCCTCCGGGACCCCCACCACACGGATGTTGTTGCATTTGGTCCTTCCCTCCTGATCCTCGATGTGAGCCATCATGTCCTTTTGCTGCTTTGTTAGGCATTGTGTTTAACAGAACAAAGGTCCCACACAAAAAAGAATGTAAACTTAAAATTTCACAATTTCATGATAAAAATTGGAGTAAACAAATGTTTAAATTACAAGATAGGTATTTAATGCTAGTATAGATGAAACAAGACAATATTAACACGTGGGCAACCGTGACAAGGCAGAGGAAATCGGCCGATTTCCTTGCCCCAGGCAAGTGACTTAAAATTGTGACTTCCAATATACGTGAATATAAATAAACACAAGTCACAGTAGAGGTTACATCTCATACTCCACAAACAGTATAAATAGTAGTATAGAGTTAGGGATGTCTGTGTCGACTGACGTTTCAATCCCGCAGAGAGTATCGGGATCTCATCAGGACTAATAGATAGAGCAGGTGCCTGAGAAGTTGCCAAAAGTGCGGCAAGTATGAGAGCCGCGATGAGCAAGGCCAGAGCGAGTAGCTGGCTGGGAAGTCCACCGGAAGCATATACGGGACGTTGGGAAATTGCGAGATCGTCGGGTGCACGGGTCTCCACCCAGGGAGGGTATCTCCCGGCCGGGAGGCTATGGTAGAGGATTGGCGTGCAGGTCGGCAGGTCAGGGAAGAAAAATTAGTGACGTTGTGGTGGCGATAGGGGCTTTGCCTTATTTACAAGGTAGCGTTAAGCCACTTAATGTGGCTTAACTTTGCCTTGTAGATAAGGCACCCTTTCACGCTGTACTTAGCGTGAAAGGGGAGGGCATTGGGTGTTTCACCACAACACCCATTGATTTTGATGCTGCCCCCTATTTACAAGGGTGGCGTAAATAGGAGGCAGCGCCAAAATTAACACCAGGGAAAACCAGGTCTTAAACAGGCGAAACGAGGAGAAATGCTTTGTTTCTCCTAGTTGTTGTAGATTCCATGTGTGCTATGTTGTGCAGCACACATAAAAACAGCAAATTGCCATTGACCCTTCCTGCACATAAACAATCCCCCCAAAAAATAACGTTTTGCAACTTCTATGGGTGCTGCATTAAGCAGCACACATAAAAGTTACAAAACGTCATTTAAAGATTGTTTATGTGCAGGAAGGTCTCCCTTCCTGCACATAAACAATCTTCCCATCAACGCAGACACCCTTGCACTATGGTGCAGGGGTGCCTCCGTTGGCGCTAGGCTGCTAAGTTTCAGCGCCAGCTCAGGGGGAAACGCAGGGCTGCACCATATTGTTGTAAATATCGTGCAGCCCAGCGTTTCTGAAGTGGCGCCGCGTTAAGGCAGGAAGGCTAATGCCGCACTCCGTCACTTCGGTGTAAATATGCCCCAAAGTGTCACTGAGACTGTCGCCAATGCCCTTAATGGACATTCAAAGAAGAGCTGGAAAGCACTTTGTTCAATGGTTTGCATCTCATCTTTCCTACTACTGTGTCATTTCGGCTCCTTACCGAGTGACTGTGTGATGGGAGCACAAATCGTATTGCACGCGGTGGCACCGTGTGAATTGGCAGGCCTGCAATTCCATGGGTATCTAACTGCTCCACTCTGAGTTACCCACATAGGTGTCATACTCGTGTAGCCATCTTAGATTGGGTAAAACATCAGCCTATGGCTACGCAGCTGCCTGTGCTTGAACCGCCGATGGTGGCTCAGAGTAACGTTTCAACAGCAATTTGTATTCGTGATAGCATGATGCAAGCCAGAAGCGTAATCACATGCAGGGAAAGTGGAGTTCTTTCCAGCCCCTAAATCTAAATATTTACATCTCACCCAGCATGACTTATAAACACTACTTTTCGTGAAATATTTTCCCAGACACAAAATCGCACACTCCAGGCTGCTAGTGACACTATTAAAAGAAGTCACATTCGGTGCAGTGCAGTGTTTATAGCCTGTTGGTTAGGCTGCGCCAAGGATGTCATAAGAATCGTGTTTAAAGGCTTGCAAAAATTGCCTTTGTCAGCACCTATTTTGAAGTTATGTAGCAGGACAAATATCTCATTTGAATCAAATGGTTTGAAAACAAATGATAACCTAAACAGTTGTTATTGTAAACTCAACTCAGACTATAAACACTGCACTTGTTTTTAAGACGAGATCAGTGAACGCATGTGTGTGCATAACCAATAAGCATTGGTAAAGCCAATAGGTCCGAGTTGAATATGCTAATGAATGCATCATTAGAATATAATATGAAGCAGTCGCGGCCGGCATTGACTCGCGGGTGGGGGTGCGGGCGCGGGGAGAGGGAGGGTTCGTGCGGGGCGGTTTAATTTAACAATACAAATTTTTTATTAATTGAAACTTACCTTTCCGCCGGCCAGTTCTTGCGTCTTCTTGGCTCCTGCTCTTCTGCCTCCGGCAGGAACAGGAAGCAGGCAGCCAGGCTCCCTCCCCTAAGCAAGCAGCGTTGTGATTGGTCGGAACGGTGCCCAGCCAGGCGCTTATGGGGAGGCCATGTTCTCCATGCAGGCTGCATTGGAGCCTGCATGGAGAAGGGCAGAGTGCGCATCACTGGTTTGGGCGGCCCCAGAGGGCCGACCAAACAGTCTTTGCGCACTCAGGGCAGGAGTGGGAACACCACTCCTCCCCTGCTCGCAGAGCAGCCCCGTGCACCCGCCCGCAACCAAACATAAAATGGTAATAACTGGAAGTTATTACCATTTTATGTTTCTGCTTCTCACACTGGGAGAAAGCAGTGGGGTGGCGCTCCTCCGCCCTAGTGGAGAAGCCGCCCCTGATATGAAGGCACACAGGAGGGACTCGACAGAGTGGGTTATAGTTGTAAGTAATCACTCATGCAGTTCAGTACAAGCACTCAAGTGGAGGCGGAAAGGCACACTTAAACAGCCACACGCCTTAGGTGAGAGGTGAATACTCCACTGTGTTGAGGGAAGACGTGAGTGAAAAAGTATCAAGCCAATGTCTGAAAGATGCTAGTTGAAGAATGCCAGTGGTTGAAATGGACTGTTCCAATGCTCACACTTTGTATATTGTTAGCAATAGGTCTAATTGATAGTTGTGCTGTCCAAATCAGACCTAAAATATTAGCTCTGTCAGTTTTATCTGATGTAACTCCAATAAAAAAGGAATCTTGGAGTTAAAAAAGGAAATTTTCTTTAGATTATGATCAGAGTATTGTGACAGCCACCATGTTTGTACTCACCCACCACGAGTGCTGTGCACTCCACTTCCTCCTGACCCAGCTGGATCCTCAGTTGCTCCACTTGGCCCACAACACTTGAACTGTTCGGGAAACTTAAGGCTGGCTCCTTGCTTCTGTCGGTTGGCGTCTCGTCTAACCTGCAGGACAGGGTGGCACTAAAGTTGAGACTACATGCCATTAGGCTATTTAACGATACAGTGACTGCTACGACTACAGTTGACAGCTTTCAAATACCAAAATCTAATTGAGATTTCTGAAGGGCCAACAAATATGCAAATAATCTTTGCTGCAAATGATTATATGTGCGTTTTCCTCAACCCTTTTCATCGTGGTTACCATTCCATGAGTAGGTGATCTCAGTTCCAGGACTGTAGAAGGACATCCAAGATTCACCTCCAGGATTGAATCATTTCCACATCAAAATCTCAGCTTGGCATTTTCTTAAAGATCCCAAAGTCACACTCCATTTTGAGCACATTATGTTAGCATGTCTGCCTTTGGCCCATTTGCCGCATGTTATTATCTTTTGTGGAACTCAAGAAATTGTCGGATCATCCAAACAACAACTTTGTTAACATCTAAGATGACGCAAGTCTGCCATTTGTTCCCTGCCATCTACATTTCAAGGTCCGACAGTAATTTTGCAAAATAAACCTGTAGTCTGAAATGACATATTCTCATCATACTGGTGCATACTGGTTATGTCTTGGACTAAGTGGAAAGGCCCCTCATGTAGGGTTAAAGTGATTGGTCAACCCTATAAGTACCCTATGAATTGACCACTGAGTCAGAGAGGTCTTCACCCCTGGTTATCTCAAGAGTTCCTGCCAGACTGCCGTACTGCCACAGTATCCATTCCTATGCTGAGAGCCAATGCACAGACGAGAGTAGTTAAGTACATTTGATGTTGGTTTTCCTTTTGAGGGAACACTCTCTCCTGTCCCAAGTCTGATAACCACATCTTCTCCGTTGTGAGCAGGCATGCAGTGCACTGAATCCCAAGAAACTCTAGAAGCAGGTTAGCTAATCTACGCTCTCATAGTGTAGCACATAGAAGTTGTCTTTAGGATGTTAGTCTGCCGGGAACATTCCAACCACATTAGAAACGTTAATTATTGTTATGTTATTCTCACTGTTAGTGCCATGCATTAGCACTGTTCTAATTATATTCTGTGTGGTTATTACTCACGTACTAAGCAACAGGATGAGACTATTGAAATAAAAAAAGTAAACTTATATAATGCACTTTCTGGGTGCAGTACTTATCTGTGCTATTCTGAAGAACAAAATTGGGTTTGAATTGCAACTGCATCACTGACCTCTTTACGGGACTGTTAGTAACCCAGAAAGCATGGACACCACACTGACAAGCATACCTAGCGGGGTTGTGCAGGGCTAGAACAATCTGGACTTTCACTCTTAAGCATTGGTGCTCTGAAAGAAGTTTGCGCACATGTGGGTGGAAAGCCAAACCTTGTAGAACTAGGCCAGAGCACTAGTTTAAGCAACGTAGCTGTGCTGTTATTTGGATATCAGGCCTGATTGCATCTCTGTAGACTAACGGCCATCCACTACTCTTAAGAAGAGCAATTGGATCACAGAGCAGACGATAAATAGAAAACACTGTTAAAAATCACCCAGTTATATTGAGTGGTAGAAACAAGGATAAGGAGGTCCATGGCCAGAAGTGCCCTAAAAGTCCAAAAAAGACGAGTAGAATACAGTAGATGTCAATCTGAAGGCCTCATTAAGCCTGAAGGGCAGTGCTTAATTTGAGCTGGAGGTATCTGGTGCTCTGCACCAGGGCTTGTAACAGTCTGCCACATGGTGGCACTGTGGTCTAATTTAAAGATGAGCACAATAACAGGTGTTTATTAATTCAATATTCATTAAAATGACTATTAACTGCTACCCAAGCCATTCTTATAGCTTGGGGGCCTGGAATTGGCTGAATTGTCACACCTGTGGGAGTGTGATGATTAGTAATTGTGTTGGTACTGCCATTGGCAGCACTGAGAGGGGCAATGGGTGTTGCAAGCTACAGTGGCCTCCTGACATCGTTCTACAAACTAAGCACTGCTGAAGGGTGAAGGGAAATTAATGGAATATACAGGGGTGTAGTCATGTATCTACAAAGGGAGACATAGATTCTGACGCTTCCGTGCAGTATCCAGGGTCGAGGGAGAAATGTGTGACGGGAGGAACTCCGCTTAGATCTAACCGGCTCAGGCTGTGTGGCTCTGTTCCTCCTAACTAATACCTCTCTACCTACTACCCTGTAACCTTTCCTGCATCCTCTCTACCTCCATTGCTCTCTACTCTCTCCCTAGCCCCCAGTTTCTCTTCCCTCATGCTCTCTGCCCCCCTCTTGCTCTCACTTCCTCATCCGTCCCTTGGGATATTCCCAACACAACACTCTTCTTATATCTATTCGCTCCCCCTCCATGCCTTCCAACTACCTTCTAGTTCACTTTCACTAGTCTTGTATAAGACCTTGTATCATAGTTTATGTGACTGTGTAAAGCGCATTTATACCATTGGGGATCATGCACTATATAAATCTGTCGAATAAATCAATTAAATGCAACGGAGCCGCATTACACTAAATACCTGGATTCCATCATTAGATGCGGCAGTGGAGACACCTGCAACCTTTTTACAACAGTCGTGAATATTTATAATACTAGCAGTCAGGAAGTCCCCACCACAACTGGAGAAGTGCTGCATGGCCCCACGAGGGATTGCGTGTGTAGTCAACAACATTACCCTCACCCCACGGATGATCTTTATTTTGGTGGAGGAGGACTTTTGCTCACCTCAACACATTCGCCCCCACCACAATCCATCATATGCAAAAGGGCTGCAGGGCTGTTGGGGATGTGTTAGAGGCAGGGAGCAGGGTGGCTTTGTGGCTTCCTTGCCTGGGCCAAGCACCAACAGTAAATAAACGTGTGAGTGCATCATACAACAGTATGTACTGCAATGGCATTGGAAAATCAAAATATGGTGCTCTGTACTTGATCTAACCACTACAATAAGGAGAAGGGTAGAGTACTGACGGTAGTAACAGCTCAGTGCTGCCAGTTGAACTTTTACATTAAAAC
Source organism: Calotriton arnoldi (assembly GCA_963921515.1). Taxonomy (NCBI): domain Eukaryota; kingdom Metazoa; phylum Chordata; class Amphibia; order Caudata; family Salamandridae; genus Calotriton; species Calotriton arnoldi. The sequence goes on from CAWUFW010000680.1 coordinate 3,161,630, forward strand.
AGAGGTCTTCAAACCAGGAATCGTTGTTTTCTCGATTTCAATTTATTTTTGAAGTATTTCCACTTTTATAAGTCTCAAATTTAGTGCAGCTTATGAGCTACTGAAAACGTACCCCTGAAATGATCTCATAAACCCCCACCCCGTGTGCTCAGCCTAGCCCCTCCCACTCCCCCAAATCTTTCCAAGTTTTGGAGAGGGCCTGACTTCAAAACGTTTTGGGGGGGTGGGCTCAGAGCACAAATGTTTGACGATCTCTGTATTAGGGGGACTCATATTTCCTTTATTTTGCTTTTTCTTTTCAATTTTCTTTTCAGTGAAACTCAGCAAGAGGTCAATTCTCCCTTCAAACAGCCAGGGTTGCTGCAAACCTTGTAAAGAGTGCTCTCTGACGCAATGCTCCTCATCTCACCATTGTTACACAGGATCCACACATCCTCAAAAAGGAGAACGTGTCTCAGCAGAATAACAGACATAAGCAGTGAGACATTCTGTACTCCTAGGCCTCCTAATACGTCAAATTATCAGCGCAAGATGGTTGGCTGGATGGCTGTCTAACAGAAACGATGAAACGAGATGACCCATCCGAGACCATATGTAACAAAAGTCAGTATTTTCATTTAAAATGATGAATGAATGAATGATGTCATTTATAAAGCGCTGGCTTACACTCCAAAGGAGCATCTTGGCGCTGGAGGGAGGTAGACTGAGTGTTAAGGAGTGTGATCTCTAATATCGCTGTGGTCAAATAAGGGACATAGCAAGACTATCTGATAGTGTGAAAATCCAAGTTTTCAGTTTTTTCTTAAAGAAGGATTCCATCTGTGTAAGTCTCAGTTGGGTGGGTAGGAAGTTCCAGGCTTTTATTCCCAGTACGGCCATAGATTTTCCTCCTCTGGACTTCAAACGGAAATGAGGGGGTACTAGCAGATTTTCATTTATATTACGCCTTGAAATGGTTCAGTATTCTAGATATTCGAGTAAAGGCAGTTTCAAGACGGTCCCTGTGGGGGGTGTGTGGCCAATCGCTCCGTAAGATGGGCGCAAGCCTGTGAGGCTCTGCACGGCACCGGAGATGAAACGCGGATACGGGCGGCCGTGATGGACTTCGCAGTCCCTTGGTGAGCGGACTCGGTGTGCGAGCGTGGGGAAGCGAGGTATTTTCCTCTTTTGGCTTTTTTACAAGTATTTACCTCTCCTTGCTTCCCAGCGTCGTGCACCACAGAGACGGCGGTTGCGGCTGCCATTTTGTTAATTGGTGAGGCGCGCTGGTGCCGGTTTTGGCTACTGGTCATGCTACAATATTTATTTATTTTTAAGGCTCCCATGTATATTTTGGAGACAGAGGAGCCTGGAGGACATACTTTCAATTATATTCCCTGCCACACAATGGTTGCTTTATTGTGTCCTGGCATTTGAGGAATATTAAATGCTTATGGCATCAAATTCAACACATATTAAGTAATGTGGTGACAGGAGTTCTGGACTGCAAATTTCTTTAAATATGCCTCTATATATTTATCTGCTTGGTTTCAATGCTGCAATTTTGAAAGAAATGGCCGTACTCGCTATCTAATGCACAGGAGAGCTCACAGCTTGGCCTGTGTTTGGATATATGCTCCTTTCATGGCAACTGACTTTGCTCATACTCAGTAATAGAGGCCACACTTGATATTTTTTTGCCACGCATACAATTTGAATATTTTTCTGTGTGTTGCATTTGGTCTTTTCTAATTTTCTGCGATTTTTTGCATGCTTATGGAGTCCTCTGTAAAAGCTGTTACCCCATCTATAAGCATGACCACGGCTCGTAAAGACTCAAATGCTCCGCCTAAGAGGTAAAAAAAGGACCCTGGTTCTCCTACTAAGTCTCCCTTACCTCTGACGTTAGAAGACCTAATGGAAGAGATAAAGCATTTGAAACCCTTTGTCATGGAGACTAATGTTACACTCCAACGTATTGAGGAGAAGTGGTTTGCGCTGGAGTCCAGAGTGACAAATGTCAAACAACGGATTAGTGACGTGCAGGACGTTGCTGCCAAGTTTGAGGGTATGTCTAAGGAGATAGCGCTTTTGAAACAACAGACAGAGGAATTAGAAAACCTCAACAGGCGTAATAATCTTCGAATTTAAGGATTTCCAGAAGGAGTTGAGGGGTCAGACATGCTCGCCTTTCTTGAGGTACATATCCCCAAACTGGTGGGCCTGAAAGAAGGCACTCATCTCAACTTGCAACGTGCCCATCGCATTGGTCCTAATTCCACAAGTGCTTCAAGTTCTGGTCGCCCTAGAAAAATAATTGTTCTTTTTTTTAGAATACACTCAACTGCTTATGGTTCTAATGGCGGCTAAACAAAGGAAGCAAATGCTATGGTCTGGACAGAAAATCTTTATTTCTCAGGATGTAGCACGCGCAACTGCTGCCCAACGGAAGGAATTTTTGTCTTTCCGGCCAACTCTAAGAGCTATGAAGGCAAGATATGGACTCGTGCACCCATGCTTCTTTAAAGTCACATATAAGGATCAAACTTATTCATTTGACTGCCTGGAAGACCTGAAGAAATGTATTCTACAGCATAAAGGCGAAGTTATGGATCTTGGGAAAACCTGAACTTTTGGTTTAAATGTCGCCTTATCGGTTATGGTCTTTGTCTTAGATCTTTGTTGCTGAATTGAATATATGTCTTAATTTGTATGATTCTTTATATTATCACCAGTGGTTTCATGTTCAATTTTCATGTGTCTGTTTATGATAGTTGTTGTTTTTATTCAATTGATATACTTGTTTAACCCCCTTCTTATTTTTTTGTTCCCTCTTGCAGAAATTTGTTGTCTAATTTGGACTCCCTCTTTCGGTGTATTGTTCTCCAAGTATCCCCTTCCTATACCTACTGTTCCCATGTTATCCTCGTGTTTGGTACGTTGGTTTATTTGTGTATTAAAGTTTTTTATTCTTTATAATGTTTACTACTCTCTTCTATTTTATATTCTCTGTCTCTTTTCCAGGATATTAATCGTCTCCGTTGCTATTGTTCAGTCATTTAAATGGTCCTTCGTCTGTTGGTAGTCTTCGGTCTTGCACTTTTCTACCCCTCCGATATATTCTTCTTACACTGAATGTGTTCTTTTTTCGTGACTAGAGTCTTTTGGCTTTTCGTCATAGGTTCTGACCCATCTAGCTCGGCTTAAATGTAATATTGCTTTATTACAGGAAACGCACTTAATTGATAAGGATTTAAACTCATTACGTAGAAATTGGGTCGGACACATTTTTTGTTCTCCAGCTCTTGATCATAAAAACGGGGATGTTATTCTAGTACACAAATCCCTTCCCTTGGTGATAGAGAAGGAGGAAAGAGATGCAGATGGTAGATGGGTTTTAATTCATGCCACCATTCATCATGAACCTATCTCTATATTAAATATATACGGCCCCACTGGTATAGATATACAATTCTGGGAGCAAATGTCTGTAGTTCTACGTTCCTGTACAAATGCAAATGTAATAGTTGGTGGTGATTTTAATCAGATTCTTGATCCTTTCCTAGATAGGAAATCACAAGTTAAATATGTCCCTAACAAGATTCAAAAATCAGTTACACAATTTGTCCACTCTAGAGGATTAGTAGATGCCTGGAGATTATTTTCTCCAGACACCTTAGAATACACTTTTTACTCTCTGGCTCATGGGTCTCATTCCAGAATTGACTACTTATTTCTTTCACCCCCCTTAGTTGCCTCTGTAACTCAAGCCCAAATTGGTTCAATATTAATCTCGGATCATGCACCTGCTATTATAGATTTGGACTTATTGCCGGAGACATCTAAATGTAATAGATGGCGCTTTAATAACAGTTCATTGAAAGATAAAGAGTTTGTACGCAATTTTGAATGCTTCACAAAATAATTTTTTTTGCATAATATCACACCTGATATCCATTTCATATTGTTTGCGATGCTTTTAAAGCTTTTGCCCGTGGACACATAATTAATTTTGTTTTGGTTAAAAAGAAAAAAGCGAATAAAGAATCCTCACTGTTACTTCAGTACATCAAGCAATTAGAGCATGAGTTTTTCACCACTAATAATGATAGTGTGCTTCAACGTTTAATGAGAACCAAATTTGAATTTAACAAAAGGTCTACAAAGGAAGCTGCTGGTTCATTATTAAAAATAAATTCTACGTTTTATGGTGGACGTAATAAGGCAGGAAACTACTTGCCAATTATTTGAAGGTTAAGTCTCAAAAATCTAAAATAATTAAGATCTTAGATAATAATGGTTATCCGCATGTTAAGAATGAGGAAATTCAGAAGTGCTTTACTGATTTTTACACAGATCTATATACACCAGACCATTTCCCCACGGATGAAGCACTAGACTCCTATTTTCATTCTCTCCCACCAAGACGGCAGCAACTACAGGATCTTTCCTTTTTGGAAGAGCCTATATCAATCTCTGAGCTAAAGTCTGCTCTCTGTGTATTACCCAAGGATAAGGCACCAGGTCCGGATGGGTTTTCTGTTGAATTTTATTCCTGTTTTTCTCATCTTCTGCTTCCACACTTACTTACTCTATATCAATGGTTTCTTTTGGAGGAGGAAGCTAGGGGGACCTTTTTAGAGGCTATGATCTGCTTGATCCCTAAGAAAGACAAAGACCCTTCTTTATGTGCCGATTATAGGCCCATTTCCCTTATAAATTTAGACTGTCAATCAGGATCTCCCCCTAAATCCCTGACATGGTTGGATTTGAACAGACAGGTTTCGTTAAAGGCAGGCATGTGACTGATAACTTTTGGATATATATTACATATGGCCTCCTCAGATCATACACCTATGGCTGCTGTACCATTAGATGCCGTAAAGGTTTTGATCGCGTCAACTGGAAATTTATGATGCAGGCTTTAGAATGGCATGGATGTAGTCCAGCCTTTCTCAAATATATAGCTATATTATATTCCTCCCTGATGACATCTGTTTTTTTAAATGGTTCCCAGTCAGCATATTTTCCCCTTTTGCGGGGCACCAGACAGGGATGCCCTTTGTCTCAGTTGCTTTTTATTTTATCCCTTGAAACCTTCTTGCACACATTACCGCATTCCTCTTCATTCCATGGCTTCCGTAATAAAGATATAGAGATTAAGTTCTCAGCATATGCCGTCGATGTGATTTTTTATGTCTCTGATCCGAAAGCATCTATCCCGGCCTATTCTAATCTACTACTTTCATATTCTGGGTTATCTGGATATAAATTGAATTTTTCAAAATCGGAAGTACTCCCTCTGAATAAGTATTGTCTGAGGGCTATGTTTGATGGCAGTGGTCTCCACAAGCTATCAAGTGTTTAAGTATTAAATATTCTGCCTCCATAGCAAAGACTATTCAGATAAATCTAGAAGAAGTACATCATAAGATCCTTCAGATGTCGGAAAGATGGTCTCCTTTATATTTGTCCTGGTGGGGCAGAGTGGCTACTGTTAAGATGATGTTTCTACCGGCGATTAATTTTTATTTGTCCATGCTGCATATTAAACTACCCTTAACTTTTTTAAAATAATGAATAAATCGATTTCCTCATTATTATAAAGTGGCAAAAAGGTGCGTATTTCCTTAGCATCTTTATGTATGCCCAAGGAGTTGGGAGGTGTAAGTTTTCCAAACTTTCAACAATATCATAAGGCCTTCATTTTAAAGCAGGTGTTACCCTATATGGGAGACACTTTATCTCCTCCCAATAATATTTGGTGTAAATTGGAGGACTCGCTTCGGTCGCCTTTACCTTTTTGCTCTCTACCATAGTTTTTTAAACCTCCTCGGGCCTGCTCTGCTCCACCTATTAAATTTTCCAATATATTATCCTCTCATATTCTCACGAGACCCTTGTCCCCAATACAAGAATTTTTGGAATCCTCTATTTGGCATAATAAATCTCCTAAAATTTCTAATCGAACTATTTTCTGGAAACAATGAGTTCTGAAAGGTATAACCCAAATAAAGCAAATATTATGTGACATGACTCCTCTTCCTTTTTCTGATATTCAAGCCAAATTTGTCCTTCCTTCTTCTTACGCCACCAAATATGAGTCTCTTAAAAATGCTCTTTTACAGGCTATCTCCATCCTTTCTCAATCGCAATCTCCCATAAGCCCCCCACTTCCTGACCCAATTGCGCCTTCGTCATCGCTCAAAGCATCACATATATACAAATATTTGCACTACATTACTCCTTCTCATCCCAAATCTAAAGTTGAGACATTGTGGGAATCTGATCTTCAACAACCCCTGTCTTTAAATGTTTGAGGCTCCATCTGGACCAAAGTACATCATACTTCACTCAATGCTAGCACTACACAAGCCCTTTATTGTTTTTATAACAGGCTACATATTACCCCACTTTCTTTGCAAAAATATAATCCAAGTCTTTCAGGTATGTGCTGGACTTGTGGAACCCTTCCTGGCACATATCTACACATGTTTTTTCATTGTCTGCCAACAGCTGCTTTTTGGTCAGAGGTTTGTAGAACTATTTCTGCTGTTTGTTCCATTAACTTTCCCTTTGATTTTACACATATATTTCTAGGAAGTTCTTCACACTCTTGGCCAACACGCTCTAAATTAGGCAAATTTCTAGATCTGACACTTGCTATTGCTTTTCAAGTCAGTCATTACATCAAACTGGAAGAATGCCAAGAACATAAGTGTCACTAGCTGGTGGAATATTCTTTGTTCTCATCACAGGCTAGATACAGCATCAGCTACATCTACTCTGCAGATGATAAAAAAGATATGTTTTGGTCTCCGCTTTTGGTTACTTGAACAAAGGCCTAAACCATCTAGGGATTCTACAATGGTTTTCAACTTCCATGATTGATTTTTTTCTTTCTTTTTGTTCATTAATATGCATTGTTATTTTGTAATTGTTTGTATATGAATTGTGATGTTATAGGAAATGGAAAATATTGTACAGAATATATGATATACTGTTCAATATGCAATTTATTTATAGATATGCGATATATATGGTAATCTTCTTTCTTCTTCTTCCTCTCTTTATTTTCTTTTTCCCTCTTCTTTTTTTTCTCTTCTCTCTGTTTCTCTCTCTCCATCCTTTCTCTCATCACAAAATATAAAAATTGTGAGTGCATAAGTACAGATTTTTGATAATATTATAATAGGTATACTGTATACTTTCTTTCTGCATATTGTTCGATATTGTTATTGTTACCTTCTTTGCTACATATACCATTTCATAACCTGATTTTTCCATTTAAAGTTACGGATTTTATCTGTACATTTATATTTCACTTTAATAAAGCTTTTATTAAATAAATAAAAAAAATACGGTCCCTGCGCCCTTGTCTCCTACCCCAGACTGGTCACACAGCTCCGCGAGATGAGGTTTTGCTGGCAGCCCGTGTTAATCATGGCTCTCAGCTCCTGACCGTGGCACTGGAGAGGAAATAAAAAAGAGATATTAAGAGAATTAAACAACAGAATCCTCGTCTTTATCAACAGCCTCTTGTTTTCTGTAGAGCGATGGATATCCAATCTCTGCGAGAATTACATATTAAGGCAGGCAGCGATTTGCTAAATCAGAGACGAAAGTATTTCACACTTAAATCTTCCAGTAAAGAATTTGAAAGTGACCCACCTAGAACAAAAAGTAAACAGCCACTAGAACTGGTTCTCTGGGCTTTGCTATTCAGAGGCATACCTCACCCGACCTCAGCACTCTTTTTATGTTACACATTTTCAGTCCCTTCCTTAGGTTTTAAGGTGCTGAAGCTTGCAAATGGGCATTATTTGGACAAAGGCAGTTTGGCCTCCAAAACCTACAAGCCTGTGTGACTGCGCTACCTAATTCACACGCCCTGTGTCGTTGCAGATATTTTCCTCTCGAAATGGCTTCCTATCAAATACATGGCAGGAGCTGCTTCAGTAGCAAACATAATCAGTCACTGGAATTGTGCAGCACACAGGATCACATTCTGCTGCAGGGTTGACTTAGTTATGCAACAAGAAAAGGCAAAATTATGCGGTGTAATGCGGCACATTTTGTGACAGTATTACTTCCTTATTTTTTTATTTTTTTATTTAGAGCCTAAGAGTTTCTGGGTAAATATTTAATGTTATATGTACCAGTTTAGCACCCAAAGGCAGCAACAAGCATCAGAGAGGGGACAAGTCAACCTTTGCAAAGGGCCTTCCACTGCGCCTCAACACGTGATGGAGCGGGGTTTTCGATATCTCAGTTTTCAAGTGTAATCATTAAATAACCCCCACCACTGGTCTGGTATGGACCTTTGTTGGTCGATGAAGAGAAAAGGGGAGCTATCATCTACATAGTCAATACATTTTTAAAGACTTTAGATTTCAGTCAATAGAAAGAGTTAGTCTGAATTAAAGAGTTTTATTTTCAAATATGTTCGTTTTTCATCGATTTATTCATTAAACATTACTCTTTAGATTTTAGCATTAAAGTTAATATAATCCATCAATTAATTTTTGATTATGAAATAGAACAAGATATTTGTTAAAATCATGACAGTATAGTGATAAAACAACAAGTGTGTTCCATGAGGGAAACTCCCTATTCTAAATAAATAGGCATAATGAGAGAAAAGGTATCAATTCAGAAACCAAATGAAGAGTTCTGCTGAGAGAGATCAATACGCAGGCAAAAACCTTTGCAATTCAGACTGGAAATTATTCACAGTCATAAATCAGCAGACATCTAGAATTACATAACTTCTCATGTAGGGAAGTCAGGAATATCAGAGACGAGTATGTAATCAGAATGTTAGGGTAAGGAATCCAGCCTACTCCAGAAACATGCACTAATATAAATACACAAATTCTATGTTGCAATATTATTTTCTTTCGTCTTCTTCATCCACCAATAGAATATCAGCAGACTCCTGGGAACAAGTTTACTCCCCATCCTCTCAACAGAGCATAATAAACTGTCAGACATTTGTCTTCGAAAAGTTACGTTAATTTCTTGTGGTCCAAAAACTTCTTCCCATGAATCATTCTTCCTGTTGTTTCATCTCCTTCCGGTGAGAACCTTACTATCAGTTGTCTAATACAAAACAAGTGTCTATTCACTAATAGTAGGCTTCTGAAGTTACATCTGCAGTAAAGAGATAAAAAACATCTTGCACAAACAACTATTCAATCTGATAAATAGGCCTTTTCATGACAATGCATCATTTTTCTGTTTAACACGGCATCGACAGTTGTGCTAACTAAATTCAGCACTTTTTTTACCTGCAGGACTATAACAATTAGATAAGGTTACCTATTACAAATTTTGCGTTTACCATATGTTTTATTTAAACGTAAGCATGTGCTCTTTATTAATATGTGTATTTAATAGCAGATAAAATTAGCAGCTTCAGATTCCCCCTCTGATAGTTGAAAAACCTTCACAATTTCTTCACAAATGAATCTTTGGAGTGCACTCTAATTTTCGGTTGGGTCAAGCTTGTTATTTCTGAGGATTTCAATTTCCTTCAACCTCTTATACTCTCTATTCTTTTTTTCTTCTATTTCTAACTCTCCTATAACTTGTCTCTTTCTTTCTTTGTTCTTCTTTTTAGAAAAATACCATCTAAAACCTTTATATAAAGTGTATAAGGTTATCAAACAAATACCAATGATTAGCATAGGTCTGAATATGACCCTTAAAAGTCCTCCACCCACTGTTGCAAACCAATTGCCAATGGTAGAAACTCCTTTTCCTAAGCTCCCTAATACACTAGTGGTTTCTAAAGGTTCTAATTAAGGTTTCAAATTAGAAATGTTCTTTGTAAATTCTTCAATCTTTCTATTCTCATCAGGTATTTTCGAGCAGTAATATTGAGCCTTCAGCGTTTTACATACTCTGCCTTTCTAGGCCAACAAGATATCTAAAGCTAATTAATCTTGCATAACGATTGATCTGATAGGCACTAATGCTGTGTTAACTGCTAGTAAGGCACCAGATGTACCAGTAGCTAATTTATCTACTACTGTTGATAGCTTTCAAATGTTCTCATCATTTAATACTACTCCTACAGGTGGCATTATTGCTCCAGGGATATCTCCCACTAATTGTGTCCCATCATTTGTACTACATGAGTGTCTATGGGGTGGTGTCATTGTTAAAGCGCCTATACTATTTACATGATACATCTTGGGAAATAGCAAAGCTAAATAGCAAACACCCTCCCAATCAGCTGGCAACTGAAAATAAACATCTTGTGCACACACTCCAAGAATAACTGCTTCTTCCCCTGTTAATATTTGGATGGGCCCTCCAAAAACTTCAAAAGGGTGTTCATAATTACTTATGCCAGTATGTATTTTTCTAACCTGGTTTCTTCTTTTGTAAACACATAATTTCCCTTTTTGTATTCTATCTAATTTCAATTTCGGATAAACTTTTTTCTTTTTATATTCATATTCTTCATTCTTTCAGACATTTCTTAAAATGTCTTCTTCTTTATTTTTGCAACAGAACAATTGGGCTCTTCTTTCCTCTAATGTTATTATGAATGTCTTTTCTAATGGTCTCATTAGACAGGTTCGGTTCTTTTTGCATGTCTTAACAGTATCTATGACTGTGGGTGATCTAAAGAAATACCATGCGATTTCCATATCCTTTGCTTGTGGATGAGTGTTAATTCTTTTCTGAAGGGGAACTTTTGAAAGAAACATGTCATAATTAGAATAATATTCAAAATGTTCCTGTCTATAAAATAAACAGCAAAATACCCCTTAAAATTGCATATGACAATGGGATATGGTGGTATGTCACCTCCTCTGCAGCTGAAGAAGGTAAATGTGTACAAATATAACAATCCTTAGTATCTAAAGCCTGTGTATATTCTTGAACTAATCTAGAATAAATGTTAGTTAAAAACTCTTCTTTTGAATATCTATAAATGAACCCTTTAGTTTTGTCTCATCTATTGTGTGCGCAGGCGTTGTAGGTGCAGATGTAGACCTAAGTGTTTCTAATTTTTGGCAAAATTCATGCCAACGAAAAGGAGCATAATAGCTAATATAACAACTATTAGTGTGACAACAATTACTATTCTAAACTTAGGTTTGGTAAGGATACACGTTTGTCTACAGTCAGACCTTCAGTAGAATAATAGCAGCTGGCAGATTAATATTCTGCGTTGACTTCCACTTGTGCAAATGTGCAAAGCTTATTTCTTTAATTATCACTTGCAGTTATTCCATTTAGTTTATGTACAGTAAGCTTAGTGAGACATCCCTGAGCCCCACTCCATCTTCTTCTAAATGTGTTTTCCTTACTCTTCTACTGCAACCTTGGCTTTAGAGAAATCTTCTTAATTCTTTCATTAATTTTTATTAATTGTTAATTGTCAGTTTTGTTTATTTCAAGCTCTTATTTCATACGTTTAAGCACAGTTCATCAGGTGTCTTCTCAAGTGATTTGGTTGTTGTACTCACTAAATAGTGCTTGTCAAGTTCTTCGATTGCAATGTTTGTTTCAGAAATCTTATTTAATCAATGCTGTTTCTCAGTGTGTCATATCATGGGATCATGGGGGATCAAATACCTCTCATCTCAGTTCATTAGGATTTTGTCCTGATGCATTTAGCACATTTTCTGCATATAAGGTCTATTCAGGTACAGACTATCTTCAACAAAGCACTTTTGCTCTCTTGAATCTCCTTGGTGTCTGTTGATCTTCTTCTGTTTCACTTAAACCACTAGACTCTGTTTCTTCAATGCCCACTTACTCTCTAACCTGTCAAAGTCACTACATTTGTGGATGCATTTGACTAAGTCTGTAAAATGTATTCTCATCCCTACAGATCTCATTGTCACAACATTTCAGCATCTAGTTGTACCCTGAAGCTTTTCTGTAAGGTAACACTCTTAGAATGATCCACTTCATATTTTCTTGACAATTCAGTTAATTTCTCATGGCTGGTAGCTGCATGTCTTGTAATTTGTTTACTTAAATATATCAGTTAATTTTCCTGATATTGATTCAGATGCGAAATGTCTAAGCATCCTCTAATATTTTCTTCTAATTCTATCTTCAATTTTGGCAAATCTAAAGGTTTTGCATTTTCCTGGCTAGTAGATGGTGCCTCTGTTTCTCCCACTCTCTTATTCTCTTACGTCTCCTCAAACCCTGGGAGGGGAAATCCCATCATCAAATGATCCTGTTTCTCCCTGTGCAATTTGTGTCATGAAAACAATTCTCCTTTCTTCTCTCAATGATTGAATATTTGTGGTGGTGTGCAGGCAACAATTTGTGAATTCTTTGATGTCGAGATAAACCCTTTCCGCAGCTGCTAATCCTAAAGCACCTTGAACAACAGTATATGGAACAAAATGTGTTGGTGCAGTAGCAGCCAGTACTGCCAATGTCTGTGCTGTTATAACTTGTGACACTGGGACAGGAACAGTCATAATTGAAGCAGTAGCACTGGAGCAATTACAGAAGGGGCTTCAGTAGGTGTAGGAACTATTGGAGGTGCTGGAAGTGGTCTCTCAATCTGAATTGTGCTTGGATGAACAGGGGCTTTAGCCACTGTAGCACTAGTGGTTGTAACACCATCTGTATTCGATATAGGAGCCACATATGGAGGTGGACGAGAGAACAACAAGGCTTCTAAAATATCATCCCCAGAATCACTGTCAGTATCTGTTTTCTTTGCAGCTTCTCATCATCATTTCCCTGTTTCTGATTCTTTTTAGAATTTTCGTTGGCTATAGCTGGGTACATTCTAGCTCCCTGGACTACACACTCCCTCCACCATCGCTGCCCTTCACCCCATTGAGCATCAACATAATTTCACATGGCTCTCCTTGTTCTATTCTGGTATGTTTCTTTCTGCTTAGCATGAGCCGCCCTTTCTCAAGCACTCAGTGCTTTGTACTGTGTGAGTCTAGGAGGTGGCTTCATTTCATATAACATTTCTTGTAGGTCTTCAATATTCTTCCAATCAAAAGTACCATATTGTTGAAATTTAAATGGTCCTTCATTTTCTGTGATTTTGCACCATTAACGGTGCCACAAACATGTATGGAGCCTACATTCGTCGTCATATAACAAGCTAGTGTGCCTTCTGGTAGTGCCTCCTCACCCTTCTGAACTGGAACTATCACATCTCCCCATATCAAATCTCTAAGACCTTTAAAACATCACACGATTGCAAATATTAAATAGCAAATAAACAGTCATCAATTTTGAAAACCTCAATGTTTTGTTCAGTTCACAATTCCATATAGGTCAGTACTTTCCTCCAATTCTATTACAATTTCACAAACCTATCACAGCTTGATACTTGATAATTTGTCAATTAACCTCAGTGCGACACTTCACACCAGCTGACCTATTCCAGCGCAGTACTCTATGATTTAACCCTCCTCTTCTTGCAGCAGTTCACCCTCCTTTACACATTTCTCATGCACAAATTCTACAAATCTAAGCAAGCACAATAAATGAATAACTTTTGCCTGCTACGCTAAAGAGATTTAAAGTAGTTCATTCATGCAAGAAACAATTGGAAATAAGGTTTTAGCACACACACATACGTATGAAATCTTGACCAGCGGTAAATCATCCTGATTGTTGTCGCCTCCCCTTTGCACAATAGGTTTCACTAACACCAATCAATATTAGTACAATCACAGCAAATCGTTATAATCCCTATCTCAATTGTGCAGTCGATGGTACTTCATGAATCTTCACCACAAACCAGACAAATAACACCTTTATTTTCCAACTATCTATCCTGAGATCTTAGACTACTTCAAATCCAATAACAACTTCAACTGCTCAACATCTAAGGATAAACACTATTTCCCAAAACACATACCCTCAGCACAAGAACGTAATCTCAAAAAGACAATTGCAACTCATAACCCTATTAATACTCACACCGCCACCACTGCAACCATCTTCGAAACCGCAATTCCTTCAAACTTCAGGTTTGGGCATTGGGCTTAAAGGACATGGGCAATTCTAAATTGGGACAACTTATTTTAGCTCCTCTCTCTTGTAACACTAACCGTCCTCTCGCTGGCACTTGATGGAGCGCCGTTTTCTATATCTCATTCTTTGAGTGTAATCCTTAAATAACCGGGCCTTTGTTGAGTGACATAGAGAAATGAGAAGCAATTATCTACATAGTCAATATATCATTAAAGAATTTAGAATTCGGTCAATAAAGTGAGTTAGTGTGAATTAAAAGATTTTATTTTCAAATCTTTTAGTTTTTCATCCATTTATTCATTAGTTATTAATCTTTAGATTTCAGCATTAAAGTTAATATAATCCATCAATCGATATTTGATTATAAAATAGAACAAGATATTTGTTAAAATCACAGTCAGTATAGTAATAATACAACATGAGTGTCATATAAAGGAAACTCTCTATTCTAAATAAATAGGTATAATGAGAGAAAAGGTGTCTGTTCAGAAACCCAATGAAGAGTTCTCATGAGAGAGATCAATGCGCAAGCAAAAACCTTTGAAAATCAGAAGGGAAATTATTCACACTCATGAATCAGCAGACATCTAGAATTAGGCTAAATAGAGAAGACAAGAAAATCAGAGACAAGTATCTAGTCAGAATGTCAGGGAAAGGAATCCGCCCTACTCTAGGAACACGCACTAATATAAACACACAAATTCTATGTTGCAACATTATTTTCTTTCGTCTTCTTTATCTACCAATAGAATATCAGCATACTCCTGGGAACACGTTTACTCCCCATCCTCTCACGATAGCATAATAAACTTTCAGACATTTGTCCTTGAAAAGTAACAGCGTTATTTTCTTGTAATCCAAAAACTTGGTGAGATCCTTATTATCAGTTGTCTAATACAAAACATTTGTCTATTCACTAACTAACAGTAGGCTTTGGAAGTTGCAACATCTACATTAAAGAGAAGAAAAACACCTTACACAAATAACTATTCAATGTGAAAAACAGGCCTTTCTGTGGTAATGCATAATTTTTCCATTTATCATGGCATCGACAGTTAGGCTAATTTAATTCAGAACTTTATTTACATGCTGGCCTATAACATTTAGATATGGTTACCTACTACAAATTTTGCATTTAGCAAATGTGTTATTTAGATGCAAGCACGTGCTCTTTATTAATAGAAGTGTTTTTCAACGCTTGCATGGGGTGCTGGGTAGGGAAGATGTGGCCTGTTGTCCCTCGATGCCAAAATGGCCTTTGATACTATTGAATGGACATATATGTTTGCTGTCCTCGAAAGAATGGGCTTCGGGCCCAATTTCATAAAATGGATTAAGTTATTATACACCAGCCCGACATCCCACATCGTGGTGAACCGGCACACATCTCGACAGTTTCAGCTGGGTTGGGGAACTCTGCAAGGGTGCCCCCTGTCGCCCTTAATATTTGCTTTAGTATTAGAACCATTGGCGATCTGAGTGAGGGGAGACCCTCTGATCTGGGGACTCAAATGGACTGAGAATCACGAGGACAGAATTTCGCTTTATGCGGATGATATATTGTTATATATGGCTTCCCCCGCATCTGCCCTTCACTGTATCCTCCACATTTTCCGCAACCACTCAGGATACACAATAAACTGGTCTGAGTCGCAGTTATTCCCATTGCATGGCCCGCAGCCGCGCATACCAAGGGAGTATGACATCCCTGTGGCAGCGGAGGGCTTCCGTTTTCTAGGACTATACATAACGACGGATCTAACCCGCTTCTACGAAACAAATCTACAAGGGCCCCTGACGCGCTTCTGCACTGATGTAAAACACTGGTGTTCCCTATCATTGACTCTCCTGGGGCGTGCGGCTCTTTTTAAAATGTTGGCACTGCCCCGCTTTCCCTATGCTCTGCAAAACACTCCCTACAGGGTCCCAGACTCCTACTTCTCAAACATTGATAGCGCCGTGCGCACCCTACTGTGGGACGGACGGGCGAAGCGCATTGCGATGCAGAAATTAACGGAGGGATGGTATGACGGGGGATTTGCCTTACCTGACCTCAGGTCATACTATTGGGCATCTCAACTCATGGTGGTCAACCGCTGGGCCCATGGTTCTCGGGGCGACCCGAGTTCCCTCACAGATTGGTGGCTCATGGGGCAGGGTGGGTGCCACAGAGCACTATACACAAACCCCAGGAAATTGGGTCTTACCGGGCCAACTGCCCGCACAATTGAAGGCTGGCACAACAAAATTACACGTGCGACTCCACTCTGGGAACCCGAACAGTTGGGCTGTCTGAGCGCTTGCTCCGGGTTCGATAAGTGGCATCTGATTGGTATATCAACGGTGGGGGACATGTGGAATACAAGAGGGTTGGCCACATTTGCAGAACTACAGAAGGAATATGACCTTGCACAATCCGAAACAATCAGATATCTGCAGATCAGCCATGCTCTCAAAACAGCAATACCGGGGGGTGGCCCACTTCCTGAAGTTTCCCCTGTATAAGACAGACTAATACTAGACCCCATGACCAAGAAGGCCATATCCCTAACGTACAAAGAATTGATCAATAACCGACCTGACTTGTTTGCGCGCCTGCGGCAGCATTGGGAGGCGGACCTGGGTGAGTTAGAGGAAGACAATTGGCGAGACCCTCTGGCCTCCCCCAGGGAAATAGCCATTCCCATGATGCTGAGGCTAGTCCAACTTAAAATCTTGCACCGCGTCTACCTTGCCGCAGGAGTTCTGGTCAATATGGGTAGGAGGGCCGACACTTATTGCCTTAGGCAGTGCCACCAGGAGGGAACCTTCTTTCACACATTGTGGGAATGTACAGTTGCCCAAACGTACTGGAAAGCAGTCACAGAACAAATGGAGAGAGCAGAGGGGAAAAAACTAACTGCCACACCGAAATTATGCCTACTAAACTTATGGGAGGCCACGGATCTAACCCAAACTGAGAAATCATGTGTTTCATTAGGCTGGGCCCTCGCAAAGCCGGGATTCCGAGGCAGACTCACGGGGCCCAGAGCAGGGGTAGGACGATAGCTAGTTGCCACGCCACCCTTACGACTGAGAAACGAAGTGCTCTGTTTTCATAACCCCGTCGGCATTGACCACAAAAGTTTTGGTCTCAAAATTCCAGGCTAAACGCCCTGGCGCCAAACGGCAACGCTGGTTACACCATGATGCTCTGAACAAGCATTGCGGTAGTGTAAGAGTTAAGATCACCTTCTCTTCTTTTTTAGACACCGGTCCTGATGAATTGCCGCTAGACCCGCTAGGGGCTGAATGGCAAGAAACATGTTGACCATCCACACCAGATAGACCCTCTAGGACCATTATTTCCAGGCAGGGCTCACTCATTTTAGTTAGGTTAGTGCACTCTCAGAATAAAATTATTACACAGGGTAGGACTAGACCTATTTTAAATCACAGCACTTACTCACCACACTACCCTGACCACATACCCTCACACACCCTACGGCTTCATCATAAAAAGATCTCCGGCAAAGAGCCACTTCGCGGGTGCCCGTCGGGCATTGCAGCGCCCGCCCAACGAGGAGCAAAAGCCCTATGATGAAGCATGACATCCTTCGGGGTGTGTGAGGGCAATCCATAAGAGACCTGAACACTCCTTCACTTTAGGACCTGCTCATTGATATTTTTTCATACCCTCGCAAAGCGAAACATCGCACAAAAATGGGGTGTGGGGGAATCACCAACAATCAGAGAATGGGTTGCAGATATGGATAGAGCCATGATTGCAGAGAAGGATGTTTTCAAACACAGAGGATGACCTAAAAACTGGGATCGTAAGTGGGCAGCCTGGAACATGCACAGGGGTGAAATATGCTTGTCCCCTACGGTGGAGCTACGTCACCGTGACGTAAGACTGCAAGACCTATTAAATATCGAGGGGGAGATATTGGGATGAAGAATTATTTCTGGAGCAATACATTGAGAGCAATCTGTACATTTACTGTACCTGTATGTATACAACTGTATACAACTTGCTGTGCTTTTTGTTGTTTTGTTCAATAAAAAGAGTTTAAAAAAAAAAAGAAGTGTTTTTAATAGCAGATAAAATTTGCAGCAACACGTCAAAACGTTTTTTGTAACTTTTGATCTATTTGATCTAGAACCATTTTTGTGTTGTTGTGCAGTAAATGCAGTAGCTATAAAATCGTATAATTCCACTGGTCCTAAATACAACCCATGATGCATGGCAATCCTGTTGTGGTCTATATTACTCCGCAAGATCAACTTCCTAAACCAGAACATATTTTCAAGAATAAAATAACTTATTTGTGGGGGTTGAGGGATAGTGTAAGTGTACTGGCCTCGCTAAAAAAACTATTCTCGTCGTCGTGTCGACATCTTTTCAGCATACCTGATGCTGGTAGAAATAGTGTCATATTGGACTAACACGTACACCATGGGATTCAGAATTTTAAAAAATGTAAATGCCCCTGATATGCTGGGAGAAAATTTGCAGTGAGCATAGGATGATGATTGTAGCTAGTAAAGCATGATAGCTACGACTAAGGGCTTCCCAGCATTTTACTGTGACACAAGTTTAAGAAAAGATACGTTTTGGGGCAATAATAGAACTACAGCAAAATGGATTGGCTATTAAATTGTTGAGGAAGGTTATTCCAGGACTTCAGACAAAGACAGAAGGCTCGTCCTTCAAATGGCACTTTTCCAATAGTAGGAACCAGCAGCAAGAAGCCAGAGAAAGACCAGAGATTGCCAGAAGCAGAGTTCTAGCAGAAAGTAGTGTGCTGCACCAGGCCATTGGAGGGGTGGGCCTTCCCCTACACTGTGCATAGTGGGTTGTTATTGTGTAGCTAACTCTAATCTGGGAATTACAGTGGCTTTTAGGTCTTGGATGAAATCTGTAACAACCCTTTTACTTATGTTCTTTAAATGAGTGTTTATTTCTCACACGTTAGTTTGTGATTTTAGGCGATATTTTTAACAGGGTTTCTTTCCACTGTAATAATATAAATAATCCCACAACAGATGTACTTGCAGGTCACTAGTCTTCAGCCACACCTTGGTGCAATACCTTTTCCTCAGCGTCTTCTGTTCACAGGGCATGGTTTTCTCTTAAGTCCTATATTAGACCCATTCCCATGGCATCCCCTTTCCAAGTCTCTAGCAATGCCCAGTGGGCAGTGAGATTAATGTGTGGCCATCAATTTCACCCTATTCCCAGTACTCCTGCCATTAGTGTCTGCAGGTAATGGTGTGTGGCTTTGTCCAACCGCATTGAGTACAGGCACAGCTTATGGTCATGCCTTCAACCTAATGGTATTGCCTGGAGTGCCCATAGATGATTTTGGGAAGCAGTTTTTGCATTCTACTTTACAAGAACACACTGGGGGGAATTCAGAGGGAAATGTAGTTTATTTGACACCTTTATAATTTCCTCCTTGACCAACTGTGTACAAGTTTCCAAAATTAAACTTAGGCAGACATTTTTTTTAGTTAGAACATTTAGTGCCAATTCATCATAAAAGCCAGAGTGAGAAGCAATGCAAAACATGCATTTTCTATTGCTACACACTTTAGCAGTGTACACCACAAACAAATTGTGTGCGTTTCGTACTTGTACTATTGAGGACCTTGCTGCAACAGATTTGTTTTATAGCACAGAATCAATTTTGCAGAGTGAATATGTTTTCATTTATTTAGATTTCTGAATCGGCCAGGTTGCTAGATCTGTATTCAAAGTCTGATTTACTAATATAACTGCTATATATTTGTTCATTTTTTGGGGGGAGTGTGTTATTTGTTGAGGATAAATCAGAAGCTGCTGGTTGGATTTACAACACATTACAAAAAGCACACTGAAGGATTGTGTCTTCATGCTAAGTTGATGTGGTTATTTTTTGTGGTTTTGGGCAATCATTGAACAAAACTCAAGATATGAGTCGCTTTGAGGGCTCTTCCAACCAATTAATTCAAAATAATCATTTGAACTTTTAGGTTTTACATGTCCTAGTAGTGAAAATCTCCAAAACTCGTTTTTCGCTACCGCAAGGTCTACCTCTCACATTGAAGTTACCTTAATACATTTAAAAATCTGTAACTTTCATTTGGGAGCAGGTAGACAGCCAAATGTATTGTTCAAAGAATTGTAATTAAAAGCCCTCTTTAATGGTAAGGTCAGATTTGTAATCACAATTCTAAAAATGCCAGTATTAGAAAGTTGCAAAAAGAACAGATGATGGATGGAATGCTGAACAATGTAGACATTAACCCCCAGTCACAGATCTGGGTTTAAGCCATAATTTTGTTGCTCACCTTGCCACCCCAGTTTGGACCCAGCCATATGCAAATCAGTCTTGACCCTGCTCCTCAAAAGAACAGTCCAGCCCGATCTGCCAAGCCAGGTCCTCCCTGGAGCGGAAACCAGCATTCTGGGACTAGTTTTGGGGTATCATTCCTTATCAGCCAGGCTAGCTTGAATCCAGTAGTTCAGTGAGCATGGGACCCACACCTGGGCATACCCTTCCTACTTAGGGCACCAAAAGCAAAAAGAACAGATGATGAACGGATATTTTCTTGTCCTAACCATTTGGTGCATGCTGCCTGATCCTGACTCACATGATTAGGTGTAGCTGGCAGTTGGTCCTTGTGTCTTGGTCCCAGACAAAGACACGCTAGGTGCTGGCAGGATGGGCCACTCCGAGTTAACAAGGGGAAGGAGCTGTCACCTACCACACTTGTACATCACAAAGACTCTGCCTGAGCTCTCTCACGAAGAGTTTGTCACTAGTCCATTGTGACCCCAGACAAGTGGGGCCAGGACAGGAAGGAAGGGAATGCCTGATACATCAGGAGGTCGAAACCTATAGAAGCTTCCTCCACTTCCAAGTGGGCACAGGTGTAAATGTTGGACCCCTAGACCCAACTCTTCAGTACACTTCTGGCTCTGTATACTCTGCCAGGAAAAAGGACTGCTCTGCTGCTGAAAGGTCTGCCACTCTGCTGGACTGCTGCTCTGAATGACTGCTGCCCTTCTGTGCTGGCCTGCTGCCCTCTTGCCTAGTGAGAAGGACTGGACCTGCATCTCTAAACCCAGGACCCCGGAGTGACTCCAAGGGCTAGTTGGCTGGCCTCCTGATGAGAAGCCTGAGGGACATAACAGGCTTCCAACAACCTTGAACCCAGCACCTGGACTTTGCCCTCTGTGAGTCCTACCCTGCCAAGTAGTGCCACCCTAGTCTTGGACTCTTAAAAGTGGGCCTGAAGGTGCTCTGCCAGCCCATTTGTGGACCCAGCAGAACCGATGTATCTCCTCTGCTATGTAGCGCAACCCCATGCAGAACCAATGCATTGCTTCTGCTGCATGGGCTTTCCCAGCGCAAGGATTCCGCACTGCCCTCGCAGCCTCATCAGAACCACCACTGTGCAACACCCCCCCCATGCAGGCCCTCATATTGCAAGCCGCAATGATGATGCAGGATTCTGCACCTTAAGCCCCACAGCTTCTTCTGAACCAGCTGGTGCGGAACACATCCTCGATGCAGGACTTCGCATCGCAAGCGCCCTCGCAGACGGCCTCTTCGCCGACGATGCAGGGCCTCATATCGCAGCCTCACATCGCAGCCTCGCAGCTCCTTGGAACTGATGCTGTGCGACGCATTTCCGACCGTGGGACTCTGCATCTCTTTGCAATCAGAATTTAAGGTCCTCTTGTTCAGCGGGCCTAAGTGGGTTCCTGTAGCCAGCCCACGCTCCATCGCGATCGGGCTGAACTTGTCACTTTGTCCCAGTCTAGACTGACCAGATATCCACAGTTGGCGCTTTGTACTTTTTGGCGCTATTTTTACTTAAATCTTCAAAATTGCATATCTCCGGGTTTTCTGATTGAGTTTTTGTTGTTTTGGTCTTGATTTAGTAAAATGTACTTTATTTTTCTAACTTGGTGTGTGATTTTTCTTGTGTTGTGTTTTCACTTTATTGGTGTTTGAAGTGTTGCATAAATACGTTATACATTGCCTCCAAGTTAAGCCTGACTTGTCTGTGCCAAGCTATCAGAGGATATGAGAATGGGTTAATTTGGAGTTTGCTAGTACTTCACCCTAACAAGGTTTGTGGTTTCCTCTTGAGTAGGGTTTCACCCCCCTCAACCAGTAACCCAACTTCTAACACATACTAATATATTACCCATGCTTTTTGCAGAAGTTACATATTTGCAGCTCAGGTTCCGCAACCTTATGCCCCAGTGGGAGGATATGTGCTGTGTAAAATTTCAAAGTAAAATAAAGAAAATAAAGAAAAAAAGTTGCTAAGTTTTAATGCCGCTTTTTTTAAAGATGTTGCAACCTAATAAATCTGAGGCTCACATAATGAGCGTTCACTTAATTACATTGGGGACAGTACAGGGGTTACTGGCTCCACTAATATTACAAATACTGTCTGAACACCAGGGGCCTGATGTCTTTCACCTAGGAACTCCACCTTCTAAAAGCAGGTGGAGTTTCTGGGTGAAATCTCCGGGGAATGAGTAGGAATGAGCAAAATCCAGAGGAATTTGGACTCTAATCTCTAAATTCACAGTAATTCCTCATTCCTCAGAGGACATTTAGGGTCCCACACCTAATACCTGTTATCTCTGCTCTCCCGCATACCTCACAGAGTGACTTGTTACAAACGTGGGAACATCAGAATTAGGCCCTGATGAGGGTGGGATGGCATTAAAGGTCCATCCAGACTCTGAGTGTGGCATCCCACTGTTCTGCAGCTCACATGGACAAAACCCATGGAGGCCTATTTACAAGTGATTTTATAGTTGCCGTGCAGTAAATTCACACCAGCACCATGCAAAATCCCATGAAATGGGGAATTACAATGTTTTTCAAGTTGTAAAAACACGGAATTCCCAATTCCACTGCGTATTCACGCTTAGTTTAACCATCTGCTCTGAGCAAGTGATAAATGTAGGCGGTGACCATTATGTTAGGTGGAGCCTGAGCGAGAGGGAGTGGGTTAAGTAGGGAAGGGGAAGAGAAGGTTTAATCTGGCAGGCGGGAACAATCCATGCTCTCTTTTGTAAAAAAATAAAAAAAATACGGGGCTGCTGTAGCCAAAGCACCAATCGATTTTTCTACCCAAAATGTCCTAATCCTTGGCGGAGCAAAAGTCCTTCACCTGATTGTGGTCCTCCTGAGTTAGAATCGAGGCCTAAGAGGTGCAAGTATTTTGGGCTAGTTCCGCAGTTGCCATGGCTTCATCTACCAGTGAGATGCCACTGAGTACAACAGCTTTGTTTTAAGGGGTCGAGAATGTGCGCTGCTGGAATGGATGAATCCTTAAATATACAAACAAGATGGCGTCTGAATTTTGCTAACCCCGGGTGTGAGGTCATGGGCCTAGCAGTGAGTCTCACTCGGTGGGAGTCTGAGGGGCATGGTATGCTTCTGCCTAGTGCTGCAAATTTAATGCAAGCCTGACAAAGGCATTTTTGATCAGACCAAAATAGATGAATGTGTGCTTTCATGCCAATATATAAATATTTTGGTTTTAAACAGCTGGACATGTTGGATTCTTGAGGCGTCTGGGCGGAAATTGTCCCTATCCCGCTGCTGCTATGTTTATTTTATAGATAACATTAGTGGAGGGGGCAGAGAGAAAGGAAAGATACAGAGAATTCGAAGAGAGCGAGAGAGTGAGTTAGATAGATGTGATGGAAGCATGTTTGAAATAGGTGACCCGGAAGGGCTGCAAGGCCTTTTCCACTGAACTCATCAGCAAGCACCGAAGCATCGCGTGCGAGGGTAAGGAATGCTTCTCAGTGCTCCATGGCCGTGCAGCATCACAACAAGGATGGTGGTATATGCACAAACCGAGAAAAACAAAAAAGTGAAGGGTGAAATGTTCAGTTTAATCTCAGGGATCGGTAATTACACTGGACCCATTCAAGTTTCAAGTTTTTTATTGCATGGTTAATTAAAAGCACTGCATACCAATACAACCATTTCAAGTACATTAAAAGAGCAAAAACAGCCCTAACAACCCCGAAATCCATTAGTATTTTTGAAAAGGTGCTTTCAGAAATTGTATAAGATATCTTGCAATAAAAATACTGTCATAAAAAAAGCAATTAAGCAAGTGTGCAAAAGTGCAGAGCATTTGTTTAGTCCAAATGACACCACTGCGTACTCCTTGTATGGCAAAAATGCAACTGCCTCAAGAAAGCTTACAGACCAGCCATGTCAAGCCTTACTGATTCAGTTCCAGCCTGCTTGCGGATTGGTAAAACAGGCTGTTGGTCAATTCGCGAGTTAAAGTGCAATGCCTTGTGCTACCAAAAACGTACGAATGCCTTATGCAACCTTTAAACTTGGATCATCGGGGGATAAGAATCCGGCAAAGTTTGTGGCAAAAATGCAATTACCTATACAGATCAGGACCCATTCAAGTCCACTAGGCTACTTCAGACAGGGATCAGCCATATACATTTCCCACTTGGTCCGTTCAGTCTACCTGCCAGTCCAGGACCCCTCTATAAAGCAACAGAAGCAACACCAGAAGGTTTTGGTCTTGTCGGGCCTCTTCTGTAAGGTGCAGTTTGAGTCCTATGACATATGAAGCTATGGGACCTATCTCTGTACCTACTGCACCAGGACCAAGGGTGATTTGCTTATGGTTGATAAGTTAGCACTATTGTTTACAAATCTGAGTTACCAGAGGGAGTCTTCTGCAAATAAACTAGTGAGAGGTCAGGTTCACCTTCTGCCTCATATCCATGTGAAAGTTGTCCACAGCTATTAGATACTGGCTTGACTAAGGCAGGGAACCCATCTCAGACTTACTGAGATCCATCCATCTCCTTATGGCTCTTTGGGATGCCAGTGGATGTCCCCTCTCTTCCTGAAAATGCAGCACTTCATCAGCTGCTAGGCATTCTAGGATCCCAGTAAACAGACTATGCCTTGTCTGCAAGATGGTTGTTCATGGTGGCCCCACATCTTGGCCTTTTGAAGTCGCTGCCCTTACAGACCACTACAGTACCAGGGCATCTCCAGGCTCCAAGCCACTCACTAAATCCACATCTGGGTCAGCACCCATCCAACTGTCTGTAAACAAGCGGACCACATCCAGTAATGGATGAAAGAGAGTGCCGTTTGCCTCAATGGAAAAAGAGAGTTACAGCTAGAGGCAGCCCAGTTCCTAAGAAAAATATATGAACATATGTGGAATTGTTTTCAAATTTCTGAGAAAAAAGCTAAGTTCTCAGAGGAAAGCCTAAGAAATCTGCAAAAACAACAGGGCAGTTGCATATACATGATTCCCAATTTAATAAGTGAATAATGACATAGAGGACAAAAAGTGCACTGGCCTTTTTACTTAGTTTCGGTATTCTTGAATGTTTAGACAGCAAGCTAATTGTAATTTGTTGGGTCATGGATGTTAAGGCAATGCAAATGCCTTGGGTAGGGGGAGAGACATCAAGCCTCCTTTAACTATTGATGACATCACATGGATGACTTCTTCTCTAAACCTTAACTGCTCGACAGACTTTTATTTGCTGCTGTGGAGCCATGGGAAGTGCAAGGAGTGCAGTCTGTGACAATTAGGATGTGGCCTAACGGCTAGGGCGGTCGACCTCAAATCTGGGGAACTGGGTTCGAGTCTTGGCAATGATACTCAACATCCTGTGATTCTGGGCAAATCACTTAATCTCCCCGTGCCTAACAAAAATGAATGTGTCTGTCTGTAATGCAACTGGTGCTCACGTAAAGCGCTCTGATACCTAATCCCTTCGGGTCAAGTTTGCGCTATATAAAACTCTGAAAAAAATAATAATAATAATAATGAAGTGTCTCTTGGAGCCCTGTATACTTTGTACTCCTGTCATTGCTTTCATGACCCCTAAGACCAGGGATACATAAGCAGTGTAAGGGGTACCAAAGGTCAAGTAACATAAATGGCCACCCTAGTGCGTAATACGAAAGAAAAAGAGTGCCAGGGCCCTTGTGACTAGGCCACTGCATCTTGCACCACCCATTGGCCCTGCCAGTGCTACCAATGACACTACCAACACAACTACTAATCATCACATTCCTACATCTGTGACAATTCAGATTATTCTAGGCCAACCAAAGCTATAAGAATAGTTAAATGGGATGTATTAGTTATTTTTAATGTGTATTGAACTACTAAACAACTGTTGTGTTCATCTCAAAACTAGACAAACAGCACCACCATGTGGTGGTCTGTAATAAGTGCTGGTCTTGATAATTAAGTGCTGGTGCTGAGCACCGGAAACCACCAGCTCAAATTAAGCACTGGCCCATTTTACTGGTCTGCCTCTCTGTGCTTATTACCTGATGCACTTCATCTCAGCTCGGTTTTGTATTTCGGTCTTAAGAGGAGAGAGTCTATAATGGAGGACTAAGTGAATCAGGCTGGCGGCTTCCCTGTGAACTACATCTCTGTGAGCGTCCACTGCTGAGCCCAGCCTGAGCCTCTTCTGAATTCCCATGGCATTAAAGTAGTGACCCTGTCAGTGGCAGCAGTGCTGCCGGCTCATGTTGCTGGTCGCCATTGTGGTCCTGCCTGCAAGCCTCCCCCTTAGCCGCAGTGATTCCGCCTGGCTTTGCTGTGCTTCTTTATGCTTTTCTTGAAGGTTCGGCCAGAGAGACAAATGCTGAGGTTAAAATCCCCAAACTCCAAATTTACAGAAACGTTTGACAATTTATAATAGAAAAAGCACAGGAAATTGTCAAAATTATGTTTGCTACAGATGTTCTAATGGAATTTCAGGGTGATGCATGATTGTGAGCTCTCTTGGTATGTGTGTCAGTAGTGGTGAGTGTGGCTCATCTCTAACTTGATATGTTTCAGACGGTCCCAGTGCTCCAATTTTTCAAACAAACCACGGGGTGAAGCCCACCAACTTCTCATTACATGTGGACTGGTCAACAGCGTCCAAGTCTTTATAGGACTACCATAAAATGTTACAGAGAGTAAAAAGACAGGCAGCTACAATGACCTGTACAGATAAAACTTCCTGTAAAATCCCTTCAATGGATTCAAGTGGAGCACAGGGCCAAGTCAAAAGCCTTGTGCACCATACAGAACACGCGTTGGAACAAATAACCCATCTGGTATTTTTCTAATCAAATTACTGTAACGCTATAGCTTGGCCCCTGACAATAGCTACTCTAGTTCTGTTTTGTGATGCCAGTAAGGGTGTAAAAGCCTGTGGCCCTTGAAACAAACACAACAGTGAAAAGGCTGCAGCCAAAGCTGGGGCTCCTAAGCAGTTTAAAGAAGGCAGATATTTGGAAACGTTTTTTCTAGTGTTGCCCTTGCTCTCAATTTCAAAGTCTTGCACCTATGATCTATTCATTAACTCATGTACTGTGTTTATATTGCTCCAGTAGGAATAAAACATTGAACAATAATATCACTTATGTGAATGAAACACAGCTCTTCAGCAATCTGAAGAAAATTGTCCTCTCAGTCACAAACTAAATGACAGAAACTGGTTGAGTCATAATTACATGAAGAATAAAAGACGTCAGGACAGGCTGCAGCTAGCACATCAATCAGACCATGGAATATTACACCTCATTCATTCTGGCAGAAAACAACAGAGCTGGTTTGCAAGTCACGAAAGCAGTCTCCTGCTACACTGACCAATAACCTAACAAGACCACCAGTTAAACGAGATATTTCACACGTCATCACTACATCAAAGCCATTAGAATAGGGATTTCAAAAGTGGGACCTGATGGGGGCAGATCCATGCCAGATTTCTAGAATACCCACATAAAATAGATTCATTGGAAATAATTTACAAATGTATTGGTCAAGTTTGAAATTTGGTAAATACCCAGCGTTCTGAATATAATTTGTACATCTCTGTTAGACGTTTACAGCATTTTCTTGAAAATAGTATCCTCCCTCTATCAATGAAATATATAATAGAACTATGTCTAAGATGTTAAAAGCTAAACTACAGTTATACACTGTATAATTTATAAATATGCATACTCTATCTTAAGAGAGATGCTCAATTTAGGGAATGGCGAATTGTTGTCTCTTCTGCCAGGTCAATGGAGGGATGTACTACGTTGTCCTGATGGTCTGCAGCCAATCAAATTTAGAGATCTCCGCCAGGCAAGACGCGAGTGCCATTGCAGTAGCTCCATTGAAGGCACTGAAACTATGCTGAGCGGCACCACGTTTAACGCAACCACTCAGTAAACATTTTTCTCCTTCACAAACAAACTCACAGCTTGTCAGGGATATTTATTTGTTGTTTTTCGGTAACAAACTCCTGCTTTCCCATCGTTTGGGGGTAGATTTCTTTATTTTCCTGTTCTGGACCATCAGGGTTTCCTTGACAATCTTCAACAGGAAAAAACAGAATGTCAGAACATAGTATGAAGTACTTTGATGGCCCAGTAGAATATGGGCAATTGGTGAAAAATGTCCATCAGCAGAGCAAGCGTACGCTATGCCACTGGAAACATGGCCGTTCCCCTGACTCCGAAATGAGAGGGGCACCATGAATTGGCAGATGGGCTATCTGCCATGCTTCTGACAGAGTATCCTGTTTGCTAAACTCTAGCTGTTGTGCCTACATGATGTGCCCTCTCTGAAAACCTATACCCAGGTACACTTTAAAAGGACCTTCAGGGTTCCAGTGGCATATAATATATATAGTGCAACATTATAGTGCAAAACATAGCTCAACAGCCTTCCTAGATAGTTCTTATTCTATGAACGTGAGAGCTTCACACTAGACCATAATTTTAAGTGACTGCGCATTGCTATTTTTATGCAGTTAGGCTGCTCTGTGTTTCCTGTCTCGCCTGAAGCCCTCCTACCAGTACTCTCATTGGCTGCCTTCCAACACAGCGTATGTGCTTTTCGTGACGTGCTTAAAATTAATACAATGTGGCAGCAGTACTCTGTATTTTTTAACCGAAACTATGGAACGCTGTTCCCCAGATCTGAATGATCTCTGATTTCTTAGATTCTAAGCACTCTGTGAAAGCTTTCTTTCTTGTTTTCTTCTGTCTTTGTGATGTCTGTTTTCTGCTTCAGTGTCTTTCTCTTTTTGTTGTTGTTCTAATGCCAAGGTGCCCTGGTAAATACGTGCTTCACACTACATTAATAATAATCATCATCATTTGCACACATTGTGAGCTCTCACAGAAGCACAATTGGACTCGTGCAGCCAATCAGATTGCTACCATTGTGGGCTGTAACTACAGTAATTTGTTCACGCCCCTTGACTTTTGCAGCTGCTTTTTTTCAGCAGTGGTGCAATGCTTGTGACTTATTTCTTACTGTTCCAGCATGTTGTCGCTCCACTCAACTCTGCCTGGTGTGTTTTAATAGTTTGGGGTTCTCGTCTGAGGTCTGCTTCAGCAGGGGCCTTGGTTTGCACTGCCGGCGGCCTCTTTTTGCACTCTCCAGGTTTGTTTAGGTCCAGCTGGACAGCGGAGCTGTCTAGAAGCCTATTGTTATGAAGTCTTTAACATATACATATAGTGAGCTTTAGCAGGCCAAAAGGAGTACTCCTCACTCACCTCATGCTATTGTCTGTATAGTGTATCATTCCACCTTCTAGGGAGTGCTTGCGTTGCAATGCATGAGGGACTATATTAAACCTCAAAAGGACAATGAATCATCAGGAATTAAATTCTTCATCTGATAGATGCATTGTATACAGAAAGCAATCTTTCTTTTCTTTTCACTGCAACAGGCTTTTTTTAATGCTTTAGTCAGGACTCAAAGTGCCAGCCAGACTTCTTGGCTTTGTCAATGCTTGTTGCAGAGGCAGCTGGGCAGTAAGGGTGGGATGTAAGTGTAGACAGGGGCTGTGCATGCTACTGGTGTCTGGGTGAGAGGAGTAGAAAAGTACAATAAAAATAACTATAACGTATAGGACGAGGAAGGGTGCACCCGTATAGCTCAACTATAGCAGATTATTTAGGGTGAGGCTGCCAATAACCTATTTGCTAGAACAATATCGGCCTATGTGCTATATTTGATATATTGTTTAATGTTCTTAAAACAAATTAAATCCATTTAGTAGTTAAACACCCATTAGAATACGCTTCCTCACTGGACATGCTGCACATTTTGCGAACATGAACGTTATACCTCTAATTGATGCTTTATTGACTATTCTTTGTGATCTTTGACAACCTAGAGAATCATATCCATTACTCTTACCAGGAAAGTGTTGACCTAGTTGCAATACCCAACACTATGTAATAGGGTTTATGCTGATAATACACTAAAATCCTGTGCAAAGGATAGAATGACAGACAAATGTGATATGCTCCCCTTATTACTGCTATGTATATGGCCAACTCATGGGTTTTCTATTCAATGTGGGATGAGACAAGGCAGTGTGATCTTTGTGGAACAAGACTTAGGAGAAAAATATCCCATATATGGGTAAGATCTAACACTTATTTGTTAAAAGAAATGATATCTATATAACCGATGGACATACCAACGGTTCTTACAGGGTCTTGTACGTATGAGTGAGAAGTTTGAAGGGTGCACATTTGTGAATGGGGAGTCGGTTAAGGTCTTTGGTGTGCATGGTGATGTGAGTGTGGGAAGACACTGACTGCTGCATTTTGTATGGTCCGAAATCTTCTGGTCAGTTGGGCGGTGACGTGGACACAGAGTGCGTTGCCATAGGCCAGTTTACTAGTGATGACGGACTGGGTGATGGTTCTGCGAGTGTTGACTGGGAGCCATTTGAAGGTTTTCTTGAGGATTTTGAGGGAGTGGAAACAAGGGGTGGCGACTGGGTTGACTTGACTAGTCATTGCGAGCTATTTGTCAACCACTATTCCGAGGTTCTGGGCTTTGGCTGTCGGGCAGGATGTGGGTCTGACATTTGCTGGCCACCAGATGGAGTTCCACAGCGAGGTGCCTTTGCTGAAGGGTATTGCTTCAGTTTTGTCTATGTTGAGTTTAAGACAGTTGGTCTTCATCCATCTGGTGACTTTGGACATGCAGGAGGTGATTTTGGTTCGGGTGCATGGTGTTTCATTGGAGAGAATGAGGATGTCGCCAGTGCATGAGAGGACATTGATGCCGGGACTTTGGATGATGTTCGTGAGCGAGGCAGTGTAGGCATTGAAAATTGTGGGGCTGAGGAATGATCCTTGAGGTAATCCACAGATACGGTTAGCACCCTGATTGGGTGTGGTCTGTGAGGAACGAGCTGATCCATTGTAGTGTGGGTCCCTGTATGCCAGCTTCATGGAGGCATTGAATGAGGATGGAGTGGGAGATCGTGTGGAGGTGGCAGATAGATCAAGTAGGATGACCTACTCGCAGTAGTGGTGGAGGTTGGATGTTCTCTTTTAAAATATTAGTGAGTCCTCCTCTGGGTCTGTCAGATCTGTCCTACGATCTTGTATGAGGGGGGATCGCCGTGGCGATGTTGGGGGCCGACGTCAGGGTCAGCTAGGTTTTGGTCAGGAAGAGCAGGTCCGGCAAGAGGTTGTAAGGAGGTCCCAGACTTTGGTGGACTGCCTGGCGAGGGAGCAGGTGTTGAGGAGGAGACAGAACAGGACTGGGAAGGGTGTGAGTTAGATTGGAGGTGGTGTGGGATGCGGGTTTGTGTGTGTCGGGTGGTGAGGAGGTAGGGATGGAGGAGTGCAGGAGAATGCACCTTTGGCGTTTGCAGGCAAGGCCCGACAGCAGAGCAAGGAGATGGGCCCGGATTCAGGGGGGGGGGGGATTTAGGAGGGGATTTACTCAAAATGTATTGAATTTACTCACAGGACTGCTATGGCAATTCGGTTATTTCCTGAACCGTCTCGAGATGGCTCAGGAAATTATCATCCCACTTTGTTGGGAATTATTCTTGCGATCCAGGGCGTCATTTTCTCTACAAATCTGCGGATGTATTCATAAGCCTCCTGTGGCCCCTTGTAACCCTGAATGTAACCTGTAACTTGCTGATCCTCTTGTAAAGCGCTCTGATACCTCCGGGTCTAGCCAACGCTATATAAAACTTTTCAAATAAATAAAATAAATAAATAAACCACCAGTAATATACGTCTCCCTCCGGGACTGTTCGTATCTATTGATTAGGAGCACTTACATATTTTCCTAAGTCCTAAATTCCTTTCAACTATCCTCGGGCCAATACTTCCTGAGCTTCCTTTGAGCAGTAGGGCTCTCTCATTCCGTGTGCTCTATCCAGCCCCTTTGTCCTGATGATGACTTCCAAATGATCTGAGGTCGAAACGCCATCTATTGTAAGATCCTAGACTTCCACCTTGCCCCCTCCATACAAATAAATCCAGGAGTCGATCGTCATAGTTCTTATTTTTCACATTTTATTCACATAAGCACCTATGCATAATTTTGAGGTCATCGTATCAAATGATTATTCTTTGTTGTAATTAATTATGAGAATAAACTGTATTTAATACAACTAACTTATGGTTGTTTCTTGTAAATATATCATAGTTTTGTGCAGGCCAAAAAAGCAATATCTTTTTTTTCTTTTTGAACAAGGTAACATTGTGGAGATCTACTGAGTCCACATTATTTGTACAAGTATTTATTTGAAATGAGTCTGCAGTGAACCATTGTTGTTTGTTATATGAGCCAAAAGCAAGGCCTCGACGAACCAGGACATGTGTGGGAATAGTTTACTCCTCCCTGGCTATCCTCTATTCCTGCCACTGCCGTCAGAACGGACACACAACTCTGTTAAGTGAAAGCCACGAGCTTCCTCACATTGACAGCCTCTGTGCATCTCATGCGGGTACTTGCAAACACGTGAAATGAATTCAAGGGCACGGCTCGTGCCAGGCGGAAGTGAGCCTCTCATTCTACTGCATGTCTGCAGTAGCGCATCCCTCCTGCACCGCGACAGCTGGAGGCTGCAAGCAGAGCATGCGCCAGCCTGCAGGTGGCCCCAGCGGGGAGGGAGGCACAGCATCTGCAGCCACGGAACCTACCATTGGAGTGGGATCTACCAAATCCCTCCTAGTGCACCCCCGCACTCTTGTAGGCAAACACCCAGAGAAGTCTAGATGGTTCCTATATCATGCGAAAATCCGAGTGATAGAGAAACAAATGCATGCCTTGCACTGCAGTGAGTAAAGCCTTCTACACGCTGAGTAGCGTTCCGAAACAACTCAAGCATGTTTGTCATACTGAACATTCATATGTGACATTCACGTAAATCGATGAACTTTATTTCTTGCACTGAAAATAATGTTTATTCGTATGGCACCCCTTTCATCACTCACCTTCTGGACCATTTACGTCTGGTCCATTTGTGTGTATCTTAGCTCTCCTCCAGATAAGAGAGGAAAGTGCATTCCTCAAACCTTGTCAATACATAAAAAAACATGACTACTTTGTATTGTTCACCGAATTAGCAAGCCTCTTCTATGACGTTTGTGTATGAATGCCAAATTTTACACACTCAAGTGGATACATGTCCCAATCATGATGAGGCCAATTATGTCATTTTGGCACAAACTCCCGTTTGTGCAAAAAAACTGAATTACAATGCGCGTGAAAAACGCTGGAGTTTGCTTCTGCAAATTGCAGCAGGTGAAACCTGGCACTAATACCATACGCGAACCCTATGTACAACATGGAATGGGAAATAACATACACTATTGTCTCATTATTCCCCATTCTAAGCAAGGTGTCAAACTGGTGCAATTTGCGCACAGTTCATTTGCAAACCCTAGAAAGGGTACATAAAGATAATGCCCGCCAGGGATACGCTGAAGAACTTCATGCTGGGCGACATAAGTTGCAGACAGCCTGTGGGCCTGGAAAACTAGGACAGCACGACAAGGGCCAGGACACATTTGCCCTGGCCTACACTAAAGAACCACATCTCTTCGAGGCCCCTTGTGTGACCACAGGTGTCTTTTATGCTTGTAGCAAGCTCTCATTACGAGGCCTGGGATTTTTGGGTACTCCCAGGACATACCTTCGCATTCTGAGTTCGGGGGGTCAGAATGGCGGATATTGCAGTAATGCCAAACTTTTTCTACTTTCCTGAGCTACAAATCTCTGAATGTTGTTGTTATACCTGTAAAACTGTTTGCGAGAAAATACAGCTGGTGATTGCGAAATGATCGCACCACTTGAATCTGAATGAGGGCGCAAACTTTGGTCCTCATCTTTTGAATTTGCCTGGCATCGAAATAAACGACACCGTCCCCAAAAATGGTTGGTATAAACCGTCACAATCACTACCCCTCTGTTACATAACTACCCCTGTATTCCATGACCACCCCAATATTCAAACTCACCTCAAGGATTAAGGATGGGTTTCCTACCAGGCAGAATCAATATGGAATGGCCTCCCAACTCATTCACACTTCAAACGTGCGTTCAAAGCCAAAAATCGCAGAGAGGCATGATTTGGGTATGCGCACGCAATTTACACGCATTTACCATTACCACTCCTAACCTTTACCAGGCAGGATTTTACAAATCATATGACTTTACCACACATGCCTCTACAACGAATTTTATTGTAAAGGCATGATTTGTAAGGCATATACGTTTTAAATGTAAGTATATATATATATATATATATATATATATATATATATATATGAACCACGGAAGTCGCGGATCTCTCTGCCACTTTCCGGCGGCGGGCTTCGAGTGAGGTCGCGACCCTCACAATATTCAATACGAATGTTACTCCTCCCGTAAACATTCAACTCGAGCCCAGTTTCCATAAAGCGTGTAGTTTATTCAAAACATGAAACAAGCACAACGCCCGACACGTTTCGGTGCAGCCGCACCTTGGTCACGGGTCAAGGAACTATTTGTTTAATTAGAATACATATAGTGCACGAATAATAAACATCAATGTAGGACTACCTATCCCAATGTTCAGAGTGGCATCCATTTTGTAATGGTGTTTTTACATAGCAGCACGCAATGTTTCATATAACAATACATTGATCACAATCTTTTTATAAATATATACACACAAGAGCTGAATTTGATATATTATGTTTAACTACAGTTACGACAAATTGCCAATAAATGCCGATATTTCAACCGCCACACCATTACTTTAAGCCTCAATGGGCAAATGTACGCCAGTGCGCAATATGGCGAAAACGGCAAATTACAAACCGCCAAGGCATCAAAACAAAGTTATCTTTGTTTGTGGCCCACTGGGGCTTTGTTTTGATGCCTTGGCGGTTTGTAATTTGCCGTTTTCGCCATATTGCGCACTGGCGTACATTTGCACATTGAGGCTTAAAGTAATGGTGTGGCGGTTGAAATATCGGCATTTATTGGCAATCTGTCGTAACTGTAGTTAAACATAATATATCAAATTCAGCTCTTGTGTGTATATATTTATAAAAAGATTGTGATCAATGTATTGTTATATGAAACATTGCGTGCTGCTATGTAAAAAACACCATTACAAAATGGATGCCACTCTGAACATTGGGATAGGTAGTCCTACATTGATGTTTATTATTTGTGCACTATATGTATTCTAATTAAACAAACAGTTCCTTGACCCGTGACCAAGGTGCGGCTGCACCGAAACGCGTTGGGCGTTGTGCTTGTTTCATGTTTTGAATAAACTACACGCTTTATGGAAACTGGGCTCGAGTTGAATGTTTACGGGAGGAGTAACATTCGTATTGAATATTGTGAGGGTCGCGACCTCACTCGAAGCCCGCCGCCGGAAAGTGGCAGAGAGACCCGCGACTTCCGTGGTTCATTTGTTCTTTTGAGAAAATCTCTCTGCCCGCACCCAAACCTACGTTACCAGTGATAAGGGGATTGTGGAAAGCTACCGGTGTCTCTTGCCGAATCTAAGATCTATGGCAGTCGGAGGACGAGCTGTACATCAACGGAGGACGGAAGAGGAGGTGAGCGTCTCCCTGCCCGGGAAACGGTATTTCGAGTGTTGGGGAGCAGGCGGAACCAGCGCGGCTACGTGGCGGGGCTGCAGCTGAGGAAAAAGCGTGAGTTGGGGATACCAACTGGGGAACAGGCGGATGCACGCTTTTCCCAATATTTCAAACAAACATGATTTCTGCAAGCAGGGAGGCTTCGAGGAGGGAAGCAGCGGAACTGCTGTTTGCCCCAATTAACACCATGACAACGGATATAAACAGAGCGATTAACACTCTGGCTAAGGACTCTTTGGGCAAAAAAGAATTATGGGACAAACTTTGGAAATGCGCTAAACTAGAACAGGCTAAGTGGTGGGAAGCCACTGCCCTTCAAAAATATGTGGACTGCGGAAGGGTGCCCCGTGGTTTACGCATTTTTGTAACACCTACATTTAGTGAACCGGATCCAGAACTAATTGAGGAATGGGTTTCGAATAACCACCAGTGTTCTACAGTGATGTTGAAATTATTAATTAAATATGCAACAAAGGACATGGTTAGATTAGCTGAAGAAATTGAAGTCTTGATAACTCAACTTAAATTGCTGTACTCCGAAAGTGAGTTTGAAGTGGAAATGAAAAAAGTGACAACCAGACTGGATAAAGCGGAACAAGAGATTAAGCTGAAAAAACAAAGTAAGTTCCATCGAGATCAACTCGACTATGAACTTGGTCAAATTTTTACGTTTGGCCGAAAATTCGACCATTTGAGGGAAATTAATCAAACTGATAAGGAAATCCACAACAAGTATCAAGTACTATCATTAATGTTCTTCCAGAACAAGCTGTATCAGAAGAAAATCCAGTAAGTAATAATGGACAGCACGATGAGACAAGATCTAACCCGAATCAGCTGGAAAGTAATGGAGTAAAATCCAAAATTTTAAAAGAATTTTCCCTACTGGCCCAAGGTCGACAAGGTACTTCAAGCCCTGGACCACAAGACACACCCAATCGAGGTCGAGGTCGAGGCGCAAAAGGAGGCAACAGAAGAAATACAAAGAAGCAAGGATCACTAGACACCTACATGGGAATGACAACAAGGGGAAAGGCAACGACAAAATGAAGGACACTCTTACGGTAGTTAATCTTTCCAATATCAAGTTAACTGTTGATCAAATTGATGTTTTATCACTTGGACTGACATTTTGCCCAACTAGTAAATTTAATTATACAGAAGGGAGAATTGACCTATTCCATTTTGTAAGGAAATTAAAACTTAAAAAATGGTTTGAATCGAAAAAGAAAGGTACGATACCCTTGATTGCTAGCAGCAACATTAATCTTAGTATTGAAGATATGGATGTGTTACAAACCATTAGGGCGTTAGAAATTGGTAATGAAAATGTTGAACCGGTTTCAGAAATTATAGCAGATGAATTTTTAAATGTTGGATGTGCCAGTGGGAGTCATTTTAAGCCTAAATCAAGATTTTTACCCCAAGTACACAATGATGCCATTGAGATATTTGAGAAAGGAGTAATCTCGGAGTTTAAGAAGTTAGACAAATGTCCCAAACTGATAGGTGGCAATCTTACTAGCAATCAATATAAAGCAGTTAAAAAACGACAAGAAAATAAGTCCATTATCATAAAAAAAAGTCTGACAAAGGCGGGAACGTGGTGGTTTGGCCCAGGCAAATGTATCTGGAGGAGGGCAGGCGACAGTTGGGTGATGTGGAAAGTTATCAAGTTAGCAATAGATTGAGTTATGAAAAGAGTAATGAGGTTTTCAAATCTCAATTATTAACTTGGAAACATGAGAAATTGCTATCAGATGATGAACATAAATATCTCCATTGTGAACACCCTAAATTGCCAGTAATGTATCTATTAACTAAGTTACATAAAAACAATAAAATTCCGCCAGGGCGTCCCATTGTTGCTTCAATAGGGAGTACGTATGAAAATACTTCAAAGTACCTAGATTATTTTCTATGTCCCTTTGTGCAGTCCCTCCCGTCTTATATACAAGACACCAGGGATTTTTTGAACGTGATTGAAAAGGTTGTCTGGAGCAATGATATGTTACTTATGACACTGGACGTCAATAGTTTATATACTTGCATACCACACAGTTTGGGAATTGAAGCATCAAGTCATTTTCTGAGACAACGTGATCTATCATATTTGAAACATACAGAAATGTTGCTCACAATGATGAAAACATGCCTATCAAACAATTATTTTCTGTTCAATCATGTCATCTATTGCCAAACCCAGGGGACTGCAATGGGAACTTGCTTCGCCCCCAGCTATGCGGGGTTGTACCTAGGCTGGTGGGAGGAGCAAGTGGCCAGTAACATCAGGGCCTTTTCCCAGAATGTCGTCCTCTGGGTGAGGTATATAGATGACGTGTTTTGCATTTGGAAAGGATCAGAAAGGAAAGCAACAGAATTTGTAGTGGAGTTGAATACTAATCAATACAACTTAAAATTTACCAATACTGTACATCATGAAAAGATTGAGTTTCTGGATATAGAAATTCAGGTACAGGAGAACAAACTTACCAGTAAGTTGTTTAGAAAATCAACAGCTGGGAATAGTTTACTTCACGCAAAAAGTTGCCATGCCAAAAACCTTATTAATAGCATACCCTATGGGGAGCTTTTAAGAGCGAAAAGAAATTGTAGCTTTGAGAGGCTATTCCAAAGCGAGTTACAGATCATGATGAACAGATTTTTAGAAAGAGGCTACTCATTAAAAGTAGTAAATCAGGCATGTTTGAAGGTGTCAACCATTGACAGAGCATCAACCTTAAAAAGTGAGATCCCAGTAACTAATGATGATGAACCTTTGAGATTCATTACTTCGTATAACAACCAATCGTGGGAGATGAGAAACTGTCTTAAAAAATACTGGCATGTTTTAAATACTGATTCTACACTTAATACATTTGTGGGTGGTCAACCAAAAAGCACTTACAGAAAGTGTAATGCATTGTCAGATATATTGTGTAGCAATATGTTATCAGAGGATGCAGTTTCAAACCCGGTACAAGGCTTTTTTCCATGTAAATCTTGTAAAGCTTGTAGAAATAGCTCCAAGTGTAAAGATATGATATTGTCCAAAGATAGGAAACCGTTCACCATAACGAAACATCTCACATGCAAGTCTGACTACTGTGTTTATGCCCTGAGTTGCCCTTGTCTGCTTATTTATATAGGAAGCACTATTCATCCAGTTAAAAGCGGATACTTGAACATACAAGGGCAATTGTAAATGAGGATAGACAATATCCTGTCGCCAGACATTTTAAAGAGGTTCATAATAAAAATACAAGCCTCTTACGTTTCTGTGCATTGGACAGAATCCCTAAATCAGAGAGAGGAGGGAATAGAGTGCGAGATCTTAGATGTCTGGAATCCAAGTTAATCAACAAGTATGACACAGTACATCCGAAAGGATTAAATAAGGATGAGGAGATGTGGGTTCATTTAGGTTAATTGGTTGAATCAGAATGTAATATCAGGTCTGTGCCGTTGTATATATTGAATATAGAGATGTCTTAGCTATGTTTGTGTTTTTATTACACTTAATGTATTGATGGCACTATTTTAATTTTAATTTTTTGTAGGAGACAGAATTATCAGCTGTTCAGGTTGAAGATATGGCAACTGAAGCAATTGTGACTGCACTGTGTGAGATCAAAATTATTTGAGAAAAGAAATATATTTTTATACTTGAACTGTGATAAAGGATACAATTTGTTATTTACTCTCATGAAAATGAAGTTTGAAATTAATTTGGCCCACAGGGGCAGAATTGAACTTTATAGTTGTTATCTTTGTTAGTGGCCCACTGGGGCTTTGTTTTGTTGCCTTGGCGGTTTGTAATTTGCCGTTTTCGCCATATTGCGCACTGGCGTACATTTGCCCATTGAGGCTTAAAGTAATGGTGTGGCGGTTGAAATATCGGCATTTATTGGCAATCTGTCGTAACTGTAATTAAACATAATATATCAAATTCAGCTCTTGTGTGTATATATTTATAAAAAGATTGTGATCAATGTATTGTTATATGAAACATTGCGTGCTGCTATGTAAAAAACACCATTACAAAATGGATGCCACTCTGAACATTGGGATAGGTAGTCCTACATTGATGTTTATTATTTGTGCACTATATGTATTCTAATTAAACAAACAGTTCCTTGACCCGTGACCAAGGTGCGGCTGCACCGAAACGCGTCGGGCGTTGTGCTTGTTTCATGTTTTGAATAAACTACACGCTTTATGGAAACTGGGCTCGAGTTGAATGTTTACGGGAGGAGTAACATTCGTATTGAATATATATATATATATATATATATATATATATATATATGTATATATATATATATATATATATACCTTTAATAAAGGGTTTAGAGTGGGTATGGGTTTTGGGATTGTAAGGGTATTGGTTTTAGGGTGGCAAGGATAATTTTAGGGTTTAGGGTGGGTATGGGTTTTGGGGGTGGCAAGGGTAATTTAGGGTTTTGGGTGGGTATGGGTTTCGGGGTGGCAAGGGTAATTTTGACAACATTTGGACAAAGGCCGTCCCGGCCGAAACGCGTTGTTTTGTTATTGCACAATAAACACTTGAGTACTGGATTGGTGTGCCGCATTCCTTAGTCCGTTGGACTGGATTTCTTTGAAAATATATGTATATATTTATATACATATATATACACACACACACATTCTTATGTATTTATGCATGTGTAAATATATTAAAAAATACACATAAAAATATGTATCCATACAAAAAAATAGTGTTTTAACCTACCTCTACATTTTGTACATAGCATATGCCTTTACCATGCATCCCTTTACCAGACATGCTTTTACAATGAAATTCGTTGTAAAGGAATGTGTGGTAAAGGCATAGTCGATGTAAAAAAATGTGTGATAATGGTAATGTATGGTAATGGCATTCACGTTGTAACGACCGTGTTGTAACGGCATGTGTTATAACGTAATGCATGGTTCCGCCATACATCCACTGAATCATTAATGTGAGTAAATTATACATGTACTCTGTAAAGTACGCACAGGCATGAAACACAAATCGTGTGTACTTTCACATTTAACCCTGTGAAAAGTTTTGTGACTGTGCACTATCAAAAAAGGGCTACAGAATTGGGCAACATGTAATAGGTCGTAGATCACCCATGACTCATGTGAATTAAAGGCTGAAATCCGGTTTCAAAAGACAAATTACAGCTGAAAAAAGAGTACTTTCCCTATTGAAGTGTCCTGTTGATAGCCAAAATAAAATATGTGACAGAAGTAATATTAACAGCAATGCAAATGTCAGTGCTACACTTTATCAACTACTGAAGGAATAATGGCTCAGGCAAACCCCCTCACTCTCATGATTTAAAGATGTGACCAGCTGGTTGCACACCGTTTTTTGCATCATGAGCCTTAACCCAGCGAGCTAGGATAACTGCTTTGGAGGGTTTTGCTGTGTCTGAAGAATTTAATTTGAAATTGTGATCCTCCTCCAACACCTCCTTTTGTAAATAGCGAGTTGCTACTCAACTTCAAAGCATTTCATGTGAACCTGAGGGATTTTCATAAGGGATTCTCAAACTTTCAGCTGCCCCCTGTGCCAATAAAATGTAATTTTGGGCTGATCACAACATAATTAAGAACATCATCTAAATACAAAAGCAATGGAAACAGAAAAATGAAAAATAGCTGGTAAACATTTACGTGGGAAGCAAATGTGTAAGATCTTGTCACTTTTTCATCCTTGTGAGAAATAAAATATGTTTCATTGGCGTAAATTACTTTAGGTACACTGTTTACAACAAACTCTGAATCACCCTAATTTTCAGGTGATTTTGACCTTGTCGAAGCCACTTGTGAGAATTCGGGCAGCCTACTTTTGTACTGACCTCCTCCACGGGGTAAAGAAAAAGTAAATAAAAATACATATTGTTAGAAGCTGGGTTCGGGTTGGCAGAGATATGCATCCTGTCCAAGCAGGAACCACAGTCCTAGACAGGTTAAGTCAGATACACACACTAAATTATCCTGTGCTTACCGTCTGATAGCTTGGCACAGAGCAGGCAAGCTTAACTTGAGGCAATGAGTAATGCATTTGTGCAACACTTTAAACAGTAACACAGTGAAAATACCACAAAAAGACTGTAAAATTAAGAAATAATCACTGGAGGAGGCTTTTATAAGATAAGTAAGATTTAATCCAGAGAATGAAAAGTCCCATCCATCAAATAGCTGAAGCCAGGTGCAACTGACTCTCCTATCACACAGAAGGTTCCATCTCCATGGTGCTGCTCAAAGGACAACACCATGACTTGATAATAAGCAGTAAAGAAACCATGGTGACAAGAAATATACAGTTGAATGAATAACTACAAGTGATGAGCACTATATTACACACCTTCCTTCCATAATAAAATAAATAAATAAATAAATAAAACAATTTAAGATGAAAACATGTCCTAAGGACCAAGACATTAATTATTCATTACAAAATCTTTGAATTTTGAGGGTTTTATCCTGGTTCTCACACTTCTCTCCCGTAGATGGTTTGTGGGGAACCCGCTCAAACCAATGGCTTCACTAGACGGATTAACCACAGAACCATTTCTCAGTACAGAAGTGTTTTTGATGACAACAACCCTGTTAAGATTCCAGTTGCGGGAATCTTCAGTCTTAATGGCATTAGTTAACACTTTAACAACCTTGTGAGGTTTTTTGAAACAAAGCAGAAGCCTTACGCCCCAAAGGAGCCCTAATCATAACTAGATCACCAACATTAACTACAGTGGTTTTAACAGCTTTCCTGACATCGTAGCTTTGCTTGCGTGCATCAACCTTTTCCTTTTCTTTATCCTTCCACAGATTTTCTTGTGAAGTCACATTTTCCTTTTTCTTAGACACAATATCATTGACCCAAAAAGGTGCCACAAGAGTACTAGGAAGTCTCTTTTTAAGTAGATCAAAAGGTGTGCGTCCAGTTGTTGCGTGGGGAGTGAATCTATAAACCTCAACTTTTTTATTCACCTCCTTTCTGCAATCCAACCCATTTTGTTTTGACATAGAAATGGTTTCTTTAAGTACACGAATAAAACGGTCCCCCATACCTTTCGTTTCCGGATGATAAAGTGAACAGCGTTTGTGTTTGATGGAACAGTGCTGTAAAAACTCCTCCATTTCAACAGACACAAATTGGACCCCATTATCAGTCAATAAATAACCTGGAAGTCCTTCGCGTGTAAAAACCTCCTTAAGAAAACAAATTACATGTTTAGTGTCAATGCTTTTCGTAAATTTGACTTCAGGCCACCTGGAGAACATGTCAATGAGGACAAAAGCATATATCTCTCCACCATCTCCTGAGACCGGACCCAAAATGTCCAATGCCAATTCTTGCCACGGACCTTTTGGGCGCTCCCTAATGACCATAGGTTGAACCCTTGGTTTGAGGCATTTT
This sequence comes from Calotriton arnoldi, assembly GCA_963921515.1. Taxonomy (NCBI): domain Eukaryota; kingdom Metazoa; phylum Chordata; class Amphibia; order Caudata; family Salamandridae; genus Calotriton; species Calotriton arnoldi. Next base: position 3,204,980 of record CAWUFW010000680.1, read on the forward strand.
TCACTTAGCGTACATGGTATGCATTCTCTGATAGCTCTCTCAACCTGTAGATCAATCCCTGGCCACCAGTAATTGAGTCTTAGTCTCTCTTTAGTTTTAGACATTCCCTGGTGACCTTCGTGAGCTAGTTCAATTAGTTTCCTACGAAACACCAATGGGGGAATTAACTTAGAGCCTCTGAAGATAAAGCCATCCACTTCAGACAATTCATCTCTAACATGCCAAAACTTTTCTAACTTACAATCAATTTTTTTCTTCCAACCCTTCATGATTAAAGAGGACAGTTCTCTCAGATCCTCATCAGACTTGCACTCCTCCTTCCATTTTTCCTCTTTTATACCATCGTGTTCAATGGTGCAGACCCATTCATTCAACTCATTATCTTTATAGTCAACATCATCCTCATTAGTGACTACAAGTCTAGAGAGAGTATCTGCAATGCAATTACGCGCACCAGGCAAATACTCAATATTAAAATCATATGCTTGAAGACTTACAACCCATTTAGAAATTCTACTAGAAATACCATCAATGCCCTTTTTGTTAAAAAAACTTCGCATAAAGGTTTGTGGTCAGTTCTTACACTGAATTTAGTACCCCAGAGCAAGTTTTTTTATTTCCTCGTGGCCCAGTGTACAGCCAAAGCCTCTCTCTCAATTACAGAGTATCTAAATTCTGCCCCCTTTAAGCTCCTAGAGAGAAATAAAATCACATTGACCATGTCACCTTTTTCATGCTGTAACACAGCTCCCAGACCTTTCATACTTGCATCAGTGATTAACACAGAACTTAAGGAGGGATCAAAGCTCCGCAGCTTGGGAGCTTTCCCCAGATGCGCTTTTAAGATATTGAATTCCTCTTCACATTGTGGAGACCACGCAAAGTCAACACCTTTGCACAACAAAGTCCGCATGCTTACACTTTTTTCAGCAAACCCTTGCACAAACTTGGCATAGTATTCAGCCATACCAAGGAATTTCATTAATTCTTCCTTATTAGTAGGTGCAGCCAAATTTTGAATAGCTTCAATCAACTCTTGTTTGGGTTCTACACCATTCTCAGATACGGTGTGCCCAAGATAGTTAATGGAAGATCTCTTGAATTTACATTTGTCCAATCTCACTGTGAGATTGTGTTGAGTAAATCTCTCCAACACTTGTCTTACTCTTAAGTCATGTTCATTATCATCTCTACCAAAAATTAAAACATCGTCTTGGTAAATTTTAACACCAGGTTGACCTCGCAACACCTTTTCTAACGCTCTTTGGAAAACTGAGGCGGCTGATACTAACCCAAACGGTAATCTCACAAATCTAAAAGTACCGAAGGGAGTAATAAAAGCTGGGTAGTCTTTGGAGTTTTCATCTAACTTAATCTGATGATAAGCAGATTTGAGATCCACCGTTGAAAATACTTTTGCATCCTTCAACAACATAAGCATATCAGAGATCTTGGGAAGTGGGTACCTGTCAACAATAACATGTTTATTCAGGGCTCTTAAGTCTATGCATAGACGCAAACTTCCATCAGATTTGTAAGATTTAATCCAGAGAATGAAAAGTCCCATCCATCAAGTAGCTGAAGCCAGGTGCAACTGACTCTCCTATCACACAGAAGGTTCCATCTCCATGGTGCTGCTCAAAGGACAACACCATGACTTGGTAATAAGCAGTAAAGAAAACATGGTGACAAGAAATATACAGTTGAATGAATAACTACAAGTGATGAGCACTATATTACAAAGACTCTATACCAAGTTAGAAAAATAGCTCTTAGAAGCAATAAGCGCCTAAGGGGTTATCTGGTCGAGCTGCAGCAGGGCAAAGTCAAGAGTTCAGGCTGACTGCGATGGAGTGTGGGCCAGATACAAGAGCCACGCAAGGCATGCTGAACAAAATTACCTTGATCCTGGTCGCAACAGCAAGATGAGTGGTGCAGCCGAGCGATGCGTTAATGTCAATCCCGCAGTCGAGTTGATGCATCAATTTTCTCCTTGCAACGATGGTGATGCACCAGTTCTGAAGATGAAGTGCCAGTACCGAGTGCGTTGGCTCCGAAGTCGATGCACCGGTTTCTCCAGGCAGTCGAGGGGATGCGTCGATCGTCTCTCACTGCAATGGCAGCGATGTGGTGTTTCTGATGGCAATGCGCTGGTTTCAAGTGCAATGTGACGGTTCTATTCCCGCAAGAGCGTTGATGAGTCAATTCTGCTTCACACAGCAGAAGATGCGTCAGTTCTACTGGAGCAAGCACCTGGATCCACTTCCAATGGACCAGGCACAGGAGCGGGGGATGAGACTTTGATATCCCAGAGTCTTAAAACATGATGCAAGCCAGCATGCCCTTGTAGCAGCACAGGAGTCCTTCCACCGGGCGGAGGTTCTTCACAGGTCCAGTCGTGTCTGATTTGTTGGGGTTAGAGACCCAGTACTTATACCCACTTGTGCCTTTGAAGTGGAGGTGATTTTGAAGTTCACAGAGGTCCTCCCTCCCAGTTGTGCCTCCAGACTCACTACAGGGGAGTATGTAGCCCTTTGTGTGGGGACAGGACACAGCCTATTCAGGTGCAAGTGTCAGCTCTTCCTTCCTATCATTCCCAGGATGACCTATCAGGATGTGGATGGCCACTCAATTCCACCTAACCTTCCTTTGTGTGTGGCTGTCTAGAGGGATTACACAAAGTCCAGCTGTCACCCACCCCAGACGCGTATTAGAGATAGGCTGCAGGACACAGAGCTAAGAGCAAGGAAATACAATCTTTCTAAAAGGGTCATTTCTTAAACACTGATGATAAATTCAACTTTGGCAACACAGAGGATTTATCATTACCATTCCAATGAAATGAAAAATGCAGAGCTACTCCTTCTCTATCAAGAATTACAGCTTATAAGTGTAATAAGGATTTCCCAATGTTAAGCTATGAGAGGGGTAGGCCTCACAGTTGTGAAAAAATAATTTGGGTTTTTCTCACTACCAGGACATGCAAAACTTAAAAATACATGTCCTACATTTTACTCACACAGCACCCTGCCCTATGGGCTACCTAGGGCCTACCTTAGGGGTGATGTATATGTAATAAAAGGGGAGTTTAAGGCTTGGCACGGGGATTTTAAATGCCAGGTCAACATGGCAGCAAAACTGCACACATAGGCTCTGCAGTGGCAGGCCTGAGGCATGTTTAAAGAGCTACTTGCGTGGGTGGCACAATCAGTGCTGCAGGCCCACTAGTAGCATTTAATTTATAGGCCCTGGGCACAGGTAGTGCACTCTACTCGGAACTTATAGATAGTGAAAAGAAGTTTTACAAAGCAATCTGAATAAAAAAAGAATTTTTAATAACAAACTTGATGAGTACTGGAATTGTTTGAAGACAATTTTTAAATTTTTGTTGATTTGATTACAATTACAAAGGTCATATGATAAAAAAAATTGTAAAAATATGATAGCAAAGGGGGCTGAATCACATAAGTTGTTGTTGTAACTTTTTATCTGTGTTTCAGCAAAGATGAGAAAATGTTTTTGTGAATCAGATGGTCCTTTGTTTCAGCGAATCACATATATCTGGGTGATCAATTTGAATGTTTGTAACCTACACACATGTTACTCAAGGAGTGTTTATGAATGAGCAAAAATGAGAAAATAACAGATACGATTTGACATAAAGTACACCCTGGGAGAGTAACACAAATTTCCATGAACCTTTGGGAATTAGCCTGCCCCTCTGTGTCACTTAAAAGAGGTTTTTTGTCTTAAGTAATTCGGCACGATCAGAGCAGTACACCATACTTAAGTGAATGGGAAGGAATGGGATATGATGAAGAACATTATAATTCAGGAGAAATAGTTTGCACATAAACCTATAACATCAGAGCAAGGCAGTCTATAAATAGTTTATTTTTCAAGAGTTGTGAAATGGTTATAGGAATCCACCATTAACTTGGCCTTGCAAAGTGTATGGACTTTTGTAGTGTTGTTTTGGTACCGCTCCAATAAGAGACTATTTTGTAATGGATGGAAGGTGCAGATAAGAGCATGCTAGGAACGTTTTCAGGCAGCCCAGTGTAAACCAGGACTTGGTCCAAAGGTGCTTTCATATGAAATCCTTTGCCCTCTAGCTTTTAATTACAGGAAGAACATGTACTATGCTGCTTGGATCAACTGTGTGGCTAATTGCACATCAATGTGTTTTTTATGTACTTCACAGCCTATTTTTAATATTGTGAAATTGCTCATATTCACAAATTATGTGTGAAGTGTTGTGATTCCAGCACTCTGATGCAGAACCAATATCTTCGTCATTCAATGTAGTAGTCTTACTTTTTTTAGTCCATGAATAGTCCTGTAAACCAGGCATCCCTAACAGAGCACCCTTAATTATTTTGAATCCATTAATAGTCCTGTGAACTGGACAGCCCTGATAGAGTGAGTGCGAGAGGTAGATGTGTGAGAGCATAAGGAGATGTGAGTGTGACAGTCTAACGTAAGTTTATTAGACACCCTGCTGATGGGAAGACATTACCTACCCTGAAATACTTCTTTTTTAAATGAAATATGTACTTTATAACAATCACTGCAAAAACAACATGTTTTGTAAACACTGGAAAAACACAGTTTTTGTCTATTTTGGGGGTTAGCCAGTTGAATAAACACTGATTAAAAAAGGTTACAAAAACACTGAGAAAACGCCACTGAAATCTAAAAACAAACACTGAAAACAGTACAGCCTAGTCATAATATACATTTATATTGATAGGATATTCTTGTTCTTGTACTTTGGTGACTCATGCTTACTTTTTTAACTATGTGTTTTCTTAGTGTACATAAGGTTTGAAAAATGAAAAATGTGTTTTTTGTTTTTACGTTACCTCTTTCCCCAGTTAACATCGCTTTGAACATAAATAGAAGACCTTTTACACCCGTCCTGAAAAGAAAGCAGTGCTTAGTGGGTACTTTCTCTACTTCCTGTGCTACACACACCAGAACTATTTAGGTGTATCCTAGGCACCTTTGTTAGTGAGGGAAGTGTATTCCTACAGAGTTGTGAGTCCCCTAAAAGTAAATGCTTTGTGGGATGTAACATAGTTTGCATGTCTTAAGCAGCTCCTCTGACGCTTCCATGAAAAGATCTACTTTTGTGCACCGTGTTGGAAATTACATGTTCGCAATGCATGCATATGATACATGCAGTACACACACATGTGGTACATATTTACACATGTACTTATACCCTTGTGAATCTGTTAATTGTACCCTTGTCTAAATTCTGGGTTTTTGACGGCTAATTTAGACTTGCACCTGGTAAGCACTTTAACCATCATTATGAGTGTCCCAATGTTTGATAAAACATATTTTGTGTATGATTAATTACAATACTGTGGGAATCGTTGTTTACTGTGCGGGATAAATAGCACCTATTACAAGGTTTTCCTCAGTATGGGGGAATAACATGTGGATTTTGGTGTTTACCATACAAAAATCCACAAGTTCCTTTAATTACTGGGCATTTTTCATATGTTAAATACAGCAGGATTGACCTGCCACAATTTGGGAGGGATGGGTGGACTTTATTGCACCGGATAACTACTGGGCATGAGGAACATTGCATCACTTATAATAAAGATCAGTGAGTGATTGCAGTTTAATGGGCCACATGTAATGAGGGCCATTGAGAAATCCCCCCATATTTTTTGGCTAAGGAATGCACTATAGTGAAATGGAAAGGAAACATAGTGACTCACTCCATTAGCCATTTCGAATTTCTGACAGTCCTATTGACAAGGGGACACACAAAAATTAGCATAAAAATAAAACAGGCTGTATGTTTGAATAGTAAATCTTGCCTAAGAGTGAGGATGGTGAACTAGTTTTGCACACTAAGATAGGCGGCAGTCAATAATGCCAGTCGTATGATTATTGGAACAGTCTAGTTTCCAAGTGTTTCCCAAAGAGAAGATGGCTTGGTGCTGCTTTTAGTTTAGGAATAGTTAATTTTAGCGCTGTAGGCCCTCTACCCTCAGCACCTTCGCCAATGTTTTTGCCTTTGGTTTGCAAATTATCATGTCTTTGCTAATCAAAGATTCTTCAGTCAATTTCTGCTTGTGTCATGGCTCCTTTGTCCAAATCAGTGTGTGCCTGGTGCACTGAGTCATACTTTTTAAACCTGTTTATCCCTACCTGCCAACTTGAAGAACAATCTCACCGTGTGAGGAGGGGGCAGGGCCTTGAAGGGGGCGGAGCTTCATGCCAAGAAGCACCTACGAGGCACTTTTGATTCCCACCCCGCACCCAAGCCCCCTCCCCCCCCAGAAAAAACCCTTAATGGACATTAGCAGGTCAAAAGCTCGGAAAACGAGCTAGGAAACCACTATTTACAGTGGTTTCAGCTTGTTTTCCCTGCTACCGTGTGATATCAGCTCCTCACCGGGAGACTGTGTGATGGGAGCCGAAATCGTGTGTCACACGGTGGCACCATGTGAGTTGGCAGGTATGTTTATCCTGGTTTCCACTGGGATGCAGTGGAGTGCATTCGGTGCAGTTTAGATGTGGTCATGTTTATTTTAGATTAGGTGTATTAGGTGTTTATTTTAGATTAGGTGTATCCACTGTCAAGGTCAAAAACTTTTCTATGGAGCAAATCCCACTTCATTCTCCTATGAGCTGTAAATGGTAGCACTAAGCACAGGCAGAGACAGCCTCATTCTCATTTATTCATGTCAAAGGGCCATTCCTATAAGTAGGCTAGCACCTCTCTGTGACTTCCATGGCCAGAGTTGGCCTTTGCCAGGACTGCGCCCAGGACAGGAAGAAATTTGGCACCCTCCCTGCTGCTGGTGACTAAAATGAGGCAGCAGGGAGCCACTTTTGTGTTCAGAGGTCAGTCCTTGGCTGATTACATCAGAGTCGTGACTGGCCGCTGAACACATATCTCTCTACACCTCGCCCAACTCACCTGAATCTCTCACAGATTGGCTCCACAGGCTGCGGCCAAGCTGTTTGCTGGGGGGGCAAAGGAGGGTTAGTAGTGTGTGGCACCAGGGGGTAAGAGAGAAATGGGAGGGCAAGAAAGTGGGCTGACAGGATATTAAAAACCGCATCTGTAACATGATCAACAAGCATTGGCAAAGCCAATAGGTCTCGCCTATGCAAGAGCTATTGGCTTTGCCAATATGTTTTAACCATGTTGTACACCAGCGTGGCTGCTGTTCAGCATGCCTAAAAATTAGTAGGGTAAAGGAGAGTGAAGTACAGTGTTGTAAAGTGGAGTAGAGTGGAGTGTTATGGAGTGGTGTAGAGAGTCGTGGAGTGGCGTAGAGTGGTGTAGAGTGGTGTAGAGTACAGCTGAGTTTCATGGAGTGAAGTTGAGTGTCATGGCGTGGGATAGAATGGAGTGATGTAGATTGTTGTGGAGTGTCGTGGACAGAGTAGAGTGTCATAGAGTGGTGGGGGTAGAGTGGAGTAGAGTTGTGTAGAGTTGAGTGGCGTAGAGTGTCAGATTGGAGTAGAGTGTTGTAAAGTAGAGTGACATAGGGGCATATTCTCAAGGAGCTATCGCCGAGTTATCGGCACTTTATCGCAGCCAAAGTCGCGATAAATTTATCGCCCCATTCACAAGCTGGTGCTAACAGCCGATACCACCAGTTTACGTGCGAAAGCATCCGCAAAAAACATCGCCACAGATGACCCCGGCAACTATCGCTAATGAGATGCAGAGTAGGCGTTCCCGAGCAAAAATCCGCGACAACACCACACCCCAACATTCTCAACGACCAGCCACATCGGCGATAAGACCACAAAACAGGCGATAAGGCGCGTTAGCAGCAGGAAATTAACACCTGCTCTGACCTGGTGTAAAGTCGGACTACAAGCTGCACCATCAAAGGGAGCCCAGACCAGAGCCACACATGAAGAACAACAGATGCCATGGAGCCACTCACCATGCATCCCGAGCCCCGAGAGGGCAACAACACCCACCGCCACCACCCCCAGGACCGCCACCCCCCCAGACCTCCCTCCCACCCCCGGACCACCACAGAGGCAGCGCAGACAAAGACAGCGGACCTTCAGGAAATGCACCAGCCTCACAGACCTAACACCAGACAATGTCAATGCCCACTACAGGCTCAAAAGGACAACCATCCTCCGCATCCTGAACATCATTGCCCACAGGCTGACGGTACCAACACAGTGGACAACCAACATCCCTCCGCAGACAAAGCTGCTGGCTGTGCTGCACCTGTTGGCCTCTGGTACCTCCCAACCAACAACCGCCAGAGTTGGAGGAGTCTCACAGCCAGCCCCATCCAAGTTCCTCACACCTGTCCTGGATGCCATCATCAGCTAGGTACCCCAGTACCTATACGTCCCCCACAATGCGCAGGAACAGCTGGAGACCAAGCAAGGACTATACGCCATAGCTGGATTCCCGCACGTGTTGGGGGCAGTCGACTGCACACATGTCCCACTTGTGCCCCCTGCCGACACTGCACACAATTACCGCAACAGGAAGCACACGCAATGTGCAGGCAATAGTGGACCACAGGGAACTCTTCACCAATGTCATAGCCAACTACCCAGGCAGTGTACATGATTCCCTCATCTTCCGACAGTCCAACATCAACCAGCGCTTCCAGGATGGCACCTATGGGAATGCACTGCTCGTTGGCAAGTACCAAATGAACACACCACACACCTCCACTCCACAATCATGCAACCCACAACTCTGGCACTGCACACGTCACAAAATCACATACAACATGCCAACCAACATGCCCAACCACCAGACACGACAGCACAACTTACTGTGGCAACCTTGGTTAGCCATGTACATGAGCCATCAATGGCATGGCACCTCAGCCACACAATAGCGGAATGTGGGGAGAGGTGGGAACCAGGCATGTGCGAAGGAGGCAAGTGACCCATGAATGAGAATGTACACAATGCCAAGTGTGGCGGAGATGTGCCGGACAGACTGCAGTATGCAGACCACAGACATATCCATGTCTACATGCACTGCTGGTGTTTGGAGTGTAGTGGACAGTGGACGCAACCATGTCACCCCAGCCAGTGGAGAAGATCGCGGAAATGTAGCTTGTGACGTCCCCCCCTGTAAGCGTGTGCGGAGTGGGCTGGCCCGGCGTACGCCAGGCTAGCGTAGGGGTGTGAATAAAAAGCACGTAGCTCTGGGCGTGGTTCTCTTCCGGAATGCCCAACGTGTCTGCCATGGCGGCGCCTCCCACCCCACCACGAGGCCGATGCCATCACCGTGAGCGGTGTGGCCTGCGATCCTGTGCGCCTGCTGCATCCCGGGCCACTGGTCCCCGAACCGGTCATGCCCGCCCCTGCGCAGCCAGGCCTCACTGCTCACCTGCCGACACCGGCGTGTGTCAAAGAGGGCCCACCACGTGCCGGCACAAGCTCCAAGCCCGAAGCCCGCGACCTTGGCAGCCTCCTCAGACCATCACGGCCTCCGCGACACAGGCCCGCTTTACTCCTTTCTCGTTGACGTACTCCACCGCTGCCTCCGGCCTACACTACGGTCAAGTAGGTCACACATTTGGAACTGAGTCTTGATTATGCAATGGCAGAGTACACACTTCATGGCTGAGTTTATATCACTGTACTCCCTTCGATGTGGTGCCACCAACTCTGTGCATAGCATTTGAACTACACCTGTCTGTGGTCCCTTGCTGACTACTGTCTTCGGCCTGCACTGCGGTCGAGTAGGTCACACATGTGGAACTGAGTCTTGATTTCTGCATGGCGGAGTTCATATCATTGTGCGCAAGGAGACGAGTAAGAGGAAGACGCGGTTCAGTCCGGAGGAGAAAAGGATCATCGTTACGGAGGTGATCGGACACTGCCGACAACTGCTCTGGTGTCACTAACTCTGTGCATCGCGGGCCAACGACACGTGTCTGTGGGCCCTTGATGACTACGCCGTTGGCTTACACTGCGGTCGAGTAGGTCACACATTGGGAATTCAGTCATGATTCATTAATGGCAGACTTGATATCATTGTACTGGCCTCATCGCAGACTGCATCCCCTTTCAGCTCTGGTGCCACTAAGTCTGTTCCCCGACATCCATGGACACTTTCTGGTTGGACTTTGGTGGCGACTGAGTCTATGGACTGGGGGTTGTCTTCATCATCATGTCGGTGATACTGACTTTGTGGCAAAAACGAGGCTGTAGCATTCCACTCCTCCATTTGCCGCTTCCGGACGGCTTCTGCCCTCTGCATCATGCCCTGGAGGACACCTTCCACTGTCCCCCGCAAACCTCCGCTACATTCACCTTCGACATTGACGAGGAACCGCTCACCTCGCGTGGCCCTATCTCACTGCACCGCAAGTCACCGTCCCGTGGCGGTGTGCCTGTGCCGGCCGCAGTGCATCCGGGGCCACTAACTCTGTGCAGCTCAAGTCATGGCCCCTGTCTGATAGCATATTGGATGGCCTCTGGGTCGATGGACTGGGGGTCATCAAGGCCATGTGTCTTTGGCCCTGCGCTGTCCGCTGCCTCCGGCCTCAACTGAGGTCCACCTGGGCTCACACATCAAATCGAGTCCTGACCTGCCCAGATGTCGCATCACCGCAGGATGCACACACCACCACCGCCAGGACCAACTTCAAACAACAGGTGCCAGAGTCGGAAGTGTCTTACTGCCAGACTATCAGAGTTGCTCACACCTGTCGTGGGTGCAATCATCAGCTTGATACCCTGCTCAGCTCTTCAGGTGCCACTAACTCAGTGCACCAAAAATCATGGACCATTCTGCTTGCATGTTGGGTGAACATTGTACTTTCTCCGGCTACCACCATGATGCTTCACAGTTGTTCCTGTTATGCTGGTGTTTTCTGTTTCCGCTTTAATTGTGATCACTGTTCAAGTTGTTGCCAGCACCAACGACTCCATGAGGGCTGGCTTACACTCACCCAACACACATCAATGCCAATAAAGGTGTTGAGCGCACGTGCCCGAAGCCAGTTCAACGAACTATCTGTGTGTGTCCGTGTGCTCATGATGTATGCATTAGGGCCCCGGGCCCTACAACATTACATTGTGCCATGTACAGAGGACGCAGCCATGTCACCGCAGGCAGCGGGTGAGACATTGCACATGTAGCCTTGTCGTCCCCCACTCAATATGTAAGAGGAGTGAACTGGGCCTGGGTACGCCAGTCCAGCGTGGGGGTGTGGATGCTTATCCCGTGGCTCTGGGTGTGGTTCAGTACTGGAAATGTGCAAAGGCATGTGTCTCTGTCGCAGTGTGGGTCTCCGTTGGGGAGTGTAGGTGGTCCCTGATGGGACTTAGACACCCACGTATGTGATCTAGTTCGGCTTCCATGAGGTAGTACCCCACCCGCACATGTTCGGCCACCCCCTTCTGGCAGTCTGACACCTGGCCTTGGAATGCGATGTGTGCTTTGGTGGGCTGCTGGGAGCCAGCCGGGGTGGTGGGTGTGTCCAGCTGTGTTGTCTGTGCAGGGGGTGGGGTATCCTCGATGTAGCGGTGCTGCCCTGCTCCTGGAGGTCGATTGCCGATGCCCATGGACTGTTGTAGGGCATCGGTGTCGGAAGTGTGGAGGTCCTCTTCAGCATCACTGTAGAGTTGTCTGGTCTACTCTGCTGGAGGGGTTGTTTGTCCCTCTGCAATGTGAAGGGGAGATGCTTGTTGACATTGTGTTGGCATGTATGTTGCCGCATTGTTCAAGTTTACATACAGACTGCATGACAATGTACATTGTGACTGTTTGGGAGGGGCGGACTATTTGATGCGGGACAGTGGACATTTGGACTACATGACGTAGGTGAGGTTGTACACGTACATTTGCATCTCACAGTTACCTGCTATGTCAGATGTGATTGACCATTTTCTACGCACAGGCGGACCCAGTTGTGTCCTCTGTTCTGCAGTGTAAGTGTTGCACTGTGTACCACATTGTCGTCCATGTGGATGTGCTGTCATTGCTATGTGTGTGTGCTGCATTGTGTGAGAGTCGCACCTGCAGCTGTGATTTTGCTGCCCCATATCCCTTGGAGGCGGTGTGCCTTTGGCTTTTGTGCTTTTGTCATAAATCTGTTTTGTTTTATTAAGACAGAGAAAAAATAAGCCACAGCTACACAGCATGTCGCCTACAACCCCGTGGCGGGCCGGCCGCAAAGTAAGATAAGCAAAAACAAAAGGGGGATGCAATGGCATATCGATAAAGATAGCAGACATACAAGCTTTTGTGCTTTTAAGGTGCTGTGATGTTAGCGACTTGGGTCATTTGTGCTCTTGGACGGTTTTTGTACTCTTGTGCACTGTTTGTCTGCAGATGTATTGTTGACGTCAGTGGTTGTTTGTGCACGTGGATGCGTCAGAGTGTGACCTGCTCCTTTCCGGATGTGGTCCACACTCAGCCACCTCAGTCTCGTGGCGTGCACAATGTCATGGTGATTGTACTCCAGCCATGCTGCTCGTCATGTGGTGTCACTTGCATTGTCAGTGTGGCTCTCACATACGCATCTTTGCTGTGTTTTGCACGGGTGCATGTGTGTGTTGTGTAATTGGTGATGTGTGGGGTGGGACCCTTTTGGGCACATGGTGGACGGGGGCCTACTTGATGTTTGTATGTGTGCTGCAGTATGCCACGGGGATCAGGGACATGACCCAGGGTCATTGTGGGTGTGCGGTGTGCTACACGTGGTTGTGCATGTGTGCCATTGTGCCCGTTCCCCCCGTCCCCACAGTCCCTGTTCGTTCCTCACCCTGTTGATGTTGTGTCAGGTCATGTTGAGCAGTGTCCGGACTCCCGACTCCTTGCACCGTCTCCACACTGATGACTGTGGCCACCATTTGCTCCAGCTCCTCCTGTGGCGCAGGACTCCCACCTCCATTCGCCATTGCTGCCTTCCTGTTGGCAGCGGGTTTCTGCTTGGTTTGGCTTTTTACATCGTGCCAGCGCATATTAGCCTCCTCGATACTCCGGCTGCATTCACGATGGAATGCCATTTTTCAGTCTGTGTTGCCAATGACACGGTGGAGGTGACGGACAATTGTTGTTAGTGCTCCGTCACCTCCGTGACGACGATCCGGTTGTCATGCGGACTGTACCCAGTCTTCCTCTTCCTCTTCTCCTTGGCCTTCCCCGACCCCGAGGTTCCTTGCTGGTGGTCTGTGGGGTTCGCGTTGACCTGGGCACTCGTTCCGGGTGCATCCATGTTGCTACGCAGTTTATTTTGTTTATGGTGTGCTTTTCTTGTTCAGCTTTTATGGTGCATTTTCCCGCATGACGCGTGGGTATTGCAGGCCTGTCGCTGGTTATCGCTGATTTTTGTATCGCGGTTGGCCTCATCGCAACTTTATTCGCGTTCGTGTTTCGCATTTTAGCAGCGTCGCGTTAATTTTAACGCGGACATTTGACGCGTTATCGTGGGACTATCGCATGGTGCTGCCAGGTTGGGAATACTACGTTAACACGGCGTTGTTTTCCCGCGATAGACTGCGATATGCAAAGTTGCGTTAAGCTAAACTTGCGGTGGTTATCACACTTTCTTGAGAATATGCCCCATAGGGTGATGGGAAGTGGTGTAGAACAGAGTGGAGTGACATAGAGCAGAGTCGATTGTTATCCATTGGAGTGGCATAAAGTGTAGTAGTGTAGTAGAGTGGAATGACATATATTGGAGTAGAGTGTTTTAGAGTGGAGTGGCATAGAGTGGAGTGGCATAGAGTGTTAGAATGGAGTGGCATAGAGTGGAGGAGAGAGAAGCAGCGGAGTAGTGTGTTGTAGAATAGAGTGGAGTAAAGTGGCATGGAGTGGCATAGAGGGAGTTGCATTGAGCGTCGTAGACTGGAGTAGTGTGTAGAGATGCATAGAGTGGAGTAGAGTGGAGTAGAGTGGAGTAGAGTATAATGGAGAAGAGCGCCATAGAGTGGGCTATCGTGGAGTGGAGTGTCGTACAATGGAGTGTCGTAGACTGGAGTAGAGTGAAGTGGCGTAAAGTACAGTGGTGCAGAGTAAATTGGCATAGAGTACATTGGTTTTGAGTAAAGCGGTGTAGAGTTCATTGGCATAGAGTGCAGTGACATAGAGTGGAGTGTTGCAGGGGAGAATGCAGAGGTGTAGAGTGCAGTGGTGTAGAGTGCAGAGGTGTGCAGTGGTGCAGAATAGATTAGAGTGGTGCAGACAAGAGTGCAATGGCATAAAGTGCAGTGGCATAGAGTGCTGTGGTGCAGAGTAGAGTGGCGTTGAGTTCAGTGGTGGAGAGTGCAGTCTTGCAGAGTAGAGTGCCATAGAGTGCAGTGGCATAGCGTGAATTGGCATAGAGTGTATTAGCATAGAGTACATTGGTGCAGTGGTGAAGAGTGCAGTGGTGCATAGTAGAATGGGGTAGAGTGCAATGGCATAAAGTGCAGTGGTGAACAGTAGATTAGAGTGGCAAAGAGTGTAGAGGCGTACAGCGTAGTTGCATGAAGTGCATTGACATAGAGTGCAGTAGAGTGGTGTAGTGTAGAGTGGTGCAGAGTAGAGTGCAGTGGCATAGAGTGCAGTGGTGCAGAGCAGAGTGACGTAGAGTTCAGTGGTAAAGAGTGCAGTGTTGCAGAGTAGAGTGTTGTAGAGTGCAGTGGTGTAGAGTGGTATAATGTGCTTAAGTGTAGAGTAGAGTGGCATAAAGTGCATTACTGCAGAGTGGTGTGGAGTAAAGTGACGTAAAGTGCAATGGTGTAAAGTAGAGTGGTATAGAGTAGAGTGCTGCAGAGTAGAGCATAGTGGCATACATTGCAGTGGTGCAGAGTAGATTGCCATAGAGTGCAGTGGTGTACAGTGTATTTGTTTTGCGTAAAGTGGTGTGGAGTGCATTTGCGCAGAGTGCAGCGACAGAGTGTAGCGGCGGACAGTGCAGCGGTGTAGAATAGATTGGTGTAGAATGCAGTGGGGTAGAGTGGAGTGGCGCAGGGTAGATTGCAGTGGAGTAGAGTGGAGTGGCATAGAGTAGAATGGCGCACAGAGGAATACAGTGGCGCAGAGTAGATTGTTTCAGAGTAGAGTGAAGTGGCATAGAGTACAGTGGCATAGAGTAGAGTGCAGTTGTGCAGAGTAGATTGGCGAAGAGTGCAGTTGTGCATAGTACAATAGTGTTCGGTAGAGTGCACTGGCATAAAGTAGAGTGGTGTAGAGTAGAGAGGTGTCGAGTGAAGTGATGTAGAGTGGAGTGTTGCCGAGTAGAGTGCTGTGAAGTAAGGTGGAGTACAGGGGTGTAGCTTCAGGGGGGGGGGGGGTGTTTGGGGTGTTAACCCCCCAATAAATGTATTTTCAGATGAATAGTTGGGTACATATGCTTTCAGCCGTGTATGGTGAGGTGTCTGTGAAATTTCACCTGGGATTTTTGCATACATACACTGATAAAAACACACAAGCACTCTCTTTCATCTCTGTTTTGAGAGTCTTAAAAAAAAATTATTTTACAAAATATTGTGCTTCTTTCATTTAGTACTCCTATTAATCAGTATTCCTCTCCCTTTCCACGCCTCTTAAGCTTCACTCATGCGCCCTGCTTGTCATATAATGTATTTCAACATTATATGCTAGCGTGATGGGAAATCTGATGCTCACATCCCTCAATCTTACTGACCAAGCTACGCCCCTGGTGGAGTGGTGGAGTGTGGAGTGGTGCAGAGTAGAGAGGAGTGGAGTAAAGTGGAGTATGCATGGTGTGGTAGCGCACTGCGATTACGGACAACACATCTTCAATTGAAATGGCCATTACATTTGCACAAACATACAGTTTTACTGAAAAAAGTATACAGCGCAAAAAAGATAATGTGTGGCAATGTCATTACCTAGTGTATTGATTTGTTTTGATTGTATTAAAATACTTGTTTCCACCTCACTTCAGAATTCCCCAAAAATGTGCTTCATTTGTGCTTTCCATATTCGGATATATCTGCACAGTTTATTTACAGACATTTACATTTTGTTTTGTGCTAGAAAAAAATAACTTTGTACAGCACACCCAAGTAGCCAGCATGATTGTCACATAAATCCTCTCACTTTGAAATCAGAGAAATAAAAGTAAACATTAAGTTCGCTGGAAGACAGAGCCTGACATTTGACCTCTGTCTTTGAATGCACAGCAAATGTGACAAGATGAGAACAAGATTTAAAAGCCTGTTTTCAGAAATTCAGTATTGGTGGAAGATACAGTAAAAAGGGTTTGGACCAGGGAAGGGACGAACCCAAGCTGGCCAACCTAAGACAAATTTAGCCAGCAAACAGAAAGCAAGCAAATGTGAATTATAAACCACAAAGCAAATGGTAACGGGCAGAATGCATTCCCAGGGAAGCTTTCTGAATTTTCTCAAGATATACTGTCTGGTAGGTTTCGACCTAAAAAAAACAACCATTTGGAATGCAATAGGTCTCGCATTTGTGAAAGCTAGAGCTCTTGGTGTTGAAAATGACAATGTTCTTTACTTTTGGTTTTGTATGCATTGGAGTGCTGATATTTGCATAGCGCTATTGCCATTCGTATGACCTCGCGGCGCTGGAGAACCTGAAAATGGGAAATAAGTTATGAGGGAGCAGAGACGAGAGTAATATGCTGGCCACAACATTTTAAACAGGACTATGTATTTCACAAACATGACACATAATCCACAACCTACTGCATAATCACAAATGACAACAACAAACACACCGTAGCTCAAACAAAAAAAAAAGCATGAGACGTGGGGCTGGGCACTGGCATGTTCTCTCCAAAGTTTAATCTGTCACCGTACAGTTGCTGATTGTTGAAATCAAGTACTAAACTGGTACTAATGAGGTTAATCTTTTCCCCAGCCAGTAGTTATTGTCACAGATATTATTCTTAGTAAAGCACTCTCACCGCCCCTTGGTCCTTTTATGTGCAATAAAAAAAAACCTTCAAAATAAACATAGATGCACAGATAGACACACACAAACGTGCAAGCACAGATACAAAGAAACACGCATACACAGACTCAAATGCACACGCAGACATGCACACATTTGGAAACACAGCCACCTGCAGCCGTATACACGGATAGATGCAACCACACAAGCATACATACACACACACTCATGCACACATACGCATGCAAAAGACACACAGGTCCTGTGCTCTCCATGCCACTGGAGTCAAGCTAGCCTGGCTGATGAGGGGTGAAACCCCGAAACTGGTCCTAGGATGCTTGTTTCCAGTCCAGGGAGGACCTGGCTTGGCAGTTCGGGATGGACTGTTCCCATGGGGATCAGGGACAAGACTGATTTGCATATGGCTGGGTCTAAACTGTAATGGCATGGGGAGCAAAAAACCGATGGATTTAGGCCCAGATCTCTGTACTGGGGTGAATGTATGTCATTGTTCAGCATTCTATCCATCAATTGTTCTTTTTGCGTTTTTCACCCCGAGTGGGACGGGTATGCCCAGACGTGGTTCCCGTGCTCTCCATGCCACTGGAGTCAAGCTAGCCTGGCTAAAGAGAGGTGAAACCCTCAAACCGGTCCTAGGATGCTTGTTTCAAGTCCAGGGAGGGCCTGGCTTGGCAGTTCGGGCTGGACTGTTCCCATGGGGAACAGGGTCAAGACTGATTTGCATATGGCTGGGTCTAAACCGGAATGGCATATGGAGCAAAAAAAACAATGGATTTAGGCCCAGATCTCTGTACTGGGGTGAATGTATGACATTGTTTAGCTTTCTGTCCATCAATTGTTCTTTTTGCATTTGTCACCCCGAGTGGGACGGGTATGCCCAGACGTGGGTCCGTGCTCTCCATGCCACTGGAGTCAAGATAGCCTGGGTGATGAGGGCTGAAACCCCAAAACCGGTCCTAGGATGCTTGTTTGCAGTCCAGGGAGGACCTGGCTTGGCAGTTTGGGCTGAACTGCAACCATGGAGAACAGGGTCAAGACTGATTTGCATATGGCTGGGTCTAAACTGGAATGGCATGGGGAGCAAAAAAGATGGAATTAGGCCCAGATCTCACATACGTATACAGCATTACCAAGAGGAGATACATTTACACACTCACACACTCCTGCACATATATAAGCACCCATACAAGCACACAGATAGGCACTCCCACATACCTATGCATATGTGCACACTCAGACACACATGCAGGCATGCATGCGCACATATACACGCACACACTCTTGTGTCTTTTGTCTCAACCGAGTGAGGTGGCTTCAATGAAATATTAATTTTACACCTTTGGAAAATGCAAGCATTTGAAGTGCTCTGACACGAGCAGCGCGCAGGTCGAAGCAGCCTCGACCTGAGAGTGGTGAGGGAGGCGGGTGCAAATAAGGACGGGGAGGAGGACAGACGGCTTGCTAGAACATGCACTCGCATGGAGTGTGACAACAATAAATATGTAAATTAGTTAATAAGAGTCTGCAGTGATGCAACATGTCAATTTTTTCCATTGCGTCATGTATTTTGTATGAGCATCAAACTCACATAAGACAGCAGGCGCTACACAATTGTGTGGTTGGTTAAAGCAGGGTCGGGGGGAGGAGGGCGAAGATAACAGCCGGGCTGAAGGTGGATCGCAGTGACTTGGATTTTTAGGAGAAGACTGCCAGTGCTACAGAGCTCTCTTCACTAAAACTATGTAGAGGTCTTTCCTATTTCCTGAACCACAGTTGTGAAGGTTCAGAAGACCCTGCCTTTCAGTTTCTAATGGGAGGTTTGAAGTGTCCTGTCGGTCTGTGATGGTACAGTAAAAAAAAAAAACCAGCGCGAACCGCACTAACCGTGTGAGCAGCCTGAAGTTTCCCGAGAGCATGGCACGCCCTGCAGGGATGGCTTGGAGAAGAGCCGGCGTCCAGAGCCGCCTGCGGCAGCCTCACTGTGCAACTGAGCCTCACTGTGCACCTCGGTGTCCTCGCGCAACCACTGTTGCTGTCACCACCTCGCGCTGCTACCTTACACTCCTACTGCTGCTTGGTTAAAGTGTCAGCAAAGGTGCAAGTCGGGCAAGCCCTGCATTTTTAAAATATCACGCGCGGCTGCCATTGGTAACAAAAATAAGTCGGGCGAGCCACGCTTTGTGAAAATATCCTGCGCGGCCGCCATTGGCAATAAAAATGAATCGCGGTAGCCATTGTTAAAGTGAAAGCATGCATGGTGCGCTGCAAATACAAACAAGAAGCGGCCGCCATTTCTAAAGCTGGCATCCCGCAAGTGCTGTGTACATTAATTAAGCAAATAGTTCTCCCGAAAGGCTAATGAAAGCTACAGAGTAAGAACACATGTAAGAGGGACTGTCCTTATGGGAGGTAACAACAGGAGAGAGGGAGGTACTAAGGAGGGACTACTAAGGCTATTGACGAATCAAGGAGAAAAAGAGGAGCCAATTGTAAAGATGGGTGGACCATGGGCGGAGCTTAAGGCCCATATACTGAATACAGAATGTCTTGAAGAGGCAGTGCTGCCTAGGAGAGACCTAATCAATGAAAGCACTTTAATGTGAATCACTAGAGCCACATGATAAGGACTCTGATGTCTGCATGTCAATGAAGGCAGCTCCTTACTCCCCTCTAAAGATTGGTGTCCTGGGATTCGGCCCACCTCGCCCATGTCAAAAGCCGGAGCCTGTCCACCATACCCATTGTGTTTCTTTGACATTAAAAAAACTCAAAATGGAACAGAAAATAACCACAGATGACTCTGACAGTGCAAGTGCTAGAGCTTCAAGTCTAAGCAGAGTAGGCAGAGCTTTTTGCTCAGGTTTTCTTGGCTGATAGATATCCCATGGGGCATCCATCTTCACTTCTCAGGTACAAATTGAGGAGGTGAGTAGGACGTAGAGATTCTACAGTAGAACACAAAACTGTGGGCACTAGGGTGGATAGTCAAAACTTACAGACTTCCTATAATATAAGAGGAGTAGTAGAAAACCGAGAGACAGTCTAGAAAACGACAGTAGGGTGTATCTGCTACATTGTCACACTTGGTCGGGCAAGAGGCAGCAGGATTGGTTGGATATGCGTTCCACAAGCAGGAAGGAAGTCCTTCCTTTTCCTTCCTGCTCGTGGAAAGCTAAGAGGAATGCTGCAGCGGCCGTGCACCCGAAATTATGGTGAGTCGAGCGCCTTCGTGCCCCACAATTTTTTATTTACTGTAGCCGCCACTGTCAGCTGATTCTGCTGCTGGAAGCCTTTGATCTGATGGCCGATCTGCCTGAGGACTGCCAAGTAACACGGGCATTGACACCTATTTTCCATGCTCAGGTCTGTCATGCCAGGCATAGCGCACCCAGACAGGGAAAACAAGTGGAAGCCTAACGCAAGGGAGGACAACTCCTTGAGCATCAGGCCATTATTATTTTGCTATTCGGAAACAAACCCCACTTCGAGGTTTTGCTTCTGGAAAGCAAAATAAAATGCTGTCTGCTCTGCATTGAGCTGTGACAAAGTGAATCTGCCAATGAACAAATGCACTTTTGACACAGAGAACGCCTCCTGGCAGGCAAGGAGCCTTAAATCTAGCCTGTGGTCATCTGCCAGTGGACAAAGCCCAGGGTCTAAATGACGTCTTCTGTTCTTTGTATTAAATGTAAATCCCAGTTAAGCTGCAGCATAATTACACCTGCAAACATTGTGACCGATAATGCATTTATGCTACATTTACTGATTGCATGCTATCGCAGTCAACATGGCTGCCTTAAATATGCTTTTTACAGCGCATCTGAAACACGCCTGGGTGGATTTCTTACTAGATAAGACAATAAAAAACTACATTAAGGACTTAAATAGAGAATTTCCATGGGTCTGACAGAAACAGATACTTGCAGATGTGTCCACTTACACAGGAAGTGAACTGAAAGGCATAATATGTGTTCACTGTGGAATCACTGGAACGATTATGTTGGCCCACCAAGACGGAACAAGCATTGGTAAATACAGGAAAAGATGCTACAGCCCATAGAAATGGAGGAAAAGTAAGTGGCAAGCACTGGAACCAACGAAAAGCCAGGAAAGAGAGGGAGCGGGATGTAAGCCCCTTTTAAGTTTATATTGAAAACAATTGATTTCAAAAGCACAGCGCAAGCACTGTGCAGGCGAAACCCAAAAAGTGGCAGCACGTTGTCTACAGAATACCCACAGTGACCGTGCCTTGTCCAACCCTTCCTCAGTCTCCAAGGTTCTCTGCTTGTTTATGTTTGCTCAAGCGTTCCCAAGTGGACCTGGCTACCAAGGACTGCTGCGCTCCTGCCTCTAGAGCTCTATCGCATGCTCTGGCTTTCCCACCTACACATCTGTACCTGTGTCATACCTGTGACGTTTATGCTGCTGTTGCAATTTAATTGAAAGCCTGATCCCAAATTTTTGTATATCTACGAACATTAACACATCTACCATTTTATACTGCAAAGTTGCAATCAAATTGGATGCATATTTTGTTCAAATATATAAACAATGTTATTATTTGAATTCAAATAAGAGCAACAAAAGGTTTTCTGCATATTTTTGGTCAAATATTTGTTAGAAATTATTTAAGTCAAAATAAAATTAACAAAAGGTTTCCGCCTGGCACACCATTCAACAGTTGCTTGGCCCTGTGATGGTGCTGGCTGTCTCGGGGTGCAGAGTATCGCCTGCGAGAATTGTGCTTTCCAGATCAGTGAGGCTCTAAGGGAGTTAAGGCTTTTTGTTACATCTTGCCTTGCCTGTGCTCCTTGTGGTGATGCTCCACCGTGAGTATGATGCTGCATGGAGTGTTGCTGTGCCACCGGCAGTGTTAGCCTGATAGTAACAAAACCCGGGACCAGAGTCGGAGAATGCTAGCACCATCCCTTGGCATGGCGTCCTGCGCAGACATACAAGTAATCTGCAGCTGGACCTAGTGCCTCCAGACCACACATCCTGTTATGTGAAGAAATAAGCGACCACAAGGGACTTTGTTACATTATTGCGGCCTTTCTCCTCACACATAAAACTACGTGGCCATTGCTGTCAACAAATCACAGGCTGCAAACTAAATGTTTCCTTCTTAGTGAATTAAGTTGACATTTGCTACAATATGGAAGTCACTGCAGTTTAAAACATGGCAGCTGGTCAGTGGAGATGCCACCATATGTCTACATTGCTAACGTAATGGCTACAGTAGATGGACTGAAAGTAAAAAGCAGGCTTGTATCACAAACTGAAATGATCACCATGCTGTCCTCACTCTTGGGCATCATTATCAGAACTGGTCTCTTACACACGCGCTTTGCAAAATCAATTTACCTTGCATGTTATGAAGAGAGCCGCTGCCTCCTTCTTTCTGTCTTCGTCTTCCACCACCTCATCTGCATCCCGCGCCAGTGGCGACTTGGACCTCACGTTATGGTCCACCTGCAGCTTGCTGAGGTTTCCTTCCAGGAGTCGCCGTTGGACCACGCTGTGTGGTTGCTGTGCACAAGGGAAGCATAAGAAGCAGAAACAATGTCATTGACATGTGTAACCCATGGTAATGGCAGAAGCAAGCACAGAAGCTTTATTAACAGCGCGTCCAAATCCTGGAATGAGCTTCCTTTCCTACTGAGGAACGCTACAGACCTCCTCTCCTTCAGGAAGGGGCTCAAAACCTGGCTTTTTAACCAATAAACCTTCTGGCCACCTTTTTAGCAGGCAGTGCATAGCGCCAGGACACCCTAGGGTAACAGCGCGCTTTACAAATTTGATTAACATAACATACCGTAACATAACTTACTACAATTCTTGGCGTAACAGAGGGAATTACCACTATTTTCCACTAAAGGCCTCATAACTAGTACTGCTGTAAACCCAGGTGAATCCTTCTGAGAAATATGTAATAAAATATAATTTTCAGAGTTTTGCAACTTGGAACCGACCTAAGAATACATGCAGTTTTCCTCATTACTCCTCATTCCGAACTGTGAAACTCGAATGAGAATACCATAGCCATGAGAAATTCCAACATGCATTAATGGTATTTCCTGGTGCAGTATTACTGCACGACAATGGCATGTCTTGGAATGTGCCTTGGGTCTGCATTTCATTTATGCATTTTTTTCTTGCAGCCTCCTTTTAATAAAATGTCTCCTTGCTCCTCCTGCATGACATCAGTCTCCGGATTCTTATCCACTGTAATACCTCTTTTCACAGCTTATAATGTATGTCTACATTGCACCCATCGAGGGAACCAGCCTAGATTTGATCTCTTCCTACCTCTTCAACAGATCTAGCATCTTTTCTCTCCTCCCTTTTCCATTAGCTCCTTTCTGCACCGATTCTGGGGTCTCACGGAGTAGTCATCGCTTCAGTCTTCAACGCCTACTCTGCCTACAACAAGACGTCACCAAGTCTTTCAACTTAACTTGCTACAATTGCAGCCAAGACACAGAGATCAGCTTGAAACTGGACAAACATAGGCATCTTGGGACCAGGTCAATGCCTACGAGTTGTCGGCCAATGGATACTGGGGAGCAGGAAATACAAGTCCTACAAAATCAGGAGCTTCATGTGCAAAGGTGTTTTGCAGTCACAAAGCCTGTAATGCACAAAAACACATTGTTTGCAACAGCAAACACCTTTTTTTGACAATGTATCAAAGATCTTTTAGAAGGCAAAAACTAATGTCTTTCTGACTTATAAAAGGGTTTTGTAATCCATCACAAATTGCAAATAGTAAGGCACTTGAAAGGAGTATCTCCTGCCATCCTGGTAGTACCAGTGGTTTGGGTCCACAATTGCTGTTTCAAAGCTTTGATCACTTCCTGATCTCTGTTACTGATTTGCAAGGGGAGCTGTCCACTTGGGGAGGTTTCCTCTTTCTAAATCATGTGTGGCATCTGGAGGAGCATGTAATGGACCACAGCTTGGCCCCCCAGATGCATTCTCAAACTTTTTTTTCCTAAGCAACACCTGTCACTTTTATGGATGGAGACTGCTTTTAAAAAATGTTTCTCATTTGGGAATTGAAATACCAGAATGGAGGTCTGCTGTTTCTTGGAGCCCTCCATCTGTGAATTCACAGCCAATGACAAGAGGTTGCAAAGTGCAACATGTTAAATTGTTATGCATAATTTTAGCCAAAGTTTGAGGTTTTCAAGGCATTCTAATTAAGAAAATGTAGTTTGATCCATGCACATCGTACCACCGTGGTCTCCTCTGGGTGTCTAGTTTCCAGAAATGTCTGAGTTTAGTAGGGTTCCCTAGTTACTGGCTGACCCAGGGCCCAAATATTGCAACTATTCAGCATGGCAAGTGAGAAGAAATTGGGAATTACCCCCACTCTGCTGACCCATAGGGATTTACCCCCACTCTGCTGCCCCATATGTCAAAACTACACCCAAAACAATCCAAATGTCCTCTTCCTTGCTATGGGGGTAGGCATAGGGAGCTCTGGGGCTAGGCATAGGGATTCTGTAGGCCCCTAGTGGGCAGACAGAAAGACTATTATGGCTGAAGGGTGAGGGCTTGGACTAATGCCTGGGCGGCTCGCATCCACAACATATTTTTACCTAAAATGTGTGTATGTATATATCTCTCTCTATATATAGATATATTTATATATCTATAAATATAGATATATAAATATATATAGAGAGAGATATACCCCCTGAGGTGAGATTCGTAGTGAACCACCCAATCCCCCCTGCTGGGGAGGCACAAAGGCTGCATACAAATTCTGAGGTGGGCCATTGCCAGGACAAGAACTCTTTTGTTTTCCACTATGCGGAGATCCCTGGTGGCTAGTGGTCTTTCTACCCCCGTGGAGCAAAGTTGGGGCCTACCCTCCAATCTGCTCCTGGGGCGGGGGCAGAAGACTGTATAGCCCTGGGTGGGGAGGAGAAGCACTGGCTCTGGCCCAATGGATTTCTCACCCAAAAAAGAAATCCCTGGTTCCTAGTGGCCTTTTTACCCCCAGGTGGGGCAGTCCTCCCTATTTGCCCCCTAGGGCAAAAAGACTGTATGTCCTTTCTGGGGTGGTGGCATAGCCCGATGTGGGCGTGGGCTTGAAATCCCTGTTGCCCAGCGGGTCTCCACCTCCTGCGGGGTGGAGAAAGACTGTACTGCCCAAGAGGGGAGGAAAGCACTGGCCTTGCTCAAGGGACTGCTCCTCCCCTTCTAAAAAGAGATCAGTGCTCGGGGTGGGGGAGGGATACTGTTATGCCATTAACACAATGTGCTTTCACTTTGTTTTGTAGTGATTTTAAAGCTGTGCATGGTGGCGTTACAGCAAAATAAAACAAGCATTACAAATGCAATAGGTCTCGCATTTGTTTGAGTTAGAACTATTGGCATAGCTCAACAGCTACCGGACAGAAATTGCCACTTTGCAGGTGCCGAACAGAGCATTGCTCCGTGAAATGGCCTGAAAGCCTAAAACGATGTTGATAGCCTACAAAATAAAAAGGCAGATCAGGATGACCAGGAGGAACCACGGACGTATTGGGATGGCCAACGCAAGCAAACAATGAGTGAAATTGCCTAGGCGTGACCCAAGCACGCAAAGGCGGGAGAATCAGACCCAATGCACCAATAAAAACCCCGTATTTCTAAATGGCACAACAATGAACAAATGGCAATTCATGGGCATGCCAAAAGCCGATAGAGGAGATAACAACAGGTCTTGCAGACAGCGCATGCGTGCTGCCTAGGCTCGACCTAAAAAAGAAATCGAACTCTGGACGCAAGGAATGCTCTTCCTTGGCGTCCCAACTCTGTTTTTTAAAAAGAAAATACTTCTGTTGAGGCAGCTAACCCATTCCTGATTACCGCACTGTAAAAGTAGTGTGGCTGTCGGGAATGCGTCGAGGGCCAGACTAAAAAGGTTAAGTTGTGAAGAATGGAAGAACTATCAGGCCATAACCATCTGGCTCCAAGCATGCAAGCCTCCTGCTGCGACATCTACTAAACTACGAAACCTAGGATCTATCATGGACTGCACCCTATCACTCATCCCGCAGGTGAACTAAGTCACAAGGAGACGCAACATTACTACCTACATTGGAAAGTTTTTCCATCTTCTCCATGTATTGTTCCCTTAGTTCCAGTGGCTACTGGTTAGGTTCAAGGAGCAGGAGTGGATAAAAACAGAATTACTCAACATATTCTTTTGTTGGTAACAGTAAAAATGTTGTATATTTAGATGAATCTTTGCAAAAAGTTGTTATGTGGCTCATGTTATATGTGACACCTTCAGCCAGTCCTAGCTTTTTTACCACAACCGGCTGTGCTGCTTTTTGAGGTCATACTTACAATGTTAAAAGTGAAACTACAAGTCACAGATTTCAATAGGCTGGTGGCTCTGACCAGGACTGACCCAAGGGCCCCCAAGTGACACTTGGCCACTGGCCATTTGTCATCAAGCGATATCCAGTCCTGGATGTTGAACCAAAACTGCTAAAGGCTTTAGAAGAGGCTCTTTAGCAGTCTTTTAGCTGCTTTTGGAGGGCAAAGCTGCATATTTCTGGATGTTCTCCAGCTTTCAAATAGGTTGTTTGTAAAACATTGGATTAAACCAAGGAGGAGACATCCATGAATCACGAGGAACTGTTGAGCACCATTGTCTGTCTTTGCATCCATACTATCCCTGACCTGCAGTCTAATTCTACGTCTCTCTGAGCTGCACCTGTCTCTCATTACCTCCAGTTCGATCCCTCACTATCTTCGGCTTTATTGTATTCTTCACAACCCTACTCCAAGTCCTTGGGCACCTCTTCGTCCCTACCCTGTTGTATGTCCATGTACCTTTTCCTTGTCATCAACTTTCACTTTGTGCCCTGCTCTGCTCTCCTTCTCTACATCCTTCCAACTTCACCCTACACTAAATTGATGTCCATTCCTTGACAATTCCTTGTCCCTCTAAGCTCTCCCTCCTGCACCTTGGAATGTTAAGAAGAGATAGAGAGTAGGGAGTGAAGGGCATGGAGTAATGCGGGATTGAGCGGGCATGTAGCGGGCATGTAGCCTGTCACTGGCAGGCCCTCTTTTTGAGCTATGGTGCAGCAGGTAGACTACCTCATAAGCGAAAGCGCCCAACTCACCACATTGATGTTGCCTTCTTTCATTGTATTAGCAGAGGAGTTATTTCTGCTGGTTAGCCAAATGTGAGTGATTCATGCAGTGTAGGAAAAGAAATGATAACTGGACTAAGCTCAGCATATCATTACTATAAGTAATATGGATGTGGATGATAGATGCTACGGAACCATCCATATTCAGCCAAGGTGTTCTGGGACTGGAGGCTTGGGAGTAAGACCTACAGTGGTGAGAGGTTCAGGAGTAGCATCATAATGTTTTTCACATAGATGTAAAAAATTGCATCAAATTGTCTTCCAAAGGTGGAGATACAGGCAACCATGCCATTAATAGCCACAAAAGCCTGTGGCTGACATGAGGAAGCCAGAAGTCAAGGGTAAAAAAACTGAGGCTAAGCTGGACTGTGGATGTCTGAATGGGAATTAAAATCAATCTAATCTGTCCACGTTGAGGGTCATGTATCTGTGCAAGCCTTCACTGATGTGGGGTGACACCTGTCACCTAAACACAAAGCATTCTTTTTGTTGTTCATCATTTGCTCACCTGGTGAGGGCCCAGGACAACTATTTGGGGCAACAAGACTGGCTGAAATGCCAACCAGTGACTTAGGCCAAAAAAAGAACAAGAACTATAACTTCTCAAACAGTTATATGAAACATTTCCAGTAGTTGTTTGTGGCTGAAAGGTTCTGTTGTGGTTGCAGGAGGATACTTCTAAGGAGCAAAACAGGTTCAATTTCAGTGGTGTGCTTCAGCCCCCTCTAACTGACCTTTGCTCCCCGTTCCCCTTAGTAATGCTTCAAAGGTGCTTCTTGGGGATTCAACTGCACAGGAGCGATTTATGGACAAAATTCCCTCACAAATAGCGGCCATGTCACCCCGGTGTCTGTTCTTTTCAAGATTATTATTAATATGTATTAAATATTTAATGCATTTAAAGCAAGAGTATGACTCAGTAGAGGACCCAGCGTCGTGTGTGCAAAATAATTCGCCCTGGTCTAATTAGTGGAATAACAAAGGAGCAGACAGCACACTGTATTTTTTCTCTTTCAAGGAGGGGGGGTTTCTTCCGTGCCGCCCAGCAGCCACAAAAAGCATACATTAGTTCAGGCAAGCAGCCGGCCAGAGCCCCCACTCTCTGTCACAGCCACCCCCTCAGGTGACGGACCGCTCCTGCAGCGCATAGAACAACAAAACATGTAGGAACATGTGACAAGACACACTGACAGGAGGCAATCAATCCACTGCCTTGTAGATGGCAGGGTATCGATCAACAAGGTGTGATAACCAGTCTTATTTTTGCACACAATATTGATTTTCTACAGGGGAAGTCACAAACACCTCTGCTGATGAGGATGTGTTTATTACAGTCCAGGCTGTGTTGTTGTTTCTTCCTGGGTTCCTGGAAGCAGCGGAGTACCTGGATGTCAAATGTATACAAAGAGCCGGCGCCGCCAGTCTTATGCGTCCAATGAGTTTCCTATTCTACCAGTTTATTCTTTTTTAGGTCTTACTCAACACTTTAGCTGTATTTTGTGAAACCTCTTCAATACATCAAAAATAAAGTGGAAAGTGGTCTTATGGTCAGCACTCTTCATCCATTGGCTCTCATATGCTTTTCATGGTTTGCCATTGCACGGATGGACTGTCCGTCAAGGCCATGGAATATGAGGATGGTTACATAGACCCATTTGTGTTCAATTTAGATTTAGGTGAGGAGAGCAAGTAGTCCTCTTGTGGTTTTTTATTTATTTATTTTTTTCCTCAAAACTGTTTCTTGTTTTCGAAAAAAAAGCAGTACAGTCTTTCCATAAAGATTTTGTAAGGCGGTCAGATAAGAAATAGACATGTTTTGTATATAGAATTTATGAGACTTGTTAGTGCGTTACACATGGACCAACATTATTATATGCGGTTGTTTATACCGCTAACCAGGCTTTTGCAGGGGTAGAAGGAAAAAAATAATAGAGAAGTTAGATAACAGATAAGATGTAAAACAACATGCAATATCATTGCTGTAACAGATCAGAGTGTAAAAACAGATTAAAACTAACAGACCAGAGGGAAAGAGGGATGGGATGGAGGAAGAAGTGGGGGCTAGCGGGTAGGCTAATGTCCTATTATTAAGAGATGCCGATAGGGAAAGAATTGTCGATTTCTATGGCATTTTAGATTTATGTAGATAAAGGTCCAGTTTGTTCCCTAAAGGTTTTGACAGACCAGGATTAGTATTTTTAATTGAAATAGTAGCATCTGCACTCCTTATAAAATAAACCCGGGCCATGTGTGGTATGATGTGTTGTTGAAGTTTTTCCAGTCGTGCAGTATTGTTATGTTATGTGTATTTGTGTGGTGCACAACTCACTTAGGAGGGTATCCTGGGATTGAAGCAGAGCAGTGTGGGCTGAGCCAGGGTCGGGTCTAGGTGAACTGCAGAAGAGGCTCTGATGTGCAGGGACAGGTCGTTCCAGGCTTTAGTAGTGAAGCAGGAGAAGACATGACCACTGGATCTGATTTAGCAAATGCATGGTTTGCAAGTCTGTCTCAACAATGGTGTCTGGTAGGTTTGTGGAATTTTATGTGATTGTTGAATTACATGGGGACAATGCTGTGTAGGGCTTTGTATGTGTGTCTGAGGAGTTTGAAGGGTGCTCGTTTGTGGATTGGGAGCCAGTGGAGCTCTTTGAGGGGCTGTGTGATGTGAGTGTGGGGTGGGGTGGGGTGGGAGGTCGAGGGTGAGCCTGGTCAGTGAGTTATGTCTGGTCTGAAGTCTTCGGGTCAGTTGAGCATCGATTCCAGCATAAAGTATTTTCCTGTAGTCCAGCTTGCTGGTGATGAAGGCTTGGGTGACGGTTCTGTGAATGTTGGTGGAGAGCGCTTTGAAGATCTTTTTGAGCATCTTGAGAGTGTGGAAGCAGGAGATGGAAACTGCATTTACTTGGGCGGTCATGGTAAGTTGGTTGTCGATTACTGTTCTGAGGTTCTTTGCATGGGTTGCCTGGAGGGGTATGGGTCTGAGTTTGGCAGGCCACCAAGGGGAGTTCCAGAGTGAGGTGGCTTTGCTGAAGATTTCTGTCTTGTCTGTGTTGAGCTTGAGGGTGTTGGTTTTCATCTATCTGGCAACTTCAGTCATGCAAGTGAAGAAAATGGTCTAAGTGTTTGCCGTCTTGTCAGAGAGAGAGAATATAAGCTGGGTGTCAGCATAGGATGTAATGTTGATTCCATGGGCAAGGATGATGCTAGGGATTGGGGTCAAGTAGGCATTGAACAGAATGGGGCTGTGTGAGGATCCTTATGGTACTCTGAGATGAGGTTGACGGCATCCGCAGTGGAAGGGGGCCAGGCTGAATGACTGGACGTGGCCTGTTAGGAAGGAGCACAGCCAACAAATTCCCAGACCTTGGACGCTGGCTTTGTGCAGTTGTTGGATTGTTTTATTGCCATTTGTTAGTAAGAAACCAATAAGAAAGAGTTCCTGCTCCGTAAGCCTATGAGATGCAGTTTTATATCATCGGCCTAGAATAATGTTGCAAGAGTTTAGGGGCATTTGTTTTTGAATGATATCCTCTATGGTTTTTTCAGTCTGAGCCCAAAGAGAGTTAACATTGCTACAGTGGAAGAGAATATGTTCCAGATTAACATTTTGATTTATGCAGCTCTAGCAGGATAATGACTCTGACAACCCTTGTTTAAATATCCTTTCAGGCATATATTCAGTGTCCAAAATTTGCACTGAAATATCAGAGGGAAGATCTTGTGTTTTGAGCAGTTATTCCAAATTTTGGTCTATTCTTCATCAGTAGGGAGAGTACTTTTAGAATCTAAAAAAGAATTCTTAATTTGCTGTATATATCTGAAAGTATGAAAAACATGAAAGACAGCGTGCTCAACCTGATAGACACACTCAGCATGGTACAGCATGCTATCAAATCAATGCACTCCAAAGGCCGCACCCCAAAGCCCATCTTTCTGACATCAGCTTTCCAATGCCAACCTCTGGAACCCATACATTAAATTGACCACACTGACATTCCCAGCAGTCTGATCAGTGTCAAGCAAACACATTGAGGTAAACCCAAATGACAATAGCAAACATTCAGACCCTTCAAATACTTCTCAATAAACAACCTACATCTCAAACTCAACTCTTGCTCTGATCCTCCACATCTAAGATTAACAAAGTAACCTCAATGCATTTCTGCAAAACCACTTGAATACTCATATTCCAACTAAAACATGAAAATGAAAGCTGAATTCTTCAGCACCCAGCTACTACAAAAGCCTCACCAACAACAAACAAACACTCCTTCTGCAGATAGTAAAGAAAATGGGAAAAAAGATTGCCACTGATGACTTAACACTACTGAAGTCCCTCTGCTTAAAATGTAAACAACTCATCACCTCAGCCAAAGCCAAGTATTATACCAACACCATCAGTGAACCTGCCTGCAGAAGGAGAACCCTCTTCAACACAATCAAGCACTGCATCAACCTGCATCCCATCAACTACTTCTGCAATTAAAAAAAAAATGTAAACTATACGATGGACCCATCAACAACACCAAACCTGGTTCTCCTCCCACTATATCCTACAATGGCCATCCTTCAAACCCATGTCTCTCAAAGACCATGGCAACATCCTCAGCTGTTTCTATGAAGATGATGTATTCTGCTCATCCTTCAAAAAAGCCGTCTCTGGGGAAGCTTTCTCATCCCTACTCACCATTTTCAATGCCTTCATCACTCAAAACATTTCAACAGAAAATCTCAAAACAGGTCACATCCTCCCATTCCTAAAGAAACCCATGCTAGAACCTGTAGACCTTGACAACTACCAGCCCATCCCCCATCTTCCCTTTATCAGCAAGATTATAAAAAAACTGCCTATCCACAACGTCAAGCTCACATGAACATTAGCCATCTTCTTCACGACTATCAATATGGATTCAGATTATGCTGTAGCACGGAGCCAGCTACCTTACAAATCATAGACAATGTCACTCCAAACACAGATAAAGATGATCCCTGTCTCCTGATGTTACTAGACATCGCAGTTGCCTCTGACACTTTCAACCACCCAACCTTCATCCGCACCTTGAAGTCTTGAATAGCATTTACTGGAAATGGTCTCCAGGTGACACCAGTTCACCCACATAGGCACTTCCAAGTTAGAGAAGATCCAGATCATCTGAGGAGTTTCTCAGGGCTTCATCCTCTCCCCTGTCATTTCCAACCTATAGCTCATTAGGACTTTGCTCATCGATAATGGAAGAAATTGGATTATTGGTAGAGAGGGGTGGAAGCCCCACTCGAATACCAAACACAATCCCTGTCAGGGTCAACAACAAAAGTCAAAATCACTAATCTGTGCTTAACCCTCTGGTATCTGTGCACAAAAGCAGTCAGGCTTAACTTAGAGGCAATGCGTAAAGTATTTATGGAGCACTCAAACAGCTAAAGGGAAAATACAACACAAGAAAAATCCCAAATCAATTTAGAAAAATAGATTAAAATTTAATTTAAAAAGAAATGACCGCAAAATGACAGAAATCCAAATCAGTAGGCCAAGAGTTATGAGATTTTAAAGTTTTAGGTGAAAATAGCACCAAAAAGCACAAGACACCACTCGAGGGTATCTGGTCACGCTCAGACTGACCGTGATTGCGTGCAGGTCAGATACAAGGACAAGGTTTGCCCCGGTCATGAGTTTGCCTTCTCAAAGTCCAAGTCCATGAGACTAGCTTCAGCTGGAGCTTCTCATTGGCGGGGTCCATGAGGAGATCGTTCACTCTACGAAGAACCAGTCTCTGCTGAAAGTACGCATTGGCACTTGACACATTGAGTCGCTGTTTGGCATGAAGAGCAGGTCATCGTTGGAACTTCGTATTGGTGGGTGACGCAGTGGTCGTTGCCGACACAGGTGGTCATCACTGACGTGAAGAGTAGGTAGTTGCTAGAGGTTCGCTTTGCTGGGCATTGTGGAGTGCTGTTCCCATCACAAAAAGTCTGCTCACAGTCACGAGGAGCCAAAAACCTCTGGACTTTCACTTTTAAATTTGTCTTGAGACAGGAGGAGTTCACTCTGATGCCAGCCAAGGTTCCAGGACCTGGGGGGCACCTCTTTAGGATTAGGACTCCCAGCAGTATAGGCCAGCAGCAGGACTCAGGCACGCCCAGACAGGTCCAGTCTGCGTTAGCCAGCTTGGCAGTTATAAGGAGGCATCTGAAAGTTTGTTGTGCCCCTGTAGCTTAAACAGAAGGTCAGCCAACTGACCCTTTGAGTCATTTCCAGGGAGCTTGGGTTCAAAACAGGTCCAGTCTTCCTTCTTCAGACAGCAGAGCAGTCTGTCTGAATTTTCCACAGGGCCAGGAGTGTTCTGATGAGAGGTTCTGAAGGTGCTATTCTTATACTCAGTGCCAGCCTGTGGGTGGGGGATTCACCCTTTGTCTAACATTCCCTCTTTCCTGGGTTTGGCTCCAAACTTTCTGGGGTAACAAAGGGCAGGCAGGCATAGGTATGAGCTGCATTTGGCAGTGGCAGGGCAGGCAGACCTTGGAAGTCGAAAAGGGGGTGGGCATACCCATGAAGCTATCCTTTGAAACCAAGGACATCCTATTCAGGAGAGGAACACCCTGTTCCACACCCAAAGCCTTTTTGTCCTCGTGTCTGGAAGGAATACACAAAACACCACAGGAGAGTCATTCACAGTCATGTGACTCTCAGCACTGGCAGAAAGACACATTTGGTTTAGGCAGAAAAATGCCAACTTCCTGAAAGAGGTCCCTAGACACACAATATCAGAAGTCTTAAATAGCGAATGGTTGTTTATTTGTGACAAAAGAAAAAAATTATGAAAAAGCAAATTCAAACATATTAACAATGGAGCAGTGGATGAAGGTGACCAAACATGCTCAGTGCTCTCTTTTAGGTGATACACACATGTGATAATAATGGTCAAAGTGCGTATCCAAAGCAAGAACAGCACAGCCCATTACAAATTGATAAACCGTGCAAATACGGTCCGTAACAGCAGTTAATGTTTTGATTTTAATTTTATTCTGACTGGCAAGGTTCTGGCTTTGTTACTGGCGAAGCGGCATAAATTGCATTTTCTCCAAACTTCTGTGTCATATAAGGATGCATCTTAAATCATGGAGGACCGTTCTTAGGTTAACAATATGTATCGAATGTGAAGTTGGTTTTGATATATTCATTTTGACGTAGAGCATCTTCCAGCAACTACAACATTGATGTGTGCCGGCATGAGCGTGCTTGGGAGAGGAGGATCAGGGATCATAACATAATGTTTCAAATATGATTCAAGCAGTATGCGTAACGTAAAGTTGAATGTGAAGCTTGGATGGGTCACACTGCTCTCCCAAGTGTTTTTCTGGCACCAGGTTGCAATTAATCAAGGTTATCTTGTCCATGCTTTGTGCTCAGAAGGAGACCAGACACAAAATGAATTGTCAAATAATTTTTGCATGTTACTGTAAATTTATGTAATTACTTCTTTAAGTAAAGAGCAGTGTAAATGTCATTTGAAAACAATGATGAAGGAGAAGAAAAAGGCAACATGAGCCAAAGCTACACAAATTAAATGGCAAACAATACAGCCTTAAAATCATAGAACACAGGGCTACTTTATTGAACCTTTTCATGGAAATTGGTCTGTCGCATGTTCATTATCAATACTATTCCTACGAGACATCCAGTCCAAATGGACAAGCAGTTTCTCTCTCGCCAGAGGGCATGCTTAAATGGAAATGGCAGCAGACCTAACACCCAAAAGAAGAACTTAAAGCTAGACTTCTATATGTGCTTTTACATTTGTTGTAAGGTGGTTGAGACAGGGCCAATGGAGTTGAGCCTGGGTTAATGATGGTTGAGCCAGGGCTAATGATGGATCAGCATGGACAAATGAGATGCAAGCCTGGACAAATTATGGTTGAGCGTAGCCATATGATTCTGAGGTCGATGGTTGAGTCTGGGTAAATGAATGTAGAGCCTAGGCATTTGAGGACTGCAGTTGGGCCCGTGAATGTTGAACCTGTGGCAAATCATGACTGCTTATTATTGCTATGACTATGGCATTTCTGGCATATCATAGCTGTCTTCCAGTTAATAGTACTTGTTTTTACTTTCTTTTGGTAATATTTTGCCATTTTGATAAACTTACATTTTAGCTGAAAGAGCACTTCCTATGATGTGATTGATGACAAATTCACACAGCACCACTTTCTGTGATGTTGCTAGAGTAAACAGGCATTTGATGTCACATCCTGTGATGTCATTAGGGTCCTTGGGTATGTGATGTCACTTCCGCTACTCCTGGCATTTTAGTGAATCGACGCTCATGGAAACATCTTATTTGATTGTGACTCCAACTAATCAGTGAATTATTTTTACATAGCCATGGCAAAGTGGTCACTGACGACCTAGCCCCCTCAAACTAAAAACCCATAATTGTAGCAAGCCTACAAAATGGTACACCAAATAACTCTTTGAAGAACAGAGAACTCTCAGAAATACAGAATGCAAATGGTGACACAACCGCTCCACATTGAACCTAAAAACCCTCTGGTGTAAATGTAAAAAAAAAACATTTTCTGAGGCCAAAGCATCCTTCTTCAGATCAGATATCAACCTAGCAAAAAATCAACCCAAAAAACAATTTTGCATTTCCAAACAATTATCTAAGCCACACAGATCACCCGATGTGCCCATGAATAAACAAAACTGCAAGAAACTGAACTTTCCTTCACCAGTGAAGTTTCGGATCCAAATCATAAAATCCTGCCAATCAAAGCCACTGACACTAGGTCCTCTGTCAAAGAGCCAACTCAAGAAGAAATTATTATAACAATCTCTTCCCGGACCCCATCCCAGCAAACATTCCAAAAGGCCTAAGACTTTGCATCTCACTGTACCTGACAAATATCAGAAACTTCTCATTGTCACAGAGAAAAGTCGCTATGCCTTAAAACAGGCCAGCGTAGCCCCTACCCCAAAACCAAGTAACTGACTAAGAAGACCTGAGAAACTTCCACCCCATCACAAACTTTGCCTTTATCACTACAACCCTGGAGAGGTATGCCTTAAAACAGGTGCAAGTCTGCTTAGAGGACAATAACCTACTAAACGAATCACAATCAGGTTTTAGAATCAGATGCAGCACAGAAAGAGCAATGCTCCAAATATTGGACAACACATTATGTATCTTAGATGAAGGTGAATCTTGTCTTCTTCTACTCCTTGAACTATCAGCGGCGTTCAACACTATTAACCATACATGCCTGGGATAGGAATAACAGCACAGTCTTAAAATGGTTTTAATGGTTCTAGAAATCTACGCTTAGCAAATAAAATTGATGAACCGACCCAAGAGTCTGTCAGACTCTGAAACTCTCCTTCAAGGAGTTTCCAAGGCTTCATTCTTACTCCCACACTCTTACTGCCCTACTGTCTGTAGCCAAAAGCTCTTTTCATCTTTACGCTGACAAAGCACAGCTATACATAGAAATATCATTCCCGGAAGACATAACACTTCAGAAATGGATGTCTCTTCACTACTTAAACCCAGAGAAAATCAATTCCTGGTTATAGCTCCTCAGCAGTGATGCACATCAGTACAAGACTGGGTTGACCCAGCATACATACTTGATTGCGAATCAACCGTTGTTGAAACTTGTAAGTCTCTGGGCTTCACCTGGGAAAAGAAACTGAGCATGCAAGCACACCGCAGACCTCTAGCGAAGAGTGTCCCAACACCAGATCAGCCTGCTTTGAAAAACTAAACTCCTATATTCACCTGAAAAGTTCAAAACTATAGTAAAATCAACAGTGCTCACAAAATTGGACTACGGAAATACTCTACTGACCGGCATTCCCAGAATCCAAATAACCTCCTGAAGGCAGCCCTAAATGCTCTGGTGTCGTTAGTGTCTGCCACAAAAGAAGACACCACATCAATCCCATACTGATCACTCTGAAATGACTACCCCTAGTGCCTAAATGCTTTCACTTACTGGCATCCATTGTACACAAGGTGGTACATGGAGGTTTAGTGATGTTCAGTGAGCTACTTAACCCAATAAGTTGTCATCTCTGGAGATTATCGACTACGATAGCCTCAAAAAATCGTGCATGCTAATTCAGTCTACCTCAGGAGCACCCCAAAACTCTGGACCTCCATCCTCCTTACTAACAAGCCCTTCTTAATGATACCTTCAAGAAAGAACTCAAACTACTGCTCTTCTAAAGGCACTTTGATATACATATACAACCTTCATAGGAACTTTCACAACAAATGAACAAGAAGTATTTATTTCTTCCTTTCTGGACTGACTGCTTGTATTCTAGTCACAAACACATCTACTTGAGAGTGGATATTAATCCAAATATATATTTTTCACTCACACTCCCAATATCTCCAAATTGTCTTGTACACATGAGAAAAAAAACTGTTCTACATGTACTGTACACATTCAAATGCCTCATAGATGTCTTTGTATATCACTATATAAAGTCTAATTTTATCACATCAGTTTGTGCTTTGTAAAGCGCTCTGATATCCTGACTGGTCTGGTTTACACTGTATAAAACTGCAAATACATAAATATACTGACTCCCGACACAATGGCCAAATAAATAAACAAGTATACTGACTCTTGACACAATGGCCCAAAGGAGGCATTGTGAAAACGGAGACTGGGTTACTCTGGCAGGCTTGACTGAACCCTGTGGACAGCAGCATGGCAGAAGGAAATGAGTTAGGAAGGGCAGAGGACTCTCCTATTTCATGACCTAAACACCAATGGGCAGATTTACTAACATTTTGCTGCGCAAAATGTTTATTTGAAGTTTACCTTCCAATGCAAATCATGTTTTGCTCTTGAAGGTTGCCTGAAAGTAACACAAACTTTGCGTCAAGGGTCAGGGGGATCCATGGGCATTTCCATGCAACCACCCATGGTTTTTGACTCAAAGCTCTATCCTCTAACAATAGACAGGGTTTTGTGCCAAAAAGTATGCCTTCATGAGGAAGGCAATAGAAAAGAGAAATGCTTTTATTTCTCCTAACTTTTACAGCTTTGCATGTGTGCTGCACTGTAGAGCACACATCCAGTGGGAAAACTCTTAAAGTTTGTCTATGTATCTTTTTCTTTATTGGAAGTGTGCCCTTCTAGTACAAAACCTGTTCTAGGCATGACACAGACACCTTTGCACTATGGTGTCTGCATCATGCCATACTTTCATGGCTGTACTGCGTTGGATGAGTTTTAATAAATCTACCCCCGACACGTTGATGGGGAAGAGAGCTCTATAGTGGGTTAATAGAGAGTCAAACAACTTACATATTACAACCTTGCTATTGCACACCTGTCAGACTAAAGCTCCAGTATCGGAATAAGGACTTTGGGGCAGATCCAATAAAGTAATTATGAGTATGGGATGAAGTACTACAGGAGTACTGTTTTACATACTCTTACATGCCTTTGTGAATCGGCCCCGAAACGTTTAGGTATAAGCCTCCTCCATGTTTATGCACAGTTGGTTAGTAGCAGTGGTGTTCACTGGCTCTTAATATGTTATGTTCTGTAAGTGTCTGAGTAGAATTCAGAATGTTGTATTAGAGTGTTATCTCAAGGTTCTACTCCTGCGCTGGTTGGAGGCACATTCCACTGTTTGGCAGTTGGGGCAGTGCAGGATGAGAGCAAGGCAGTGGCTCCTTGATGGTGTATTCGCTTATCTGATTAAAAGCTAATTTCGTCACAACTTACCTGCTTGGTGTATCCTTCACCACAACATAAATTGTCGAGAGAGAGGAGGATGGGATTCAAGCCCACACATGCAAAGCACAATAGATTAGCAATTTTAGGGTGGTTTCACCATGGTCTCTTTGGGATGGTGCTCAAACCAGGAGCTACTGAACACGTTATGGTCATCAAAGATTTGCCTTCTTCAGACATGATTGAGAATGAGTTTCCCAAAGTTTTTCCAAACAACTTTGGAAATATTGTTGGTTTCAAACATAAAATAAAGGTAAAACAGGGGGCAATACCTGTCAAGCACAAGATCAGATTTGTGCCATTCAGTCTCATGGAGGGCTTAAAGCATGAACTAGATAACTTACAAGTGAAAGGA
Source organism: Calotriton arnoldi (assembly GCA_963921515.1). Taxonomy (NCBI): domain Eukaryota; kingdom Metazoa; phylum Chordata; class Amphibia; order Caudata; family Salamandridae; genus Calotriton; species Calotriton arnoldi. The sequence goes on from CAWUFW010000680.1 coordinate 3,244,137, forward strand.
TGGATTGAACCTATTGAGTCAAGTCTGTGGTTATCTATCACCTTTGGTTTTGGCTTGTAAGCGGAATGGAGAATAGTGCTTGTGCATTGACTTGTGGAGTCTCAATTAGGAAATCTGGGTAGATTCCCATCCCTTACCCAGGATAAGTGATCTTTTAGGAGAGCTAACAGGTGGGGAATGGCTCTCCAAAACTGATATAGCATCAGCATGCCATCAGGTGATATTGGCAGATTCTTCCTGTCACTACCCCGCTTTCAACTCACCTTTTGCAACGTTTCAATTTTGCAGAATGCGGTTTTGGCTGGCATCAGCCATCTTAGTGTTTCAGAGAATCATACAGAAACTGTTGGGGAACACGCGAGGGTTCCTAGTGTTTCATGACAATGTCTTGATTTTTGCAAAACATTTGGAAGATCACGATAAGGTGCTCAGATCGGTACGTCACATCTTTGAGAATAATGGGGTGGTAGTAAAAGGAGAAAAATGTGAGTTCTGGAAGAGGAACACTGAATTTCTAGGACATAGCATCTCGTATGAAGGCATTAGTCCGAGGCCGGGGTTAGTCGGAGCACTGGTTGAGTGTCCCAGTCCCAGAAATAAGGACAAACTATGCTTGTTTATTGGGCTGTGGGAGTTTTATGCCAGATTTATTCCTTTATACGTAACAAAGATAAAAAGTTTGACTAACATGTTGAAGAACGAAGTCCCGTTTGTGTGGGACAAAGATTGCCAAGATACATTTAACATGGGTACATCAAAATGATGAATGCCAAGGCATTGATTGCTTATGATCTGTGCATACCTTGTACCATTACAGTGGATCTGTGTAAGTACAAATTGAGGGCTGTGCTGACTCAAAATGCATCGGATGGAGAGGTTACCATTAGCTATGCATCCAGGGTACTCCGTGAACCTGCGTTGAACTACTCTGTAATTGAAAAGGAGTTGTTGGCATGTTACTGGGCAAGTGAGAAATTCATAAGTTATTTGTGGGGCAGGAGGTTTGTGTTACAGACTGACCACAAGCCGCTTATGTATACTTTGAATGGCGACAAAGTCAATTACACCACTCCCCGCATTGCCCGTCCTACCACTAAGTTACTTCAGCATGATTCTGAGGTCAAGTATATGTCTGGTAAAGAGAATGTCACAGCAGACTTTTTATCAAGATTACCTGTTAGTGATGTGGATGTAGAATACCTGGAAGATGATAGGGAGTATTGCTTCACAGGATTGGTAGATGCGGGTGAAATCAAGTCAGGTGCTGAGGTTAAGTGGAAGAAGGCAAATTATGAAGAAGTTGTGTTCGGGAAAGTGAAAGAGTTTATTGTCAATGGGTGGCCAAAAGAAAGAAATTTAAACACCAAACTTCAACCTTACTGTAAGGTTGCAGATGAATTATCTATAGAAGATGGTGTTATTATGAGGTGTGATAAATGTATACCATCATACGTCATTTGTGCATTGTTAATTAACAATGCCCATGAGCGAAACTTAGGTTCCACCATCACAAAGAGACGGATCAGGTCTCATTATTGGTGGCCCTGCATGGACAAAAAAGTAGATATGGTTGTAAAGGAATGTGTTGTGTGCAGTGAAGCCAAAAAAGTACTCAAAGTGTGATGTCTCCTCTACAACCTGTAGTCATACCTGAGAGACCTTGGATGAACGTAGGAATTGACATGGTAGGACCATTCAACTTTCTAGCTTATCATTTTCGCTATGCCTTTGTGCTAATGGACTATCATAGCAAATGGCCTGAAGTTCGTTTTTCTTTTACACCCAATGGAGGTAATGGTGTTAGATTTCTGAAAGATATATTCATGAGGGAGGGTTTCCCAGAGTCTTTGATTTCAGACAATAGAGTACAATTTGTTAGTCATGAAATGGAATTGTCCTTGAATGAGTCTGGCATGAAACCTATCAGGAGCTCACTTTATCACTCTCAAATCATGGCTTGGTGGAGAGGATGAATAGTGTGGTAGTAAATTGTGTAAACTGGGCCAAAAACGAATAGTTTCTTACCTGTCGGTGTAGTTTTGCAGCTTGAAGACTTTCTGGATTCACTATGCTGTGCATTATTCCGCCATCTCGTGGTTGGGTCCGGATTCGTAGTCTTTTCTTTGTTTTTGTCTTTTTTTTTTTTTTTTTTTTTTGTTGGCCCAGGTGGGCGGCGACGCCCACCATTTGGTGTCTTCGGTGACGTCGTCGCGCTTCCGGCGGAAGCTCCCACCTTTGGTAGCCATCTTCGGATTCTTTTTTCTTTTCCTCTTACAGTTTTTTGTTGTCTATGTCTTTAACCTTTAATCCTTCAATTATTCTTTGATCCCTTTAAAACCTTGTATGTAGTTTAGTTGTACCCTTAACCTCCTATGTTATCTTCCTGGCGGAGGCGGGTGGGATCGCTAGTGAATCCAGAAAGTCTTCAAGCTGCAAAACTACACCGACAGGTAAGAAACTATTCGTTTTGCAGCGTGAATCTTTCTGGATTCACTATGCTGTGCATAGACTTAGTAGCGGTTTTGTTATTGCGGTGGTTGGGTGGAAGATGAGCATTGGTTGCTGAAAATGTGCTGTAAGACCTTCTGTCCTACTTGTGCCTCTTTGTTCATTTGGATATCAACACAGTAGTGTTTGGTGAACGTGTGCACGGAAGACCATGTTGCCGCTTGGCAAATGTCTTGTATAGGTGTGTTCGCTAGGAACGCAACCGTTGCTCCCTTTTCCTTGTTGAGTGAGCCTGGGCGGCCCCTTGTAACTCTTGTCCTGCCTGCTTGTGGCAGAGTTGTATTGCTTGTGCAATCCACCGTGCAATGGTATTTTTTGTTACTGGTCGTCCCAGGAAACTGCTTGCGAAGGAAACGAAGAGTTGTTTTGTTTTCCTGCATTCCTTCGTCCTTTCTATGTAGTGCATCCATGCCCTTCTGGCGTCTAGCGTGTGTAGCGCCTTTTCTGAGGGTGTTGAAGGTTTCTGGAAGAAACTTGGTATCTGTATTGTTTGATTGATATGGAACCGCGACACCACCTTTGGCAGGAAGTGTGGGTCCGTCCTCATGACAATTCTGTCCTTGTGTATTTGCAAGTAGGGCTCTTGTAGTGTGAGAGCCTGTAGTTCACTGACTCTTCGCAGTGACGTGATAGCCACTAAGAAAGCCGTTTTTAGTGTGAGCATGTGCAGTGTGCTCTTGTGTATGGGTTCAAATGGTGATTTCATCAACTGTGTCAGTACAGTGTTGAGGTTCCAGCTTGGGGCTGGCATCCTTTTAGGGGGGCTATTCTTTTAGCCCCTTCCAGGAATCTTTTGACCACTTGGGAGGTGAAGAAGCTTTTCACCGCTTCTCCCTGGTGTAGGCCACTATGGCTGCTAGGTGAACCCTTAGTGACGAGTAGCTCAGCCCGCTTTGTAGTAGGTGTGTTAAATATCGCAGTACTGTTGATTCTTTTGTGACTTTTCGTTGCAGTCCCTCTGTAATGCACCATTGTGAGAACCTTTTCCACTTTGCAATGTAGCATTTTCTTGTAGTGGGTCTCCTTGCTTCTCTGAGTACTGCTATGGTGCTTGGAGGTAGTTTGAGGTGTGCGAATTCTAGGTCCTCAGGAGCCATGCTGCTAGGCTGAGGCTGTCTGGTTCTGGGTGGAGCACTTTTCCGTCTTGCATTGTGAGGAGGTCTTTCCTTCTGCTGAACCTGTGTGCTGGTTCCTGCGCCATTTCCATAATCTGTGAGAACCATGTTTGTCTGGCCCACTGAGGTGCCACCAGTATGAGTGTCATGCTGCTGCTCCTGCATTTGCTGAGTACTTTGTGTAACAGTGGTATCGGGGGAAAAGCGTAAGCAAATTCGTTCGACCAACTTATCCATAGGGCATTCCCTAGGGACCTTTGGTCCGGCTGTCTGGATGCGTAATGTTGGCATTTTGCATTGTGGGGTGTTGCAAAGAGGTCTATCCGTGGTGTTCCCCACTTTTGGAACAGTTGCTGCACCTCCTGTTGGTTCAGTTCCCATTCGTGGGATGCAGACGTCTGCCTGCTGAGTCGGTCTGCTTCTACATTGTCTATTCCTGGGAGGTGTATTGCTAGCAGGTCTATCCTTAGAGGGATGGCCCATCTCCAGATCTGTTGTGCCAGACTTGACAGCGGTGCTGATTGTGTCCCACCTTGCTTGTTGATGTAGAACATTGCAGTTGTGTTGTCTGTTTGTATCAGCACTCGCTGGCCGTAAAGCTGCTTTTGAAAGGCTTTTAAGGCTAGGAACACAGTTTTGAGTTCTAGGTAGTTGATGTGTTTCACTGCATCTTGTTGTGACCAGAGCCCCTGACGCGGAGTCTGGTCATGTGCGCGCCCCAGCCCTGCTGTGAGGCGTCTGTTGTGATGGTCACTGTTGGAGTTGGCTGTGTGAATCGCTTCCCTTGTAATATGTTCTCTTCTTTCCACCACGCTATTTCTTTCTGCACTGCGTGTGTGACAACCACTAGATCTTCCCAACTCCCTGTGGCTTGTGACCATTGCTGTTGTATCCATTCCTGGAACGGTCTCATGTGCAGTCTGGTATGCGGGACAAGGTGGATGCATGATGCCATCATTCCCATTAGCCTGCTCACCGTCCTCACTGTCAGAACTTGCCCCTTGCGGTAATGACGTGTTTCCCTCAAGAGCGCTATACTTCTCTTGTCGCTGGGGAACACCTTGGACTGTGTGCTGTCTATTTGTGCCCCCAAGAATATCTTGATTTGTTGGGGTTCTGTTGACGATTTTTCCCAATGTATTGAGAAACCTAATGTGGACAGTGTTTCTATGACTTGTTTGATGTGTTTTTTGCAGAGTCTGTATGATCCTGCTTTTACCAGCCAGTCGTCGAGGTAGGGGTATACATGTATGCTCCTTCTCCGAAGGTGCGCTGCAGCTGCTGCTAGGCATTTCGTGAACACTCTTGGTGCGGACTTTAGTCCGAAGGCTAGCACTGTGAACTGGTAGTGATCGTGGCCTATCACGAATCTTAATAGCCGTTTGTGTTTGCGGTTGACGGGTATGTGCAGGTATGCATCTTTTAGGTCTAAGGTCGCCATGTAATCCCCTTCTTGGATTTGGGGTATTACTTCCTGAAGTGAAGTCATCTTGAATTTTTGGGTTTCTACGAACTTGTTCAGGAATCTGAGGTCCAGTATTGGTCTTAGTGTATCGTCTACCTTTGGCACTAGGAAGTACGTTGAGTATATTCCCTTGTTCCTTTCGTTGTTTGGAACTGGTTCTATTGCTCTTTTTGTAGCAGTTCCTCTGCATCTAGGCGGAGGAGGGCTAGTTCTCTTGCGGGTATTGACCGATGTCTTGGTCTTCTCCCTGGCGGGTGTTTTTGGAGGTCTATGCAGTACCCGTGCTGTATGGTGTTTAGTATCCATTTGTCTGTGGTAATTTTCCTCCATTGTGTGAGAAATTTTCTTATTCTTCCTCCCACTGGTGTCGTATGCTCGGTGGTTATTTGCTGTGTGCTTCTGCTCTTTATATTTTTCTTTTGCGGACTTCCCCTCAACCTTGGTGTTAACGGTGGGGGCTTGTTATGTGTGTGGAGTCACTTTGAGGCGGGCTGCTGGCCCCTCTTCGGGCCTGTCCCCGTCCGTACCCGCGCCCTCGAAAGGACCGTCCTCTGGGTTGGTACTGCCAATTCTGCTGCTGTTGTCCCTGCAGGTTTTGGCCCTGGTTGTTCCCTTGGTACCCTTGTTGTTGTGATTGATGTGAAGTGGTAGGTGCATTGCCTCCTCTACCACTGGCTCGCCTTGAGGGGTTCCCTCTTCTCATCCCCCTGAACTGCAGCGCTCCCATGGACCTTGCAGTTTCGTTGTCCGTCTTTAGTTGTGTTAATTTGTTGTCAACTGTTGCTCCAAACAGTTTCTCACCGTCGAACGGTGTGTTGATGATGTTGCTCTGTACTTCTGGTTTGAAGCCGGAGATCCTGAGCCATGCGTGTCTCCTCTCAGTCATCCCTATCATCATTTGCCTGCTGGAGTTCTCTGCTGCGTCCAAGGCTGACTTTAGGCAAGTGTTCGCGATGGCCTTGCCTTCTTCCGCTAGGTAATTGGCCCTTTGTTGGTGTTCTTCTGGCAGGTGCTTAATGAGCTGGCTCATTTCTGCCCAATGCTGGTATGCATGCCTGCTGATGAGGGCGTTGGAGTTGGCGATACGCCAGTGTATGGCTGCGTTCCTCTCCACCTTACGTCCTGTGAGGTCTATTCTTTTGCTCTCCTTGTCTGGAGGTGGGCCTGTGTTGGTGGGCACACCGGCCCTCTTCCTGGCTGTTGCAGCGATAATGGAGTCTGCTGGTACAGACCCCTGTATGTATGCAGGATCTTTTGTGGAGTGCTTATACTTCTTTTCGCTCCTAGGGGTAACCGCCTTGCAGATTGCTGGTTCCCTGAAGGCCTCCCTTCCCTGGTCGAGAACGCCAGGTAACATGGGTAGAAATTGACTCCTTGTCTGTTGGGGGAGCAGGGTTTCGAAGAGGAAACCTGCTTTTGTCTTTTCCTCCTGCATTTCGACCCCATAAGTCTTTGCAGCCTTCTGCACGACCTCATTGTAGACTCCGATGTCGTCTGGCGGCGAAGGTCTCGAGGGGTAAGTGTCTACCCCTTCTTCTGGTGACTCTGTGTCGAGGTCTTGCCAGTGTAGGTCTTGTACTTCCAGAGGACGCCGAGTCCCTGTAAGACAGCATCTCTTCTTCGCCTTCGGCCTCGAAGTAGTAGTATTCCTCGTCCTGGTCTTCGAGCTGTTCGGGTGTCCCCGGGGCCTCGTCGACTTCGACCTCGAACTCCTCGACTGCCTCGTGGGCTTGCTTCGACGGAATAGCGTATTGTTTCATCTTCTCGTCGAAGTCTTTTTTGCGTTGCAGGATGCTCGCTATCTCTGCCTCGAGCCTCCTCTTCTTTTTCGCCATCTCGTGGGCCTTTTCGGCGTCGAGTGGTGCAGTGCCTCTCTTCGCGGTCGCGGTCGCCGAAACAGACGCCGGGCCTTCCTTTCTCGGTGTCGAGGTTTCCTTTTCGGGGACGACCTTCGACGCCTTCGTTTTCGGAGGCTTTCGCCGATTGAGAGTCCTTGTCCAAGGATCCGCTCGGCTGTTTGTCCCTTGGTGCTGTTGCTTTCGTCGAGTGTTTCGGCGGCAACGCTCCCTTGGTGGACTTTGCTACACTTCTGGCAGTGTCGCTAGGGATTCTGGCTTCACTCTTTCGAGCGTCGCTTTGGTGTTTTGGGGTCGACGACTCCCTTACCTCCTTCGACGTTTTCTTTCGATTTCGACGACAGCGCAGTCCTCTGGTCCCTCTGCGATGTTGTCCTCCTCTCCGCTCGAGAGACCCAGGTCTCGGAGAGATGGTGCTGGTCCCTGGCCCTGCATGCTGTAATTCGCCCTTCTCTGTCTGTCTCTCACCCGGAGGGTCTTCGGGTGAACGCCGAGCACGCGTTGCAGTCTTCGCTGGCGTGGTCGAGCGGCAAGCAGAGGTTGCAGACTGGGTGCTGGTCTTTTTGGGCGTATTTGTGGTGGCAATTTCTGCAGAACTTGAACGGAGTCTTGTCCATAACCGCGCTTAGGGAGCCCCCTGTGAGCGCATTCTCTGTAGGCGTCGAGATTTCGGTCGTGGACCTTCTACCTCGTCGTCCTTCTTCTCCGGTACTAGTGTCGTCGTCCGGTGTCTCAGTAGTATATCTTCTGTGATGAAATTTCGACTTTTCGAGATTCTTCGTCCAAACTTTCTGGAACTTCTCGGCAACGATCCAGACCCCACGGCGGAAAAAAGAATCTGAAGATGGCTACCAAAGGTGGGAGCTTCCGCCGGAAGCGCGACGACGTCACCGAAGACACCAAATGGTGGGCGTCGCCGCCCACCTGGGCCAACAACAAAAAAAAAAGAAAAAAAGACAAAAACAAAGAAAAGACTACGAATCCGGACCCAACCACGAGATGGCGGAATAATGCACAGCATAGTGAATCCAGAAAGATTCACGCTGCAAAACCATAACTATGACACAGAAGAGCCATTAAATCTATGGTATGGTTTTATTGTACAAAGCCACATTGTCTCACCAAGGTGTTTCCATTTGAGTTACTTAGGGGATGTAAATCAGCTTCAATTCTTTATCCTGCATGGTTATGTAAGTCTGTGCAAAACAAATGTGGATATTACAGCTATGCTGAGTAATGTGATATACGGACAGGATAAGATGAAAGCCAGTATGATGTCTTAAAGTCTACCAAACAGATAACAGTCCATCCTGGTGATGTTATACAAATCAAATTTTGTAAAAAAAAAAAAAAAGGAGATGCCAGCTATGGTGATCCAGTAAAGGTGAAAAAAAGTATGCGGAAATGCTGTAATGGTAGAATGTGGTCATTGGTGGAATGTTGGTAAGGTTTTAAAAATACAGGATGATACAAAAATACAGCATGATACACCACAGAAGTTATGTAGTAAAGCAGGGGTATCAACAAACCATGGTTTGGATAAATCATATGAAGTCTCCACAGAGGTGAGATTAATGAGATCCACTCGTGAAAAATATGTGCAGTGGAAGTTGAGATCATAGTTCACTCATAGTATCGACATGGTGTTAAATATTCAACTGAACTTGTTATAATTCCATTTTGGTACAGTAGCTGTCTTTATGTATGTTATAGGTTGTTTCATTGTTTTTTAGTTTAGTTCTTTCTTCCTTAATTTTAGGTTACATTGCATTTGATTTTATTTGTTAAAAATGAGATAATATGGTATGCTCTGTAAGTGTCTGAGTGGGATTCAGAATGCTATATTAGAGTGTTAAGTCAAGCTTCTACTCCTGTGCTAGTTGGAGGCACGTTCCACTCTTTGGCAGTTGGGGCAGTGTTGGACGAGATCAAGGTGGTGGCTCATTGATGGTGTATTTCACTTATCTGATTAAAGTCTCACAACAACTTACCTGATTGGTGTATCCTTCGCCACGACATACTCCTTTCAGTGTCTGTCTTGAAAGAGGGACACCTCATGTTCTTTAGCTTGGTAGGAAGGCTCTGTCTGGGCTTGTATAATCATCTCTAGTTCCCAAGTGAATCTGTTCTGTTTGTTTTCCTACTTTCAGATGTTGCACTGTTACTCGCAGTGGTTATACAATAGATATCTTTTACAGGCTTGGTAAGACTGTTCTACCTTTCAGGTTTTGTGTTCCTGGTTGTGGTGCATCTGTGACCATCAGCTGTCACCCTTTTCTGAAGGGTGTGCTTGAACTAGTAATCCCATAGAGGTCATGATCAGTACATGACTACCCCCGTCTGCTGGTAAGGTGGTAATGCCTTGATTACTTCGGGGCCGATTCACAGAACTAATCTGAGATAAAATCCTAAACTTACTACTTTTGGTATTCACAGAAGGCATTTAGTAGTAGTAAAGTTAGGACTCCTAACTTTACTACTACTAAACTGAGATAAAATCCTAAACTTACTACTTTTGGTATTCACAGAAGGCATTTAGTAGTAGTAAAGTTAGGACTCCTAACTTTACTACTACTAAATGCCTTTGTGAATACTGAAAGTCGTAAAGCTAGGATTTTGTCTCAGTTTAGTAGTAGTAAAGTTAGGAGTCCTAACTTTACTACTGCTAAATGCCTTCTGTGAATACCAAAAGTAGTAAGTTTAGGATTTTATCTCAGATTAGTTCGGTGAATCGGCCCCTTACTGATTATCTTCATTACTTTGAGTCCTAATTTTCCTCATATGTGATTTCTGTCTTTTCCCTTCTTGGGTGCCATAAACAGTATCTTTGAGACAGAGGTGAGGTATTTCTGCCCCTCACAAAGAGTTTGTCATTGCAGTAGCCTGTCTATCTGGCGTGAGCCAAACGCATAGTGCAAGGACTGTGGCAAGTAAGGTAGGACTCAGTGTAATTAATATAACCGGTCAGTAATACAAGTATTATTATTTTGTGCTAACATCTGTGCAGAAATAAGAACATTTGAGATTGGCAGAAATGGATAGATGACTAAGAGGAGAGGTGTCAATCAGTCAATCAATCCGTACTTGTATAGCGCGGCTAATCACCCATGAGGTGGGGCAAATTCATGGTCATCAGTACTGAGAAAGATTCATGGAGATCAAAATTATGGGAAATTCAACTCAGGTACAAAAGTAGAATATTCATGATGAGTAGAAATGTGTAAAATGTATGCCTTCCGATCTTTCAGAAATGCAAGGTTAGAATCTATAGAGTTGTGAAACTTTCATCACAACTAGATCTTTGACAAATACATGACTAGCAGAACTGTAGAAAAAATTATGTGATCTGAGATTGAAAACATTGTTTAAGATTCATTACCAGCAGAGCTGATGGGGAAATTCAAATACAGAGTGGTAAGGGGAATTCAAAAACAGATGATGGGACAATTCATCTTGTGGCCATCCAGACATTTATTCAGAAAAGCTGCATCTTCTTCTAAACAATGTGACAAAAGTTGCTGTTAAATATTGAGTATGGCTCTAAGAAATGAAAATCTTGGAGAAATCCCAAAATTACTTTTGCTACCTTACATTTATCTGTTGCCCCAATTTAAAATCCACCACAATGATTTTGGTGGGTGGATAGGAGGATGAGAAGGCCTTTCAACACACTTCTTGCTTGGTTTGTCTGTAAAACGTATACTGTTTTAAATCCTTTTTCTGAAATGTGTCATCTTAGAAAAACTCGTACATCAGATATATTTAATGTAAACCTTTATTTTTAAGCCATTCAGTAAAGTGAAAAGTTGGCAGGTGGGAAAGGAAGTGCTGTTTTCTGGAGTTAAGTATAATAATTTGGAGTTTAGTATCATATGTACAAGTGCGAATAGAATGGCTTGATTGTATCTGCTGTTTAAGATTCATGTATTGTTTAGGTGAGTCAGAGATGCCGGCTACAATGCCTCCTACATAAGCTTCAAGACATTATGAGTCAGTGCATTTCAGGCACTTGAATGACGTGGCCCCTCTTTCTCTGACATTCTCTTCTGATCTGCCGAGAAACTTAAATACATGTAATGCATTGCTATATACAGATAGGCTGCATAATAATAGCTGGGAGTGATGGGTGTACCAGATATAACCAGGAGCAAATGCTCCTGAAAACCTTTTTTTGTTCTCCCCTGGCATTCCAATACGACCAATCACCTTGAAGAGCTGTGGTTAAATGGAGAAGGCACACAATTCTTGATACCTCAGACCTCTGGGAATTGTTCAGATTTTAATATTGGCTGGCAAGTTGCAGACAACTTTGTACTTATTTATTTATTTATAAAGTTTTATATAGCGCGAACATGAACCAAGGGGGTATCAGAGCGCTTTACATGAAGGGGAGGTAAGAGATAGGTGTGAGATCAAGAACCAGTCACATATACGAATTAGGTACAAATATAGAGGATTAACAAATTAATAAACTTACGCTCCATAGGGAGTCAGCAATGTAATAGTCAAAATCAGCAAATAAATAACAGACAGGTATAAAATCAATAAACAAAAGGTGTTTCAATCATGAGCGGCCCATGCAGATAAGAGCAATGGGTTGGTGGGGGGAGGGATTTGACAGACGACCACGAGGGAAAATTAAATAAATAATTAATTTTCCCTCGTCGTAGTCTGTCAACTCCCCCCCCCCCCACCGCTCTTACCTGCACGGGCCACGCTGGTTTCAATTACTGTTAGAGAAACCATAAACAGGGGGAAACAACAGTGCTGCTTAAATTATATGATGAGAGGCAGGTAGGGGTGCTTTTAAGTGTGGCTGGAGTACCAATGATTGTGGATTCAGTCATGGAAAATCAAGGGTGGATCCCACCCTTTGTGGATCAAACTATGGAAGCCTGAGACAGATTTCCACAGATTGGCGAATAAGATCACCACTCTGTGAGGGTGTTCAGGTGTGTTGACCTTGTTGTGGAATTTGAATTATCACGCATAATGTGACTATGCACCTGATGTAACATGTCAGTGGAGCAATTGCACACAGTACTACATAATACAACCCCAAGTGCCTTGACTTATTTAGATTTCAACTTTTGAGTGGTGCAGGCACAAAGCATTGTTTGCCACACCTGGTGGATCACCTGGTGAATGACTTGTCTGGTGAATGATCACCAGTATACTGGATGCACAGCTTAGATATATGAATCAATGCTTAAACAATCATAAACGACCAACAATAAACAAAATCTTTCAGTATCTTGCACTCGGATTTAATGTTAGACCACAAAATCCTCAAAACAATCTTTTTTAGTTGCAGCAACACATGCTGTCTAATTGAATACTCAACAGAATTCAAAGCAATTTTTGAAAAAAATCAAAAATCAAAAACGTGATACAGCTCATTGTTAATATCATTGCAAATTCAATTACCCAGCCCAGCCCAATGCATTTCGGGATTGATTCCATCCCTTCTTCAGGGGCCACTGTAAGAAAAAACATCATATCAACCATTTTAAACTCAGTATTGTAAAAATAAACAATCTGTTTCAAGAAACGCGTTTAATGCTCAGTGGAGGAATGAACGTGCCTACACATGTGTTTGCGCACGGCAATACAAAAAAAAAGAATGCATAGATCAAACTTGTGATCCAACATAAAAACGATTACATTAGATAACAGTAGTGTGCAAAGCGAGATCCAAAAAAGTTGCGCTAAAAACCACTTCACCAAAGTGAAAAAACCAGAGTAGAAAGAATTCACCAGTCACCCGTGATTGAAGAAAAATGATGAACAAAAATATGGTGTAACCATAGAAACTACACCTGTGCTTAAAACCCACAACAGCGTGAAACTACAATAATTGTCAGATCGACAACGAATAAAGTGAACTGTACTCACTTACTATGAACTGAGGTATCAAAACCACACTAATCTTGTAGTTTAAAAACGAAGAACGTTGAGTGAGAAGCTGGAAAAGACAACAACAATGTCTTACTAACACAAGCCTGGTAAAATAAAGTGCATGATTCACTAAATGGACATGTTGTACGGCCATGACTCAATACTTCAGTCACAACCTCCTCTGTTATAAATACCTACAAACCTACTTACTGCAAACTCCCAAAGAAGCTTGCCCCTATACTCCAAATTGCGGCCCTTCAGGTATATTAATTACCACATTTCAATGTTCCCAAAATATTCGCTCATGAAACCTAAACATGCTGCCCAGTGTGAACTCCAGCTCACGATATGGTACTAAATTGTAAACTATGCATCCAATCACTAAACTTACATATGCCTAGATGTTCCGTGTATAACCTTCCCGGATGCTGAAGTTGAACGATCCAATTCACCTCGTCTCGATACTCCAGAAATATCCCCACCTGCAAACAAGACATGACATCTAATCTAAATTGAGCTCCTCACTGTATACCGCAACTGTTCTCACTCGCACTCCTCTCTGCAAACCAAACTATTGCAACTGGACGCGTAAATACCACTCACCTATGAATCGAAAACTGAAGCCTGAAAAAACTCCACAGGACTATCGCGTCTTTCCAACTGGCGCATTGCATGCCAGGTACCTTTCTGCTGTATTTGAAAGCATAGCCTCAATGCTCTTCCGGGTGAAATCATGCCTGCCTATAAGTAAAAATAAAAAAGAGACTAACTCGAAGAAAACTGAAATCGCCATCTTGGGTCAGTAAATACCAAAACTGATGTGAAAAGCACGAACGAGGGGAACCTCAGACTACTCGAACTTGAATCCATGATGTGCTAACTAGCTGATAGAAATATCACGTGTAAATTACCGAGAATCAACAATTCTCGTAAACACGCACTGCCATGAATGTAATCAGACCACACTGCTCATAGTAATGTCCACAACAATTCATCAAATGTACTGATGAACAGCAAAACCATACTGAAAATATTCTAATTATTAACAATACCTCCAGTAACCGCAAACCTTGCGAGTACGTTAAAAGCAACAAAGTAAAAAAATTTAACGTGCCAAAAAGTGAAACTCATGAAAAGAATAAAAATGAAGATAATTGTAGTGACAAGAACCACCTGAAAAAAAATTTATATAAAAAACCATTGTGGTTGCCGTGCGAAAACCGTGCGTTCACAATCTAAAAAACAACAGGGAAACAAAGTACGGTCATCAGAGAAAACATGACATCTCCAATTTGTCATTGAGACCGCCTGGCATCATTGTCTGTAACATTTTAATCCACCAGACCTCCCTTTGTGATAACAGTTTGGAATTGTCACAGCCAGTTTTACAAGTTAATGATTCTAACACAGTAAATCTTAGTTGCGCAATTGTGTGCTTGTGCTCTAGCCAGTGTACTACCAGATGAGATTTGATGTTCTGTGTGCGAATTGTGCTTTTATGTTCTGATATGCGTACCTTCACTTTTCGTGTTGTTTTCCCTACATATAATAACCCACACGGACATTTAATCGTGTAGATTACATAGCTAGAATTACAATCTCCATTGTACCTGAATCCAATGTGTTTACCTGAATGTGGATGATTGATGCTGTTACCTGGAATTACATTGTTACAGTTAACACAGTTATAGCATCTGCGCATCCCCATGTAGTTATCAGGATTCAGTTCACATTTGTGTGACAATATCTCTTTGATGTTTTTACTGCGTGTGTATGCGAACAATGGCTCGTCCGCAAACAACCCATTGAAGTCTGGTTCGAATTTCAGCAATTCCCATCTCGATTTGATGATCTTTTTGATGGTGGATGATTTGGTTGAGAATTTAGATACGAACACATGTCGATTTTGTACAATCTTCGGTTTCGACAGTAGTAACTCATCACGTTTCAAAGGTTGCGTTGTAATCAATGCTTTAGCCAATGATGTCTGTGGATAGCCTCGTTGTCTGAACTTCTTACATTGATCATCCAAAACCAATTCCAACTCATCATTATTAGATACTATTCTCTTAGTTCGTAACATCTGAGAATATGGTAAATTTTGTAGTAGCGATGGTGGGTGGAAGCTTGAAAACAACAATAAACTATTCCTATCCGTAGGTTTGGTATACACAGTCGTTTGTAGTTTATTGTTCACTTTTGTGATTGATACATCAAGAAATGCCACACTCGTATCACTGATATTGTGAGTAAATTTGATGCGCTCATTTTTTTAATTCAGTTCATGAATTTTGAATCGCAGGTGTTCCTCTGTACTATTCCAAATAAGGAAAATGTCGTCAATGAATCTGGTGTAGAAAGCCAGATTGGTGCTCCATGCATCATCTGTAAAAATATGATCAAGTTCGAATTTGGACATAAAGGTGTTCGCGTACGATGGAGCCCCGGAAAACCCATGGAGGTTCCGCTTATCTGGAGATAAAAGTCATCCTTCCATTGTAGATAGCTATGCTGTAGACAGAACATCAATAATTCCAAAATGAGTACTTTGTTAACACCAAGTTCTGGTAGTTGCAACAACGCCCACTCACACGCTTCTATGCCTTCTTGGAGAGGTATTGAAGTATACAATGCTGTCACATCAATTGTACACAATATCCATGTTGCAGAACAATGATCTTCTACTGCACGAAGTTGTTGTAAAAAGTGTGTAGTGTCTTTAATGTAACTTCTCCATGTTTGAACAAATTTTTGCAAAAAATGATCAACAAACTGACCAACAGGTGAAAAAATAGAATCACAACCTGATACTATCGGTCGAAATGGAGGATTCCGTAAATTTTTATGCACCTTGGGGAGCATATACAAATTGGGCCTCCTAGGGTGGAGAACACTCAAAAATTGACGCGTTTTGTTAGTAATCCATTGCATATTCTCTGCATGATCTAGAATTTGATTGAGAGTCTCCATAATCTTGAATGTGGGGTCACAATCCAATTTGATGTAGGTTGTAGTATCCTGTAGATGTTGAAATACACTCTGTTCATAGAATGCTGTATCCATAATGACCAACGCACCCCCCTTGTCTGCCATTTGGAATGTAAGCCTAGAATCCTTAGTCAATTCTTTGATAACATTCATCTCATATTTTTTGAAATTTGTTTTAATTGATGGCCTGAAATTTAACTTGGAGAAGTCATTCCGAATAAGAATCTCAAAAGAATCAAGTAATTTATGCGAGACAGGTGCCATGTATGTACTCTTGGGCTTGAATACCCTCGCCTCACTTTCTTGTTCAACATCGATGGTGTTAACAGATTCCATTGTCGGTACTATGTTCGTGAAAAAGTGCTTTAAACGCAAATTTCTCAAAAACTTAAAAGTAGACACTTCAAGTTCTAGTGCGTTGGTATGATAAACAGGAACAAATGACATACCTTTATTAAGTACCTGTTGTTGTACCTGTGACAATGTGATGCTAGAAATGTTGATAATCAGATCTTCGTTTTGCTTCTCAAATTCCGAGCCTCTGCCTCCTTGTCTTTTGCTCCTCCTTGTTTTTTTAAATCTGGGGGTCGCCCCGTGCTTTGGCCGCTCACTAAAAAAGACGTCGACTGGGTCGGTGCTCCTGCTCCACTCGGCTGAATATTCAACCCTAATGCTTCCTGTTGAGCTTCTAGAGGCGCTCTTGTTGGTTCTAGTTCTTGATCTGAAACTACCGATTCCTGTGAAGAAGTATTAGGTTTCTGAAATGGACGCCTACGGGCGTACACCTCTGCCCAGGTGTACACCTCGTTAAGTTTATAATCAATTGTGTCACGGCGAAATTTTCTACGTTTTCTCTCTTGTATTTCCTTGCCGTACACATCCAACTTGTTGTTGAGATCTTCGAGTGTGTTTCTCCAATAATCTGCTTCACAGCGTGTGGATAATTCAGATTTAATGACCTCTGCCTCTTCCTCCAATTCTTTGATTGTTCGAGATAACTCTTCTATTAATAAAAGAATCAAGTCCAATGAGCATTTATTAAGAATAGCCTGCCACTTCTCCATGAATGTTTTGTTGAACTGGAATTTATATAATAGCGGTTTAATGGGTAATCTTAGTCCACGCGGAATACGTTGAACTTTGTGATATTGTATGAGAGTTGAAGCGTGGAGGCGTTGACTCAATGCTCTTCGTGTAATGAACTCCAATTGGCGTACTTGTTGTGATATTGAACCTCCCTGAACATTAAAAGACGTTGTATCTTGAATCAAAGCATATATATTGTTTACTTGTGCTTTACATGAAGGGGAGGTAAGAGATAGGTGTGAGATCAAGAACCAGTCACATATACGAATTAGGTACAAATATAGAGGATTAACAAATTAATAAACTTACGCTCCATAGGGAGTCAGCAATGTAATAGTCAAAATCAGCAAAATAAATAACAGACAGGTATAAAATCAATAAACAAAAGGTGTTTCAATCAGGAGCGGCCCATGCAGATAAGAGCAATGGGTTGGTGGGGGGAGGGATTTGACAGACGACCACGAGGGAAAATTAAATAAATAATTAATTTTCCCTCGTCGTAGTCTGTCAACTCCCCCCCCCCCCACCGCTCTTACCTGCACGGGCCACGCTGGTTTCAATTACTGTTAGAGAAACCATAAACAGGGGGAAACAACAGTGCTGCTTAAATTATATGATGAGAGGCAGGTAGGGGTGCTTTTAAGTGTGGCTGGAGTACCAATGATTGTGGATTCAGTCATGGAAAATCAAGGGTGGATCCCACCCTTTGTGGATCAAACTATGGAAGCCTGAGACAGATTTCCACAGATTGGCGAATAAGATCACCACTCTGTGAGGGTGTTCAGGTGTGTTGACCTTGTTGTGGAATTTGAATTATCACGCATAATGTGACTATGCACCTGATGTAACATGCCAGTGGAGCAATTGCACACAGTACTACATAATACAACCCCAAGTGCCTTGACTTATTTAGATTTCAACTTTTGAGTGGTGCAGGCACAAAGCATTGTTTGCCACACCTGGTGGATCACCTGGTGAGTCAGTGTGGGCAAGATGTGCCCAGAAAGAGCTTCTAAAAAGCACAAGAAAGAGGGGTCTCTGGTCGGGTGAAGTTCAGATGGCTTTTTAACCCGTATGTTTTTTTTCTGTTAATAACTTAGACTCAGTGCAAGGATTGTTGCTACCAAAGGGAAAGTAACTTTTTCCATTATCCTCTCCCTCCCTGCAGGAATGGGGGGAAGCCAGTTTCTACTTGGTGGGTCATTCTGGTGACCGCCACCTTCTACCCAATATTACCTTAGTCTAGAACCAGCCCTGGTGCAGATATGGAAATTGCAGATTATACATTAACGTATTGTGCAAGTAATGTGTATATCAAACTTGAAGCAAGCATGACCAGAGAGAGAGAAGGAAGAGGGAGTGAATCATAAAGTGGTGTCATTACCCTGACATTCCAACTTTCTTGGTCAGTGACCTTCGAAACTATAGGGCAGATTTACCAGCCAGTCACACAAATCAATGCAGGAAGACAACTTGCTGCACAGTGTTGCGTGACATGGAGGGAGAGAGCAGGAATGCACCATATCTACTAAGATATGCTGCATTCCTGCTCTCTCCCTGCACTGGCGCACTGAGTGCAACCTAGTGCTAACACAGGCACCCTTGTATCATGGTGCAAGGGTGCCTGCATTACAGGAAGGATTGTTTTTGTGCAGGAAGGGCCACCTTCCTGCACAAAAACAATACTCTGAGGCTTTTTCTTCTTTCTATATGTGCTGAAGAATGCAACAAGAACAACAAGGGGAAATAAACATTCTCAGGTTTACTAGTGTTAGTAAATCTGGGATTGCGCCCAGTAGCGCCCGGTGTGCTGGACGAGGGGTGCGGCGGGCGGGGCAGGGCGGGGATTTAAGGGGTGGCATAGGGGTCGAGGTGGGAAAAATAAAAAACATAATTAAAAAAACTTACCTGCAGTTGCACTCTTCTACTTCTCTTCTCCAGGTGGCACAGGCTCCCAGAATGCCTTGCTGCCAAACCTGAAGCTGCTCTCATGCATGAGAGCAGCTTCAGGATTGGCCTGTCAATTTGGGCACTATGTCTCAAACATAAGGATGCACACGATATTGACGCTGCAATATTGTGCAATGTGCATAATCAAGAACAACACTATATGCTGCTACTTTTTTGTGGTAAAACAATATTTTATATATTTTTGAAATATATCACGTCGTGCAACTAGACAAATCAAAATACACAAGCAATAACAATATATTTAATAGTTAACAATAATTTAACTGATCCATCATTCATAATGCAAAAACAGCATCATCTTGAAACCCTTATGAAAATATAATTTTCCACTGCAGAATATATGATCTACTTAGGGGCCGATTACGACGTCGGTCGGAAAGCCTCCGACCGCTAGTCGGAAGCTTTCCGACTGCAGTCGGAGGCTTTCCGACCGACACAGTCGGTTTGCGCTCCGACTGCCCGATTACGATGTCAACGGTCAGAGCATAAAACGGCCGGTCATTCCGACTCGGTTCCGACCGGCTCCCGGAGTCTTCCTGCCGGTCGGAACCACACTGTAATCCCCTATAGATGGCGTTTCCGCCGTCGAGATTACGATGTTGGTTACCCACAGCCTTTCCGTGCCGACCTTTCTGACACAGAAAGGCTGTCAGAAAGCGACTTTGGGGGCCCCTAGCAGGGCCCCCTTTCCTCCACGGCCTATGGTTGGTGGTTGAGGGGGTAACTAGGGTACCTCCTGAAAAACTCTGCACTGTGTGGCAGGCACCATGTGGTGCCTGCCACAGGGTGCAGGGTTTTACACACACACCCATTTCTATATAGGAGCCTGTATTTTGGCCGGTTTACGGCCGTAGCACAAGCTCCCATAGAGAAAAGTGAGTATGCGACCGAACAGTGTTCGGTCGCATCGTAACCAGGTGGTCGGAACCGCCGAATGTCGGTCGGAGGCAACTCTGACCAGCATCGTAATAAACCCCATAATTATTAACACAAACCTTTCATAAGAAATGGTTTGTTGCTACATTTAGAATGAGTTCATTTGTTGCATTTCCCCATACAATATACATGGACTTCTCTTATTGTTTCATTGTTGCTTGCACTCTGGCTACATTGTTTTAAAATACCTGTTAAGATGCGGCCAGTTTCCCTCCCTGTAGTGCTACCGTATATCTTAGATTATCAGGAGCTGTCTGTGAACCGTAAGACATTGAAGTCCACAGGAAGGGGTTCTCCTTTTCATGAATAAGTAAATGCCAGTAGCTTTCTTCTCACAAAGAATTATTTAACATTCTGAGCTGGCTGTGACAAAATTGAGTGTGATATCAGCAGTCAATGTGATAAATGATCACTAGCTCTTCTGACATCAGAGTTTAACATGCATTAGCATCCTGATGGGATGCAGAGTTTGCCCAGCCAATCAGAATGCGGACACTGGATCCTGTTTGTCTGCATTCTGAGTGGAGTCAGGGGACTCTAGCCTTTTTGCATGCCTGTGTTGTATGAGATTAAAAGGTGGGCTCTCGTAGCCTCATTAAACACACACGCTGTTGAGCGTGAACTGATGTTAATTCTCCTTCCTTTAATTGTGAACCATCACTTTCTGTTTAGGACTAAATTTGAAGGGCGGTCAATTAACAGTGGTTAATCCCCTCTGAAGAGGATGTTAGAAATTGTTAATCCCGATAGAAGTAGGCAACACGAATCAGTCATGGCCTTATGTGGGCCTGGGCCATGCCACAGCTCATCCCAGCACTATATTTAAAACAGAATTTGCAATCGGTAACTACGGTCCCAATATTCATGTCCTTAATTTTACAGGCAAAAACAGATTAATTTCTAAACAATTCCTATACAAATTCCTAAATTAATCCATGTCTGCGATGCAGACTCTGTTTACAGATGCAGACTCTATTTACATTTCACGTTTTACTTCATCTTGTTATGTTATAAATGAATTTATATAGCGCAACGTCTACCCGAGGGTGTCTTGGCACTGATAGCAAGCAGAGTGAGGGAGAGTGGTGGAAAGAACAGTTTACCTGTTGGAAAGCCAAGTTTTAAGAAGTTTTCTAAAGGCCAACAGAGATTATGAGGATCTGATATGGAGGGGCAGAGTATTCCACAGTCTTGCATTCCCTAAAGGTATTTGCTTTTTCCAGATGTTGTGTTCTATAGTGTTTTTTCATGCAACATATGACTTGTGACTGTAGCTCCTGTTGTGAAGTGAGTCACCTGTATGTGCCTGGGTGCCAGGGTGATTTCAAGGTGTGAATAGGTATTCACGATTGACAACTCCGGAGCGGAGGCTGAAGGCAGTGTGACTTTCTCAGAGTGCCTGTCAGTGGTTCATAAAGGCGATCAGACCACGTGCTCATCCAATCTGAGGCCTCTCTGAAGAGTGTACAGAATGTAGAACACATATTTGCAAACTGTAATTACCATTTTATGTTAAAGTGTGTGTAGGAGTTATACATGCCTTTTGAAATGCTGAAGAAAGCGAGAGAAGAGAGAGTGTGTGTATTTGCAGGGGCGTAGCTTCAGGAGGAGTGTTTGGTGTGTTACACCTCCCTAATAAATGTATTTTCTGATGAATCGTTGGGTACAGGTGCTCTCAGTCGGGTATGGCGAGGTGTCTGACGGATTTCACCTCGGATTTTTGCATGAGCATTCTGTCAAAAACACACACTCTCTCATCTCTGTTTTGAAAGCCTAAAAAATGTTATGTTTCAAAATATTGTTTCTCTCACTTAGTAGTACTACCAGTCCGCATTCCTCTCCCGTTCCACTGCCCCTTAAGCCCCTCTCATGCACCCTGCTTGTCCTATAATGTATTTAAACATTATATGCCAGTGTGATTGCCAGGACATCTGACGCCCCCCCCCCACCCCCCCCCCCAATCTTAATGACCAAGAGAGGCAGGTGGGGGTGGGGTGGGGACGGGTGGGGGGTGTGTGGGGGTTTTTTTTTAAAAGGGGAAGTACTTGCAGAAGGACCAAGAGAAAAGACAGAGATAAAGTCGATAGATGACGAGTGAAATATGCGGATGAAGGGTTCAGAAGGATGTAGGGGAAAAAAGAGTGCAAGTGTCTAACAGAGAGAGCGGCTGCAGAAGAAAGATGTGTGACTAGGAAAACAGGAGTGACTGAGAAACTCCGAAGACCACCGCCCTTTTCACAGCCCATAGCAATGTTTAATTCAGAGTGTAATATTTTCAGAATTGAAACATTGGAAGTTTTAATTATTTGCACATTATCATTGTTGTTACTAATTTATCTAACAGCGCTAACAAGCACTAGCAAAACCAATAGGTCTGGCTTCTTTCAGGCAGCAGTTCGTTGATGCGTGATATGTCTGATTGCAATAACAGGAAACTCACAAGGCACCCACAGACAGGCCTGTGACACGCCGCGTAAAGCACAATATTGCACTTCATGTTCTAAACCAGCCCTAATTACATTGGCCACGCCCCTTTGAAAGGATTTCTCGTTATGCTGCTTTGGCAGCCCCGCCACCATTTTCATCCCACTTAAAGGACTTGTCTACACTTAATTTGTTAAAGTCGTGAAGAGTCGTGGTCATGAAATAACCACGTACCACAAATGAAAAGGGTCGTGTTAGAGAGTTAATGAGTGAGGCTGCGATACAGATACTCTAACAATGGACGCGACAGCTGTCTCTTCTGACAGCTCCCAAACCCACAAAGACAGCGAGACCAGCTGCTTCTGCGTCCTCTGGCATTATTAGGGCGTAACAAAGAGGCAAGTATCCCGAAATCACCAGTGCTGCCACGAGCAGGGAAACTGCCAACGGCGGCTCGGGGACTTTGCAGCAATAAATGCGCCTAATTACATTTTAGTGCAGTAAAGAGACTGCTGCGCTGCAGATGTGATCAGCTTGTTTTTCTCATTTCCTGAGGTATGGGCTGAGATGGTTCCGGCATTAATTCAGCTTTGTTCCTTATCGACTTTCGCATGCAGAGCAGCTCTGGCGTTAATGTCTGATCTCCTCTCATTGTTCAGCTGTGGCTCCCAGGAGAGCTGTAGCAAGATCCTGTGGCTGGAGTCAGACCGCCATGGAGTGAAGTCCCAGCGCTGCCTCTTGTAACCTGTGTGATTTTGGACAGAGAAGTGGCATGCTAACCATCACGCTGCCTTGGGCACACCCTCCTTTGACCTAGGGAGGTACAACGGAGCCCACCTCCCCACTACTTAACAATAATCTTATGTTCTGGCGTGATGCCACTTAGTTCAGCGTCTTCAAGGAGAGGTGTCACTGTAAGACCGATGTGCTGCCGTGGCACATTGTTGTGGGATGTGGCAGACAAGGTATGGACCCCCGTGCACTGGCATCTCTAGGCACCAAGTGGGAAGTCTGGCCCGTCTAAGACGTGCCTATGTGAGGCTGGGAGGATTGACATTTGACGGAAAAGACATTTGACTTGTCTTGAGTTAAAGTCTTGTGTGACTCACATGAGATGCTCTCCTCCCTGTATGAAGATTCTGTCATGAATTAAGGTCTTGTGTGACTCACCTGAGATGATGTCCTCAGTGTATGAAGGTTATGTCATGAGTTAAGGTCTTGTGTGACTCACCTGAGATGATGTCCTCAGTGTATGAAGGTTATGTCATGAGTTAAAGTCTTGCGTGACTCACCTGAGATGATGTCCTTGGTCTATGATGATTCTGTCATGAGTTAAAGTCTTGCGTGACTCACCTGAGATGATGTCCTCAGTTTATGAAGATTCTGTCATGAGTTAAAGTCTTGTGTGACTCACCCGAGATGATGTCCTCCGTCTATTAAGATTCTGTCATTAGTTAAAGTGTTGCGTGACTCACCTGAGATGATGTCCTCAGTTCATGAAGATTCTGTCATAAGCTAAAGTCTTGTGTGAATCACCTGACATGATGTCCTCAGTCTATGAAGATTCTGTCATGAGTTAAAGTCTTGTGTGACTCACCTGAGATGATGTCCTCAGTGTATGAAGGTTATGTCATGAGTTAAGGTCTTGTGTGACTCACCTGAGATGCTGTCCTCGGTCTATGAAGATTCTGTCATAAGCTAAAGTCTTGTGTGACTCACCTGAGATGATGTCCTCGGTCTATGAAGATTCTGTCATGAGTTAAAGTCTTGTCTGACTCACCTGAGATGATGTCCTCGGTCTATGAAGATTCTGTCAAAAGCTAAAGTCTTGTGTGACTCACCTGAGATGATGTCCTCGGTCTATGAAGATTCTGTCATGAGTTAAGGTCTTGTCTGACTCACCTGAGATGATGTCCTCAGTGTATGAAGGTTATGTCATGAGTTAAGGTCTTGTGTGACTCACCTGAGATGCTGTCTTCGGTCTATGAAGATTCTGTCATAAGCTAAAGTCTTGCATGACTCACCTGAGATGATGTCCTCGGTCTATGAAGATTCTGTCATGAGTTAAAGTCTTGTCTGACTCACCTGAGATGATGTCCTCGGTCTATGAAGATTCTGTTATAAGCTAAAGTCTTGTGTGACTCACCTGAGATGATGTCCTCGGTCTATGAAGATTCTGTCATGAGTTAAGGTCTTGTCTGACTCACCTGAGATGATGTCCTCAGTTTATGAAGATTCTGTTATAAGCTAAAGTCTTGCGTGACTCACCTGAGATGATGGTCCTCAGTTTATGAAGATTCTGTCATGAGTTAAAGTTTTGTGTGACTCATATGAGATGCTGTCCTCGGTCTATGAAGATTCTGTCATGAGTTAAAGTTTTGTGTGACTCATATGAGATGCTGTCCTCGGTCTATGAAGATTCTGTCATAGAGCAAACATGTGCAGAGCAATGCGGCTGGTGTTGTCCCAGTAGTACCCGGCCACAAAACTCCTATAGTCGTAGAACACAAAGGTTATATATATTAATATCCCGTGGGTGGGAAACATTAATTTGTCTTGAGGGAGACAAGAAGCCACATGTAGGAATTCTGTAAGCCAGGAGCTTGGGAGTAGAGGCGGCCTAGCTGCTAGACCTGCTGACCTTGAAGTTGGGGATTCAGGTTCGAATCCTGGCCTCTGCTCAATATCCTGTGATTCAGGACAAATCCCATAACAAAATAGCGCAATCTCTGGTTCTCATTTAAAGTGCTCTAATGCCCTTGATCCAAGTTTGTTCTAGACAAAACTGCGGAAAAAAATAATTTGTATTTTACCATTTTCATATAGAGCTTACTGGCAACAGGATCTCGAACGGATCAGATCTATCCGTGGCGCAGAGGGCCTTGTCTACTCACACGAAGCTACCTCATGTCAACCATACCTGAAAGCAGGATTGGGAAGGCAAGCCCTACAGAATGTTCTGAGGACTAGGCTCCTAACATTACCGATAAAGGATTACAGGGCTCACTGGAAAAATACACCTTCAAAAAGCAATGAATGTTGTTTGTGCCAATACCACATAGAATCTGCTGAGCACGTTATCTGCTGCTGTCCAGTTCTGTCAAGCCTGAGGCGCCTATACTTAAGAACTATGTTTATTCAAAATGGCGTAAGATCATGTAAGGAGGCTCTAATGTTCATCTACACCACTACAGTGCCGATGGAGCTTGCACGAATTGGGAAGTTCTATGCGGTAGCCGGAATGGCTCTACGATCAACGCAAGAACTGATGACGATAGCAAAATAATACATGAGCCACAGATCATTAACTGTGGCAGCAACTTTGGCATCATGATTTTGCATTTCGCCCACTCGCATTATTACTCATCATTCAACACTGTATTGCACGCACTGCGAGGCGCATTGTCCTTCGAACTATCCCACATGCCTATGCATTTCGCCCACTCGCACTATTATTCATCATCCAACACTGTATAGCTCGCTTTGGGAGGCGCACTGTCCATCAATTATCCCATATGCCTATGCACATAAAAATCATATGCATGCCTTTATGACTCTTTCCCGCATGCTCTCGCACCCATGCCTCTCAGTCCTATTTTGGTGACGTTGCTCCATCTTCTTTTTACGTTCTTTCATCGTTCTTTCACAACTCACATATGCTCCATTCCATCCGTCTGCCTACGCACAAAATAATCACACTTAAGCCTGCATGACATCTTATCGCACTTCTACGCCCCCATGCTTTCTAGTCTCGCTCCTCTTCTCTGTTGCATTTTATTTTCTTCTTTTTAGACGTTCTTAAACATTTTTTAGACCTTTTAATTAATTAAATGTATTTATTTATAATGTGTCATGTATTGTATTTGTAAATGATTTTAGGTAATCATACAATAAAGAATTACTTACTTACTTACTTATAGAGCTTACTGTGCAGATATATCAAACACAATACATCTCCAAAACACTTATATTGAGGACTATTCTGAAACTGCATTTTGCAGTACGTGAATAGTACCACAGTAATACTACCCTCGTGCTACAAAATACAATTCATACTACAAAATACAATTCACTAACCTGTGCAGAGCCCTCCGCCACTCCTTTATTTTCAGTGCGGCGGTCTCAGCCACGTGTGCAGTGATCTCTGTACATGCAGGTCTGCGTTTTAGTAGTAAGTGTGGGAAGGACATGGGGGACTGGCTGGAAAATGAGGAATACTTACACCTAAATGGGAGGGTTTCAAGGAGTGGTAGGTGGGATTTAGGGATGGACATGCACCCACTCACAGAAGAGTAAGCCCATGCTTAATCACAAACTACACTCCTGAAGTTACTTCAGTCAAAAAAGGTTCCCTAAACAGTAGCAAATGTAGGACAGCTCAGCACAACACATGGCCACTTACAGGTACTAAAACACACTCCCAACGAAACCAACGTGACAGGGAGTTAAAAAAAAGCATTGGAACTAATTGTAAATAAATACAATTATTTTAGTTTTTAAAATAAATACATATAAATTTGATTTATGTAAAATATATATAATGAATTAATGATGATCATTTTATCATACAATGTATCAATAAATGTGTTTTAATATTACAAGTAAACTGTTAGACTTTTGCTAAAACATTAAAAATATTCTTAAATAATTCTATACCTCCCTTTAATGATACCTTAATACATATTCAATCAAAATATAGGGCCTCATTTACATGCCCATTGCACTGCTGATGCGTCACATTTTGTGACGCACCAGCGACGCAGTGTGCCTGCCCATATTTACACGGCCACGTAAAGTCACCCTGCGTGACTTTTCGTGGCCTGGTAAGTATGGGCCCCTTTCACGCATTATGAAACGGGTGTTCCATGGGTGTTGCTGTGGGTGTTCCCACGCAACATCCATGGAACCTGACACCTTCCCAGATTGACAAAGGTTTGTAAAGCTGGGAATGCGTCAGAATCCTACACCTCCCCAGGGGAGGCGTAGGAGTGGCGCAAAGAGGAAAAATGCTTTTATATCTCCTCTTTTTTTCCTCTTTCTGTGCGTGCTGCATTCTGCAGCATGCATAGAAAGATGAAAATGCCATCAATGATTGTTTTTGTGCAGGAAGATAATCATCCCCACAACGCAAACACCCTTGCAACATGACGTAAGGGTGTCTGCGCTGGAGCATGGCAGCCAATTGTGTGCCAGCGCAAGGGAAAGCACACAGATGCATCGTATTGTTAATACAACGCATCCCTGTGCTTTTAAAATGACGCAGCCCGGCGCAGCAAAATGGCTTGTGGTGCCGTGCTGCATCATTTTTTTGTAAATGAGGCCCACAGAATTTACTGTAGGTGGGATTTTTTAAAATTATTCTTTAAGACATATCTGAAAACGAAATAAATATATTTGAATTAATTATTCAATACACATTTAAATTAATGCTCTTTAACCATTAATTAATTCTATACATCTCTTTAAAGTTAATTGTAATACATATTCAATAAAAAAATTATATTTTACTGTAGGTAGGACTTTTTAAATAATTATTCTTTAAGAAATATTATCTAACAATTAAATAAATATGTTTTAATTAATTATTTAATGCACATGTAAATTAACGTTCTGATACATTAATGTTCTATACTCATATATCTTAAATATGTTTTCTTTATTAATAAACTTACAAATTTTCCCTATACTTTTCCATAGGGAAATCTCTGCCACTGTGACAGTGGTCTACACCTACATGAGAAAAGTTATGGATAGTAACTTTACACTCAGAAATCTTGGAGTAGAAGGCTTCACCAAGGGGTGGAGGCGTATAAGCTTTCACCTAGAAGTAACTTTACACTCAGAAATGGTGCATAGCAAAAAATTATAAAGTTACCACTAGGTGCATTCACATTTATACATGAGTAAATTTACACATGTAAATTTTCCTTTTTGAATAGGGTTCAGTGTCTTTTAGAAATACTTAAACATTCTTAATTTAGCTTAAGCTTGTATCATATATACCTCTAAACAGTTGCAATATTCATTAAAACATAACGTTTAAGGAAGGAAAGAGAGATGGAAAGGGATTTCTTTCAACGTGATATTCCAAATGGATAGCAATTCAATGAATCAGCAGTTTACCTGTGTTCAGGAAATCATCCCAAACAGCTTGGAATTTGGCTAAATTTGTGCTACATTTCAAATGAAGGTTTTCTCTTGATGTCAGATTGAATAGGCCTTGCAGCCACAAAATTCTCTTCCTTTTCAGGAAAGCCAATTTGCTTCTTTTACTACCATTCTTCCTCTACTGGTCCATGCTTCACCTCATTAACCAAAATACTCATTTGCTTGGTAGTAAGAGTAATGCAGCAGTGATAGTAATCATATTAGAGTTCTCTTCACAAAATTGGTATACTCTATATGGGATAATACCCTCCTGCCATACATTAGACGGATACTGCAATTGACCAAGGGGATCTGTGACTATATTGAGGAACAAGGCAGAAAGTGAGGTGATTTTCAATATTCCTTTAATGTACAGCAGAGGGTATTTTATTCCTAATAACACATAGCCAAGATTTACAAAGGTTTTGCATTGGGTTTGCGTTACTTTTTTAATGCAAACCGGATGCAAAAACTATTTGGGGATTTACAAACCAACGCAAACTGATGTTTGTGTTGGTTTGTAAGGAAAAGTATGCAAACCAGAGCAAAAAGCTGATTTGCGTTGCTTCACATCAAGGTTGTATTCCATCGGTGGTACATGAATGTTCCCATGCAACTATCCATGGTTTTTGTCGCAAAACCCTATTTACTAACATTAGTAGAATGGGTTTTGCGCCAAAAAATAACGATGCTGTAAAGCAGGCATGAAATGGAGAAATTTTTTAATTTCTCCTTCCCTTTCTGACTTTGCATGTGCTGCACTGTACAGCACATATACAAAGTGGGACACATTTTTAAGTTTTCTAGGCATAGTATTTTGCACTGGAAGGTTACCCTTTCAGTACAAACCATATACTGGACTCCTGCTCATACCCTTGCACTATGACCCAAAGGTGTGTGTGTGTGGCGCTCAGCAGCCTGATTGTGGGCCGGCGCAAGGGAGCGGGGAGGAGAGCCATATCTCTGCAAAAATGGCACTCTCCTGCTCTCTTCCTGTCACGCAACACAACGCAGTTCCTTTGGGTTCTGCGCTGCGTTGCGCGACACCTTTGTAAATCTGAGCCTCAGGTTCTTGTTTCTTCCTATTAAAAAGATAGTAAGGTTGCAGACATTAGATTAAAAGCAGAATCCGCAGTGTGAAAATTAAAAGCACTAAAAAGTTAGCAATTTGTGAAAAAAAAATATATGGACCAGTTTAATGGTTATATTTAAAACGTAGCTCAGAATGTGTAGTAATATGCAGAGAGATGCTTTCTTCTCTCAAATAAACTATAGCATGCAAAGAATAAACATGTTGCCATAAATATCTCCTACCTGCTGATCACTGTTCATTTGAAAATAAGTAGATGAGATGAATAAAAAGCCAGTCCTTGGTTTCATTGTTTAAGCTGCAGCTGTAATTATGCTCTGTGACCCTCTGTGACTATGCTCTAGCAAAGAGCTCAAATTATTAAATACATTTCACATGGCCATTTTACCAGAGGGCCTCGTGGTAACCCCTGTACCAGCATCCATTCTTACAGTAGACACGGGAATCAAGCAAGATGAGTTTACCCCTAACTCCAAACCCCGGTCGAAGAGCATAACAGACAGAGATACTGTTGAGCAATTTAAACAACTAACAGGGCTTTACTTCAATGCAAGTTCAATCTCTAAACATGCACTTGAGATATGGAGTTTGCTGGACTCAGAAAAGCCAGATATCTGCTTCATTACCGAAATCTGGCTCCATGAGTCTGCCCTCCCTGATGTGGCGTCGGCTTTCCCTCCCGATTATCAACTGATTAGACGACAGAAATATTGGGAGAGGAGGTGCTATATCAGTAGCCGCCAGGGTTGGACTGGAGATCAATATCTTGGAGGCCATGACTTTGGAATGGTCTGAATTGTGCATTTTTAGAATTGAAAGACAATCCAAGGGAACTTGGAGAGGTGCCCTAGTCTACAGACCTCCTGGCCCGAAAACCAACTTTGTCAACCGCCTGATTGAGACTATTGCTCGACACATACTAGCAGCTGATAACTTCCTCTTTATTAGTGATTTTAATTTTCACGCAGAACTTCTTTTAGACACGGACATGAGTCAACTGATCTCTAACCTAAACACACTGGGACTAGAACAAATGGTGATGGGACCCACCCATTTGGCAGGTCATACCCTTGACCTCCTGTTCACTAACACAGCTAGTGTCAAAGTGGAGTTCCCCCTCCCTCTGCTCTGGTCGGATCACAGCGTATTGAAATTCTCCTTACAGTCACCGCTAAAAATAATCCTAGTATTGAGCAGAAGTGGAGTAGGCCTTGTCGGAAAGTTAGTCTTGCCATCTTTTCGCCCCATTTTAGCCCTCTGCCCCTAATAAGTACAGAGAATACTGATCTTGCAGTAGAGGCCTTTGAGAAGACAAATACACAGGCCCTCGACATCATTGCACCTCTGTCAAGGGTCAAGCCTAAGCCCAAGGAATCACCCTGGTTTACGGAATCACTAAAAGCTGAAAAACTATCCAGTAGGAAAGCCGAACGCAAATGGAGGAAAACCAAAAGCATTGAAGATAGACAAGCCTACAAAGGTATCCAAGATTACTTAGACAATATTAAGTTAGCCAAAAAATTGTATTTCATTAATAGAATTGACAAAGCTGCTAACTCTAATAAGGAGCTTTATAAAATTCTAAAGGAATTTACTAATCCTCCTCCCTGTCAGTCCAGCAACCCTTCTTCACAAGCATGGGTAGACACGTTGTCCACCTTCTTTGAGGAAAAGATCAATACCATTCATAGCACCTTTCCTCATCACAATAAAACATTTTTTTATAGCGAATCTGATACCAATCCTGAATCTACTACTCCTCTTTTAGAAGAGTTTACCAAACTCACCCAAGACGAAATCAGAACCGCCCTTTCTAAGATCAAGTAGGGTTCTCCAGAAGACCCGATCTCACCCCACATTCTGTCTATCATTGCCCCCTCGTTCCTCAAGAACCTTACTGACTTATTCAACATGTCCTTAAACCAAGAAATAGTTCCTATTAAATGGAAAGCAGCCAGGGTCAAACCCATCCTGAAAAAACCTTCTATAGATCCTAAGGAACCCAGTAACTGTCGCCCTATTTCTCTTCTTCCCTATTTTGGAAAGGTACTTGAGTCCCTGGTTAACAAACAGCTTACTACTTATTTAGAAAGCCATGATCTGTTGGACCCCTCTCAATCTGGGTTTAGTGCTGCCCATAGCACTGATACCTTGCTGGTGGAGGTTGTCGACAACATAAGACTTGCCCAGGACAAAGGGCAGTCAGCCATGCTTGTCCTGTTGGACCTGTCGGCTGCTTTCGACACATCTCTCACAGTATTTTAGAACAACGGCTGTGGGAGATGGGAGTCAGGGGAACAGCCCTAGATTGGCTTAGAAACTATCTAACAGATCGAACCTCCACCGTACAATTGGGCACCCTGGTTTCCCGTAGTCGGTTGGTAGACATGAGAGTCCCTCAGGGATCCATTTTAAGTCCCATGTTCTTCGATCTCTATGTGGCACCCTTGGCCAAAGAGAACAGGTCCTATGGGTTCGATGTGGTGTCATACGCTGACGATACCCAGCTACTGATCACCCTTGGTCTTAATCCAACTGACACTGAACTCAGATTTAAAAATTGTAGGACCCATATTAACAACTGGATGCAAACCAACCATCTCCAACTTAATGCCAGTAAGACCGAGGTCATCCTCTTTGGGAAGGCACATGAATTCTGGTTGAATGACTGGTGGCCCCAGAGCCTTGGCCCCTGTCCATCTCCTAAACCTATGGTGCGGAATCTTGGAGTAAAGATCGATAATAGCTGTCCATGAAAGATCATATAAACCATATAATGAGCACCTGCTACGGACTACTGCGTAGTTTACGTAAGATCTTTCAATGGATTCCAATAGAATCAAGGAAACCGCTTGTCTAGGGCCTAATCATAAGTCGGCTCGACTACAGAAATGCCCTGTTGGCTTCCATTAATGAAGAGCTTTATTCCAGACTTCAAGTCTTGCAGAATCTTCCATCGCGGTCCCCGTCTGCACCTAGTCTGAAAGCTCTTCACTGGCTTCCCATCAGGAAACGAATCCATTTTAAGGTTATCAGTCTGGTACACAAAACCATGTATGGAAACGGGCCAAGTTACCTTGCCAAAAAACTTAACTGGTACTTACCTAATAGGACGCTCAGGTCAGGAACTAAACTTCTTCTTACTCCCCTCAGGATCCGTACCGCCAGGAATGGCGGTAGATCCTTTTCTTATTTGGCGCCTGCCTTTTGGAACGAACTCCCATTTCAGCTTTGCATGATCACGGACCATAAACAGTTCCGTAGAAGGCTAAAAACATGGCTCTTCTGAACGCCTCTCTCCTTTTGCCAGTCGGCCCCTTGCCTTTACTGAAGTTTGCTAGCGCTCTGAGACCACCAGGTGATATGTGCGCTCAATAAATCCCTATGACTATGACTATGACCCGCCTTTCACCTTGGCTGGTGGTTCAGACATTAGACATTATGATATCACAACTGAACTGTAATACATTTTTATAGAGTCTAATAAAATGTGCTATAAATGGGTGCTAAAACATAACAACTGAGCATATATCACTGTAGCAGTGTATTAACAAAATGCACCTAAATATTATGAGTGCAGACTCTGGCATTGTGAAAAAAGCTAGGGTCAACTCATCAGGAAGGAGCTACTTGCTGCAAGTGGTAAATGTCGCAGGGCTTATTTTTGCCCGCCCCTGGAAGGGTTGGCAGGTGGTGGGACGGCAGTGTTTCTTTTACTGCAACTTAAGGGAACTTTTTCTGCTCCCCTCATGCTCAAGAAGGAAGGTGGGTGGGTGCTAGGCTCACATGTCTAAGGGGCCGTTATCTCCAGGCCCTGAATTACCGGCTCCAGAGTTTGAAGTTTGATTATTTCAGGCCATGAGACACTGGAAAATTTGTAGTTACCCAGAGCAGTGTCCCTTTCGGTATACGACTCCAGGCCACTTGTAAGGAGGGCCAGGGTCTCAGTAAAAGCAGCCAGAGGCCACAGAGTGAATATCGTCCTTTAGTAGGGAAGCTTCCTACTCACAATTAAGTTATCTCTTCAGCTGCTCCCTTTGATTCCCTTTTCTTTATTTTGTTCCCTCATTTAATAGGATGATATGATTTCCTATTATGTTAATGAGCACTTTATGGCTTGAATTTCATTGTAGATGCACCACAAAATTCAATAAACATAAGTAAAACTGCTCTGCAGCTAGTTTTCTGGATCAGTATGCCCACCCTCATTCTCTTGTTTTCTCTCATGCTGCCTGTGCCATCTTTTAAAGCAATATACGTAAGGACTTTGGATCAGGCCATAATTCTGATGTTTGTCTTTGAACATAGTGGGCGTACACGACTACACAGCAGATAAGAGCAATGAAAACAATTTTTTCAGCAATATATGAGGAAGCTTTTTGTATCAAATAAATAAATTGAATGAAAAGAAATATAAAGAAAAAGGGAACTAACTTAACTCGTAAGATCACTTTGACCAAATACTTTCACAAGTAACATGTCGCTTGTAGCTTTGGAATCACTGATCAGCACACACTACAAATATAAAACCCTGAATTCTGTAAATGCAGGTGTTTAAGTTTAAATGTATGCTCTTTCAATTAATAGCAATGATGGCTGAAGAACTTGACAGCTATTTGATAACATTAAAGTGGATGCAAAGTTCAAAGCTTAAATATAACCAGAAGAGTTTAAAAGGTCTTTTGTGAAACTTGAATAAGGGGGACGTGGCTGGCACCCAACGAAAATGGTGGCGTCGCTCTAGCTCTTCTCGGAGTGATGAAAGTTCTCTGCATTACGGAGGCAGTTCTCTTTCATGCTGCTGGCCGTTTCTTGAAGCGGAGATGTTGGGAAGATTGTTGACATTTCTGGGCTGACTTTTGTGACCTTTCTTGGTCAGGTTTGTTTATTTGTAGACGTAACGCGCGCTCCTCAGCTGCAACACGCGTCGTGGAGAGAGAGGTGCAGCAATGGAACGTTCACGAGAGGCCAACTCCAGCTTTATGATACACTAAACTGACCCTCTCAATTGATGTTTTCATCAACTCCCCAATAAGGTTTCTCCTCACAACATTTTCTCTCACTTATTTTTAAAGAATTTAGAACTTCAACAACATGAAATATGTAATTTGGCTGCATTTCAACATAGATGAGAAATGCTTGTGGGGAATGATACTGTCCTTTAATTCAATTTTTGGAGGAAGTTTCAAACTGCTGCAATATAATGCTTTTCATCACATCTCCTCTTTGGCTTTTTCTCAGCTATAGTATGGAAGACTTACACTTTATCATGAAGAATTATACTCCTTTTCTGCTCTTTTTATACCTATATTGTGGTATTTATTAAGGACTGGTTGGTGCTGTCTTTTAGCCGTATCAGAGATATCTCCTCATCATAGAGCAGACATTGCATGTGAAACTGCTCTCTTCTACAACTGGGCATATTAAATATTTGTGCACTGCTGTTCGAACAGACTAAAAGGAGATCTGCCTCACTCTAGAACATTGCCTGGCTCTTCTACTTCACAAGTTACTACATTACCCAGTTGGTCATCACAATTTAAGATGGAGGACGCAAATGCCTTAACCCTTCGAAGCTCTTCCTCCTCTGCATCCTGAGGAAATGGTGCTCTGCTGCATGCAATAGGGAAAGCTTCAACCAAAAGACTGAAAATAAATCCTTCTTCTCCTACAAGATCTTCCCCGTTAGTTTCCATGGATCTTCTTTTGGAGGAGATAAGTGTATTGTGCCCATGTACAGAGGAGACCAATACTAAACTTCAAAGTCTTGACGATAAGTGGCCCAGATTGGAAGAGAGAATGGTGGTGGCTGAACAACGCATTTCGGAACTCACCAACTCAGTTCAAGCAGTCCCACTTCTTCAATTCCAGCTCTCCTTGCTTCAAAGACAGGTTGAAGATTTGGAAAACAGGAACCGCAGGAACAATTTACGTATTTACGGTTTGCCCGAAGGAATGGAGGGCTCTGACCCAGTCTAATTTTTCCAAACCTTTCTCCCTAAAATATTTCAGATGTCAACATCCTCTTTTCTGAGCATTCAAGGTGCTCTCAGACTTAGCCATGTGCCTCATGCATCCTCTACTTCCACAAGACTGAGAGGTGTTATAATGTATTTTCTTAAATACACAGATTTGCTTAAATGCTAAAGGCTTCTCGATCTAGGAAACAGATTTTATGGAATAGTAACAGCCAAGAATACAACAGACCAATGCAAAGATTTTCTATCCTTGAGACCTGCACTTCGTTCCCTTGGAGACCATTTGGTCTGTTCCAGAATCCTGCACGTTTGTAAGCTTTTCTTTAGGAACAAAAAGTGGAGTTCATGGAGACCTCCAAACCTAACAAGATTTGATAGATGCTTTGTTCTAATATTGTTCTGGCTTGTTTCTTCCTATTTGAAGCATCTTTTGATGTTAATTTTTCATATGATGCTACGTTAATCTTCTCACTCTGTTCTAAATTAATTTTTTCTATTGTTTAATTATACTCACCTTAATTTTCTTTTTATAGGTTTACGTTCCTCATCATTATCTTGTGATCACCCCAGTACGTCTCCTACATCATCCCTATGTCATCTCCCCGGAGCTCGGATGTGTCATCCTTCTGTGTGGTCTCAACACCCTCATCTTCTTTGATGTTATTTATAAGTATGCTCTTTCTCACCCTTTTCCTTCTTTTCTCTTCTACACTCTTTTGGGCTTCCAAACCTTTTTATCACTTTACCATCTTTTCACTTATTTCCATTCCTTTTTGATAGATGTTTTTTCTTCTCCTTTATTCTTCTCTTTTTCCTTTGTTGTCCTTTGTTGCTTCCAATTTTCACCATCTATGTTCTGCGTTAATGCTCAAATAACCTTTTTCACTTTTTTATTCCATTAGTGTATCTTGGAATGTCAAGGGATTGGGTTTACCAATTAAGCGACAAAGGGTCTTGTCTCTTCTAGCTCACTTGTACGCTGACATTGCCTTTATTCAAGAAACACACCTTACCAAAGCTGAATCTATAAAATTGAAGAGGGTGGGTGGGTACTGACTTGTTTTCACCAGGTAATTTTAAGGAATATAGTATTGCTACTTTATGTCATAAATCATTTAATGTTCAATTAATTTCACAGGAATTTGACTCTGAAGGGAAAGGGTTTCTCGCTTGTCTCTTGATTAATAGTGTTCCAGTTTCTATTTTTTAATGTTTATGGCCCTACCAGTACCGACAGTCAATTTTGGTCGGATGTCACTCAGAAACTTTTACAATGCCCTGATGATCATTTTATTTTTGCAGGAGACTGTAATCATATTGTTGACCCTTTTATTGATAGAGTTTCCTTCTCTACATATGTGCCCAACAAGTGTCAGAACTTATTCCTTCACACCATTATACAGGGCGCATTGACAGATGCGTCGAGACTTTCCAACTCAACTCTGCGTGAATACACTTACTACTCTCCCACACACCAATCTCAATCAACGTTTGAGTATATATTTATCTCACATTCTTTATCACAAACTTTACATTCAGCTGATATAGACTCTATTCTAATTTCTGATCATGCCCTGTATCCATACTTTTAGCCATTCTACCCAACACTGATAGATCAAATCGATGGAGATTTAACAATGCTCTTCTTCTGGACTCTTCTTTCACTTCTGCTTTCTCCACGCTCTTTCTTGACTTCTTTTAAATTGAATGATACCGACGAACTTGACTTTCACTACATCTAGGACGCATTCAAAGCCTCTGCCCGTGATTTTATTATTAAATATGTTTAAAAAAAGAAGAAATCCTCTCTTAAAAAAATACTGAATTACTTTAACTTATCAAACAAATAGAACACTCCTGTTACACCTCTGGGTCTAAGGAGTGCCTTCAAGATCTCATTAATTCTAAACTTCAATATAATAAATTCTCCACTGACGCAGCATCCTCCTTTCTCCTCATATCTGGTGCCAAGTATTAGAGGGGTCAGAACAAATCTGGCAAATTGTTAGCTAATTATCTCAAGAATAAAAAGGATAGAAACAAAATTGAATCTACTAAAGATTCTCACTTTTATTTATTATATAAATATTAGAAGATTTTGGAGCAATTTGTACAATTCTACAAACAACTATACACCTCTGAACACGCCCCTACAGATTCTGACATTACTCAATATTTATCTCACTCACATAAGGATTTTGATAAAACTACTGATTTTTCTGAATTTGAAAAGTATATTACCTTTTGTGAACTTCGTACTGTTTTATCTTCTCTTAAATCAGACAAAGCGCCAGGGACTGATGGCTTTTACTGCTGAATTGTTTTAACATTTTTCCAAATTACTCCTTACTAACTTATCTCTTCTCATCAAAAACTTCCTTCAATCAGGCAAATCTTCTGGATCTTTCTCAAATGCCCTCATTCATCTCATTCTAAAGGAAGGCAGAGATTTCCATCAGTGTAAAAATTACCGGCCAATTTCTCTTGTCAATATTGATTATAAAATATTTTTGAAAACTTTAGCTCTTCATCTGGAATCCCTTTTACCTAATTTGCTTGGAAAAGAACAATCCAGATTTGTCAAGGGACGATATATAACTGACAACACTAGTTCATTTTTTGACGTACTTTCTAAATCTCAGCAATCACATCAAACCTTAGCAGCAATTACCCATGATGCAGAGAAGGCATTTGATCGTGTTAACTGGTCTTTCATTTTCAAACATTAAAATGATTTAGTGTTGGATCTAAAATTATCTCACTCATTTCCCTTCTATATTCCTCTCCCAAGTGGCCATATATGCAAATGGACATACTTCCTCCTATTTTCCTCTGGGTAAGGGTATTTACCAAGGTTGTCCCCTTTCTCTTTTCCTTTTTAATACTGCTCTTGAACCTTTCCTCTCTCGAATTAGAAATGATCCTATAATACTGGGTTTCTCATGGAATACTCAACAAATTAAGACAGCAATTTATGCTGACTATATTCTTCTATTTATATCTCATACTTCACTTTCCGCCTTTCTTCAAGAAGTCTCCTCTTAATTTCTTATCTCTGATGTCAAACTTAATCTCGACAAATGTGAAATTTTACCCTTAAATAAATACACATTCAGACATAATTTTTTAGACACTAATTTCTTGTGGAACTCAACTATTTAGGGTTATGGTTCTCACCTTCGCTTAAAACGTAGTTTTCTCTGAGTCTAGAGGAGTGTAAACTTAAAATAAATACTATGGTCAATCATTGGTCTAAACGACCCCTGGTGGGGTCGTTTAGACACCATTAAAATGATAATAGTACTCGTTGTTCTCTATACCATTTCTAATATCCCCCCCTTTCTATTGCACACTTTTTTTTTTAAACAAATGAATTCCATACTTTCATCTTTCCTATTGAATGGGAAG
The DNA here is from genome assembly GCA_963921515.1 of Calotriton arnoldi. Taxonomy (NCBI): domain Eukaryota; kingdom Metazoa; phylum Chordata; class Amphibia; order Caudata; family Salamandridae; genus Calotriton; species Calotriton arnoldi. The sequence goes on from CAWUFW010000680.1 coordinate 3,283,007, forward strand.
AAATCATGTCTCTCTCTAACAAAACTAAAATGCCTTAAATCAGATGAGGTGTTAACTTCCTTGATTTTCAAAAATATAATTCGGCCTTCTTATTAAGACAATCTGTTCACTGGATCCAGGACTCCAATAGAAACTATCTTTTATGGGTACAAATGGAGGAATCTTTCCTCTCACGCTTTTCTTTCTGTGAATATTTGGCCTTCTCAAAAAAATTCAAAACCTTTATTCTCCCATTTTTAAACATCTTTCTTTTTATTAAAACCTGTGAAGTGGTTTGACCCTATCGATGTTCCCTCTTTCCTCTACTCTCCCAGTTGGTACAATACCTCTATATTGCACAAAAATTGTTCTATTTACTGGAAAGCCAGGAGGAAAAATGGCTTAATTTGGATCAAACAACTCTTCATTAATTATTGCTTTCTTACCTTTTTCTCAGGCCCAATCTATTTTTCATTTTCCCCCATCATTTCAGATCAAATTTCACCTTTTGCAAATCATATTAGAGGCTCTTGCCCAGTTTACTTTCATCTCGGTACAACCTTCCTCACCTTCTTCTATGTTAGGTAATCTTTTACAGAATAATCCAAAAGCTTCCCTTATATATCGTACCTTATGCTAGCCTCTCACTGAAAGACCTAAATCAGACACTGAGCTGATGTGGGAGAATGATTTGGAAACGATTTGGACCGTTTCTTTTTGGAGACGAATTTGGACGAAAATAAGATCTTCCTCTCAAGCTGCCAATACCACTGAAACACAATTTTATATTTAAAATAGGCATCTTTTTTCACCAGTCTCTTTACCTCGAATTTACCCGGACAACCTAGATACTTGTTGGTCATGTCACTCATAACATGCAGACCTCAAACACATGCTTTTTGATTGTACACTCGTTCACCCTTTCTGGACACAATTTGGAATCCGATCAATACTATTTTTGACACTTCTGTGTCCTTATCATTTATTAAAATTTTCTTAGGGAGTCTATCTACTGATTAGGAACATGTATCAACAATATAAAAATTAAATACCACCTTTTAGCAGTCGCATTTCAGCAAAGTACTAAAAATTGGAAGGATTTCTCCAAACTCTCTCCAGGCTTGGTGGCATGCGGTCTATTACAACCACAGACTTGATACAGATTATATTCACCCTATTTCACTTGCCATTAATCGTTCTATTTTATGGAGTCCCATCACAAATGTTATAGATCGTCATGCTAAGTCCTCACTTTATCGTCACCCCATTAGAGACGAGGTTTCTAAACCCCCTTGATGTACATATGTTGTATTCAAATATATTATATGAGCTTTTAGAACTTTACAATGTTTCACCTAATTATGAACATGTATGTTATTACTGTTATTTCTCTGCCTAAATTGGTTTGTGTATATTTATGATTATGACAATGCATTTCCTTCCCTTACCCCACCTCTCCCCCCTCATTTACATTCTCTACATTAGCTATTAATGCATTATTCTGTTTATATCTGCTTGTACTCAATAAAGTTCTTTTAAACTAAAAAAAGAAACTTGAATAAGAACTTAGCTGTGTCTAAGACTGGGGAAGTAGTAATAAAAAATAAGAAGCTTAAACCAGTCGTAAGCAAGCTGCACAGAGGGGCAGTCTATTCTTGTAAACGAGACAAGTGAATAAATATATTTATTCACAAATATACTTAACAACAATTGAATGCACTGGATTGACTTCAACAGATACATCTAACTTGAAATTATCAAGTAGCCACAAATCTACATTTTCCCCATTGTGTTTAGATCAAAAGAGCAAAGGATGCCCCAGAAAAAGAAACTTTGGATGCAGGTGGTCAGGGCAAAAGATAAAGATGTAAGATGCAGAAAGACAAATTAAAACATGAAATAGGCAAAACAACCACAGCATCAAAAATCTTTACAAAGGGGGAACTGAAGCGGTTGAGGTTTGTTTTTATTTCAGCTCCAAATCCAATGACAACATATTTTGTTTTCCAAACTAAACATGAATTGTGATTAAATACCCGCATACTTGACTCAGACCCATTTTACGTCCAAGAGAATTTGCCATTCTCCAACCAGCAACACCTCAGTTAATACTAGATATTGTAAAGAAGGGCGGACCGTACAGGAAGCCTACAAGAGCAAAATGGACTCCATAAGACAATTCCAATCCAAGAATTCATGGGTTTATAGTTGGTTTGTGACGGGTGAACCATTATGCTTTAAAAGTGCAAAAACTATCACCATGAAAGATTAAAGCAGACATCAGATGGAACATATAGCAGGAAACTGTCCGAGAAGCTTGCACCATGAAATAATACGCAGATCTATGCTGTTTTGGAAATGGGCCTTAGAAACAGCTGGATAGTTAAAACATTTACATTTTACTGCAATTAAATGCAAACGTTTGACCAGTCAGACCCTTTATCATTTATACAAATGTACTGTTTTGTTCTGTTATTCTTATGTGAAAGATACTTAAGACAATTTACTCGAATCATTAGATATCACAAGGAATTAATTTGATATATTAGTGTTGAGAAATTTTTGTGCATTTATGTTTTTGTGCAATATTAAAGTATAAAATATGGGTTTTACAATGGATTATATATGTACACTGATATTGTGGTACTGCCTTTAAAACAAGTTTCCAAGGATTAATAGAAGTGTGTTTTCTTGATTAATGGTAACTAGGCCGCAATGAGGGCCTAGCAGCCATGTTTTTCAAAACGAATGTCACTCTTGACTTCCCTCCAGCTCATTACACTGCTCAATATTTATGCAGCACACAGTCAAGCAGATTTGTTGTTGTTTTTATTATTCAAGCTGTTCTCGATTAATCTTCCCAAGATCAGTCACAAAACTGTATCTGTTTCCAAGGTCCTTCCACTTGTTCACTGTACCCTATTCATTCATAATAGTTTGCTGTTGGTCATGTAACTAGTTTGTTCCTCCATCACTGGATGGAATTAGTATAGAGTGTGCAGAATACTTATTTATGTAGCGGGCAGTGCTTAGGTGCTAAGGTAATAGGACGTTGAATTGAATTGTGCTCTGACTTGCCGAGAATGTAACTTTTTCCATCACACCACAGTGATTCTGCAGTTCTGTTAATCTAATATGCGAAAATAATGTATAAAAACCTTCAATTTTGGGGGAGCCAGAAGATTTTCCTGAAGACTTAGGGCCTGGTTACGAGTTTGGCGGTGTAGGAGCGGGCCACCATGCCACTGCCCTGCTCCCACACCAGCAGACCCGCCCACACCCGCCAGATTACGAGTTAATTCATGGTCTGGCAGGCAGCCGGCATGGCGGTCCCGTGGCAGTGCAGTTTAAAGGATCTTAAGTGAGCCTTACAAACCGCACCGCCGCGGGACCGCCAATGCACGTTCCTGCACAGCATGGACTGAGCAGTATATGCCATGCAGGAACAGGGGTGCATGCACACAGGAGGGCACAACATGTGCCCCCCTGCATGCACCCCATGCACAGGGGCAACAGGGGGCCCTGTAGGGCCCCCTCTGTTTCCCCACCACCATCCTTTTCGTAGTGGGCTCACCTCCATAAAAAGGCTGGCGGTGGTAAAACTCATAATATGCATAGTGGTGCTGCACCGACTTTTTGCTTGCCCAGACCGCTGCACCACCGCCAGGGATCGTGAATCCCTGGCAGTTGCGGTGGTCCTAAAGTGCTCCAACCGCCATACTTGTAATACGGTTGAATTTTGTAATGAAACCCTTTAACTATTACGCTGATCTAGAACTCAATTATTGAGTGGGCCTTAGGTAGTGGGCGGAGGGCTGTGCCTTCTTGATGAGTAAAATGTGTGGAATAATTTCCAGAGTTCATTGATTGATGTCAAACACAGTGTGTTTATTTTTTTATTATTTACACTTGTTCCAACTATGAAAGTCACATAGAACAAAAAACAGCAGACACGTGTTTCGCCCGTTGGCCAGTCGGCCAAGGGCTTTTTCAAGGCTGATTTAGTACAAAGGTAACATGAGATGCGACCATTCAAGACAGTGATTATGACCATATACATATAGGTGTACCAAGTGATAAGGTGTGGGCATATTAATATATGCCCAAAAAGTAAAGTGAAGAAAGTGCGTTGTAGAGAGGTGAGACAAAGAAAAAGAAAGAGAAAGAAAAAGAAAAAGAAAGAGGAAAAGGGCGGGAAAAGCAGGGAAAAAATATATCAAGGGATTATTCATGTACCATAATTCCACATCATCCCTTAAACAAAAATATTGTAATACTTTGGAAGATTCCAGCATCATCATAAGAAGGCCTTTACCTAAATAAATAGATTTTCATATTTTTTTCTTAAATCGGTGCCTTACCTCGGCGTGCACATTCCCTCATGAAACTGAGATTTAACTCTGCCTTCGATTCATCAAATTGTGGGAGTTCTGATGGAGATACATTTTGGGGTACATAATTGCAGGCCCCCTCCCGAGTTCACACTAATGACATTAGATTTCATCAGGACATATAATTGTATTCTCCATATTCATAACCTGAAAGTAGTTGAATCATCTATGCAAAAATTATTGAGGGGCATATGTATGAAAGTTTGGTTTTGCGATTCTCAAATAGCGATTTTTAGAGAATCGCTATTTGAGAATCGCAAAACGCTATGTATGTAGGATTTGCAATAAATTTTGCGAATCCTACATATTCCTTAATTGCGAATCGCAAACTGCGATTCGCAATTAAGGAATACCTCCCCATTCATTCCTATGGGCCTAGGGGCCCATAGGAATGAATGGGAAGACATTCTCAATTTGCGAATCCCAATTAGAGAATCGCAAATTGCGAATGCAATTTCAAGGGTGCCAGGGTGTCAAAAGGACACCCTGTTGCACCCTGAAATGAGCATGGGTGCAGATGTGGCGCACATACATGCCCTAAGGGCATGTATGTGAGTCACATGGCACTTTGAAAAATGCAAAAAGTGCATTTTTCAAAGAAATCATAAATTACCACCAACTTGAAGTTGGTGGTAATTTGCTATTCCTTAAGTCCAAATTGCACTTTTTCTGTGCTTCTTACATTGCATTTAAGGAATCGCAATTTGCGATTCCTTAAATGCAATCGCAAAGTAGGGAATCGCAAAATTTGCGATTCCTTATTTTGCGAGGGGTGTTTTGTGTTATACATTTGACACTGCAATTTGCGATCGCAAACGCCGAAATTCTGCGAATTTCAGCGTTTGCAATCGCAAAATTGCCTTCATACATATGGCCCTTAATCTTTTAACCATAACTTAATTTTACAACTACTTGAGCTAACTCTCTACATGAATTACTTTGTTTTATAAGATACCCGAAACCACCATTTATGTGCTTCATTGTTGCCCGTGCATATTTTAATATCTAAATGAAGGAGTATAAGGAAAAAATTATTTTGAATATCAAAATATTTCGACAACATATCTCAGTGTATCTTAGCTACATTGATGATGTCCTCATAATTTAGTCAGGGATCCAAGTTGCCCTACATACATTTTTTAATGTAGCAAAAAACTTATGGGATATGATACAGAACACAACTACATCAGACAAGCAGGCTATTAACTATCTGGATTTGAAAATATCAAAATAGACTTTCTTTTGTAAACCACTGGCAATACATTTTCCAAATCCAGGACTTCATTACATGTAGCTGGCATTATCCAATTTTATCGAATCACCTGCCTATATGGTCTTGTATATGTTGGCAAGCCTTCACATAAATGGAAGCCATGGTTTTATCAGGACAGGGAAAAATTAAAAAGCATGAACAACTCACAACTGTCCTGCAGCATTTTGTACATGCAAAATACCATGCTTTTACCTTTTGTTCTAGTATAGAGAATTTAAAGAAGGGCCCAAGGGCAAGTGTCTCCAATCTTAGGTTAGCAATGTGAGCAACTTCTTTGGAACTGGTTGCCAATGGTGGCATGGAGCCTAATGCAAGCATCACTGGTGTGTGGATGGTCTCTCACACGTTTGTCTCCAGCACCCCTATGCTGGGTGCACTTTATCCAGAAGACCTTATGATGACACTGGATTGCCTGTTTATGTTCAGCATGGGGCACCATTTTCTATTAAAGTGGTGGCAGTGGCGGGTCCTCTGCTAAGGCGGAGGAGCATCACCCCACTGCTCATTGAGCAGTGCAAAAGAAAAAGAAAATGATAATAACAAGAAGTTATTATCATTTTATTTTTCTTAGCGGGACTCCGACTCCGGGCAGGGCTAGGCTCCCCCATGTCAGAGGGAGCAAGAGTGGTTTACACCCCTTCCCTAAGTGCACATGACGGCTTGGTCGGTCCTCTGACGACGTTCAAACAGTCATGCACACTTGACATGTTCTCCACTCGGCTCTATTGCACAGCCCAGTGGAGAACATGCCTAGCCTCTCAGTTACTGCCTGAGCGGCCGTTTCGGCCGCTAAGACCAATCATTACGCTGCTCCTGAAGCATTGTGATTGGTTGGTAGAGTCTGGGAGACTGGGTGATTCCGGTGCTCTGCGAGGACTACGGAAGAGACGTTCAGGGGCGGGGCAGAAGGTAAGTAATTTTTTTAAATTTTTATATCATTCCTCCCCCCACTCACACCCCCCTCCTCCCCCCCCCCCCATCCCTGTACAGAGGCAGACGCCTCTGAGTGGTGGTGCCATTTGAGTGTCTCTCATTGCTAGGCACTCAGTGTGCTAACCCTGGTACTTTCATCTTTTCTCACATTTTGAATATTAATTCCTTCTGATTTTTGCTATTGAAATCTGCAGACTCCACTGGTGCAATCTTTGACCCAGTTCTGATTTTCAGTTTTGTGGTACTGATGGACCATCCGCTCCTTTCACAGAAGACATCTTCTGCTATATTTGACAACTTCTTTTCTGCATGAACGGTAAGAATATTCCTGTATCTTCAATACAGCCTCTTTCTTCGCAGATTAAAAAATTATTTTTTCATCTTTTATATAGCACACCTCTACCAAAAAGCAAGAGTCAGCACACTTTACAGAGAACATTACAATGGAGAAAGATAATCTCCTTACTATGAATCTGAGGCAATCTCTACAGGAAGGAACAAGAGACCAGGAACAAAAATTCAAACATAAACAACCCAGGGCAGAGTATTAAATTCTGTATTAGAATCCCGTGAGAGGTTTTTTTGTTCTAATACTCTTTTAATGTGGTCTTTTTCCAGTTCGCCATCCGGATTGCTTTGAATTAATTTCTTCTTTCCCTCTCCTTTGATTATGAGGCAGCCATCTTCAAACTAGGATAGATACCTGGGGGAGGCCAAAGATAAGACTGGGGGGCAATGTTCAAACTGGGATAGGTCCCTGGGGGAAGCCAAAGATAGGACTGGGGGGCATGATGTGGCTTGTGAAGAGTCCTCAGCCACTTCACAAAGGAAAACTGAACATCACTGGAACGTTTGAAATGTTAAATAGGTTTAGCATGAGAATATAAAGTTAGTGATTAAAATCAATGCTTGTAAAGCAAACGTGGACAATATATGTCCTCCGACACCCCTTTCCCCAGCAACATACTTTTAATTTACTATACTGGATTTAATTTTTTTATAAAACACAGAATACAGGGGCCAGATTGTACAAACACACTGGTCACAAAAAGCAGTTCAAAGCTATGCGCCGACGTTTTGCATCCAGTATTTTATTTTGTGCACTGGCCTATGTACTAACAGGTCAGCTCTCAAAATACGGAATTGCAGAACAAAACAGATGATAGCAAACCAGTTAGATTCAATCAATGAAAAAGTTATTTAGATGGACGGCTACCAAAAGATGTCCTGTAAGGCTAAGGGTGGGGGGGGGCATTTACGTGCAAGAAAGAATTAAAGCAATCAGATTGAGAATAATTTATTGTGCAATCTTTACAACAGTGAATGTTGAAACGGTGAGGTTTTCAGAATAAATTGACATAAAACCATGAGAATTATTTCACTGCTAAACATAAAGACCTCGGTATTCCTGGCGCACAAGTGTAAGGGAGCCCTTCCACGTGAGCTACGTCTAAAGGATATGTGTTTTTATTTCAAAATTGTGTGCTCTGATTCTGCTGAGACAGTTGACTGTGTTCAGGTCCATGAAGCAGCTGCAAAGATTACAGCTATGGAAGAAGGAGTGATGGGTACATATTCCCATCTGCTTCTAAGACATAACGTGATTCTAGACTGGATGTCTTTATCACCCTCTGCATTACGTCACAGGAAATTGAATTTGTAACATTGCTGTCACAATCAAAGTTGCCACGTATAGGTAATCTGCACTAAAAAGGCTAGCTGGGAAGTTAGATTCTCCCTCTCCAAAACCCTTCTAGCAGGTGTGACATATGAAATATATTTTGCCTGTTTTCAGCTGCTGTACATTCCACTGATGTACACATGAATGTTTGAAATCACATTTACTTTACACCTTTGTAAAAGCCAGCTCTCCAGCTGCAATATCAAAATGGGAGGAGATCATTGGGGCATGCTGAGTGGGAGCACCCCATAATGCCTTAAGGCTTTTATTTTAAAACAAATATTTTCTTACTGGGAAATGCAAAAGCCAGGGGCACCATCAAACATTGTTTTATGTTGTGAGTGGCTGCAGGAAGTGCAGCAGCTTCCCAGCAACATTAAAAAAACACACACAGTAAGTCTCCTGGGTCATTAAATTCATGACTCTCGGAGAGCTTATCATATTTCCATATTTTTTAAAGCACTTCTAGCTTGAGTTCTATGCTCTTCAGCTGGAATGCATGACCCTTACCTGTTGTTGTTATAATTGTCAGCTGAAAAATTATAAAAGAAAGACTCACTGTTTTTTTAAACATTTTGTGGGTGTTCCAGTGCCCATTCGAGACACCCCCCAGACACTCATTGTGCCTTCCTTCCCCTACTCAGCACACATACAGCACAATTTTTTAGATGGGGCCGTGAGCCCCGCGGCCACTTGTGAAAGCCAGCCGCATTGTTTGTAGGTGGGTGCTCCAGCACCCACAATGCCACTCTGTTGGGGACGGGGGAGAGCCCCAGACCCCCCCCCCGCACCTGCCAGGTCCCCTTGGGGAATCCAGCCACTTTATGTGTAGGTAGGTGTCCTGGTTCCCATCCAGGACACCCACGCTCCAGGTTCCTTGGCGAACAGAGGGAGCCCCAAACCCCTGCAAACCCAGCTGGCTCCCCAGCCATACACCATACTTTTGTTTATAGGCTATTCCACCCCAGGTGATGGGGTTCCCAAGGTCGTGACCGGCTAGGGAAGGCGGCTGTGCGCCCCCTCCCCTTTTATTAACAGATCGGTTCCCGAGAGCTAAGTTCCCTAGGGCTGTATCTGGCTTGGTGAGGGGGGCTCCATGCACCTCTCTCCACAAATAATTACAGAAATTGACTCCGGGACCTGGCCTTACTCAGGGTTCTTAGTAATACATTTTTGTTTTTTTTCCTTTGATCCCGCTGGAATACCATGGGATTGCGGGGAAAAATACAATTTGTTTTTAATTTTGGCCCCCGGGGGGTTCCTCTGGGATCCCCCAAAAACGGCTAGGGGGGCAAGGTATCCTTACCCTGCACCCTAATACCTTTTGTCCCCTTTTTTCAGGACAGGGGACTAAGTGCCCAGTGTCGTGTAATGGCTGCCTTAACATTTTCTTTCATGTTGCGACCACCCAATCGGAGAGTTTGTTCTCGCTGGAGACTCACTCTCGTGTGAGCGAGTTAGCCCAAGGAAAACAAGTCCCCTGGGCCAATCAGAATGCTCTATTTTATTAAGTTGAGCTCGCAGGACTCTTGCGAGAGTCCCTAAAACCCAATCATCTAGATATACAAATATTTTGGTGCCTTAATTGGTCAAAAAACATTGAACGGATTTACAGCAAATCACAAAATTGCTTTCTGGACCAAAATCTAGCTTTCTGCCAAATCTGGTATAATTCTGTTCAGACGTTTGAGCTGTAGATCTTTTTTAAAAAGTCTATAGAAAATGCATAGGAATTTTGTGTTTAGGGACCCCCCCCTTTTTCTCGGACCGGGCTTGATAGATCACCCCGAAACTTTCCATGAAGATACTAGGCAAAATAGCACACTTTTTTGGAAAGTGTTGTAAAGATTCGTCAAAGGGCGGCAAGTATCTATATATATATATATATATATATATATATATATATATATATATATATATATTGTTAGAAATGGGGGTCTCTAGTTGGCAATGGCTGGCCACTGTCCAAGTAGGGACCCTTCTTCCTAAGTCAGAGTGAGAGGGCTACCCTCTTTAATACCCCTGCTCAACCCTGTGGTAACGTAGCACGAGCAGGTAGGCTTATCTCAGAGGCAGGGTGTGAAGCATTTATGATCATACACAGTAACACAATGAGGAACACTACAAAGGGACACCACACAAGTAGTTATTATAAAAAATAAGTATCTTTATATAAAGGCAGATTTATCACAAGACCAATAACTGTAAAAGCCACAATACTGTCAAAAATAGGATAGCTGTTGAAGGGCTGTCAAAAATAGTTCAAAGGTTGCAAAAATAAGGTTCAAGTTCAAAGCAGTGGTCTCTGCGACCCTTTCTTTCACAAAGTACCTGGGTTTAGTTGCAAAACCAACAAAGTGTCGCAAAGAAGCTGTAGCGATGATTCTCGGCACGCGAGGCCGGCGATGCGTTGAAATCCTTGCCGCAAGGGAGGATGATGCGCCGATCTGCGGGATGCGTGCGGAGACGATGCGACAAACTTCTGCACGCTGGACCACCGATGCGATGACTTTCTTGCCGCGTGGGAGAAGTCGATGCGGTGATCCTGTTGCGCTGTGCGATCGTGTGGCGATGCGAAGACAAGACGCTCCGCGAGGAGCGACGAAATTCGGTGTGATGCGATCAAAGTGGCGAACGCACGGCGTCCGCACTGCGATGTCTCGAAGCGATGATTTCTGTCAGGGTTGCGAGTGCGCGGCGACAGCAGCGCGATGATCTTTCCAGCGCGTCTCGGCTGCAGCGGCTCGCAAAGGGGCGTCAGCGATGGTTTCGGGTTGCGGACCCTCGGCGGCAGCAGCGCGAGGATTTTCCCAGCGCTCTCGACTGCAGCGGCCCGCAAAGATGCGTTAGCGTCGATTTCTTACCCTCTTCTCTCTGATGCAAACTAGAGGCCCTGGAACTCACAGGAGCCTCCTCAGCAGATAGCAGTCCTCGCAGGGAGGAAGCAGGAGGTTGGTGGTGGAGTCTGTTGTGCCTGAGACTCCAGCAGGAGGCTAGCTCTTTTCCTAGCCCTTGGGTGATTGCTGTACAAAAATAAAAGTTCTCTCAATAGTTCCTTTTCCTCTTCTTCAAGGTCCAGTGGTCACTGCTGCAGGCCAGTGCAAGAAAAACACACAAGCACAAGGACAGTCACTTCCTGCAGATTCCTCCAGTGGCACGGACAGAGTTTCCTCTCCAGATCCAAAAGCAATACAAAAGTAGGGGGTTTGAGCACGGATATTTATACCCCAAAAGCCTTTGATCCTTGAAGCTACCAGTCCCTGAACCTAGCCAGAACCAGTTCTGCTCAGGCCTGGAGCACTTTGTTTACCAGGCTGCATCCTTCCTTTCAGAAAGAGGGGGTCTGCTAGCAGACACACAGTGGGAGGTGGAGCCAGCATTCACCTTGCCAGGCACAGCCCTATTCAGATCAAAGAGCCACCCTTCCCCACACTCTAAATGCAGATCTCTCTATTCCACCAAGGTCTGACTCAGCCTGTCCTGCCCCTCTAAAACCAGACAGCCAATACACATAACGGCAGAGCACACTGGAAGGCTTAGGCAAGAAAATACCTACTTTCTAAAAGTGGTATTTTCAAACACAGAATATAAAAATAAACTTCACTAAAAGGTGTATTTTAATATTCTGAGCTCAGGCATACTAAATTCGTTTTTCTACCATGTCCCTGGGGTCAGTTAGGACTATAGCATGTAATAGTCAAACTGCCCATTCTAGCCTATGAGGAACAGGTAGCCTTACAGTAGTGAAAAACGAAATGGTGCATAATTCACTACCAGGACATGCTACACACACCCAGGCATGTCCTACCTTACACATACAATGCACCCTACCCGAGGGGCGACTTACAGGATGCCAAGGGAAGGTTCAGGGGCTGGGAAGTGGTTGCACTTCACAGCCAAGATGGCAGTTCTGGACTGCACACAGACACTGCAGTGGCAGGTCTGAGACACACTTTACAAGCTGCTTCTGTGGGTGGCACACATCAGTGCTGCAGGCCCACCAGCAGCATTTGGTTTACCAGCCCTGGGCACACATAGGCCACACTACTAGGGACTAACAGGTAAACCAAATAAGCCAATCAGGGATATACCAATTCACATAGACATATTTATACAGGGAGCATTCGCGCTGTGACACTGAATGGCAGTGGCACAGCGCCCAGAGCATCTAACACCAGTAAAACAGAGGAGACAACAGCGAAAAATGGAAGGGAGACCCACGCCAATGGTGCCAGGTCTAACACACGTCCCCTCCAGCTGAAATGTGGGGAGAACTACCCATCCCCTGGGAAGTTCTCATCGCTAAGGCGGAAAAATCTGGACAGACCATCAGCATTGGCGTGTTCTGTACCAGGGCGGTGTTCCACCGTTAAGTCCATACCCTGTAGGGAAATGGACCACCTCAACAACTTGGGATTCTCACCCCTCATCTGCATCAGCCATCTGAGGGGCCTGTGGTCTGTCTGAACCCGGAAGTGAGTCCCAAACAGGTATGGTCTCAGCTTCTTCAGTGCCCAGACCACAGCAAATGCCTCACGCTCAATTGCACTCCACCTCTGTTCCCGTGGAAGTAACCTCCTACTGATGAAGGCCACAGGTTGGTCTAGTCCCTCCTCATTTATCTGTGACAGAACGGCCCCCACCCCATGCTCTGAAGCGTCTGTCTGGACAACAAATTCCTTAGCAAAATTGGGCGCCTGGAGTACGGGTGCTGTACACATAGCAGTTTTGAGGGCATCAAAGGCTTTCTGACAGGTGTCAGTCCAGTTCACAATCTTTGGCCGCTTCTTGGAAGTCAGCTCAGTCAAGGGTGCAACAATGTTGCCATACCCCTTGACAAACCTCCTGTAATAACCCGTGAGTCCTAAGAAGGCCCTCACCTGGGTCTGGGTCCTTGGGGGCTCCCAAGTCAGGATGGTTTCAATCTTGGGCTGCAGGGGCGCCACCTGGCCGCTCCCCACCTGGTGTCCCAAGTACACCACAGAACCCTGCCCAATCTGGCACTTACTGGCCTTGATTGTGAGGCCTGCTCTGCGCAGCGCCATCAACACTTCCCAGAGGTGGCGCAAGTGGTCCTCCCAGGAGGAACTAAACACTGCAATGTCATCCAGGTAGGCGGCACTGAAAGCCTCCAGCCCAACCAACACCTGGTTGACCAATCTCTGGAAGGTGGCAGGGGCATTCTTCATCCCAAAGGGCATCACACGGAACTGGTAGTGCCCATCTGGTGTGGAGAATGCTGACCTCTCCTTTGCCCCATCCGTTAAGGCGATCTGCCAGTACCCAGACGTCAGATCAAACGTGCTGAGGTACCGGGCAGCCCCTAACCGGTCTATGAGCTCATCAGCTCTGGGGATGGGGTGCGCGTCGGTCTTGGTGACCGAATTGAGACCTCGGTAGTCCACACAGAACCTAAGTTCAGGAGTGGCACCAGGCGTCGCAGCTTTTGGTACCAAGACCACGGGGCTGGACCAGGGGCTGCTAGAGGACTCAACCACCCCTAGGGCGAACATTTTGGAGACCTCCTCCTTAATGCAAGCCCGGACCCTGTCAGTTACCCTGTAAGCCTTGTGCTTGACAGGAGAACTGTCCCCGGTATCCACCTCATGGACGCACCAATCAGTGACACCAGGTACCAGGGAGAACAAATCAGAAAATTGCCCCAACAGGTGGTGACAATCTCTCTGCTGCTCAGGGGTCAGTGTGGTGGAGAGGATCACACCCTCCACTGACCCATCCTTCTCTTCTGCACACAGGAGGTCAGGGAGAGGCTCACTCTCCTCCTCAACCCCATCATCTGTGGCAAGAAGCATGCCCACTTCAGACCTCTCAAAGTGGGGCTTTAGGCGGTTCACATGCAGGACCCGCAAGGGGTTCCTGGGAGACTGAAAGTCCACCAAGTAGGTAACTGGACTTTTGCGCTCCACCACCTCAAAGGGACCGGTCCACTTATCTTGGAGCGCACAAGGCTCCACTGGGGCCAGTACCCAAACCTTCTGACCAGGTTGAAATTCGACCAGAGTGGCATTCTGGTCGTGCCAACGTTTCATTTCTTCTTGGCTGGCTTCCAGATTTGCCTCAGCAATTTTTCTGAAACGCCGAGTCTGGTTCCTGAAGGCCAACATGTAGCTAAATACATCTTGGGGAGGTTTCCTGGGAGATTGCTCCCAGCCTTCCTTGACCAGACTCAGAGGTCCTCTAACCGGGTGGCCATAGAGGAGTTCAAAGGGACTGAACCCTAAGGACTTCTGTGGCACCTCCCGGTAGGCAAACAACAGGCATGGCAAGAGGACGTCCCACTTACGCCTCAGGGGCTCTTCTAGGCCCATGATCATGCCCTTCAAGGTCCGGTTGAACCTTTCAACCAGACCATTACCTTGGGGGTGGTAAGGAGTGGTGAACTTATACGTTACCCCACACTCCTTCCACAGAGACTTCATGTACTGGGAGATGAAGTTGGTCCCCCTGTCAGACACCACCTCTCTGGGGAATCCCACACGGGAGAAAATCCCCATCAGTGCACGTCCCACCACGGGGGCCGTCACTGTCCTGAGCGGGATGGCTTCAGGGTACCGGGTGGCATGGTCCACCAAGACCAGGATGAACCTGTTGCCCATGGCTGTCTTGGGGTCCAGAGGCCCCACAATGTCAATGCCCACTCGCTCGAATGGGGTACTCACAACTGGAAAGGGCTGGAGTGGGGCCTTGATCTTCCCCCACTCTTCCCACTTGCCTGGCAAGTCTCACAGGTCCTGCAATGAGAGTCTGAACTCTTGTGCATCTGGGGCCAATAAAAGTGGGCAGCCAGCCTCTCAAAGGTCTTGGTCTGCCCCAGATGTCCTGCCAATGGAATGTCATGAGCCAACCCCAGTAGGAAGGTTCTGAAGCACTCGGGTACCACCAGCACACGGGCTGACCCTGGCTCAGCAACCTTAGGCTCACTATACAGGAGACTGTTCTCCCAATAAATCAGATGTGAACCAGACATGTCACCTTCTGCCTGGGCTGCAGCCTGTCGCCGCATACCCTCAAGAGAGGGGCAAACTCTCTGCTGCTCACAAAATTCCTCCCTGGTGGGTCCCCCTTCCTGCTGCCAATGGGTCAGCTCAGGCAGGTCCCCCAGTTCGGTGATCTGCTCCCCGGTAGGCTCCAGGGCATCCCCCTCAGGGTCTGCTTCTTCCTGGGCCGTGGGAACCAAGGGGGCCGGCTTCCCGCGCCCTTGCCCCTTCTCTCTAAGGCAGGGATCTGGGCCCTACTCTCAGGCTCCAGATCCTTTTCAACACCCTCCTTGGCTGCCATGGACCGCGTGGTAGCACACGCCCACTCAGGCAGACCCAACATCTCTAAGTGAGCCTTCCTCTCCACCGTAGCCCACGGGGAGTCCTCTAAATCATTGCCCAGCAGACAGTCTACAGGCATGGCGGGCCTCACAGCTACCTGAAGAGTTCCTGAGACCCCCCCACTCAAAGGGAACCTGAGCCACCTCACATTGGCTCTCTGAGTTGTCGGCGGACACTACTGGGTAGAATGCATGGGGGACAACCTGCTCTTTGGACACCAACCGGGAGCTGACAGCAGTTACACTGGCCCCTGTGTCTCTTAGAGCCTCCACCCTATGGCCATTGATGGTCACCCACTGCCTGTATTTTTTAGTGTTAGCAGGCAGTGCAGGCTTGGGGACCATCTCAAAGTCCCCTAATGAGACAAGGGTCAATTCTACGGGATCCCACCCCTCTTGGGCACCCATCTCCTCCTCTCCCAGGGCTACACTAGCAATCTGGCGGGGTGGTGCACGGGGGTGCACTGGCCCCCTTTGGGGGCACTGGGGATCAAAATATCTGTGGCCCACTTGACCACAGATGTAACACGTGGGGGCCCCTGGGAACAGGCCTACCTGGTGGGGGCCCGGTCCTCCTTTCTTGGGGGGCTGGGACACCACTGCTGGGTTCCCTGGGGGATTACTTTGGGGCCCTCGGGGAACTCCCTCTGTTGACCCTTGTCCCCCCACTCCTCTGCTGGGGACCCTGCCCACCTTTGGCGACGTCTCCCACTGGACCCTTGCGGACCCGGGTGCTCACCCAGCGGTCCGCCTCCTCAGCAAGCTTTCTAGGGTTAGTCAGCTTGCAATCAATTAGGTGCTGGCGTAGCTCAGGAAAACAATTGCTAGATAAATGCTCCCATGCAATCAAATCATAAAACTGTGCAAAAGTTTCTACTTTGCTACCTCTTACCCAGCGTTCCATGGCTCTGCAAAAAAGGACACATATTCAACCCACGTGGTACCCTCTAGCTTCTTACAGACCCTAAACCTCTGTCTATACATCTCAGGGGTCAAACCATAGCGGGTCACCAACGCTTCCTTCATGTGGGCGTAAACCATTCTACTTTCTGGGGGCAGGTCCAACAAGGTATCCCTCCCCTCACTCACAAAGCGTCCCCACAACCCTGCTCCCCAATCCTTCTCAGGGACCCGGTGGGACACCATGGCTACTTCATAAGCGGCAAACCATTGCCCAATATCTTCACTTTTGTGGAAATCTTTAATAACCTCCTTGGGTATATACACCCTACTCTCAGGGTGCACTACAGGTACGCTGCCACCAGAGGGGGAGATTTCCATGCTCTTGGCTTTAATCTCCAACTCCCTCAATACTCTCTCATGCTCAAGCTTCATCCTCATAATCTCAATTTCTAACTTCTTGTTCTCTAGGTCCCGGTGACCATCCATTTTAAGCTTAGCCATCTCCATATTATGCCGCCTATCTCTCTCCCTGTCCTCCAGCTCTTCTGGGGACAGACCCTTAGCGGACACACTAGAGCCCGGGTTGGAAAGGGCTGGGTCTCCTACTAAGTCTACTACATCGCCCTGCTGCTCTCCTCCCTCCACAAGCTCTCCTAGATCCTTAGGGGCATCCCTGGCTTCTAGCCAGGCCTTCAGCGCCTTGTAATACTCCTCCCTCCTAGTGAGACCTGTGATAGGGACTGTGAATTGCTTGCAAAAATATTTGAGCTGCTTGGCATTGTAGGTTTCTATTTTCTCTTCTTCCCAGGAGAGATCTTCTGAGGCATTGGATCTGGGCTTGCCCATTGTAGAAATAACTGGCAATATCAATAAAGGACAGAAGAAAACTTCTCAAAAAATGTAAGCGGGTGAAAAATCACCGGCAATATCAATCACAATATAGGATCCTAAAAATTCTCAGAAATGTGCGTGGGTGAAAAATCACCAGCAATATCAATCACAATAGGGGATCAAAAACTTTCAATAAATGTGCGCGGGTGAAAAATCACCGGCAATATCAATCACAATACAGGATCCCAAAAACTCTCAGAAATGTGCGTGGGTGAAAAATCACCAGCAATATCAATCACAATAGGGGATCAGAAAACTTTCAATAAATGGGCGCGGGTGAAAAATCACCGGCAATATCAATCACAATATAGGATCCCAAAACTCTCAGAAAATGCGCGCGGGTGAAAAATCACCGGCAATATCAATCACAATATAGAAGCAAAAAAAACAATTCTCAAAAAAAATGTATGCGGTACGTTATGGTCTGCACTCACTAGTAGTGTACACTATAATTACTGTATGCGATCATAAATGCAAGTCCAGATCCTCACCGCTGACCACCAATGTTAGAAATGGGGGTCTCTAGTTGGCAATGGCTGGCCACTGTCCAAGTAGGGACCCTTCTTCCTAAGTCAGAGTGAGAGGGCTACCCTCTTTAATACCCCTGCTCAACCCTGTGGTAACGTAGCACGAGCAGGTAGGCTTATCTCAGAGGCAGGGTGTGAAGCATTTATGATCATACACAGTAACACAATGAGGAACACTACAAAGGGACACCACACAAGTAGTTATTATAAAAAATAAGTATCTTTATATAAAGGCAGATTTATCACAAGACCAATAACTGTAAAAGCCACAATACTGTCAAAAATAGGATAGCTGTTGAAGGGCTGTCAAAAATAGTTCAAAGGTTGCAAAAATAAGGTTCAAGTTCAAAGCAGTGGTCTCTGCGACCCTTTCTCTCACAAAGTACCTGGGTTTAGTTGCAAAACCAACAAAGTGTCGCAAAGAAGCTGTAGCGATGATTCTCGGCACGCGAGGCCGGCGATGCGTTGAAATCCTTGCCGCAAGGGAGGATGATGCGCCGATCTGCGGGATGCGTGCGGAGACGATGCGACAAACTTCTGCACGCTGGACCACCGATGCGATGACTTTCTTGCCGCGTGGGAGAAGTCGATGCGGTGATCCTGTTGCGCTGTGCGATCGTGTGGCGATGCGAAGACAAGACGCTCCGCGAGGGAGCGACGAAATTCGGTGTGATGCGATCAAAGTGGCGAACGCACGGCGTCCGCACTGCGATGTCTCGAAGCGATGATTTCTGTCAGGGTTGCGAGTGCGCGGCGACAGCAGCGCGATGATCTTTCCAGCGCGTCTCGGCTGCAGCGGCTCGCAAAGGGCGTCAGCGATGGTTTCGGGTTGCGGACCCTCGGCGGCAGCAGCGCGAGGATTTTCCCAGCGCTCTCGACTGCAGCGGCCCGCAAAGATGCGTTAGCGTCGATTTCTTGCCCTCTTCTCTCTGATGCAAACTAGAGGCCCTGGAACTCACAGGAGCCTCCTCAGCAGATAGCAGTCCTCGCAGGGAGGAAGCAGGAGGTTGGTGGTGGAGTCTGTTGTGCCTGAGACTCCAGCAGGAGGCTAGCTCTTTTCCTAGCCCTTGGGTGATTGCTGTACAAAAATAAAAGTTCTCTCAATAGTTCCTTTTCCTCTTCTTCAAGGTCCAGTGGTCACTGCTGCAGGCCAGTGCAAGAAAAACACACAAGCACAAGGACAGTCACTTCCTGCAGATTCCTCCAGTGGCAGGGACAGAGTTTCCTCTCCAGATCCAAAAGCAATACAAAAGTAGGGGGTTTGAGCACGGATATTTATACCCCAAAAGCCTTTGATCCTTGAAGCTACCAGTCCCTGAACCTAGCCAGAACCAGTTCTGCTCAGGCCTGGAGCACTTTGTTTACCAGGCTGCATCCTTCCTTTCAGAAAGAGGGGGTCTGCTAGCAGACACACAGTGGGAGGTGGAGCCAGCATTCACCTTGCCAGGCACAGCCCTATTCAGATCAAAGAGCCACCCTTCCCCACACTCTAAATGCAGATCTCTCTATTCCACCAAGGTCTGACTCAGCCTGTCCTGCCCCTCTAAAACCAGACAGCCAATACACATAACGGCAGAGCACACTGGAAGGCTTAGGCAAGAAAATACCTACTTTCTAAAAGTGGTATTTTCAAACACAGAATATAAAAATAAACTTCACTAAAAGGTGTATTTTAATATTCTGAGCTCAGGCATACTAAATTCGTTTTTCTACCATGTCCCTGGGGTCAGTTAGGACTATAGCATGTAATAGTCAAACTGCCCATTCTAGCCTATGAGGAACAGGTAGCCTTACAGTAGTGAAAAACGAAATGGTGCATAATTCACTACCAGGACATGCTACACACACCCAGGCATGTCCTACCTTACACATACAATGCACCCTACCCGAGGGGCGACTTACAGGATGCCAAGGGAAGGTTCAGGGGCTGGGAAGTGGTTGCACTTCACAGCCAAGATGGCAGTTCTGGACTGCACACAGACACTGCAGTGGCAGGTCTGAGACACACTTTACAAGCTGCTTCTGTGGGTGGCACACATCAGTGCTGCAGGCCCACCAGCAGCATTTGGTTTACCAGCCCTGGGCACACATAGGCCACACTACTAGGGACTAACAGGTAAACCAAATAAGCCAATCAGGGATATACCAATTCACATAGACATATTTATACAGGGAGCATTCGCGCTGTGACACTGAATGGCAGTGGCACAGCGCCCAGAGCATCTAACACCAGTAAAACAGAGGAGACAACAGCGAAAAATGGAAGGGAGACCCACGCCAATGGTGCCAGGTCTAACATATATATATATATATATATATATATATATATATATATATATATATATATATATATATATATATATATCCACATGAAAATCCAAGCGTGTCCAGTCACACCGGCACTACACAAGGACACAGACTCCACAGCAATTGAAGTGGCAAGGTGTTTATTAATTAACCATCATTGTCCAAAGACGCGTTTCGGCCGCCAGACATGCGGCCTTGTTCACATAGTGCACTGCAAGTGAAGGTGATCTATATATACATGGTGAGTAAGCAGTAGTCTTTCTACAGTGGTATTCGTTCAGATAAGCACTTTACAACATGATGTGGCACTTTTACTGCAGTGTCATTGCTTTACTGCAGTGTCATATTACTGTAATCTAAGTGCTGACCAATGACTGCATACATGGTACTATAATGATATGGAGGTTGAAGGCATATGTAATGTCATTCTCCTAAAGGCTAGCGCTGGTGTGGTAACTGCGCTCGCTCTTGCCATTGCAAATATTACAGCGTTGGAAAATCCAAAGTAGCTGCGAGCTTGTGAGTATAAAATGTATCCTAAAACGAAGGATAAAGTGTTTAATGAGTCGCGCAAGTCGCATAACTAAATTTGATTGACCATCAAATCGGCCAGCGAGTTAGCCCAAGGAAAACAAGTCCCCTGGGCCAATCAGAATGCTCTATTTTATTAAGTTGAGCTCGCAGGACTCTTGCGAGAGTCCCTAAAACCCAATCATCTAGATATACAAATATTTTGGTGCCTTAATTGGTCAAAAAACATTGAACGGATTTACAGCAAATCACAAAATTGCTTTCTGGACCAAAAACTAGCTTTCTGCCAAATCTGGTATAATTCTGTTCAGACGTTTGAGCTGTAGATCTTTTTTAAAAAGTCTATAGAAAATGCATAGGAATTTTGTGTTTAGGGACCCCCCCCTTTTTCTCGGACCGGGCTTGATAGATCACCTCGAAACTTTCCATGAAGATACTAGGCAAAATAGCACACTTTTTTGGAAAGTGTTGTAAAGATTCGTCACGGGTCGCGGCTCAGGGCCCCGTGACCAAGGAGCAGAGAGCTCCGAAATGCATAAGGCAGACTGTGCTGCTTTGGATTAAGTGAATAAACATGCTGCAATGAAACTGAGCTGCGGTCTACTGGACGTAGAAAGTGGATTGGAGTGGTGTTTTGAAAGTAAGAGGTTCATTACCCCACCATGGGCTTGCCGCTACAAGAGGCGGGGGACATCAGCGAATGTGTTGGAATATGTATATGTATTTTTATTTATTATTTTTTTGTCATTACATGAAGCAGGCAAAAGCTCTTTCTCTGCCAGACCTAAAAAGAAGGAAAAAACATTAAAGCTGAAATATCTCAACTCTATGACCATTCTTGAAATCTATACAGAAGTTCTAAGCTTTGCAAATGCCAATGAAAACTGTACTTTTAAGGCATAGGTTTGGAGTAGGAGGCCAGTCAGGGGGACCAGCAAGGTCCTCTGAAATAGTTACCTCAGCAAGTGAAGCGGTCTTCAGTCCATTCCAGGCCCTTTTATCCTTTGCAGGGCTTTCCTTTGGATGTTGTCCTGATGCAAGGGATGAAGGATGCTGCAAATACTCAAAGGATGCTGTGGATGTGATGTGGTAAATGTAGGTCTTGCTGCGACTACTCCTCGGTCTACGGGGTCGACATCCCTTGAAGTCCACTCAGTGCTGGCAGAAGTCCAGTTGTCGCTGGACTATCAGTCACTGGCTCTTGGAGTCTCTTGGCTTTGGCTGGGCTCTGGAGAAGACTTCTCTTTGATCAGGACACAGCAGGCACAGTCCCTCTCCTTTCCTAGCCACCAGGTGCAGCAGATGCAGTCCACGACGGTACGGCCTCTCTTTGCTGATTGCCCGGTGCAGTAGGGCAGTCCTTCCCCGATCCTTCTTCCAGTCCAGTCGAGATCTGAGTTTGGGGTGACAGGGCTGCCCTATTTATGCTTAAAAAATGCCCTCCGGGCAGGATGCGGTTGGTAGCCAATGGGCTACCAGGTTCCCTCCCACCTGATGACCATTTCCTGTGAAGTGTGGCATTTGGGCATCACAGGATGTACCATTCTGCCCACTTCCAATATGACAGGACCCCTCAACCGGTGTGTGGAGCTCCCTAGCCCAACCCAGACATGTTGCTACCAGGGTGGCTACACGCCCCTGGAAAACCAGTTTGGCAACGGGTTTCCCCTCTCCAGTCCCTAGTGCCAGCCTGTCTGCCTGAACAATGGAACAGCCCCTTTTCCCCATTTGCCCTTCAAAGTTAGCTTCTTCTTGGAAGTTCGCCTTTTGGGCCAACACTTGTGTGCCTTCCTGCAGGAGGGACATGATACCCCCTTCTAGAGCAGGCCTCTATTGTATACTTCTCTGAGAGTTGTTACCATGCCTCCCTAGGTGGACAGAAAGCGGTCTCGGCAGCAGGACCCCATGTGCAACTGGTATGGGCACAGGGGACTAAAGGCAACAAAGTGGCAACTTTGCTAAAGTGGCAGACAGCAACTTCTTACATTAATTTCTACCTGAGAATCAATTCAGGCTTAATGTAATAAGTTGTTTGATACCTTGGATGATCCACTTTGTTTGCACTGTTCCAGAGTTAGCACAGCTCAGAAGTCAGCGTGCAGTGCTGTACTCGCCAATTGGGCGACCAAGCTTTTCCACAGTAAAAACAACGGTTTTGCATTTTTACTATCAGAACATGGAACCTTAAGTGCTCTGCCTGTGGAATGTGTTGCATCCTGCGTTAGGACTCGATAGGCCTGCCACAGGGGTGACTTCCACATATACCGGTGGAAGTCTGGCTTTGCCATTACTTTAAATGGCAGAGTCGGGTAGCAGTTTAAACTGCTCTTCCAGCCTGCAAATGGTGGGCTAGGAGTCTTGTTTTACTCCGGTCACACCCAGGGTGGCACAACCAGTGCTGCAATCCCACTGGGGGACTCTCTAACTTACATGCCATGGGTACCCTGGGTACCATTTACTAGGGATTTACAGGTGAGCTAGCTTATCCAATTGGGTAAGACCGAATGAGACATACCAGTTTATGGGTAAGGGCCCAGGCACTGTGGTCTGGTTAGCAGGCCTCCCTGCACTCTCAGAGTCGAAAAACCAGCAGTATCAGTTCAAAAATTTGGGGGGTGACCATACAAACAGAGTCATTTCCTTACACCCACAGACTACAGAAATCAGTTTATGTGAACTGGCTGCAGGCACCATTTTACAGTTGCACCACATGTTAGGGGACCAGACAGACGCATAGCTGGACTACTTCTCTTGTGCTCTAAATAATGCTATTGTCTAGTTTTGTACAGAACTAGCAAACAAACTAAATTACATTTAATTGAAACATGGCATATATTCGGATATGCAAGGTGGAATTTTTGTGGTTACAAAATGCCGAAAATGATTTATTTATTTATTTATTCTAAGGAGTTTGTTTAAAGCGCCTATATGCCGCCAAACAGCCTCTTCAGCACACTACGAACGTATGAGAAAAGAAAAGGTGGACAAGGCAGGAGAGAACACATCGAGGGAGGGAAATCAAGAATGAAATTATAGTGATGGGAGGGATGGAAGAGATTACACACATCATTATGCTGCGCTGTCAAATTGTATCAAGGAAACAGAGAAAATCTATTGCTGAATTATGAAAGTGTATTGATGTACTAACTAGATAATCATAACAACAATTATCATCATCATAAAACTTTATTTCGGCAATCAATTGCCATAAAAGCATCAATAAAAACAAGCAATAAAATACGGTGAATTCATAATATATACACAATTTAAAAAGATAGTATGAAAATTTGATACAATGCTGACCAATAATCCAATTGATAAAATTAATGTAGCACCTCACACAACCCGAAATGTGACCAGAGGAATGCAATATAATGATCACTCATACAATTCCTGCAATATCATTCTGCTGGGCCGTTCTTTTGAGAATGGCCCTTCGGGTGTACCACATATTGAATAGGAACCGTGAGATAGAGTAAACAATAGGCATTTGTGTATTCGATTTAAATATCCTGTACACTTCAGAGCAGCGTCTTGACCCCAAATTTCTGCAAAGTTGGATTAGCCAGCGTGTTCTGGCCTTTCCATAACCCTTGCAGAAAAATAGCACGTGCAGTTCCGTTTCATCCGTATAGTTACAGGCCGGGCAACCCCCGTTTGAAGCCCCCTCCCACTTGCGAGTGAAAGCGCGTAATGGGAGGACTCCATGTCTGAACTGGACATAAAGTTTTTTGGCGAGAAGTGGCTGGATATCATCCAGCACCAGTTCTAAACTATACCTATTTTTTACTGCCAAAAATTCCAACGTCAAACGATTGGCGGTATTTCTTCTTTCAAGCTCGTTGAGCTTTTGCTCTCTGAAGCTCTCTATCAGGGTCTTTCTTGCTGTTGTTTGAGACGTATATTCCGCATTGTACCATAGATTGCCCCTACCCAAGCCCTCACAAATGTTCTTAATGTTTGACAACCAAGGTATCCTCCCTGAACCTCGCATACCCATTATGTCAGTTATTTCCTCCCTATAGGTGGATAATTCCGGGGTACTCCAAAGGCGACGCCAATAGAGGAGGGGCCTAAGGGCCGCCTCTTCCACAATTGGTCTAACCCCTAGGTCTAAACGGAGTGGTGTTAATGGAGTACTGGTGGGTAGGCCCAAAAGCTGTCTAATAAAAGAATTCTCTGTTTGCATTAACATGCCCAATGCACAATGACCCCAGAGTTCTGCTCCATAGAGGGCAGCAGACCTGGCCTGTGCCTTGTAGATTTCCATCACTGGGCTAAGTGTTTTTTCGGGGCAACTCCTATATAATTTTAAAATACCCCCCACTTTTGGGTAAGTTTCAGCCCTGCTTTATTTATTTGTGCACCCCAATCCATTTTCTCAGTCAACGTCAGTCCCAAATATTCAAAGGTGGTTACTCTTTCAAGGGGTCTGCCGTCCAAGCAAGGGTTGGGGCGGGTGGTGTTACCTACATTAAAGGCCATGTACTTTGCTTTTTGCAGGTTAATTTCCAGGCCCCGCTGTTTGCAGAAGTCGCTAAAGTTGTCGAGAGTCCTCTGAATTCCCATCGGTGATTTTGCGAGGAGAAGCGTATCATCTGCAAACATCAGGGCCGGGATCTTGCACTGCGCCAACCTGGGGGCATCGATGTTCTTTCCGGCGCTCAGAAGGTCTATTAGGCCATTAATGTAGAGGGAGAAAAGTGTGGGAGCCAGGACGCAGCCCTGGCAAACCCCTCTCTCCACGGGAAAAGGGGCTGAAAGTTCACCACACTTTCCATATTTAATACAAGCATAATTACCCTCATGGAGACGTTTTAACTGCACGCACAGGTATTCTGGCACTCCCATATCTCTTAAAATGGCCCATAATTTCTCCCTCGGAACCAAATCAAAGGCAGATTTTAAATCTACGAATATAAGATAAAGGCTACCCCCCTCAATGGTAACGGATTTCCAGTATATCGCCTGCAGTCTAAATAATTGGTCGATCGTGGATGTCCTAGCTCTAAACCCGGCTTGGAGGGGGGTTAAAATATTGTGTTTCTCTATCCAGAATTGTAGACGCCCCAATAAAACTCGGGCGAAGATTTTCTGACCAACGTCTATAAGACTAATCGGGCGATAATTAGCAGGCAAGAGCGGGGAGCCCTTTTTATAGATCGGTATGATTTCGGCTCCCGCCCAAGTAGTGGGAATTGCCATGCCTTGTAATATGGCATTAAACAGAGTAGCCAAATAAGGAGCCCAGATGGTTGGTTCAGATCGGTAAAGATCGCCAGGGATCCTATCCAATCCAGCCGCTTTTGCAGGTAGGATTTTCCCTAAGGCGTCGGTGGTTTCTCTTACCTTAATTGGGGGGGCATCATCCTGGTTTAAACCCGGGTGCGGCGGAGCTCGTGCCATACTATCATCCCCTTCCTTATCCCTTCTATAGAGGATTTCAAAGTGAGCCCTCCAAACACCTTCATCTAAGTTGGGTTAGATGGCCGATCTACCAGCCTGGGAGTCAGTATTTAAGATGTTCCAGAAGGACCTCAGATCATGTGAAATTAATGCATTTCTGAGGTCTTCCCATTTTTGGGCAACCCAGTGCTGTTTTGCTTTAATTATGGCGCGTTTATATACTGCTCTGGATTCTTTGGTTTTTATTTTATCGCTACTTTTAATGGCTATGATTAAGTCAGTTTTAGCAGCTCGGCAGTTGGCATTAAATCATTTATGCTTGGTCTTTTGGGCGCTCTCTGTATTTTATTTTGATAAAAAAAGTGGCCATAATATCAACCAGATCTTGATGATTTTGTGAGATCTTTGAAAGTGTATTGGGGGCTCCAATACTCTCAGTTAGTTGAGATGTGATTAGGAGATGAGGGACTATTTGATGGTAGAGGTTGGCCAATTTGTCTTGCGATTTGGAGATTTCGGCCCAACGTACTCTTCTCCCTCCATTGGTCAGGATCATACTTTGGGCTGATATTGAGGGTTTAACCTGTGCCTTCATATTACCTGGGGTAACTATTTCTAAGATAAGGGCATCATGGTCACTATCATGTCGCGGGCAGATTTTAAAGTCTAACACCTTATGCCAGGACTGCAAGTCTAGCATAATATAATCAATTATTGAGGTGTGGCCCGTTCTATTAAAAGTGTGATTCCCCGGAGTATCCGATGTAGTACGTCCGTTACATGCTCTTAAAGAAAATTTTAGTGTTAGACATTGTATTTGGAGTGCTAACGGGGTCCAGACCCTTACTGGTGAAATATTAGGTTCAGGAATACACCAGTATAGGTCCTCCTCATCTAGTTGACCTGTTACCAAACCGTCCAGGGGCTCAAATTGGCAGTTAAAATCGCCACCAATAATTACTCTACTATTTATTGGGATCGTTGAGAGAAAGGTATTGAGTTGGTCTAGAGTACTAGACTCTTGGCCCCTATACGTCGGGCGTGAGTATAAATTTGTAAGCAAAATGCTTTGATTTGTCTGAAAAGTTAAAAGAACACAAAGAATATCCTGAGAGGAACTTTCAATAGATTTTGCCTCACAGCCTAGATGAACTCCAATCCAAGTAGACAATCCTCCTGATGGTCTACCTCTCCCCGTATGGATCGCTGGAATACTAAAGACCACGTACCCCTCCTACTCAATTCCTCCCTAGACCATGTTTCTTGGAACATACAGATTTCGTGATGTTCGATGAAGAGTTCCCATTCAGGGTTCTTCAATTTAGATGTTAATCCTGCTATGTTCCAAGACAATATTTTCACACTTGGGATGTGCACTGAAGTGGGGTATAAGGGAGGGTCAATGGTTGTACTATCTAAGGTGGACTCTTTATGATGAAGTAAGCTTGGGTTGGCATTTAAGTTGGATATTTTTCTGGCTAATGGGGAAAGTTTTCCATCCTTGTTTATTGAATTACTTGGAAGCGAGACAGCAAGGGGTCTATTTGGATTCGGTATGTCCTCAAAATCAAAATTCGGTTTATCCTCTAGTAAACTGCTTTTCCCCGCCTCTAAAGGTTGAACTATGGTCTTAGCTAGTGTTAAATGGTCACTCCTTTGAGCGGTCCCTCTTGTCTGTGTGGTATGCATGCAGGATTGATCTCTACCTTGTGTGGGGACTACCACTTTCGTTAGTCAGTCTACTGCCTCAAGAGGACTAAACCTATTGATCACTGGGATATTAAAAAATAATGGAGTTGTTTGGGCCTGCAAGGGTGTAAAACGTTGGGAATTCTGGTTAGTTGCCCACTTCGGATAACGTGCTCCTCTATACTCTTGTGGATGCTGACCAATGGGGTAGGAGTAACCTAGGGGCAATAGATTGGTAGATCTTCCTAGCCTGGCTGGGTAATGGTATTCTAAGAGATGATTTACAATCCCCCTGTTCCTAAAATTAATAACAATACAGTCGCCAGCGATATCTTTGGGCCTCCAACCTACCCACCCTACCCTACGAATCATAATGATTTCCTCACTGTCTCTAATGGAAAACTGTTTGTTATTAGTTAACCAATGAATGCATTTGTTCTTCAGATCAAAATAGGATTCCCTAGTGCCTTTCTTTAAGTCAGGAACTCCAGCTAAAACGACTACGTAGGGGATTGATGCTAGGGGTAGATTGATGCAAGGAAGGGCTGTCCCTACCTCATGGGGTCCCTCCTGTGGCCTGCTCTTAAGCCGGACCCTTGCGCCAATGGTGGGGCTATCAGGAGTTCCAACAGCCCCCCCAACATTGTCCTTTTCTTTCTGTCCTCCCTGCTTGAGCTCCTGCCCATAGGTAATTTTTCCTTTCTCCACCCCCTTAGGACTACTGTGTTTCTCTCCCTCCTTCTCTTGGTTAACTTGTGTTATTTTGTTAGGAGGGAACATGTTCGCTTTTACGTGCTGGGGGCCGGGACTTGTATGGGACAATGTGTTGGCCTGCTCCTTTTCTTTCATAATCGCCTCAGACCTATCCACCCACCGTTCTACTAATTTTGCGAGGTTGTCAACCCGATCCCATACATTTTTTAGTTCGTCCCTCAGTATGGTCCTTATTTGGACCTGCATGTCAACAACCACGTCTATGACCCAGGTTGGCTGTTCTGGGCCTCCATTAGATAGGGGGCTGTGAACATTAGGCCTTGCGGCGGTAGGAGTCTCAGAGACTGGAACTTTTCGTTTTGGCCCTCTAGATGCAGTGGCTTTAGTTTTCAAATTTTTTGGGCGGGCCCCCCCCTGGGTGTACAACACCCACCCAACTTTCTGCGGAGGGGCCTGTATCACATGTAACAAGTTCCTGGTCCGTAATGTAAGGAGAATGAGTTAAGTCAAGTGGGCTAAGAGGTGCCACAAGATTAGGTGTAAGGGATAGTCGTCTCTCTGTTAGCTCAATCTCGTTGGCCACTACACCAATAGCTCTCTGGAGCATCCGGTCGATTGATGTCTGTTGGATAGAAGAGGCCGGCTCTACTGGGGCTACATTTGGCTTTCCCGCCCCTGCTCGCCTCCCCATATTTGCAGGAGGGATTAATTTAAAATTCAAGTATAGATGAACAGGGGGCCTTGTGTCACTGGCCTTGGTGAGGATTTGAGGGGGTCCACTTCCTGAGCCTGTCCTATTCCCCTTCAGGAATTTAGGGGGGTGGCCCAGCCCAGCCTCTTCCGGCCTCTGACAGGTGCGGATGGGCCCGCCCTTGGCCCGGGCGCCGCGCGCGTCCCGTGCCGCGGGGTGAGAGGCAGCGCTATAAGCGCGTTCACCAGTGCCTCCCCCTCACACGCAGCACCTGTGGCGGGAGCAGGGGATGCTGGAACTGGTAGTCCCCTGTCACGATGTTGCACCCCTTCTGAAGGCAGGTAGAGCTGGAGTGGAGCCTGGTTGCGCCACAAGCGCTGGAGTGAAGGTACCCTGGGACTCCTGTCCCACCAGGGCAAAAGCGATGTTGGTGATGCGGCAAAGACTGTTTTCCCGTGAAAAGTTATAAGTTTTGGGGGTTTTTGAAAAAGTTTTGTTCTCAATCATAAATATCTGTATTTCTGGCAAGTTTTGATGCTCCCAGCGCAGCTCCCGCTGGTGTTTCCAAGGCAGCCCTAGTATGACTTTCAGGCTGCTTTTCAAGTTTTCCTTTGGTTCCCTCAAATTTCCTCCTATTCCCCCAAAGTCCAGGCGCAACCAGACCCGACACACTGTCCCAACACCACGCTACTCCCGCCCTGGTTCAGCACCAGCCCTGGCTCAATACCAGCGCGGCCGACTGCGTCAAGGAACACTAGGCAGGTGCTTCACAGAACGCAGAACACAGTGTGCAGTTTGATGGGTGGCACTGAGAGATGCACCACCCGTCCGGTTTGTCCGCCTGCGTATGCTGCTTAACTATTGGGGAGAAGGGGGTAAAGGAAAGCGGGGGAGCGCGGGAGCAGGAGTGTAGAGAGTATAGGAAAATTGCCTCTGCTCCGCTCGACCTTGCTCAACCCGGCTCAACCTAATCCTCCTTCCACCTTCCGACACCGTGGGTGCACCGACTCGCCGGTGGCAATCTCCCGCTCGCGGTTAGTGGCGCTTGCACCGGTACCTGCTTACAGCGGCGATTTTCGTAGTTCCTGGAAGCCTGCAGCACCACAATAACAACAATTATATTATTAATGGTTATAATGATAATTGTATTTATCACGTTTTTACATAAACTATATGCTAGATTTCCATGCTTAAGCACTGTAAAGGTGTCACCATTACCTATTTTAATGGAAGCAACGATTTCTTTGTAGAAGAAAATCATTAAAATATGTCTAAGAGTCTGAAAATTCAATTAGATATTTGACAGCCCTGCCTAGGCTTTTAAAAAATGTTGACACAATTTATCGATTTTAATTTTTTTATTCTTGGTGTAAAATATAGAATGGTTTTATTTTGTGCTTTTATGGCCATGTGTATTGACCGAATAAAGATACTTTGATTGATTTACAGCCCTGCAAACACCTGAGATTGTTCTTAAAATCTGTTCTTCACAGCACACAAACCCACATTCTGCCTGAACATTGTGTTCACATCAGTGTACATAAAAGTGAGCCCCTGAATCTATTTTTCTTTCATTCGTTTGGATTGAAGTCAAGGTGCAGGCTACCTCCTGATATGCCAGTACCTCATGGTGGTGCCCATGCACGTACAGGTGAGGACGTAACAGCAAAACATGCATCACACATATTTTTAGAAAATAAAAAAAAAATCATTTCGGTCGGTAAAGATAAGGTCTAAAAATAATACTCGCACTTTGACAGCAGCTGTTTTTATATGTGTTGGCTCCTGAGCCTTAGCCTGTCAGTCACAGGCACGTGCGTTTGAGGACGGCCGCACGCAAAGGGGGAGGCGGGAACAGGATTGTCATGCGCGCGCCTGAAAAAGGTTCTAACATTAATTGCAAGTGCTGCGCTTTCCCCGCCCCTGAGCCCCCCGTGTAAATCCGTGGCTATATGAGGGACGTAACGCCGCCTGCAGGAAGGCGCCCGGAAATGGTTGCCACGGGTCACATTTGTTCTCAGTCAGTGCTCAGATTGAATCAGGAGTGCACACATCCATCTTCTGTGAGGACGGCCAGGGCAGAGCACACATACATCTTCAGTGAGCCCTGCTGCAGCTGACAACCCCGGAGGAAGGGCCAGGAGCAGGGAGGATGAGCCATTGTAACCCACTAACCCAGACGCGATAGAACATTCTGGGAGCTTTCAAAATTTAAGGGGGTGAAAGGTAAAGAGAGAGAGAGTAAAGGCAATTCATAAAAGAAGGAAAGTTTGTTAGAGGATGAGAAGAAAAGGAGTCATAGAAAATGGAGTAGTGACAAGTGAGAGTAATAAAAAAGAGGGGTGAGATAGAAAGAAGTGGAGTTTAAAGCACGTGACAGATGGAGACATACTGAAACAAAAGTATAAACGAAGATAAAGTAAGGAAAATAAAGGAATTGAAAGGGATGGGAAGGCAAAAGTAAGCAAAAAGAAAAAGTCGGAAAGAGACACAAGGAGATGGAGGTTGCAGAAAGGTAGAGTGGTGAGAAGTGCGAAAAGAAGGGTGTGGAGGAGGAAAAGCATCTACAAAGCAAGGGGGATAAAAAAAGATAGAAACAGGTAATGGAAAACGAGTTAGATAGCTGAAAAGAGATCATAAGTTTGGTAAAGATAAAAGATTAAAGATAGTAAAGGTCACTAATAACCTACCCACAGGCTGTTATATCCTTTTTCTTGGTTAGTGACATGCTTGGCCACTAGGTGAGTTGTTTGACCTCCTGTTTTCACATATATACATCTGGCTATCCTGTTGTATTATTTGTGGCTTATTCCTTATGAAACATGCTCATCTGTGATGAAGAGCTGGTGAGAACTCTGCTGCTGGCAGACGGAAGCTGGGGGTGCTACGCCTCATGGTTGCCCATATTCTCACCCTGATCTACTTCCATAACTAGAATCTCTCCCCACTATTCATGTACAACAGTGGGCCCTAGCCTCTCTGCCGGGCTGCTGCTGGTGTCCCTCCTCATGTTCAGGCCAAGGAGCTGTTCACTATTTTAGGTTTTAGTTTCTATTTTGGATGGCCATGTTGTGGAATCTGTCCTCTGTGGGGTAAAGATCCTCAATGTATGAGTAATTATATGTCACATTGTTTTCCCAACAGACCATAATTATCTGGCAACTTAATCCTTGACCTGTATAGATGTTCGACCCCCTGGTTCTGTGATTATTCTGTGATATCCTATAGTATCAAACATATTCTAACCCCTTCGCTACTCCATATAAGTTAGTTACATGGAACATCAGGGGGATGAATTCAGTGTAGAAATGATACAAAGTTCACTCCTCTTTGATTCAAGGGAAAGCGCAGCTTGTTTTCTTGCAAGAGAGACATCGGCTTCGCACAAAAATCCCTAAATAACAACGTAGATGACGTGGGCAATTATACGGTACAGGGTACTCTTCTTACGCGAGAGGTGCTATGCTTTCAGTTAAATTTGATGTCCTCTTTGAAGTAGACAGCATGCATATTGATGATGACAGGCGTGTATTAATTAAAGTCATATTAGATAGAAAGACACTTGTGTTTGAGGTTCTTAACACTCCTAACATAGACTAGGCAAGATAGTGGTGCCACATATCCACTTGTCCTTCAGACTGGGCACAAATCGCCTGGATTATTGGTGGTGACTTTAATTTTGTGTTAGATACCTCAATTGATCGTTAACTGCCTGTCCTTCCATAATCTCCCACAATACAGGCTACTGAGGGTCTACACCAAAGGCTGGAGGAATGGGGTTTGGGGGATACGTGACACTAACGCTACCCATTCCATTGAGAATATTCATTCTATTCTCCTATCAATATATATTCCAGTTAGACAGATTTGTATGTGCAACAGGGTTACATACTCTGACTCTACCATTTGCTATTATCCCAAAACAGTTTCCAATCCTAACCCCCTTGCATATGGTTTTAAAGAGGAGTAAAATACTGACCCCCCATCCCAACATGGTGCTTGTAGGTGGGTATGTTGGAGGATGTAGTGTTTCTGTTAAGATTGGAAAGCCCTTCTGTCCGTATATTTTAGCATTCGCGACACCATCTTGCAATCTGGACGCCATTTTGTATGATAATCGAAACTGCTGCTTAGTTCTTTTCAAGAAATGGACCTTGGTAAGTTTCGTTTCCCAAGTTTGAGCTTTTTCTTCTATAATTGCAAGTATCCTCGTTAGTACATACCTTTCTTTTTAGATGGAGCCTTTCTCCCACTCGTCTGGTAGGGAGGATAGGCCAGATGATCTTGGGCAGTAGATAGCCTGTGCCCAGCTGCAGAATCGAAACTTATGCTCTGTACCCCCATTGTATTACGACACCTGCTTGTGTTTTTCCATAGTAGGCGTGCCTTTGTGGACTTTGCAAACGTACATAATGTAATTGTATGCTTACGGGCTTCAGTCCCTCGACAGTCATCTCAAGAGGCTGGTCAGACTGGCCTCCACTGCAGTGTAATTTAAATAAATATCTGGTTTGTATTCTCTACTGTCTGACCGACTCTTCATTTGTAGGAAGGCAGAGAAGGTGGTCGTGAGTGACCCGGGTGGCCCTTTTCGGGTCACTTCCTTCAGTTGGCGCCCGAAGAGGTACTCCATCGGGTGACCTCATCCTCGCCCGCAGACGGGTGAGGAGGACGGGCCGCGTTGGGTCGGATAGGCGGATTGGGGGACCCCTGCACGATAGAGTTTTGCACTCGCAGCTGCCCCGCCTGTCTGATCAGGCGGTGCCCTGCCCAGTGGTCAACCCGACTGGGGTCCTGAATGGCGAAACCCTTGGATCTGACCGCTTGGTCCGAAGAGTCGGCAGTGGAGAATAACTTTGTTTGACCTGTGTGCACCAGGTGAGTTTGTCTTGATTCTTGGTAAATATGGCGCCATCTTAGCTGTTTGAACTTGGTAGGTATGCGGACCGTTTAGAGATACAGGGTGTCTGCGGATGCCCTGCCAGGCAACTGAGTGAATTTGGCTTACTTTTGAAAATGTCTGGGGCTTGAACCTGTCTCTCTTTGGTGCAGTCTGTGGACTGTTTTTGGAACAAGCGCTTGAATTTGTCTGGGTTCTTTGTGAACATGGTGCACCGTTTGTTTGAGTACGATCTGAGGATCGTTTTGGACTAAGCGCTTAGAATATTAAAATTTTTGTATTTGGTACGAATACTTTCTAGCTAAATCCTGTGCACACATACAAGGTAAAACAAGTAAATACAATTGTTGACGTAAGCAATCTGTACAGAGTTCTTGAGTGTAGCTGAAAGTTCTTTATTATGATGAAAAACGCAACCAGCCGACACGTGTTTCGTCAGGGACGAGTAGTCCCTCGACTCTTCAGGGCTGGGAATGATACAAATATTGGCGTAAAAACATGGAATAGGGTGCCTGTAGCGGGAGAGCATACGCTCTCTTTATCGCATGAGTGGAGGTCACCAAGACACACGTGGAAACCCTAATAAACATAACTAAAACTCAGGTGGGTGAAGTGAGCTAAAAACTCATGCGTCATCATGTGGGCATGAATGCAATAACAGTCTAGAACATTATACTGTATCATATATTGCTGAAACATGACCCAATCCCATAGAACTACAAGAGTAGTGGTGTGACGCAAGTTCAAACAGTTAAGGTGATACAATTTAAAGCTAGCAATATGGTGCAGCGCAAACGGAAAGGTTTCCTGTGAAGAGCTCAAATTGTAGTGAGAGAGAAAAAGAAAATAAGAGGGGGTAGAGTGGGAAAGAGGGTAGCAGGAGTAGATCACACTCATGTACGTGGTAATACCAAAAGGACAAAATACCGTATTACAGTTACCTGTAGGGAGTTGCGTGAACTCGGTAACGTCTAAAGACCTCTTGGTTAAATGGGAAGAGGCTTTAACCGTCAACTCTAACACACTCATACAGATTTTAATTGAAAGTGCAGAGAGGAAGGTCGGTAGACTACAAGCAGAAATTGACATCCTAGAGAAGGAAATCAGAGACCTCAACCTCAAAGAGGCCACTGAGAAGAACTACTCCATTCTAAAGGACATATTATTAACCCACCAAAATGAAATTAAAGACAGGAAGGCCAGACAATTAAAACGTGATGAAATTGACTACAAGGTAGGCAGAGTTTTCACCTATGCCAGAAAATATGACTCTTTAGTACAAACAGGCTCACAACAGGACAGATCATCCAG
This sequence comes from Calotriton arnoldi, assembly GCA_963921515.1. NCBI lineage: Eukaryota > Metazoa > Chordata > Amphibia > Caudata > Salamandridae > Calotriton > Calotriton arnoldi. The sequence goes on from CAWUFW010000680.1 coordinate 3,318,473, forward strand.
AGTGGATACGATATCCATTTCCTCAAGCTCCACTTCACTGAGTGCCCTAGTTTCTAGTGACAGCGAGGCTGAGAACAATTCAGGTACAAGACGTGTAGAATCTTCTTTTTTATGGGAGGCCAGAACCATACAAAGAGGGAACAGAACCCAGGGCACACGGGGGGGGACCAGACACAAAACCCGAAGAGGTAAAAGAGGCAGACAAAGAGGATTACAGAAAGAAACTGAGGTCAGGCAACGAAAGGAACAAGTAGAGGAGGCAGGAATGAATGTACAAGTGGTGAACCTTTCCTCTAAAGATCTCTCTAAGGATATGGAATCATTATTGAGCAAAGGTTTGAGCTTCAATACACGTGAATCAGGTGACATCTGTAAACTGAAGATTGACCTGTTCAAATTTATTAGAGGTCTTAAGCTAAAGAAGTTCTTTGCTTGCAACCCTATTGCCAATAAAAGTTACAAACATTCCCTGTGGTAATGTGTTTGGTGTTCCCAGCATTCAAGATGTGCAGGCTACTAAACTCTTACTTTCCCTAACTGATATAGAAGAATCTCCATACACCATGGTAAGATTACTGGAGGAATTGGATATAGACAATGACACCACCATATCAAGTGGTCTTAAAAGTAAATCCAAATGGACGCCCACTCTCCCAGGTGGCAATGCGATTGACACCTTTTATAAACGGGTGCTTGAAGATCTAAACAATTTTGACTCTAAAAGGACTACTACTAGAAACAAATATCATGACAACCTCAGACAGGGTGAACGACTAGCACTAAGGGCATTAGCAAATGACAATGACATACTTATCAGGGAGGCAGATAAGGGAGGAAATGTGGTGGTTATGAACCGGGTGGACTACAACAACGAGATCATGTCCCAACTGAATGATGACACATTCTATGAACCTATGACTCACAACCCAATAGGACCCCTAACCACCTTAATCAACAAACACCTTTCCGAATGGCTCACCCAGGGCCTTCTAGATGACGACGAATACGCATACATGAAGGTATTTAGACCCACCTTCCCATGCCTATACACGCTACCCAACATTCATAAGCATCTTCCCTTTCCCCCTGGCAGACCTATTGTGTCAGGAATCGGGGGCCCCACAGAAAAATTGGCTGAATACGTTGATCTTTTTTTAGGTCCTCTAGTACGAAATTAGCTTCATACATTCAGGACACCAAGCACATCCTAAGTATACTCTCAGACGTACAGTGGCAACCTGATATGATCCTTGCCACCTTAGATGTGGTATCTCTTTATACCAGTATCCAACCGGAACTGGGTTTACAAGCAGTAACGCGACAACTCAATAAGAGACCAGCAACACATTGGTTGCACAATGAAATGTTGATCACCATGATGCACCTTATTCTTAACAATAACTTCTTCATCTTTGAGAATAAGTGGTATCAACAGATCAGAGGAGTGGCAATGGGGTCTAAATTCTCTCCCTCATTTGCGAATCTGTTTATGGGCTGCTTAGAAAATGATTGCATCTGGGGGACCAATGGTGCACCATGGATTGATTCTATCATCTTTTGGGGTCGCTACATTGCCGATTGCCTTTTACTTTGGTCTGGCACACAGACCCAATTGGAACAGTTCAGTGCCTACCTTAACACCAATAACTTTGGTATGCAATTCACAATGGAACACAGTACCACCAGCATTACCTTTCCAGATATTGAATTATATATCAAGAATGAGAAACTGTACAGCCAACTTTTCCGTAAAAGCACTTCCTGTAATTCTGTACTACATGCGGATAGTCACCACCCCTCACACCAAATGAGTGCCATTCCTTATGGTGAGTTCATAAGGGCCAGAAGAAATTGCAGTGAGGAACCTGAGTTCCAGAACTGTTTCAGAGACATGAAACAGAGATTTAAGAAGAGAGGATATTCCACCAAAAACCTCAAACGAGCTGAAAATAGAATCTCCCACGTAAAGCGGGAAGATACCTTACTAATCAAGAGTAGAACACCCACTGGGGATCACAGGGTTCGCATGGTCACAGATTTTAATGATCTTAGTCATACTTTGAGGAAAAGCCTCAACAAGCACTGGGGTATTCTACAGACTGACATTTCCTTGACCGATGTCATTACCAATCACCCACAAATCACCTTCAGACGTGGCAAAACTTTACGCACCAGATTAAGTCCCACAGTGCCTAAAATAAGCAGTACACAGACGTGGCTAACTACACATACTGTGGGTTTCCACAAATGTGGTTGCTGTGGGGTTTGCAAATGGGCCAAACACAAAACTAAGAAATTCCACGGACACGATAACAGACCCTATGAGATCAGATCCAATATCAACTGTACCACCAGATTTGTTATCTACATAATTGAATGCACATGTGGGAAACAGTACGTGGGTAGCACAATCAGACCCCTCAAAGATCGAATTGGAGAACACATCAGGGCATTGCATCAACAGGATGCGAGATATCCTGTAGCGATACATGCAGCAATGTGCCCCACACAGGGCCCACGCAAGTGCTTCTTATTTTTTGGAATAGAAACAATTGATCCTAGTCCACGTGGGGGTAACAGGGAACTGCGACTGAGGCGAACTGAGGCCACATGGATCATGTGCCTCCACACGGTGGAACATGGTCTTAATTGCGATTCCGAAATGCAATATTTTTTAGGTTAATAACTTTCGTGCTCTGTCTGCTAGATGAACACCCACACCGACTTGTGTTGTCTTGCTGACCGAACTGAGTTTTTTCGTAGTACAGATGCACACCTCGATCTTGATATAAGACTTTGAATATGAATGTATGTCACAAAAGATTTTCCATGATGTTCTTTCCAGTTTTTAACGTTTACGTTATTATCTGTGTCTTTGAACTTAAAACAGAAATGTGATGCTGTTACAGTACATCTGGACATTCACACGCTGTGTGTACTGTGTATGGGGTGGTTTATGTTTCTACTGTGTGCAATAAATGTATACTTCGACCCATGATAAAAGAGTCTAAAATGTTAGGCAGTGTCACCTAAGAAATTTCTTTAAAGATCATGCAATCTAAACATTTGTAATATTGACAAGATAGCTGTATTTCTCTGAATACAGAATAGGACTGTGATGTTTTTCAGCACACCCGAAATGCTTACACTATGTGACTTCCTGTGTTTGTGGGTGGTTTCTCTTACATTTTTGTCTTACAGTGGCCACAAACTGCGACAGAGAGTTGTATCCGTGTATGATTTATTGCTCATAACAAGAGTGTATACCATATGTAATAATCATAGTGTGTATGTACTTCCTATCACTTAATATCCTGTGTGAGTCACCATTACTTGATCTTGGCGCTTTACCGGACAGGTTTCCATACGTTCCTGGCTCTAAAATTTCAGCTCACTCACTCACCCTAAGACGTGAACTTAATTACCGCTCACAGTGCGTTTGTTCTTCCCTATTTTCGGGCCTTATCATTACCGGTGTTTAAATATGCTATGAGACTGAGCGCTTTGCTCTCACCGTTTCCTTTCCAGTACGTACCATTCGGAATAGCACAATTGACCTTTTCCTCTGTGTCCGTATTATGCTCATTTACTACGGCATTACACTTTGCTCGCTTATCGTCAGTTGCACGTAATATACGTGATCTTGCTTCTAATCTCGCGTTACTATAATGGGAACTCTTGACTTGCATTCCGCAGTCTAGTTGTTTTTCGGGGAAGTGACTATTTAATCACTTCCGGGTCTCGTCGTGAGCACACACCTACTACGAAACCGGTGCCGCTAGGACGCGCGAATATTCTTTCTACTGAGTAAGTGCGATGACTGCCCTTTACGTTTGTTACTCCACCTGAGTATCTTGATTTGGTTATGAAGGTTTAAAACACGGATCTGACCTTTGCTACTAACACTTAGCCGGGTCTTTTTGTCTTCAATTTACAGGGACATGGGCAGCACACACACGTGCCTTGACCATACCTTCATTTTGATACAGACTCCACCCGTTGGAATCAAGCACTCCGAATTATTATAATCGAATTGAAATTGGACTTGACGTATCCCCTACTCGCGGCACCTGTTTATTGTTATATTTTAAACTAAGATTACCACAATCCACTCACATTATACCATTGAATACGCATCAGGATAGCCGGGTTGGAATTATCACCGGCTTTCCGGTGAGAGCTACCTCCTATACATATATTTTACACCTATTTGCGTTACACAGTTCATTTGTTGTGTTAAGCTCCAACCTAAAAAATGTATCCCTCCTTTTTTTGTTCACAGCACACGTTGCATCACTCAGATTCTTGACAGGTAGTGTGTTGACGCCTCCCTCTTTTGGTTCTTGGAACTTACTACACATACATTTGGCTGATCCCCTTGTAACTGATTTTTCTTTTACAATTCTTCAGACGCTTTAAGTTTTGCTGTTTTGAATTCCTACTTTGTAATAAGCGTGCCCTGCCGGGTTGGAATTATCACCGGCTTTGGGGTAAGAATGTACATTTACTTTAGTTTTTCTATTTGTTCCTGACGACATGTCTCTACATGGAATAATAAGCACATTGACACAAGCACACTCTTGTGTTGTCCCTTTACTCTTTAGACGTTACCGAGTTCACGCAACTCCCTACAGGTAACTGTAATACGGTATTTTGTCCTTTTGGTATTACCACGTACATGAGTGTGATCTACTCCTGCTACCCTCTTTCCCACTCTACCCCCTCTTATTTTCTTTTTCTCTCTCACTACAATTTGAGCTCTTCACAGGAAACCTTTCCGTTTGCGCTGCACCATATTGCTAGCTTTAAATTGTATCACCTTAACTGTTTGAACTTGCGTCACACCACTACTCTTGTAGTTCTATGGGATTGGGTCATGTTTCAGCAATAAATGATACAGTATAATCTTCTAGACTGTTATTGCATTCATGCCCACATGATGACGCATGAGTTTTTAGCTCACTTCACCCACATGAGTTTTGGTTATGTTTATTAGGGTTTCCACGTGTGTCTTGGTGACCTCCACTCATGCGATAAAGAGAGCGTATGCTCTCCCGCTACAGTCACCCTATTCCATGTTTTTACGCCAATATTTGTATCATTCCAAGCCCTGAAGAGTCGAGGGACTACTCGTCCCTGACGAAACACGTGTCGGCTGGTTGCGTTTTTCATCATAATAAAGAACTTTCAGCTACACTCAAGAACTCTGTACCGATTGCTTACGTCAACAATTGTATTTACTTGTTTTACCTTGTATGTGTGCACAGGATTTAGCTAGACTGTTTTGCTGTAGGGTCCTCCCTACACACATTGAGGGGTTATAAGGGTCTTCCCTTCCTGGTCAGCACCATACCTACTAGTTCACCCCGACACACGGAACGCAAATTTGCTGAGCGCCTAGACTTCCTATGCACTAAAACCCTCTTCTTTGTGGTACGAATACTTTGTTGGAAGGGGTCTGTTGACCTGCTTTGGAAGAGCTGTTTGTGAGATATTTGGTTGAGCGCGCTGTGTGTGTGTGTGCGCGTGTGTAGATAAGAATGCCTTGCTTTAGCAAGTTGTGGTGTGTGGGATGCCGTTGTTGTTCTGCTGATGCTCGATTGGAAGAGAAGCAACCTGCGCCCGCAGAGGGCACACCGAATTATGATATGTATATTAAGCACGGCCTTGGCCCTATTATATTTAGTACATTATGGCACAAATATACCAGGGACAACGCTGAATTGCAATGGCCGTCAACAGGCACCTTTGATGAACAGAAATTGAATTATTTGGAGGTCAAACTGTTTGCCAAACGTAGTAGGCAGTCGATGTTTGATTACCTTCAGGTGTGGTGGAAGGAAGCTAAGCAGAGGCGGCTGAGGGCGGAAAGGGAGGCACGGAGGGAGAAAACGCAGACATTGACTCAGAAAGCGGTGGCACATGATAAGGAGAAAGTGGAGAAGGGTATAGAATGTGCAGATAGGAGGTTTCGATTGCAATGTGATAAGTCTTATGTTTCTAGAGAGGAAACAGACACTTTTATAGAAGAGCTATTGGAAGACAGACCGCCTCGCCCTTATGCCCCGAATAGAATATACCCTGTTGTTCCACAGCCCTCATGCCTCTGACCCCCCCTGTTTCTGTTGTATCTAGTATTGATCGAAACGCTTTGGTTTCGGTATCATCAGTCTCTTCTGTGGCTCCGTCCCCCACAGCCACTGCGACTGCTACCCCTGTTGTTACGATGTCACTTTCTCCTTCACAGACACCTATTACTCAGCCGATGTTGACCTTGATGCCCCCCTCTCCGACCAGTAGGTTGGCCCCTGTTTTTACTCCTACCCCCTTGTTAAATGTTGAGACACCGGTGCGTGGTCAGGACGATGGGGCTGGGGCAGTTGCAAAAGAGCGATTAGGACGGGTGTTGATTCGGTCTGATGTGGGAGATATGGATAAGAATATGGTGGCCAATCAGGCTGCCCAGTGGGCCCGTAGTCCTATTTATGGTGTTGAGGATGTTTGGAGTGTGTTAAAGGATTATGAGCCATTTGACCAGCAACATGCCCTTAAACATATGTCGGCCACTTTGATTGGACTATGGGACAGTGTTTTAAAGGTGTTGCACCTCAGATTATTTACGATATTAGGGACCAAGTATATGCTGCGGGCATGGCTCCCAATGAGGTTTTTGCTAACGTTACTACACTGATTGGATATCGTGGTAGATTGTATCACAAATCCCCGACGGTAATATCTCAGTTCCCAATGAGGGAAGTTCATCCCGTTTTTCACCCGGAGATACCAGAGTTACGTGATCAACACGATCAAGTGACTAGAGCACGAGTAGAGGCCCGTTTCCAAGAACAATGGGTTTATACTCCATGGAAGAGGAGTGAAGTCCTCGCAATTAAGGCTCAGTTGCCCGACCCCAGGAAAAATCCTACTGCTTACTATAAGGAATTGACAGAGGCTGCTGCATCAACCATAATGACGTTGACAGATATTGAAATGTTTTTTGGCTTATTGGTTCCAGTGGATGTCTGGCGACAGGTGCACACTCAGAACCATGCCCTAGAATTGGGTGGTACATGGGATGAGATTAAGGCGTGGGATAAGGAGAGGAAGCCTGGTGATAAGCCTAAGGCTGAGATCTTGGCTTTGCCAGATCGCATCATTACTTATATGCACTCTCTTATTCCACCCCGGAAGGTGGTTTGGGATAAGCTAGCCGCATGTCGTCAGAAGAAAGATGAGAGTGTGTCTGATTTTTTTTACTCGGTTTGAAGGGTTGTTTTTGGATTTTAGTGGCCAGGATTTGTCCGTGGAAGGGGGTATCCCATTGTTTGTCAACAGGTTTGTCAAGAATTTGCTACCGGAGATTGCAACCCGGTTGCAGGCTGCTGAGAGCACGTGGACTACTTCTACCCCTTTGGTAATATTGAGTATGGCTCAGTATTATGAACATAGAGAGAATGAGGAGAAGGAAAAGGTTGAAAAGAAAACAAAGGAGTTGAAGACTAAGGTACTGATGCAGCAGGCATCCAGGGGGCAGGGACGAGGTCGAGGCATTGGACTGGCCAGGCAGCTTCCTCGAACGAGTCGGAGTGCTGTGCCTGTGGGCCCCAATCAATGTGCGTATTGTAAAGAGGAAGGGCACTGGCGTAGCGAGTGTCCAGTTTTGCTACAAAGGTTGCGGCTCCTAGGGGACGGGGAGAGAGAGGGCGAGGACGGGGAGCAGCCAGTCAGGATGGGAACCAGGCTACCGGAACGTCATCGGGCCGTACTGATCAGAATTAATTTGATGAAGTTCGGGGCCGACAGTATTATCATGATGATTATGATTTGGAGGATGTGACTGGGTTATCTTACAGCTAGGACAGCCAAGGACAGGGTAAGGGACCAGTTCCGATACCTGTAAATCAGCATGGACCTTATATTAGTGTGGATTTGCAGGGCTCGGAGAAGAAATTCTTGGTGGATACAGGAGCAATGAATAGTTCTGTTGCGAGATCACTGGTCCCTGGGGCAGCCCTGTCTGGCCATAACAATGTTTCGGTTGTTTTTTCCGGTATGTCGGTAGTAAGCAGTGTTCCCTTGAAGGTGCGCGCCTGGGTGCCCGCGCACCTCAGTGCCCCCGAGCGCGCACTGCTGTGTGTGTGGCGCGCACACACATCCCTGAGAGCATTCGCGCCGCCGAAGCAGCGCGAAAAACGGGTATTTCTGACTTGCTAAGGAAGAGGCATTTAGCAAGTGCTCCCTCCTAAGGAGGGAGCACTTGCTAAATTTCTTTTGTTTTCTAGAGTGCGGCTGTGGGCTCGTTGTGTGCTTTTGTTTAAGTATTCGTGTTAATTGCAGAGCGTGACGAGCTGCAATTAACATGAATGCTTTAAACAAAAGCACACGATATGCCTCGCAGTCACACTCTAGAAAACACAAGAAATGCAGCACCAAACACAGCGTGTACTTTTAGAATCACCTAAAGCACACGCTGTGTTTGCAGACTTGCTGCATTTCTTCTCTTAATAGAGCTGGGCTGCGGTGTGATTGTGTGCCTTTTTAAAGTTTTCATGTTAATTGCAGCTCATGAAGGACGCTGCCATTAACATGAAAACGTTAACAAAGGCGCACAATCACCCCGCAGCTGCGCTCTATTAAGATAAGAAATGCAGGAAGCCTACAAACACGGCATTTGCATCCAGGTGCATATGCAGAAGCGCAAACCACATAGCTGCCCAGGTTTCAGATTGCCATGTGTGACATTTTCATAATTTCAGAGTAATCATGAGTGACATTTTAACGAGTATGAGTGATACTTTCTTACGAGCAAAATCAAGCTATGAAGATGAGGGAAACATATAAATATGAAAAATTACACTCATTTAAGGATTGGGAAACTCTGAATTAACTGGTGCACAGCGTTAGAAATAATTGTTAAATGACTTCCATTTATCAGAGTCATGTCTAAGTCATAAAATCATATAAATATCAGAGAGCTCCTTTGCAATATATTAAATCGAGGCGTTTCACACATGCTCAGGAGCTGTTTTTTTTCGGTTGTGTGTTGTTTTGAGGCTTGTGCTTCCAGCCTTTGCCAAACAGAGATTGTCAGCCTTTGTGGTGGGTCCCTCCTTCTCAGCAAAATCAGTAGAGCTTAGGGTCTGGGCCTCTCCGACGTTACGTGGGTTACCTGCCAACAGGGACCAGATGTCAGAGAGGCGCCAACAACATGAAACACTCAGTTAGTTACACACCTTACAGGGTGCCAGTTGAGCCACCTATGTCACCTTCTGAGCATTAACACCAGGAGGCAATGCAGGCTGCAGCTGCCTGATCGCGCTCTGCCACATACAGCCTAGATACTTTAACTTAATTAGGCCGCAGATGGGAGTCAATTCGGACTACGGTGGTGGTGCCGCTCCATTGGAGGCAGTGATGCAGACTCTGCCAAGGCTGGCCAGGAGGCTGGAGGTACTGGCAGGCTCAGGCCTGAGCCACTGCAGCCGCGGCAATTCAGGTTTACCGCCGGTCCCCAGCCCGCCTCCAGTGTCGTCGAGGATGGACAGTGAGTCCCACTACTCACAGGCAGTCATAACCATGCCGTGATCTCCAAATCATTAGCCATATCAAACTGTGCAATTAGCTGGACACCCTGCAGTAGCCGCATGCCTGTTTTGCCATATTTGCACACCAGCTTGAATACACACCTCCTGCCAGCACCCAATGAGCACCATAATACAAGCCGGCAGACTGGCAAGCGCCTGAAGTAAGAAGGGGGGACACACATGACGTCAGACACACGTGTGTGATGTACCTCAGACAACAGGGTCCCCAGCTGTTTCTCCCTCGGTGCTGCAGTATTCGGTCTCCATTTCAGCTCCTGAGTGTAATGCAGGACTGTATAGGCGACGCAAGATGAGCACTGCTGACGACGTGGCACGTAGCAGGGCTAAAGGGCTGCTCAGCAGTGGGGCTGTCGAGGCGGCCACTGCACCAGTGTCTCTCACTCCTCTCGGTCTTCCTTTCCTGCGGCAATGAATAATTGAATTCGAAGGGGAGCTGACAGTACACAGGCTGTGGCCCTGGCTGGTGCGAGCTGCAGTAGGGAGCGGGATGCTGCGATCGCCATGCTTGAAGACACAGTATAATGAATGATTTCTGCTACATTGTAGCAGTGAGTGTTAGCCTTCAGGCGAGCTCCAAGCCTGCCTGCGCACACCACGGTAGGCGCGCTGCGAGCTGCCACACTTTTAGGCAGCCTTCAGTACAGTGACAGATGCTGACACGCTGACTATGCATATGCCTGACAATGCATTTCAGTGCGGAGCACCACACTGAAATGCGTTAGTCTAACGCCTGATGCGTGGTACTTGGCAGGACTGAAACCATTTGACTCCGAGCCATGCAGCTTCTGTCATCAGCACTTCTCCCTTTTTCCACAAGAGCAGTTCAAGCATGATGGCAAAATATCCTAGTTTGCAAATGTTTTCTATATAATTCTGGTTCTGCAATATTTACCGCATAATGCATCATCTGCTGCAGAATTTGACCATTTTAACTAATAAATTGTTTGTATCTCAAATGGATCAAATGTTACTAAAAAATGTGACTAGTGTTTCTGCAAAGTGGACGGCCCTTTGCAAAGGTTGACTGATCACCTTTGTCACTGCTGGATTTGTATGTTACACTGGTACTAATAAGGCAACATTTTTCTAGAGACTCTTAGCGTCTGTAAAAATGTAAAAATCATAAAGTATCAGAAAATATACTGCATTACATTGCAGCCTCTTTTGCTGCATAATTTAGTCAACACTGCAGCATAATTTTGTCTTCCAATGGTGCATAATTCCAGTGGCCCCAAAGCAGGCAGCACAAGTTAAAAGTGCTTGTGCATGAAGCAGAGAGACTGTGAAGATTGTGAACTTAGTTTGGTGTGCTTGCAAATCATGCATTGCCGACCCCTGGTGAGTTACAGCTACTACTGCTGAAACAAGGCCAACGGAGGGACCAATGGGTGAGGCGGCCTGGGCTCAAGGGCAGGGCCGGCATGAGTGCTGGTGGAGTTCTGTGCGACAATGTTTGTTGGTGCCCTCTCAATGACTCCCTCCGCCACTGATTCCCTCACTACCATCCTTTAACAGTGCCCCTCAAGGCTCGATAACCATACTCTCGCTCAGATGAATTTAACTTGATTTACAGCGCCACTCATACCAGTGTAGGGTGGCAGAGCACTTTACATCACACTCATTACAGAGAGACAATTAATCATATGTGTGTAAATCTCAGTATAGCAAATGTTACATAAGACAAAGAACTACAAGGTGTAGGAGTCACATGACATCCATACTAGTACGCAGTATAGTTTAATAGTGATTGGTCTGGAGAAACACACTGAAATTAGAACGTAATACCATGATTGGGGGTTCTCTTTAATAACCAGAATTGATTTCTATTCAAATGAACCCTTTTTGCAACATTAGGATAATCAGACTGGGGAAAAACATGCAGCTCTTAGATGAAAGTTAATAGCTCACTGTTCTATTTTAGGATTTTGACTTATAAACTGCAAGTACCAAAAGGATCTCACTGACAAAAGCAGTAACCCACTGGCCCATTTACATTATGTGCACTTTGTGATCTGGATGGTACATGTTCTTTGCAGCAGGCAAATTAGCCCTCTGCGCTACCTTTCCATGAGTCAAAACTTCCACTTGACAAAACTCCATCTCTCTCTAGGAAGAACATTAATCACCGGAGTTATCATGACATTTTTATTGTTGCCTAAAATTGCTAGAGGCCAGGAAGGAGGCAGCAAGTGCTTTTAGAAACATAATATACTTGCAAGCATGACACCCCACCCGAAGTCAGCGCCCAGTGCGATCGCACCGCCCTAGAGTCACCCTGCTCAAGGGTCCTGTGACCTCAGTGACTGTGCTTCATAGGCCTGCCCGCAAGACTGGAGGTGAACTTCAGTATGGATTGTGGTGGACAAGCCTTTAAGGTTAACCCACAATTGCCACTGCTAGGGTCCACCTGCTGGTGCCAAGACACCAGGGCTTCTAAGGTCTAGCAAGGGAATGTGCTCCCTCAGGAGAGTGGTCTTGTGTGCCGCTCTGACGACAATCAAGTACCAGGATCAAGTGACAAGACCAATACTGTGCCTCAGGTTCACGAAAGTACACATGTTCAGAGGGCACGGCAGGGGCTGAGAAGTTGACTGTTTTGTCAACAATCTCTGTCCAGGCTGATGCGGGGGCTTAGGAGGGAATGGGCCCAGCAGGCTGTAAAACTATAACATCCTGCGCAAGAGGCTCAGGTAATGTGACTTCTCTGCTGGAGGGTGCAGGAAGGAAAACCAACCTACCATCCGCCGGTGTGTCCAATCTTCGAAGCATGTGTGCGCTTCTGGTCACCAAAAGGGTGGTGTGATTGTGGGAAAACAGCAGGCAAGACCCGCCCCATGGATCACCCACGTGATGGCTGGTACCCCCAGCGTAGACTCACCGGAAGGCTGGTTGGGGCACAGCTTTTTGATCTGTTAAACTCTGGCCTGCCTGCTCAGCGCTGTTCATGAATATTCTATTTCTGACACATAGCATTTTAAATTTGAAGGTGCAGTTGCATATATGAATATGTTAGACAATTTTAGCGTGCTGGTGCTGCCTCATTGGCAGTCTGCCTCAAATGCAGTATTGACAGAGGGGCGCTAGAATACGGGACTAATGCATTTTAATGCGGTGATGCGGACACCAGCATTAAAATGCGTTAGTCGAAAGCCTGATCCGGCCCTACCCTGACCCAGCCCTGAAACTGCAAAAAGTAAAATTATAATAATAACGTTATTATAATTTTATTTTTCCTGCTCAAAGAGAGGATTTGTTAAAGTTTCCATGGTAATCGCAGCGCCCATCATGAGCTGAAATTAACATGAAAACTTGAACAAATGCACACAATCACCCGCAGCCCAGCTCTTTTAAGAAAAGAAATGCAGCAACATAGCTGCCAAGGTTTCAAATTGACATGTGGGATGGTTTCAAACCTGCTTTAGCACCGTTCACTTGGATCTGTATGTGAGGAAATGCACTGTCTTTTCACTTTTTTTAAGCAAACGTTTGGAGTGATATTTGGCGCTGCACCCACACACGCGGTCTGGTTACTGGCGCACATAGCCTTGGTTCCAGCGCACATAGACCTTATACTGCCGCACACAGAGGAAAAATATTAGAGGGAACATTGGTAGTAAGCCCCATCTCCAAACCCCTTGCCCTGACTATAGGTCCTTTTACCGTTGATTCGCCGTTTTTATTAACATCAAATTGTGGAGAGAATCTGTTGGGATTAGATCTGTTAAAAAAGCTCCATGCTACTATTTACTGTTCCTCAGACGGTGTCCATTTAACAATGGGTCCGAGTGTGGTTAGTACCATACAATGCTTGTCTAAAGATGCCCCCCTCCCAGTTAAGTTTAAAGATGTTCCATTTACGCTATGGGCTACAGGTGATACAGATGTGGGACTTTTGCAAATACCTCCAATTTCTATTCAGGTTAAAGAAAATGCGATATTGCCTCGTATTCCTCAGTATGAAATTTCGCATGCAGGAGAACAGGCATTGTTACACATAATACAAGATTTGATTCAGTCAGGAGTTGTTGAAGAGATAGCGGCAAATGTGTGCAATAGCCCCATCCTTCCTGTCCTCAAGAGGCCACCTCCGGGTTCTCCTGATGATGTTGCTGATGTCTATAGTTTTGTGATTGATTTGCGCAAAGTTAATAAGATAGTAGTCCCTCAGTTCCCTGTGGTCCCTGACATTACTGCTCTTCTGACTATGATTCCTTCTTCTGCCAAGTTCTTTTCTGTCATTGATTTGAAAAACGCTTTCTTTAGCATCCCTGTTCATCCCAATAGCAGGCACCTGTTCGGGTTCTCCCTGGCAGGTCGTAGTTTTAGATTTTGTCGGGTTCCTCAGGGCTATACTGAGAGTCCTAGTATATATAGCCAATCTCTGAAGGGTCAATTGGACTCCCTTACCCTTCCTCCAGGTAATGTATTACTGCAGTATGTGGACGATCTTTTGATTGCGTCCGATACTGAAGAAGGATGTAAAGCAGCTACAGTCAAATTGTTGCTGCATTTGGCTCAACATGGACATAAAGTGTCCCTTTCCAAATTCCAATATTGTCGACAGGAGGTCACCTATTTAGGTCACCTACTGTCGAAGGAGGGTCGGAAACTAACTCCTGAGCGTATTAACGCTATAATTAACATGCCTGTTCCAAGGACCCAAAGGGATGTGCGAGCCTTTATTGGTATCACTTCCTATTGTCGTCATTGGATACCCAATTTTTATTAACAAAGCCTCTGCTTTACCTAACAACTAAAGATGTGCATGAGCCTTTGCCTTGGACGCCTGAATGTCAACAAGCTTTTGAGCAATTGAAGGTTGCGCTTTGTTCGGCTCCTGTGCTTGGCACACCTGATTACAACAAGCTGTTCGTGTTGTATGTACACGAGTTGGCCGGTTGTGCGCTTTCTGTCTTAACACAGGCTTTTGGAGGTAAGCAGAGGCCGCGTGTGTATTTTTCTGCAGTGCTTGACCCCATCGCGAAAGCTCTCCTGAGATGTTTAAGAGCGACCGCGGCAGTGGCCGTCTCTATTCGACAATCGGCAGGGCTTGTTCTTGATACTGATCTCACGGTTATGGTACCCCATGCTGTGGATACGCTTTTGAACAGAACAAAGACACAGCACCTTACCAGTGCACGTCTGACTGGCTATGAGCTAACTCTTTTTGCACCACATATTACGATCAAACGCTGTGCCACTCTGAATACTGTCACGTTACTACCCCTCCCTTCGGAGAGTGAGGAGATAGACATACATGATTGTATGTTTCGCACTGAAGAGGAGACGAAGGGACAGGGAGACTTGACTGATGTTCCCTTATCTGACCCCCAAGGGAAACTATACACCGATGGCTCTTGTTTTAAATTACCAGATGGCACCACAACTGCTGCTTATGCGATCACAACACTGCGCACGATAGTTGAGACATCACGAGTTCCCTATCAGTCTGCCCAAGCTGCAGAGCTGGCAGCTCTAATTCGGGCATGTGAGTTGAGTCAGGGACTAGCGGTTAATATTTACACTGACAGCCAGTATGCTTTTGGAGTCGCTCATAATTTTGGGCGGCTCTGGAAAGAGAGGGGATTCCTTACCTCCCATGGTTCGAAGATTCAACACAGCCCTTTGATAAATAGACTTTTGTCGGCATTGACCCAGCCCAAGAAACTGGCAATAGTGAAGTGTAGACCTCACAAAGCAATTACTGATGAAGTGGGGAGGGGAAATGCTTTTGCGGATCAAACAGCTAAAGAGACGGCCCGATCTAAGATGAAAAAGATGTTTGTAGCAGGTCCTGCTAGATGGGTGCCGGAAGTCACGATGTTTGAGGACACACTAGATAGTATGAAAGAAATCCAGAGCGAGGCGACGGTTGAGGAATTAGCAATATGGCAAGAGAGTACAGCACAATTAGATGATGATGGGTGTTGGACAGATAAATCAGGGAAACAGAGATGGATGTTGCCAGATGCATATGTTCTCCCTGTAGTTACTATGGCTCATGGACCAGCTCACATTAGTGCTAGGGGTATCTGTAAATTGCTCGATCCGGTTTGGCAGAATGATAATATTCCAAAGACGGCTGCCCATTTAGTAAAATATTGCATGGTGTGTATGTTGTACAACTCAGGGAAAGGGACCCCTACACCTCCGGGTAATTTTGCACCCCCTCCTTTCCCTTTCGAAGTCCTGCAAATGGACTTCATTGAGATGGAACGGGTGAACAATTTGAAGTATGTGTTGGTGGTGGTTTGCGCATTCAGTAAATGGGTTGAGGCTTATCCTACCAAGGAAAATACAGCCCTAGCGACAGCGAAAGCTCTTTTGAAGGAGTTTTTCCCTCGCTTCGGTTTGCCCCGTTTGATTTGGAGTGACAACAGCAGTCATTTTAATTCTAAAGTCATCCAGTTGGTGTGCGATGGCTTGCACATCAAGAAACAATTTCATGCTGCAAATCACCCCCAGTCAGCAGGTTTAGTTGAGAAGTACAATGGTACTCTCAAACTAAAGATGGCCAAAATTCAGGAGAGTACAGGATTGAAGTGGCCAGATGCTTTACCATTGGCTTTGTTGTCAACGAGAGTTACAGCCCATACAAGAACAAGGTTGTCCCCCTATGAGATTGTCTTTGGTAGGCCCGCTAATGTCTGGGGAGTTCCAAGACCCCGCCACTTTTCTGAGATAGAGTACCCCTTGTTGATAGACTATCTATGAGTTTCCGTTCTATTCATCAGCAGATTCAAGAGGCCTTGCCACCATCTACAGAGGGACCCGGCCACGACCTTCGGCCTGGTGACTACGTTCTCATAAAGCACTTTCAGTGAAAAGGCAGCTAGGAGCCCCGTTGGAAGGGGCCTTATCAGATCCTCCTCGCCACCCGCACTGCTGTTAAAGTGGACGGCCGGAAAAATTGGATACACTGTACGCATACCAAGAAGGTGCCACTTCCCCCGCCGTACGACCAGTGGAGGATCGACGGTATAGGTGACTCTGAGACGGAAAAGGTTCCTGGTTTCATCCCTTTCTCTGATGCCAGAATAACGTGGGCACCTTCAGAGGAGGAGAGTGATGCAGTCCTAAATGAAGCAGTGCCACCTGAGGTTAAGGCCAGCCAAGAGCTCCAGTCAGCTGGCCCATCTGTGTTTGAATCTGAATCAGTCCAAACAGCTGAAAGTGAATGTTTGTTTCTTGATCCCTCTGTTCCTGGAGTTGTTAAGTACAATTTGCGTCCTCGACGAAGGAACAGTGCACCAAAGGAAAAGTCAGACTAGTAGGGATGGACTTCATGGATGAAGATTAGGGAAATGGAGTAGGGACAGAGAGATTGGTGCATTGTTCGAGACACTGGACAGGATACGTTTGGGGTGTTTTCCCAGGAGGGAGAGTACCCTATCCTGAAAGAAGTGGATTTCCCTCAGCAAGGGCTGCAATTGTGTAGCTCCAACGAGAAGTGCTGGATAGCACCACCGTGGATGAACAATAGGAACCTGCCAGCGAGGCTCACAGGAGAAGAAAAACGGACGCTGGAAAGAAGATTGTTTGTTTAGTTTTATTACGGATGGATTAATAGTACCTCTTCATTACGCTATCATGCATCTTTTTGGCAGGCCAATGATTGATGAAGAACAGCCATTAGGATTTGTTGTTTTGTCCCGATCATCATGGGTGAAACAGCGGAGAGTGCAATTCCTTCTTTTTGCTATTCTGTTGATGATTATTCTTTGTGGAGTTCTTTGGGCATTAGAAAATGCAAGTAATTCGCCTATTTCTGACAATGATATCTCTTCCACACCGAGACGAACAAGAATGCTTTCTAATAATGTTTTTCTAGATACTCATAAGAGATTTTTTGGTAATGGTGTTGCTTGTTATCCTACTGAATCTGTAACAAGCTTATGGACTCCTTACCCTCTGTCTTTGATAAATTATACATATTCTAAGCCAACAAATTTTGTTGAGGTAAAAGGGAGTTTGGTTTTGGCTTCCCAGGACCATGGTTGTATCATCGTCAACCCACTGGAATAGGGTACCCCGGTTGTGACAATAATACGTACTGTGATAACTTTTATTTTGAAGAGCAAAATATTACATTGGTGGGTTGGCATTATAAGGAAGTGACGGTTCCCCGAAAAGCTGGCTATTACCCTGCTTGTTGCCCCATCATAAATAATACTGATACTATTTTGTATATCAACTGTTCAGGGGTGATCATATTTAAACGGACATTCCCTTTGAAAGGTTTGAAAAGTTCTGACACAGTGACAGGTAATTCTCGTTATGCAGCTGTGGATTATGATAGGCCGATATATGCCCACCCCGGGTTCTTCTTTCTCACAAATGGAACGTACTCAAATGTTCATAATGGCACCAATGATGTAGCTCTTGGGATGGTGCTGCCCTTGGGGGTCCCTTGCAAATATGCTCACAGACAAATAAAATGGGTAAAGAGAACACTTACAAAGGAATTTTGTGAAGGAGTAACAGATATTGAGATCAATAGCTATAGTAATGGCATTACTTTTGGTTATATCCTGTCTGCCATTTTCACATTAGGGGAAATGGCTATGAGTAGGCCTAAATAGGCTCGGGAATATTTTGGCTGTAAATTACAGATATTGTCAAATACCACAGTAGCAGCATTACGTGACATCACCATTCAATTAGAAAGTATGAGGATTTATTCTCAACAGACTAGATATGCAGTGGACTTTATTTTAGCAAAGAATGGTGGTGCATGTGCAGTTATTGGCGATCAGTGTGTAGTGGGCATAACAAATATGGAAAAGAATATCACCGAGCATATCCTAGATATTATTGAGAATGTCAAAGGTATGGAATCAGGTAATTGGAGCTGGTCCCTTTTTGGAACATGGGGGTGGCTAAGAGAGAAAGCGATATATTTCATTGGTATATTGATATGTTGTTGTGTTCTTATTCAATGTCTCCCAATGTGCTGCACATACTGTATCTCGGTATTGGTTCCGAAGAGAAAGATATCGATTCATGATACCAATGCTGCAATAATGTTACAGAAAGCAATAGATGACATCATGGCCATAGACGAGGGCATCTTCGAAACGTCCTCACTTCTCTTGGAATATACTCGCACTATTGACAACATGACATGTGCATAAAAGGCTATGTGCTTTATTATTCCTTTATGTTTCTGCTTTGATTTTCGATTGTAGGTGGTTAGCTCATGCTAACAGGAGGGTTTGTTAATATTCGAAAGCCCTTCTGTCCGTATAATTTAGCATTCGCGACACCATCTTGCAATCTGGACGCCATTTTGTATGATAATCGAAACTGCTGCTTAGTTATTTTCGAGAAATGGTCCTTGGTAAGTTTCCTTTACCAAGGTTGAGCTTTTTCTTCTATAATTGCAAGTATCCTCATTAGTGCATACCTTTCTTGTTGGATGGAGCCTTTCTCCCACTCGTCTGGTAGGGAGGATAGGCCAGATGACCTTGGGCAGTAGATAGCCTGTGCCCAGACGCAGAATCGAAACTTATGCTCTGTACCCCCATTGTATTACGACACCTGCTTGTGTTTTTCCATAGTAGGCGTGCCTTTGTGGACTTTGCAAACGTACATAATGTAATTGTATGCTTACGGGCTTCAGTCCCTCGACAGTCATCTCAAGAGGCTGGTCAGACTGGGCTCCACTGCAGTGTAATCTCAATAAATATCTGGTTTACATTCTCTACTGTCTGACCGACTCTTCATCTGTAGGAAGGTAGAGAAGGTGGTCGTGAGTGACCCGGGTGGCCCTTTTCGGGTCACTTCCTTCATTTCGCCATACGTTAGTGGAACACATATTCAGGTTCTTCCTTGAAAATAATGGGGCAACTTCCTCCCCGTTGATTGAATGGGAAACATTCAAAGTGCTATATTTGAGGGACGGTTCCCCGCGCCCGCTCCAACGGCACAGCATGATGCTACTTGCATAATTTCTTCTTTTGTACGTAATTTTATTCCTGGTTTTCCTTTAGTTTCATCATATCTTCCACTCTGGTACCTCTTTTTAATTTCACACGTAAGGTAACATGCCAATTTTCAACGGTTTCTCATATTCAAGATTGTCCATCCGGACCTTATTTCAAGAATAAGTACAGACGCAAAAAAGTTCATCCGAAGCAGTATTTTAATAACCCAATGCATTTCGGGCCCATCAAGCCCTTCGTCGGGGGTAACTAAAAACAACAATGAAACACGCATCATTATTTTATCAAACATTACTTAGTCTAAACAACAGCCGTGGTGACTTAATTGCACCTCAAGTCTCTTCTGAACAACACCTTTCACATTCACTTGAATGATCGTTTAAATATCATACCATGTGTTATTACCAAACCTATTACCACTACCTGGTTCCAACTTGCTTCCCTCTGTTGTTTCTCCCTTATCACAAAACAGTAATTGCCTCTGACATGCACCCGACCCCTGCGCTAAACTTCACATCATCTCAATTTATATTTTCTAAATTGCACCTACTATCGTATTCCCCTCTCATCCACACTACCATACACCCAACCCTTCTCTTTATACGACTAGTATCACACCCACTTTACCGCGTCTCAACCACATATCCATCCCCCCTTACGACTCAGCTTCATCACATTTCATTATCATTCTCCCATTCTCACTGCTCCACACTATTATGCTCCCCTCCCCCCTCTCTACTAACCACAACATTCACTCATGTTTCTATCACCCTCGCCGTCTCATAGTAACCGCATAATACAATCAACTGCTTAACTCTCCCCCCATTATCATTCTTTACTGACACGCAATACTCAAAAACAATTCAGCTATATTCTAACCCAAAATCACATTTTACATACCTGCCTCAGCTAAGTAACATGTCCCTCCTCCTCTCGCAGTTACAAGAAAAATGTTTCTCGTGTTTTTCAAAAGCGCCGATTTTAAACACGCTCACGTGACCGAACACCTCCTACTTTTTGGCCACCAATTAATTAACCGCCCGGTTACCCCGCCCTCGCTGGAACCATGTCCTAGAATCCTAATTACTACCAATCCCATACTGCACTGGGACAACACATTCAGACATCTCAATGAAATTACACAAATGGCGAATTGGTAATAAATGAAAAATGAAAAATTGGTGCATTAAATACAACATCACAACTAAACATGTTAAAAAGATTATGATCATTGCTGCAAATGTCTTTGAGTTCATGTTAATGTTCATTTAAATGCCCCTTCAGTAAAACATTGCTGGATGCGCACGATCTTCCGCCTTACGTGTGATGATAGCACTTTTCTCAATGTTCCTAACCGATTCCATCTTGTCATTGGGTGCAAACCCGTGTTGAGGCAGAATTATAAAGACTACATATTTGAAAATAGGGAATGCACACCCACTTAAAATAGTTTTGTCCATATTAGTCCTCACCATTTATCCATGGTCGCGTGCTCATTGGAATGGTGCCCTGCCCCGATGGCACCTAGTATGAGATTGCTATATTTGAGGGACGGTTCCCCGCGCCCGTTCCAACGGCACAGCATGATGCTACTTGCATAATTTCTTCTTTTGTACGTAATTTTATTCCTGGTTTTCCTTTAGTTTCATCATATCTTCCACTCTGATACCTCTTTTTAATTTCACACGTAAGGTAACATGCCAATTTTCAACGGTTTCTCATATTCAAGATTGTCCATCCGGACCTTATTTCAAGAATAAGTACAGACGCAAAAAAGTTCATCCGAAGCAGTATTTTAATAACCCAATGCATTTCGGGCACATCAAGCCCTTCGTCGGGGGTAACTAAAAACAACAATGAAACACGCATCATTATTTTATCAAACATTACATAGTCTAAACAACAGCCGTGGTGACTTAATTGCACCTCAAGTCTCTTCTGAACAACACCTTTCACATTCACTTGAATGATCGTTTAAATATCATACCATGTGTTATTACCAAAACTATTACCACTACCTGGTTCCAACTTGCTTCCCTCTGTTGTTTCTCCCTTATCACAAAACAGTAATTGCCTCTGACATGCACCCGACCCCTGCGCTAAACTTCACATCATCTCAATTTATATTTTCTAAATTGCACCTACTATCGTATTCCCCTCTCATCCACACTACCATACACCCAACCCTTCTCTTTATACGACTAGTATCACACCCACTTTACCGCGTCTCAACCACATATCCATCCCCCTTACGACTCAGCTTCATCACACTTCATTATCATTCTCCCATTCTCACTGCTCCACACTATTATGCTCCCCTCCCCCTCTCTACTAACCACAACATTCACTCATGTTTCTATCACCCTCGCCGTCTCATAGTAACCGCATAATACAATCAACTGCTTAACTCTCCCCCATTATCATTCTTTACTGACACGCAATACTCAAAAACAATTCAGCTATATTCTAACCCAAAATCACATTTTACATACCTGCCTCAGCTAAGTAACATGTCCCTCCTCCTCTCGCAGTTACAAGAAAAATGTTTCTCGTGTTTTTCAAAAGCGCCGATTTTAAACACGCTCACGTGACCGAACACCTCCTACTTTTTGGCCACCAATTAATTAACCGCCCGGTTACCCCGCCCTCGCTGGAACCATGTCCTAGAATCCTAATTACTACCAATCCCATACTGCACTGGGACAACACTGGGACAACACATTCAGTGCAGTATGAAACATTTTTCTTGTAACTGTAACTTGTTAAGCAGTTGATTGTATTATGCGGTTACTATGAGACGGCGAGGGTGATAGAAACATGAGTGAATGTTGTGGTTAGTAGAGAGGGGGGAGGGGAGCATAATAGTGTGGAGCAGTGAGAATGGGAGAATGATAATGAAGTGTGATGAAGCTGAGTCGTAAGGGGGATGGATATGTGGTTGAGACGCGGTAAAGTGGGTGTGATACTAGTCGTATAAAGAGAAGGGTTGGGTGTATGGTAGTGTGGATGAGAGGGGAATACGATAGTAGGTGCAATTTAGAAAATATAAATTGAGATGATGTGAAGTTTAGCGCAGGGGTCGGGTGCATGTCAGAGGCAATTACTGTTTTGTGATAAGGGAGAAACAACAGAGGGAAGCAAGTTGGAACCAGGTAGTGGTAATAGTTTTGGTAATAACACATGGTATGATATTTAAACGATCATTCAAGTGAATGTGAAAGGTGTTGTTCAGAAGAGACTTGAGGTGCAATTAAGTCACCACGGCTGTTGTTTAGACTATGTAATGTTTGATAAAATAATGATGCGTGTTTCATTGTTGTTTTTAGTTACCCCGACGAAGGGCTTGATGTGCCCGAAATGCATTGGGTTATTAAAATACTGCTTCGGATGAACTTTTTGCGTCTGTACTTATTCTTGAAATAAGGTCCGGATGGACAATCTTGAATATGAGAAACCGTTGAAAATTGGCATGTTACCTTACGTGTGAAATTAAAAAGAGGTATCAGAGTGGAAGATATGATGAAACTAAAGGAAAACCAGGAATAAAATTACGTACAAAAGAAGAAATTATGCAAGTAGCATCATGCTGTGCCATTGGAGCGGGCGCGGGGAACCGTCCCTCAAATATAGCAATCTCATACTAGGTGCCATCGGGGCAGGGCACCATTCCAATGAGCACGCGACCATGGATAAATGGTGAGGACTAATATGGACAAAACTATTTTAAGTGGGTGTGCATTCCCTATTTTCAAATATGTAGTCTTTATAATTCTGCCTCAACACGGGTTTGCACCCAATGACAAGATGGAATCGGTTAGGAACATTGAGAAAAGTGCTATCATCACACGTAAGGCGGAAGATCGTGCGCATCCAGCAATGTTTTACTGAAGGGGCATTTAAATGAACATTAACATGAACTGAAAGACATTTGCAGCAATGATCATAATCTTTTTAACATGTTTAGTCGTGATGTTGTATTTAATGCACCAATTTTTCATTTTTCTTTTATTACCAATACGCCATTTGTGTAATTCCTTTGAGATGTCTGAATGTGTTGTCCCAGTGCAGTATGGGATTGGTAGTAATTAGGATTCTAGGACATGGTTCCAGCGAGGGCGGGGTAACCGGGCGGTTAATTAATTGGTGGCCAAAAAGTAGGAGGTGTTCGGTCACGTGAGCGTGTTTAAAATCGGCGCTTTTGAAAAACACGAGAAACATTTTTCTTGTAACTGCGAGAGGAGGAGGGACATGTTACTTAGCTGAGGCAGGTATGTAAAATGTGATTTTGGGTTAGAATATAGCTGAATTGTTTTTGAGTATTGCGTGTCAGTAAAGAATGATAATGGGGGAGAGTTAAGCAGTTGATTGTATTATGCGGTTACTATGAGACGGCGAGGGTGATAGAAACATGAGTGAATGTTGTGGTTAGTAGAGAGGGGGAGGGGAGCATAATAGTGTGGAGCAGTGAGAATGGGAGAATGATAATGAAGTGTGATGAAGCTGAGTCGTAAGGGGGATGGATATGTGGTTGAGACGCGGTAAAGTGGGTGTGATACTAGTCGTATAAAGAGAAGGGTTGGGTGTATGGTAGTGTGGATGAGAGGGGAATACGATAGTAGGTGCAATTTAGAAAATATAAATTGAGATGATGTGAAGTTTAGCGCAGGGGTCGGGTGCATGTCAGAGGCAATTACTGTTTTGTGATAAGGGAGAAACAACAGAGGGAAGCAAGTTGGAACCAGGTAGTGGTAATAGTTTTGGTAATAACACATGGTATGATATTTAAACGATCATTCAAGTGAATGTGAAAGGTGTTGTTCAGAAGAGACTTGAGGTGCAATTAAGTCACCACGGCTGTTGTTTAGACTATGTAATGTTTGATAAAATAATGATGCGTGTTTCATTGTTGTTTTTAGTTACCCCGACGAAGGGCTTGATGTGCCCGAAATGCATTGGGTTATTAAAATACTGCTTCGGATGAACTTTTTGCGTCTGTACTTATTCTTGAAATAAGGTCCGGATGGACAATCTTGAATATGAGAAACCGTTGAAAATTGGCATGTTACCTTACGTGTGAAATTAAAAAGAGGTATCAGAGTGGAAGATATGATGAAACTAAAGGAAAACCAGGAATAAAATTACGTACAAAAGAAGAAATTATGCAAGTAGCATCATGCTGTGCCGTTGGAGCGGACGCGGGGAACCGTCCCTCAAATATAGCAATCTCATACTAGGTGCCATCGGGGCAGGGCACCATTCCAATGAGCACGCGACCATGGATAAATGGTGAGGACTAATATGGACAAAACTATTTTAAGTGGGTGTGCATTCCCTATTTTCAAATATGTAAACATTCAAAGTGGCCACTAGGGGTTTATGTATGAATATCACAGTGAGAGCCAGAAAGACAATCATTAGGGAAATTTTGCAGTTGGAGTCCTCTATGCGAAATCTAGAAGCAGGTCTTCCCACATGTCCTGACAGATCTGAAGAGCTTTGATCATTAAAATCTACTTATGATACAATAGAAACCCTTAGATGCCGAAATTGTTCTTCCTATTGGCCAAAATACACAATTATGGTGATAAATCTGGTCGGCTCCTAGCTCACCTGGTAAATCCGGTAATCTCACATGCCGCCCCAATCTGTATAACTTGACCTTTCGGGACATCAGTTTTTACACAATCGGATATCAACAGTGCCTTCTTTGCATACTATAGTAATTTATATAATTTGTCGGCTTGCCTATCTTCTGATGCCATTGATAATTTCCTTGCAGTAACCCAGTTGCCAGACTCTCGGATGAAGCTAGACAATCAATGGATTTACCTATCACGTTACAAGACATTAAAACAGCCCTGCAAGACCTGCTGTGTGAAAAGGCCCTGGGCTTGAACGGAATCCATTCAACTTTCACATGTTGGTTTCTTCGCAATTGGCTTCTAAGTTAGTAAAATCCTTTGAGGTGGGCTTGCTCTCATCCTCCTTAAGCAAGATACTTATATACAACATATAGAAACCACACAAAGATTGTGCAGACATGACCTCTTATCGTCCGTTATCAATTATGATCTGAGTATTATAAATTTTAGCCAAAATCGTAGCTTGCAGACTCCTACCCCACCTCCCATGGTTGATTCATACCGACCAGTCAGGTTACAAACCAGGTGACACCTCTCTAAACCTTTGAAGACTGGGGGGTGTCATCAGTGGCATGATAGGCTCATTTCCACAAGTTGTCTGTATTGCTCTAGACCCTGAAAAGGCCTTTGATTCTTTACAGTGGGTATACATGCATAGAGTACTAAATAATCAGGATTAAGTGTATACATGTATAAGTGGAATTGAATCTTGTACGCTAACGCAGTAGCTAGAGTTAAAACAGGGCAATGTATCTCTAATTCTTGTCACATTGTCCTGGGCACCCGTCAAGGTTGCCTTCTTTCGCTGTTATAATTTGCCCTTGCTATCAAGCCTCTTGTAGCCTGACTGAGGCTCCTGGAGTATATTGGGGAAAGCCATTATGTGAGACAGTACAAGCAATACCTTTATATGCTGATGAAATCCTTTCATATAATAAAGACATCACAGCAGAATTACATATATGAAAACACAATTTTTACCTCGGCACTCTACAAGAATATATACCATTCACATTGAATAGTGTAGTTAGTCCATTTGAGTTTCTATATAGCAATTCACAGGCAAGTAAACCAAATTAGTCAATTTGAGCAAAAAGAAAAGACATCATTTAATGAGTTGACAATATTTCATTTCTTATTGTGGTGACTTCATATTTCATAATAACATCCAGTATATACAATATAAGGCAATACAGGTGTCATCCATAATTGTCACGGAGATTTTGTTCTTGTAATCTGTACGTTGTCTTTAAAGGAAACAGCCGACACGTGTTTCGTTACGATTAGTAACTTCTTCAAGGCTTTAACAGTCCAAACGTGAAGTTCAAAAACTCTAAAGAATGTTCCCAAATACACAGGAGGCATCCGTAACTTGATATGTAAATCTATAAAGGGACAGGTATATAGCAATCCTACTTCATATGTGTGGCTTAAGTTTGCAGAATATGCAGAGTTCAATTGGAGGTCATATATGTGGCAGCCCCACTTCATGTATAAGACGTAGGTGTTACAAAGTATACAAAATTCCAGGCAAGGTCTTGATGATGCTTAGTATATCATCAAGGGCTATGATAGGCCCTCCTCTTGCTTGCGCGGAGCTCCGTGTTTCTAGCGTGGTGTCCCCCGTCTTGTAGATAAATGTACATATATGACCTCCAATTGAACTCTGCATATTCTGCAAACTTAAGCCACACATATGAAGTAGGATTGCTATATACCTGTCCCTTTATAGATTTACATATCAAGTTACGGATGCCTCCTGTGTATTTGGGAACATCCTTTAGAGTTTTTTAACTTCACATTTGGACTGTTAAAGCCTTGAAGAAGTTACTAATCGTAACGAAACACGTGTCGGCTGTTTCCTTTAAAGACAACGTACAGATTACAAGAACAAAATCTCCGTGACAATTATGGATGACACCTGTATTGCCTTATATTGTATATACTGGATGTTATTATGAAATATGAAGTCACCACAATAAGAAATGAAATATTGTCAACTCATTAAATGATGTTTTTCTTTTTGCTCAAATTGACTAATTTGGTTTACTTGCCTGTGAATTGCTATATAGAAACTCAAATGGACTAACTACACTATTCAATGTGAATGGTATATATTCTTGTAGAGTGCCGAGGTAAAAATCGTGTTTTCTAAGTCAACATAGGAGTTTTTGGGGACTTCTATGTGGTTACATCTGTGGTAGCGGGATGTATCTTATTACCTTGAGTGGCACCAACACTGGTACGTGATCTATTAGAAAGATACTGTTACATAACGGATGTGCTGCCCTGAATTCCACCGTTACCTTTTTCTGTGATTTGTTAGAATTACATATATATTGGGGGAATTTCCGTGGATCTTTGGTATAGTGAACTGTATCTTAGCCCTTATTTATGGATGCACCCTCCCTCAGCAGCTAGTTTTAGTAAGCAGGTTGTCATGGGAAACTGTATCGTTTAGGTCCTGGGCATAAATATTTATCACTCTGCCAATGACTTCAGGACGGCAACCTGGGAAGGGCAGTTCATGCACTTCACTCACAGATCGCACTTTGTACCTTGCTTCCACTCGCAGTTATGGGTCGTATAGCGCTAATTAAAATGGCAGAATTTCCAAGGCTATTATATTACTTTACAAAACTCCCAATCACCCTTCTGTGGTATCCTCATTTCTATGTCATGCATTCTCCCCTTAGTGTTATGTCTTCTGCTGCTCAGCCAGAGTGACTGTGATGTAATTTGAATGTTGTTGTGTGCCTGGTGGAGTGAATGTCAGTTGGAGTGCGTGGGCTGCGCAGCAAGGATGCTGCTCCATGTGGGGCCTTCCTGATTCCTTACTACCATATTTACCTGTAACCTGAGAGTCCTACCTTGTGAATAAACATTATCCTGGTTCACCTATACTACTGGCTACCCTGTGTCTTTATTTACCACAATGGTGACGAGCAGAAAAGGAAACTAAGCAGGAGAAACAAGAAACTAAGAAAAAACTAGAGGAACTGCAGAAGTCACTAAGAGTATTACTAAGAAAATCCGATTGGATGCGCTGGTAGCCCCACCGGTTTCATTGTGGTAAAAGACCCTAATGTTACATTATGATGGGCTGGTGAGTTACTACCCAAACAAGATTACATTCCAACTTCCTACTAGTGTTGGTGATGGGGCATTTTTTCTTGCGCCCAAACTTCTTGCTTTGGGGCATATATGTTGCACCCACAGGAGCATATGTTTTCACTTTATAATTGGGCGGGAGTATGGCACCCACTGGGGCACATGTTTTGCACCTGTGTGTATGGGTCCTATGTGTTGCACCCGCAGGGGCATATGTTTTGCACTTTATCATTGGGCAGGTGTATGGCACCCGATGGAGCACACGTATTGCACCCTTGTACTATACTGCAGAGTCAGTGACTCTATTATGAGGTGTCACTATTGTTGATCCCACTATATATTATATTGTCTGCCGAGGGCGGAGAGTGAGGGTGTTTCTCCTTAGTGATGTATGTATGTGTTATTCTTAACTTTGAATCATTATTCTCTTCTCTGGTCCTTCTATTTTTATGTATAGCATGATTGAATTTGTATTCCTTTGCTTCATTCTCATTTTTATGGATGTTGTGAATTACTGTCTTATTTAGATTTATATTTTCTATTTTTTCCTTAAAGAAGGGAGGTGTGTGGTATCTTCATTTCTATGCAATGCCTTCTCTCCCCTTAGTGTTATGTCTCGTGCTGCTCAGCCAGAGTGACTGTGATGTAATTTGAATGCTGAT
The DNA here is from genome assembly GCA_963921515.1 of Calotriton arnoldi. Classification (NCBI taxonomy): domain Eukaryota; kingdom Metazoa; phylum Chordata; class Amphibia; order Caudata; family Salamandridae; genus Calotriton; species Calotriton arnoldi. The sequence continues at coordinate 3,347,437 of CAWUFW010000680.1, forward strand.
GGGTGCCTTGTGGAGTGAATGTCAGTTGGAGTGCGTGGGCTGCGCAGCAAGGATGTTGCTCCTGGTGGGGTCTTCTTGATTCCTGACTACCATCTTTACCTGTATCCTAAGACTCCTACCTTGTGAATAAACGTTATCCTGTTTCACCTATACTACTGGCTACCCTGCATCTTTATTTACTACACACCTTCCTTATTCCTTTTTTAGAGAATTAGACCAATTACTTAGTGAACTAATATGGGGCAGTAGCTGCCGCCATCTCCACCTTCAAATTACCTATTGATTGGGGGCCTTGGTCTCCCTGATTTTGAACAAATACTATGGCTGCGCAGCTACAGTGGGGGATCCAATGGTTGTAAGGCCATTTTTTACCTGCGACAGGTGTCTGATGGTTCCTTACAACAAGTGATGTATCCTATGAAGCATCTGTTAATCCTGCCCTCCACGTTATTATGTTCAGGCTTATCTTGTCTGAATCATCTGAACTTGATTACCAAACAAGTACGCCTTCATGCCCCGGTGATTCTACTCCTTAGTCTCTCTACACAAACCGGTTGGTTGCAACTGCACCAGATCCGTCATGCGCCGAAGTAGGATTTTCCACAATTGGTGATCTGTTCGTTAACAGTAATATAAATGATTTCCTGATTTAAATGTCTTACTACGTCTTTCCGAGACAATTTCTTACCTAGGGGCCTATCTAACATGCACTCCAAGATTTATTTCATATCCAATCGTCTGAACCTACTTCACACTAGGGGCCTATTACGATGACGGTCGGACGAGCGTACGACCGACACCGTAGAGCATGGGTACTCACAAACTTTCTCTCGGGGGCCAAATTTACAGTGTGGTTTGTGGCCGAGGGCCGCACATGTGGGGGCGGTGTCAGTGGGAGGCGGGGCTAGAGTAAAGAAAAAAACTGTGACCATGAGGTCGAACACAGGCCCCTGCAGCGGACGCATTAGTCCACTGAGCCACCAGACCAGCATACACACACTTCTGCCTGTCTCTGTGTGTCTCTGTCTGTGTGTCTGTTTCTGTGTGTCTCTGTCTGTGTGTGTGTGTGTCTGTCTCTGTATGTGTATCTCTGTCTCTGTGTGTGTGTGTCTCTGTCTGTGTGTGTGTGTGTGTCTCTGTTTTTCTGTGTGTTTCTGTCTCTCTGTGTGTCTCTGTCTCTGTGTGTCTCAGTGTGTGTGTCTGTGTGTGTGTCTCTGTGTGTCTGTGTGTGTGTGTGTGTCTGTCTCCGTGTGTGTCTCTGTGCGTGTCTCTGTCTCTGTGCGTGTCTCTGTCTCTGTGCGTGTTTCTGTGTGTCTCTGTCTCTGTGTGTCTTGGCCTCTGTGTGTCTCAGTCTCTGTGTCTCTCAGTCTCTGTGTGTGTCTCTGTGTGTGTCTCTGTGTGTCTGTGTGTGTGTGTCTGTGTGTATGTCTGTGTGTGTGTGTCTCTGTGTGTGTGCCTCTGTGCGTGTGTCTGTCTCTGTGTGTGTGTCTCTGTGTGTGTCTCTGTGTGTGTCTCTCTGTCTCTGTGTGTGTGTCTCTCTGTGTGTGTGTCTCTGTCTGTGTGTCTCTCTGTCTCTGTGTGTGTCTCTGTCTCTATGTGTGTGTCTCTGTCTCTATGTGCCTCTGTGTGTGTCTCTGTGTGTGTGTGTGTCTCTGTGTGTCTGTCTCTGTGGGTGGAGTACAGGCTGCGGGAGAAGAGGACATCGTCGTTGGCAACACGAAGCTTCCCAAAAGGCCCTTTAAAAGTCAGCTGTGAAAACGCTTACAGCTGACTTTTAAAGGGCCTTTTAGGAAGCTTTCCGACTGTGCCATTTGTGAGGTCACAGAGGCCGGCAGTAAACACAGAAGGTGGCTGCAGGGGGCATACATAGTGAGTACATAGTGAATACATATTTAATACGTATTCACTACGTATGCTGCTGCGGTCATCTTCTGTGTTTGCTGTCGGCCTTACTGGAAATGTAAGAACGGCAGGGCAAGGTCCGCGGGCCGCCAATTAAGGCCTGCCGCGCCGCTGGCGGCCCGCGGGCCGTACTATGAGTACCACGGCCGTAGAGGGATCGAATCCGCCTGACTATTAGTCTGCAGTTCCACCCGCAATATTAGCATGCGACCACTCTATGGGTGGTCATAAACATCAATTTTCTATTGCAGCTTGTGTGGTGGCTGAAAAAGGGCCGCAGCACAAGCTGCAATAGACACATTGTTGTTTTCAAACATCCCTGAAACTTTTCAGACACTCATCCCCAGTCACTATTAGATCTGGGTTTAATCCATCATCGTTCAAGTCCAGGGAAGACCTGGCTTGGCAGTTAGGGCTGGACTGTTCCCATGAGGAACAGGGCCAAGACTGATTTGCATATGGCTGGGTCTGAACTGGGGTGGCGAAGTGAGCTAAAGAACGATGATGGATTAAACCCAGATCTGTGACGGGGGTGAGTGTCTGAAATGTTTCAGCACTCCGTCCATCATCTCCTTGTGTTTGCTTTGTTCGCCCTAAGTTGGCAGGGAATGCCCAGATATGGGTCCCTTGCTCACTTTGCCACTGGATTTAAGCTAGCCTGGTTGATGAGGGGTGTTACTCTGAAACCAGTCCCAGGATGCTTGCTTCTGGTCCAGGGAAGACCTGGCTTGGCAGTTCGGGCTGGACTGTTCCCATGAGGAACAGGGTCAAGACTGATTTGCATATGGCTGGGTCTGAACTGGGGCGGCAAAGTGAGCTAAAGAACGATGATGGATTAAACCCAGATCTGTGACTGGGGGTGAGTGTCTGAAAAGTTTCAGTGCTCCGTCCATCGTCTCCTTGTGTCTGCAGATTTGCTCAGACATGGGACATGCTGGTAGAAGAATTTAAAGCACATAGTGAAAATGATAACAGTGTTGTATAGTCCTCCCATGTCTATTCTTATAGTATGATATAACTATGTTGATAGCTTATATCTGATGTGTTAGTTTCATATTTTATTGATATTTAATATAGTATAATATTTTTATGTAATATCTAGTGAATTAGATCATAATCCATTTTTAAATGTATGATGATGCACTAGAGCGATTAAAGGAAATCGGAGCATGCTAATTATACTGATTTGCTGTTGGAAATGTGTAGAGGTAGTGGGAATTATTGGTTTGCTTTAATATCAAAAAGCACACTAATTTATCCTGCCCAGTGCATAATGCAGGTACTACTCTACTCCGTAATTGGTGTGTATCTAATAGCTTTGCACCCTTTTAACCTATACGTTTAACTGTGCTGATAAAAAAATATAAGGAAAAAACAAGAATGACCAAAACTCTGAATGCCCTCAACCAATCACTAAGGTCAGGGTTTAATTTTCTCATCTTCAGAAACTTGTCAAATATCTTACCTATTCTTGAATTATCCATGCTTTAGGTTATACATGGCACTCAAGGGTAACATCATTTTATGTTTCCTCAAACTAGGTTTATAGGTTTGTATTAAATGGAAGAAGAGAATGCTAAATAATGAGCTTATAAGACTCGTATGAGAGTATCAGAACAGATTATAAATGTAAATATTCAATAAGAGTCTTTGACCATACTCATGCCACATAAATATATGTTGTATTTGGTTTTTTTTTAAACAGGGTTTAATGAAGTAGGATGGTGTAGGAGGTGTTTTATTCTAGACAGAATTTACACAAGAAATCTGCCAACAATGCTGTCTTTGTCCATCTTTAAGGTTTAATGAATGCATTAATTCAGGGGTCTCCAACCTTTTCTGTAGTGAGAGCTATTTCTGATCAGTGAAATTTGTCATGTGCTACTAAAGGCCAAGCAACTCGCGCATTTTTCTGAGACACCCCCCACACCCAGCTTCATTGACTTTAAGCCTAATTATTGGTGTTCATCAGGGAAGACAAGGAAACACTTCCCACATAGGATCCCAAACCAAAGAAAACATGTCCAACCGCCCACCCTACACATGCCATAGCTTGCTGACCATGTAGGTAAGTGCTTCAGTGCCACACATTGGATTAGTAAGCGCTAGAATAGCTAGAATGCTGCAACAGAAGGCCTCCCCTTTCTTCATTATCAAATAAAGTAAAGTAAACAAAGGGAGAAAAGGTATGTTAAAAGTGAATACATATGATTTTTTTTCATGCTTGGGCCTTTGCAGACTATTAAAACAGCAACTAATGGCCGGTATTTGGAAAGGTGGCAACCCTAGTTTCACTATAAAGCACTTCACTCAGTTCTATAACACATGCTTCAACTCTGCAAAGTCCAGAAAATGCATAGCCATAGTTCTTCACTCTGTTCAGCAACATACTGTCTCCTAAGCCTTGCACTCCCTGTCCAGTCTTCTACTCCCAGTAATCCAACTCCAATCTCTTGGCAGCCTTTTATTTCATCAAAACCCTAATTTGTAGTCTATTTTACAAGGGCTTACTTTGCAGTCTAGCTTTCAATCAACTCAATTATGTTCTCACACTTCGTCCTGCACTTCACAGATTTCAGATGCCAGCATTTTCTGCATCCTACTCTAAGCACATCTCCATTTTCTCAAAAGCCATTCACTATCAGTACAGCTGCCCTCTGTGCACAATTGCTACACACCCCTAAGGCACACAGGTGTCAACCTCTTCAAAAAAGGTTTTGAATGTGAGTGCATCAATCTGTCTGTGTACAATCCCAGCCATGGTGCTGCACCTGCTCAAAATGTTGAGGGCTGCCGGTGCACATTTGAATTTATTTTACTTTTCTTCGTCTCAAAAACCATTCTGCTCTACCTGTTAATTCTTGGGTTCGCGCACCTCTTACAAAATGTCTGATGGGTCCCCTAGGCCCCTTGATTTCAACATCCGCTGCCACCGCACTTTACTGTTGAAGAAAGATGTAAAGCGCGGTGGCAGCCGACGTTAAAATCCAAGATCCTTGCATGCTCTGAGCAGCTTTCACTGTCTACTTCAGGCAAATATATAGCGTGGTGTAGTAATCAGTGAAAGGCTTTCACTGATTACTACACCACGCTATATATTTGCCTTTGCATGACAGTCAAAGAGGTTCAGTGCTGGCAAGGATTTTTACGTTGTCTGCCACCGTGTTTTACTATTGAAGGCAAGCAAATGTAAAGCACGGTAGCTGCCAAGTGCATGCAAGGATTTTTAATTTGAACGTCGGCTGCCACTGCGCTTTATTACTTAAGGCATATGTAAAGCGCTGCTGCAGCCCATGTTAAAATCAAAGGTCCTTGCATGCACTGAGCCGCTTTCACTGACTACTACGTGAAGGCAAATGAAAGCGTGGTGAAGTGTGTGACAGTAGATTAGTGCAGACAAGGACCTTGCATTTTAGCATCGGCTGCCACAGCGGTAGCAGCCCAGTGCCTGCAAGGACCTTTGATTTTAACGTCGCCTGCCACTGCGCTTCATTCCTGAATGCAGATCTAAAGCGCAGTGGCAGCCAACGTTAAAACCTAAGGGGCACATGCATCAAGGTAGGCTTTTGCGATTCCTTAATTGCGATTATTAAGGAATCGCAATTAAGGAATCGCAAAAGCCTATGCATGTAGGAATCGCTATAAAAATAGCGATTCCTAAACATTCCTTAATTGCGACTCGCTAATTGCGAGTCGCAATTAAGAATACCTCCCATTAATTCCTATGGGCCTAGAGGCCCATAGGAATGAATGGGAAGACATTCTCAATTAGCGATTCGCAATTAGAGAATCGCAAATTGAGAATGCAATTTCAAGGGTGCCAGGGTGTCAAAATGACACCCTGTTGCACCCCTGAAATTGTGATGTGCACCCATGTTGCGCACACACATGCCCCAAGGGCATGTGTGTGTGTAACCTAAAACTTAAAAAATGCATTTTAGAGCATTTTTCGAAGGTTTTGCAAATTACAGACAAGTTTGATTTGTCTGTAATTTGCGGTCCCAAATAGCGAAATCGCTATTTGAAAGTGCTTCTAGCATTGCATTTAAGGAATCGCAAATTGCGATTCCTTAAATGCAATCGCAATTTAGGAATTCGCAATTAATTGCGAATTCTTAAATTGCGCATAGGAAACTACTTTCATGCATCTCCAAAGGCCAATTTGCGATCGCAAATGGCCGATTTTTGCGATTCGCACCGTTTGCGATCGCAAAAACCTTTGATGCATGTGCCCCAAAGGGCCTTGCATGCATGGAGTCAATTTTACTAAGTCACTATGCTGCTGCTCGGCCAGGGGCCATCTTACCTCGCAGTTACTCCTGGAGGATCAAATAGGAAATACGAAGCGCGATGCCAGCCTGGAAAAGACAGGTGGCGCCTGACTTCAGAAAGAACTTCACGTTCTTTAGCCCGCGCCCCCCCCCAGCTAAGCTCACTTCAGCCAATCTGAGCAGCTGGTTTGGGTGAGGGCGGGCAAGGGCTGATTGCCCTAAAAGAGAATGATGGAATACAAAATAAAATGCAAATCACGTCTTAATAATTAGATAGGAGGCACGAGCTACTCCTAGAGGGTTGGCGAGCTACCGGTAGCTCGCGATCGACCGGTTGGAGACCCCTGCATTAATTTAATAGACAAAGTGGAGACACTAGCATTTAGGAACTATGGGGCTGATTACGATGGCGGTCGGACATATCGTATCGGGGATGGGACCACCCGACAAGCTGTAGGCGGTCCCGCACCCCGAATTACAATGCGACCGCCTTCAAGGCGGTCGCAAAGTGTATTTTTTTTATTGCGGAATGTGCGGCTGGCTGCAGCACACGCCGCAGTCTAAAAAACGCACATTGTGCATATGCCTGCACTATGTAGCAGGCACCATGCGGTGCCTGCCACATGGTTCAGGGATATGTCCCAAAACCCAACCTTGAGGGCTAGGGGGAAAGGGGAGCCCGCTACGGGCCCCCAATGTCCCTTTCCGCAAGCCTTTTCATTGCGGGTAACCCGCCATGAAACAGCTGGCGGGGAGGGACATCATAATCCCTACGGCTGTGCCTGTCAGGCACTGCCACCATTTTAGGGATTGGAGTGCCCTCTGACAGGTTCCTAGAGCCCGTCGGATCCGTGGCGGTTGGTCTCTCCGACCCCCACCCCTCTGCCCGCCATCCATACGATGGCAGTGAGACCGCCACCGACAGCCGTAAACAGGCCCTATGTTCGGAACCTGGCTAAACACAAACTGTGTAAAGGAGTCACGTTGTTGCTGAGGCAGTGAGACCCTGTCTCCTGTTTTATTATACAGCTGTCTAAGATATGTATTTTTAGTGGCACAATAGAGGAGTGCTGAAAATGTTTTGGTTGAAATCAACAGTTTGGCAGTCTTTGGGATCTGGAAACAAGAATCTGGCATCAACTGGGTGAGCAGCGTCAGAACCACTGCAAGGTGTGCTTAGATGTTAGACATTTTGATATGTGCAAAAAGTGTGAGCATACATAATACGTGTATGAACCTCCTGAATAAGGGCTACAGTTGGTACCAAGGTGGCCCAGATAAAAGAGCCTTCTTGTGGTCTGTTTCTCCCCCCTCAGCCCTTGTGAAGCACCAGTTGGACTACGTACACATGGTAATTAACTGGCATGAGGCGGTTTGTCTTTTTCCACCCCAGCATACAGGCAGACTGCCCTAGTGGGGGAAGGCAGTTACCTAAAGGGTTTCATGTCCTGATGGAAGTCAACTGACCAAATAAGCAAAGCAGTCTGAAACGTGTTGACAGAGTAGGAGATGAGTGGTAGGGTTATAAATCCCAATAGTTCCTTCTTCCTTGTTTTTTTCAACATTCTGGGTAGTGGGTTCATGAATACCATTATTTGGATACCCACCACAACACAATTTTTTCTTTTGTGGCCTTCTTCGATGTAGCATAGGTTCACTTTCAAATCCACCAGTTGCTTATGCCACAAAAAAGAGCCTGAATTTTGGCCCACCTTTGACTTGTGTCTTAGACAAAGGAGATGCCCTATTATGAAGCAGGACACCAAGGGGGCGTGAAGGCATTCATCTTTTATAGGAGCATCCCTAGGAGCATAACAGAGACAGGGAGTTTTCAACTATGTTTGGAATAATAGTACCACGTTAGGGTTTCCATGTTGCATGTGTAAAAAAGTCTGTATGCAACTCCCTCCTTGGTGAGCAGAAGGAAATGGGAAAGCTATTACAGTACCTAATGATCTGCACTAGATGAGGGCAGATATGCAGAGCAGTATGCACAGTGGCACATGCACTGAGGCGAACCAACTATCCCTAGGCTTCTGAGTTGAAGGAGGAGGTGTGACAGTCCTCATCCTCTTGAGGCATCCTTCAGGTAGGTGTCCAGTCTTGCAGGGGAGCAGCTCATTGACACATCTTCACCTCCCCACAATGCACAGGAACAGAAAGATGGCTACTGGCTGCAGGGCTCTGTGTACCTTACTCTCCCCATGATGACTGCCACTGGTGATAGCAATTCAAAGAAAAGGTGCCTTACACATGCAGTGGTGTTGGTGTCTGCCTCGGGGAGTGTCTTCCTCTTAGGTGGTGTGTTCTGGATGATTCTTGTGATGTTGGGGTGCAAGCTCATATCATGTTCCAATACAAGGGCCTGTTTCCCTTCTCTGTCTATGAGTTCCTTGGTGAGGCCTACCCTTATTATGGGTGTCATCCAGGCTAGGGCATCATGTAGTTGATCACGCCACCCAGGAAGCAGCCCTAGTGGGTGAACAGGTCCCAGACACTGTGGATCCTAATCAGAGCAGCACCAGAGGGCAGGCAGCCTTTCTCTGGTGCATTGGCTAACCTCCAGGTCCCTGCTGTGGAAGAGTGTAGATCGAGTATGGAAATGATCCCCGGTGCTCTGACCTGCCCAAAGCCGATGGGCAACTGGATGATGCTTTTTGGTATTTACGGGGAAGGTTTAGGCAGATGCAGCTGGCAGTGAAAACAGAAGCTTGACCCTTAGAAGGTAAGAACTGTATCTCAGCACAGGGGTTGCTCATATGGGCACACATGACATCATAGGGACATCGCACATTCCATAATTATCAACATCTCTCAATACCCTACGTATAACATTAATGACCACATCATAAAACTCAGTCATGTTTCCAAAATCGGTCCCTCCACTGTTACGGTGGACTTTGTTTAGCATTAGTCTCGTGCCCATCAGATGTGCATTTAGGCTACAGGTGCATTAAACACAAAACACAGCAGTAAGCTGGGAGCTCTGTGCTTAACGGACTGGCCCACCAAACAGACACTGGCCAAGTTTTACTATGGGTGCAAGCAGTAACCATTGGTTTGTACAGAAAAGCCCGACATACACAGCTAACATATTAGAATACATTTCATTTAAGCCAGGTCAAAAAATGGTGTTGCCCAGAAATTAGCAGAGAAATTCTATCTATAATGACCTATTGCATGGAAAAAATAAAGATGTTGCCATAAATACTTCCTTTTTGCTTATCACTATTCATTTTAGAAGCACAGATCAGAAGATTAAAAGCTCATTCTTGTTTCGTGGTTTCAACTGCAGCTTTAATGATGCTCTGTGGCTAGTCTTTCACCTTGTCTGCTGGCTCTAGCAGAAGGGTTTATACAGGAAATGCAGGCTCCCATGTTCTATGTTACTGAAACTTAGGGGCTTATTTACAAGCCTCTTGAGCCGCCAGTGCTTCACTTTTCCCCCATATTTAAAGTGATACACCGGTGGGCAAGCGGCTTGTTCACATCCTGGTGCATAACATGCCAACAGGATTGGGCAGAAGTTGCAGTAATTTACAGATCTATTATCCTTCTTAATATCCTCAATGCAACTTTACTCCCAAATGGGAGTATTTAATTTTGTTTGTTGCAGACTCTCCTACCTAAAAACGGAATGTTTACCTGGCCAGAACTTAACCACGCCTCAATGACTCTACACTCTTCGAGGAAGGTTCAGGCTCCGGCAGAGCACAATGGCCTTTTTAGTCGTGATAACATTATAAGCCACTCTTCTGGTTATGTTGGACCTCTCTGCCACCTTTAACACCTTGGAACATACCATCATTCTCTTTAAACTGCCCACTGTGGCAAAGGTGGATTCGGTTTCCTTGACATAGTTTACCTCCTTTCTCGTAGAGAAGTCGCAACAACTCAAGTGAAGCTTTCACTTCTGATTCTGCTACTGGCACCTGTGTTGTCTTGTATATACCTCACTCATCTCTTCAACATCATCAACCACTAAACTAGAAGATGTCAGATTTATTTACTAAGACTGTAGTAAATAAACCAATTTTCAAACAAATATGTGCTTACTGCTTTTAGTAAATACAGTAAATATGTTCCAAATACCAGACATTTATTTTTAGCACTTATATACATTATCAGCTACCACACCATATTCCAATTATTTCCCTTATTTGTCAATGGACTTCCGCCATCTCAAGTCATTTTCATCACAGGCCCAGACATGTATCCCATCGCATGCTAATCATTGCCATGAAATACCCAGAAACTCCATTATATGCTACTAAGCGCCATTATATAGCCGGTTTCCCCAACCTGTGTCACTCTTTGGCATCTTGTGCCCAGGTGTCCCATGATAGACCGCTCATTGCCATCATATGCCCATGTGCCCTATCACATACCAGTTATGCTAACAAATACCCAGCTCCCCCATCATATGTCAGTTTTAGCCGTCATATGCCCAGGTTTCCCCAATATATATCTGCCAGTTGTTACCATTACTGTAGACCAATCATTGATCAGTCATTGACATGAAATTCTCAACTGAACACATTATATATACAGGCTCCTCATCATTACATGCTTAGGCACATGTACTTACACTCTGGCACAGGCATATACACAAATTTACATAGACAAACACACACATATTCCACTTTCCCCCAAAATTCATCTCCTGCCTGTGCAGGACCAGTATCCCCCCTTCCCCCCATGCCTCTATTTTCTCCTGAAGCCCAGTGAGTGAGGACATTCATGACATGGAATTCAGAGTACACCTCCTCTTAGCAATAAGGTACCAGAATATCACAACCAAAATACTGTCTGACAGAAATATTGTATCCTAAATATCGCTTACAAAAAGATTGCCCCATTAGAGTTAATAGCAGAAATATGTTGGCTAATGATAGTCTGATGCACAAACTTCTGAGCCTTAGGGCGATGGGTCTTCGTGGTCCAGCTTGTTGCTGTCTCGAGTCTCTGAGTCTAGGCAGTGCCCCCAGGGTGACGGACAGCCAGACAGCAGCAGGCAATGGGCCAGTGAAATGCCAGTGGTGGCAGTATCTGCAGGACTTCATGGTTGTGTTGCTCCCACTCTTCAAAGCACAGAGCTCAGCAGACACCTGTAGGCTGTCCGTGGATCATGTGGGGAGGCACAACTGCCAGCCTTACTGGGCCAGATAGGCTGGATGTGCCCAACCTGAGTAGCACAACACTGGCCACAGTTCCCACCACCTCTGCATCGTTGACCAGCATGTCAGAAGCACGCTGTACCCAAACGGCTGGTAAAAAATCTGGCTTTATTTGGTGCACCGAGGCTTCCCTCCCCACCCGGCAGCTTTTAAAGCATCCCACAGACATGCATGTGCTGCAAGCGAAAATTCCTGAGACTTCAAGGTTTAGGAATAAGAATGTTAATTAGCCGTAATGGGGCCTTTGTGTGCTGAACCCTAATTCACCAGCTGCCACCAGAGGTGTAACACAAAAGAGGTGTGTGTCCCCCCCCTGCAGAATGTGATGAGGGGCCCCTGAGTCTCCTATATCTTAGCTATATTCATTGACCTTCGGCTGCTTAGGGTCCCCCCTTGCAGGGTTGGGGGGGCCCCTGGAGGGTTGAGACCACCCCCCCCCCCGCGCCGCAGGGGTTGTGGGGGCCTGTGCTACACCCCTAGCTGCCACTATCTACGGCAGAGGAACACACTTGGATGCAAGAAGTCCCTGTTGTCCTTGAGACCCTTATGCCACAGTGAACTGTTCAGCACAGGAGTCAAAGCTCACTTTCTCTGTTTGCTTTTCCCTTCATTGTATGTTTGACCTGTCTTTTTAAAACGTTTAATTCTTATGTTGTGGCTGTTGTTAAATCTTTAAGTAGGAGTGTGATTGCAGTTGAAATAAATAATATTAAAATATGGAAATTATGTGCAACTTCATCACGCGGAAGAACACGCTGTGCTCCAAGAAAGAAACATTTACAAGCGTTATTCAGCGCTGTCTGCATGAGCCAATTACTCGACTTATTGTTTCTCCAAGTCCTGCGCCTTAGCATTAAGTGGCGCAGTGAAAGAGCCGCGCAGCGGAAGGACACTCCCGGGTACACCCAGTAAGACAAAGAAGCAGCCGCCTCCCTTCACCTTTCTTCAGCTCTTTCTTTGGACTTGATTAAACACAAGTAGATCCATTTTCTACAAAACCGCAAGTCACTACTGCAACACAATGACTAATGACTAATCACTGCAAAGGAACAACTAATTTGCCTCTTTTTGTACTGTTGAACCAAGAGTAATTAGTGCTCCTAGTATGATAAAGGGTGGAGGCGGTGGGGCGGGTAGCGGATAACATGGCCGCCGTGAAAGGAAGAGGGCATGTAAATCTATTGTGAATTATTGTGTCATGTGTGATTCCATATGACATTGGAAAATGATGTTACTGTTAATAGTAAAGCTTTTGAATGTTTTACCACAATACTGAGGAAAGAAATATTGTTGTGTTAAAATATTGCATCCAGAATGTCAACTACCATTATATTGTGAAGGTCATAATAGATTTATTGTTCTTAACTCCACACCTATGAACAAGATGTTACAAAGATGTTGAGTTAGGGATAGTAAATCTTTTCTTGCCAATATATATATTTACCTTTGCAACACAGTGGTAGTCGTTATTCTGCTAGAACAATATTACTTACCTCAATATTGTGGTAAACGACCTGCTGTAACTTATAGGTGTTTCTACATGTTTTCAAATGATGGGGCTTAGAGAAAATATTCAATTTACCAAACCTGAATGCAACCTGGCGATTATTAATCAGGAAGGAAAAGGAGAAGTTGAGGAGCATAGGGTACTATCGCCCTGAACTGTTTACTCAACACAACAAAGGTATCTTATAACCTACTGCCTATATAATTGAGACATAAGTCACAGAAAAACTAATGGTAGTTAACCCACAGTGACAAAAAAAGTTAGGTTTCTATTTAAAGACCCTCACCCACTCTAGTAATGGCATGCTTCATCATCAGGTCTCATCCTGGCCCCTTCAAACCAGGATGGGCTCTACCGTTTCTCAGGGAGCACATTGAGATCGTTACCTGCCAAGGTTTTCTGAAGGGTAAAAATACCTTGAAACACCCAGGTACCTCTTTTAATGAAGGGTGTTTGTGGTATGGATGAAAAGTATTTGGAGTAATGTTGGGGTATGATAGCCCTACACCCTCTTTAGTTTCAACATGTTTCATCCCTTATTAAAAAGTAGGGGTGGGAGGAACTCGGGGAGTTTCACTCCCCAGAATTCCGTGGATTTACCTAAAAAGCTCAGCAAGATTCCAGTTCCAAGTTCGGTAGAACGCACTGTTCGTGCTCATTTTTAGCACCAGGAGCTAGTTCCATACTGTAAAATCAGCACAAACGGCACTATGTGGCATGCCAGAGGGCACTGCTTCTTTCTGCCGCTCAGGTAGATTTTCTACCTTGCTGGGGGCGGGTTAGCACTCAATGTTCTCGCTCGTGCTCGTCATCTTAACGTTGGTGAGCCCGGTGCAAGTAAAAACTTTGCCACGTGGCAGTTAGTGGAGTTTTCCCAGAACTCGGGAGCGGGCATAACTCCGCCAGAGAAGCGGAGTTTATCACCCACCCATATTAAAATGGCCAATAGCGGTCCAGGGCTTTTGTCAGGGTTACGTGTATGCCATGGGATTTTTGTTAGTCTTTTACCTATTCTTATCAGTCAGTCGTCCTAACCTAGTCTGTTCGGACGATAAATCTAAAACATGCAAAGGGGCTACCTGCACTGAAGTTGAATTTACCAATCTGGATTCCTGTAGAAAACAAATCAATCATCTGTATCATACCATTACTGTCCATTCCAGAACTAGGCATGGGAGTAATTTTAATTATGCCAGAGTAATCTCAGTAATTCTGCGTTACTCTTTAACGTGGAATTACCGATAATAATGTGATTGTGCACACTCACATAATTAGGAGTAATTTGGAGGAAAGAATCCTACCGTGAGAGCACATTTAGTGAGCGTAAGCGGTTGCTTGCACTGCTGTTCGTACTCTTTTGCATTTGTTAGTATTTTAGTACAAGATGCATCCTCATGTCCATTTTGGATGTGAGGGTCCCTTTTTGTGCTACGAAAATAGCACTAAATGCAGAATTACTCTTCTTGCATAATTCCGCGTAATCTTGCAGGATTTTAAGGTAATGCTGCATGATTATGCTACATGAAATTATGCAGTTTACAACCACACCTATCCAGAACCACTTGAGTTTTAGTCGATTTATGTAAAATTCCTCCAGTAAAATTCTCAATTTGGCCTTCGTTTTAAAAAAAAAATCATTTTGAGGGGTGAATGCCCCCGAATGCCTCTAAAGGAAAGATGGGCTCTCTCACTTCCGTCGCTTGTGCTATCAAATTTGAAAAATGTGTTTACGCTCCACCTCATTGAATGTTCACCTGCTGCCACTGCTTTCAGATTTGCACCCCTTAACACGGGCATTCCAGGGTTGGTTTCCCCTCTGCTGATAGAACTGTTGCATTTGGTTGTGTTTGTGCATGGTACTTCACAAACAACCTGTACATCAGCTCATGGCTCCGTCACACAGACAACCATCTTGCAAGTCCTTTTTAGGTCTCGCCTAGCGCAGCGCGCATGCGCTGCACTAGGAGAGGGCCTCTTGGAACACTTCAGACTTCCAAGAGACTTCTCCGTGTGGGTCGGACTCCTCCCACACATGCCATTGGCCTTTGCGTGTGGCTTTCAAAAATGAAAGCACACAAATGGCCAAAGGCGGGGGTATGTCCCGCCTTTTCTGAAAACGTTCACTCCCATGGCCTATGGTTCTCGGGAGCGAGCGGAGCGAGCAGGGGCTCGCAGTGTGCCAGCTGCATTCCAGGATCGGGTTACTAATTAACCCAGCGCGGTCGCTTTCACCACCCTCTTTTCCTTCTCTCTGATTCACCGTTTAATTCCTATCTGTGCGCACACCCACCCTTATTGTGTTTGCTGTAAAACGCAAACTATTCTAAACTATTGAAAAACGAATGCCTTTTTCCATAAATGCGTTTTTTTTTCCTTTGAATGACTCTAGATTCTGGAAACTAGCATGAGGCAGATGACAGTAAAACAAACGGGGCAGAAAGGCGTGTTGCGGTTTTCGGGGAAGAGAGGGGGAGACACTTGAGTCAATTTTCTCTGAGATCTCTCCTGATCAGCACACTTGCCGATAGCCACAGGTCGGTAAACGCGCTTTCTCAAGCCCAATCTTGACTAAGCAGACGAGCGGTGCAGCGTTTCGAATGTTCTATAAAAACATACGCATTACCCACAGCATTGCCTCATCGTGGTGTCTGTTCGCTGTCCCACGTAGCGTCGAGCACGAACAGCGCAGCGTTGGGGGTTAGACAGTTGTTTGCCCACGGTAAGTTTTTCAATCCACAGGACACCAGCCCACATCATGACTCGTGTCTTTGTCACCCACATCTGAGGGGTTTGTTGACAGAGCACATTCTGTGGACCACCCAAATCACGAACATGCTGGTTCCGCGGAGGCACCGGTGAGGAGATTACTAACTCTACCAGCAGACAGACATCAAACATAGTCAGCCATGGGAGGGGGTGGTCCGGCAGAATAGAATTTTCAAAGGAGGCTAACGAAAATAAATGTGACTTGCCCACATCGCTTTGTTGCATTGTGCGCTAGCTTTGGAAACAGAAAACACAATGCGTTTGGATTGGGTAAGCAATGCCTCTGTCATCACGAATTCCTGTTGTGATGACAGGAATTCGCAACAAGCGACAGCGCTTGTTAACTTTAGGCTGCATGGCAATTTCATCAGCTGTGGGGGTTGTCCTAACTGCACGCCATTCCTTTCTCGTAGTCTGACAAGTGTCTCGAAGACTGCCCTCTTATGTGTAGCGCCTTTTCTGTTCACTCTTGGTTTTACTTCTGCACGGTTCTTTGCATCGTTCCCACCCGCACGCACCCCCTTCCTCTTCGCCTTAGTGTCCCAGCGCCCCTGCTGTTTCCCAAGGACGAGGTACATAAGTCAAAGGGAAGGGGAGGGTTTTTTCCCCATAACAGACTGTTCAGGGACAGGGCTCGTTCCCTTCTGCGAGCACTGCAGGAGTGCGGGCTGGACGCCCACCCTTGGGCCCCGGTTTTCCTACCTACACGCCATTCCTTTCTCGTAGTCTGACAAGTGTCTCGAAAGTGAGAGATTTTAAAACAATAATCGGAGCTTTCTACTATTTTGCTATTCTTGACACGTTAATAAAACTGCTTACAAAACTTTTTTATTATAGCTTTTCAACATGCTACACAGCAGCCATACTGCTCTACAATATAGATTAAAGACTTTGGCAAAGCCAACAGCTCTGGTTAAACACTTCTAAGGCCCCAACGTCGAGACCTATTGGCTATGCCAATGCTTGTTTAATCTGAGTTAGAGCCAGGCTTCAAATTATCAAGTAAAATGGATTGGTCAAAATGGATTTTTAGGGGAGACAAAACCAGAGAACACACATATTTGCTGCTTTCCCTCCTAAAAAAACACAAAATTACTGTCCTAAAAAGCGCGCTTAATAATTTTGCATGCATTTGCTTATATTGGTGGTGGGCCCTAAAAAAAAAAAATCAGTGTTTGTTTTTTTTTGCCTTGCTAACAAAAATCTTAATATGCATAGTACTAAAGTGCCATTGTCAGTTGTGAATCAGGGCACACTGGTGATGTGTCAAGACAAAGATGCCTGTTGCAGTGTATAAAACAAAACAAGCATTGGCAAAACTAATAGGTCTTGCCCATGCAAGAGCTATTGGCTTTGTCAATGCACTTTAAGCATGTTGTAAACAACATGGCTAATAATTAAAAAAAAATAAGCTCTATGATGCGACCAGTGCTGACTGCATCACAGACTTTTTCAGCAGAGGAGACACAGAAGCACCCTTCCAGTCCCCTGGCACTTTAGCTGTAGTCAGCGAAAGGTTGAATAGGTCTGTGAACATGGAAGCCAGGCATACAGCTAGGCTGGCCGTTGTCCTCAGTGGACAAAGGTCCAGCAGAGAACCGGACTTAGCATAGAGAAGTAAGTCCAACACCTGGGCTTCCGAACAAGGTTCAAAGTAACACAGGCTACCCATGGCTAAAGGATGTGGATTATTAAAATCAAACTCATTCTCAGGAGAATCAGGAATCATAGGAAAGTTACTGTAGATAATGTAAACTTTGTTTTCAAAGAAGTCAGCAAACTCATTTCACAACTCTTGTGAGGCACGGTTGTTGAGGCACATGCCAGGGGGTTCGTGAAGCTGTTTACTACTTTATATAGGTCTTTGGTAGAATTATCAGTATTGGCAATTGTAGAAGCCAGATAGGCTTTCCACGCTGCTCTTATTATGTTATGATAGACTCTAAGCCTGGAACGATATTCTACTTTGTTCTTGGGAGATTTGGTAAGACCCCATTTATGCTCGAGGCGTTTACAGATCGAGCTCTCTTGATGCAAATTCTCCGAAAAACACTGAGCTAGGCTTCTGGCAGTGACAGATGCACGTTTTTTAAAGGGTACAGTACTATCATAAACACTAGTCAAGGAGTCATGGTAGACAGACAAAGCTGTATCCACGTCTAAGTGGGATAAAGGCAGGGTAACAAAGCTGGCCTCCATAAAGACAGCAGGGGTAACTGTTTTCCAGTTGCGTTGGTATCTAGATACAGGTTTCTTGGGGGTTCCATAAATAGTTTTACGCAGAATAGAGAACCTGATTAAGTAATGGTCACACCAGGTGACAGGAAGAGGAGAATCAGAAGAGACTGCATTTGCATTAGTAAAAATAAGGTCCAACATGTGCCTGCCCTATGTGTAGGGCCGGAGACTATCTGTTTGAGCCCCAGTGATTCCAAATCTCCTAAGAGTTGATTCACACCTGGATCGTCGCGGTTTTCGCCATGATAGTTGAAGTCACCCAATAAGAGAAACTTTGCAGAAGCCAAGGCATAGGGTGCAATAAAGTCCATTAGAGCCTGTGAAAACTCCTGTTTTGTGCCCGGAGGACGATATAATAGCGCCCCTTTCCACGTTTCTGTGGCATATAAAACTATCTTAAAAATGCATATTTCACCAGTGAGTGCAAAGGGTGTCAATTCAGCCATTAGGAGGCGGCGAAAAGCAATAGCAATGCCCCCTCCCGGACGATCCTCCTGGTCGGACCTAATAAGAGAGTATTTTTCAGGGATGGCTAGAGGAATGCACATAACTGCAGAGTTACAGAGCCAGGTTTCCGTAAAAAAACAAAGCTCAGGATTGGATGCTGAGATAAGGTCCCATATTTTTAAAGCGTGCTTGGACATAGATCTAATATCACAGTACATGCCAACAATTTCCCCACCCGAATCTGCCTTGCCATTGTCAATGCTGATTAGAAAACCAATGTCATTAGTCTGGTTGAAAATGATACCAGACAGCCAGGGGTGTGATGTTGGCAAAGGCAAATTATTCGCCGGCTCAGGAACTACTGAGAGAAAGGGACACTCAAATCTGCATGCTCTACAGGAGGCAGAGCCCTCCAAAGATGGGAACTTCTGTTTACAGTTCAGAGCCGGGTCACAGGTGAAGACACTAATCAGACCCATATACTTAAGTTCTCTTGAAGAGTATTTCTTTGCCATAGTTAATGGAAATGAGGCAAAGACCAGATCAGAAAATAAAATTAAAACAGGTAGGGGTCCTGGCGTCATTCAGGCGCGGACAGGCTTAGACGGGCTTGCCTTTGGTGCGCCTTCAATGCGCCGGCGTCGCATCCGCGCCCTGCAGCTGCCTGTATGGTTGCCGGCGCAAATGAGTCCTGATCCTAGTCTGCCGACCTATCCAAAATGGCGGCGGTCCAGTGGCTCACAGAAGGAAAGAACCGTCCTGCACCCAAAACTCTCTCCGCAGCAAACGTCACACAGCTCCGGCGGAACAGAGAGGGTGAAAATACAGAAAAAGAAAAGGAGGCGCGTGAGCAGGCCCCGCTACGCACTACCACAGACAAATACAAATATGGTAAAGAGGAACCTTAAAAACATAAAAACCCGGCCCACCTGTAAAGAAACAAACAGATGTCCCCGGCACATGAGATACAGACAGCCCTATAAATTATATTGTCATACATAAGGGGTAAGTTCAGACCATACCCTCAAGTAGGGTTGCGCGTCCGTGCCGTGCAGCTGCTTTTATGGTTGCCGGTGCAAATGAGCCTTGAGTCTAGACCGCTGACCTATCCAAAATGGAAGCGGTCCAGTGGCTCACTGAAGGAAAGAACAGTCCTGCACCCAAAACTCTCTCTGCCACAAACGGCACACAGCCGCAGTGGAACAGCGAGCAGCACCTCTATGCTGTTCCCAGTTCCCCCACTTTCTCTCTCCATCATGTGCTTTTCACGTTTGATACCTTCCCTCAACCCATGTGCTCCATGTTACTCCCTTCTCCTTCCACCCTGGCCTTTTAAAATGTTATTTAATTCTCCCCCATTACATAAAGTTGGATCATAGTTCCCACCTCACACTTACTGTTTCTTCTCCGCATCCACTCCCCCATCCATCCCTTCATTGTTCCGCCCACCTCTTGTGGTCCTTAAAATGCTTTATATTTTAAATTTTTTGCTGCCAGATCTCTCTGCTTTCAGAAATGCACTTTTAAGCAAGTGAAAACGATTTTTTGTATTTATCGCTACAAGGGTAAATAAAACAAAACAGTGCCCGTGGCATTCAGTAAGCAAGCACAAGCATTGTGATGCATGCACACGCATAAGTCATCACGCATGCATGGGTCTACAGAATGGCAGGTTGAATGACATCATGACGTGTACATGCTCACCCATCCGTCATCACATCTTTTACCTTTTCTTTTTTTTTGACAGATGCTTGTACAGAATAGCTGCAAAAATAATTTTGCTTAAAAAGAATTGGCAATGCCACTAGGCCACAAAAGTGGGAAATATTGACAATGCAAATGCTTGCTATTTTGGTTATACCTACATCTTGTGTGCCAGGGTGTGGTGTGTGGGCATGCACTTTGAAGCAGCCCTAAAATATGCGTGAGAGGAGACTTGCTAAAAAATCCTCCATAAAATATAAACCCCAGAGGACTGTTCCTACTCTGTCTTGATTGAAAAGCGTTTTTATACATTTCTGCTAAATCAGATGCTTTGTGTGATCAAAAGAAGCCAATTGTTCGGGAGCCACCTCTCAGTGGCACGAGCAGATACATGATAAATGGCCTAGGAACAATCATCATGATTTCACCAATGCTCCGTTTTCATCACTCTGCCCAGAGGGACGCATTCCTCATTTGATGATCATTCCTCCTTTTCAGTTCTCAGCTACAGACAGCATCAGCTGTCTGTATCTTTAGGTTTAGTTGTCTAGAGGCAGACCTTTTGTTTCCAACACTCAGCATATAATTAGAGTGGGCTTTCACCCCCTTGATCATGATTGGATGGCTTTGTTGTCTATCTCAGTTGTCTGCTCTTGCATTGATGCCGTTCCTCCATATTCTTGTCTTTGTCCTGCCCAAGAGAATTTCGGTCTCAGATGTGTGGATGATCTGTATCCCTCCAAAGTATACTTGACGTGATTCAATTTATTTGCTATTGAGCACTCCATGGGAGTGCATGCATTTCCTTGCTCTCTCCACCTTTTCTCCGAAATAGCATGGGCATTTTTTATAACATATACTTTCACATGCCAGTGCCAAGAAGAACTAACCAAACCAATAACTCGGCATTTCTAAAGTCAAGGTCTATTAATTTTGCCAGTGCTTGTTAATATGACACTTGATGACTGTCATTTTATAGCACTGCAAATAACAGGTGTTCATATTGCACAATTTAGTTATTTCGACCTAAGGTGATTAAAGGGCTGTCCTGCTATTTGAATTTTTGACCACATTGAATTTTTGAATCACAACTACATGTCAACAATAAGAGCTTGATTGCTCAGCCATCGTGGCCGGTGTACGAGTAGTGACCTAATTCCAATTAAGAACAGTCAGAGCTGGGCCCTTTGGACAAGTGTAGAAACAGACAATATACTAGTACTCCTCAAGGGCCAGGTCATTATTTAGGTCTTGCCAGAGACACGGGATGCACAGTCGCTTTCAAGACATTTTTTTAACTAAAAGGGACTTGAAGCCAGCCCATTACCATTCGTTGGCTTCATTGTTCGTCTCATTTCCTTGCTTTTCATTGGTCAAAGCATGGCAGTTTCACTTTCTCTTTGTGTCTTTGTTACATTCCTGGAGCATCGACCAAGTACTGATGAATTGGTTTATTAGTGTTCGTCCGCTGCTCGTGCTCGGAATGAGGTCTTTTTTTCATGTTGCTTCCCGCCATCGTTGCTTCTTCGTCATCGTTCCTTGCCCCGTCCTGCGTTGTTGCTTGCATCCACCTGCCTCCTGTCATTGTTGTTTGACCCCTCCCGTAGTATTCCTTGCTTCCCCCTTTCGTCATTGTTACTTGCCCTTCCGTCATTGTTGTTTGAAACCCCTTCCTGTCATTCCTTGCCTACCCTCCCTTCTGTTGTTTACACCCCTTTCCCCTCACCTCATTGTTGATTGCCTCCCCTCCCTTCCTCCTACCTCCCGTTGTTGTTGTTTGCCCCCCCTCCCTCCCACCAGAAAAAGGCGTTATGACCTGGCCAGTGCTGGCCGCATCATAGGGCTTGCATTGCCTCTGCCTCACCCCTCACCTTTTGTTACTTGCTCTATGAAGTAGTTGATAAGAGTGGTCCTGATGAAGGTGGAAGCTAATTATTCCCACTGAAGCGTACTTCGACCAGACGGTTGGGAACTCACTAAGGACAACACCAAAGCGGACCTAAACTGGTTCTGTTTGTAAGAGTGTGGTACGAGAGGTGTGATTGCTTGATGCAAGTTTCTTGTTTTTTGGGGTGTGTGTGACTGTAGTAACAAGAGTAACACTTGTTTTTCTATGTCTTTTTAAAAAACTGCAAATAATATTTGTCACATATGTTTATTGTATTAAAATCTGATGTAACTGTATATCATGAATTTGCCTATACTTTAATAAACAGATACGTCACAAAAAGAAAAAAGATGAATAAAAATTAATATATTTTTGTAAAGTTACGTATGACATGATTGATTTCTAGGGAAAACTGCAGGTGGTTCAGGATACCGCCGCACGACTAATCTCTAACCTCCCTTTGCGCGACCTTCTGCTCTGCTCCCCAGAAAGCTTCACTGGCTGCCTGTTAGGAAGCGTGTCATCTTTAAACGCTGTTGCTTGACACACAAAGCCTTCTTTAAGGCACGGCCAGCTTACCTGTCATCCCTACTAAATCCTTATCTCCCTTCTAGATGGGCGAGATCTTCGGACAAAGCATTTTTGGTGATTCCTCGCATCCGTACCTCAAGATATGGGGGCAGATCGTTCTCTTACAATGCTCCTCATCATTGGGATAAACTTCCTCTTGGCCGTCGCTCCTGCCCTGACTCCACATCTTTGAAGAAGGGGCTTAAGACCTGGCTATTTTAGATTTTCCTCTCTCCTCTTGTGCAGTGCAGCGCTGAGATGCTCCTTCGGGAGGGATTTGCGCACTAAACCAAGCGTCCAAATAATAAATAAATTAATAATAATAGGTTATATTTAGGGAAGTCATTAGGCATAGGGTAAAAGTAAGGATTTGGCCTCAAATCAACGGTGAGTGGAAGGGATAGGGTTAGGCTTTAACGTATTTGAAAAAACCTTTTAGAAAATGAAATAAAATATGACCAAAATGAGTCAGATTGTTCAATAAAAAAGTATTTGCCCCACTTTAGGACGAGGTAGAGCAAAATCTGACTTTGCAATAGTTTCAATGAAAACTTAGCTCTGGAATGCCATTTTTCGGAAATGTACTGACAGCAATTTACAAAGATTTGTGCCACACCGGAGCTTTAAAAATACTAACTTTCCTAAGGAATTGAGGAATCCATCCCTAGTTCCATACACAGTGTTTTTCAGATTTACATTGCTATGGTTCTGTTTCAATAGCAAAGTAGTTAATAGTCTGAAAAACTGAATATTTTATGAAGAACATTGTCAACATTTGGCTTAACCAATACACAATTTTTAAATCAATAGTAAGTAAATCCAGACTGCGATATTGTGTGATGGTTGGACATAAATGTAATCAGCCTTGTAATGACCAATGCAAGCAACAGTTTGATTACTTTTTATTACTTGCATGCACCTGTATCTGTAATAAAAAGTGTAAAGTGAAGTACATTCCTGGTCTGACAGCATAAAAGTGGGAAATTACATTGACACAATCCATTCAGTTCCACTGTTTCAAATGCCATCTGTCACCTTACTGTTACGCATGACAAAAATAATTTTGCAGCTAGTGCGTTGCCTGTTTTTAGGCTCAAAAGGGTATAGCAGAAAGAGGAAATCAGATGAGAAGAAGGAAAAGGAAATGCCTGCAAATTGCATCACTTTTCGGGACTGTGTCTTACACATTTCAATGTAATAATGGCCATTTTACACATGTATCACCTACCAATAGTTTCCCACCCTTCTTAAAATTAAAATCCAACCAAAACGCATTTCAGTGCCCGGCTAATAATGCCATGCTTTACCTCAAAATATTCTTATTTTCACATACGAAAATTCAGGAGCTAGAAAGTGAACCGACAGTGAGACATTCTAAGAGTATGGTTGTGGAAAGGGGTTGATAAGCACATTTGGGGAATGCAATTCTTATTTATAGCCATATCATTTTAATGACCCCCAATTGTATGGCTTCATACCTCCTAGGTTTTAAAATCTTAACACAGGAACTTATTTGAAGGGAAAGAAGGGCCTGCACATTTTCCTTCTGTAATTCAACTGAGTGCATTTTTAAGGGGCGCTATGCTTGTGTTGGTGGAAAACACATTTAAAATAGCCATGGACATATAATCACATAATAATCCAATGTGTGTTTGTTTTGGTTGTTATCACGCTTTTCAGTTTACTTACTATTACATTCAGAGTGTGTAAAACGTTCAGAGCACTAGTGGAAAATATTACTTAACTAAACTGACAATAAATTTCCAATTTCCTCAGATCACTACTTCTTGGTGCATGTGATTCTTGTGACCAAACTATACCAGTGGAAATCTGAACAATGCTAGTTATTTTAAAGCATATTAATATTGCGACGGATTCCACAGTTTGAAACAATTTTTACAGACTAAAACATAAATAAAAATGTGGCTAACCTATGAAAAGATAAAGAATGCCCTTCAGGGCCTTCACTTTTTATGGTCCAGTTTGACAGCACAGTTGACGCCAAACAATTACGTGAGCATCACTAGTGTTGGGAGCCAGGAGTACAAGTTTTAATTGGGAAAAAGTTGTGGCTTCCACAAAATAAAGTGCTTGCTCTCCACACAGCTTTGATCAATTTGGTAATTTATCCAAATGTATCCAGCTGCCTGAGCTTGAACTTTCAGGGGCAGACACATGACAATGAAATGCTATTAAAGTGTATTAGATAACTAGATAATTGATGTTATTTTTCTCTGGCAGCAGCACAGATGGGAGGATGTAGGAAGCTGGCTCTGTATATACTATACCAAAGTAAGGTATAGTGGGCACAGAGTCCAGTGGATCCCCAAAGGTAGGCAGAGGTAAAAGTAGATAATACCTTACTCTCTATTTGTGGTAGTTAGGTCTTATCAGAGGGTAGTGTTAAGCATTTATTGTACACACTCAGGCAAGAAATGATGTCACACACTCAAAGACTGAACTCAGACCAATTTGTTTGAATAAAAAATATTATTTATTGTATTTTATTTTCTAGAACCAAGCCAGGCCTGGGACAGGTAAGTGTAATAGTATTTTGCCAGGATACTGCAGTTAAATACAGTTTGAATGCAGTTGAATGCAATTGGATTGGTTTACAGGTAAGTCAACAGTCAAAATTACTTTGCAGTTACTTTTGAGATTACTTTGTACGTTACTTTTCAGATTACTTTTTAAGTTACTTTTTCTACTCAGTGTGATATGCCTAGATATCACACTGGGACATTTCCTAGAGAAAAGGTAAGTAATTCAGTATTTGTACATTTGCAGTTTCTTAAGGTTTCATAAAAACCAACTCCACACTTAGAAGATTTTTCACAGAAAAGAGGTCAATGCAGTCCTATGTGGGAAAACACTGTTATCGGTTTATTGGTAAGTACTTAGGTTTTGGAGTTGGTATTCTGGGGTTAGAACCAGGGTTCCCCCAGGGTCGGGAATGCACTCTCAAAACACCCTCAGCGGCACTAGGGCGGCCGGGTGCAGAGTGCTGAGGCCCAATGTTATCCAATGGGGGATTGGGGGCCTCCAGTTGGTGGCTGCTCATGGGCACGTCACTGGGATGTGGGAGCAAAGCTCCTAGGGTTTAGCTCAGGGCAAAGGGGGATCCGAGTTAGGACACAAGGTGCACCCACAGCTGCATAGGGGGTGCCTGGTGCAGGCTGCGGTTTTGGCATCGGGTGTACTGTTGTTTTCAATGGGGATTGTCGGTTTTGGTTTTTAGCTGCAGGCTCGATCTAGGAAGTCTTCCAGGAGAAACCAACAGCTGGGCAGGTAAGTTGGAGGGCTCGTGGACGTAGGTGCACCTCAGGTCCTCTTCTCCAGGCCGCAGGGCGGCCTGATGCAAGGGTGCCTTTTGAGGTCGGATTTCACCTTACTGGGCCACTTGCGGTTGGGGGGGTCTCCGCGCAGAGGTTGCAGACGATGTCGGGGAGTCCTGGAGGGGTCAACCCACGGTGGACTCGGACTCTGGAGTACTGGGGGACCTCGCTGGGACTGGTGGGCCACTCGGACTCGGGCCGTAGGGGTTGGGTGTAGCGGTGGTTCCAGGAGTCGGGTTTCTTTGTCAACAGCAGACTCAGAGTCTGTCTTGGGAGTTTCTTTTGAACAGAGCTGCTGTTCACAGGAGATCTGGTCTTTGTTGAAGGCAGTCAGTCCTCCCAGGGGTTCTGGAGGTCGCTGGCTGCAGGACAAGGCAACTTTTGATGCAGGGTCTCCAGAAGCTGCAGACGGGTCGGTAGGGCTAGGGCCAAGTCAGTTCTTCTCTGCAGTCTCCTCTGCTGGGCGTCTTCTATCGTCCTTCTTCGTAGGTTGCGGGAATCTGCCTTCTTGGTTCAGGGCTGCCCCCCTAAATACTGTATTTAGGGGGCGTTTTAGGGGTCTCGAGGTTAGTAGTCAATAGGCTACTGACCTTAGGGTGACTACACCCATGGAGTGCTCACCCAACGTGGGGGAGTGGGCACAATCCCTAATCCTGATTGGAGAGTGCGTGCCATCTGCAAGATGGCGGTCACTGAAGAGTGGGCTTCACCTCACCTCCTTCACCTGAGGGGTGGGGTTGGCAGAGGTGGGCACACCTTCTGGGCTATTCTAATTTTTCCTGCCTGTCTTCCCGCCAAAAAGGAGGGGAGACAGGAAGGGGGCCTGCTCCTGATAGCAGGAAAGGCTGGGGGTCACGTTACAATGCGGCAAGGCCTTTGAAGCTCCCCTGCCACAGATTGCTCTTCCTGACCTGGGGGGGGGGTAGGGGGTGGGGGTGACCACCTCTGCCCAGCAAAAGGCTTGTTTCTGGGCTCAGGAATGAATGAATGAATATAGGCTTTGTAAAGCGCGAACTTAGCCCAGGGGCATCAGGGGCTGCGGAAAGGGATCAGAGAGGTCCATAGGTGGAGGGTTTACAGATTCAAGCTGGTGAAGAGCCAAGTCTTCAAGGCCTTACGGAACGAAGAATGAAGTTCCAGAGCCGAAATTGAAGGAGGGAGAAAATTCCACAATTTGGCTCCAGCCAACGAAAAGGCCCTCCCCCCCATCTGGATTTCCTGAACCTGGGAACTATCACAAGATTGTTGCTGGCAGATCTTAGCTGTTTGCCGGGGACATATCTGCGAAACAGTTTTTTAATGCCTTCTGACCCCCTATTGTAAAAAGCCTTGTGCACCAGGCACAGGGCTTTAAACACAATTCTCCGGCTCAGTGGAAGTCAGTGCAGGCTTCTGAAGGTAGCTGATACAGAATGGAATTTAGGAAGGCCCCATCACCAGCCTGGCAGCGGCATTCTGCACAAGTTGTAGTCGGTGTAGGAGTCCCTTATTTAACCCTACATAAAGGGCATTACAATAATCTAATCTGGACAACACAAGGGCCACCACTGCCTGTTTCCGCGCAGGGAGGGAGAGAAATTGAAAAATCTTTTTGAGAGTCCTTATTATCCCGAAGCAGGTAGAGACTGTTCTATTTATTTGGGGGCCCAGAGAAAGGGAGGTGTCCACTATGATGCCAAGATTTTTGGCACTGAGGCCAGGGCGAGGGCAAGATCCAAGCGTTTCTGGCCACCAGGCTTCAGACCAAATCTCCTGTTTATCTCCAAAAATTAAGATCTTCAGCGAAGGCTCCCACCCCAGGGGTCCAGAAACATGTCTAGTGGTGGCAGGCTGGTGTTTACTAGCCAGGGAACCCACCAGAGGCTGGTTATTTTTCAGGGGGCATCTCTAAGATGCCCTCTGAGTGCATGGTATAATAAATCCCACACTGGCATCAGTGTGGGTTTATTATGCTGAGAAGTTTGCTACCAAACTTCCCAGAATTCTGTAAAGCCTTTATGGTGCTGTGGAGTTCATAATGACAAACTCCCAGACCATATACTCTTTATGGCTGTACTGCACTTATAATGTCTACGAATGGGCGTAGGCACTGTAGGGGTACAGTGCTCATGCAACTGTACCCTCACCAGTGGTATAGTGCACCCAGCTAGAGGGGTGTCTTACCTATACCATAGGCAATGGGTTGCAGGCATGGCACACAGGAATGTATGCCATGTCGACTCTTCACTTTTCTCTGCACCAAAACACGCAGCCTGCAATGGTAGTGTGTGTGTGTTAAGGTACAGCACCTCTAAGGGTGGCACAATATGTGCTGCAGCCCTTAGAGGCCTTCCCTGGTCACAGTGCCCTTGGTACTCGTGGTACCTTTTACAAGGGACTTACATGTGGCCAGAGAGTTGCCAATTAGGGGTACAAAGGTACAGTATTCGGAAAGAACACAGGCCCTGGGAACCTGATTGTCAGGGACCCAGGGCACATCAAGCCAAAGTGCATCAGAAATCTGGCAAAAAGTGGGGCGCTTAATGCAACAGAAACCCAGCTTCCTACAGAGGAGAACAGTCATTTACCTGCATGGATTTTTAGATCTAGCTTGACAGTGCAACTGCCACTGACCTTTTAACCTGCACCAATATTATTCTACAGTTATTTGCTTCTGCACAAATGCATTTCTATTCCAATGCTATTTAGTTGTAATGCTTCACATTACCATACAACATTCATTTAAAGCCAGACCAAGTGTTGGATGGGAGGGGCAAAGCAGAAAAACGGTAATAGGGAAGGAGCCTCTCAGAAGATGTTTTCTTCTCTTTTAATGTGCCGGAGTAGGTCTTATTGGTGTCCTCTACCCTAGCTTGCAGTTGGTGAGCAGTTAGGCTGCAAAGGCCAAGAGCACTCGGCTCTGACTCTGTCAACTGTAGAGCCTGATCACCCCCCCACCCTCACCCCCATGCTACACCACTCACTCGGAGGTCCCAAGCAGGCTGCGTAGTGCATGTGGAGCTGGCCCAACCCACCTCCTGGAAGGGCATAAAACAAACTGCAGGTAATAAGGGCTATCACCGCCTTTGCCCAGCCGGAGAAGTGTTACTGACACCATCGCATTGCACCTGAGAAATAAAACAAAGGAGGCAGTGCAGGCACCACCAGAGCAAGCACACTGAGAAAGAACACACTACTCAACATAATTGCATGGCAATCTTGGGTGCTTGTGGTGATGCAATGAATTTGCCAAAATGCGTTAGAGTAACGCATGCGTGGCACTTGGCATGGCAGACAAGGTACACTTTTCAGCTTCTGAATGGGCCTTGGGAGGGCCAGTGAGCTCCCTTGGATGGGGCTGGCCCACCTGGCCCACCCTCTAGAACTAGGCCTGCGCAGACCTAAAAAGAACCTACAAGAGTGAGATGACAAAACACGAAGTGTAGGATGTGGAGTAAAAGGACATGAGGTGGAATCAAGACCAGACAGTCTTGATATTTGACCACCTCACACACAGCATTGCAGGAGTCGGACTCCTAAGCCCGACATTCCAGTGGTGCAATGCCCTGCTCCATATTTACAAACGGTGTTAATCAGCGGCATTATAAATATCGTCCCCTTTCATGCAGGTATCTGCGTGAAAAGGGCGTGCAATGGGTGGTGCTGTGGGTGTTCCACCGCAACACCCATTGCTTTTTGACGCTACCCCAGATTTAGAAGGATCTGTAATCTGAGGCAGCACTAAGAACTAACGCCACTGAATAGCAGGCGTTAGATTGCCGCAACGAGGAGAAATACTTTTATTTCTCCTCGGTTTTGCTCTTTCTATGTGTGTGTTTTGCAAAAAGAACAATTGATGGACAGAATGCAGAACAATGTCATACATTCACCTCAGTACAGAGATCTGGGCCTAAATCCATCATTTTGTTGCTCACCATGCCATTCCAGTTTGAACCCAGCCATATGCAAATCAGTCTTGACCCTGTGCCTCATGGGAACAGTCCAGCCTGAACTGCCAGGCCAGGTCCTCCCTGGACTGAAAGCAAGCATCCTAGGACCTGTTTTGGGGTTTCACCCCTCATCAGCCAGGATAGCTTGACTCCAGTGGCATGGAGAGCACAGGACCCACGTGGGTCCCGGGCTCACTGTGCCACTGGATTCAAGCTATCCTGGCTGATGAGGGGTGCAACCCCGAAACCGGTCCTAGGATGCTTGTTTCCGGTCCAGGGAGGACCTGGCTTGGCAGTTCGGGCTGGACTGTTCCCATGAGGCACAGGGTCAAGACTGATTTGCATATGGTCAGGTCTAAACTGGGGTGGCATGGTGAGCAAAAGAATGATGGATTTAACCCAGATCTCTTGACTGGGGGTGAATGTTTTGATTTGTTCTGTATTCCGTCCATCAATTGTGTGTCTTTTTGAGCAAATTGCCTTTAAAGATTGTTTATGTACATAAACAATCATTCCCTGCAACACAGGCGCCCTTGCACCATGGTGCCTGTGTTCCAGGGATGAGTCCTGCAAGGGTGCCTGTGTTGCAGGGATGAGTCCCTGCAACCCAGGCACCCTTGCACTATGGCGCAAAGGTGTCTGTTTTGGCGCTAGGCAGTTTTTTTAACACAAGGGAAAACATAAGGGTGTGCCTTATTCTTGTAAATATGGCGCAACCCTGCGTTTTTAAATGATGCAGTGCAGCACTGCTAAATTGCTACCATTTCCTTGTAGATTCAGGTACAGGCTAAGTCCTGCTCTCAGCACCCCTTCCCAGAGAGCTGTAAACTCTAAGTGCGGCCTTCTAAATTGCCCACTTTGACAAGGATGACATTTTACTTCAATCTCAACTGGACCTGGGCCTGAGGTCTTTTTTTCGAGTCACTGCCCTTCCTGCAGAATATTTCCCCTTCTCCCTGTCATTGCTCTCGTTTTAATGGTCCATTGCTTCCAGCTAGGTCTAAACACCCCTTCATACATTCCTAAGTTAGCCACCATCTTGCGTGTGCAGTGCCTCGTTAACAGCCCTTCACTCACAGGTGATTCCGGGATTGGAACGTCACGTGACTCTGCGTGTGATTGATGGCGCATTAATGCGTCTTTGGATCAGGGCTTGCTCGACCTATTGCAGAGACGGCGCCTTCAAAGAGGAACCTGTGCGGACCTGGGTTTAATCCGGGCCTGTGCTTATTGCAGCTATTGTGTGAAAGGTCACACCGACGCCTCATGGATTCCTAACAGCTGTGTATTATCTGGCTAATCCCAGCTGCTCCTTCATCACGTTATCTCTCCTCGACAGCTGCTGCAGGAGTCTCTCGTCCGATCGATATTCCTCCCGCCCAGCGGTTTGCTGTGACACTGGCCGAAATCGCTCGAGCGGAGGGAGGTGTGTGCCCGCGGCCTCGTCAGTGCCAGCTGCGCCCTGGCGCGGGCAGTTTATGGGTGGACATCTGGGATGAGGGCATTGTCGGCTAAGCCTCGTTACATTCTCGAAGCGCTAGGAGAGGATGGATATATTCAGGTACAAAAACAGGTCTTGCTACTTGCGGTCATACAATATGCGTTTATTCCAAGCACAGAACACCTTACAAGTAATGATGCTAAGCACATCGTCCGATAGACAGCAAGAGTTTAAGGCACTGTCCCTTTAAATATGACTCACCTCGTCTTCTAAAAACAGTCCTCACTAATCGCAGACGCATTTCTACCGGTTTTGGAATCTCTAGATTAACGTAGCTAACATGTTTTGAAATGAAGCTTGAATGATGTCTAACACCAAACAACTGAAATAATATGGTAAGTAAAAACAACAAGGAAAGCATTTCATGGCATTCTATGAGACACACAACAGAGGACACCCAAAATAATCGGTAGCTGAGTGGCGGCTCACATAGGGCGTGCTGTGGGGCGGTGAGGCGGGGCAGGGGATGGGCAGGGTGGGGGGTAGTAAACTCGGACATACGACGGAACGGAGGAAAGTAATTATTACGTTCCTCCGTTTCGTCGTATGTCCGAGTTTACTACCCCTCCCCCGCCCCGCAGCACGCCCTATGCGAGCCGCCACTGGACTGTTCATAAAACAACCCCGTGCTCCACGGGGCACCCGCAAAGGGTCCTGGTAGGCGACTAAGTCCTGGCAGCTCAGTGATGCGACGTAATACACACACGGGGTGTTTCTTTTCTGCAGCCTGCCACTCGAATATACATATACACAAAAACAATCCTCTTTACAATGCAGGTACCCTTGCACCATGTTGCAAGGGTGCCTGCGTTGGCGCTAGGCAGTATATTGTGTGCCAGTGATGGGAAAAGGCAGTAATGCACCATATTTTGATAAATACAGGCCATTCCTGACCTTTCTATTTGATAAATATGGTCGTTAGTACACAGGGATTTGCACCGAAAAATTACACCTTTTGGAGGCAGGCTTAACGGTGGAGCAAGATGTAAAACTCTTAACATTTTTCCAACTTTGCATGTGTGCTGCACTGTACAGCCCACATTTAAAGTGGAGAGAAGTAATAAAGCATAGTTTTGTACTTGAAGGGTCCCCTTCCAGTACAAAACCTATGCTTGACAGAACGTGCACAACCATGCGCTGTGGTGGAAGGGTGTGTTCTTTAGTGCTTGGCAGCATAAAGTGTACCAATGCAGGGAGAGGAGAAAACATTGCCATATCATTGTAGAAATGGTGCTCTTGTGCTCTCTCCCTTTCACTCAACGCAGCATAGCAACTTTGGTTGGTGCACTTTGTTGTGTGTAAGTTAATACATTTGCCCGTGCATGCATGGCAGACTGCACGCTTTCTTGAAGGGTCCAACCAGTGTGGAGACCTTGCTTCTCTAACAATCACCACCAACAGGGGTTCCAAAATGTTAATTTAATGATGTCAGCTGGGGTTTTGAGATCTATTGCCTGGATGGCCCATTTAAATCTAGCCTCAATTCCTGGACGCATTTACATTTACCACCGCAGTGTAAGAAAGTGGCTCTGTATATACTGAACCAAAGTAAGGTTCAGTGTGCACAGAGTCCACAGTCCCCAGAGGTTTGGCAGAGGCTAAAGTTAGATATAACCTTACTCTCTAAAGTGGTAGCTTGGTCGAGCAGTAAGGCAGTATCAGAGGACAGTGTAAAGCATTTGTTGTACACACTCAGTCAGCAAATGGTCTCACACACTCAAGAACTGAACTC
The DNA here is from genome assembly GCA_963921515.1 of Calotriton arnoldi. NCBI lineage: Eukaryota > Metazoa > Chordata > Amphibia > Caudata > Salamandridae > Calotriton > Calotriton arnoldi. The sequence goes on from CAWUFW010000680.1 coordinate 3,380,404, forward strand.
TAGGCCAATGGTTTTGTATCAAAATATATAGTTGTTTTATTTTAGAACCAACAATAGGTATCAAAATATACTTTCTCAGAATGAGTTACTTTAGTTAAATACTTTTCAAATAGGCAATAGACTTTTGAATACAATAGTTACAGTTGTTGCAATAGGCAACACAATTTCAAACACAATAATACATTGAGCTCAATGGGAATTTCTAGTTAAATGCAATAGATTACTTTTTGGATTACTTTTCTTACCACAGGACTGGATCCTAGATTCAGTCCTGGGACATCTCCTGTAAACAGTTGAGTAAAAACGTTTTGGTTACAGTTGTGATTTTTAAGGAATATTATTGTATTTTAAAAGTTGACACTTGGAAACGTTTTCACATAGAATCACCAATGTTATCCTATGGGAGGAAATTCACTTAGCAGGTAAGTGTGGTTATTGTTACTTTTTCTAACTCAGTGTTGGATCCTGGATCCAGCACTGGTGCATCTCCTGTAAACAGTTGAAAGAATGTGTTTTTGTTATACAGGCGATTTTTAGCGAATATTTGTAAGTTTGCAAAATCGACACTTAGAAACTTTTTCAGCAAAAACCAGGCAATGTTATCCTATGGAAGGAAATTCAAGTTACCGGTAAGTACAGTTATGATTACTTTTCAGGGTCAGTGCTGGGCATCAAGATCCAGCACTGGGATCTCTCCTGATAACAGGTGAGTAATTTCGTTTTCGTTGATCGGACGATTTTTAGTGATTATTTTAAAGTTTCAAAACTCGACACTTAGAAGAAATTTCAGTGTAAACCAGTCAATGTTACCCTATGGAGAAAATGTAGGTTATCGGTTTTCAGGTAAGTACTCGACTGGCAGAGTTAAGGTTCTGGGCATAGACTCAGGGGTCTCCCAGGGTCAGTGATGCACTGTTATTGCACCCTCAGCGGCACTAGGGCGGCCGGGTGCAGAGTGTTGAGGCCCAATGTTATCCTATGGGGGGCCTCCGGTTGGTGGCTGCTGGCGAGCAGGCCACAAGGTTGTGGGAGCAAAGCTCCTAGGGTTTAGGTCAGGGCAAATTGGGAAACAAGCCAGCACAAAAGGTGCACCCTCAGCGGCGTTGGGGCGGCCGGGTGCAGAGTGCTGTTTTGGCGTCGGGTGCCCTGTTGTTTTCAATGGGGATTTTCGGTTTTGGTTTTCAGCTGCAGGCTCAGTCCAGGAAGACTTCCAGGAGGAACCAACAGCTGGGCAGGTAAGTTGGAGGGCTCAGGGACGTAGGTGCACCTCGGGTTCCTTTCTCCAGGGCGCAGGTCGGCTGGATGCAGGGGTGTCTTTTGAGGTCGGATTTCACCTTACCGGGCCACTCGCGGTTGGGGGGGGGGTCTCGTGTAGAGGCTGCAGGCGACGTCGGGGAGTCCTGGAGGGGTCAACCCACAGTGGACTCGGACTCTGGAGCGCTGGGGGACCTCGCTGGGACCGGTGGGCCACTTGAACTCGGGCTGTAGGCGACGGGTGCAGTGGTGGTTCCAGGCTTCGGGTTTCTTTTTCCTCTGCAGGCTCGGAGTCTTTGTTTGGTGTTTCTTTTGAACAGAGCTGCTGTTCACAGGAGATCCGGTCTTTGTTGAAGGCAGTCAGTCCTCCCCGGGGTTCTGGAGGTCGCTGGCTGCAGGACAAGACGATTTTTGGCGCAGGATCTCTGGAAACTGCAGACAGGCCGGTAGGGCTGGGGCCAAGTCAGTTGTTCTCTGCAGTCTCCTCTGCTGGGCGTCTTCTTTCGTCCTTTTTCTTCTTAGGTTGCGGGAATCTGAGGAAGGAAGGTTCAGGGTGCCCCTAAATACTAAATTTAGGGGCATTACAGGTAGGTAAAGGGCAGGGACCAATGGGTCCCTTCCCTGGGGTGGGTACACCTCCTATCCTGCCCCTCTCCTGTGGGAGGGGGCCGTAGCCTAGTCCTGATTGGGCAGGGCTCCCCATCTTCAAGAGGCGAGAGCCCGGAGTTGTGCTTCACCTCGCCTCCCCCACCTGAGGGGTGGGGTTGGCAGAGGCTGGCACATCCCCTTTCCTCCCTTGGGGTTTCCCGCCAGTCTTCCCGCCAGAGAGGGGTCAGAACCGGTGGGGGCCAGTTGCTGAGTACAGCAAGTGGCCTGGAGAAGCTCACAAAGGCGGCATGCCTTTGAAGCTTCCCTGCCCATCCTGGGGGAGGAGACCTAGCACCTCGCCCAGGATGTGCATTGTTGCAGGCCCAGGAGAGCGGATGGCTCTCCACCCAGGGGTCCAGCAACATGTCGGCTGTGTGGCAGCTGGGGCAGCCCCTCAGACAAGATGTGGATTGTATGTTAGGTTCAGGGGGCAACTCTAAGTTGCCCTCTGTTGTGCATTTTACATTAAATCCCACACTGGCATCAGTGTGGGTTTAATGTGCTGAGAAGTTTGATACCAAACTTCTCAGTCTTCAGTGTAGCCATTATGGTGCTGTGGAGTTCGTAATGACAACCTCCCAGCACCATATACTCTTAATGGCATCACTGCACCTACAGTGCCCAGGAATGGCCCTGGGTACTGTAGGGGCACAGGGCTCATGCACCTGTGACCACACCACTGGCATAGTGCACCCAGCTAGAGGGGTGACTGAGGTATGCCAGGGCAGTGTGTTTGTGGGCATGGCACACAGGGATGTGTGCCATGTCGACTCTCTGTTTAGTTCTGCACCAAGACACTCAGCCTGCAAAGGCAGGGTGTGTGTGTCAGGGTACAGGGCCTCTAAGGGTGGCACAATAAGTGCTGCAGCCCTTAGGGGCCTTCTCTGGTCACAGTGCCCTGGGTACCTATGGTACCATTTACCAGGGGCTTACCTGTGGCCTGAGATGCCAATTGGGTTTAGGCTTTAGTACAGTTTTTAGGGAAGGAAAACAGGCCCTGGGTACCTGATTGGCAGGGACCCAGGGCACACCAAGAAAAGTGCATCAGTTATCAGGCAAAAAGTGGGGGGGTTACTGCAACAGAAACCCACTTTCCTACACGCAGTGAGTATCAAGACCTGTTATACAAGTTGACCCTCCGATGCTATCTACGCCAGTAAGGATATTCCCAAGATCTGAGTCGTGGTCTTGATGAACTCATCACTCTTGTAGGCTTTCGAGCATACTTTCCGAACGGCATGAGTTGAAAAAGGGAAAAAATGCTTGTGCATGCAATGGTCTTTCTGTGGAGCAACACTAGTATGGATTTAATGGAGCGCTGAACAGACCAAAAAAGTAGACACCACCATTGTGCCAAGAGAGGGCTCTTTGAGGTTGTGTATAATAGTAGAGGAAGAGAGGAATTGGATGTCCTTTTTGCCAGACAACACGCTGGAGGAGCTGGGAGAGGTGGTGTTCCTTTAAAAGGTGGGTCTGTGGCCTCTTTTATAATTTGCAGGCTGATGGTGCGACACCAGTGCAGGGAAAGATGATTTTTCAATTCCTAGGTGCACGGTAGGAGAAGGCTTGACCACTGCTTTCGTATCTTGCCCCGTGTCTCGTCTGAATGCTTGTGAGAAGCTGGATGTCTGAATTGACTATTTTTTCGGTCAGCTGCTAATGCACTGGTTCTTGCTGCTTTGTAAGTATTACACCAGGTTTTGAAGGTGAGGTAAGCATGGAATGAATGCAGCCTATGCAGGTCCCTCACTGTGGGAGTGATGTAGTTATACTTTTCAGTCAGTCAGTGGTGCAGAAGATGCCCTTCAGAGCAGTCAGTGAGGAGTAATAGCAAGAAGGGCATTCCCACCATCTAGGTGAGGGAGGGCAAGGGCTTGGACAGCCATTCTCAAGCCTGCTTCAGGGAGGCATGGCATACCTTCCCACAGGCACGACTGCCAGTACTACACTGTCCTAGCTTATACGGTGTGTCTTGAAGGAGTGGTTGGTGTCAGGTGTGAATCTGAGCACGTTAACATGCGTGACAACTTGAGATGCAATGAATGGAAACCATACCAACATCTTTCTAACTATTGAAAATGTTTACAATGCACCCCATCCAAGCAGACATCAGAGAGATTTTTTCAAAGGTCATTAAAAATTTTCGATACCACTGGGAGAGAAATTTTGCTTGCATGATTCTAGAGTGTGCACCGCTGCACTATGCTGCACTCCTGCCACGTCACTGTACAGTCACTGTAGGTTTGGGATTTTTCTCATCAATGAGCATGACGACCATGTATGTGCACTAACAATTCTTTCTATTAAATGGTGTAGGCCCCAGAGTTTGACTATGAAATTAAGCGGATACCCAACCAAAGTGCACTCCTTTTTGAGAGAGCAGCTACTGTTCTCTGTACTCTACGCTTTGGGGGACTGGCAGTGGTGATGGAGCAGATTATAACAAAAAGGCGTGCTCTTTTCCTTTATATGTCCATTGTGTGTGGGGCAGTATGAGTGTGGAGCCTGTGTGCTCATGCTTTGCTAGGCCAAGCAGGAAATCCATTTTGGGTTCCTTGTGTGTGTAGTGGAGGGCTTCGGGTGTGGGTGCCCTGGTCTTTGTTACCCTGGGAGCCTCCACTGGAATATTCATTCATTTATTTCAGTGTCTTAGTGTAGAGGGTTCCAGTGTCCTAGGGCTGAGAGTGTCTGATTCCTCTCTTTGAGATTTCTCTTAATCCTCCTGCCAGAGTGCTTCTTGCTCTGCCATTCTTCCTGCCTCATCTGCATCACATAGGATATGGCTTGGATACTTGACTCCAATTTGCAACGCATGGGCTCCCTTGAATCACTACCCTGCCACGCCCTGATCATGCACTGACCATATAGGGGCTGCATAATTTAATCGGAGTCATCATCCAAACTTTAAAATTTGCATTGTAGCTGATTGCTCAGCTCTGGGGATAAATACTGGACTGTTCACTGTTCCAGGATTTCTTAGGGAGTGAAGAAAAACTGCACACCAGGGTACTTGAGAAGACCATTATGTTTCAGGGCCAGGATCTGCTGATTGTTTTAAATATAAATCCCATTATATCCTACAGGATTTATATTTCGGCAGACGGGATATCTGTCACCATTGTGACGGAGTAACCCATCCGCTGATGCATATAGCATGTTACAACGCATGCTATTACATCGCGTGCTTTTACAACGCGGTCGTTACAACAACCGTGTTGTTTGTACGCGATACCTTTACATCGCAAGTCATTAGAACGACTTGCTGTAGGGGGCATGCTGGACTTAGGAATAGTATTATTTACTATTCCTACTCCAGTTTGCGCAACAGCAGGGAAGGTGTTGGATTTCATATCCAATACCTTAGCACCCCCTACAGCAAGTCGTTCTAATGACTTGCGATGTAAAGGTATCGCGTACTAACAACGCGGTCGTTGTAACGACCGCGTTGTAAAAGCACTGCGATGTGATGACAGCATTGTAAACGCTGCTTCCCTCCGCCGATATCTAAATCAGGCCCTTAGTCTAGACTGAGATCCCTGATAAAAGTGCTAGCCGGTCTTAAGGGAAGGAGAGCCGTGCCTGCTGTGGAGAGGATTGCTGAAATGTGCACTTGCATGGACGGCCTGGAAGAGAAGACCAACAGCCTAGGTGTTTGCAAGGTACAGTGGGAGCATTGAGAGGTCAGTGCTGCTCCAGAGCAAGAGATCGGCAGCTGCTATGAGAGGAACAGAATCGGCTACACAGCTTGGGGCCCAGGGACAGGATCAGCACCAGTGACAGCATGTGGTGAGCCTCAATTTTCCACGATCCCACCAGTGTGCCTTTGGCTGCCACCAAAGAGCCTTGACTTTTCCTCAGCCATAATGTATGGTCTGGAGATTATCAGCAAGGTAGCCGGGTAATGCTTTGCAGAACGAAAGCTGTACACTGTCTAAATTTGTGTAGTGGTTGCAGAGTTTTCAGCCTCAAAGTCCTCACTTGTGTTTATCGTTGGTCACCTGGCCCATGTCCCTGGACCCGTGGGTATGTGTTGGCTCTGGAAAAGTCAACTTTGATTAGCAGTTTCTAAGATAAGCACCTCTGAAGCTATCATTGCCGGACGTGTGGAGAAAAACATTTCTGCAATGGGCGGTTGTGGAATTATCATGGTTTATACTTTATATCTCCTGGAGAGCTGGGAACCCGTTATATTGGTAATGGACCCACCTCTAGTCCCCCCAAGAGTGTGGACCCCCATGATGGTGGCCCACATGTTGCACCCTTTGCTCCTCTTTGTATTCTAAGAATCTGAGCTCCACTTTGGATAGACCCATTCTAGTTTGAGTGGTGGGCTTTTGTGTGGACCAGAGAGGCTACTGTGAGGATGTGTAGGACTGTATGATCATCCCTGAGGCTTTGAAGAGTTGTGTAATCCCTCCAGCTCTCTATAGCCCACAGGTAGCGTCCCCCTTCGCTTAGCCATGGCTATGTCCTCTTGCACCGGGCCACTTCAGATCAAAACACAAGAGCTACTGACCAGAGTGTAGGTTTGCAAACTCAGTGCTGCACATAAGCACCATATAAATGCATTGGCCATGTAGGTAGTGTGGTGTGTGACAGAAACGTATTTCCAGCATGATCCTTTGAGCTAATTCTAATGCCTAGACACTAGGCATTAAAAAGACATATTTACACAAACCTCTAGCTAGGAAGAGGCAAAGGAGCTCTGGTTTTCCCAGTTACTCTGTACTTCATGTGTGGCATTTAGTTTTGTGTGCATTACAGAATGTTTATTTTATAAAAAAATAAGGTATTTATTAGGCATTTCTTAGGAGGTGCTGGACTGAGTGTACCCTCACCATTTCCTTGAGTAAGCCATATACTGCTCCTTGTTATCCTAATAGTCAAGTGCTATGGGCTTGCACTTGGTATTTTGTAATCGGTTTTGCTCCAATAGCGAGGCAGCCCAGGGCATCAAAAGTAAATGACCACAATTGTTACAGTTGTGGCCCAGTAACCACAGATTGTCTAGGGAGCGCACCGGACCAGATCTCACAAATATCATTTGTCAAATGAGCCCTTTTCCACATTATAGTACATCAGTACATTATCCACATACAGCTTACACAAGTAGAGCAGCTGTGCTTAATTTGTAAAAAAAAAATAAGTGCCAGGACCCTCATTAGGAGGCCACTGCAACTTGCACTATCCATTGCCCGTGCTAGCGGTGCCAATGACAGAACCAACGCAACTACAAAGCATCGCATTCCAACAAGTGTGATACCTCAGCCTATTCCAGGCCTCCAAAGCTATAAGAATGGTTTGGGCAGCAGGTATTAGCCATGTTAAATGTATATTACATTAATATACAGCTGTTGCTGTGCTCATCTGTAAATTTGACGGACAGTGCCACCATGTGGCAGACTGTCACAAGCACTGATGTTGACAATTAAGAGCTGGTGCCAAGCACCGGAAACCACTGGCTCAAGTTAAGCACTGGTAGAGCCTCTGTAAAACACATATTAATTTGTGTACCATCAGTGTCTTCAAGTGCTGTTGTATATATAGACCATGTATGTATGTATGAATGTTGTAATACACAGACGTAGCTATAAGGCAACACAGTGCGTAACATGGGTGATGCCATATAATATGATTTGGGATTGTTTCTAGAAGCTAAATCCACGAGGGTATTGAATCCTGTTGTATAGCGATATTAACTAACAATTTGTGCTTGGACGTGCGCGGTGCAATGCAATTTTGTACTGTGCTTACTGGCCTTCTCAATGTATAGTAAATAGACACTATGAAGGTCATTACGATGGCGGGCGGACAAAGTCCGCCCGCCACCGCAACGGCAAACGGGACCGCCCGCAAGAGGTGCGGCGGTCCCGCCATGGGTATTAGGATGCCACCGCCACGGTGGCGGTGGCATCCCGTATTGTTCACATTGCGGCGGGCGGTGCTGTCAGCAGCACCCGCCGCAATGCGAATAACGCATGTTGTGCATTTGAATGCACAACGTGACAGGCACCGCGCGGTGCCTGCCACCTTGTGCATTCAAATGTAGGGGGGTACCATAGGTACCCCCCATGTGCACCCCCCAAGACCCTGGGGGCCCGCAACGGGCCCCCAGAAGCAAAGACCACATGCCTTTCCATGGCGGCAACACCGCCATGGAAAGGCTGCTTCCCGCCACCATCCTAATATGGATGGCGGTGTCTTGCAGACACCGCCACCATGTTAGAGCCCTTTTCCGCCCGGTCGACGAGTCGACCGACGGAAAAGCAGCGGACGGTCTTTCCGTCCGCCTGGGTCCCCACCGCCATCGTAATATGGCGGGGGGAAATGTTAGGCGGGCGGACAGAAATGGCGGGCGGATCACCACCGCCATACGGGCGGCGGCGATCCGCCAGACATCATAATGACCCCCTATATTTTGCGTTGTATGTGCTGTACAAGCACTCACAGAAACTTTAGTAAATATATTCCTTAGATTTCTAGAAAGAGTTTTTTTTCCAGATTCTTTCTGAATTGCACAAGGGCTGTTTGGTGGTATTGTGATGTGGCAGGGGATGTTGTTCCCTATCCTGGGAGCACAGCTTGAGAAGGCCTGTTGTCTGGGTTTAATGTTTTTCGTGTATCTTGCCTCTCATCTGACAATGTCCTGGCTTCTAGATTTACACTGTCCCCCTCAGGTGGTTATTGTCTTAGGCAAGTTAGAGGGGTTCAATGTCTAGTGGTGTTGTATGTGAGTGATACAACTGATCTTGAAGATGATGTGGGTTTGCAGGAGTGATGGGTGTGTTTCAGTCACAGCTGGGGTGATGCAATTGAACTTTAACCACTCAAAATTCATTCATTGATTTTTCTAATTAAACTAAACCTCGTTCTGTCCCAAGAAGCATGTAGATACGTGGGCAGAGAGAGCACAAACCGCTCAGAGTCACTCCCTCCTGTTGCCTTGCTTCAAAAGAGCTGACATTCAGCATCCTTGAATATTTATGCATTTCATACCACTGTTTATGCAGATGTCTCTGGGTTGGTGATTTAAAGTGCCCTTTGCAGGCACACTCTGGAGCAGTAATCTTCCTCTGCTCTAAAGGAAGCGGCAATAATACCCCTTCAGAATGAGTGTCATTTGCTGTCTTCCGAAAAGACCAAACATTATCCTCACAGTCCCTGAAATTGCACTGAAAGGTCCTTTGCGAAATGCCGCACACAGTCAATCACAGCTATTACCAGTGTCTCTTTAGCCAAGGAGGGCCTTCTTAATTCAAGACCGAGGCGCTGCTAAGGCGGCGATGCTGGGAGCCCTAACTACTCAGATAGGCAGTATAATGGGCTACATATTACACGCGTCCTTTACTTTGCACAGATGCCAGCCTCCCTAAATATTCTAGTGTTCAATATTCTCATGCTAATACCGTTAAAGGGTGCTGCTGTGGTGTTCACACAGTCGTCTCGAAATAATTTATTAGTTTTCAATTAATTGTTACACTGTTTCAATCCTCAGAGGTGAGTTGTTCCTTTCCACCATGGATTGAATAAAGACTATTAGAGGATTTAACCTTTATTGTGTGAGCACTGTGCCCCCTCCAGCCTCACTGTAACAACATTAGTCTGAGAACTGTAAATCCGTCCCTAGAGCTGATTCTGATTTTCATGTGAATCAATCTATCTCTTTACCAATGTCCTTTTGTGTAATTTTCTATAAATTAATTTACTTTAGTTTCATTTCCTATCGTCTCCAGAAACACTCAGGATTCATTCCTTGGATATTAAAAAAAGACAATTAGTGATATATAGATGGTAATAAATGTTTTCCCTCTGGAATCATCTATTATTTTGCATATTGCTTCCAATCGGCAAATGACCAACTACCAGGACAGTCATCAAATGGCAAGGGTGCCCCAGCATATCTTTGGTATGCTTTTAACAACATAATGGCCCAATTCTATAGCTAAGTCTTATTCTAATGTGAAGTAGGTTTTCTGTAGAAACCTCTTCAGGTAAAGGTTCACTCATCAACCACACACTTGCCTCTCTTACGTCTGCCGTTAAACAGGTTGCGACTCTCAGACAATCTCAAGATACAGAAGGAAATGTTTTAGCTCAATTGGTGATTCACATGAATGTCCCATTTCCTACATCAATCAATCAACAACATTTGTAAATGCAACACTGTCACCCCTAGGGGTATATGGGTGCTGTGTCTCCCTCAACGAGGCAGGTCTTGAGTCTCTTTCTGAATTCTGCCATCGACGGGGCTGTACAGAGCTGGAGGGGAAGGTTGCTCCAGGTCTTGGCAGCGATGTAGGAGAAGGAGCAGCGACCGCTGCGCCCGCGACAGATGCGAGGGGGGGTGCGAGTGCAGAGGAGTTCAGGTGTCTAGAGGGTTGGTGGAAGTTCAGGCGATGGTTGATGTAGGCAGGTCCTAGGCCCTGAAGGGCTTTGTAGGCGTGGGTGAGAATCTTGAACTGGCATCTCTTCTGGATGGGGAGCCAGTGGAGGTCTCTTATGTGGGGGGGGCGATGTGGGTTCATTTGGGGAGGTCCAGGATGAGTCTGGCTGCGGCATTCTGTATGGTCTGGAGTCTTTTGAGGAGCTGGGTGGAGATGCCGGCATAGAGGGCATTGCCGTAGTCGATGTGGCTGGTGACGAGGGCCTGAGTGACGGTCTTTCTGGTGTTGGTTGCGATCCATCTGAAGATCCTGTGGAGCATGTGAAGTGTGTGGAAGCAGGAGGAGGTGACTGCCTTGACCTGTCATTTTATAGTCAGTTGGCTGTCGAGCATGATGCCGAGGTTGCACGCATGGTCGGCCAGTGTGGGTGTAGGTTCGAGTTCTACAGGCCATCAGCTGTCATTCCATGCGGAAGTGTTCTTCCTGAAGATCAGTACTTCAGTTTTGTCAGAGTTGAGTTGGAGGCAGTTGTCTCTCATCCATTTGGCTACGCTGGTCATGGTATTGCAAAAGTTGGTTTTGGCATTGGAGGGATCCTCAGTGAGTGAGAGAATCAGTTGAGTGTTGTCTACGTAGGAGATTATGTTGAGTCTGTGGGATCTGACGACGTCTGCGAGGGAGGTCATGTAGATGTTGAGCAGGGTGGGGCTGAGATATGATTCTTGTGGTACGCCGCATATAATGTCTTTGGGGACAGAGGTGAAGGGAGGCAGCCGGATACTCTGTGTGCGTCCTGTAAGGAAGGAGGTGATCCACTTGAGGGCATCTTGCTGTATGCCTATCTTCTAAGGTCTGTTGATGAGGGTGTTGTGGGAGATGGTGTTGAACCCTGCGGAGAGGTCGAGGAGGATCGTGGCCACAGTTTCTCCGTGATCGAGCAGTGTTCTGATGTCATCTGTGGTGGCAATCAGCATGCTCTCAGTGCTGTGGTTGGCATGGTATCCTGATTGTGAGGCTTCTAGTAGGTTGTTTTGTTCCAGGAATTCGGTGAGCTGCTGGTTGATGGCTTACTCAGATACTTTGCAGCAGGGAAATCGTCCGATAACTTTTGAGATGCTTGGGTTGGCGGAGGCTTTCTATAGGAGGGTCTGACATCTGCGTGTTTCCATCGGTCCGGGTAGGTTGCTATGAAGATGAAGGTGTTGAGGATGCTGGTGTGTTGCGTGCTGGTGAGTTGCTACTGATACATAGATACTGAGGGTAGCCCACAGCTTAATTTAAGTTTAGGAGGGGCATTGCTTGAAAAATGGAGAGCTTGCCTGGTGTTTCCGGATGGGTAAGAAGTCTAGTAGGTCTCTGTCATTTGGAAAAACAAGCTATAGGAGTAAAGTTGTTCCATTGGAGAGATAGCCCCTATTGTAATTTGCAGTATTCAGCTCTTGGAGATCTCCTTCTCTGGCTTCAGAAAAGGATCCATGTCAAAATCTCTTTAATTTCTCCATGCCTATGCTGTAGTGATCTTGAGACAATGGTGCACATTTATACTAGGGCACGAATTGTTGATGGGTGAAAGTATGTGCTGCTGCAAACAGAAGAATGTGGATACCTTGTAAACTGTCTTTCCTTATAGTGAAAGAGGCAGCTAGTTTTTGTAATGTCCATGCCATGCCCTCGATGTCTTGCAATCATTATTAGCCCAGACTACTACAGTGGTGCTGGAACAGAGTGGGGGTACTGCCATCAATGTTACAACACTGAAGTCAAGGGGATTGAGAAAAATCCAAACGTCAAACAAGAAGTGTAGCACATGAGCCCCGCCCATTCAGCAGGAGAGTGGCAAGGGTGTGGTATGTAGCCAGGGGTGCATTTTGGCGCACACTAAAGCAAATATATTACTAAAGCATGGTGTGGCACCACACTGTCATTTAAAGGCAGCACATTTGCATTGAAAATGCCACTGAATATGCACAAACATGTAACTAAACCGATAAAATTAAATAGTACTCGAAAGACAATGTGTAGAAATTGGGTTTCTGAAATGTTTTTATCACTTGTGCATCACCAAGTAAAGTTTCTTGCTTTGTTTTGATCCGGTTAAAATCTTTGTTTCCACCACACTTCAGAATTATACAAATTGTGCTTCATTTGTACTTTATTAAATGCTGATATATTTTCAAATATTTTTACAGTTCATTTATGGATATTTAAATTTTGACATCCTACAGTCGATTCTTTCACACTCCCTGTACCCCAGCAATATTGTCACATCATTTAATTTTCAAATGCCTCTCAATTTGCAGTCAGAGAAACAAAAGTAAAAACCAATCTCCATGTTAAAAAATAAGTAGCAATTTGTCAGAATACATAGCCAACCTTTGACCTCTATCTTTGAAGGCACAGGAAATGAGAATATAAAAACGCATCTGTATTGCTCTCACATTCTGAACCTCAGCATGATTATTTGGGAGTGCTGGAGCACCCCTACTTCAACCCCTATGGGATACTAGAATATGTGAATGTGTAGACCGGGCCACTGGGTGCTTTATAAACACAGCTATATGTACCCAGTGTGTTCATTCAAGAGCCACATGCCATAGATGAACTTGTTAAGGAAATATTATACATTCTTTTTAATCGCGTAGAAGCAGGCTCAGGGAAAGGGGGATTGCGGTCAACGCCAACATGATCTTCCTCAGAGAGCAACAGTATAAAAAGGCAAGCCCAGCAGAAAGAAATCTTCATCAAAACAAAGACAAGCCTGCATTGTGCGTCGAGCGACAAACATCCATTGTATAGCAACAGAGTTTTGAATTTTTGCTTAGTACGATTGTAAGCCAAGGTCTCAAATGCGCGTCCTCCATTGACAGCCACCAGCAATGCCACCTCCTTGCTTCACAGTAGCACACAAAGAATTGGACGTGGGATGCCTTAGAATTGGGCGTGGGATGCCTTAGAATTGGGCGTGGGATGCCTTAGAATTGGGCGTGGGATGCCTTAGAATTGGACGTGGGATGCCTTAGAATTGGGCGTGGGATGCCTTAGAATTGGACGTGGGATGCCTTAGAATTGGGCGTGGGATGCCTTAGAATTGGGCGTGGGATCTGTTGGCGTCAGTCCAGAGGTATTAATCCAGCCTGGAATGCAGAGCTTCCCAACTCCTGCAAAGGATAGGATTAATCAAAATGCTAGGGATGGCGGAAATGAGATCCTGCACCCTTTGACCTCCTGATGACATCGCAAGGATGACCACTTGGCCCTCAGGAGCCTCCTATGCGCATCTCAGTGGTTAGTGGAAGACAAAGGAGAAGAACCTACAGTAAGGAAACATGGCTGTCATACCCGGCTTACTTTCTGGACATGCTGCTCCCTTACAGCCCCGAGACCATGGTTGCAAGGCAGTGTCAGGGGGTCCAAAGAGTAAGCAGGCCAGTGCTCTTACGCCCACCTTCCCTGGCCCTCTGACTGCCTCTGAGCTGTGTTCGCCCTTCCTATTGACAAGGGATGGCGCAGTGGTTGTCTGGACAAAGGTCAAAGCTATCGGGCACCTTGTTGCTGCGGGAGGGTAGCGCTAGCAGAGCTGGGTCACTGCAACAACCATGCATTATCTTTGTATGTAAAGATATAAGCATATTTGACTGCACTTCTACATCCACGAAAAGGGAAATCCGGGCTGTCTGATGTCTTTCCCGTAAGACGAGAAATGGCTAGTTAAAATACCAAAATATTCTTTAAAATAAGACTGCTCATAATTCTATTTAATGATGATTGTAATACCACTAATGCATTTTTCCTCCTAGTGACTTGTTCGGCAGGTACCAAAACTAAGTTCTTAGGAGACTGAGGATCCCTCATGGAAAGCTTGGCTTAGGCTTGCTTCCCTTCCGCAACAGGAGCACACAAGCTGTCAGGAATTGTTCCATATGGCGGGTAGTTGGGCTTCAGCCTTTAGTTTATGCTGTGCATCACTCTCTATTTTCCCCAATAGTGAACACGTTCTCTTTGTAGCGTCACTTTTCTCAGTACAGCAATCCCACCATACTTAGTGGACAAATCACTTATTCTCCCCCCCCCCCGCCCGCGCTATATAAATATACTAATTTAAATGGGGAAAAAAGTTGCAATTGCAGCGACCTTGGAGGGGTGGTGGGGGCAGCTAAGTAGTGTTGTGGGAGGGATGAGAGGGTTGGGAGAGAGGGCACAGGAGAATAAAATGTAAGATGCGTAGTTTAAATTAAACAAAAAAAAGCAACGATATCGGAGGGCTGGTGGGTGCGGGCAAGCAGTGTTGTGGGAGGGGTGGGGGGACGGCACAGGGAGATTAAGTGAAGGCAGGGCAAATGAAGCTGCCGACACTAAGTAAACAAAACACTTAACAGCAGAGGCAGGTCAACAAAAAAAGTGCTCTTGAACTTCACGACATAGCCTGACAAGTAACAACAATTGGAATAGTGGCAGTCCTTATGGAAGGATACAAAATTTCAAAAGGAGGGACTTCTAAGTGTATTCACCAATTAAATAGTTAGCGATTTCTCCTCCCCTGCAGTGGTAGCTAAGCCATTTACTCCTACTGAGGCATGGACGAGTCGCATGGCCTTATACTTTCATAACAAGATTGTAAGCATCCAAGAGTCCTTTCCGACTACTCCTCTGGTGCAGAGTGATAAGGGTGCGCCAAACTCCTCACAAATTCAAGTTAGAGGACCTTCTTTTGAACAGTTTCCAATGATCTCAATGGAAAAAACTCTAGAAATCATGAAAGGCCTTAAATCCGGCTCACCCTCCGATCCTTGCCCAGCCCCTACTCTTGCATCAGTCGCAGACATTATTAATCCAGCGGTCAACCAGATTCTGAATCTCTCCCTGAAGACGGGTCAGGTCCCTGACAGGTGGAAGAGAGCCTAAATTTTGCCCCTATTAAAAAAATCAACTCTGGATCCTGAGCTAGCCTCTAACTACAGGCCTATATCTCTGCTCCCCTACTTTTCTAAGGCCTTGGAAAAAGTGGTGAACCATGTCACCACCGCATTTGTCGAAACTAACACTCTACTCCACCAGAGTCAGTCTGATTTCAGGGCTAACTTCAGCACGGAGACGGCACTCCTGGAAGTATCTGAAGCAATAAAGGAGGTAGTGGATAGAGGCGGCAAAACCATACTGATATTGCTGGATTTATCTGTGGCTTTTGATACCGTCCCACACGACCGCCTCCTGCTGAGACTTCGGGAGTGTGGGTTCGGAGGTACGGTATTCAATTGGTTTACCTCCTTATTAAAGGACCGCCAGCAAACAGTGTGGGCCCCACCTTTTGCTGCCCCTATCCCCCCTCTAGAGGTGGGTGTGCCCCAGGGCTCTATTTTGAGCCCCATCCTTTTTAATCTATATATGACACCTCTAGCAACTCTGGCTGAGAACCATGGAGCAAAAATAATATTGTATACCGACGATACGCAGCTGCTCTTCACCTGCAACAAAGACTCGGACTTCAAGGGAGACATGATTAACAGCTGTCTAACAGAAGTATTCTCCTGGCTCCAGCGCAACCAGCTTAAATGTAATCCTGGTAAATCGGAGATTATCTTCTTTGGCCACCGCCCCAGCAACCTTTGGCGCAGTTGGTGGCCTGCTGACATGTCCCCCGTAAAGATAGTGAAAAATCTGGGGGTGAAGCTGGATGATAATCTTTCCATGCAGGCACAGATCCAATCAGTGGCCGGTTCCTGCTTTGGCCTGCTCAAAATGCTGAAACAGTTCCTGCCCCTCCTGTCGATCACCCACAGAAAAACGGTGGTCCAGGCATTAATAATCTCCAGGTTGGACTACGTGAATGTACTCTACCTGGGGCTGCCTGAGTATCTACTGGCAAGACTGCAGGTGACTCAGAACGCTGCAGCAAGAGCAATACTCATGCTTGGCCCCAGAGCTCGTATGTCCACACAGCTGAAATCCTTACACTGGCTCCCTGTCCGCAAAAGGATCCATTTCAAGGCCATGGTTTTGGATTTTAAGGCTCTCCACGGCATAGGGGCTGGGTACATTGTGAAGCGAGTTCAATTTTACCACCCTCACTGTGCACTTAGGTCTGCAGCACTTCAGCTGGCTCTGACCCCCAGATACCTCCGGGCAAGCATCGGGGGTCGCTCCTTCCAGGTGCAAGCAGCAAAATTGTGGAACAATCTACCGGTGGACTTAAGGTTGACTCAGGATCTCCTTGCATTTAGGAAATCACTGAAAACTTGGTTGTTTCAGCTTTAATATCCAGTGCGGGGATCACACTGCTTAGCTAGGCCTTCATCCTGCTTCAGCGCCGGGACACTCAATTGAGTAGCTGCGCGCTCTATAAAATAGCCATTTAACATAACATAACATAACAAAAGCCAGCATTTCTAAAGGGATAGCAACAGGAACCAATGAAAAAGATGGGCGTTTTTTCAAGCCCCTACCCTAGATACAGCATGTCTTGAAGAGACAGCGCAAGCGCTGCCTAGGCAAGACCTAAAAAAGGACAAAGAAGGAGGAAGAGAAAGACAGGAAAACAGTGACAAAGAAAGAAAGCAGGCATCAATACGAATCATCAAGAGTTTGCTAAAGAGACAAGAAGTGGAAGGCAGTGGAAGAAAGAGGCATGAAGTGGAATCAGCATTCCAGGCATTTGACAGTGACCATGGTGCGCCACTGGGTGGAACATTCCATAAAGGAGAACTTTATTTGGGCTAGTGTTTTCTGTGGATTGGCTAGCAGCTTGCCAGAGGAAGATGTCAAAGCTGTGTTTGGATTGTACCAACAGAGAAATGCTCAGAGTAAGCCAGGAGTAATTCAAAGTAATGATTAGGAGACGTGACAAGGAATATTTGTTTGGTTCTTGCCGTGGAGATCAGTATGCAGGGCAGTAGCTTCCATTGGTGCAGCGGTGCAGTGTCACTGGTACCCAGAGCCCTGAGGGGCCCCTTAACCCCTTCGCTGCTAGGCCTTTTCCGCCCCTGTGCTAAGCCTTTTTTTGGCTATTTGGGGTAGTTCGTGCTTAGGCCCCTGCAACTTTTTGACCACATAAGGTATCCACGCCAAATTTGCGTCCGTTTCTTCCAACATCATGGGAATTCTAAAGGTACCCAGGGTTTGTGGATTCCCCTGGAGGGGACCCAGAAATTAGCCAAAATACAGCTTTTGAAAAATGGGAAACAAGTGCTGCAAATGAAAGCGTCTGTTTTTTTCCCTGCAAATGGTATCAACAAAGGGTTTGTGGGGCTGAAATCACCATTTCCCAGCTTTTAGGGACAAGCAGACTTTTGTCAGAAAACCAACATTTTTTACACAGTTTTGGCATTTTACTGGGACATAGCCTATTTTTGCTATTTTTTGTGCTTTCAACCTTCTTCCAGTTAATGGTAGAAATGGGTATGAAAGCAATAATGTATCCTGGAAAGCTACACATTTTAGAAAAGTACACAAAATTCTGAATTCAGCAAGGGGTCATTTGTGTAGATCCTTCAAGGTTTCTTTATAGAAACTAACAGTTGAATATAGGACAAATTGAAAATTAGTTGAAAAAAACAGCAATTTGTGCCAACGTTTTCACCTGTAACTTCTTCTAATTATGACAGCTGTATGAAAGCAATATACCGTTACATCCGCTGGACTTTTCTGGTGTGGGGATATATAGGACTTGTAGTTTCACTAAGAACCCGACGAACCCAGAGCCAATAACTGAGCAGCGTCTTGCAATGGGTTTTTATTATGTACCGGGTATATAGCAATTAATTTGGGAAAATATATACATGGAAAAATTGGTATGAAAGACACCTATGTATTTCTGAAATTGGAACAAAATATAGAGTTTAGAAACAGTAGATATTTGCACATTTCCGAAATTGTGAGTACCCATACTAGCATGAGAATTATAGGACATTTTTCAAAGTGACTTCTTTTTTTACACATTGTCTTTCATTTGGAAGGCAGAAATGCATTGAAAGTCAATAGGTAATAACAGTTGCTCTACAATTCTGTGTTACCCGAAGTCTCCCGATAAAAATGGTACCTCACTTGTGTGGGTAGGCCTAGTGCCCGCGACAGGAAACGGCTCAAAGCGCAACGTGGACACACTTTATTTTTACAGTGAAAACTGCCCCTTTTTTGCAAAGTGCCTAGTTGTAGATTTTGAAGCCTAGCTCTGCCGGCACCTAGGGAAACCTAGCAAACCTATATATTTTTGAAAACAAGACACCCAGAGGAATCCAGGATGGGGTGACTTGTCTGGCTCTCACCAGGTTCTTTTACCCAGAATCCCTGGCAAACCTCAAAATTTGTTAAAAAAACACATTTTCCTCACATTTCTGTGGTGGAAAGTTCTAGAATCTGCGTGGATCCACAAAATTCAACCCACCCCGCATTCCCCAAAGTCTTCCGAAAAAAATTGTACCTCACTTGTGTGGGTAGGCCTATTGCCCGCGACAGGAAATGGCCCAAAACGCAACGTGGACACACCACATTTTCACAGTGAAAACTGACCCTTTTTTTGCAAAGTCCCTAGCTGTAGATTTTGAACCCTAGCTCTGCCGACACCTAGGGAAACCTAGCAAGCCTATACATTTGTGAAAACTAGACACCCAGGGGAATCCAGGATGGGGTGACTTGTCTGGCTCTCACCAGGTTCTGTTACCCAGAATCCCTTGCAAACCTCAAAATCTGTCAAAGAAAACACATTTTCCTCACATTTCTGTGGTGGAAAGTTCTAGAATCTGCGTGGACCCTCAAAATTCCACCCTCCCCGCATTCCCCAAAGTCTTCCGAGAAAAATGGTACCTCACTTGTGTGGGTAGGCCTAATGCCCGCGACAGGAAACGGCCAAAAACACAACATGGACACACCACATTTTCACAGTGAAAACTGACCCTTTTTTTGCAAAGTGCCTAGCTGTAGATTTTGAACCCTAGCTCTACCGGCACCTAGGGAAACCTAGCAAACCTATACATTTTTGAAAACTAGACACCCACGGGAATCCAGCATGGATGACTTGTCTGGCTCTCACCAGGTTCTGTTACCCAGAATCCCTTGCAAACCTCAAAATTTGTAAAACAAAAACCCATTTTCCTCACATTTCTGTGGTGGAAACTTCTGGAATCTGCGTGGATCCACAAAATTCCACCCACCCCGCATTTCCAAAAGTCTTCAGAGAAAAATGGTACCTCACTTGTGTGGGTAGGCCTAGTGCCCGCGGCTGGAAACGGCCCAAAACGCAACGTGGACACCACATTTTCACAGTGAAAACTGACCCTTTTTTTGCAAAGTGCCTAGCTGTAGATTTTGAACCCCAGCGTTCCCCCAGGTCTCCTGATACAAATGGTACCTCACTCGCGTGGGTGGGTCAGGTACCCGCGGCAGGCAAGGGCCCAAAACGTATTGAGGAGACATCAAAATGACCTATCACAAAACAATCTGGTTTTGCAAGGGGAGTCACCTGGTTTTTTGGCCCCGGGCTCGGCGGCCATCTTGGGAAACCTACAAAACCCACATATTTCTGAATACTAGACACCCGGGGGAGTCCAGCGAGGTATGGCTTGCATGGATCCCCCAACATTTTCCTACCCAGAATGCCCTGCAAACCTCAAATTTAGCTGAAAAAAATCAATTTTGCGGGGTGGGTGGAATTTTGTGGATCCACGCAGATCCCAGAACTTTCCATCACAGAAATGTGAGGAAAATGTGTTTATTTTTAACTAAGTTTGAGGTTTACAAGGGATTCTGGGTAACAGAACCTGGTGAGAGGCACACAAGTCACCCCATCCTGGATTCCCCATGGTGTCTAGTTTTCAAAAATGTACAGGTTTGCTAGTTTTCCCTATGTGCCGGCTGCGCTAGGGCCCAAAATCCACAGGTAGGCACATTGCTAAAAAAAAGTCTGTGCCTAGTGGGCTTTCTGCCGCCCTGGGGCAGATCTGGGGCCACTGCCCCCATCTGGCCCCCCGGGGGGCAGAAAGACTGGAATTTCTCTGGGGGGGTGGGGGTATTGTCATGCCCATTTTGGGCAGCCCCCACCCCTACATGAATACAAAAAAAAATTCCTGCTTTCTAGTGGGCTTTCTGCCCCCCCCCCGGGGGGGCCAGATTGGGGGCAAAAGGACTGTAATTTTTTTTGGGGGGTGGGGGCATTGGCATGCCCATTTTGGGCAACCCCCACCCTAATTCCAATTGCCCAAAATAAATCCCTGGCATCTAGTGGGCTTTCTGCCCCCCCAGGGGGGGCAGATTGGGGGCTACTGCCCCCATCTGCCCCCCAGAGGGGGC
The DNA here is from genome assembly GCA_963921515.1 of Calotriton arnoldi. Taxonomy (NCBI): domain Eukaryota; kingdom Metazoa; phylum Chordata; class Amphibia; order Caudata; family Salamandridae; genus Calotriton; species Calotriton arnoldi. The sequence continues at coordinate 3,400,968 of CAWUFW010000680.1, forward strand.
AGAAAGACTGTAATTTTTTTGGCATGCTTGTTTTGGGTAGCCCCCACCCTAATTCCAATTGCCCAAAATAAACCCCTGGCTTCTTGTGGGCTTTCTGCCCCCCCCCCCCCCGGAGCAGAAAGACTAAATTTTGCCAATTCTTTTGGGGGGAGCAAAGGCCCTTGCCCAAGGGGCCGCTCCCCCCTCCCTGGTGTCTAGTGGGTGGATCCCTGCTTGGGGATTGCCCTCCTGGGGTGATCCGCAAGCAGGGATCCACTGGGGAGGATTCTCCCCTTTCCAATGATACCTCTCCCGTCTTTCTATGTGCTCAGGGGGCTGAGATAGCCCACTGAGCACATAGAAAGTGAAACTGAAATGAGCCTAAAGGCTCATTTCAGTTTCGGTTTCTATGAAATTACGTCAGCGCGACGTGCGCGCTGATCGTCATTTCATAGAAACCTGGGGGGGGCCTCGGGAGCTGGGGAAGCCCCGAGGCTTTGGGAAGAAAAGAAATCCCTCTGGTGCCTGCACCAGAGGGATTTCCGGTGCCATGTGCCAGGACGGCCGGGAGCCGTCCTGCGCACACGAGCACTGTGGCGCACGACGGCTCCCGGCCGTCGTGCGCACAAACAGGGTTAACCCTGATAACTGCTGCATTTTTCTACCCCAACAGCAGTCAAAGAGAGCATTTTCCTTGCTTGCAACAGGGCCATGGCATATTAGCTACGCTACTCTCAGGTCAGTATGAAGCGTTCCCTACTGCCTAGGACAAGTTTTCCTTCTCAGTCAGGGTAACCAGTGCTTAATTTGAGCCAGTTGTTTCCGGTGCTCGACACAGCACTTAATTTCCAACACCGGCCCTAATGACAGCTGACATGTGGTGGCGCTGTTTGTGTAATTTAAAAATGAATACAAAAACAGTTATTTACTAATTTAATATACATTGTAACCAACTAATACCTACCTACCAAGCCATTCTTATAGCTTTGGGGGCCTCGAACAGTCTGGATTGTTACACTTGTAGCAGTGTGATGGTTAGGAGTTGTGTAGGTACTGCCATTGGCAGCACTGGCAGTGGCAATGTGTGGTGCAAACTGCCGTGGCCTCCTGACGAGGGCCCTGGCACTTATGTTTTTTAAAACAAAATTAAGCACTTGGGGTAACAGGTCTAGAACACCTTCCTGAGGATGCTGGACCCCAAGCAGCGTTGCTGTGTAAAGAACCGCCTCAGTATCTGTGTGTTTTACAGTCACTCATGAAGCTGCTTTTTTTCATTGTTCTCTCCTTTGCATGCATTTCGCATCACCTGCCATGTGAATGTGACACAGCCTCGGGAGGGTGGGGGGCGGTGTGTATGTGTGTGTGTGTGTTTTTGTCTGATTCTCATAGGCAGTTGTGAGAGTGTCAAGCAGTCCGAGAGTCTCCTATTTCCTCAGCTTTCACTGCCCCTGTTACATTGTGTGTCCTTCCATGGCCCTACTTTCTATATTCCTTTCACGTTGCAGTCCTGCTTTCTCCTTTGCATTTTCATTGCTCTCCTCTCGCTCGTCTGTCTTTTGTGTAATTTGCTTCAATAGCTTCATAAGTGCATCTATTATTTATTTTACTTTGTTTGAATTTCTGTAAAGAACTACGGCTGCCCGGCTAGGAAGGAGAATTAAAGGGGCTGCTCCAGTCCTGGCGATCAGAGATGGGTTGCCAGATGCCAGGCAGTCAGTTGCCTTCTGTTGGCTCGCGTTGGCCATGCTCCTGCTGGCTCTGGCCGCCTTTGTGTATGATGGATCGATGCAGCACACCTTGTGCAGCGGGCACTGTGTGCTAGCACACGCTGTGATGGGGACCATGGCCGGTTTGAGACATCAGCCCAGTAGAGTAAGCATCGACCTTCAGGTGATCAATGACGTGGTCTAGGGATGTGGTCATGGTGGTCACAAAGGGTTATTGATATGTTTATGGGCCCGCAGCCTTTACTTCTTACTGTTCATTCTTCAATCCAAAGGACTCTTTCTAACTCTTTCAAAGTGACCATAGAGGTGTAACAGTGAAGAGCCTTTGAAGCTCTGGATCACCTCAATGTTCATGGGCGTCACTTAGGAGTCGGCAGGCCTAGCGGCTAGAAGCCCTGCTTGTCCTTTACTAATCATTGCTACTCCTGGTATGAGGAGGTGAGAATCCTCTTTATTTCTTTAGTTTATGAGCCTTGCACTTCACCTATCCCTCAGCAGCAAAGAGAAGTCTGTTGGGAGCGAAGGGTGAGGTAAAGGATCAAACTTGTGATATTATCAGAAACCGCAGAGTGCGTAATGTCACTTCCACTGCTGCTGACATTTTGGTGACTCAACAGCCACGTCTTTATTGTACCAGCCCAGATGGCAAGTTGTTGACTTGGAGAAGACTCTGGGTGTTTGTCACCAGCCTTCTTGAGCTGGCCCTTCCTGGCCATGGAACCCTCTGCGAGCTGCAGTTTATTCATGGAGCAGAAAAGAAATAAAAGAGTCAGAGCCTCAAACCTGTCAGAGCTTGTGAAGCTGTCAGAGCCTCGAGACAGTGGAGCCCGTGAAACTGTCAGAGCCCAGGAAGCTTAAGCTGTGGGAGCCGTGAAACTATCAGAGCCTGTGAAACTGCTAGAGCCTGTGAAACTGCTAGAGCCTGTGAAACTGCTAGAGCCTGTGAAACTGCTAGAGCCTGTGAAACTGTCAGAGGCTGTGAAACTGCTAGAGCCTGTGAAACTGTCAGAGGCTGTGAAACTGCTAGAGCCTGTGAAACTGCTAGAGCCTGTGAAACTGTCAGAGGCTGTGAAACTGCTAGAGCCTGTGAAACTGCTAGAGCCTGTGAAACTGCTAGAGCCTGTGAAACTGCTAGAGCCTGTGAAACTGTCAGAGGCTGTGAAACTGCTAGAGCCTGTGAAACTGCTAGAGCCTGTGAAACTGCTAGAGCCTGTGAAACTGTCAGAGGCTGTGAAACTGCTAGAGCCTGTGAAACTGTCAGAGGCTGTGAAACTGCTAGAGCCTGTGAAACTGCTAGAGCCTGTGAAACTGCTAGAGCCTGTGAAACTGCTAGAGCCTGTGAAACTGCTAGAGCCTGTGAAACTGTCAGAGGCTGTGAAACTGCTAGAGCCTGTGAAACTGCTAGAGCCTGTGAAACTGCTAGAGCCTGTGAAACTGTCAGAGGCTGTGAAACTGCTAGAGCCTGTGAAACTGTCAGAGGCTGTGAAACTGCTAGAGCCTGTGAAACTGCTAGAGCCTGTGAAACTGCTAGAGCCTGTGAAACTGTCAGAGGCTGTGAAACTGCTAGAGCCTGTGAAACTGTCAGAGGCTGTGAAACTGCTAGAGCCTGTGAAACTGTCAGAGGCTGTGAAACTGCTAGAGCCTGTGAAACTGCTAGAGCCTGTGAAACTGCTAGAGCCTGTGAAACTGTCAGAGGCTGTGAAACTGCTAGAGCCTGTGAAACTGTCAGAGGCTGTGAAACTGCTAGAGCCTGTGAAACTGCTAGAGCCTGTGAAACTGTCAGAGGCTGTGAAACTGCTAGAGCCTGTGAAACTGTCAGAGGCTGTGAAACTGCTAGAGCCTGTGAAACTGCTAGAGCCTGTGAAACTGTCAGAGGCTGTGAAACTGCCAGAGGCCAGAGACAATGAAACTGAGACTGTCACAGACTGTAAAACTGTCAAAGCCCTGAAGCTTTTAGAGCCAGGAAAAATGGCAGGGCCTGCGAAACATTCGTAACATTTGAGGTTGTCAGACACCGAGAAACTTCCAGATCCTGTAAAGCTATCAGAGCTCACAAAAATGTCAGAGTCTGTGAAAATGTCAGAGCCTGTGAAAGTTTCAGAGCCTGCGAAGCAGTCAGATCTCATGAAAAGGGGACAACACTTAAAATAGACCAGCTGGGAGGGCAAAGCATAAGGCAGAAAGCGAAGCCTGCCTTGGCCACTGAAACTGACATCAATCCCAGAATTGGATATAACAGGCGTGAAATCACTCCTATTGCAGGTGCATTACTCAGATCTAATTGCGTGCCAATGAACGACTTATCACGAAAATTGAAGACAACGTCTGTAGTCACAAGAGCACAATGCTTGTCTACACAAAATACAAGAAGTATCGCCAAGATTCAGGCAGCTGCAACCCTAAGGAAATGAAGCATGTGTCCTTTCTTGTTTTAATAAAGGCTGAAATTGTTTCACTAAGTCGTAGAACCATGGGATTTGAATACAAAATCTGTATTCCTTGCTCTTATCTCCCTCTCCTCCAGCCCCGGGTTCTCAGTGTGCTGAGTCTATGGAAATCTGGCATCTTAGCTTCCACCACATTTGCTATTCTGAACCTGCAGCACATTCCTGCCCGGGCCGGACATTCCTGTTACGAAAAAGCGAGGGCGCAGAGTGAAAACATAACCAAGGCGACAGAGCGCGCCGCGGGCCGCTGCTTCTGCAGCAAAGGTTCGCAGGGGGCCTGACCCAGAGAAGGCAAGACGCAAATCCAGGCCGCGAAGTGTTGGGGAATTATTCACCCCTCCCTTCAGAATAAAAGTCTCCCTTCGACAAGAGCCCAATGGCTGCTTTGTGAAAACCGCAGAGGGGTCAAGAGTCTAAGGATTAATCCCTCATCAAGAGGGATTTAACTCCATGGGGACGATTAGTTTCATTCCTCACTGAGCACAATATTGAGGGACTTGTTTTCGGACCACCCATGATGAAAGTAAATATGTCATTCACAAGCAGACGCTCCCGCCAACATGTTGTAACCCTCATCTTTACAGCACAGTACAATCAACCTCTTGTAATCAGTTCTTATTCAGAAGCTTTTATGTTAATATTAAAAGATGGCGGTACTCGTCTTTAGACACCCTCCCCCTCCCCCACTAGCACATCAGATGAACAGCAGAAGTGGTCTCTGACCCCATCTGCTAGAAATCCAGGAATTGCCTATGACAACCTGCTGCCTATTCTTGAACATATCAATGTTGTCACCTCTTGCTGACATTTTTAGGTCTGGCCTAGAGATAGCTTTAGTTGTTTCTCTAGTCTAATGTAATAGTGTAATAAAAAGACAAAAAAATACATAGAGGGCATAGAGGGGAGTTGGGTCAGTCCTTTTCATATATTCTACTGTTCAACTGTCTTTCCATTTTTTTCCACCAACCACAGTAGATGGCATAGGACAATGGGTCACCCTACTTTAGAGATTAGGTCTATTGCTCTGTGAGAAGCAGGCATTTTGCCTGATTACATGTGCACTAAAAGTAGCACTGCTGGGCCAATGCTTTACTTTGCCAATGTTTTTTTCTTTTCAATATTTATCATTTTTATTTTTTTAGTTAATCTTTTCATATTTAAGCTATGTCTTCAGGTTACAGTAATTCAAAGCAAATAAGACATTTTTTTTGGAGCAATAAAAATCACATTTTTATTTGATATGTATAAGAACTAAAAAGGGTTTCTATACGTGTTCTAAGTGCATCTGCCTACTACACAGCACTGCACTGCCCTAATAAAATTATTATATGCAATAGTTATTTTTTTAATTTAAAAATTTTCTTGCAATCATATGGATGCCATGTTTAGGCAGTGACATGGTTTTTAATATAAACCGTTTTGATTTATGTTGACGTTTGTATGCAAAAAAAAACATCGGACCAGCTTTCCAAGGGAAGTTCTATTGGCTTTGCAAATGCTTCTTAGGTGAGGATGCTTTGTAAGGTTATACCACTTACACTGGACTCGTGGTAGGCAGTGGCCCAAGGGATTTGATGTACGCATTCAGTATGGGAACACCCTGTATTTAGGCCTCCTAAACATCTTTGCAGCAAATCCAAATCATTCACAGTTCTGCTGCTTGACTTCCATTGGACTTTACCCCATACAGTGGCGTAACGAAACTTGAGGGGGGCCCCCTCCCGGTACATGGAGGGGCCCCCCTTCGGTCTTAATCAGGAGATCTCAGGTCAACTTACTGTGGTCACTGGGGCCCTGGAGCTTGGGGCCCCTCGCACCATGGGGGCCTATGGGGGTCTATGTTACGCCACTGACCCCATATCTTCTATCGCTGGCCACCTTAAAAATATGAATTGTCTTCCTGTGGTCAACGAGTCAATACTAAAAGCTTTGTGCATTTGTCATTGTCACCTCTAGCATAGGGGCATACTTTAATCCAACATGCAGCTATGTACACGGCAGGCATCTCATGGCTGCTTCTGATTATTTAATCCAAGTGCCACACATCAAAAAGCCTCGACTGGGTGGTCACTCCTAGCTCAGTATGGCATCGTGATTGCGTAATAATAACCAGGGATGGACTGGGGGACCAAAAGCAGCACTGGCAAAAATGCTCAAACCAACCCCGCTCCCTTCTTCTCCTCTACTAATGTCTCTCTTTCAATCCAATGAGTATCAATGGGAGAGAGAGGAACGGAAAGTAGCTAGTTCACTTCCCCTGGTATATGTATGAGAATCAAAAAGAACTAGCTAGTGGATAGAAGCTCGATATGTGTGTTCGAGAGTAAGGAAAAAAACATTCGTTTTTTATGAAGGCCCTCACCCACCAACCTAGTTGGTGGCATGCTTCATCATCGGGCCCCAACCCGGGCACCGAGTGTGCCTTAGGTGTGCTGCGACGCCTGACTGCAGCGGAGTGGGTTTTGTTAAGTGAGTGTGCGGTGATGGTGTTGAGAGTGTAGGTTAAAAACTGTCCTAAGGGCCCCAATATCCACACGGACTGTTTTAATGGTGGGCCCTTGGCAGTGTTAAAAGCAAGGCAGCGGATGTGAGTGGAGGTGACTAAGGACTCCCACATCCAGTGTGGTCAACATGTTTCAGCCAGGCCTCATGTTAAATCTGGCTTTCATCAGTACCTTGTGTGAAAAGTGAATTAAAAAGGTGGTCTACAGAATATGTGTGACCAGCTATGTGACGCACTCGCTAAGGTGCGATATATGTGAGAGGATAGTTTCCTCTAGCGGTTTTGTACTCTGGTATTGTCAGAGGAAAAACCCCATGAGTTCCGGGAGGGGGCCCGACTTTTAGTCACACATTCGTCAAAGCATGCGACCCGTGTGTCAAACCTATGTTCCGGAGTTCCGATGCAGGCCAAAACCGGCCTCCAAGGGCTCCAGCCCACCGGGGATGCCCGGTGGAATGAGGCCTGATAATAAGCTCGGATCTTTACAGTGCTAAGTACTGGTTAAGTAGGTTACCATTCATGCATGGTGTAAAATGCCTTAAAGTCTCACACGGGAAGTGACATGAAGGGATGTCAGGAAGAGCAGTGTGTAGCAAAGATTCAAAGTATTAGGGTCTGTATTCTTGTTCTAGAAGAGTCCAAGAAAATGCAAACTTTCTATTTTGCACCTTAGGTACCATATTACAACTAAACAGCGCCCACCCTAGTCTTCTCTGAAAACATTTCCTGTTTAGAAGGTTTAAGGCAGACCAAAATACAAATGGCAGTCTAGAAAAGTACAATTCTTAGAAACAGGCTAAAAGAGGATCAATAAAAAATATTTTTTTGATTACTAATTCTGCCAATAGTTAAACAAGAAGGAGCAATATGTTTTTTTCTTTTTTAAAGCGTATATCCTCTATATTGGGAATGACGGCCATTTTACTCATTGAGTAAATGAAGACCTTCCAGTTCCCATCATGTGACATGATTTTACTATGTGTATGAATCATGCATCTTGGGCAGGAACACACAGACCTGTGAACCTGCATAGGTCCAATGTGTGTCACATGATTTCAACATGCTTCACCCAGTCACTCAATGAAAAGATATTTCCACGCGGTGAACTCTAGAGTAAATTGGAAAACCTTTACACAGACTTGGTTTCCAGTTTGTGTGGGGAGTCTCTGCATGGTAATAACTGACTGAGGGTTTTGCAACCAACTTGCAATGACATGGGAGACGGCACCAACTACATGTGTTTCTGCTATTCTGGAGGGAAGGTATGGTTGTTCAGCTGCTAAAGCAGTGCCCGTGATCGAAACCACCATACTCCTTTGGGGCCTGCCCCTTTCAAGGTTCTTTAGGTTTCTCCCATGTACGACCATCAAGTTGAAATTTATTCCGAGATCTGTAGGTCTGGGCTCATGTTGCGATGCCACTAGATCATGCTTCTGCTTCCCCAGGATTGGAGACACTGAAATGTGTGTTCCTCATCCTTTCCCCAGAAACGTACTTTATTAAGCGATGTTGAGAGCTCTAAAATTCAAAGCTGGCTAGAGCAGATCTTGTGATATTGTTTTATAGAACAGTCTAACTCTCCAATTGTACCTCCCATCTGGGTTTCAACATTTTGAAATTAGATGGGGTTTGGTGTGTGGAGCTCAAATTATTGTGACAGCTTCATCAAAATTAAAACCGAATCCTGCTTCTGTTGTGGCCATATTGTTACAATTTTTTAGTGCCTAGTCAACATGAGCAGCTTCCAAAACAAATGACCAACCCATTGCCTTCCTCACTGTCACAGAGGTGTATTGGATCACAGGGGTCCATCACAGGTTTGACCTTCCCATGGCATGTTTGGGCTGCATCTTCCCTGAGGATCAGACTGCCATCATACCGATAACTGGATTGCTTCCCCCTCAGCCAAGATAAGGTCATGAGGTGATGATGAGACTGTCCAGGGTACTGAAAAGGATTATTGCACTCTAGTGCCGCTCCAATCCTGATCCACAGAGACAGAATAAAATCCATCTGCAAAAGAGCTCGCTGGATTAGCCACCGTTCAAGAGAAGACACTCGTTTGAAGAAAGAGCCATGACCTGTTGGGGCTCACTCTAGGCTCTACATAGATATAAGAGGACTGGTTGATTTGTCTAGTGGGCCCCTGGAGTCAGGCTAATGATAATATTAATTGCTTTTATATGGCCCACAAGCACCAACTGGTTTCTTGGTGCTCGGGAAATTCCAGACAAGGCAGGCAGACTAGGAGAAAGCTTTTTTAAAGAGCCAAGTCTTTAGAATTTTTCTGAAATTCATGACAGTTGGTTCCAAGTGTAGATTTCAAGCCAGTGAATCCCAAAGAGTGAGTGCTAGAACTGCAAAGCTATGTCCCCCAGTACCTCCAAAATGCGGTTTCCTAAATCTGAAAATGCTTAGGAAATTGGCAGATGAAGAATTCAGCTCCCCAAAGAGGGCATATCACTTCAATCTATGAGCTATGAATTGTGGGCCCAGACCTTTGATGTCCTGAAAAATAAGACAAAAACTTTGAATTTGGCACAGTGCTCTGTAGGGAGCCAATGGAAGGGTTTTAAGTCGGGCTGGCACGAGTACGCCATGGAGGACTGAAGACTATGTGGGCTGCTGATTATGGATAACCTGTAGCCTGTGCATGAGCGTTCTAAGCAGGCCAAAGTAGATTGCGTTTGCATAATCTAGCCTGGAAAAGACGAGCACCATTAGGGTATCTTGTGTAAAATATTTGTTTTCCGACACAGGAGGATCACCAAACCCTGAAGCTACGCCGTCTACTGATCTCACTGTAAAGTTCTGTAAAGTAGGAGGGACTTCAGGGGTAGGTCTCAAACACCCACGAGATTGTAAGGACTCCATTGCCCTGTGATTGTCTCTTTTTACTGAAAGTCATGCCCCGGGAGAGCACGTTTTAAGATGGTTTCTCAAATTTCTCCCGCTGATGCACCTGAAGCAAGAAACTAAATTAAGCTGCTGCTGCTGTGCTTCAAAGCTGACAAGAGTCCACCACGGTCACTGTGAGGGCTATCTCAAGGGTGGGCCCCCAGAAAATGGTCTTCTCAGGGTGTCACATTTCCCATGCAGCCATGACTCCTTAGGACACTGATTCCCATCCCATTGTGTGGTAATGTGCGTTCTCTGACCACGAACCACCAGAGACACGTTTCAAGTTATTCCACGGCCCCTAAGATTTTGAATGTGTGGCCCACTTAGACCATTCCTGCGCATGGGGGGTACAGATCCAGCACACCTTTCTTCTCACATTCCGGCTGTTCTCACACTCCGGCTGTTTATTCGCTATTATTTCTCAGACTCATGCTAGAAGAGTTCCTTTTGCTTTAACCTCACCTTCTACCATCTGAGGCCACCTTGAAGCAACCATTATACACCAGCCCACCCTTTGTGGCGCCCCGGGTCTCCCCAACTCGCCCCGGTTATGTTGTGTTTGCTGGGCTGGAGACCAAGCTGATCCTCTCATTCCTCTTAGTCTTACAAGGACTACGCTATTGCTAGTTGTTGTAGATCCTACAACCTTTCTTTGACACACTGCATGTTTCCAAGAAACTAGAACTTTCTACAAGGGCCCCAGAAATGATCACCAACAGTGATGGAGTGGAGAGGTGTGGTGCAGCGGCCAGGGCAGCTGACTTCGGAGCACAGGGTTCACGGTTCGATCCCCGGCTCCGGCGGCAGCTCAGCTCAGCACCATGTGACTCTGGGCAATAGCTCACTTAATTTCCACGACGGCCCCCAGCGCCTTGAGATCCGTAAGGGTGAGTAGCTGCGCTATATAAAAACGGACTTACTTACAACATGCCCAATAATATGGATAAAACAGTGGGCACCATGAGTGGGAATGTCATAGTTTGCTGAACTTTTGTATCAAGCTTTTCTCCACACAGGTCAATGCAATCAATCCTGTTTGTTCAATTCACGGGTTTTTCTACGTGGTTGTCCTCCATGCCTTTGTGTGGGTTTGTGCCAGTTGTGTGCACCCTGCCAAGCGTTGTTTTCAGATGTCTGCTTATTGAGATGCTTCATGTTCTTATTTAAATTCAGCCACCTGGTGTTTGCATACAATAATCAGCACGAGATGATTGAATAGAAAATCAAATGTAAATAAATGCATTAGCAGTGATGAAACATAACAAACACATCAAAGTAGGGTACCTGAGAAAACGCGGTGATAGGGCAACAACAGATATATAACATTTCTGATTCATTATGCAGAGGGGAGTAATAAATGTGCTCTTTCACAGTTAGCTCAATTGACTGCCTGGGGTGCTGGTTCCACTCTCCACAGCCTGGGAGAGAACCTCCCCTGGAGGAGACCAGCTGTTGAGAGCTGTTGATTATCTCGTCATCATGAGGCCTTGGGGTAAGGCTCGCCTGCTGCTGATGCTGGATAATCACAGGTACCCTGGTTCTCTCAGAGATTCTTCACTTGTATCCCAATCGAGTGTTTGCTCTCTGTTTGCTAACACCAGCTCTTGACGGGAGCTTGGGTACGCCATGGGTGATTCAAGTCTTGCTCTGTTTGCGTACTCTACTGTGTGCATAGGGCACACAGGCAGTGCTTAATTTGTAAAATAATAAGTGCCGGGGCTCTCGTCAGGAGGCCACTGCAGCTTGCAACACACTTGCTGCAGCTTGCAACACACATAGCCCCTGCTATGCTGCCAAAGTTAGAAACAACACAAGTACTAACCATCAAACTCCCACAAGTGTGACTATTCGGACTATTTGAGGCCCCCAAAACCATAAGAATGGCTTGGGAGGCAGGTAATAGTCATTTTAATGTTTATTGAATGAATAATTACCTGTTGTTGTGGTCATCTCCAAATTAGCCAGACAGCGCCACCTTATGGCAGCTGTCACAAGCGCTGGTTTTGAGAATTAAGTGCTGGTTCGAGCACGGAAACACAGCTCAAATTAAGCACTGGTCAGCTCCTGCAACACTCCTCTGGTGCATACCCATGGCTCTTAATTCTATAGACCCGGCCCTGAGAAATAAGTGCCGGTGCTTAGCACCGGAAAGCACCAGCACAAATTAAGCACTGCACACAGGGCTCCCGTGTTGTCATTACTGCAGCTGGGGAGCCACTAATTATATCATAGATAGCACGCCAGCGGCCAGTATGCAGGGAAATTCTTCGCATAGTCAGGTTTCAGTGTCACATAAACAAGAGCACATTAATGCCCTCCTGCTTAATTGCCGTTCGTTAAATAAACATGATTTACACATTCATGACCTGATATGCGAGACAGAACCTGATTTTCTGTTTCTGACTGAAACATGGCTATCTGATATGTCGAATCCGACGATCGCTATAGCCATTCCCCCAGGTTACTCTATTTTGAGGAAGGATCGCGCTGGAAGCAAGGGGGGTGGAGTTGCAATTATTAGCAAGTTGGACGTCTCCATCACCTGCATTCCCATGGAAGAAATTGAAGGGGCTGAGTGCCTTAGTTTTCAGGCCACTCTTTCCCCCCATCAGTGCTTAGCTGGAGTCCTTATATATAGACCCCCGGGACACGCAGGGGATTTCTTGAAGTCCCTTAGCGATTCCATCGCGCCACTGGCCTCCAGATTTAAACATTTCCTCGACTTGGGGGATTTTAATGTACATATGGACAAACAGGATATCCCAGACACTGTCTCTCTGTTGGAATCTATGGATGCTCTTAATCTTGCTCCATATGTTTTTGCCCCCACGCATGATAAAGGCCACACCCGTGACCAAATATTTTCCAACAGCAAAATCCAGACGGAGGCCCCTCTGCCTTTACTATGGTCAGATCACTACTTGGTGGGCTTTAGGCTACCGAAATTAATGAAGCGTCCGCTGACCCAGGCCAAGCGGCCGTCTTTTACATCTAGGCCTTTTCACAGAATTACCCCGGCTGCCCTCAAATATGAACTAGACCAACACCCTCCCACGCCGAGTGGCAATATAGAGTGGGATGCTGAGGCCCTAGAAAGGTGGGTCACGCAAGGCACCTGGGCCCTTGCCCCCCTGATCTCTCGCTCTCCTAAAGTTGCCAGATGCTCAGCTCCCTGGTTCAATGATATCTTGCGACAGTGTAAAAGGGATTGTAAACGTCAGGAAAGAGTGTGGAGGAAAGATTTTAATGAGGAAAATAAAAGAAATTACAAGAAGGCCTTAAGAGCCTACCACAAAAGGATACAGGAAGTTAAGAAGAGCTTCTTTGCATCTAAAATTGAGTCCGCAAGGAACAAAAGTAGAGACATTTTTAGTATTGTTAAAAGTTTCTCTTCGCCTAGTGCTGTGACCAGACACTCCTCCCGTTCAGCTGATTGGATTGGAAAGTTAGCAAATTTCTTCTACACGAAGATTATAACAATTCAATGTTCTTTTGATGCCTTGTGTGGGAAAGATGTGCAGGCCTCCCCATCGATCTACCCCCAGATTCAGGTGGGCAGTGCTTCCCTCTCCCTTTTTCCTCCCCTGTCCTTAGAAACGTCCTTGACAATAATGAAGGGCCTCAAGTCTGGCTCTGCTGCGGACCCTTGCCCTGCTAAATTTCTGGCCTCAATGGCTGAGATTCTTAATCCCACAGTGAATAGCAATTTGAACGTGTCTCTTCATAGGGGCCAGGTCCCTGTAAGCTGGAAGAGCGCCAAAATAATTCCACTATTGAAAAAACCTATTGCTGACCCCACGGAATTATCTAATTACAGACCCATTTCTTTGTTGTCCTTCTTTGCAAAGACAATAGAGAAATATGTTCACTCGGTGATCAGCGGCTTTGTTGAAGTAAATAACCTTCTTCACCCGAGCCAGTCTGGTTTTAGACAGAACCTTAGTACAGAGACGGCTTTGCTTGAGGTCTTCGAATCTATCAAAGAGACCCTTGATAAAGGAGGCAAAGCAGTTCTTATCCTTTTAGACCTCTCGGCGGCTTTCGACACCGTGCCCCGCGGTCGCCTCCTGCAGAGATTACGGGAGTGCGGACTTGGTGGCACGGTGTTGAAGTGGTTTTCCTCATTTTTGGAGGATAGAAAACAAGAGGTCTGGTCGCCCCCGTTTGCAGCCAGTGTTCCGCCCTTGAACGTTGGCGTGCCACAGGGGTCTATTTTGAGCCCAGTACTTTTTAATCTGTACATGGCTCCCCTGGCCACCCTGGCGGAAGCGGGTGAGGCAAAGATTATATCTTATGCCGATGACACTCAGTTGCTGTTCACATGTAATAAGGGGGAGGAGTTTAACGGGGAGAAGATACATAAATGTCTTAGAGAAGTCTTTGCCTGGTTCAGACATAACCATCTCAAATGCAACCCGGAAAAGTCTGAAATTATCTTCTTTGGCACCCCCCCTCTGGACGCCTGGAAACAATGGTGGCCAACTGGCATGTCTCCTCCCCAGTCAGCGGTTAAGACTGTTAAAAACCTGAGAGTGAAAATGGACGACGCCTTATCCATGACATTCTCGGTGGCAGGCAAGTGCTTTAGTCTGCTGAAAATGCTCCGAAGATTTCTCTTCCTGCTGCCGACCTCTCACAGAAAGACGGTCGTTCAGGCCCTTATTACCTCCAGATTGGACTATGCCAACGTCCTTTATTTGGGCCTGCCAGAGTTCTTATTGAATAGACTTCAAGTCGTACAGAACGCGGCTGCCAGGGCAGTCCTGAGACTCGGGCCTAGAGACCGGATCTCTCACCATCTGAAGAATCTGCATTGGCTGCCTGTCCGATGCAGAATTCTCTTCAAAGCATTAGTCCTGGCTTTCAAGGCTCTGCATGGCATGGGGGCTCATTACATCCGCAGGAGAGTCTCACACTATGTTCCAGGCAGATCCCTCAGGTCAGCACACCAACATCTAATTGTCGTACCTAATTTTTTCAGAGCCCGCCGTGGCGGCCGCTCTTTTCAAGTGCAAGTGGCTCAAATTTGGAACAAGCTGCCACTTCCGCTTAGGCAGGCCACGAATATACTAGCTTTCAGGAAACAACTGAAAACCTGGTTGTTTCAACAAACAGCATAATGGCTGCTACCCCGTAATCGGAGACCTCCTCTCTGGTCCCCGTATCTTCTGTCTTAGCGCCGGGACACTCTGTTGAGTAGCCGCGCGCTCTATAAGCACATTTTAACATAACATAACATTGGTGGATCAGCAGCGGCTCCTCCGCAATGGCGGAGGAGCGTCACCCCACTGAGAATGAAAAATAAAACCACAATAAAACAATGTTATTGTTGTTTTATTTTTCACTGGCAGCTGATGCTGCTGAGTGTAGGGCGGGGCCAGAAAATCCACTCAACACTAGCGAGGGACTGGGAGGAGGAGTGGAGGGCACTTGTAAGTGAGTGTGTCTGTTTGGCCGGCCATCTTAGGCCAGCCAAACAGACATGCGCACTTGGATTTCTCCAACCCAGCTGTATTATACAGCTGGGTTGGAGAAATGGTACAGTCTCCCAGTCTCTTTGTGAGCGCCTAACCAGGCCGCTCAGACCAATCAAGGTGCTGCTCTCACAGCATGAGAGCAGCGTCTGGATTGGGTATGGAGTCTGGGAGCCTGTGCTGGCCCAGGACTTCTGGAAGAGGAGCACCAAGGCGTCCAGGAGATGGAGCGGCAGCGGGAGAAGCTGATAAGTGCATTTTTTTAAATTATATGGCCCCATGCTGCCCCACCTTTTTATTTTGGCAGCAGCCGCTGCTGTGGTTGATTGGTCCAGCTGATGCTGCCTCAGACCAATCTTCCTCTCAATCCATTGCTTTGGTCTGATGCTTCATTTGGCCCCAGCTAGTCCATCTCTCTGCAGGGACCCACGTTGCTCATTCATACCATATGGGGGATTCCATATGGGGATAATTGACTCAATTCCTCCAAAGGAGCTGTTCTTTCTGTTCCCTTCTCCATGACTCAGAACACCGGTGCCTTGCTGGGATCAAGCTACCCCCCTGAGGATGGCAAGACAGAGACACATGTGTGCACCGAGCACCTAGAAAACTGCAAATTCCCACTACTATGAGAACTCGATCTTGTATCTGTAGCCCATGCCACACTAGAGACTGGATGAAGGGAAAGAGGCGGCCCTTTCATCAGAGGCATTATTGCATCTTTAGCCCCCATCTCTCCTGGGGGGTTCATCCAACTAGCCACTGCAGTGAAACCGGTTGGTTTCGCTTCAACAGCGGCTTCCCATCTATAGGATTACAGTTGACTCCATGGCATCAAGGCCTTTTGGCTCCAGTCCTGGCTTCTCATTTACCAAGTCTGCTCTCCCTGAGAGTTGTATTGTTTATTCAATTCAAATGAAGCAATTGAATGAACACACACAAAAATGTTTTATAAAAAAGAAATCCCAGGAATGAAGAAGTTGTGCAACCCATAAATGGGAGTCCTCTTGTAACCCTACTTATCTGGCACCATACATGACCCTATTCTTCTGTACCGCAATGATTCACACACACGCAGTCTGCTGGATACAATACCTGCCATCTGATCTGGGACTTGCAGGTTAACTTTACATATGCTAAGGGTAGATTTAAAGGACTTAAAAGTCTCAGTTTGCAAAATGTTATTGACTGAAGGTATCACCCATGGCATTGGGCCAGTTCGTACAATAGTTATAATAGAAGTCCTTTCAAATGCTAATACACCAAATCCAACATTGTGTTAAAAAGGCATAAAATGTCATGAGACAACCATGTGGGAGCTGCATTTGTGCATAATATGCAGAAACAGGAGTCCCTCGGACATTCTGGATCAGGAGTAAATGAGGAGGAAATGTGGAGGCTACTGTTGGGACTCTGGGGGGCGGGAGGGGCAATTCACAAAGGTAAACTTAGACCTGAAGTCCATATAAGTCTAAGTTTGAACCTGAAGTCTAAGTTTGAATCTGAAGTCTAAGTTTGAATCTGAAGTCTAAGTTTGAACCTGAAGTCTAAGTTTGAATCTGAAGTCTAAGTTTGGACCGGAAGTCGAAGTTTAAAACTAAAGTCTAAGTTTGGACCTGAAGTCGAAGTTTGAACCTGAAGTCGAAGTTTGAACCTGAAGTCTAAGTTTGGACCTGAAGTCGAAGTTTGAACCTGAAGTCTAAGTTTAGACCTGTTAAACTTTAGGTCTAAAATTAGACTTTAGGTTTAAATTTTGACTTCAGGTCTAAACTCAGACTTCATGTCTAAACTTAGACTTCAGGTCTAAACTTAGACTTCAGGTCTAAACTTAGTCTTAAGGTCTAAGTTTACCTTTGTGAATTGGGCCTGTATGTCTACAACTACCATTATCAATCTTCTTGCATACTTGCCATCTGGTCCTATGTCACTGTGCACAGCAGATCTTGTGAGTTTTGGGCTGTTAGCCAGCGCCAAATCGCTGGTATTAGTGGGGCAAAACTTGTAATAAGAAAATTGAAACTGATACTCCGAGAATGTGGAGTGATACCGTGACATGGGGCTAGTTACAGCTAGGTTCCTGTACGTGGGGTCTTCAAGCATCCAGTGCACTTTAAGAATTGCTGGCCATTGTGCTGTTCAAATTAAAGTGAACACTATTTAATTGGAGCAACAAAGCCCTCATTTAGAGGTGCTCATTAAATTTGCGGTTATGCAAGAAATCTGTACCTTTGTAACCAGATAAAGGGATAATATTACTGTAAATGTGAGTTAAAACAGTGTTTCTGTGAGTTTGTGTCGCATTTATAGATGAAAATGTGTTTTGCTGGTGTCAACACCCAGTTTACCTGTAATGTGGTATTACCCAGTATTTGTGATACAGTAATACCATATCAGCTTAATGCTGATAGAAGCGTTAATTGTGCCGTAATCTGTTTACCGCACAGGTTCAATGTTCTGTAATGAGGTCTTACATCATATATCTAATTATTTTTTATTATACGTGGATAGTGGTAAATCTGACCTTAGCAGTATTTTATGTTGGTGTACATACACATTCATTTGTATGTAATTGTTTATGTGGTATATAGTTAAAATAATTTACATGGTGCAAACTAGGCTTTTGAGGGGCATTGAAGGAAAGATATAGGTAGAATGCTTGAATTAATCGCGGTCACTGGTAATTACTCTGGGCTGTATTCCAGTCCATCATTTTATGCACAATGTGCCCCTCAGACTGGGGCCTAACCAGGCCATGGACATTGCTCTGTAGGTCATACCTCCTCCTTGGACAGCTCAGAAAAGGAGCACGTAGGTGGTGATAGCCCTGAATTGCGTATATGTATGAAATACCCTCTGCTCCTTTACTACATGGCTCCATATCACAAGGACATGGAGTCAGCTGGCTTTCATTTGACAACCAACTGGACTATCACAACTGAAAACAGAGATTTGTCAAATGAAAGCCCAGAACAGGAAAAGTTTTGACGTTGTGACAGGCATTATTTTATTTATATATATAGTTTTATATAGCGTGAACTCGACCAAAAGGTATCAGAGTACTTTACATAGACGAGAAGGTAACAACTGGTAAACACACTCACATGGAGTAGGCAGGAAAAAAAACCAAGCAACACTATACCAATACGTATATGATAAACAATAGCAGTTACACGTGTTACATATGGAGCAAGTACCTTACAAGAGGAAAAAGCACAGATACACAGCAACAGTGTATATAAAGAGTACACAATAGACAGCAGTAAGCGTATGGGGTAAATACAATCACATGAAGTAGGCAGAATTATCTAGCGACTGTATACCAACATGAATAGGATAAACAGAAGCAGTTGCACAAGTTGCATATGGAATAGATACAGTTACAAGGGGTAACCATTCAACATTTTGACATTGTCTGATGGAAGGATTCATAGAAGGTTCCCCAGGAGCACTTCTCAAGGCTAACGACTAGACGTATTCATTAAGGTGCCTAGGAGAAAACGGCATAGGTGCCAGCATTATTTCAGACGCCATTACAGCTCTAGAGCTATCCGTGGTGCTGAAACTCCCAAGGATAACATTGATCAATTATTTTTCCTACGTGATGTGCCCGAATTAGACAGAACCAACCTACGCAGGCTCCTGAAATAGACAAAAAGCGGTTCTTGTAGTGCGCAGAACCAATCAAAATTATCTGAGCCTCAGCAACTTCCGAACACACAATAGGAAATAACACCAGTTCTGCAGCATTATCCGTGTGGTGCCTGAAGTCTATGTTCACTCACCAGACGTGTGAAGAGCCCAATCACAGGTCTTAACCATGAATGTTTCCTAAAAAAATCATACCAACTGCAACTCATCAAGAGTAATCTATATCATAACGTGTCCCTCCAGTCTGAGATGGATGTATGACGGAACAATGCATTCCGCTGCTACGCATGCCTTTATCAAGCATGCGTTACAACGCAAATGCCCTTACAATGCACAACCTTTACCACTTATTTTTTTACAATGAATATGCCTTTACCACGCATGTCTTTACAACGAATTTCGTTGTAAAGGCATGTATGTGAAAGGCATATGCGTGGTAAAGGTTTTCCCTGACCATTGCCCTTTTTCTCAAACTGGTCCCCAGCGTCTCTGCCCTCCCGGCTCCCAGCCCTTTTTTAAAATACCTGACCCCTGCTCTTTGCCCTCAAACTGGTCCCCGGTGCCCCCCAGGCCCCCCAGCCCTTGTTAAAAATACCCAATCCCTGCCCTGAGCCCTAAAACTAGACCCCAGCGTGACCCCTCTCCCCCCGGCCCCCAGCCCTTGTTAAAAATACCCATCCCCTGCCCTGAACCCTAAAGCTGTACCCCGGCATGACCTCCCGCTGACCCCCAGTCCCTAAAAAAAACACCCCAGTCTAAAACCCTGAAACCGTACCCCCCCCTGCCCAAGGCCCAATTCCCCTTACCTCACCACAACAACAAGGCAGCTCTTCTGAGGCACGGTGCAGGTCGTAAAGAGGAAGCGGAAAGGTCTCTCTGTTTCCTCTAATGACGCTTGTTGGACTTGGCCCTTTTTGCAGGGTCATCCCTGAACTTTTTGCCTTCCTCCTAGCCTTTTTTCTGACATGGTGTTGGTGGTTTTATGACTCTGGGCACTTTTTCACTGCTGATCAGTGCTAAAGTGCATATGCTCTCTGTTATAAAGTGATGTATGGATTAGTGACTCCATGATTGGCTTGATTGGTTTACTTGTCAGTGCACTGTGTGTGCCCAGGGCTTGTAATCCAATACTGCTGATGGGCTTGCAGCACTGGTTGTGCCACCCACCGGAGCAGCTTGTAAAGTGTGTCTCAGGCCTGCCATTGCAGGGCCTGTGTGCAGTCTGGTACTGCCATGTTGACTGGGCAAGTGCACCCACTTGCCAGTCCCTAAACCTTCCCTTTTATGCATATTAGTCACCCCTATGGTAGGCCCAAGGGCAGGGTGCATTGTAGGTAAAGGTAGGACATGCCCTGATGTGTGTGGCATGTCCTAATAGTGAATTACAGCCATTTTCGTTTTTCACTATTGCAAGGCTACCTGTTCCCCATAGGCTAGAATGGGCAGTTAGATTATAACATTTTATAATCCTAACTGACTCAGGGAACTAGGTAGAAATTCGAGTTTAGTATGCCTGAACTCAGAATGATAAAATACATCTTTTAGTGAAGTTGGTTTTAACATTCTGTGTTTGAAAATACCACTCTTAGAAAGTAGGTATTTTCTTGCCTAACTATCCAGCCTGCCTCTGCTAGCTTGTGTATTGTATGTCTGGTTTTGTGAGTGACAGGGGCTGGGGGCTTCCAGGAGACAGGGTGAGTCAGCACAGAGCTGAATAGAGAGATCTGCATGCAGATAGGAGGGAGGAGTTGCACCTGGGACCTGAATAGGGCTGTGCCTTCCCTCCACAATGCTGGCTCCACTCCTGTGGTGTGTCTGATGTCCCTGGCCTACACTGTGAAAGGAAAGAAGGAGTCTTGTCAACAAAGTGCTCCAGGACTGACCAGAACTGGTTTGGACTAGGCAAAGGCCTCTCTGCCTTCAGAGAACAAAGAGAAAAGTAGTATAAATATTGGGACCCAGACCCAAGAACTTTAGATCACTTCTGGGAATCGAGACAAACCTTTGCTGAGGAGAAGAACCAGGAAGCTGAAGGAGGAGACTACCCCTGTGCTGTGTGTTTGGGGGTTGGCCTGCAGTGGTTGTTTCATTACCAAAGAGAGGAGAAAAGGACTGAGTGTGCTTTCTATCAACTTGAAGAAGAATCTCCAAGGGCTTGAACTAGAGCTTCCCTCCTGCCTGAAGTCTCAGGGATACAAGACTTCACCAACCAGCTCCCCCCTGAATTCCCTTGCTGGGAATTGAAGTGCCTGCTGTTGTGCTGGGCCTTCTGAGAGACTGCGTGTCGCTGGGAGCTGGCAGCGCGACGCAACGACGAGAAGCGTGTCGCCGCCGCAGCCGCTGTCATCGCATCGCCGAGGAAGCGAGACGCCGCTGTCATCATCTCATCGCCGAAGCGCGGCGCATCGCCGGAGAAGCGGGACGCTGCCACAGAGGTCATCGTCGCAGGGCCTTTCGCGGCTCCAAAGATCATCGAGTCGCTGCACGGCTGTCGGGCGTGCACGCATCACACCAACGTTGTCGCATCGCAACCAAGACGCCATTTTGTCGCATCGCACCGGAGAAGAGTATCGCATCGAGGTGCCATCTTGTCGCATTCTACCGGAGAGCAGTAAGAAACTGACGCATCAACTCCCCACACAGTAAGGAAGCGAGCATCAACTCCCCTGCGCAGCAGTAAGGAACCGACGCATCCACTCCCCTGCGTGTAAGGAACCGACGCATCACCTCCCCTGCGACCCTTTTGTTTTCTTTGCGTTACGCATTCAAGGTACATTGAGAGTAAAGTGTCGCATTTACAACTTGAGAGAACTGAGCTATTTTATAACATTTTAAAGTCTATTTTTGAGTATAGTATTGTGGATTTTTGTCGTTTGGTCTTGTGTTAAGTCTATATAAAAATACTATTTTTATAATACAACCTGTGTGGTGTCCATCTGTAGTGTTGTCACTGTATTACTGTATGTGTTCACAAATGCTTTACACGCTGCCTCTGAGATAAGCCTGCCTGCTCGTGCGTAGCTACCAAGGGGGTGAGCAGGGGTTATTTTAGGAGTGTAGCCCCTTACCCTGACTAGACGCAAGGGTCCCTATTTGTCACAGGTACCCACCTCTGCCAACTAGAGACCCCCAAATCTAACATTGGTGGTCAGCGGTGGGGATTCTGGACTTGCATTTGTGACTCATGTACAGTAATTGGTGTACACTACTAGTGAGTGCAGACCATAACGCAACCACATACTTTGTGAGAGGATTTTTCCTTGGAACTTCTTTTCTATTTTTTATTCCTGAGAACTTCCAGTCTTTTTGCTACCATGAGCAAGTCAGCATCCATAGTATCTGTAGACATTGTTTTGGAAGAAGAGAGAATTGATACTTACACTGTGCCTCATCTCAAAGCTTTGTGCAAGAAATTTAAAATCTCTCTGAAAGGCCTCACCAGGAAAGAGGAATACCAGAAGGCGCTGAGGGCCTGGGTAGAATCTAGGAATGCCAGTGAGCATCCTGAGGAGCCAGCAATGGAGGCAGAGGATTTAAATGGGCAGCTTGAGGGGCCAGTGGGCCTAACTGGAGGGAAAGCACCTTCAGGGGCGGGCAGCAGTGTTTCTTTCAAGGGATTGCCCCCAGGAGAGCTGGAGGACAAAGCAAAGGAGAGGATGCATAAGTTGGAGCTAGCTAGGCTCAAAATGGATGGTCAGAAAGACATAGAGAGCAAGAAAATAGAGCTTGGGATGGAATTAGAGATGAAGAAGTTAGCCTTAGAGGAAAAGAGGATGCATTTTGAGCATGAGAGAATGATGAGGGAGTTGGAGTTGAAAGCCAGGGGCTTAGGGATTCCTCCCTCTGGTGGCAGCAAAATTGTATTATTGAGTGCTGAGGAAGTGCACACACCCAGAGATGTGGCGCCTGACTTGGAGGGGGTTGATTTATTCCAGGATGTTCAAGGACGTGAGGTAGCTCCGGTGGTGCACAGTGTCCCGGAGATAGATTGGGGAACTGGCCCAGGGGTTCATGGTCCTAGTGGTGGGAGGGACACTTCACTAACTCTAGATGAGAGGAGCAGGGAGGGGGTTCCCAAATGATGAAGTACAAAAACTTCTTCTCTCAATAAAATCTGGCTCACCTACAGATCCTTGTCCCCCTACTATTATGCATTTGGCTGCCCAGACGATCTGTAATAATCTTACACCTCTTATTAACCAAGTTCTGGAATCAGGCTACTATCCAGAAACTTGGAAAAAAGTATGTATTAGACCTCTTTTAAAAAAAAAAAACCTGGACCCAACCGAACCAAAAAATTATTGTCCCATTGCTGGTCTACCAATAGTGGCAAAATTTTTGGAAAAATCACTAAACATAGCGCTGACTGACTATTTAGACACAAATAACCTATTGGATACAACACAGCATGGCTTTCGGTCATGCCATTCCACTGAATCAGCCCTGATCACTGCAACTGACGAGATCCGCAGGGTGGTGGATGAGGGGGGGAGGGCGGTCCTCGTGCTCCTGGATCTATCGGCCGCTTTCGACACCGTGAATCATGCGGTGTTAGTTCAGCGGCTGAGGGATGTGGGGGTGGAGGCTTCCGCCCTGGCCCTCTTATCCTCCTTCCTGGAGGCAAGGGAGCAGAGGCTGTTTTGGGATGGACTGCAATCGGATAGTTTCCAACTTCATTGCGGTGTCCCGCAGGGATCAGCCCTATCCCCGACAATGTTCAACATCTATATCACCCCGTTGGCTAGACTTATCAGGAGGCATGGTTTTGCCCTGGTCTCTTATGCTGATGATTCTCAACTTATCATCTCTATTACTAATCAGCCTGAGAATACAGCTACCAGGTTTCATGTTTGTCTCACCGAGATCATGACCTGGATGAACCATAGCTTCCTGAAAATTAACACGGACAAGACGGAGGTGATGGAGTTTGGTCCGGGCCCCCCCTTATGGAACAAGTCCTGGTGGCCAACCGAGGCTGGTGAATGCCCATGCCCTGTCCCCAAGGTCAAGAACCTTGGGGTCATCTTTGATGATCAATTGAATTTCTCTGCCCAGGTAAATAGCCTCACTTCCTCCTGTTTTTTTCTATTAAAAACTTTGAGGAAAATCTTTCCATTCATTTCACAAGAGCTGCAAAAGACGGTGATGGTAGCACTTTTCCTGTCTAAGTTGGACTATTGCAATGCCCTATTCTTGGGCATTGACAAGTCCCAGATGAGAAAATTACAATCCCTACAGAATGCCGCAGCAAGACTACTTCGGGGTATTCCCAGAGGACAGTCAACTACAGCAGGAATTAAATCACTACATTGGCTTCCTGTCCAGCAGCGGGTGGAATTTAAGTCTTTGTGCCTTGTGCATAAGGCACTATACGGTGGCGGTGCCGAGGACATTAAAAGACTGTTTCCACCCTACATCCCCCCACGCGCTCTTAGATCTGCCAGTCTAGGTCTTATAAGGACCACTAAGACAAGACGGGCAAGATGGGGTGGCAGGGCAATTTCACAGCGTGCTGCAAAGCTATGGAATAAAATGCCTACGGCCATGAAACTTCAACCCAACCTGCAGCTTTTTAGGAAAGGATTAAAAACATGGTTGTTTACTTCCACCTAAGTCCTCGGTTAACACAGTGCACTGATCCTGTCCATACACTCTAGCGCCAAGACGCCACGGCAATCGAGCGCTATATAAACATATAAACATAAACATAAACATGGTTGAAGTCCTGGTGTGTGAGTGTGAAGACCGCCCAGAAGAGTGTGGGTTGAGTGACAGAGACAGTCAGATACTGTCTTGCCAGTCTCAGGAGAGTGGTGTGGGGTACGTGTGCAAGGCACTGGATGGTGAGGTGAAGGATAGTTTGGTGGGTCTGTGTGATCCAATTTTGGGAGAGCATATTGTAAGTCCCTATTTTCCAGAGCTATGCCAACACCTGTTGGAGTGTGAGTTCTCTGACCCCAGGGAGCTCACAATGGAGGCAGACCTTTTGGTGGATTCCAGAGGGTCTGAAGAGGCATTGGGGAGTGACCCTAAGAGGAGTGGCTCAGGTGTCTTCCAACCCAGAGTGGTGGGAGAGGTTCAGTGTAGCCCAGCTAGGTCCTGTGGTAGTGGGAGGGGTGTAGGGGCTCACGTCCTGTCTCTGCGGAGAAGGAGTGAGTGTGGGACTGCGTGTCCCAAGGTGCCCGAACCCCAGTCTCAGGGCCTGGAGATTTCCTTGAGGGAACACCAGGTTGGGGGCCTAGGCTGTACTAGTAGGCCATTCGAGGAGGATCTCCTAGTGTATAGAGAACCTGGAGCGTCTGTAAATGGAGCTCCAGTGTTTCTGGTGTCTGGCGGTGCCGCTCCACTTGGGAGGGTGCAGAAGTCCGGAGTGAGGGGTGAGAGGGGGAAAGAGTCCCCAGTGGAAGAACCAGTGGGTCAGGGGCCAGCCAGAAGGGCTGAGTCACCGGTGAATGACCATGGTGACACCACTTCTGTCCTGGGGGATCTTCACGCGCTGTCAGATGGACAGGGGGCGGGAGATCTGCGCCAGGCAGACTGTCACACAACACACGAGAGATGTGTTACCCTCTGGGGGGGCATGCATGCTCCCCAGGAAGTCCTGGTGCGCCAGGCAGATTCTTACACAACTCTAGAGGAGTGTGTTTCCCTTGGGGGGGGTTGGTGTACCCTCCCGGAAGTCCTGGGTTGCCAGGCACAGGTCCAGCCTAAGGGTACAGACCCTGGGTTGGAGCGCCAGGTTCAGGGTGTCCCCCCTGACCTGGAGGAAGGGGGGACAACAGTGCCCCTACCAGTTTGTCTTCTGGGGGTACTGCTCCTGATGGGAGGGGGCAGTACTCTGGAAGGGGGTGCAGAGGGAGGGAGTCCTCGCCTCTGACCCTGGTTCAACTGGAGGGTTTAGACCCTAGATTGGAGGACCAGGTTCAGGGTGTCCCCCCTGACCTGGACGCCCAGTTGCAGGATAGAACCCCTGAACTGGTGGGCGAATTGTGCAGGACACCTGCCAAAGGTGCCCTGGCAATTCTGGAAGGGGGTACCACTCCAGGTGGGAGGGTACAGAGCCCCAACAAGGAGGAGGAGGACCGGGTGTGGGAAAGCCCACCCCAGTCTCCTGTCCAGCCACCGGGTATAGGCCCGGGGCTGGTGGGTCAGTGTCAGGATGTCATACCTGACCTGATAGGAGGGAGAGGGGACAAAGGGTGCCAAGCACCTGGGGCTACTGCCCCCCGCTCTCTGACGCCACAGAGGTTTGAGAGCCCTGAGAGGCCTAAGGCCTGGGTCTCATCCCTGACCACTGTCAGTGGCCACTGTGGCTTGCTGTCTGTCTGTTGGGACACCCCTGTGAGCAAGTTAAGGTTAGGTGCTGCACAGGTGGTGTCCACAGGTGAGGAGAAGGGTTCCCCATGGATTAGCTTGGTGGGCCCTGAGAGTATGGACAGAGGGATTCCAATAGGTTCAGATTGGCGTAGAACTGGAGTATGCCCCTGCTGTTGTGGGCCAGGGTCCAGGTTCTATCGCCCAAAGCAGGAAGCCCATCAAGGTAGTGATTGGTCTACCCTGCGTTTTTGGCTGGAAGGGGGTTGTGTTCGACTTGGCCCTTTTTGCAGGGTTATCCCTGAACTTTTTGCTTTTCTCCTAGCCTTTTTTCTGACATGGTGTTGGTTTTATGACTCTGGGCACTTTTTCACTGCTGATCAGTGCTAAAGTGCATATGCTCTCTGTTATAAAGTGATGTATGGATTAGTGACTCCATGATTGGCTTGATTGGTTTACTTGTCAGACCCTAGTACAGTGCACTGTGTGTGCCCAGGGCTTGTAATCCAATACTGCTGGTGGGCTTGCGGCACTGGTTGTGCCACCCACCGTAGCATCTTGTAAAGTGTGTCTCAGGCCTGCCATTGCAGGGCCTGTGTGCAGTCTGGTACTGCCATGTTGACTGGGCAAGTGCACCCACTTGCCAGTCCCTAAACCTTCCCTTTTATGCATATTAGTCACCCCTATGGTAGGCCCAAGGGCAGGGTGCATTGTAGGTAAAAGGTAGGACATGCCCTGATGTGTGTGGCATGTCCTAATAGTGAATTACAGCCATTTTCGTTTTTCACTATTGCAAGGCTACCTGTTCCCCATAGGCCAGAATGGGCAGTTAGATTATAACATTTTATAATCCTAACTGACTCAGGGAACTAGGTAGAAATTCGAGTTTAGTATGCCTGAACTCAGAATGATAAAATACATCTTTTAGTGAAGTTGGTTTTAACATTCTGTGTTTGAAAATACCACTTTTAGAAAGTAGGTATTTTCTTGCCTAACTATCCAAGCCTGCCTCTGCTAGGTTGTGTATTCCTTGTCTGGAGTTTGAGTGACAGGGGCTGGGGGCTTCCAGGAGACAGGGTGAGTCAGCACAGAGCTGAATAGAGAGATCTGCATGCAGATAGGAGGGAGGAGTTGCACCTGGGACCTGAATAGGGCTGTGCCTTCCCTCCACAATGCTGGCTCCACCTCCTGTGGTGTGTCTGATGTCCCTGGCCTACACTGTGAAAGGAAAGAAGGAGTCTTGTCAACTAAGTGCTCCAGGACTGACCAGAACTGGTTTGGACTAGGCAAAGGCCTCTCTGCCTTCAGAGAACAAGGAGAAAAGTAGTATAAATATTGGGACCCAGACCCAAGAACTTTAGATCACTTCTGGGAATCAAGACGAACCTTTGCTGAGGAGAAGAACCAGGAAGCTGAAGGAGGAGACTACCCCTGTGCTGTGTGTTTGGGGGTTGGCCTGCAGTGGTTGCTTCATTACCAAAGAGAGGAGAAAAGGACTGAGTGTGCTTTCTATCAACTTGAAGAAGAATCTCCAAGGGCTTGAACTAGAGCTTGCCTCCTGCCTGAAGTCTCAGGGATACAAGACTTCACCAACCAGCTCCCCCCTGAATTCCCCTGCTGGGAATTGAAGTGTCTGCTGTTGTGCTGGGCCTTCTGAGAGACTGCGAGTCGCTGGGAGCTGGAAGCGCGACGCAACGACGAGAAGCGTGTCGCCGCCGCAGCCGCTGTCATCGCATCGCCGAGGAAGCGAGATGCCGCTGCCGCTGTCATCATCTCATCGCCGAAGCGCGGCGCATCGCCGGAGAAGCGGGACGCTGTCACAGAGGTCATCGTCGCATCACCGGAGAAGCGCGTCGCAGGGCCTGTCGTGGCTCCAAAGATCATCGAGTCGCCGCACGGCTGTCGAGCGTGCACGCATCACACCAACGTTGTCGCATCAGAACCAAGACGCCATTTTGTCGCTTCGCACAGGAGAAGAGTATCGCATCGAGGTGCCATCTTGTCGCATTGTACCGGAGAGCAGTAAGAAACCGACGCATCAACTCCCCACACAGTAAGGAAGCGAGCATCAACTCCCCTGCGCAGCAGTAAGGAACCGACGCATCCACTCCCCTGCGTGTAAGGAACCGACGCATCACCTTCCCTGCGACCCTTTTGTTTTCTTTGCGTTACGCATTCAAGGTACATTGAGAGTAAAGTGTCGCATTTACAACTTGAGAGAACTGAGCTATTTTATAACATTTTAAAGTCTATTTTTGAGTATAGTATTGTGGATTTTTGTCGTTTGGTCTTGTGTTAAGTCTATATAAAAATACTATTTTTATAATACAACCTGTGTGGTGTCCATCTGTAGTGTTGTCACTGTATTACTGTATGTGTTCACAAATGCTTTACACGCTGCCTCTGAGATAAGCCTGCCTGCTCGTGCCAAGCTACCAAGGGGGTGAGCAGGGGTTATTTTAGGAGTGTAGCCCCTTACCCTGACTAGACGCAAGGGTCCCTATTTGTCACAGGTACCCACCTCTGCCAACTAGAGACACCCAAATCTAACAACGCTGATAGCCTTTAACAGCAGGTGCATTTACCACAACGCATTTGCCCTTACCACCAGTACCATGCATATGCCCTTACCATTCATACCTTTACATCGTTAATTTGTTGTAAAGGCATGCATGGTACAGGCACATGCGGTGTACAAAGATCCGTGGTAAAGGCTATGCGTGGTAACAGTGTATGCACTGTAGAGCATGCATGGTAAAGGCTTTGCGTGGTAACAGCAGCGTTTTAAAGGCTGTTTCCCATCTGAAATCTATAGAAATGATGTGTTTCAAATTAAAATGCTGGATTTTTTAACACAGAAGCAACCGCAGATGCGAAAGGAACACCACGCTCATGAGAAATCATCCCATAGAGGTGGGAGACATGAAGAAGGGTGTATCTTGAGTGGTCATCGAAAAGATGAGAGCTTTGGGATCTTTTATAATATTGTCCAAAACCCTTCTTGAAATAGAACATTGGTGCATAAATAGATTTAAGACCAACTTAATAACACTCAGTGATGATCCCATGATTAAGTCGCCGCAATGTTTAAACATACCAGGTCGGTAGGGCAGATGAGAACAAGCACAACACAACATGTCACTAGCTAAGTTACATTTGTTGGACTAATAGCAGTTAGGGAGAACATCTTACCCATATCTTACACTTCAGTTGGAGGTAGGTGGATATAACTACATTTCACTTTTTGTTGTCCCCATTGATCGTATCCATATAATGGCATTAATTCTGATGAATTAATAATTTTCAGGAGGAAATTTCCCAAGTGGTATCCCTTTACGCCCCTAAGACATTGGTCCAATTCTAATATGAACTTGATGATATTCATAACCCTTCAAATGCTCGGCTAGGATAGCCAGATTTTCCAGTCATAAGTAGGGGTCGTCAATAAACTCCAATCCTCTGGCGGAGTTCGCAGAGTTTTGCCCTCTCGGTTCTGGAAAAATGTAGCCAACCACCACGTGGCAGTGTTTTTTCTTGGGCGTGGCTCCCCAACGTTAAGTTGGTGAACGCAAGCGAGAAAATCAAGCGCTAGAACTCCTCTCAGCGAGATTTCTCAACACAACGGTTGCGGCACGTTGCTACAGTTCGCTTTGAGAAAGATGCCACTCAAGTAGAAAATCTACTCGCACAGCAGAAAGAAGCAGCGCCCTCTGGTGCGCCGTGTGGTGCAATTTGCGCTGATTTTACAGCGCAAAACAAGTTCCTGTCACTAAAAATCAGAGCAAGCTGCGTGACGTGCCGAATTCTGCAGATCGTGGGACTCCGCGCAACATCGTAGAGTTTTTGTCTAACTCCGCGCATTCTGCCCACCCTAGTTATAAGATCTGTATTGAATATTATGGTGCACCAACCTTTGACAAAAGTAGACCCAAACCATACATATAACAAACCAGACTGACTACACCCACAAAACAGTGTGTAGACTGTGCGCATGTGCATGAAATAATCATGTCTCAGTCGTCATTACAGAACCACATGACTATGAAAGTGCCATTATGCAGGTCTGATTAGGATGCTGAGATACAGCAGCGTACATATACTGCACTGTGGCTTCCACTCGCCAGTATGTAGGAGTGAAGGTAAAGGACTCAGGTTTACCAAAGAGTCACATCCTTTGAAGAAGTAAGTGTATGATCCAGCCGTAATGGATCAGTTTTGCGCCCTTTCTTTGGAACAATATTATCCTATTTATCCATGGCGGTTATGGCTTTGCTCGCCCAACTCTCTTGTCTTTACACATTATGTGCTACTATTCCAGAATATTAACAGGGCCACATTCATATTTTTCTCCCTTCCGGCACATAGTGCGACATAGGAATTGGTCGCAGTAGTCAGTTATGTTTAATTATATCTGTCTGTCTAGAATTTTAGCCTATGTGCCTTGGTGCCACAATTTTTACACATCACTGAGTGTGATTTGTTGTGAAATCACTAAGAGTGGTCAATAAACGTGTGTTCCACTTATAATGTACTCAATGTATAATAATTGGGACTAAATGTATCTGTTTCATTCCCCTACTATATGGAAAATAACTTGGTTATCCAAAAGTGTCACATATGTATGCATGAGTGTGTCCATGCTTATTTATTTTCAACAATCACCCTGAATTATGACTATGTTCATTCATATAACTAATTGGGATCTTTTGGTCCTGATGAAGGCCGGCTGACCCAGAAGTTAATGAACGGCCGTAACATTCATACCCTACAACGCTGGAAACGGATCGGCTCCCAGTGTCTGCACCTACATTCTGTAGCCGTTTAATTTTTCCTGGGAAACCCAAGCAGAAAATTGTTTGATGGGATAATTCCCTAGGTAATTTTAACTTATTCACACCTGATTCTTAGCAGTATTAGGAGGTCTCTCAGGAAGGTTGAGCCCATAGGAGGCCCCGTCATTCTGGATGAGGGACTCGTAAAAGCCTGTCACAGGTACTCTGTGGGTGGGGGGGTCCTTTAATAAGCCCCATAGGGTTTCCTCTGCAGGGGTTCGAGTACTGTGTCGGGATCTCCATCTATGCCCACATGTGTTTTGACAGTAGGCCTTATTCTGGATATTGTGTATTTAATAATTCGGACGATAATAAGGTCCCCTCAAACTCTTTCGACTCCCCGCCGCCCCTCATACAAGATATATGATTGTCGTCATGACCAACTCAAACTTACCCAAATGAATGTATGGAGTGTGCAAGAGTCATCACCCCACAGGTCTGCGAGGCTGCTTCTCAGGTTAGCTGTTAACACTATACAAGTGTTCCTCATTCCTTCATTCAGAGCATTTCATGATGATGTAACGATTAATGATTTTTGGTCCATTGTTTTTAAAGGTAAAGTAATCCCTCACAGGGATGTAGTAGAGAGATGAATGAGTTTAAGCAGGTTCTTCCTGACAGTATTAATGTATGGAGAAGGTGCGCCCCTGTGTAGTTTGTCCAGATGAGATGACACTCCCACAGAGTTTGTTTGTTTATAAAGGTCTCGCTCAGCCCAGTGGTTTAAATTACTTCGCCTGTGATGTTGAGTTCCCAGCCTGACATGGGGAATAAGTGCAAATAAGAGGTTGTGGTGGAAGTAATGATGAGGGAAAGACATAACTTATGTTTGTTTTCCCAACACACCGAGGACCAGATGGATCAAAGGGTTTTACCCATTCTGTGTCTATGGGAAAATGTGTTCGTACATATGGTTCTTAATCACAACTGTCTGTAAATATTAATCATTAAAAACAGATTTCATATCAGAAGGAGATAATACGCTATGGTCCCTGATAGAAATGTTCTGTCCTGCCTAGCTCATGGCTGATGGCAATTCTATGCGTTGTGTGCCCATCTGCCCAGCAAACGTACCTCATTTCCCATGATCATGGTTGATAAAATAGCTTTTGGCATGTATGCATACTTTAACTGGATTTCAGAACATCCTTGTCTATTTATTGACAATAATCTGATTGCCACCCAAGAAGTAAACATGGTCTTTCCCTTGAGGCAGGTGTGCATGACCAGTGGTGCACGGACATTGCAGGTCATTGACTTTTAGATTGCTTTTAGTCTAAGCTGAGGCTGGTGATGTGTGTGGGACGAATGCAGGAGTGGAGGCACTGATGATAATAATGCAAAACCATAACATCTTGGAGCAGAGTCCAAAACACCAAGGGGGTCTTGACGTTCACCTTTACAAACAGACACGTTTAAGGAATGGGCAAAGTGGGCAATTGCCCAGGGCCCCCATCTTACACAGGGCACCCTGAAAAGGTGAACTTTCTCTCGATTTGGCTTTGGTCACTTCTATTTCTCTGTCACAACCTCTCTCCTTCTCTCTGCCTATCTTTTCGTCAAACTATGCATCTCTCTACTCACTGTCATCTTAAGGATTCTTGGGGCAATGGACAAGACGGAATTCGACAGTTTTTATGTGATCCCGTTTCTGAAATTTTAACGTATGTTCAATAATGTTTGGCATCATGCAAATTTGAAATAGCGGGAATTGGGTAATAAAATTCAAAGTTGTTCTGAACAGGGGCCACAAAATATGTCTTGCCCGGTGCCTCCAAAATCCTTCAGATGACACTGCTTACAAAGGTGAGGGTCACTATCTCCTTTTATTGCAGCATTCATAAGAATATATAACCTTGGCTTTTGGAGCTATATAATTTCAATGCACTTCAACCAATCAATCAGTCAGCATTTGTAAAGCGCAACTCTGTCACCCCTAGGGGTATCTGGGTGCTGTGTCTCCGTCGAAAAGCCAGGTTTTGAGTCTCTTTCTGAAGTCTGCCAGCAAGGGGGGTTGTACAGAGCTGAAGGGGGACGTTGTTCCACTTTGTGGCACCTAGTTCACAACTGGAGACAGATCAGCTTCAAAGTATTGTACTTGCCTAGTCTGCCAGAAGAAAACAAAGTCAGCCATTTTGGCCTGTACCATAACGGTAAAGAGTGTCTTGGCCGGATTACCACACAATTTTTCATCTTTGCACACATTTTCAGACATGTAGTAAAAACTCTTGCATGATGCGATAACATTGCAACATGGCATATAAAATCTGCATTGAGTTATTTCTAGTACAATTCTAGTGGTTACAGCAAACCCAAAAATGTTCCAGAATGTGTGGAAACATTGTTACGTTATGCCCTTATCATTTTTTTGACACAAAGTGCAAATTCTGAAGGAAATGGTGAATTGTAACCTTATTACAGGTGCAGCTTATTCCCCCGAGTTTGCCTTTTTTCTTATACAAAGCTTGAAATGTGTTCACCATATAGCATGGGTTATGAGAGAATACTGACCCTACGCTTCCAGATGTAGATACATAGGGCCTAATTACAATGTCAGTTGGAAAGCCTCCGACCGCTGGTCAGAGGCTTTCCGACCGACATTGTAGGTTTAAACTCTGACTGCGGTCGGAGTGTAAACTGTCCGGGGAATCCGACTCGGTTCCAACGGGCTCAAGGAGCCCGCCGGCCAGTCGGAAAGGCCTCATAATCCCTTGAGGACGGTGTTTCCGCCATCGGGATTATGATGGCACTTTCCGAAAGCACGGCCTTTCCAACATGCCTTTCCGACATGGAACTGATGTCGGAAAGTGTCTTTGTTGCTTGCCCCCTGGCCCTCAGCATGTGGCCCTGGGGGGGCACCTATGGTACTTACATGGACCCCAGCTGTAGGAAGGGCCCTAAACCCATAATCACATGTGAGAAACCGGGATTAAACTTTGCACACAACACATTGCTTGGCTGTAAAAGCGCAGGGACCCAAGGTTTTTCTTAGGAACTCACCAAATTCTGGAGTTGTTAGATATTAACCCACGCCGCTCCTTCCTCCACCTTACTTACTCTTAAGGTCTCTTTTTCTCACTCTTGATAGCTCTTTTTCACTTCTGCTTCCTCCCTTTCCCACTGTGTTCCTATCTTCCTCCTTATTCCCCCCTTCCTCTTTCTCTCTTTGACTCTTATTTAAGTTCTGGTGGGATAAATGAAGTTTTTCAAGGTCATATCACCTATTCAGAGAGTGCAGACGGCCAGTTGGATTATTACAAAACAGCATAACCGGGTCTAACCAAGACCTCATTCTCAAGTTACAACTAGTGCAGAACCAGCAAGCAATGTTAGCCCATTGTTTTAAGAAACATGACAACATCACATTTGTACCAAAAGGTGTCTAAGGGCTCCTACCGCCATGCATCAAGCGCAAAGCACGGGCCAGGAAAACATGCAAGCCATATATTACATTCCGACCACCAGGAACCTCCAATCAGCCACTGCTCCCATTGCCTGCCAAAGTTTAAAAGGCTAATAATACCTGTTTTTTTTTTTTGCAGTTTTATATAGCGCGAGCTTGACCCAGCGGCATTAGTGCACTTTATATGAGCACCAGAGTACATTACAGAAGGTCAAATGTTTTGTTTTTTAAGGCGCTTGGGAGAATCTCTCATTTTCCAAGAATCACCAGATATTGAACCAACGCTGAGATTCAAACCTGGTTCTTCAGCAGCACTCTGGCAAAGCCCACAGCTGTAAAGTCTTGTACCAGCCTGGTGGGCCGAGATGCACAGACTTCTCTGAAGCAATATTGTAACCAGCATTTGCAATGCAATAGGTCTCGCATTAATGATAGTTTGAGGTATTGGTGTTGCAAATAATAATGCAACGCCAATAGCTCATACTTTCAATAATGCGAGACCTAGTGCATTGCAAATGCTTCCGTAGTGAGCCAGGAACCAGCATTGTATGTCTCAGTGCAGTACCGCAAGGTGCTCCTAGAGGTCCCTTGTGAGCAAGGCATCAGCACTGCATGTCTAGGTGCAGCACCGCAAGCTGCTCCTAGAGATCCCTAGTGAGCAAGGCACCAGCACTGCATGTCCCGGTGCAGTACCGCAAGCTGCTCCTAGAGGTCCCTAGTGAGCAAGGCACCAGCACTGCATTTCTAGGTGCAGTACCGCAAGCTGCTCCTAGAGGTCCCTAGTGAGCAAGGCACCAGCACCGCATGTCTCGCTGCAGTACTGCAAACTGCTCCTAGAGGTCCCGAGTGAGCAAGGCACCAGCACTGAATGTCTCGGTGCCGTACCGCAAGCTGCTCCTAGAGTGTGTGTCCTGCCTGAAGCCTTTTAAGAAAATATTGCCTTGAGGCTGTAATTAAAACCTAGGGAGTAACAACACATGTAACAGGGGGTGTCCTCGTGGGAGGTTACAAGAAGAGACAAGGCGATACTAAGGAGGGACTACTAAGCCTATTGACCAATGAAAAGCCACCATTTACAAAGGACAGAGACAGGAGCCAATAATAAAGATGGGCGGAAAGTGGGCGGAGCTTTATGCCCATATCCTGAATACAGCATGTCTCGAAGAGACAGCGCAAGCGCTGCCTAGGCGAGACCTAAAAAAAGAACTGTTCAGCCAATCGGGACCCCTGATGTTTGTGCTCTAAACATCTAGCTAGCAGAATGGCTCAGCGAGTGACACAGCAGCCACTGAGATAAGCTGTGACCTCTGGTCATAAATTAAAATCTCAGCAGCTTCAATTCAGCCTTCAATCCTTCTGAGGTCGGTCAATTGAGTACCATTGAATTGGATAACAGTGACACTTGTTTACAGTGCTTAGAAAACAACAAAAGTTTAGTTTGGAGCTCTATATACACAAGAAGTTAGTTGCTAGTCTACCGCCTCTCATAGCTCCCCTCTCCCTGTATCCACACAGCTGGTGCCCTCCTTTCCAAAACACTTTAACACGTTTTGTCATCTTGTTACTTCGTCATCGACAGAAAACATCAAAAATCACCTGGGCTATACACACTATTGCACATTGTAAGCCCCTGTTCTCACCCTTTGTGTGCATAGTGCTCCGAAGAGACCGAAGGGCTATATGTTGGCGCTATGTAAAACTCTGAAGTCACTAAACCAATAAATAAATGATTCACCAGTAGAGAACACAGTATTCTCTGTGATGGTCACAGGCTCATTTTAATGTTCCTATTATGTATTTGAAGATGGCAATTTTGGTCTTCAGGAGAGAGAGGCACATAGAGAGACAGACAGAGAGAGAGAGAGGGCGAAGGAGAGGGAAGCTGAGAGAGAGAGACAGGCAGAGAGAGAGAGGGAAGCAGAGAGAGAGAGAAAGAGGGATAGGAAGAGGGAAGCTGAGAGAGAGACAGGCACACAGAGAGAGAGAGAGAGAGGAGAGGGAAGCAGAGAGAGAGAGAGAAAGACAGAGAGAGTCGGACAGAGAGAGAGAGAGAGGGGGGTAAGCAGAGAGAGACAGAGAGAGAGAGAGAGAGAGAGAGAGGGGGGGGGAGCAGAGAGAGATGCACAGACAGAGAGACAGACCGAGAGAGAGGGGGAAGCAGAGACAGACAGACCGAGAGAGAGATAAAGAGACAGAGAGGGAAGCAGAGAGAGAGAGAGACCGAGAGATAGAGACAGACAGAGAGAGACACAGAGAGAGGAAGCAGAGAGAGAGAGAGAGGAGAGAGAGAGGGGGAAGCAAAGGGAGGGAGACAGGCAGGGCGCGCAAGAAAGAGAGAGGGGTTGGGTAGCAGAGACCGAGAGAGAGAGTGCGGGGGAGAGAATGTGCGTGCTTTGATAGTTATTGTTTCAATATCTTCAGTCTACCTTAATTGAGGCAGACAGTCATTTTAGACAACAGCAGAACCTGTACAGATGTTTATGTGATTGTGTGTGGGTGTGTGTGGGGGCAGGAGCGCGTGGGCCGAAATGACGGAGGGTGTAACTGTACTCAAATCATGTATCATCATTTCGACGTCTTTGTAAAAAGACTAATGTGACAGAAGTCAGCCATAAAATGCAAAGTCTTCTTGATACAAAATAACTTGAAAACAAGCATTTACAATGCAATAGGTCTCGCAATGACATTGTTTTGAGCTATTGGCATTGAAAATGTTATTGTTTTTTTTTTCCCTTCGTGAAGCATTAATCAAGTAATGCGGCTGTCCGCGGCCCCCGCAGGGGGCCACCTCAGCAGGGCGGCCCTTTAGTGCCATTTTGGCACCGCCCACCCGCTCTAGTCTTTGGAGGGGTTCTGTGGAGCCCTCTAGCTAGGTCGCCTCTGTGACGTCCTTCCGGTGCAACAGGGGGGGGAGGGCATATTTGCCTCCCCTGCCCCTCCTGGCGGTCTCTGTTCGCCAGCCACGTCGTCTTGACTGGTTGTCTCGCGTCGGCCGGCGTTGTTGCGGTCTCCTTCCCCCCCCCGCGCTGGAAACGTTGTCCAGGCTCGCCGGGGTGATCGTCGCACCGCCTAGTCGGGTTTGTCGGGGTTGGTGTGTTTCGCCCCTGCCTCTCCCAGCGTGTCTCCAGTGGTTGTGGGGAGAAGATGTGGTCAGTTGGATGGATGACTTTTGTGCTGGAAACCGGGTTTCGAGCCTCGGGGTCGCGTTCGCACCCTGTGATCCTGGGCAAGACACTCAATCTCCCTGTGCCTGAAGAGTAATGTAGATGCGGTGCTCGTGTGGAGCGCTCCAATGACTTCGTGTGAGGCTGTGGTTTGTTGGTTGTGTTGGCGTGGCGCGGGAGATCCCGGTAGTGACCCGATGGTGTTGGTGTGCCCCATGAGGGTTCCAGCGTGAACGCTGCAAGAGGCAGGAGGAAGCTCAATGGGCATGACCGTTAGGGTCAGAACAGCACTCGATTTTGGATTGCATTTCATTTTGGAGTTGCGGCGGGAGCATCGGTGTGAGCGTGAGTCGGCCTATCTACCCCCCTCCGCTTTGTGCCCCGGTGTGGGTCATTAGAGTGCCCCCTGCCAGAGATGTGCAGCTTTAGGACGCGCCGCGAAGCGGCATGGTGGCTCAGGGCTAGTTATACGGGCGGAGGTCACATTCTGTTGGTTGTTAGTGGGATACCCCTCGTACTGCGGCACTCGTCATTCTACTGCGTAATGAGGAGTGGCTGCCTCAGCTCGACAATATCTTGTATGCACCATCCTGCAGGCCTGGGGTACTTTATGTTGTGGGGGGGCCATGGGCAAGGTGTGCACATGTTGGATTTTTCCCTGCGTGCACTGCCGTTGGATCGCCCCGCAGGGTGAGCTTGTGCGGGCCGTGTGGCCCTTCTCGGACCGGGGGCGCACCAATTTTGCGTACCTCCGACGGGATGGGGCCGGGTGATGCTCGGTGTTCTGCGGTGCGAGGGGAGGGCTTTCGGCGGCGTCAGGCTGCATGGCACTCAGTTTTAAGTATGGGTGGCAGAAGATGGCGGCTGCCATGCGCGTGGCGTGCGTGTGGTTTTCGTCCGGGCCGCACCCGATGCCTGATGTG
The DNA here is from genome assembly GCA_963921515.1 of Calotriton arnoldi. NCBI lineage: Eukaryota > Metazoa > Chordata > Amphibia > Caudata > Salamandridae > Calotriton > Calotriton arnoldi. Next base: position 3,439,283 of record CAWUFW010000680.1, read on the forward strand.
AATAGTAAGCAGAAGTTCGGGTGCAATTTATCATTCCTAATCAAGCGTGCACACGATTAATTGCGGTAAAATCTAATGTTTACGGCCCGGAGCCTCTGGGATGTCACTGGCCCTAGGTGGACCACGAGCAGCAGTAGCAGGTCGGGCGGTTTGAGACGACCCTCCAGCACATGCAGCCCGGGGTTGTCGGTGTCTGCGGCAAGGATGGACCGGCTGAACACACATATTCCTTTACTGGAATAAGAGACAGGTATTGCTGATGTGTAGGGAGTACGGCCCTAGTCCGAGCTTTAGGATGTGCTGCCACACTGGAGCAATTGTGGGAGGAGCTTATGGGAGGGGTGTAGGTCACCTGGTGGCGTGGCGGACTTGTGTCCGGGGGACCGGGGTTCGAGTCTAGATGTAGACGCGACGTGGGAGTCTCTTCGGTTATTTGCCCTCCATTATTTCCAAAAAGGCAAACGTACAGCGCCCAGGTCCCTCCCGTTTCGGGTGCTTTGCAGCAGGGGTAGGAGCAGCTTAGGGATTTTGTTGCCCTAGATTGGTGCATTTTCTGATAGTAATAGGTTGTATCGTCTTCATTGTTTGACTATGCTCGTGAAAAGGGGTCACTCATAGCTGGTGAAATATCACCCATTACACGGAAATGATGAAAATGTCACACATAGCAATCTTATTGCTGTGTGAGTCCTTACATCTGGCCTAGTGCGCAGACACTGCTCAAGGTCCTGTACATAGGATTAAAACGCTCTCCAACAGTGACGTCTAGTGCCATTTTGAGATTGTAACACCAGATTAGCATTATTTCTGTGCTATTCATGATTAAATTATTCATGCTATGCTTAGTGCATGTGTTTCAAATGCCAAGTTCGCATATTTATTTTACTATGCTGAACTGCCTGCAGACATTGATATTGCCATGATAGCATACGTTTGAGTTTTATCCTTGGATTCAGACCGTAGGGGATGTGAGTGTTGCACCTTCTGTAACTTTCTATTACTCCTTGTAGGTGTTAATTATTTATTAATTTTGACCTAATGACTTACCTTTGCTGGAGCGGGGACCAGCGGTTTGCGCAGTCGGCGAAAGGGAATACATCGGCTTTGGCGGGTGTTTCTCTACACTGTAGAGTGCTGTCACCCGAAGAAAGTTTCTAGGAGCTTGCTGTCAAATGAAATTTTCCTGGGGGGCGGTTGGAACACTTTGAGCCTGCGCTCCTCCTTAATAAAATAAAGTGGATGGACATTACTGATGGTATACCCATTGACCGCCTCCAGCGGAGATCGCTGTAGGACCGAGTCTGAGAGTGTAGCTCAGGTGGTTATTGCGAGTGCTGCCTAGATTTGACTTGCAGGTTAGCACATAACCGTCCTCTTTCTAAGATGAAGGAAAATAACTTAATTGGGTAATACACCTATTGGTCTAGCGCCAAGGGTTAATTACATTTGTAAAGTGCATTTTAGGAATATGCCATAGTACCAGGATTATATTTCAGTGATATTGACGAGCATTTCGGTGTTTTGGCAAATATGGAGCTACTAGGAAATATTTCGCTGGGGGCCTCCTTGTGTTGCATTCCTTGGGTTTGGGCAACAGGGGTTTGTGCTCTCCATCGCGGTGGGCATTACTTGGAAGTAAGTGTTGCGGGGACGTGGTGTTCTTTCTCATGTCATGTTTCCCATCGTGAATCGTACTGCCATTTGGGGGCAAACCTGTGTTGGCATGTTGTGGACTTGGTTTCACGCAACGACTGCAACGAGAGGTACGGTAACGGGGGTGAGGTGGCCGGTAGTGTTTGCTTGGCCAGGCGTTTGCTGGGGGTGTCTTGCGAGTTCTTCGTGGGCTTAGCTGGGCAGGCTACCTTGTGCCCGGGTTTTAACAGACTAGGACACGCAGCGAAAGTTGTGGTAGACAGGCGCCAAGAGATAGGTCTTCTGATACATCTATGCCTGGTTTAGTATCCAGGCTACGGAGTGGATGTGTGACACTCTGGTATTGGACGTGGTCAGCTGGTTGGCAGGCTGTCTAGATCTGGGTTTCTAGCTCGGGCCTGTCCAAGTAAGGGTTCAAGTGCCAGATGTCGGCCCTGGGAGACTATTCCACAGGCCTGGGGAGTGGCAGAACAGAAAGTGGCTTGTTTCAATGTCTCGGTCACAGGTTCAGATCCTGTTAGGTCCACTCAGCATGTATCCTTCTGAGGTCGATAAAACGAGTACCATGGAGTTGAGTAACCATAAACATGTTATGCAGCGCCAAGATACCATGGGGTGAACGTGTTCCCAATTAGTCAGAAGCGGAATTGTGAAGAACTTTGGTGAATACAGTGGGCTCACTCCGCAGGGTAGTAAGCGAGAGTTCAGCACTATTTCCATGGGGTTGTAGGGGGGGCAGGCAACAAAGTTGACACAGTCAAAACGACAAAGCTTTCATTAGCGCCGCAAGTGCAGTGGCATTGGGGCCCCCGGAGAGTAACTAGCCCACTGCACCCTTACTATGTACTGTGCAACCCAACTTGATGGGAGGGGGGTAGTTTACTTGTGCATTATCGACCATGAAGCCAAGTATGCATCGCGGGGCTCTGCTCACACTAAAGTGGGCCAAGATCACACAAAGCATAGGATGAGAGTGCGGTGTCAGTCAGATATGGCGATTTTATGAGAATATGCCAGAGGTAGCGAATATGACATCGGATTTGATCAGTGATAATATCATGGTTCTTCTTCTGTCCCAAGATAGACTACAGTTACGGACAGGTTCTCTTTTGCAAAGAATAGTTATTTTGTCTCATTCGAGTGCCCCACGTGCCTCTTTCGCTGTATAACGAGGTCTGACTCCTTGAAAGGATGAGCTCTTCACCCCCACCGGGGGCATGCGTCACCAGAGGAGTCTCCAGTGGTCATGGGGAACTCTGCGCAGTGCTTGTAGAAGGTCACGTACCATTAAGGGCATGTTACTACCAAAGCAGGGGGTCAAAATGGGCTGGAGCAGTAAGCTAAAGTTAATGCACAAATAGGCCGCAATGTATTGAAGAACATTTGGCATCCCCAGTTCAAGAAAGGGCAGGTATTGATACACATTGTTCCCCTCCAGTCCCCACTGCCTTGTCTGCTCCCTGGTACACTAGCAGAAGTTTGGGAGGGCATGACTCCACCTTTGGTGGGGACTGGCTCAATTCGATGGACAAATCCAAAATGTTTCACATTTACTAACGTGTGAAATTCTCAGCTGCCTGTTCATAGTTATTCATATGCACAGTATTATCAATTTAAATAACCGCTGCATTGACAAGTACGACCAGCGGACGTTCACGCACCAAGGCATTTGGTTAATTTACAAACATTATTCTTTCCTCCTCCCTGACAATACCAAAGGGGGGAGCAAGAGGTAAATCAGTTGTTAGGTGCACTCTTTGGGTGACCTGGGTTCCTATTATAAATGAACAACTTTGTTTATTAAATTACACACAGGAACAGGTGGTGTACAAGGTCATTTATTTTGAGGTCCTCCTATTTGTGATAAGGGAGGAAAGGTGCATACCATCGACAGCTCCGATGGCTTGGGGAACGGCGAATGCGTGGTCCGCTCGCATTGGCAGGTGATTTATGGATGGGCTTAGCTTTGCATGCTACCGGCAGTGGTTTTAGTGACTAGGGTGAGGCAGTGGATAGTGTTGCAAGCATGCGCTCAGAGATGGGTCCTTCGATACCATTATTAACCTTAAGCTCGTCAGTGTACAAGCCAAGTTTTGGCGGCATGCCCCCCGGGTGCTGGGGATGGTTTGTTGGTGGGCAGCTTGTCATGTTTGCCGCAAGCTTGCACTTGCTGCGGTTTCCGCAGAGTTTGGGGGCAGGTTAGCATCCCCACCTGGTTTCCGCAGGGTTGATGTGTCTTCGGTCAGTATGATCAAGTAGAGCCATTATCGATTGGCGTAGCTGGACATAGGAATGCCAGGCTGGAATCCAAGGGATTATAGAGCAAGTGTTCCGTGTTCTGAGCCTAGTATATGCAGGCGTGAGTGAGAATGGTAGCCGCCAGTCCAACCTTGCATCACTCTAAATTCAGGAGAATAGGCATTTGTTTAAGTGTGAAATAGGCCCCACACAGAGCTCAGAGGGACCATTCACCTAGGCTAACCGGGACTGTGCAAACTAGTATGAGCTGGGTCGTACGCTGGGACCAAAAACCCCCCTTCACCAAGCTGCTGGGCATTATGCCGCCAGGGTCGTTGAAGGACAGGCAAGGGCATTAATGGGCCATATTAAGCAACAGGGTCAGCTGCAGGGTGGACTGTCAGTTGTCACTTCACGAAAGGGTGCGGTGGTGCTAATAGTGGGCACAATACATTACCCTTTCAAACCAGAGGTGACACCATTAGGAGGTTCACTAGGGTTTAGCAATCAAGAAGGTTGGTGCAAACTGGTCAACTGGGCGCAGTAAGTGCATCCTGGAACCAAGGGTAGGCTCCATGTTGCTCCGTTAAGCTCTAATGCCCCGCCTGGAGAGCGGGACCAGCCAGGCGGGTTGGGGACGCTGGAAGCCAACATAGGGTGCTGCTGTCCCAACAATTGGGGAAACAAGGTATGTGCCTAGTTGCTCCCAGCATAGCACATTAAGGTGGGCACAAACCGGGATGTTACCCATTTAATGTCGCAACTGCACACGGGGTTAGCAGTTAAGCAAAAGGGAAGTCCCCTCAGCAGGAGCTGAACAGGTGTAATTCTGTAAGACAGGAGGGATTCATGGCAAGTACATGAGGGCACTCTTGCCTATTATCACTTATTCCGGGTTCATCAGACAGTTCATCCTGTCAGGTGTCTTTTCAGGGACACAACAGGGCATTAATGGAGCTACATGAGGTAGCGGGGTAACGTGCTGTGAGGCAGTGTGGTCTCAGCAGACCCTCAAAAGGGGGCTGCGGCAATCCTGGAACCTGGGAACCTTAGATTCTAACATTATCATGGGTGATACACACATGACCCCCTGGTCATGTGGGGTTGGTATGCCCAACCCTGCATTTTAAGGTGCCTGGAAAGTAAGCTGAATGCGGACTTGAAGTTGTGGAGGGCAATCGTTCCAGGAATACCCAATTAAACGAGGTCCATAGCTGGATTGAGCTCCAAGGGTCACGGGATCGAGCTTTAGTTAAGCAAGCCATAGGGTCCAGTGCAAATTCCTGGGCAACTGCATCAGAGTAGGGGCACCTTGCTCTATGGGCAGGTTTTGGGTTGCTTTAGTTAGCACAATATTCTCCGCCCTGACAGCCCCAGCAGATAGGCTGGATGGAAGCGGTCATCTAGCAAGGGTGACGCTGTCCCACAAATTTGTGGAAAATGGTGTTATAGCACTTTAAATATGGGAGGATTGAAACTAAAGGTTGCAGGAGGTGGGAGCCTACATTAGCCCCAAGGGTAACGTCAGGCACCATATTGCAGACAGTGCGCACTGTATTAATGCAGACATGTTAACTAAGCTGTTATGCCTAGGGGGGTTTCACAACAGAGGGAACTGAGCAGGCGAAATTCCCATAAGGAATAAGGGATGCATGGCAAGGGCAGGAGGGCACCCTCGATCATTGGCACATACTTCCAGTTATGACCATGCCCATGCGTCATGATTTAGAAAGCAGAGGGACAGTGCAAACGTTAAGCACAATTCTCCTCGCCCGAATAACCAAAGTAGGCAGGCGGGGTTGGGAGCGGTTACCTAACCAGTGGGCTGCCGTCCCATAGATGGGGACACAGGGGTTCAGGCACACACGGTGCTAGAAGGACGGCAGCTAGGTGAGTTCAGCAAATAGATGGGGCAATGTGAGCCATGGTGTCTGAATTCGGCCCGCCCATAGTGGGCACGGGGCTGGGTCATGTGAGGCAGTGGAACTTTCCCGCAGGAGGGGGATTAGTTCTTGGCACAGGTTCACAGGCCAGAAGGGCCTCTGGTTTCATCAGATACTAGCTGATCCAGGCTAACGTCAAGGGCTATTGTGATATAGATGGGGTTCATCTATCACCAGTAGGGAGGGATCCCTTCCCTTAGATTTGCAGGAGGCCTGGAAATGAGCTGTTTTGGTGAGAAATGAGCTGTTTTGGTGAGATCAGCAACTACATGGGTCAATGTAACTCTGGTGGTCCGAGATGATCCCCCGCAGAGGTGGCACAGAGCTAAGTCAGAGGAGGCCGTTGAACATCCCTGTAAGAGTGAACAGTTCATGGCGTAAGTTCGCAGAGCAGAGACGAGCTGTTCCAGGCTAATGTTAAGGCTACTTTGCTAAAGATGGGGTCCATTGTCACCATGGCCATCCAGGCGTACGCCTAGGTTAGGTTGACAAACTTGGGTGCAATTGCCACAGGTGGGCATGGATACTTTCCACTGGACATGCACGAGGCCCTAGAAAGCAGGTCGGAAATGAGCTGTTTTGGTGGGGGGCTCTCGCGGCGACGGGAGCCGCCTCCAGAGCTGTGGCAGAGTTACAGGGCGATCTGGAAGCAGACTGGTACAGTAAGGGTACCTCTGCGGCAGACCGGTACAGTAAGGGTACCTCTGCGCGGCACAGTAGGGGTGCCAGAGCCAGAGCCAAAGACCAGGAGCCTCAGGGCAGGTTCCTGGAAAACCGCGACGGCGCCCCGTTAGTCCTTCGGGCGGTTGGGGGCCTGACCAACCGGGTGTTTGCCCTGCTATGCTCCGCCCTGAAAAGGGCGTGAGTAGAACAGACCAACGTGTCACATGATCCGGAAGAGGATCATCAAAGGTAGCACTGACGGGGTGTCCCACAGTGCTGGCTCACCAGGCGGGCGGGGGCAGCATAGGTTGGCACAGCTGCCCGCCCTTGGATCGCCCGTAAGATAACCCACATATTGCATACTCCTGTATGGAATAAACCTGCAGCAATATTTTCCCACTACAAAGTTGTCTTGTGTATTTATTCATTCTTGCATGCTCAGACGGGGGTGGGAGAAGTTGCCGATAATGGCACTATGGCATTGTAAATGACAATGTCTTTTACCCCCTGTTGACCCCCGCAAAGCTCATCAGCATGTGCCCGTCACTGTTTGCTGCGCACCCAACAAATCCAGAATGGACAGCTGTTTCTCCCAGTGGAGCTATTTCACGAAACTCGCTTAAAAGGCCATTAAGATTGTATTTTAAGTGTGCGTTTACTGTATATCTGGACCAGTGGCTCAGCTATCAATAGTGCAGAGTGGAGGGGGCAATGAGGTGCGCACCTCATCCAAATAATAGCAGTTTTTTGTTATTTTAGATTTTCTACTGCCAAACAATGGTTTCGGGACATTTTCTGTGCTTACGGTAGAACCCAGCTCTAATTAAGCACTGGTTGGTGAGAAGAAGGAAGATGAGGAGGGTTTGTGTTCAGGTGATGACTGAGCGCACCATTATCTTTGTAAAGAGAAACGTCACACGTAAAAACGCACTCGGTGTCAATTTCTGTGAGAATCCAGCTCGAGCCAGTGAGCAGAGCCTCTTTCCGAAACCGAGGCACACGTCGCAGGGTGACGGTGCAGAAAATGTGAAGTACACCTAACTGGAAGCTTCCATGAGAACCCCACTTCCAGCAAATACTGTACTGATCACTCTGTTACTCTGTTTCTAAACAACTGTTCTAAAAAACACAAAAACAGAATCTTAGTTAGGCCCCTGAAGAGCAGAACATACTCCCTTCTACACTACAAAGCACGCTCCCTTTCAGACGTGAACATCCGCGTTACATATCACAGCAATAAAAAAAAAAGCAAACGACGGAACGAAAGTGAAGGGAAACAAGGATTACCATCCTGACGGAATTTAGCGCTACAGAATAATTGGCAACATAACGAAACTACAGTTTTTATATCGCGAGAGCCTCTTAGAAGGTAGGCTATTCAGCAGACACGTGGACTTCAGTAGTGGAAGTTTATGGTTGGCTGTGAAGTGGGTGAGGGGGCCAGAAAGCATGACAAAAATGGAGCACAGCGCTATAAATCCGGCCATACCGGTAATTTACACAAGCCAAGGCTTTCCTCAAGAGTGCTGGCCCATTAATGTTCCTGGTGGGGGGGGGGATATCTGCCAAGGGAAAGCACAGGCCCTTCTGGCCAGTATACACCAAGAACAGACGGGGCAGTGGCGGCCTGGCAGGCATCCACCCACCAGACTTTAAGAACAGCCATAAATCCAGTGGAGCGGAGTAGAGGGATCCATCGGACCGGTCCCCTAACGCTGAAAGAGTGCGCTGTTCACACACAGCAGACTGAAAACAAGCATTGGCATAGCCAATAGGTCTCGCTTTTGGGACCTTATAAGTATTTAGTTATGCAGCACAATATCCTTGGTGCAACAACATCAACTGTTGCATGGCTAAACACTTATAAGGTCCCAAAGGCGAGACCTATTGGCTATGCCATTGCTTGTTTAACCCTGCTATGTGTACCCTCTAAATAAAAGGATATCCTTTAGGTTTACATAAAGGCTGTTTTACAAAGTTTTCTCTTGGTTCCTACACCTTTATAATTATAATGTATTGCGAGGGTCTTTCTCTTGAGGTTGCGGCCACCTTTATGATGGTGTCCTATCCGTGTGGGACAAACTAGTCGAAGATGATGCATGCCACCAGTGTGGGTGAGACTCTCCTGTCCAGTGCTAATAGTATTGATTCTAACAGAGCCCATGTATGCCTGTATGCACCTGCACACTCGGAAATATTGCCTTTGAGTCTGGTGGCAACAGGAATGCACGAACCAGCACGACAGGCAGCCTCGTGTTCGAGCAGGATCGAGCTGCGAACAGCAGACAGATGTACCGGCGACTTGCACTAAGCCACATATAGGGAGGCCAAGGTAAGAGGTTGTAATAAGAAAGTGCACGAGAACACCGTCCCCTTCTGAACTCCCTGTACTAGGCCTGAGGCGCAGGCATGGTGTCGACCACGGACTTGTTTATGTATTTGACGCAGGCATGGAGTTGTGCGCAGAGGATTGTGTATGCATCGGACACATGCATGAAGGTTAAGCAATGAATTATAAGCAGTGGTCTTTTATCCATCTGACACAGGATGGAGTTATGAACAATGGCCTGTGACAGGTATGCAGAACAGGCATGGAGCATCGAGCAAAGGGTGATGAGCAGTTAATTGTGTATGTATATGAGACAGGCACTGAAAGCAGGCGGGTGCGTCGGGTAGAGAGTTACAAGCAGTGAACTGTGTACACATTTGGGACAGGCACTGAAAGTAGGCGGGTGCGTCCATCACAGAGTTACAAGCAGTGTACATGAGACAGGCACTGAAAGCAGGGGGTGCGTCTGGCACAGTTACAAGCAGTGAACTGCGCATGTATATGAGACAGGCACTGAAAGCAGGCGGGTGCGTCGAGCACAGAGTTACAAGCAGTGAACTATGTATATGAGACACTAAAAGCAGGCGGTTGCGTCGAGCACAGAGTTACAAGCAGTAAACTATGTATATAAGATACTAAAAACAGGCGGGTGCATCCAGCACAGAGTTACAAGCTGTGAATGAACCGTGTACACATTTGGGACAGGCACCGAAAGCAGGCGGGTGCGTCAAGCATGGAGTTATAAGCAGTGAACTGTGTATGTATATGAGACAGGCACTGAAAGCAGGGGGTGCGTCTGGCACAGAGTGACGAGCAGTGAACTGTGTACACATTTCGGACAGGCACTGAAAGCAGGCGGGTGCGTCCATCACGGAGTTACAAGCAGTAAAGTGTGTATGTATATGAGACAGGCACTGAAAGCAGGCGGGTGCGTCGAGCACGGAGTTACAAGCAGTGAACTGTGTACACATTTGGGACAGGCACTGAAAGCAGGCGGGTGCGTCGAGCACAGAGTTGCAAGCAGTAAACTGTGTACACATTTGGGACAGGCACTGAAAGCAGGCGGATGGTCGAGCACGGAGTTACAAGCAGTGAACTGTATGTATATGAGACAGGCACTGAAAGCGGGCGGGTGCGTGTAGACATTTGGGACAGGCAATGAAAGAAGGCGGGTGCGTCAAGCACAGAGTTACAAGAAGTGCACTGTGTATGTATCAGAAACAGGCACTGAAAGCAGGCGGGTGCGTCATGCACAGTTACAAGCAGTGAACTGTGCATGTATATGAGACAGGCACTGAAAACAGGCGGGTGCGTCGAGCACGGAGTTACAAGCAGTGAACTGTGTACACATTTGGGACAGGCACTGAAAGCAGGCGTGTGCGTCGAGCACGGGGTTACAAGCAGTGAACTGTGTACACGTTTGGGACAGGCACTGAAAGCAGGCGGGCCGCCGGACACAGAACAGCAGCTTAGTCACAGACATGGCGAGTTAGCATAGCTTGTGGTGCCACCCGGCACAAAATTCCACAGTCAAGGCAGGGAGGAGGCAGAGTGCCGCGGACTGTGGCGAGGCAGGGCGTGGAGCTCAGGTAAAGAGGCGGACGGAGGTATTTGGAACACACAAGTGTAAAGGGAGCTATGGGGTAAAGAGGCGGACGGGGGTATTTGGAACACACAAGTGTAAAGGGAGCGATGGGATAACAAGCATTGGCCACGCGGCCGTGAAACTGACACGGCCGCGCGGCCGCGAAAGTAATCGCGAGGGAAGCCGGATGGCGAGGGAAGCCATATGGCGCCTGATTGCGTGTGCACGCTCGCGTGAACGCAAGCTGGTCGCCAGCAAAAGCCACTGCTGTTTGCACTTCCAAAACCCGCTTACTAAAACTCTCGCCAGAGCAGCGCATGCGCTGGCTCAGGCGAGACCTAAATATATAGAGCACACATACAGCATACACCCACCCAAACAGCAGTCACACCACACACAGCAGACACCAACCGACCCACTTACCCAATAAACAGACACCCACCCACACAGCAGACACCCACCCATCCACTTAGCAGCGACACCGAACACACACAGTAGACAGACACCCTCTGCCCAAGAGGATTTCACACATCCCAGCCAATCTGTTCTGCGGCCTGGAGGGGCCACCCTCCCCTCTGCCGGAGCTGTGTGTGAGGTGCCTAGGAAGAGCCCACGGCCTGTTGTCATGGCAGGGCTCCGAGGTTGACAGAAAAACAAATGGCTCAGGGTGCAGGAAATCACGAGGGCCATTTGCATAAGCGGGCGATGGTTAAAATTCACTCTTATAAAAGGACTTTGGAGTCCGGTGCCCAAGAGCACACCGTGTGGCATGTGGAGCCGAGACTCCGGACACTGCACCACTGCTCACTGCCAACGCACAGTTAATGTAGGGAAAACAGCTACAAGTGACAGTAACACAGAGGAACCCCTTCCACCGCCCCCGGGGGCCGCTTCCCAGAACTCCAACACCCCCCAGTTTAAGGGGTCAGAGGTCGAATGTTGTAGAGGATTGAAAAACAAATGGCTCGGGGTGCAGGAAATCACGAGGGCCATTTGCATAAGCGGGCGATGGTTAAAATTTCACTCTTATAAAAGGACTTTGGAGTCCGGTGCCCAAGAGCACACCATGCTGCACGTGGAGCCGAGACTCCGGACACTGCACCACTGCTCAGACAGGAACAACAGAGGGCGCTTCTCACACAGACAAGAACAACAGAGGGCACTTCTCACACAGACAGGAACAGGGGGCGCATCTCCACAGACAGGAACAACAGAGGGCGCTTCTCACACAGACAGGAACAACAGACGGCGCATCTCACACAGACAGGATCAGGGGGCGCATCTCACACAGACAGGAACAACAGAGGGCGCTTCTCACAGACAGGTACAACAGAGGGCGCTTCTCACACAGACAGACAGGAACAACAGAGGGCGCATCTCACACAGACAGGGACAGGGGGCGCATCTCACACAGACAGGAACAACAGAGGACGCTTCTCACACAGACAGGAACAACAGGGGGCGCATCTCACACAGACAGGTACAACAGAGGGCGCTTCTCACACAGACAGGAACAACAGAGGGCGCATCTCACACAGACTGGAACAGGGTGCACATCTCACACAGACAGGAACAACAGAGGACGCTTCTCACACAGGCAGGAACAACAGGGGGCGCATCTCACACAGACAGGAACACCAGAGGGCGCTTCTCATGCAGACAGGAACAACAGAGGGTGCTTCTCACACAGACATGTAGAACAGAGGGCGCTTCTCACACAGACAGGAACAACAGGGGGCGTATCTCACACAGACAGGGCCAGGGGGCGCATCTCACGCAGACAGGAACAGGGGGCGCATCTCACACAGACAGGTAGAACAGAGGGCGCTTCTCACACAGACAGGAACAGCAGGGGGCGCATCTCACACAGACAGGACCAGGGGGCGCATCTCACACAGACAGGAACAACAGAGGACGCTTCTCACACAGGCAGGAACAACAGGGGGTGCATCTCACACAGACAGGAACAACAGAGGACGCTTCTCACACAGGCAGGAACAACAGGGGGCGCATCTCACACAGACAGGAACAACAGGGGGCGCATCTCACACAGACAGGAACAACAGAGGACGCTTCACACACAGGCAGGAACAACAGGGGGCGCATCTCACACAGACAGGAACAACAGAGGGCGCTTCTCACGCAGACAGGAACAACAGAGGGCGCTTCTCACACAGACAGGACCAGGGGGCGCATCTCACACAGACAGGAACAACAGAGGGCGCTTCTCACACAAACAGTAACAGGTAATTGGCAGACTTGTCGTTTCGCCATAAAACCTAGGCAATAGGCGCTGACACGCTGAGCTGCATTTTACATGGCAGTATTTAAGAATATTCGGGGTTCCTAAATGTGTGCGTCTGTCTTTGGGTTCTTAATTTGCTCCGTATGATGTCCCTGAAAATTCTTTTTGGCATTGTTTTAGCTTTGCCCCCTCTTTTGCATTCTCTGTGTACATTTTTTGAGGCACTGCTCCTGCCTTGCTCTTTCGGTGAATGTTCTCCAGGGCGGCACCTCTTTTGGACTGCCTGCCTCCTCCCACTCTTGCATCCCCAACCCTTCAGTCCTGCGTGCGATGTGCCTAGTGGCAGCTGGCACTGCGGTGGGTGCGCCTCGGGGCGGTGCCTGCTCCGAGGCTCCCACCCCTGACTCCTCAGGCCTCACTGCGTTGGAGGCTGAGTTGAAGGTGTCAGATCGGATGAATAACGTTTGTAGTCTTTCTAGGAGCCCTTTCCTCTGATGGTTGGGAGTATGCTGGGGCCCTCTTGGCGCTATGGTGGGTGTTGTGGGGGCTCTCTGCGGACTCCAGGGGCCTCTACGGAACGGAAGGCCCACTTTCCCCACGACCCCTAGGTGCCAGGCCCCCATCACACACTTCCTGCGTGTGGTTAAATCAGACCATTTACTTTACTTTCATCAATGAAACACTTCTCACACAGACAGGACCAACAGAGGGCGCTTCTCACACAGACAGGAACAACAGAGGGCCCTTCTCACATACAGGTACAACAGAGGGCGCTTCTCACACAGACAGACAGGAACAACAGAGGGCGCAGCTCACACAGACAGGAACAGGGGGCGCATCTCACACAGACAGGAACAGAGGACGCTTCTCACACAGACAGGACCAACAGAGGACGCTTCTCACACAGACAGGACCAACAGAGGGCGCTTCTCACACAGACAGGAACAACAGAGGGCGCTTCTCACATACAGGTACAACAGAGGGCGCTTCTCACACAGACAGACAGGAACAACAGAGGACGCTTCTCACACAGACAGGAACAACAGGGGGCACATCTCACACAGACAGGAACAACAGAGGGCGCTTCTCACGCAGACAGGAACAACAGAGGGTGCTTCTCACACAGACAGGAACAACAGAGGGCGCTTCTCACACAGACAGGAACAACAGAGGGCGCTTCTCACATACAGGTACAACAGAGGGCGCATCTCACACAGACAGGATCAGGGGGCGCATCTCACACAGACAGGAACAGAGGACGCTTCTCACACAGACAGGAACAACAGGGGGCGCATCTCACACAGACAGGAACAACAGAGGGCTCACGCAGACAGGAACAACAGAGGGCGCTTCTCACACAGACAGGTAGAACAGAGGGCGCTTCTCACACAGACAGGAACAACAGGGGGCGCATCTCACACAGACAGGTACAACAGAGGGCGCTTCTCACACAGACAGACAGGAACAACAGAGGGCGCATCTCACACAGACTGGAACAGGGTGCGCATCTCACACAGACAGGAACAACAGAGGACGCTTCTCACACAGGCAGGAACAACAGGGGGCGCATCTCACACAGACAGGAACAACAGAGGACGCTTCTCACACAGGCAGGAACAACAGGGGCGCATCTCACACAGACAGGAACAACAGAGGACGCTTCTCACACAGGCAGGAACAACAGGGGGCGCATCACACACAGACAGGAACAACAGAGGGCGCTTCTCACGCAGACAGGAACAACAGAGGGCGCTTCTCACACAGACAGGTAGAACAGAGGGCGCTTCTCACACAGACAGGAACAGCAGGGGGCGCATCTCACACAGATAGGACCAGGGGGCGCATCTCACACAGACAGGAACAACAGAGGGCGCTTCTCACACAAACAGTAACAGGTAATTGGCAGACTTGTCGTTTCGCCATAAAACCTAGGCAATAGGCGCTGACACGCAGAGCTGCATTTTACATGGCAGTATTTAAGAATATTCGGGGTTCCTAAATGTGTGCGTCTGTCTTTGGGTTCTTAATTTGCTCCTTATGATGTCCTTGAAAATTCTTTTTGGCATTGTTTTAGCTTTGCCCCCTCTTTTGCATTCTCTGTGTACATTTTTTGAGGCACTGCTCCTGCCTTGCTCTTACGGTGAATGTTCTCCAGGGCGGCACCTCTTTTGGACTGCCTGCCTCCTCCCACTCTTGCATCCCCAGCCCTTCAGTCCTGCGTGCGAGGTGCCTAGTGGTAGCTGGCACTGCGGTGGGTGCGCCTCGGGGCGGTGCCTGCTCCGAGGCTCCCACCCCTGACTTCTCAGGCCTCACTGCGTTGGAGGCTGGGTTGAAGGTGTCATATCGGATGAATAACGTTTGTAGTCTTTCTAGGAGCCCTTTCCTCTGATGGTTGGGAGTATGCTGGGGCCCTCTTGGCGCTATGGTGGGTGTTGTGGGGCTCTCTGCAGGACTCCGGGGCCTCTACGGAACGGAAGGCCCGCTTTCCCACGACCCCTAGGTGCCAGGCCCCCCATCACACACTTCCTGCGTGTGGTTAAATCAGACCATTTACTTTACTTTCATCAATGAAACACTTCTCACACAGACAGGACCAACAGAGGGCGCTTCTCACACAGACAGGACCAACAGAGGGCGCTTCTCACACAGACAGGAACAACAGAGGGCGCTTCTCACATACAAGTACAACAGAGGGCGCTTCTCACACAGACAGACAGGAACAACAGAGGGCGCATCTCACACAGACAGGAACAGGGTGCACATCTCACACAGACAGGAACAGAGGACGCTTCTCACACAGACAGGAACAACAGGGGGCACATCTCACACAGACAGGAACAACAGAGGGCGCTTCTCACGCAGACAGGAACAACAGAGGGTGCTTCTCACACAGACAGGTAGAACAGAGGGCGCTTCTCACACAGACAGGTAGGACAGAGGGCGCTTCTCACAGAGACAGGAACAACAGAGGGCGCTTCTCACATACAGGTACAACAGAGGGCGCATCTCACACAGACAGGAACAGGGGGCGCATCTCTCACAGACAGGAACAGAGGACGCTTCTCACACAGACAGGAACAACAGGGGGCGCATCTCACACAGACAGGAACAACAGAGGGCTCACGCAGACAGGAACAACAGAGGGCGCTTCTCACACAGACAGGTAGAACAGAGGGCGCTTCTCACACAGACAGGAACAACAGGGGGCGCATCTCACACAGACAGGTACAACAGAGGGTGCTTCTCACACAGACAGACAGGAACAACAGAGGGCGCATCTCACACAGACTGGAACAGGGTGCGCATCTCACACAGACAGGAACAACAGAGGACGCTTCTCACACAGGCAGGAACAACAGGGGGTGCATCTCACACAGACAGGAACAACAGAGGACGCTTCTCACACAGGCAGGAACAACAGGGGGCGCATCTCACACAGACAGGAACAACAGAGGACGCTTCACACACAGGCAGGAACAACAGGGGGCGCATCTCACACAGACAGGAACAACAGAGGGCGCTTCTCACGCAGACAGGAACAACAGAGGGCGCTTCTCACACAGACAGGAACAGCAGGGGGCGCATCTCACACAGACAGGACCAGGGGGCGCATCTCACACAGACAGGAACAACAGAGGACGCTTCTCACACAAACAGTAACAGGTAATTGGCAGACTTGTCGTTTACGCCATAAAACCTAGGCAATAGGCGCTGACACGCTGAGCTGCATTTTACATGGCAGTATTTAAGAATATTCGGGGTTCCTAAATGTGTGCGTCTGTCTTTGGGTTCTTAATTTGCTCCGTATGATGTCCCTGAAAATTCTTTTTGGCATTGTTTTAGCTTTGCCCCCTCTTTTGCATTCTCTGTGTAAATTTTTTGAGGCACTGCTCCTGCCTTGCTCTTTCGGTGAATGTTCTCCAGGGCGGCACCTCTTTTGGACTGCCTGCCTCCTCCCACTCTTGCATCCCCAGCCCTTCAGTCCTGCGTGCGAGGTGCCTATTGGTAGCAGGCACTGCAGTGGGTGCGCCTCGGGGTGGTGCCTGCTCCGAGGCTCCCACCCCTGACTCCTCAGGCCTCACTGCGTTGGAGGCTGGGTTGAAGGTGTCAGATCGGATGAATAACGTTTGTAGTCTTTCTAGGAGCCCTTTCCTCTGATGGTTGGGAGTATGCTGGGGCCCTCTTGGCGCTATGGTGGGTGTTGTGGGGGCTCTCTGCGGACTCCGGGGGCCTCTACGGAACGGAAGGCCCACTTTCCCCATGACCCCTAGGTGCCAGGCCCCCCATCACACACTTCCTGCGTGTGGTTAAATCAGACCATTTACTTTACTTTCATCAATTAAACACTTCTCACACAGACAGGACCAACAGAGGGCGCTTCTCACACAGACAGGAACAACAGAGGGCGCTTCTCACACAGACAGGAACAACAGACTGCACATCTCACACAGACAGGCAATAGGCGCATTGTTTTAGCTTTGCCCCGTCTATCAAAAGCCTGGGTTATCTGTTCGCATCCTTTCGTTGAATTTCTCTCTGTGGCGCCCATTCACCCCCTCTGTGAGCTATTCCAGGCGCGTGATCCGTCACTACAGGCCCAATCAGAGAGCCGGAGTGGAATGTGCTGCAGGCATGAAGGCGGCATGAAGGCAGCATGACGGAGCTTCAGCTTGCTGAACTCTCCCTGAACCTTCCCTTAACACGCCCCATCAGATAAGAGAAAAGCCATAAAACTGAAGGAAGCCGTAGACTCGGTGTCCCAAGGGCGTGCACAGAAAAGCCCCAGGGCGGTAACCAAAAAGCCTACAGAGCAATTGAAATGCAGGGTTTTAAATAAATATGGACATTGACCAATTGAAAGCATGGGCGGGATCAGAAGTCCTTCTCCAAAAATACTTTTACCCCAATAAATCTCGCTACGCGAGCAGCGCATGCGCGCTGCAACGCTAGGCGAGACCTAAACAGAAAAATCCACAGAACCAGATAGAGGCGACAGGACAAAGCTATTGAGGCTTTGGTTCTAGTACAGCAGGGGGAGCCAGGGCCGTGGCCTAGCACCCCAAATCCAGCATTGCAACTGAGCAGCTAGAAGCTGTGCTGTCTTGGCCCTGTGGGATTTCCAGCACTAATCCCCGACTCCGAGGAAAGGCCCTGAGTTCCACCATGTTTGTGCCTCTGAAACCCATCTCTGCAAAGGCCCAGCTGGGGAAGGGTGAACAGCAGCAGGTCCACTTCAAAGAGCTGGGGCCACACGCGCCCTAGTGGTATCAAGGGATCCGCGGATATCAAGTATCCCGCTAGGACTTTGCAAGCTTAAAATAATAAAAGAACTGCATTGAGTTCAGCTCCTAGACGAGGGTGTGTGCCCTTGTCGTGGAATGGATGGTTAATTATAGCACAGAGTGTGAGGGATTGATTGGTGGTGTCAACTGTTGGCTGCGAGTGATTGTGGTTGGACTCTGGGCAATCTTATGGACTTCTTCATGCATTACTCAAACACTATGTCTCCCGATCCGAATTATCAGTCAAAGGCTCGTTCCTAAAGTTCAGTTTTACGGTGTTGTCTGGAGATTCGGTAGTTTGGCACTGCTCCCAGAGATGGGAGGCAAGCAATCCACAACATAGGACGCCTTACACTAAAGGGCTGCCCCCACGTTTTTGCGTTTGGAAGGAAGGGCAGCTGCAGAATGGCCTCTGTGTTGTCTGAGACTGGGTTCCTCGTGAGTCAGTAGTGGGGTGGCATTGTTTAGGTATACCAGGCACTTTTTATTATAGAATATTTCACTTAGACTACCAACAACTTTGAATATACCAGTTGAATCCATCAGGAGCCTGTGGGGGGCTTTTAATGAAGAAAACTGGGTGTGGCCATTTTATCAGATGGAACCATAGCCTAGCTACTTGATGTTACATTGCACTCAATCAATCAGTATTTAATGGGGGCCACTGTAGGCCATCTTGCAGTAGTCCATTTGTGCCACATTGGGTTATTTCCACTCAGTGACTTGGCTGTCAGTAGTGGAATCTCAGACAAATGGAATTCTGCGCCTATGATCACTTCGGTTATTGTGAGGATGGCAGTATTTTTCCAGAGTTGTGAAGCCATAGGGACACTGAAGTAGTGTCACATATCATTATACATGTGTTCCCTGCTGACTGGGTTGCTGGCGGGAGCATAACATAGACCCTGTAGCCCCTGCAGTGCAGGGTGCCCCCCACCCTTCAAGGAGCCACATCCAGCCCAAGGTCTTTGAATATCTATGAGATATGAGAGCTTGAGGGCCCCATGCCACAATCTGCCAGGTGGGGACACGTCATCTTGCATTATGCCACTGGTTGCTGGGCACTGTGTCTGTGATACAAAGGTGGGCCATCAAGGCCTCTTTGACTCTCTAGGGTAACTTCATTGAGCGGTCAAGTTCTGGCTCATGGAACGTGTTGTGAAGGTAGAGACGAGACGCAGTATAAAATCATTTGCCAGGTCTGGTGGCTCATTGGTCTAAAGTGTCCACTGTAGGGGATTGTGTCTGACGCCATAATCTGAGGTTTCAATCCTGGCTGCTTCACTCCGCAATTCATTCTTTCAAAGTCAATAAAATGAGCATCATTGAGGGGGTGACAAATATCTGTTGTCGGTTAATAGTGCTAATAGACTCCACCTGCCACCACTGGGAAAGTATGTGCTCTACCAATACACCTGTCATGTCTTGTTAACATTACTGCAGTCACAGTAAAGATGGAATTGCAAGCCTAGGTGACTACTTCGTACAAGAAATTAGACTTTACAAGCCCTTAAGACTAGCACATTTTAAAACACAGAGCAAAGAACGGAAACTTCAAATATCTACATATGACACACTGTTACATCTACTTTTTGGGATCATTGGAATGCTTGCTATCGCTCTGTGGGTCACAAGCCACTGACCACAGATTATACTGATCGCAATCCTCTCCCATAGGAAACAATGAACCAATGTTATCTTATGGGATTTCAAGACCTTGGTTGCTCCGAAGCTGCCGGGGTGCTGAAGTCAGCTACTGTACAGACATACTGACATTGTAAGTGGCCTGGAGCGATGACTACTAGTGATGCTGCTAAAACTTTTAACTATTTATGGTGATTCTTGTGAACAAGTCCAATATTTCATAAAAACGTAATGTGGGTGTTGATAACTCAGCACCTGATGTTACTTGGGAGTCATGGTGGACAGGCAATTAAAGTTTGACCAGCAGGTCAAATCAATCATCTCCACAGGCTTCGGATTAATGTATGTCATCAAAAACTCCTTCAGTCTGTCAGGAAAGACTTGATTCAAGCATTGATCATGTCACCAATAGATTACTGTAATACCCTCCTTGTGGGTATTCCAAGATATCTCAGACATATTCTCTAGCTATACAGAATGCTGCTGCAAGGCTGATCCTAGGGCTAAGACGAGACATTCCTATATCTAAACACCTGGACAAACTACACTGGCTGGCTACCTGCAGAAAAAAGATGTATATTCAAAGCATTATGCCTTTGCCATAAGACCATATATGGAAATAATCAGCATATAGTTATGAAATGCATGTTTACTATACATCCCGTTCAGAGAATTGAGATCCTAACACAGAGGCTTTACAGTCACCCAAAAATTAGGAAAGCTAGACAGGGAGAGGGCAGTCTTGTGGTCATTACAGCCAAGATCTGGAACGCGTTATCCAATTTGACCCGGCTCCAGCCCCATCTGTTGAGGTTCAGGAAACAAATAAAAACCTTTCTGTTCACATATAGGATGCAGCACTAGTGTCAATATCACCCCCTAGAGGTTTTCATGGGCTATGCCTGCGGCTTTGATTCCTCCTTAAACGCCGGGACACTTCCTAGGAAGTAGCTCTTGGTTATATAAATTCTGAAATCGAATCAAATTACAGCCAGGTGTTTACAGATGCCCTCAGGGTACATGAGTTTGCGATACCAATATCTAGGGGCCTACCAGAAGCAGTCAAGCAATTCCAATTCCAGTAGCCCAGAGATGCCTTGAGCTAGCCAACCAAACAGGTTACCAGAGCTATAGCTCTTGAAACGTTTGTTGCAATCAGGAAATTCTAATGGTGGATTGATTATGGTCAGGGTCTCCCTGAGGATTCAAACATGAATGTCCTGGGCCCATTATGTGCTTACAACTTTGGGTCAAATGCTCTACCTCCTACATAGTGTAACATTGCGCGTAATGTGGGCATGATAGGCTTTAAGTCTCATTTGTAATTGGGTGTGTACCAACAGGGAACAGGAAAGGACACAGACGATGCTTCACTTTAATCAGCTTTGGATAAGGCTAATGCTTGTGTCAGCTGGGTGGCCGACAACTGCACTTCCAGATGTATCAGGGTATCTGTAAGTGTGGCTTGAAATTAGTTCTTTGGCACCTGGGCACACAGGGCTACGATGGGCCAAAGGAAGCACCACACCAAGCACAGGCTAGTCAGGTTCGATCGAAAGCTACCAGTAGCTCACAGCCACCTTCAGAGCAGGTTGCAGCCTTGAGTTCATTTTTAAATAAGCACAGGGTCACATTTTCCTATTAGAGTTAAGGGAAGGATGTGTTTATTTTACATTAATATCATCAGGCTGCAGACAGCAAGGCCTGATAAATGAGCAGTGCTCAGTCAGATTTATGACCCATGCTGGGACACAGACTTGAAGAATTGAAGCACTGAGGTATTTTACTCTTAAATAAAAATCTTTGTCAACTCAATATTGGAGCTGAGAAAAAATGATGTTTCTGAATGCTTTTAAATGGGAGAAAACCAAAAATTAAAAGATACCTTAATGATTAGTTATCTTTTCATTTTAATGTTCTCTCATTTCAAAGTGTCACATTTACAAACAGCAGGCCTCTTGCTACCTGTAGCCAGTAGACACTGTGTCATGTTCATAACTAAAAAATACAGTCATTTTTTTTTTTAAATGGGATGGATTTAAAGTGAATAAAAATATTTCTATGAAATATTATGTTTTAATTTTTCTGTCTACTTTCAATTAAGCAAATTGCGTCTTAATTTGTTATGAAGCATGTTTCTTCACTTTAAATTCCTCCCATTTAAACAAATGGCTGTATTTTTCTGTTATAAATATGGTACCGTTTCTACAGGCTACTGGGAGCAAGGTGCCTGGTATTTGTAAATGTGACACTTGGAAATGGAAGAAAATTTAAATGATGAGTTTAATAGAATCCATATAAACATAAACACCTGTCGAAAGGTATGTCCTGTGTCACAAATCCATACGGCACAGGCTCTCAATCAGCCATACACATATACCCCATTCATACGCACACATGTTCATACATCCCCAAAGGCCACGCTCTCACTGACATACATTGCAGCCCCGTCATAGTGCCCCTAGTGAAAGTATTTTGTTCAAACCATAGTATCTGGCTCTATAGACATGATGCTTAAGGTCAAAGTGTGGGGGTGTCTGGTAACAATGCACGAGTTGCTTAGTCTTTCAGTAGCTCATGATGATTTTCACTGATCAGAAATAACTCTTACTACAGAAAAGGTTGTAGACTCCTGGGCAGAGGGTGCTAGGGAGGTGCAATATAATAGGGTGGTAACCACACAAAGGGAAGCCGTCTTCTATCTCTGGTGAGGGCATAGAGGGCTTCTTGGCCCTCAGGGTCAGCTTCTCTGGACTTAATGGGCTAGCTGGGGACCTCAACACAGGCAAGGCAGAGCCAGCAGTAGTGCAGGTCATAAGGGCTTAGTAGGCCTTAGGCTTGAGAAGACGGGCAGCTTGCAGCTCCAATATCTACAAAGGCACCAGAGCAGTGACCACACATTTCTCATCACTTCAGTGATCTTCTGAACTGCTATGGCTTAAATTTCATTTTTGGGGTAACATAACCTAACATATGTATTTGTAAAGCGCACGTTCACCCAAGGGTATCCTGGCGCTTAAGAATAGATGTTTGTTACCCAACTCAATGGTGCTTATGGGGTAGTTTGGCTGCACCTCATTGACAATCAGAGCAAGTACTTCTCAGTTTTTGAATCCCAACCGAACAAAGCCAGCATGGTCTGAGGGCTGCTCCTTTCAGGAAGAATATGTTTATGAGTTCTGTGATATCGGTAGCAAGGGTATTCAGAAATTCCTTAATACATGGCACCGGGCAAGACTCTACGTGAAGATAAGAAGCTTGACTCTTGTTTGCTAACTTAGTGTGACATCATCAGAGCTTTGGGCACAGGTAACTATAATAAACAGGATAGGCAGTTGCTTAAAACCCTATAATTCAATCAGAAAGCCCTGGCTTGATAAGTGTCCTGTTCTTCCAGAACTGGGATCATGCTCTCCTCTAAGAAAACAGAGAATATCTTCAGAATGTGACAGTCAGGACAGAGAAGGCCTGGGCATGAGACTGGGCAGATCACCGGGGGATGTGCACCTGGGCATGAGACTGGGCAGATCACCGGTGGATGTATGCCTGGGCATGAAACTGGGCAAATCACTGGGGGATGTGCACCTGGGCATGAAACTGGGCAGATCACCGGGGCTGTGTGCCTGGGCATGAGACTGGGCAGATCACTGGGGGATGTGCACCTGGGCATAAGACTGGGCAGATCACAGGGGTGGGATGCACCTGGGCATGAGACTGGACAGATCACCTGGGGATGTGCACCTGGGCATGAGACTGGACAGTTCACAAGAGGGGGTGCACCTGGGCATGAGACTGGACAGATCACGGGGGGGTGCACCTGGGCATGAGACTGGACAGTTCACAGAGGGGGGGTGCACCTGGGCATGAGACTGGACAGATCACGGGGGGTGCACCTGGGCATGAGACTGGGCAGAACACTAGGGATGTGCACCTGGGCATGAGACTGGGCAGATCACTGTGGGGTGTGCACCTGGGCATGAGACTGGGCAGAACACTGGGGAAGTATGCTTGAGAATGAGACTAGGCAGATCGCACTGCACTGTAAGACTCAGCATGAGACTGGCAGGTCATTGAGGGCACTGAGCTTGGGCATGAGACTGGGCAGATCACTGGGTGCTCTTTGCTGTGTCATGAAACTGGGCAGAAGCACTGGGGGCTGTGTGCCCAGCCTGGAGACAGGGTATAACACTGGGGGCAGTGTGCTGGGCATGAGACTGGCCAGGTCACTAGGTGCTGTGCGCTGGGCATGACTCTGGCCAGGTCACTAGGTTCTGTGCGCTGGGCATGAGACTGGCCAGGTCACTAGGTGCTGTGCGCTGGGCATGAGACTGGCCAGGTCACTAGGTGCTGTGCACCGGGCATGAGACTGGCCAGGTCACTAGGTGCTGTGCGCCGGGCATGAGACTGGCCAGGTCACTAGGTACTGTGCGCCGGGCATGAGACTGGCCAGGTCACAAGTGCTGTGCTCCGGGCATGAGACTGGCCAGGTCACTAGGTGCTGTGCGCTGGGCATGAGACTGGCCAGGTCCCTAGGTGCTGTGCGCTGGGCATGAGACTGGCCAGGTCACTAGGTGCTGTGCGCTGGGCATGAGACTGGGCAGAACACTGGAGAAGTATGCTTGAGAATGAGACTAGGCAGATCGCACTGCACTGTAAGACTCAGCATGAGACTGGCAGGTCATTGAGGGCACTGAGCTTGGGCATGAGACTGGGCAGATCACTGGGTGCTCTTTGCTGTGTCATGAGACTGGGCAGCAGCACTGGGGGCTGTGTGCCCAGCCTGGAAACATGGCATAACACTGGGGGCAGTGCGCTGGGCATGAGACTGGCCACGTCACTAGGTGCTGTGCGCTGGGCATGAGACTGGCCAGGTCACTAGGTGCTGTGCGCTGGGCATGAGTCTGGCCAGGTCACTAGGTGCTGAGCGTTGGGCATGAGACTGGCCAGGTCACTATGTGGTGTGCGCTGGGCATGAGACTGCGCAGGTCACTAGGTGCTGTGCGCTGGGCATGAGACTGGCCAGGTCACTAGGTGCTGTGCGCTGGGCATGAGACTGGCCAGGTCTATAGGTGCTGAGCGTTGGGCATTAGACTGGCCAGGTCACTAGGTGCTATGCGCTGTGCATGAGACTGGCCAGGTCACTAGGTGCTGTGCGCTGGGCATGAGTCTGGCCAGGTCACTAGGTGCTGAGCGTTGGGCACTGGGGAAGTATGCTTGAGAATGAGACTAGGCAGATCGCACTGCACTGTAAGACTCAGCATGAGACTGGCAGGTCATTGAGGGCACTGAGCTTGGGCATGAGATTGGGCAGATCACTGGGTGCTCTTTGCTGTGTCATGAGACTGGGCAGCAGCACTGGGGGCTGTGTGCCCAGCCTGGAAACAGGGCATAACACTGGGGGCAGTGCGCTGTGCATGAGACTGGCCAGGTCACTAGGTGCTGTGCGCTGGGCATGAGACTGGCCAGGTCACTAGGTGATGTGCGCCAGGCATGAGACTGGCCAGGTCACTAGGTGCTGTTCGCCGGGCATGAGACTGGCCAGGTCACAAGTGCTGTGCGCCGGGCATGAGACTGGCCAGGTCACTAGGTGCTGTGTGCTGGGCATGAGACTGGCCAGGTCTATAGGTGCTGAGCGTTGGGCATGAGACTGGCCAGGTCACTAGGTGCTGTGCGCTGGGCATGAGACTGGCCAGGTCACTAGGTGCTGTGTGCTGGGCATGAGTCTGGCCAGGTCACTAGGTGCTGTGCACTGGGCATGAGACTGGCCAGGTCACTAGGTGCTGTGCACTGGGCATGAGACTGGCCAGGTCACTAGGTGCTGTGCGCTGAGCATGAGGCTGGCCAGGTCACTAGGTGCTGTGCGCTGGGCATGAGACTGGCCAGGTCACTAGGTGCTGTGCGCTGGGCATGAGACTGGCCAGGTCACTAGGTGCTGTGCGCTGGGCATGAGACTGGCCAGGTCACTAGGTGCTGTGCGCTGGGCAGGAGTCTGGCCAGGTCACTAGGTGCTGAGCGTAGGGCATGAGACTGGCCAGGTCACTAGGTGGTGTGCGCTGGGCATGAGACTGGGCAGGTCACTAGGTGATGTGCGCTGGGCATGAGACTGGCCAGGTCACTAGGTGCTGTGCGCTGGGCATGAGACTGGGCAGAACACTGGGGAAGTATGCTTGAGAATGAGACTAGGCAGATCGCACTGCACTGTAAGACTCAGCATGAGACTGGCAGGTCATTGAGGGCACTGAGCTTGGGCATGAGACTGGGCAGATCACTGGGTGCTCTTTGCTGTGTCATGAGACTGGGCAGAAGCACTGGGGGCTGTGTGCCCAGCCTGGAGACAGGGCATAACACTGGGGGCAGTGCGTTGGGCATGACTCTGGCCAGGTCACTAGGTGCTGTGCACTGGGCATGAATCTGGCCAGGTCACTAGGTGCTGTGCACTGGGCATGAGACTGGCCAGGTCACTAGGTGCTGTGCGCTGGGCATGAGACTGGCCAGGTCACTAGGTGCTGTGCGTCGGGCATGAGACTGGCCAGGTCACTAGGTGCTGTGCGCCGGGCATGAGACTGGCCAGGTCACAAGTGCTGTGCTCCGGGCATGAGACTGGCCAGGTCACTAGGTGCTGTGCGCTGGGCATTAGACTGGCCAGGTCACTAGGTGCTGTGTGCTGGGCATGAGACTGGGCAGGTCACTAGGTGCTGTGCGCTGGGCATGAGACTGGCAAGGTCACCAGGTGCTGTGCGCTGGGCATGAGACTGGCCAGGTCACTAGGTGCTGTGCGCTGGGCATGAGACTGGACAGAACACTGGGGAAGTATGCTTGAGAATGAGACTAGGCAGATCGCACTGCACTGTAAGGCTCAGCATGAGACTGGCAGGTCATTGAGGTCACTGAGCTTGGGCATGAGACTGGGCAGATCACTGGGTGCTCTTTGCTGTGTCATGAGACTGGGCAGCAGCACTGGGGGCTGTGTGCCCAGCCTGGAAACAGGGCATAACACTGGGGGCAGTGCGCTGTGCATGAGACTGGCCAGGTCACTAGGTGCTGTGCGCTGGGCATGAGACTGGCCAGGTCTATAGGTGCTGAGCGTTGGGCATGAGACTGGCCAGGTCACTAGGTGCTGTGCGCTGGGCATGAGACTGGCCAGGTCACTAGGTGCTGTGCGCTGGGCATGAGACTGGCCAGGTCACTAGGTGGTGTGCGCTGGGCATGAGACTGGGCAGGTCACTAGGTGCTGTGCACTGGGCATGAGACTGGCCAGGTCACTAGGTGCTGTGCGCTGAGCATGAGACTGGCCAGGTCACTAGGTGCTGTGCGCTGGGCATGTGACTGGCCAGGTCTATAGGTGCTGAGTGTTGGGCATGAGACTGGCCCGGTCACTAGGTGCTGTGCGCTGGGCATGAGACTGGCCAGGTCACTAGGTGCTGTGCGCTGGGCATGAGTCTGGCCAGGTCACTAGGTGCTGTGCGCCGGGCATGAGACTGGCCAGGTCACTAGGTGCTGTGCGCTGGGCATGAGACTGGGCAGGTCACTAGGTGTTGTGCGCTGGGCATGAGACTGGCCAGGTCACTAGGTGCTGTGCGCTGGGCATGAGACTGGCCAGATCACCAGGTGCTGTGCGCTGGGCATGAGACTGGGCAGAACACTGGGGAAGTATGCTTGAGAATGAGACTAGGCAGATCGCACTGCACTGTAAGACTCAGCATGAGACTGGCAGGTCATTGAGGGCACTGAGCTTGGGCATGAGACTGGGCAGATCACTGGGTGCTCTTTGCTGTGTCATGAGACTGGGCAGCAGCACTGGGGGCTGTGTGCCCAGCCTGGAAACAGGGCATAACACTGGGGCAGTGCGCTGGGCATGAGACTGGCCAGGTCACTAGGTGCTGTGCGCTGGGCATGACTGTGGCCAGGTCACTAGGTGCTGTGCACTGGACATGAGACTGGCCAGGTCACTAGGTGCTGTGCGCTGGACATGAGACTGGCCAGGTCACTAGGTGCTGTGTGCTGGGCATGAGACTGGCTAGGTCACTAGGTGCTGTGCGCTGGGCATGAGACTGGCCAGGTCTATAGGTGCTGAGCGTTGGGCATGAGACTGGCCAGGTCACTAGGTGCTGTGCGCTGGGCATGAGACTGGCCAGGTCACTAGGTGCTGTGCGCTGGGCATGAGTCTGGGCAGGTCACTAGGTGCTGTGCGCTGGGCATGAGACTGGCCAGGTCACTAGGTGCTGTGCGCTGGGCATGAGACTGGCCAGGTCACTAGGTGCTGTGCGCTGGGCATGAGACTGGGCAGAACACTGGGGAAGTATGCTTGAGAATGAGACTAGGCAGATCGCACTGCACTGTAAGACTCAGCATGAGACTGGCAGGACATTGAGGGCACTGAGCTTGGGCATGAGACTGGGCAGATCACTGGGTGCTCTTTGCTGTGTCATGAGACTGGGCAGCAGCACTGGGGGCTGTGTGCCCAGCCTGGAAACAGGGCATAACACTGGGGCAGAGCGCTGGGCATGAGACTGGCCAGGTCACTAGGTGCTGTGCGCTGGGCATGACTCTGGCCAGGTCACTAGGTGCTGTGCGCTGGACATGAGACTGGCCAGGTCACTAGGTGCTGTGCGCTGGGCATGAGACTGGCCAGGTCACTAGGTGCTGTGCGCTGGGCATGAGACTGGCCAGGTCACTAGGTACTGTGCGCCGGGCATGAGACTGGCCAGGTCACAAGTGCTGTGCGCCGGGCATGAGACTGGCCAGGTCACTAGGTGCTGTGCGCTGGGCATGAGACTGGCCAGGTCACTAGGTGGTGTGTGCTGGGCATGAGTCTGGGCAGGTCACTAGGTGCTGTGCGCTGGGCATGAGACTGGCCAGGTCACTAGGTGCTGTGCGCTGGGCATGAGACTGGCCAGGTCTATAGGTGCTGAGCGTTGGGCATGAGACTGGGCAGAACACTAGGTGCTGTGCGCTGGGCATGAGACTGGCCAGGTCACTAGGTGCTGTGCGCTGGGCATGAGTCTGGGCAGGTCACTAGGTGCTGTGCGCTGGGCATGAGACTGGCCAGGTCACTAGGTGCTGTGCGCTGGGCATGAGACTGGCCAGATCACTAGGTGCTGTGCGCTGGGCATGAGACTGGGCAGAACACTGGGGAAGTATGCTTGAGAATGAGACTAGGCAGATCGCACTGCACTGTAAGACTCAGCATGAGACTGGCAGGTCATTGAGGGCACTGAGCTTGGGCATGAGACTGGGCAGATCACTGGGTGCTCTTTGCTGTGTCATGAGACTGGGCAGCAGCGCTGGGGGCTGTGTGCCCAGCCTGGAAACAGGGCATAACACTGGGGCAGTGCGCTGGGCATGAGACTGGCCAGGTCACTAGGTGCTGTGCGCTGGGCATGACTGTGGCCAGGTCACTAGGTGTTGTGCGCTGGACATGAGACTGGCCAGGTCACTAGGTGCTGTGCGCTGGGCATGAGACTGGCCAGGCCACTAGGTGCTGTGCGCCGGGCATGACTGTGGCCAGGTCACTAGGTGCTGTGCGCTGGACATGAGACTGGCCAGGTCACTAGGTGCTGTGCACTGGACATGAGACTGGCCAGGTCACTAGGTGCTGTGCGCCGGGAATGAGACTGGCCAGGTCACTAGGTGCTGTGCGCTGGGCATGACTGTGGCCAGGTCACTAGGTGCTGTGCGCTGGACATGAGACTGGCCAGGTCACTAGGTGCTGTGCGCTGGACATGAGACTGGCCAGGTCACTAGGTGCTGTGTGCCGGGCATGAGACTGGCCAGGTCACTAGGTGCTGTGCGCCGGGCATGAGACTGGCCAGGTCACTAGGTGCTGTGCGCCAGGCATGAGACTGGCCAGGTCACTAGGTGCTGTTCGCCGGGCATGAGACTGGCCAGGTCACAAGTGCTGTGCGCCGGGCATGAGACTGGCCAGGTCACTAGGTGCTGTGCGCTGGGCATGAGACTGGCCAGGTCTATAGGTGCTGAACGTTGGGCATGAGACTGCCCAGGTCACTAGGTGCTGTGCGCTGGGCATGAGACTGGCCAGGTCACTAGGTGATGTGCGCTGGGCATGAGTCTGGCCAGGTCACTAGGTGCTGAGTGTTGGGCATGAGACTGGCCAGGTCACTAGGTGGTGTGCGCTGGGCATGAGACTGGCCAGGTCACTAGGTGCTGTGCGCCTGGCATGAGACTGGCCAGGTCACTAGGTGCTGTGCGCTGGGCATGAGACTGGCCAGGTCACTAGGTGCTCTGCGCTGGGCATGAGTCTGGGCAGGTCACTAGGTGCTGTGCGCTGGGCATGAGACTAGCCAGGTCACTAGGTGCTGTGCGCTGGGCATGAGACTGGCCAGGTCACTAGGCGCTGTGCGCTGGGCATGAGACTGGGCAGAACACTGGGGAAGTATGCTTGAGAATGAGACTAGGCAGATTGCACTGCACTGTAAGACTCAGCATGAGACTGGCAGGTCATTGAGGGCACTGAGCTTGGGCATGAGACTGGGCAGATCACTGGGTGCTCTTTGCTGTGTCATGAGACTGGGCAGCAGCACTGGGGGCTGTGTGCCCAGCCTGGAAACAGGGCATAACACTGGGGCAGTGCGCTGGGCATGAGACTGGCCAGGTCACTAGGTGATGTGCGCTCGGCATGACTGTGGCCAGGTCACTAGGTGCTGTGCGCTGGACATGAGACTGGCCAGGTCACTAGGTGCTGTGCGCGGGGCATGAGACTGGCCAGGTCACTAGGTGCTGTGCGCCGGGCATGAGACTGGCCAGGTCACTAGGTGCTGTGCGCCGGGCATGAGACTGGCCAGGTCACTAGGTGCCGTGCGCCAGGCATGAGACTGGCCAGGTCACTAGGTGCTGTTCGCCGGGCATGAGACTGGCCAGGTCACAAGTGCTGTGCGCCGGGCATGAGACTGGCCAGGTCACTAGGTGCTGTGCGCTGGGCATGAGACTGGCCAGGTCTATAGGTGCTGAGCGTTGGGCATGAGACTGGCCAGGTCACTAGGTGCTGTGCGCTGGGCATGAGACTGGCAGGTCACTAGGTGCTGTGCGCTGGGCATGAGTCTGGCCAGGTCACTAGGTGCTGAGCGTTGGGCATGAGACTGGCCAGGTCACTAGGTGGTGTGCGCTGGGCATGAGACTGGCCAGGTCACTAGGTGCTGTGCACAGGGCATGAGACTGGCCAGGTCACTAGGTGCTGTGCGCTGGGCATGAGACTGGCCAGGTCTATAGGTGCTGAGTGTTGGGCATTAGACTGGCCAGGTCACTAGGTGCTGTGCGCTGGGCATGAGACTGGCCAGGTCACTAGGTGCTGTGCGCTGGGCATGAGTCTGGCCAGGTCACTAGGTGCTGTGCGCTGGGCATGAGACTGGCCAGGTCACTAGGTGCTGTGCGCTGGGCATGAGACTGGGCAGGTCACTAGGTGCTGTGCGCTGGGCATGAGACTGGCCAGGTCACTAGGTGCTGTGCGCTGGGCATGAGACTGGCCAGGTCTATAGGTGCTGAGTGTTGGGCATTAGACTGGCCAGGTCACTAGGTGCTGTGCGCTGGGCATGAGACTGGCCAGGTCACTAGGTGCTGTGCGCTGGGCATGAGTCTGGCCAGGTCACTAGGTGCTGTGCGCTGGGCATGAGACTGGCCAGGTCACTAGGTGCTGTATGCTGGGCATGAGACTGGGCAGGTCACTAGGTGCTGTGCGCTGGGCATGAGACTGGCCAGGTCACTAGGTGCTGTGCGCTGGGCATGAGACTGCGCAGAACACTACCCAGATGCTCATTCCGAGCCCCTGTTTAAATGATGCGGTAATACAGCACAAGACATTACTGGTAGCACAGGGTTTTTGTTTTCTCTGCTGCTGTATTACCACATCCTCACAATTTCCACAGGTTGGAGCGGGGTAACCTGGAAATACTGATATTCATCCCCAAAACCATTATACATCTAGGAATAGTTGGTTTTTCCACAGCGGTTTTGCAAGGTTTTATCTGGCTGAATGTGTGCAGAGAAAAAATGCCAGGTCTTTGCAGAGTCTGTTGCGATTTATAATGCCAATTTGAGCACAAACTCTTGTTTGTCAAATGTGAATTACAGCGGCTCTCATACTGAGATCCCTAGTCTCATGGAAAGGCATCATGACGAATTTATCATCATTGTTCTGTGCCCAGTGAATATCGATATCACAAGGTGTAGTATGGCCAAGGGCGTGCACACTGAATATCGAACCCACACTATCAGTGGGAGAGATTCTCGAGGACAAAATATCGAAAGAAAATATCAACATATAAGTACGTTCAGATTTTCTATACCTAACTCCACATATATGTACCTATGCAGAGCATATAGCTTCAAGGTACATACACAGATGTGGATTTAGGAGCACTAAATCTATACTTCCCCGTGTGCACTTCCCTTTCGTTACATTGTCCCTTGTTACTCAGCCCTCGATACTCTTGTACCACAATACTGTTGGTGTCGATATTCAGTAGTACAGCCACTGCCAGGCCATTCCAAGTCCTGCATCTCTGAATGGGGGGGTGATGCAGTCTAGCTGCCCGGTTTACATAACTCCAAGCTGCAAAACCTCGATTTACTCATTACTGGCCAAGGAGACTGCGGGTCTAACTGACAGCGGAGATGCACAGGAGAGGGATAGTCAGTGCAAGGCACAGAGGGAAACCGGGGTCTGCGACTGTGCATTCAGGGCCGTTTAAAACAGAGAGATGATTGCACAACAGCGTCCTACAAAAATATTGGCTATTAGTATAATGCCAAGATAAGTACATAGGGGTAAGTACAGGCTAATCTGATCATGCTACAACAGGTTTTGGTCACTTGGGGACCAGAGGACCGGTACTCCGATATGGACGCGTAGCTTCAGGCATAAAATGTTGGCGCCGCCCTCTGAACGCTCATCTAGGCTTCTCCATCCCTCATCAGCAACATTGTTGCTTTCAATGTCACCCGCTTGGTGGAAACTGCCTCCCTGCATCCATCCAGCATCTTTCACCTCTGAGATATGGCACCGGAATATCATGGATTTCATGGCGTCCTGCGAACATCGCAGCTAAAATATCAGCCACTAAAATATTGCCAATGTAAATATATATAGGTAGACATAGGGTTAGTATACTAAACTCCACATGTATGTACATGTCTTTAAAAACAAAGATATGGAGCTAAGGATAGTAAAGTTAAGGCCAAAATTGGAAACACGAGCGAAATCAAGAAACAAGTATTAGCTGCTATAAATATAAAAGTAATAAAATGACCTGCAAAATAGTCCAGTCTTCTGATGCAGCTGCCGCAGTGATCTGTGAGCAATCAAATGGTCCCATACCCGAACAGCACGTGCAATGGCTCCGCCTTTCACCATTCTCGGACAACAAAAGGAGTACCACCCAGAAGGATGATAATAATAAGATCTGTTGTGGGAGGGCTGTTGGAAGTTCGCAGTACAGGCAGAGACATTTTAAAGCATGGGCAAAGTGGGCAATTGCCCGGGCCCCCACCATCCGAGGGGCCCCCTGGGAAAGTAAACTTTCTATCTTTCTAGCTTGCCGCAGTCTATTTCCATTTGTCAGCCCTGCATCTCCCTCGAATTCTCTCTCGCTTTGCCCAGTGGCATCTTGAGGGTTTTGGGGGGCCCTGGAAATACACATTTCAACTGTTTTTGTGTGAACCCCGGTTTTAAAGTGTGTTTGACATCATGTGAACTTCAATAGGCAGTACAATTACGAGCAGGGGGCCCCAAAACATTCGTGCCTGGGGCCCCACAAATCCGTAAGATGTCAGTGAGTGAGTACGGGACTGCTGTCCCTCAGTCTGAGACAGTATTACCCATTGTGGGCAACAAAATGGACACAATGCAGGAAGAGGCCATGAGGAAAACGTGCAGCAGGGTAGGGTGCCAGTGGCTGCGAGTGTCGAAGTGCTTGTAAGATCAGACCTCACGGCGAGGTACTCTACCCTCATTCCCTAGCTCTATGGGAAGAGTTTCTTTATATGTTTATTCCTGCAGTACATAGGTTATAATAACAATTGTATTATTCGTTATTATTATTACATTCACTATTAGTATTATTATTATCGTAGCGCATACTGTATGCAGCCACTAGAACAATATGTGCTACAATACCCAACAGTACACCTTTCATTGCCCAAGGAAGGATAAAAAGCTGAGTCAGCCCTGCCACGTTTGAACCTTTGCCCCGTCGGTCGGTGGGCGGGCGATAGGCCCTCTCGACATTCAGCGCTTTATAAAACGACACTCGTGACTAAACGGGGAGCTGCAGACGCCAGAGCAGGGGTGGGTGTCGTGTCCCACTCGTGAGCAGCGGGTGGGGGTCGGACCAGGCTGCACACCGACCCTCTAGCTGCCTTTCCCGCGACAGACATGCACAGCCATGTGCTCTTCACCTTCAGTTGAGTGGCACCTGTCAATCAACGCCAGGGTGTACATAACTCATTTGCAAGGCTTGCCTCGGCGCTGTGTGCAAATACGTGCGTTTTATCGAACTGACTGTAATGAATATGTTCGGGTGATACCGTGCAGACTCGAGGCTTTCCTAGCCGCACAGGGACTTCCCCTATGGCAGTTACACTTAAGGGGCGGGGGTAGTAAATGGCAGCCCCGGGCAGCAGGTTCACACGCATAAAAAGCGGGCAGTTGAGAATGGAAGTAGCGCTGCGGTACTCACCAGGTCCTTGGAGGTGCCGAGGCGCTTCAGCTGGTCCAGGGGCAGCAGGTCGGCGGAGTCCTTGTGCACAAACTGCGTGGCCTGCTTGAGCCGCCTCTGCTGGTGCAGGATGGCTCGGTCCCTCATCTCCGTCTCCCTCCGGTGCTGGCCGCTCTCACCGTCCCTGGGCAGCGGGACGCGGCTCCCGGGGTCTGCTCTGCGGCAGTTACTGGGGCTACTCATGGTAGAAAGGCTGCTCCGAGCTGGGGAACCCGCTGCTTGTGTGCTCGGGGGCTCTGCTCAGCCCTGGTGCTACGCGCCTACTTTCTGTCCCCCACTGAGCCCTGCTGCTGTGCACTCCACTCTACTGCCCTCCCCTGCGCCCTGAGCCCTGCACTTCTCTCTACTGCCCTCCCCTGAGCCTTGCTGCTCGGCACTACCCTCTACTACCTTCCCCAGAGCACCGCTGTTCTACACTTCTCTCTACTGCCCTCCCCTGAGCCCTGGTGCCCTGCACCCCCCTCTACGGCCCCACCCCCTGAGCCCTGGTGCCCTGCACTGCCATCCCCTGAACCCTGGTGCCCTGCACTGCCCTCCCCTGAACCCTGGTGCTCTGCACTCCCCTCTACTGCCCTCCCCCGAACCCTAAACCCTGCACTCCCTTCCCCTGAGCCCTGCTGTTTTGCACTCCTCTCTACTGCTCTCCCCTGAGGCCTGCTGCTCTGCACTTCTCTCTACTGCCCTTCCCTGAGACCTGGTGCTCTACAATCCCCTCTACTGCCCTCCCCTGAGCCCTGCTGCTCTGCACTTCTCTCTTACACCCTCCTCTAAGCTCTGCTACACAGCACTTCTCTCGTGTCCCACAATGAACGCTGCTGCGCTGCACTTCCCTCTACTGCCCCCTATTGAACCCTGTTGCACCGCACCTCTCCCTGCTGCCCCCTGTCGAGCCCTCCTGTGCTGCACTCCTCTATGATGTCCCTATTGAGAAATGCTGCGCTGCACTTTCTGCTACGGCCCCTGCTGTTTTATGCCCTTCCCGTTGAGGCCCCTTGCTCAACCTCCCAGACTACACTGCCCTCTAACCCCCGATGTCTCGTAAAGCTCGGCCGCTGCCTACTCTCTTCCAGTACCCACTGATGACCTATTCAGCTGCGCTGCTCTCCCACTCTTTCCCAGCCCTGCACACCTTCATCCTACTCAGGCCTGTCACTGTCCCCTCTTACTGCCCCTGGTGTCCTATACAACTCCGCATTTCATCACTTCTCCGCAGTCCTTTCTACTCCTCCCAGGGCCCTCCTGCCAAGCTCTCGTATTCTTTGAGCCTCTGGAGCCCCCGCTGCGCTGCAGTAGTTCCTTCTGCAGTTCTTCTCTCCTTCTCTTGTGCTCCTGCAGCTCTGCTAGTTCTCTCCACTTGTGTTCCTGCTTCTCTGTGGTTCTTCTCTCCTCCTCTTGTGCTCCTGCTGCTCTGTATTCTTCTCTCCTCCTCGTGTGCTCCTGCTGCTCTGTATTCTTCTCTCCTCCTCGTGTGCTCCTGCTGCGCTGCTGTCGTGTGACGTGGGCCTCCTTTTCTTCCTCTGCCCTTTGCGGTTCCTTCCACTCCGTTATTCTCACCTGTGTCCGGATGAGCGGAGACTCCCCTCCCTGACTTGTGTAGGCTTCCTCGCTCTGCCTCCAGCGCGCACCTTCCCCGCTCCCCTGCTGCTCTGGCCCCTCCCCCAGGCCCGGGCCCTATGGCGAGGCCCCACGTCACCGAGGCATTTGCATGGGCTGCTGTGAGGGGGACGTTGAGAAAACGGTCCAGCGGCTACAGATGTTCTCTCGGTGATGGGGCACCGCTCCAAGCCACCCCTCCTGTTTTATCTAGATGTGGCACCGACCGCATAACTGTCAACGGATGAGCACGTGAGATAGGTCAGCGGATTAAGTGCCTGCTGCAGGAAGGGCACGTGCGCCAGCTGCTCAGTTCTTGCCTTCTAGTTGTTGCTTCACCAGTAAAACCTCTTCCTTCCCGAGAAGAGCAAGACAGAGTTCAGTGCACTGAAATCAGTTTAGCTGAAATTTTAGGTGCTGGAAATATTTGTTTTAAGTTGGCAAGGTAGTTGAGTGGGTTGAGTGCATGTTGCCGAGATCTGTGTGTGACCTGTTCATCAGAATCCCACCACGACCGATTCTACTAATTCTTAAAGTGTATAATGATAAGCATATGCGAATCATGTTTATTTAGAGAGACATAGTGCGTGTGTGTGTGTGCACAGCAGTACGAAAATTGTAGGGAGATCCCTCACACACCTGCTCAAGTGTCATGCTTCGTCCTCACACACCGGCTCAGCTGTCATGCTTCGCCCTCACACACCTGCTCAGGTGTCATGCTTCACCCTCACACACCGCCCCAGGTGTCATGCTTCGCCCTCACACACCTGCTCAGGTGTCATGCTTCGTCCTCACACACCTGCTCAGGTGTCATGCTTCATCCTCACACTTCTTCTCAGGGGTATTGCTTCGCCCTCACACACCGGCTCAGGTGTCATGCTTTGTTCTCACACACCTGCTCAGGTGTCATGCTTCGTCCTCACACTCCTTCTCAGGTGTCATGCTTCCTCCTCACACACCTGCACAGATGTCATGCCTCACCCTCACACACCTGCTCAGGTGTCATGCTTCGTCCTCACACACCTGCTCAGGGGTCATGCTTCGCCCTCACACACCTGCTCAGGTGTCATGCTTCGTCCTCACTCACCTGTTCAGGTGTCATGCTTTGTCCTCACACACCTGCTCAGGGGTCATGCCTCGCCCTCACACACCTGCTCACGGGTCATGCTTCACCCTCACTCACATGCTCAGGTGTCATGCTTCGCCCTCTCACACCTGCTCAGTAGTCATGCTTTACCATGCTTCACCCTCACACACCTGCTCAGTTGTCATGCTTCATCCTCACACACCTGCTCAGTAGTCATGCTTCACCCTCACACACCTGCTCAGGTGTCACGCTTCGCCTTCACACACCGGCTCAGGTGTCATGCTTCGTCCTCACACACCTGCTCAGGGGTCATGCCTCACCCTCACACACCTGCTCAGGTGTCATGCTTCATTCTCCTACACCGGCTCAGGTGTCATGCTTCGTCCTCACACACCTGCTCAGGTGTCATGCTTCGCTCTCACACACCTGCTCAGGTGTCATGCTTCATCCTCACACACCTGCTCAGGTGTCATGCTTCATCCTCACACTTCTTCTCAGTGGTATTGCTTCGCCCTCACACACCGGCTCAGGTGTCATGCTTTGTTCTCACACACCGGCTTAGGTGTCATGCTTCGTCCTCACACACCTGCTCAGGTGTCATGCTTCATCCTCACACACCTGCTCAGGTGTCATGCTTCATCCTCACACTTCTTCTCAGTGGTATTGCTTCGCCCTCACACACCGGCTCAGGTGTCATGCTTTGTTCTCACACACCTGCTCAGGTGTCATGCTTCATCCTCACACTCCTTCTCAGGTGTCATGCTTCGTCCTCACACACCTGCACAGATGTCATGCTTCGCTCTCACACACCTGCTCAGGTGTCATGCTTCATCCTCACACACCTGCTCAGGTGTCATGCTTCATCCTCACACTTCTTCTCAGTGGTATTGCTTCGCCCTCACACACCGGCTCAGGTGTCATGCTTTGTTCTCACACACCTGCTCAGGTGTCATGCTTCGTCCTCACACTCCTTCTCAGGTGTCATGCTTCGTCCTCACACACCTGCACAGATGTCATGCCTCACCCTCACACACCTGCTCAGGTGTCATGCTTCATCCTCACACACCTGCTCACGGGTCATGCTTCGCCCTCACACAACTGCTCAGGTGTCATGCTTTGTCCTCACTCACCTGTTCAGGTGTCATGCTTTGTCCTCACACACCTGCTCTGGGGTCATGCCTCGCCCTCACACACCTGCTCACGGGTCATGCTTCACCCTCACTCACTTGCTCAGGTGTCATGCTTCGCCCTCTCACACCTGCTTAGTTGTCATGCTTTGCCATGCTTCACCCTCACACACCTGCTCAGTTGTCATGCTTCATCCTCACACACCTGCTCAGTAGTCATGCTCCACCCTCACACACCTGCTCAGGTGTCACGCTTCGCCCTCACACACCTGCTCAGGAGTCATGCTTCGTCCTCACACACCTGCTCAGGGGTCATGCCTCACCCTC
Organism: Calotriton arnoldi; assembly: GCA_963921515.1. Classification (NCBI taxonomy): domain Eukaryota; kingdom Metazoa; phylum Chordata; class Amphibia; order Caudata; family Salamandridae; genus Calotriton; species Calotriton arnoldi. The sequence goes on from CAWUFW010000680.1 coordinate 3,477,728, forward strand.
ACACACCTGCTCAGGTGTCATGCTTCATTCTCACACACCGGCTCAGGTGTCATGCTTCGTCCTCACACACCGGCTCAGGTGTCATGCTTCGTCCTCACACACCTGCTCAGGTATCATGCTTCACCCTCACACACCTGCTCAGGTGTCATGCTCCACCCTCACACACCAGCTCAGGTGTCATGCTTCGCCCTCACACAACTGCTCAGGTGTCATGCTTCGTCCTTACTCACCTGTTCAGGTGTCATGCTTTGTCCTCACACACCTGCTCAGGGGTCATGCCTCGCCCTCACACACCTGCTCACGTGTCATGCTTCACCCTCACTCACCTGCTCAGGTGTCATGCTTCACGCTCACACACCTGCTCAGTTGTCATGCTTCATCCTCACACACCTGCTCAGTAGTCATGCTTCACCCTCACACACCTGCTCAGGTGTCACGCTTCGCCCTCACACACCTGCTCAGGTGTCATGCTTCGTCCTCACTCACCTGCTCAGGTGTCATGCTTCGTCCTCACACACCTGCTCAGGGGTCATGCCTCACCCTCACACACCTGCTCAGGTGTCATGCTTCACCCTCACACACCTGCTCACGGGTCATGCTTCGCCCTCACACAACTGCTCAGGTGTCATGCTTCACCCTCACACACCGGCTCAGGTGTCATGCTTCGTCCTCACACTCCTTCTCATGTGTCATGTTCGCTCTCACACACCTGCTCAGGTGTCATGCTTCATCCTCACACACCTGCTCAGGTGTCATGCTTCATCCTCACACTTCTTCTCAGGGGTATTGCTTCGCCCTCACACACCGGCTCAGGTGTCATGCTTTGTTCTCACACACCTGCGCAGGTGTAATGCTTCGTCCTCACACTCCTTCTCAGGTGTCATGCTTCGTCCTCACACACCTGCACAGATGTCATGCCTCACTCTCACACACCTGCTCAGGTGTCATGCTTCGTCCTCACACACCTGCTCACGGGTCATGCTTCGCCCTCACACAACTTCTCAGGTGTCATGCTTTGTCCTCACTCACATGTTCAGGTGTCATGCTTTGTCCTCACACACCTGCTCTGGGGTCATGCCTCGCCCTCACACACCTGCTCACGGGTCATGCTTCACCCTCACTCACCTGCTCAGGTGTCATGCTTTGCCCTCTCACACCTGCTCAGTAGTCATGCTTCACCCTCACACACCTGCTCAGGTGTCACGCTTTGCCCTCACACACCTTCTCAGGTGTCATGCTTCATCCTCACACACCTGCTCAGTAGTCATGCTTCACCCTCACACACCTGCTCAGGTGTCACGCTTCGCCCTCACATACCTGCTCAGGTGTCATGCTTCGTCCTCACACACCTGCTCAGGGGTCATGCCTCACCCTCACACACCTGCTCAGGTGTCATGCTTCATTCTCACACACCGGCTCAGGTGCCATGCTTCATCCTCACACACCTGCTCAGGTATCATGCTTCACCCTCACACACCTGCTCAGGTGTCATGCTCCACCCTCACACACCGGCTCAGGTGTCATGCTTTGTCCTCACACTCCTTCTCAGGTGTCATGCTTCGCTCTCACACACCTGCTCAGGTATCATGCTTCATCCTCACACACCTGCTCAATTGTCATGCTTCGTCCTCACACACCTACTCAGTTGTCATGTGTCACCCTCGGGTCTCCCCATTGGCCAACAATGATCATAGTGGCAAAAGGGATCCCCAGGTGAGTAGGAAGCACTTGGTGTCAGTATCAGGGAAAGGGGTCCAGTGCAGTGAAATAAAATCACCTCGGTGTCTCTAGTACCCTTTACTCTGATTAGTTCTTAATGCACGTTTACAATACTGTGGTTGATGCTAGGAGAACAGTCACTCCTGCATCCTATTGGTCGACATGTTTCTCCCAGGTGGCCGGAGGGTCCGTGGCATTTGTCAGGAAAAGGTTCAATTTTTATACGAAAATACAATATCCCATTCATACAAACAGTAATAACATAATATAATAAACTACTGGATGAAGAAGGCTGACTGAAAGCTCTTTAAGTAAGTATATCATAGATTCAATTTTAGTAAAATCAAAAGGTCTTGACTAAACCCAGAACTAAAAGTGAGGGATCACCTTAAGGAGCACTCTGTGAATTCATGGAAAATGAGGCACAAATCCAAGCCCACGTTCAATTAACACGCACACACAAAACATGTAATAACATAATGTATAAGTAGTGATGCTGTGAGTTTAAGAAATATATTTTCCAGATATTCAACAATCACAGACATACTTTGCCCTGCTTTGGGGCTCACCTGCGTCACGGCGATGGCGTGTTTGACAGAAGTGAACCCAAATTGAGGCTAACACCGTACCGAGTTAGATACCTCATCGCTAAGAAGGGTGAAAACTGGATATAAGGGAAACGTTATCTCAGTGGCCCTGTCATGGGCTGCTGCTGGCGCCCCTACCCCCACCTCCCGGAGCACATTGACATGCGGCAGCAGCTTTTCTAGCGCCGGTCTCGTCACAAAGCGCGCGATGAATCGATGCCCTCTTCTGGCGTCCTTGACACGCTTTAATGTGGCTTTTTAGGATCTGAAGAACGCGCGCGCTCGACGTGCTGTGGACACACACCTTTGAACGCTGCATCGGAGAGCGTCCCTTACTGTGCATTGAACGCGCGCGCTCGACGTGCTGTGGACACACACACACGTTTTCTTTGAACACCGCCTTGGAAAGCGTTCCTTACTGTACGTTTTATGGCAGCAGAGCTCTGGCAAAGTGCCGCGGCGCTGAGCAAGGTCACACAGCGAGGAGGAAGCAAGTCTGCCTGGCAGCTTCACGAGAATTACACATCTTGAATAGCGCCGATTACCGCAGCCTTGTGGCTTTGAGGCACCGCGCACAAACAACTGCTGTCATCACCCACACAAAAGGAACCCGTTTGGTGTGCCTTCATGGGTTTAATGAGCAGTGGGTGGACCGTTTCCCGATGTTTTTCATTAATAACCTATATTTTGCAGGAAGTGAAGTTGCAAGTTTCAAAACCTGGGTTTTCCAGTATTTCCTAAAGTACATGCACTTTTAATCACTGTACAGCCCAGGGCACTGCTCTCTCAATCATCGGCCTCCGAGCCTGAGTATACGTGCACGGGCCCTAATGCAAGCCAGGAAAATAATTCCTCATGTCATGGGTTACTAATAAAACACAGTTAAAATTGGGGTGCATTGCTTCCCCTCCCATGGCCGAGCTCCGGTACAACTGCACCTGTTGCACTATTGAGATCTACTCCATCTGTTGCTCTATATTGTGGGGTCCCTTCAGTAGGTTTAGTAAACACTACAAAGGGCCTTGAATTTGGTCCTTGCACCTTGTGGAGGACAGTGTTGCACACTTTGGGCTCTTTCGATGTGGTTTCATTTTGATAGTCTGGGCTTGCCGCGCCCAAAGGACTCACGAGCACCACCTGGTGGTCAGCTTGGAGAAATCTAAGCAGTTTTCCATGGAAGTGGAGGTGCTTGTTGAAGCCCGTGACCAATGTGTTGGACAGGGGCCTAAGGTGACCAGATTTTAAGAAGGAACAAGCATTTTCAATGCAATAGGTCTCGCATTTGCGAGCGTTCAAGCTATTGGCATTGAAAATGACAATGCCTTTTATTTATGTGTTTTAAAAAGGAACACATATGAATAGGATAAAAATTTATAAAGCACACTTATACCCGAGGGTGTCAAGGCGCTAAACAGGCGGAGGTGAAGGGAGGAGCCTAAGACAGCCAACTAGGATGAGAAAAGCCATGTTTTCAGCAGCTTTCTAAAAGCCGGAAGAGAGTCTGCATTGGAAACGGAGGAAGGCAGGGAGTTCCAAAGTTTGGCAACCGCTACGGAGAAGGAGCCCCACCTGGCTCTGCGGTATCTAGGAGAGATCAATTTTTTCTGGGAGGAGGATCTCAGAACTCTCTCGGGAGTATACCATTGGAACATGGTTTTCAACTGCAGCGAGCCTTTACTATGCATGGCTTTGTATACCGTGCTCAGAACCTTGAAGGAGATACGCTGCTTAACGGGTAGCCAGTGCAAGGCGCGAATCCCCTCCCTGGCCAATAGTTGCTTAGGAATGTTCAAGATCAGCCTTGCTGCTGCGTTCTGAACAACCTGGAGATTGTTCAGAGAAGTCGCATTGATGTTAAGGTATAAAGCATTGCAATAATCAACCCGGGAGGTGATAAGTGCGATGATGGTCGACCGATGCAAATCAGGCGGGATAAAGGGTAACACCTTTCTGAGGATCTTTAAGATATAGAAACATGTGCTGACCGTACGGTTGACCTGAGCATCAAAGGTCAGACCCTCGTCGAAAATGACCCCTAGATTCTGAACTGTCTTAGCTGGGACGGGAAGGGAACCACAATCTGCAGGCCACCAGGCACTTGACCAGATAGAGTTCAGTAAGCCAAAAAACAGTATCTCGGTCTTATCAGCATTGATCTTAAGGGAGTTACCCTTCATCCAGCAGATAATGCTTGCCATACACTGGTTGAATTTCTCCGCAAACGGTTGCAAATCATTAAAGATGGAAGCAATGATTTGAGTATCGTCCACGTACGAGATCACCTGGAACCCAAATGATCTCACCAGCTCAGCCAGGGGGGTCACATAAATGTTAAATAAGGTGGGGCTCAGGGAGGAGCCCTGAGGGACCCCACATGGAAGGCTGAAAGCCTTAGCTCTAAAACCTCCACAGCTAACGATATTCCTTCTTCCCGACATGAAGGAATGGAGGAGCTGTAGAGCTTTGCCCCCAACTCCCACTTCCTGCAGACGCTGGACCATGCGCGTCGAGGAGAAGGTATCGAAAGCTGCCGACAGGTCGAGCATAATCAGCACTGCAGAACCTCCCTGATCCACCTGCATGCGGATATGGTCAGTGGCTGCAATAAGGGCGGACTTGGTCCTGTGACCGGCATGAAACCCATTCTGAGAGAGGTCTAAACACTCCTGGGACTTCACATGGTTCCTCAGTACAGTGTTGATGAATTTCTCAGCGATTTTGGTGGGGGAGGGGAGAAGGGAGATAGGGTGATCATTTTTCAGCTCCGAGGGGTCGGCGTTGGTTTTTATTAGGAGTGGTGAGACAATAGCCTCCTTCCAGGCGTCCGGGTAGCTCCTGGATAGGAGACTGTTGTTGATAACCTTGCACAGGAAATTAGCTACAGGGTCAGGAACCAGTTTAAGTAAGGAGGGCATACAAGGGTCTGAGGGAGCACCAGATTTAAGGCCCATTAGAAGATCTTTAGTTTGTTGAGCAGTAATTTGAGGGAAGGAGGTAAGGGCAAGCTTCTCACGGTCCTGAGCAGTCTCCTCAGCATCTTCGGATGCTGGGCTGTGGAAGGAGGGCAGGAATTAACTACACGCCTCTCACGGGCCTGAGAAACCTCTTCGGCCTCAGGGTCTTCAGTTTCCATAGGACTAAACTCCTGGGAGATCTTGAGGACCTTGTCTTGAAAGTAGGTAGCTACTCTATCACAGAAATCTTGGGAGGGGGTCAGCGACTCATTTCCTGGTGGCTCAGAGATCTCCTTGATGACCCTGAAGATCATACTAGATGAATTATCTGCTAATAGAATCTTTTCAGTAAAGAAGCGGGATTTGGCTTGGAAAATGGCATGCTTGTATTTCTGTAGCAGGGATTTCTGCTTAGCCTTTTACCTAGAACAGGGGTCCCTACGCCATTTACGTTCTTGCCTGCGGCTCTCCTGCCTAAGGGTTCTGAGCTCTTCTGAGAACCATGGGGCCGGTGGTTTAGCTCTTCTAGTGATGCCGTCTTTAAAAGGGGCAGCAATAACAAGAGCCTTGTTAATCCAGATGTGGAAACCCTCGGCCGTGGTGGGGAGCAGAATATGCCTCCCCTCACAGGCTGTACCCAAGGCGGCCTCCCATTTAGTAGCTGTGAGCTTGTTCAGACCCCTGTAACGAATGGACCTCGGAATAGAGCTCTCCTTCCCTGTAATGGGAAGTGTGGGGCAGACTCTAAATTCAATCAACCAATGGTCCACCCAACTGAGAGGCTGAACAGTCTCTATCCCTAAATTGTCGTGGTTGGTGAACATGCCACCCAGAGTGTGGCTGGTGGTGTGGGTAGGAGATTGAACTAGTTGCTCAAATCCCAAAGATGTCATGAGCTCAAGGAGGAGTGCTGAATCTTTGTCTTGTTTGTTTTCTAGATGGAAATTAAAATCTCCAAGTATGGTAAGATGAGTGGAGGCAACAAATGGTTCCAATATTTTACACCATGACTCTGTAAACCTGGTTCTAGGGCCAGGCGGGTGGTATACAAGGAGGCCTAAGAAGTTGCAATTATCGGATAGCTTAATCCCGAACGAAGCTACCTCCAGTAGCGAGCCAGGGTCACCATCCACGATGCACAGAGTGCATCTAAGAGAGCTGCGAGGCACCAAGGCCAGTCCGCTACCTCTACGGTCAAGGCGGTCACATCTGAGAATGATACAGCCTGGGGAAACAGCATCTGCCAGGTCTGGACCTGAGTTCTCCCTGGCCCATGTCTCTCTGACAAAAAGGCAGTCTAAGTTAAGAGTTTGGATAATCAAAGCAATTTCGGTTTTGTGTTTAGGCAAGGAGAGTGCGTTTACTAATGCTCCTCGAAAAGGACTGGATTTGGAACCAGTTTTGACATTAGTCCCAGAGACAGAGACCGGGTCGTGTGTGGGTCTGAAATTGCAATGCTGACAGTATTCAGCCTCCCCAGTAGTAAGGACAAGTTTATTTGCACACCCCACATGGAGTGGTTTGGGACGTAGTTTAAGAAAACATGACCTTGAGTAGGTAGTAACAGGGGCATTTTTATCTTCTGGGGGAAAACGAGCCGTCCAGGCGCGGACTGGCGCAGACGGGCTTGCCTTTGGTGCGCCTTCGGCGCGCCAGCGGCACGCCCACTGCGCGCCCGGGGTAGCTTTGGCATTTAATGCCTCAACCCAGAAGTATGCACAAGCTGGACCGCTAACCCCCACGATGGCGGCCAGTGTTAGTGCACGGGACTCTCTACGCACAATCGGGAAAACCCGTGGCGGACCAGAGAGTCCCACAAACAGAGAAGAAAACGATGCCCCAACAACAGGATAAGAGAGACGCCAGACCGAGGGCATAGGTCAGGCAGCAGAGAAAACCTCTGGTAAGTGAAGCACTGATAGGCAGTACAATGCAGAGCAGAAAATGCTAAAATTAGTTAAAAGCAAGTGAACTTAAAAACAATTAGTGGTAGTATAACATAACAGAGGCGCAACTCACTGCACCACGCGTACGCGTCTATATAAAAGGCATTGTATTTTTAATGCCAAGAGCTCAAACTCTCGCAAATGCAAGACCACTATAATGGTGGCCACGCCCCTTTTTTTAGAAGCTGCTCGCATAATCAAGTTACCCTGAGCAGCGTCTAAACAAAGGGGCACGGCCAACATGAAAGTGAAAGCGCGTATGGCGCTTTCACCCAAAGTTTTTAAAAAAAGAAGTCATTTCAAAAGCCCTGTAGCACGGCCGCTGAAGTGAAAGCGGCCCGCGCTGGTAATTAAATAATTAAATTAGCGTGGCCGCTAAAGTGAAAGCGGCCCGCGCTGGTAATTAAATAATTAAATAGGCGTGAATGCTGACCGCGCCGTGTATTAAATAATTAAATAAGCACGCCCGCTATAAAGTGGACCGCGCTGTAATTTGAATAAAAATACATTAAAAAAAAAAACAAGCGGGTGCTCCGATGTCATGGGTGGAATAGGGAAGAGCATTAAAGAAAATAGTGCTCGCCAACTTATAAAGCAGAACGTGTAACAACCAAAGTAAAAGGGCCAGTCCTTGTGGGAGGTTACAAAAGAAGACTAGGGTATACTATGGAGGGACTAACAAGCCTATGTACGAATCAGAAGCCAGCATTTACGAATGGCAATGACATAAGCCAATGACAAATATGGGCGGAGAGTGGGCGGGGCTTCAAGAGCATACTCGAATGCAGCATGCTTTGCAGAGCGAGCAGCGCATGCTCGCTGCCCCTAAGCTCAACCTAAAAACCAGGACAGACCAGACATAAACGTAGGATTAAAGCCTTCAACCTTACTTCTATGTCTGGCTTGTCCCGATTTTTGGAAATATATATATATGCAGTGGCAAGAAAGCCTGTATGTGGAGTGTCAGTAATGAGTCCTAAATAAGAAAAACTGCTTTGCTCACCCGTAACACTGAACTTCCTGAGTCAACTCTACAGCTAAGGAATCGAGTGGATTGATTTAAAAGGTTAATGTAATGTAATTCGTTTTTTTGCGGTTTGGATATAATGGAGCAACTATCGTATTTTGGGTGTATTTATACATTGAGATTTATTTGAATTCCAACATCTGAAAAATGTTGCATTTAAAGGTGAATAGCAGTTAAATAATTATAAATAGCTGAGAGTGATCAACGTGCAAGTATTTTGTCTAGCTCTATATAAAGCGTGTATTTTCGAGTGAACAAAGATGGCGATTAATCCTGATTGAAAAAGGCTGTCCAAGCCGAAACGCATCTCAGAATTGCTTGATCGCAGTATGGTTTGAGGACTAAAGAGATGGATTTCCACAGTCTTCGAGTGCAGATTCTCTTTTCTATCAAAGGAGTTTGTAGCTATTATTAAAAGGTGCTAGCGGTGGCACCCTTTTCTGCACCACCTGTTGTTTGGCGCCTGCCGATAGAAACCGTGACAGTGGATATATATATATAACATCATATTATATTATATTATATTATATTATGTTATGTTGCATTATATACACACACACATTTACAAGGTACATTCACATAACATTAGCTATGGCAAGACTTCTAATCTCTACCCTGAGTCCCCCTGCCCCCCTCCCCTCTCTGTCTCCCCTCTTCTGCATCATGGATGCAGCAGACGTTAACCTGCGCTGCCTGAAACAGATACATTATTTAATGAAATCATACCTTTTAATTCTCCTTTGCAGTGTGACTTGACCTTTGTCCCAAAAACCGGGACATGTTTTTAAAATTAAGGAAAGTGTTGGGATACCGGGACAGTTCTCTGAAAACCGGGACTGTCTGGGGAAATCCGGGACATATGGTCACCCTAGATAGGGCAGGAGTGCATTCGAGCGTCATCAACGCATATTTGCAACTTATCTAGTGGTGCTTGAGAAGCCGCTACAGGACATGCACACACTTTCAGGAGGATGCAAGAAAGGGTGATCCTGGGGGATTGGTGCATGCCATTGATCATGAAAATGACTCGATTCAATTCTTTATATATTGGCTACTACTGGTAGGAAGGATAAGATCCCTGACAAGGCAGATCCAAGTGCTCCTGCCTAGTTTTCCCGCCTTTTCATAAGAATTCCATGTGCCTCAGTGATACAGGCGGCAGAGAGATAGAGGATAATTAAAGCTGTTTTTGTCTCTTCATCCAGGGAGCAAAGGAATTCCTGTTTGCCAAGGAGGATTTCATGCCATATGAGGCTGTTAATCCTGATTGGTGGTCATGGAGGAGATGGTTCTCTTTCATATTTCCTCGCAGTGCTCTCATAGCTTCCCTTTCCATGATTTTTGCAAGGGTCAGATGGGCTAAAGATTGGTCAGTAGTTTGGAGGGATCTTCAGGTTTACTGATCATGTTTTCAGGTGGGAAGTGTCGATGGCAGGTTCTGCACAATTCAAATTGTAGATCCATGCGTTCAAAAGAAGAAAAAAAAACTACAAGCCCCAGAAGGCAAAGTGTGATTAGCTAAAAGCAGGAGTGGCTGAAGATGTCACAGCCGACATGGAACTACTTAGCAACTATCAACCTTGAGTTTTCCAATGGAACCCCAGTATGAGACGAGAGGCGGTACCAGAGTGTCCAGTGGATTCTGAACATTGAGGGAAAATGTGCAACCAGAATGCAAAGGTTTCAGAATGCAAATGTGTTGTTTTCCGTGAGAAGGCCCTCAGCTGACGCACAGAGAGAGCCCGGCCAAACATATAAACCTGATATTGGTGGCTCTGGTAATAATTACAACAATGTGGCCACTGACACCCTAAACATGGAGCAAAGTATTCAGTACAGAAATGATCCAGAACTGCTTGCACATCGCCCGTGGGAAGGCAGACCCAGCACAAGGCTGTGAGTCGAATGCCGCATTGTCCAACGAGAAGGTCCAGAGTCTGCCTGGAGTTCAAGATGGCAAGGTATGTGACCACCACTCCAGTGAGATATGTTTTCGGTGGGACCAGTCCATGCCCTTACCTTACAGGGCCCTCTGAAGCCCTAGCCAGCCTTGCCACAAGCCAGGAGTCATTCGAGAGTTTGCTGCAAGGATGGGCCACGCAGACGCTTGCTTTAGCTTCACAACCCTAGAGCCTGCAGATGAATTCACAGCTTTGAAGTGCTCGCAGCTCTGGTGACACCTAACACACTGCCAACAAGGCAGTACCCAGTTAATGATATCACTGGGGGAGGATCACACTGAGACCCGTTGCAACCTACAGGGTTGCCTCACTGAAGTTGCAGGTTGGATGACAAAGCACTGCTTAAAACTCAATGCAGAGAAAACGAACCTCTTGCTGTTCAGTGGTGCACATTTGATTTAGTATGCCTCCTGGTGGCCTGAGCCATTTGGGGAGATGCCCTTGCCCAAAAAATCGGCAAAAAACCTTGGGGGTCATTATTCATGACCAACTTTCCATGCAAGAGTATGTCAGGGCAACATTTGATAAATGCTTCGGCATTCTTAAGCTGCTGAAAAGATTGTTCAAATGGATTCCTATAGCTGGGCGAAAAACCCTAGTCCAGGCCCTCATAACAAGTAGAACGGACTATGGCAATGCATTATTTGTAGGCTCGGCTGACTATCTTTTTACTAGATTGCAGGTTATCCAAAATGCAGCAGCCAAGTTAATATGTAAGATTTACAGGTTCAGCTCTGGTTGCCTATGCGTAAGCGAGCTAATTTCAAACTGGTATGCTACTCTAATAAAGCTCTTCACAATGAAGGCCCTGAGATTCTACAGGCCAGGGTGAAATTTTATGAACCCTCTCGTGACTTGAGATCCCGTAATATGGCCCTATTGAAAACTAAGCGTATAAGGAAAGTTGGATCGGGTGGTCGATCTTTCTCCTACTTAGCCACTGCTCAGTGGAATTCCTTACCTTTGGAGGTTCGTCTCATTGATCATACCAGATTTGGGAAGGAGTTATCCAGGCTAATGGATGATATGAGGCCCCTTCTTCGGTGTATTCTCTCAGTAGTTAGTTGAGGCAACTACTTAGCGCCGTGCTATCCCCTTGGAGATAAGTGTTGCGCTTTAGAAATAAAAAGAAATAAAAAATAAAATAAACCAGGCTCACGGTGGAGGTGGAGTGTGAATTACAGATCCTAGGAGTCCTGGACACTGAGATTGGAACATTCATGTCTCCATGGTAAGGTCCACCATAAACAGCAGTATCACAATTAAGGGTATTGTTCAGAGAGGAAGAAGGTGGTGGTTACACAGTCTGTGTGTAGGAGGCGTGTCAGGTTGTGTGGCCCATTGCAAAAAAAAACCTTTAATGTTATTGGGGTGCTGTAGTCCACTTGCACAGTGAAGGTGGGACATACTCTGAGACCAAAATAGAAGCACACGACACCCACTTTGACATTTCAGTACCCTTGCACTATTTTACTGTCATTTTAGGCTTGTGTTCAAAATTTAAAAAAGCGCTATTTTCAAATTCACAGACCCATTCCGTCCACCAGACCGAGAGGACCGGTCCCTGGAATCCCCTACTGTGTGGCTGAAAGAGTTTCCAGCTGTTGGTTGTTGTTTTTATTATTGTTCCTGTGTCACCGCTGTAGCTACTTTAATCTCTCTGTGGCTTCCTCTGCGTGCCCCATGGTGCCAGTGGTTACCAGTCCAGGGATAGCAGTGATTCTCCAGGGGTCAACATTTCCTGTTCCAGGGTTAGGTGCCACTCAACACCATACCAAGACTGATTGTCTCAAAAAGGTGGGACTCATGCGCCAAAGGTTGGTCCGATATTTTGAGAGGTAGGTGGAGACAGCAGCTACCGCTCGCAGCACCTCTTGGAGCAGACCCTGAAAAGGAGAGAAGACTCCGCACCACCAAGGCACCCTGAGGATGGTGCCTAAGTCCACCTAGTACACCACTGCATCGGCATGCGGCAAGCTTGACACCTTTAGTTGTGTGCTTCACACTTGTGTTCTCCTTAAGCAGGAGACCAAGAGACCGGCTCCCTTCGAGTCAGGACCTGGAGCTCACCGTCGACATGGAACAAAGCAATCCAGGAGATGGGGTTTGGAACTTGCCAAGTGAAGCGAAACATGGTAGTAGAGAGTTGAAAGAGACCTCGGACACAAAGTAAAGGAGATATGGGGTTACACCAATCCACGTGTTCCAATTATGGATATTGTGGAAGGCAGAAAAGAGAAAAAACTAGAGGAGAGGCCAAAGTCAATTTGAAAGGCAGTAGAGCGCGAGAATGTCTGACCCACACTGAAATATTAGCCCAAGGTCCAGAGAAGACCAATGGGGACACCAGGAAGAAGCATCTACAAGGACCGGACAGAACTTCTAAGAGTAATGGGTGAACATAGAGGCCAAAGGTCATGTTGAAATTGAACGTTAGCTGCTACTTGGCACCCTTGCAAATGCAGTTCACACAAAGACCTGTAATCAGTGCACCTCAACAACCAGCTTAAACTGAACAAGCATTGGCAAAGCCAATAGGTTTCGCCATTGTGAAAGCTATTGGCTTTGTCAATTTTTTTTTCATGTTGCACAACAGTTGAGCTGCTGTTCAACATGGCTTATAAGTAAAAAAATAAACGCGTTATGACGTGGTCATTGCTGGCTGCGTCTTAGCCCCTTTATCTTACCACATCACAGCACTTTTATTTACTTTAAGCCATGTTGCACAGCAGCTCAACTGCTGTACAACACGTAAAACAACAAAGACAAAGCCAATAGATTTTGCATAGGTGAAACCTACTACTTTTGCCAAAGCTTGTTGATCTTTCGTGGCAAGCCGGCTCATGTGGGTCAAGACATGGCATCGGAAGAGAAAGTATGGCTTATCATTTCCTAGCCTTCCTGAGCCTCGAGCCACCTCAGACCTCGCCCAGCGCTAAGCACCACTTCTCACATGATTGGGACATCAAGAGGTGATGGGGTGATGAGAGGGGAATATATGGACCTCTGCGCAGAGTTCATGTGAAGCGCTCCAATACCTTCAGATCGAGTTTTATCCATGTAAACCTGCGATAAACAATAACAAGCATTTGCAATGCAATAGGTCTCGCATTTACGTGAGTTTAAGCTATTGCCTTTGTAAATGACGATGTCTTTTATTTATGTTTTAAAAACCAAAACCAAAATACAAGGCATAGCCATTTACAATGCCAATAGCTCAAACTCGCGTAGCTGCGAGACCTATTGCATTGCAAATGCTTGTTCATGTCGGCATCCGTCTGAAAAATAGAATAAAACCGTAGACTTTCACCCCTGCCCACCCCCGTCCTTCGTGTGCGCCATCAGCAACTATGTGGGACGTCAGGTTGTCTAAGTTCCTCTACGTCAATCCGGAAAGTTGATTAAAGCGCCCCTCGTCCACTTGCTCTGACCCCCCCTTCGCCAACAATACACAGAAGAAAATAAACAAATGGGGTGAGCGGTGACCACCTCCGTTCACACAGCCTCCCCCCAGCAACTGGGTGACCGAATCACTCCCGCAAGCATTCCTACGGCCTAAATAAGGTCCCACAAAAGAATCTCAACAGCCATCATATTTTAATCCTGTTTCAATCACCACCTTCCCACGGGGTCTGCTAAGGTACTACTCACAAAGCACCAACCAACAGAAGCAACCTGTAGGCGAACACTTCGGGGGCGGCATGGCCGCCTCTTCTGGGGCAGCAGCTAGAGGAGGACCTTTCCGGGATAGGCGAACCTTCTTCTTCGGGGCAGTCATCCTTTCTGGCCAATCACAGGATTGATGTCGAAGTATAGTCACGAAGGCCCGTCCAGTATCTGTACGTACCCGTCAATCACTGTAAACTCGCTTTTCCTTTCACCGCCCCTTGCCTTAAGATCGGCACTTTCGGCTCGATATGGGACGGGTTGTCCTGTGATAGCTGCTGAATGGTAAACCATTACAGTAATGTGTGTTTATCAGTGACATACGTATATGGAAAATGTCCGGTGTGAGGGCTAACGGTGTACTTGAACTGTGCCTCTTGTGTGTTTTTCTTTCTGTGCGTCTGTGAAGTAATGTGCAGCATTGTCGTTAGGGGAATGTAGCAAAGCTGAGGGTCAGGTTTCGGGTACGACTTGGTTCTGGCAGCGTACACCACACACTGATTTGGGGTGTTTGAGTTGTATTTTCTCCCGGGGGTATATTTTTCCTGTAGGCGCATCGGGTCCTTTCGTAGTCAGTCGGGTTGGGGACCAGGAAGTTATGCGACAGTCACCCCCATCCACAGTGCTTACCGACTGTAGGAGAATTACGCCGCAAGCAAAAGGTCCAGTCGGGATGGGCGGGGCCACAAGGAGACAGGGCGGTAACAAAAAAGCCTCACTTTCAACCGGAGGCCAGCGTTTAACATAAATGATGACGCCAGCCAATAAGATTGATGGGCGGGGCCTCAAGTCCCCTTCCGAAATCATCTTGATCACAAAAAGCCTCGCAGAGCGAGGAGCGCATGCGCGCTCCAGCGCTAGGTCTGCGAGACCTAAAAAAGAATGGGTTAAAGAGAAGGGGGGGCACGTCGACAAGTAAAAACTGTGGTGAAGGAGTGGGACTGCAGAGACATTAACTCACTGATAGTGCTTGTCGAAAAGTTAAAAAAAGAGTACCTGCAGGAGCTCTTAGCCACTTTAAGATTTTGTTTTAACACAAAAGAGTTCGTAAGCACAGCTCAAGCGCTGTGAAGGCGACAACTAAAAAGAGACTTTTCTCTTTCCTACACTCAGGCTGTACCTGTTTCTTATCTATTGTCATTTTCAAAGTGGGAGAGACCCCTTTTCCCAATGTATGTATTTAATATGATGAGTATTTGAAATTAAAGGAGTAGGGAACTCCTACGAATATTTTGCTTACATCAGTATAATCTTACTCCTGTATTTATAGATTGATACAGTGTGTAGGGTTCAGTTGAAGCCAGGATATGGTGGAGATGGGAGCACTTCATTGAGACAACTCCCTGTGGTGTCTGTTTGTGTCAGACACCTGCAGTTTCAGCCAGTCGGAGATAAAGAGATTATTTCAACGTCACGTGATTTCTTAGTCACGTGCGGAAGCTGCGCTTAGATCCCAGTTCTTTGGCCTGCAATGTAACCCACTCCACTGCCACTATTACTTGTGATTTTACAAAGAAAGAACTCATTTTAATTTCTTTTTATGACTTCGATTGTGTTTCTACTGTTCCAGAGAGAGGCTACTTAGTTTTATTACATTACACTTAAAAGGAATGTAAAATATTTATTATTCCAGCTCTGACTGCAAGGCTTTCAGTCAGGAAAGAAACTAGAGAGGAAAATGTGTTGCTGTTTAGCGACATAAAAGGCACTAACCGACCGCCAAAGGTGAGTGACAGCAAAAACCAAAGCATTCACTTTTGAAAATTCCTTTAATAACTCTCAGATTAGGGGACCACATCATTATATGGAAACCACAAACGTTAACATATCTCATATATCACAACGCAGCTTGTTTAAATTCACCATGGTTGGAGGAACAATATATATCCTTGCAGCTTTTTCTCTATCTAGGTTGTATTGACTCAGTTTGTTTTAGGTTGGTTACAAATGCACTATCAATTAACTGTTTTATCTTGTTTCATAATCCCCCATTTGGTCAAATGAGTTACATATTAATACACTGATCTCCAAGTAGGTGCGTGAGAGACGGATCAGCGCTAGATTTCGTGACATCCACATTCGCTAAGTTCACATTCAATTAGTCTAAATGTAATACATTTACTAAGTCAGTGATTAGCCTGAAAATCTGGCATGGATCTTGCTTTTCTGGACCCATGCTGGGCATTCCTCCGCTAACGTAAACAACATTTCCTATTGGATATGATAAATCCTCTTTACATTCTCTTTAGAGAATCCCTGGACTATCCCCTCTGGTGTAAGTGAACAGGTCTCCAGTTCTTGGATGATATGTATATATATTATATCGCCCCTCTAGGCGTGCAAAGCTCTGCAAAAGTTGCTATGGATCTTCCCTTCTAGTATGAGGAGCAAAACTTGAGTCTTTAAAGGGGTTAACAGGCCTTTTCCTAGATTTGGGTGGCACGTGTGCCATTTTGGTTTGTTTTTCGTGAAGGCGTCATCTGATGGCTCCCATCAGGTAAGGCTGTTTAGGATAGATGCTCCCTCTGTCTTTCTTCCTCAGGTGGTTATGGGCAGAGATCACCAATAATTTGGTTGCATCATTAGTATTGGAAGCTCTGACAGTTTTCCTTTCACGTAGAAGGCTAAAGGATGGACTTTTCCTTTACCACACTTTACAAGATTCATCTGAGTTAAGCAAAGATTGGCAACAACTAACAATGGGCACTGATTGCTTGTGGGGCAAACACCTCCAATCAGTTCTCCAGTAAGGGGAGTTGATCTAAGGTGGTTGATCCTTTCACCCTCCTTTCCCCAAGTAGATACTGCTTGAGAGGTTTTTTCCATTTCTTTATTTATATATAAACAGAGGTCTGACTCGGCGCACATAAAGACCATCTCTGTCATATTGTGTCCTAGTCGGACGGTCCCATCTGGAGTGTTGTGTCCATTTCTGGAAACTTCTTCTGGAATGTTGAGTTCAGTTCTGGATGGTCAAATGGATATGCTTACACATGGATATGTGAGTGAGTAGCGGAGGGGTAAGTGGATAAACTGTGGGTGGAGGGCTTGGTGAGTAGGTAGATGAATTGTGGATAAATGGGTTAGTGGATGCAGATGAATGGTTTTGAGTTGACGAGTGAGCAAGTGAATTGGCAAATGCATGACTACATGGATGAACCCAGGGAACTATTATTCACTTGTTAATTACTCTCTGCCTTAACTACGGAAAATTCATAACTTAACTTAACTTGGGTAAGTGGATGAAAGTAGGAGAATGAAGAGGTAAATGGACAAACCCCTGGTTTAATGGAAGAATTGTTGGATAAAATGAGTGAATTGGTTTATGTTTGTGTACTGAAAAGTCAATAAAGATATATCTAAAAAATAAATACATGAGTGAATGGGTGAGGGGATGTGTGCATGTGGGTATCAAACTGCTCATACATGGAGCAGTGTCCTCACGGCAAAAGGTTTTGTCACAACAGCATCCACTTTTGCTCTGAAATAAAACGGCGCCATCAGGGTCAGTAGGGCAAATATAATGGAGGACCCCTGACAAACAGCTGCCGGAATCTGTACAGTTCAGGAGATTATTTAGAACTTGGCTTGTGCAGTACATCCACCAAAAATGGCGGCTGTCCCCTCACCCTATTAGAAGTGGACTGATGTCTATAGACTCTAAATAGTGCGGACTTGACATCCGCTGATTTTTGGTGGATATCAAACTCCAAATCAGTCCCCATGTCTAGTTGCAAAAAAACACGTGGAGGCAAAATGTGTACACAAAATTTCAAATTAAAAAATGAATTGATTATGAGAAACCTGTGTTCGTTTTGCAGCGTATAGTGTCTACTAAAAACATTCAGTGATCCAATTAGTTCATTCTATTTCACTGCAGAGCCCATAACCAAACTACTTTGAATCACTTTATATCAACCAATATTTAATCCTCCAGCTGATTGGTTCATTTCAAAGTCAATGCACACTTAATACATTTATGTTAACCTTCAGCTTACAAGTGTTTTTGAATTTTTACTTATCCGCATTCTCTACTATTGTATAGAAAGATTGAAGTGAACCTAGATTACACCTCTCATAATACATTAAGATGTTGAATGACAGAGCATGACTCTAAACCATAATGTCCCAAGACAAGCAGCCATCTTGCCATTGGAAGTCGATGAAAGCACATACCACATTTCATGGGGCATTCTACAAGTCAACAGGCTTGGTGCTGGAGCTAAAAGGGTAAATAAGTTGGTGCAGTTGGACACACTAAGTCCTGGAGCAGAATGTTTTATGGAAAGAACTAAAAAATAAAAGGTCATATCGTAAATAGATGTTCTTCATTTGTTCTAGGTGTTGGTGCCATGATTAAAGTAGCAATTCCTCGACATGATAGCTACCAGCCGCCATTTTGTTTATTGTTTCCATTTGTTGTATTTGTCAGTGCCAGATCCAACTCATGGCTCCATCCGATAACCATCGATAAAGTGTCATAGAGATGCACTCTGGACCAGGCTGCCTAGAAGTCAAGATGGGAGGAAATTGTAGACCTTTTTTATTGTTCTCCAAAATGCATTTGGAAAGAACATTTTTAGAGCTGATGTCCACACATACCTAGAAACGTGCAATTTTTCAGAAACGTGAAGATTTTCATGGTCAATGTAATATTCCACAGGTTCGCCCATATTTTCCCAATACCCTTACTCTATTCCGCATACCCCCCCATCCTTGATGCTGTATCCCCACTCTCTATCCCTCATTCATCTGCCTTGTGTGGTATCCTGCTCTCTTCTCTGTCTAGTCCTTTCTCTGTGTTCTGTACTCTGCTGCCCAGCCAGTCTAAGTGATGTCACAGAATGTTCCCTGTGTGTATGTTTGAGTGGAATTGTCAGTTGCTGTATGTGGGCTGAGCAGCAGGGATGCTGCTCCCGGTGGGGCTGATTCTCCTGATACTACTTTTAATACTACTACAACCATCTTATCCTCTTATATTCCTGTCCTTATTGAACTAAAGAATACATCTACCTTTTGGATACAACTACATCTCAGCCTACCTCCTTTCATCAATTTCACACTTACCCTCTGTAAAACACTATACAACGCAACACCATAGTGTGCAATGTACCCAAACTGGCATAATAGGTCCCATACATACAGACAGACACTGCTACCTTCCTGCATTTCTAGATGCATACATACAGACCTACATACAAGTCCTCTTTATAGCCTGCATTGACAATAAACCTCCTGAACTATCTCTTACAAACTGGAAGACTTTGAGAGCTCTGCTTATGCAGCGTGGCCCTGGATGTGACTCGCAGCACTTCTGATATTACAGAAAGGGGGCGGGAATGCCCCTCTATTATAGCAATACATAGTGCAGCGTGTATCATCTGCTGAGAGGAGCCTAATCACCTGAAGTAGAAGGTTGTCAGTGTGGTATTACAGATTGTCTCTCAAGCTTTGTGCAGCTAGCTCAATTGATTTATAATTTAAGAGTAATCTTTGAAGTCATGTTATGTTATGTTAGCTGCTTTTAAAGCACTTTATGCAACATTGCAACCTACTCAAAGTAATGGGTGCACTACAAACATTTTTTCCCTTGAATCCTCAAATGTCTTTTTTCCCCAGATTCAAGTTTGCTAGTTATGTTTATTGCATGAACTCACATACCCACCACTAATGGCCCGATCTAACTCTTATTAATTTAATCTACTACAAAGTACTGGAGTAAATGCATAGAATGTTTTCCTTGATAGCATAAGACTAACCCCCAACAACAAATAATAGCCAATCCTAGCCAATAACCACCAATCACCGCTAGATTCACCTTTAGGTCAGGAGTAGAGAGCTACCCATCTTAAAGAGCTTCACCGCCTTATCAGGGATAGTAGGTGCTATATAAATTTAATTACGACGCAATACTTATATTAAAGTTGAGCATGTGAGGGAAGGGAGCGAAGCCTCTACAAATTGGCAGAGAATATTTCTATTTTAGTGATTGCATTTTGAAGTATGTCACTGACTCACATTCCTTTTGGGTTCGGAACTATCACAACATTCTATAAATTTGTTTTAAATCCGATATCTACAGACAGATCTGAAATGCATGGTTCCTGTATTGGGAGATTAGGGAGTTGACTGCAATACTGCAAGCGGCTCATCGTCCATTGTCCACTTTGTTTGCTCTATCAGGCTCTGACTGCTGACCTATGGCAGCCCCATACTTTAGTAATTATGTTACTGATTTTCCATTTATTAACTTCAATGAGCTGATGATTTTAGGAATGATATTTAGGACACAATGTTTTTGTCAGACGACATGTAGTCAACAATATTTTGGTGCAAAACCCATGATTCCTTTGCTGTATGTACGCCCAGAGGTATTTTAATTTTATATCACATCTCTCTTCCCAGGGGCTCACTCGGTGTTGGTCTGATTTTTTTACAGTAATACCAGAAATTGGTAATTGCATTTTCACACCTCATAATCATGATGTTACTGGAAATGTAGCTTTGAACAGGGAGTGCACCTGTGTTTGGGCATGTTTTTCTTTATTTAAAGCTCCAATGGGCAGTAAAGTGGTAGTATGACATTTCTAATGTGGTAGTACCCCATTCTGCCCACTACACATTTTAACCCTTGCGACCTTTTCTAAATGAGGGCTTCAGAGGTATAACTCAAAAGGTTGGGTCTCTCTTTATCAAACTATGTAGAGGAGTCTTCAAGATGTCACCTGAATGCCCAGTCGTAAGCATTTGCTGCCTCTCACCCCTGATAATACAGAAGATCCTGTTTGGATTCTCAAAGAGATGATCTGTTGTTGTAAATTTAGAGACAAGATGGCTTAAAACTGGACAGATTCTAAAGTTTACTTTGCAGGGATCCTTAAGGTCCTTTCTAATGAATGCTTGGTCTATTTACTTGGAAATTTTGAAACAAGTAATGTTGGTCAACATTAGATTTAAAGACCTCTTACGGGGGGGTTGGGCATTCTTCCCACCACATTCTGGAAAGAGCAATGATACATTGCACAATTAAAATAAATAATGCAAGCAATTTCAGTAAAACATAATCCGTTAGAATATATTTAGCAAGAGGGCTTGTGGTAGGAGGGTCGGCATGAGGACGTTTGTGAAAAGGAGCCGCAAAAGTGTCCCCTGCCACAGTAACATGGTGAAAACAAGATAGGTTTTAAAGACCTCTCTTCTGGATTGGGCATTTTTCTGTAAATTGGTGCATACGAAGTTGGCGCAATTACATATGCAGGGGAGACTGCTGATTCTTCATATTGCCCTAGTAAAGCTATTATTGCCTGTTTTCACAGTACCTAATAAGTATATGCATATATGCACGCCTTATTACCATTTTCTTCAAATACAAGTAAACATATGCATATGCCACGCTGCCCAGATATTGACATTTTCCATATTGCCCTATGAGCACATATATCTAGTGTTAATTTTGCCCTTAAGCAAATGTTACTGGTTTCTGCATTGCCCACCATTGCCCAGTGAACAGGTATCATTTTCCATTTTGCCAAGTAAAACAGGTTTTGCTACTTTCTACATTGCCCAGGAGAGTTGAGGATGCCAGTTTAAGCACTGCTCCAAACAGATTATCTAATAAAACAGATACAGACAGTTTCCATTGTTCAAGACAATTGAGGGGTGTGAGGTCAGGCTAATAGATACAGGAGTGATCCAGGAAAAGTTACTTAGCATATCTGGAACACTTGACTCATTCCTGGAATACCAGTAATAATAATAATGGCAATAACTATATAGTCATTCTCATAGGGACCTAGAGTGTTGCCAATTGGTGTATCTCGGACATATTAAAAATCTCAGTGTGCAAAGGATATATTTGTTTATTTTTACCCAACCTCAACAAAGCTGGAAAACCTCTTACATGAGTTACTTTTAAAGTGCAGATGATGCTTCATATTAGTGATGGTGGCAGATTCCCAACTGACAAAACCTTCTTTAGAAATAGTAGATAGCAAGAATAGATACATCCTTTTCAGGGTACAATCTTAAAATTTTAAGACTTACTGCAGTGAAATGTTACATAGAAGATATTTCTTGTGTGACATTAATCTAGAGCTTTCGGAAAATATTGAGATGTTGAAGTTTGAAATCATAATATTTCAGCTTCTATGGGTAAATCCTAAATTCCGTATTATAGATCTCAGATCTTTGGCAAGTAATTTCATAGGATAGTTTACTGCCACAGTCACATAATAATTTTATAGATTGGGGCAGCCCATCCCCCATCTTAAAGTGCTCTTCACAGTTTACGTCTCCTCAGCTAACTCTGCTTCCTGGTCCATACGAAATAAACAATCACGTTAATAAAAAGGCACAAGATACTATGGAAAATGAACAGGCACTCCTGGATTACCATTTAAATTAGGTCGACCTAAACCATCTACGGAAAAGGGCATTAGTTTGCCTGCACATTATCCACAATTTTACAAACCAATGGTTCAAAATGTATTCTATAAACATATTTATATTGACTGGTCATACAAACCCACAAGCACTTTTGTTGAAAGCATTGAGGGTGTGAAGATCATGATTTCTTAGCTCATAAGAAAGCCATTTCTCTTAAATAGGCACCATACTGTGTTTTTTGAAATATTTTTTATATCCAGCCACTTCAGAATAATCCTAATTTTTCTGCAACTCTTTCTGAATAGTTAGAGCCTCGGAATTTAGAAAAGGTGCAATGTCATCCACATGCAACCGAAATTTAGATAAAACACCAGGCATGCACCCAGAAACCTCTGTATTCTCCTTCACGTAAATGGTGTAGGGTTCAATGCATGGAGGAAATAATTCCGTATGTAGGGGGCAGCACTCCTGCCCATTTCTTCAAGTAATCTGAATATCCGGACGTATGCCAAATTCATTATCAACATACATTATAGGCACGTTCATAGTAAACTGGAATGATAGTCCCATTAACCGCAACACAGACCTTAAATCTCCTAATTTACCAGGTCAGAAATTAATTCAGGAATTAGAAATGAACTGTTCCTTACAATTGTATTACATCACATATTACACCACTCATGACATGTTATATGACATCATTATTGACATAACTGATTATAGTTAAATAACAACATAGTTGAAATTACTAATGAGATCAACCAATGGTCCTGACAGTGTGCTATAGGATTTGTGAACGAGGAGTTAATACAACAACTTAAATTGATGGTTGGAATCTCATAAGCGTGTCTGTAAGCTTTCAAGAGATACAAAACATTCGGATATTTCAGAAGTGTAGCACATTGATGGATGTCTTTGTCTTATTACTTGTATCCACCCAGAGGATTGGTGCAGTGGGAGTAGGTAATTTGCGGAGAGTTGGCCGCTGACCATCTTTGAATAATAGCCCCTTTGGTCAACCTTTGCTGTAAAGGGCTGAAGGTTGAGGTCGTAGGGTGTTAGGTGATCATGGATGAGTGGACACAAGGCCTGGCCATGGGACAAGCCCTGCTGCCATCCCCGATATGCATGGTCGAAGAGGTTCAGTAGGGGTTGGCCACATGCCGAGGGATGTATCAGAGTTTGGACATAGGGCAAGGCCATCGCCCAACCCAGGCCTTTAAGACAACCTCCACAGTGCATGTCCAAAGTCTGTCCATAGTATGGGTTGGCTGCTGAAGGAAATGACCCGATTAGGGCCACAGGGGTCACTCACGACCACCTCTCAGCCTTCCATACAAATGAAGAGTCGGTCAGACAGTAGAGAATACAAATCAAGTATATTTTTTCATGTACACTCGAGTGGAGTCCAGTCTGACCAGCCTCCTGGGATTGCTGCAGAGGGACTGACTTCAGCAAAAATGGTGATACATTATGTACAATTCAGAACCAATGAAGACACGCCCTGACTGGAAATTTCCAGTTGGAGGCAGATAGACAAAGAAGGTACAGAAGGATGAGTTTCGATCCTGAGACCGGGCACACGCCATCTTAACGCCAAGGTCGTTCTGCCTGTGCCCGCCGCTCTAAGGGTGGGAGCAGGCCTCTATCTAGAGGGAAAGGTATGCGCTAATAAGAACAGTGTATTCATTAGTACAGCAAGGCTCAACCTTGGAGAAACGAAAACTATCACAGCTGCTTTCAGTAGAGCAGAGAGAGAGAAATTAGTTTCGATCATGGCCCAAAATGGCGGCTAAACATAAAATGGTACAGCGAATGCTAACTTAAGACGTACAATGCATAAACAGCACAGCTAAAACATTTTTATTCCAACACTGCTTGTGGAGGGGTGGATGCAGACCCTGGATACAGACTAAGCTCTATGTCACAATTGTCCTACGTATGCCTGAAAATTGTGTGCAGTGGAGATTTGATGTTTGCAACCACAGCACTGAGACTGCCCTCATCGCCGCCACCGACGACATCAGGATCCTGCTGGACAACGGTGAGACAGCAGCCCTCATCCTGCTGGACCTCTCCGCCGCCTTCGACACTGTCTGCCACCGCACTCTACGCGCACGCCTCCACGACGCAGGGATCCGAGACAAGGCCCTGGAATGGGCCACCTCCTTCCTCGCCGGCAGAACCCAGAGAGTCCGCCTCCCACCATTCCGATCCGAAGCCTCCGAGATCATCTGCGGCGTACCCCAGGGATCATCCCTCAGCCCAACACTGTTCAACATCTACATGGCCCCGCTCGCATGCATCGCCAGACAGCACGACCTCAACATAATCTCCTACGCCGACGACACTCAACTGATCCTCTCCCTCACCAAGGACCCCTCGCCGCCAAATCCAACCTCAATGAAGGAATGAAGGCCGTCGCCGATTGGATGAAGATCAGCCGACTAAAACTGAACACGGACAAAACAGAGGTCCTCATCCTCGGCTCCAACCCCTCAGCCTGGGACGACTCCTGGTGGCCAACGACGCTGGGAGCAGCCCCGACACCCACCGACCACACACGCAACCTGGGAGTCATCCTCGACTCAACGCTCTCCATGGCCAAGCAAGTCAACGCAGTCTCCTCCTCCTGCTTCAACACCCTCCGCATGCTTCGTAAGATCTACAGGTGGATCCTGACAGATACAAGAAGAACAGTCACCCAGGCCCTCGTCAGTAGCAGACTTGACTATGGGAACGCCCTCTACGCGGGAGCCCCGGCCAAGCTCATCAAGCGTCTGCAACGCATACAAAACGCCTCCGCACGCCTGATCCTCGATGTACCACGCCACAGCCACATCACCCCCCACCTGAGGAACCTGCACTGGCTCCCCGTCGACAGGAGAATCTCCTTCAAACTCCTCATCCACGCACACAAGGCACTCCACAAGACTGGCCCAGCCTACCTCAACAGACGACTCCTCTTCTACGTCCCCAACCGCCAGCTCCGCTCCGCCGACCTCTCCCTCGCCTCCGTCCCTCGCATTCGAAGAACTACCACCGGCGGCAGATACTTCTCCCACCTCGCCGCCAAGACCTGGAACACCCTTCCACTAAGCCTACGACAGACCCAAGACCTGCTGACCTTCAGGAGGCTACTCAAGACCTGGTTGTTCGACCAGTAGCAGCACCCCCCCCTTTTTTCTCCCCAGCGCCTTGAGACCCTCGCGGGTAAGTAGTGCGCTCTACAAGTTCTGTGATTGATTGATTGATTGATTGATTGATTTGTGGAAGGTTGGGTGCAGGGCCTTGCCAGAGCATGGGCACTGAGTCCAAGACCTGATCCAAATTGGATGCAGAGTCTATGACTGCGATGTCATGAGTGATGTCATCAATTACGTCATTTAACGTCATAAGTGATGTTATATATGAGATCATAAGTAGTGCATAATGGGTGTGCAAGTTTAGGTAGTTCAATAATATGTAACTGGTGTACAGTTTTTTATTTTTTTTTAATGTTATCTCATATCTCATTCCAACACTTCACTGTAACTGTTGTTTATTTCAGTGAGTTTCTGGGTTTTTTGGTCGAAATGGGCGATCGGAAAAGTAGCCCCTCTGCAAATCATATTGCTCTATTTGTTAAAGTTGTGTGCCCACAGGACTCTTACCCGAGTCCTGCAAACCCAACCATCCAGATATGTATACATTTTGAACCTTCATTTCTCAAAAAACTGCTGAACAGATTTACACCAAATCACAAAAAGAACAATTTCTTGGTAAAGATCTAGCTTTCTGCCAAATTTGGTGTCATTATTTTCAGTCGTTTTGGCTGTATCGCCGTTCAAAAAGCCCTATGGAAACTGCATTGAGAAATAGCAATTTAAGACCCCCCCTTTTTCTCAGCTCCCGCTTGATGGGCAACCCCTAAACTTTCTAGCAAGGAGTTGAGTAGGATGAACGTTGTTTTGGAAAGTTTTGTGAAGATTCGTCAAACGACACCAAAGTTATTAGCAAAATAAAAATCCATTTATTATGGTATCTAGGTCCTAACTATATCTACACAGTGGCGACCACCACTGTGTAATATATATATATATCTGGTCCTTATCACATCTCATTGCTGTTTTTAACCTTGCAGGCATCCCAGTCTCAGAATTAAAAGTATTTTTTCCAGGGGCGGCAACAATTTGAATTCACTTCTTTTTGCACAGATCCCACCATGTCTCCCAGATAAGAGACTCTACCTCCTGGTGGAGGCGAGACCTGATGATGACACACTTGACTACTAGTACTACAGTGGTGAGATTATACCACTGAGGCAAATTGACATTGAGGGTGATAGAGCGCAGTGATATTCTGAAAATTGTAGGGGTACATTATATTCATGAATAGTCCGTACCCGCATATATTCTTATGTGTGTGTTAACCTTAGTTAGAATTTGTGTTGTAATAATCAGTGGTAAATGAAATATTAAGATGAGTTGTGCCATTCAAGAAACGTAAAGTGGCATTTAGAGGGAATTATGTAACTTTCGGTGTTCATTGCAAATGCATAATGAAGTAGTTATATGTAATGTGATGCAGTAGATTTAAACGTGCATCATGTTGAAGTTGCAAACGCTTAGGTGACTAATTGTGTTTAAATGAGATGAAATGTAGTGCTTACAGATGTAACATTTTAAATGTGTTTAAGTTGATGTTAAAGGCCTAGATGGAGTATTTGCTCTTTCGTGCTAAGAAAGGCCTATTCGTTTTTCTTATGTTAGTTGGTTTATGTAGGCCTGAAATGCATTTTCCCCTGGTGAGGCTCTCATTTGGAGACAGTCAGCGAAATTCATGTGCGTGCAAGGTTGTTCTGTTCTCATGATTTTGTTGCAGGTACAGGGACACCGTCCTCGTTAGTTAGAATAACGCTTTTGTTTTAGGAGTTAGGTATGGAAGAAATCTGTTACAAAGTCTTCAGGAATGCCGATAATTGGGAGTTGTGCCGAAGAAGCCTGAGACCCAAGGACACACCAACCGTCGCTGGATCGAGTACAAGTTTTGGTGGAAAGTTACCTACGAGAGGTGCCTGGCCAGAGGAGGTGTTTCAGGAGGCGTGGTTATTAAGTGTCCATTTTGTATTAGTGACAGTGCCCCGAGGGATGAGGGAGCAGAGAGCAGAGGGCAGAGAGCAGAGAGAGAAGGAGAGAGCTGTTAGAGGGTAGAAGGAAGGGATCGATTTTTAGAATGAAGACTTAGGGGCCGATTCCGATTCTCTCCGACCGAGCCGGACCCGGAGAGAATTCCGACCGAATCGGACCCCAGCAGTCCGACCGGACGAGTACGATGCATTCGCATGCTATCGGACTCGATTCGGTCGGACTCCCATTGAAGTCAATGGGAGCCGGTCGTACGACGCGTACGCGGGCTCCCATTGACTCAATGGGTGCGAGGCGAACAAGGGCGCCCCTACAGTGGGTACGCGTCCATGCGCAACGTGGTGTACATGCACAGGTAGGGGGACCCATGGGTCCCCCTGTGTGCGACTCGCGCGCCAACGCGTTCAGGGGGGTCCGACGCGGACCCCCAAAGTCCGGCTCCGACAGCTCTTTCGAGCCGGACGGCGCGATTCGGTCGGACTGCTTGCGGCGCGCATCGTACTTACCCGGCCGTGAAACGTCTCCATAGCGTGGTGCGAGTCGTGTCCGTGCGAGTCGGACGGAGCGTGTTGAAGCCGCGTACGAGTCGGTCGGCGATTTCGCGGGAGCATGCATCGTACTCGCTCGGCCGGACCCGCGTACGATTCGGTCGGGAAACAGGGCTCCGAATCGGATCCGGTAAATCCGAATCCGATTCGGAGCACTACCGGCCGAGATCGGAATCGGCCCCTTAGACTGGCTTTTACAACGTGAGTGTACTTCTGAGGAAGTCTTCACGAGCTGACACCTTTTCTTGATCTTGCTTGGGTAATGTTAAGTAGGGATGTCACTTTAGAATAGTGTAGGGATAGATTAATGGATTTCCTTTACAGATACTAATGAAGACTAATATAGATGTTGGTGCAGTTATTGCTTGTTTAGTATTCCTGGAATTGCTTATTCTCTTTATGCTATATCGGATTATATTGGTTCGTAGGATGGACTTTGTATTAGTGCCTTTGTATTTTTACAGCCTCGTCCTGAGGTGTCTGTATGTTCAGTTATTTTTGGTTTTGTAATAAACCCCTAAACTTGGAATTCGGAGTCAGTGATCTTTTCCGAGATTTTCTTAAATTGATTCATGCCAGTTTGGAACGGATGTATTGTTTCTCCCCTTTACACTTCTCAGCAGGTAATAAAGATCCAGTCGACCGAGGGTACCTAGTAATTTGTACGGTGGAATCCGGCCTTATCAGTTGGTAGCGAGAGGATGGTTACCTCTGTAGTAAGGGGAGAAGTAGAGAAGGGTAGTCATTGAATCTCCATAGAGCCCAAGTGATGGTTATCCAGTGGATTGTGAGCAGAGGACGACGGCGTTTGATGGAAATCGACGGCGAGTGACGGTGCGGCGGAAACAGCAGTTCGTGGTGGAGTGAGTATGAACAGGGATGTGTGTCTGTTAGATTGCGGTATTGTTTTGATTGTGTGATGTCTTGCGGAGTTGGAATGAGAGTTGAGTGATTGTGGTTTTGGGCCGAACGCGTGCGGTCCATGAGATTTGATTCCCGGGAGAAGAGATTGTGGTGTAGAAGACACCCAGAGTTGAAATTGTCTGACCAGAGATTGTGGGAGTCATGAGACGTCGTTGACTAACCCACCGGTGATAGGGAAACGTGTGTGTGAGTGCGTGAGTAACCGACGCAGGTCGTGGGTTACTGCATGTGGAACATCGAGTGATTGGATCCTATCGATTAAGTACACGACTGTCTGGCCGTTCGTGGGCAGATAGTCTGGGGCAATTGTCCGGTCGTTCGCGGACAGATGGTTGCCAGAGTTGAGGTCGACAATTGCGAGACTGTCCGGTCGTTTTGTGGACAGACAGTCAGAGAAGTGACTGTTCGGTCGTTTGGTGGACAAACAGTTATTTCAGCGCATGAGTGAGACGCGTGAGTGTGCGAGAGACCAATTGTAAAGGAGGGGAACTGCTGCATGAGGAGGAAGAGTGACGTCAGAGAGTGTCACGCTGTGATAGGTCGGTTGGTGTGAAGCCGCGCTGGTATTGGTGGATTGTCATCAGGAAGTCGAGTGAAAACAAGTGAAGAAAACGTTGATTTCATCATGAAATGTTTTAAAGTTTTACGAGATATGTGTAGAGCAGACAGACGAGTGGTTACTCAAGGGGGAGAAGAAGCTCCACCCGAGGATACCCCAGCCCATTATATGGCTACGAATGTGGGGTTGCATACTATAATTTGGCTCGAAAATTGGCATAAAATGACTGAAAATGAGAGAGAATTGACTTTTCCGTGTTATGGCACTTTCAGTTTGGAAGTGTTGTACCAATTGAAAACGGTGATGTCCTCATTGCGACCTTTGCCCAGACCAATACAGTTTGAGGCACTACATGCATGGATAAGAGCAGCACATGATAGGAAAAGAGACAGAAGTCAGGAAAGGGTGAAAAAGTCAATCAGGGCGTTTCAGGATGCGCGATGGGACGCATTGGAGAAGAGATGGAGGGTGGAAACTATTGAAGGGGATAGGCTATTCCCGTTGATGATAAAAGTAGGAGAGGCCCAGAAGAAGTGGGGTGAGGAAGATGATAGTGACACAGATGACAGCTTGCTAGATAGACTGCTATCAGAAAGACCACCTCCATATAATCCAGATTCCGTAGAGGGAAAGGCAGTATCAACAGAGGGAACTGGAGAATCACAGACTCAACCTAGCGCGAGAGTAGTCGGAAGAATATCAACCGGAACAGAAGGGATGGGAACACACACACCAGCAAGCATCGAAGCTAAGGGAGTTACAGTAGTTACAAGGCTACTGGATGCTCTTACAGTACCGGTTACCATCGGCCCCATAGTGTCAGTATAAGACCCAGATCAGGCAGGAAATGGATGTCTAGCACGATCGGTAGCAGGAGAAGGGACAGGCTCTGGAGGGAATGGCATAGTGAGTGGAATAGGTCACCTTCCGAGACCCATGGAATCAAGTACTCCTTTGCCAGCCACGGCAGACTCCTCTAGAGGACAGGGAGATGTGAGAACGGCGAGACCAAGGTCTTTGGCCGATTCAAGATCTGACATAAGGATGTGGGAACCACCAGTGAGAAGCCCTAATGATAGGATGACAGGAGACTGGGATCGCGGGAATACAGGAAGCCGACCAGTCCTAGGGAATATAGTGGAAGGGAATTGATGTGAGGATCAGGGCAGTGAGACTGGAGAGTCGAGTTGTGCATCAAGTCGAGGGACCCTTAAAACTGCTATAAGAGCAAAGATGTTGGATGTGATGAGGTTAAAAGCTGAGGTAGATGAGATAATTAGTGGGAACCTGCCATTGGAAAGAGTAGAGCTTTATGGACCAGACGAGTTGCTGTTTGTAGCAAAAGATGTAACTCGCAAGGCGAGATCAGCGCATGAGAAACTGACGGACTTGGCAAAGAGACACGAGGTGGATCTGTCCAAAACTAAGATGTTGCAGGGAAGTCACAGGTTGCAGTACAGTGACCAGGAACTGGAAGAAAAGAGTGTGATAGGGCTGAAAACTCACATTCGAGAATTGATTGTAGGGATACGTGCATGGAGCATGCTTGACAAATGGGAGGAAAGATGGTCTAAAAAGAAGAGCACCAAGAAGAGCGTAGGAGACACACCACCTCCAGGAGGGGGGATGATAGGAGTGGGAAATTTTCCTTTGCGAGAGGTACAAAACGGAGGGTATGTGCATGTGCCTTGGAGTAGAGGCGATTTGGCAGCGTTTACAAATGAATTTCCTCGGCTGAGGGAGAAGCCTGTCGAGTGGTGCAAGCAGGTTGACCGATTTGTTAAAATCTCGAAGGTGTTGTGGGTTGACCTGAACACATTGTTTGACATTGTAGTACCAAGCGATTTGTGGGCAGCTTGTAAAGTTGCAGTTGATTGGCCAACTTCTGAACCAGACAGGGATTCTGTTACCAATGGTCCTTCACCAACTGTTATGAAAAAGTTTGAGCAAGTAATTACATGGCTGAAATCCAAAATCTCACCACAAGACATTGATTGGGTTAAGCTAGATCGAACTGTTCAGGAACCAAAAGAGTCCGTACACGAATATTACGAGAGGCTCTTGCAAGCCTTTAAGCAGTACAGTGGGCTAGACACGTTAGACCCCCAAAGACATGAGAGAATTCGTTTCCAAGTTCGTCTTGGGTCTGAGACCAGAAATCAGCTTCATGATTCAGCAGCATTTGATCTGCTGGCAGAACAAGTCGGTGGACGAAATACTGCGGTACGCCAGGTACTGCAGCGATGAAGTGGACTTGAAACACAGGAAGCTTAAGGACAAGCTAATGCTGGTCCAAATGCAAAGCGCTGACAGGGAAGTTCAGACACAGTCAAGTGGAGGGACGCTAGGGAGTAGACAAGGAAACAATCAAGGAGGGACCCAGAATGGGCAGGGTCCGGGAAGAGGGAAACCTATAGACCCTAAGACAGGGATGGATGTGGCAACACTGAAAAAGACAACTGCGTGTCACCTTTGTCACAAGATCGGGCTTTGGAAGCGCGAGTGTAGATTGAATCCAGCGAACCAAGTGCAACAAGAGGGCGAGACGGTGCAGGTATCTGAGGTCGTCAATACAGTGACGAGACCCAGGTCCATGCAAGGGGGGACATTGTGCCCGCAGGTGCAAGTTCCGCAACCTCCGAGAATTCCACAGGGAAATCGAACGTACCAGCAGATGCCCCTTTTCGAGGATTGCGATGATTACAGTTCGGACCCGTTAAAATGACGGTGCCTGAGGGGGGAGGAAGACTGTACTCTTGGGGCAGTCTTAGAGGTAGACCAGAGGGGACCGTTTGTAGAGGCGGATGTTGACGGTCATCCCACCAAATTTTTGGTTGAAACTGGTGCTACCCGTTCCACTGTGAGATCTGCAGTAGTTCCCAACCTACCCCTCTCGGGACAATCAATTCAAGTAGTAGGAGTGGCGAATAAGAAGATGACTAACCCATTGACTGAGCCGATTCCTGTGAGAATAGGAACTTTCTGAGATCGACACCAATTTGTGGTGTGCGACTCAAGTCCAGTCTGTTTGCTAGGACGTGATCTTTTGTGCAAACTGAATTGTACCATCTATTGCACCTCCAAGGGAGTGGAATTAGACAAATGATGATGATGCCACCTTCAAGGTTGCAAATCAGCATTTCTGCATAGAGATGTACCCTATGTTAACAGTGGAAGAGCTTCCACTTGACTTAAGAGACTCTGTTTCATTGGATGTGTGGGATTTTACAGGAGAAGAGATTGGACTGATCAGAGGTGTTGAGCCAGTTAAGATCCAGGTCAAGCAAAATGTTGAGTTTCCGAGAACACCCCAGTATAATCTGTCACCTGAAACGATCACATGGATTAAACCTGTAATCGATTCCATGATTCAGCAGGGAATTCTGAAGGAGATAATGGGCAGTCCATGCAACTCACCCATTATGGGATTGCAGAAACCAAGTGGAAAATTCAGAATCGTGCAAGACCTGCGAAAGGTCAACGCGATTGTGGTTCCGTGTTGTCCAGTGGTACCGAATCCATCAGTGATACTATTCCAGATTCCATGTGAAGCCGAGTGGTTCACGGTGATTGACTTGTGCCAGGCATTCTTTTCGATATCTTTGCACGAGGAGAGCCAATTTTTGTTTGCTTTCCGTCTGGAAGATCGTGTGTTAACGTGGTGTCGTATCCCTCAAGGGTATACAGAGAGTCCATCAATCTTTAATCAGATCTTGAAGAAGAATCTCGAGAGTCTTGTACTGCCGCAGAATTCTGTTCTCGTGCAGTACATTGACGATCTCCTCATTGCGTCAGAAACGGAGGATGCTTGTAGGATTGATACGATTGCCTTACTGAATCATTTAGGGGAGAATGGACACAAGGTGTCCCCAAACAAGTTGTAGTACTGTCTGAGTGAGGTCCAGTACTTAGGTCATCGAATTGAGAAAGGTATCACCAGATCGAATTGAGGCGATCATGAACATGACTGTGCCTACCACTCAGAAGGAAGTCAGAATGTTCTTGGGAATGGTTGGTTACTGTCGCCAATGGATTCCCAACTTCTCATTGAAGGCAAAGCATCTGCAGAGGCTGACGCATAAGGACATGAGTGATCCGGTACCATGGGACAATGACTGTCTGATTGCGTTCTTGGAGTTGAGAGAGGGCTTATGTCGTGCTCCGGCTCTGTGAATGCCGGACTACAACAAGTCCTTTTCATTGTTCTGTTATGATCGAGAAGGTTGCGCATTGTCAGTCCTGACTCAGAGTCATGGAGGTGTCCGTAGACCAGTTGCCTACTTTTCAGCTACTTTAGATCCAGTAGCTTCAGCGTTGCCCGGATGTCTCAAATCCGTTGCTGCAACAGGTGTCAGCATTGAGAGGTGTGAAAGCATCGTTATGGGTAACCCGCTCATGGTATATGTTCCACATTCTGTTGAGCTTTTGATGACAAGGACTAAAACACAGCACCTGACAAACAATAGACTCACACGCTACGAGCAAGTCATACTTGCCGCGGAGAATGTGACTCTGAAAAGGTGTTCTGTTTTAAATCCTGCTACATTGATGCCATTGCCAAATGCAGATGATGAAGATTGTGAAGACCATGACTGTCTTGATGTGACTGAACTTTGCACCAAACCGAGACCTGACATTGTTGATGAACCTCTGTCTGACCCTGATGAAATTTTCTTTGTCGATGGTTCATGTCTAAGAGACAATGTGGGTCATTTGAGAGCAGCGTTTGCTGTATGTACCATTACTGGAGTGGTCGAAGCTGCTTGCCTAGAAGGAGTATACTCCGCACAAGTGGCCGAAATCATTGCTTTGACTCGCGCCTGTTTGGCAGCTGATCAGATCCGAATCCCCATCTACACCGACAGTCAGTATGGGTTCGGTGTGGTTCATGACTTCGGACAGCTATGGTCTTCAAGGGGTTTCCTGACATCATCTGGATCTCCCATCAGAAATGGGGAATATGTGAGACAACTGTTAGAAGCTTTGCAACATCCCAGGGAAATAGCAGTGGTAAAGTGCGCTGCACATGGGAGGGGGACGGATTTTGTTTCTATTGGAAATAAGTACGTGGATGAAATTGCACGTTTTTGCGCTGAACAAGGATGTATATTTACTGGAGATTACACTGGAGAGAGCCAAGAAAGAACCGAGCTCAGCATGATGTTAGCCATGGCAGACACTTGGGAGGAACTCAAGAGCCTGCAGGAAGGAGCTTCAGATCAGGAAAGAGATGTATGGATCAGATCAGGGTGTGAGAAGGGGGATATCGGCATTTGGGTTTCAAGTGATGGTCGAGCAGTGTTACCAGATGACCTATTGAGCCCGATGGCAAGGCAAATTCATGGTGCTGTGCATCTAGGGAGAGATGCGATGGTGCGAGTGTTCAGACAAACGTGGTACAATCCACGGTTTCGTGCGTTTGCTGAAGCAGTGTGTCATAGGTGTGTTACCTGTCAACAAATGAATGCTGGAAAAAAAACTGTGGTTGCACTGAGTCACATTGGGAGGTCGGGAGGACCTTTCAATAGGATACAGCTTGATTTTAACGAAATGCATAGGTGCAACGGACTGAGGTACATTCTAGTGGGGAAGGTGTTTTTTCATGATGGGTGGAAGCTTACCCAACACGAAGGTGTGACACCCTTACAGTAGCGAAGCTATTATTGAGAGAGTTGATTCCCAGGTTCGGTTTTCCAACTTCGTTGGAATCGGATAGAGGAACACACTTCCACAGCGAGATCATGAAATTGCTTTGCGCTGCTTTAAATGTTGATC
The DNA here is from genome assembly GCA_963921515.1 of Calotriton arnoldi. Lineage (NCBI taxonomy): Eukaryota > Metazoa > Chordata > Amphibia > Caudata > Salamandridae > Calotriton > Calotriton arnoldi. The sequence goes on from CAWUFW010000680.1 coordinate 3,512,905, forward strand.
AGAGACTCCATTGTAGCTATCGACCAGAGGCTTCTGGGATAGTAGAGCAGATTAATGGAACTTTGAAAGCACGGATGGCAAAAGTGTGTTCGTCTACATCTCTGAAGTGGCCTGATGCGTTGCCTCTGGTGTTGATGAGTGTTCGCAGTGTCCCAGATAGGAGGACCGGTCTTTCCCCGCATGAGATCCTTATGGGGAGGGCGATGCGATTGCCAGCAATACCATTCTCAGCCTTCATAAACAACACTGATGACTTAATCCTTGATTACTGCAAAGGACTGGCTGATGTGGTCCATTCTATGTCTCAGCAGGTGGAAGCTGCTGCTGTTCCGGCTTCAAGAGATCTCTGCCACGACCTGTGCCCGGGTGACTGGGTGCTTGTCCGCAAGCACGTGAGGAAGAGCTGTTTGGATGCTCGGTGGCGAGGCCCCTACCAGGTGATACTTGTAACGAACACAGAGGTGAAGTGCGGAGGGTTGCCGAATTGGATACATGCTTCCCACACCGCCGAGTTTCAGAACCCTTGGAAGAAACAGCTCCTCTTGAGAATGAAAATCCAGCTGTGGCGGCAGGGCCACGAGAGAGGACAAGCCAAGCTCTGAGGGTTGCTGACGAAGCTGGTTGCTCACCAGACCAGGCTGAGGAGGGTTACGCTACACACAACCCAGGTATTGACTCTGTAGAAGAAGGTAACGTTGCGGGTGATATAGAGTCAGACGAAGGAAGTGTTGTGCAGAGTGTTCGGGAGGAAAGCAAAAGGGCTGTCCGAGTAAAAGAATCGTGGCCTGAAAGACACAGAAGGCTGAATCTACGATTGGCCCCCGAAAGAGATCTTGCCCCTGTGTCTGAGACATCTAAATCAGAAGTGAGTGAAGAAAAGCAAGCCCTAGGAGGCCTGAGAAGGTCGAGAAGGACAAGAGTGCCTTGCCAGAGATACGCTGCCCCGGAGTGGACTTACGTAGTAACTGATGCCGGGAGTAGTGAGTTCCGGGAGGCTGAGGTCCGTGCGAGTGATCAGCAGGAATCCTCTACTGAAAATTGATGTGGGACTGGTTGGTAGTTCCAGGACTTGAAGTTGAAGGAGTGCTGGCAATCACGGTCCCAAAACCTCCAGTTTTGGGCAAGGTGCGAATTCTGATATTGTATAAATTAGTTTTCCCAACGTTTGGATTTGAAGCACCACCTCATGAACTGGTAGATGCTCGTCTTGAGATATTGCAACATGTTTTAGCTGCAATCGGATCTGAACTTATCGTAGATTGCGAATGAACTGTGGGTTGTAAATATGTGGTTCAAAGAAGATAACCTAGGCCAGAGTGGAAGAAGAATAAAATTAGGGTTTTTCAGTAAAAGAAGGAAGAGGGCTAAGGAAGTCTTTTTGGACTGTGTAAATAAATCCAGAAGAACTGAACTTTGAACGAATTTCCAGGATTTCAATGAACTTTGTTTGAGTTTTTGAGCAGCAAATTGAGGTGGAAAGAAGAGACTTTTGTGTATCCTCTAATTTGAACTGCTGTAACGAGAGAAGATGGAGTCTGGAAATCCGAACCGTAGATCCAAGTGTATGATAGGTGCTTCCATAGTGGGAGTGATAATTTTAATAGTCATAGTTATTGTAGTGTCAATTATTGTTCCACATGAGGTAGAAGTCGTAGCGGTGAAAGGGACACCTACAACCAGTACTTCTAGCAAAAAGGAGGATACCATAGGAGCTGAAAGGGCTATGCTAGATCAAAATAGTCGTAGACTGCATGTAGATTTGTCTATAGGTGATTTTAAGCTTAATGCGTATGCCAAGCTGCTATATGAATACGTCGAGACGATGGATGTCAGGGACTGTTATGTGTGTATGCAATTGCCTGCATCAGTGGATGCGGGCATTAGATATCATCATCTTCCATTAACTTATGGGATTTCATGTAGTTTGTTGCTTAGTATGTTTTATGGGAGAGGTCATTATGAATACTTCTTTTCCAATTACGATGCGGTGCTTTCAGAGGTTCCAGCATATAAGCACCTGAATAAGTACGATTATTATAAGCAGGAGGATAGGATTGGGAAGTATTTCATACCAACTATAACGTTAGATACCGCTTATGCACATAGACATAACTTGACGTGTTCACTAACAGAGATAGAAAAGAAGTTTGTAGATCAAGTAGAGGATAGATATAGACAGCTAACACAAACACGTAACACTGGAGAAAGTTCATTAGATTGGACAAAGGAGGAGTTGGCTCACAGAGCGAAAGGGAGCTATGGCCCTATAGCATTAGATCTAGAGCAAAAGGGGAAGCTGTGTGTGAAACGTGTCCAGACCTATTATGATAAGGTTTATGTGGGACAGAGTGCGTGTGATCACGTTTTCACCATGGAAGAGTCAGCGAAGAACTTTTTGCAGGGTTCGGTACAAGTGGTGCCAACAGTATACTTTGTATGTGGGAAAAACGCTTATGTGAGATTACCTGCCAATTGGTACGGTACTTGTTACCGGGCAGCTGTTTTCCCGAAGATTTACCATGTAGAGGAGCTAGGACTCCTGGAAGGGGGAATGCATTCTAGGGTAAGGAGAAATGCAAGTGCAGGAGGAGTGATTGGAGATATTTTTGGAGCTGTAATACCAGGTTTAGGAGTGATTTTGAATGATGTGAAGATTAGAATGCTGGCGACTGTTGTGGACAAGTTGTCGACAAATACAGCTAAATCACTATTGCTTGTGGATGGAGAGATTTTGTCGATAAGGACAATGGTGATGCAGAACCGTCTTGCTTTGGATGTCTTATTGGCAAAAGAGGGCGGAGTCTGTAAAATGCTGAAGGTGCAAGAGTGCTGTACTTATATACCAGATAATAGTAAAGATATGAAGAAGTATATAAGTAACATCACTGAGATTCATCATGAGATCAAGGATCTGGCTGAAGAGGGTGTTTGGGAGAAAGTTGGAAAAGGGTTTGGTAGAGTGGGGAGTTGGCTTGCGAGCCTGGGAAAAGGTATTCTTGGTTACATTCTGAGACCTATCATTATAATCGTGGTCTGTGTGATTTGCCAGTGGGGTTTTGTGAGGGCTTATCAGTGGTACAGGGCGAAGCAAGTCGAAAGATCCTTTAGGGAGAGGGAGGTAAGGATGTCTGGACTGCAGGAAAGTCATTATGAGAATATCAAGAATCTGGAAAGGTTCGACAGGGAAGATTGGCTACAAGCTCTGTTTAGATCGGTTCTTTCTCCAGGGAGTTGTGATTTTGTTGATGACACTAGTCATCAGAGGGGGGAACTGATAGAGTGCAGTGATATTCTGAAAATTGTAGGGGTACATTATATTCATGAATAGTCCGTACCCGCATATATTCTTATGTGTGTGTTAACCTTAGTTAGAATTCGTGTTGTAATAATCAGTGGTAAATGAAATATTAAGATGAGTTGTGCCATTCAAGAAACGTAAAGTGGCATTTAGAGGGAATTATGTAACTTTCGATGTTCATTGCAAATGCATAATGAAGTAGTTATATGTAATGTGATGCAGTAGATTTAAACGTGCATCATGTTGAAGTTGCAAACGCATAGGTGACTAATTATGTTTAAATGTGATGAAATGTAGTGCTTACAGATGTAACATTTTAAATGTGTTTAAGTTGATGTTAAAGGCCTAGATGGAGTATTTGCTCTTTCGTGCTAAGAAAGGCCTATTCATTTTTCTTATGTTAGTTGGTTTATGTAGGCCTGAAATGCATTTTCCCCTGGTGAGGCTCTCATTTGGAGACAGTCAGCGAAATTCATGTGCGTGCAAGGTTGTTCTGTTCTCATGCTTTTGTTGCAGGTGCAAGGACACCGTCCTCGTTAGTAGAATAACGCTTTTGTTTTAGGAGTTAGGTATGGAAGAAATCTGTTACAAAGTCTTCAGGAATGCCGATAATTGGGAGTTGTGCTGAAGAAGCCTGAGACCCAAGGACACACCAACCGTCGCTTTATCGAGTACAAGTTTTGGTGGAAAGTTACCTACGAGAGGTGCCTAGCCAGAGGAGGTGTTTCAGGAGGCGTGGTTATTAAGTGTCCATTTTGTATTAGGGACAGTGCCCCGAGGGATGAGGGAGCAGAGAGCAGAGGGCAGAGAGCAGAGAGAGAAGGAGAGAGCTGTTAGAGGGTAGAAGGAAGGGATTGATTTTTAGAATGAAGACTTAGACTGGCTTTTACAACGTGAGTGTACTTCTGAGGAAGTCTTCACGAGCTGAAACCTTTTCTTGATCTTGCTTGGGTAATGTTAAGTAGGGATGTCACTTTAGAATAGTGTAGGGATAGATTAATGGATTTCCTTTACAGATACTAATGAAGACTAATATAGATGTTGGTGCAGTTATTGCTTGTTTAGTATTCCTGGAATTGCTTATTCTCTTTATGCTATATCGGATTAGATTGGTTCGTAGGATGGACTTTGTATTAGTGCCTTTGTATTTTTACAACCTCGTCCTGAGGTGTCTGTATGTTCAGTTATTTTTGGTTTTGTAATAAACCCCTAAACTTGGAATTCGGTGTCAGTGATCTTTTCTGAGATTTTCCTAAATTGATTCATGCCAGTTTGGAACAGATGTATTGTTTCTCCCCTTTACACTTCTCAGCAGGTAATAAAGATCCAGTCGACCGAGGGTTGCTAGTAATTTGTACGGTGGAATCCGGCCTTATCAAGGGTCTCAGTACTAATTGATGAAGCGACTCAAGTCATTGAATATGGTGCGGGCTAATGCCTTTTTATTACCTCTATGCCAATTAAGGAAGCAGAGTGTATCCTGCGTTACATACTTCTACCTCCCCCACTTGATTCTTTCAAGTACTAAGAGGGCTGTCTCTTAAGACAGGTTCAGCTACTTGCATTGTTCTAGTAAAGAAGCTGTTTGTTTCTCCAAGGAGTGTTAATAATAGACTATTAGCAGTGAGATGATTGCATTTGCATTTGAAAGGCTATCTCTGCCCTCTCATCCAATGGACCGTTTAAACCTTGACTGCCTACATGAAAATAGGCATTGCCAGAGCCAATGGGACTCGCCTTTGGGGCCTATTTGCTTTGCGAATGGTTTTTAGCAATGCTGTACAGCATCCCTGATGCTGTGCAGCATTCCTAAAGAGTAGACAAAAAAGACACTATGAGACATTTGCCTGCATCAGTTTGAAAGCGCGCATAGCACATGCATCCGCCTACATAATGATGCAAGAGCTTTTTATTGTTTTAGTTACATATCCCAGTTGGATCGATAAATAAAAGGTAAAAAAAAAAAAAAGATAAAGGTTTTTTCCTGTTTTTGAGGTGCTGGTGGGGGGAAGCAACCCAAAGGGCATGGGTAGGGTAGGAAGCAATATGAGGGCGAAGCAATACGGGGACCGAAGCAACACAGAGGACGGGGAAGCAAAAGCAACCAGAAGGGTGGGTTGCAAAGGCAAGAGAGGAACATGAGCAAAGAAGGGGAAAGACAAGGATACGGGCTAGAGAGAGGATTTTGGAGCTGTTGGGGTTTACAGTTTTGCTTTTAATACTTTCATTATTGATTCAATACCCCAGATTGCCAAGTGATTTTGGCTAAGATGCCAACACTGTCCGAAGGTATTATACGTATTATGAGCAAAAGCTTTACAGAAGCTCTGCTCACGTATTTGTGAGGGTTCACTCTTTCATTCACATTATGCTCTTAACCAAGCATTGGGAAAGCAAATAGTTTTTTTGTTTTGTGTTGTAGAAAGTTTATACCTAGCTTCATAACATAAAAAATATAGCTTATGGACAGCTGCAGTGCATCCTTCTGTAAACCAAATAAGTAAAGGACAGGTGGCAGTAGCAGGAGGAACACTGCATAATTCTCTCACACATACAGGAGAGATGGTTGACACACTAAAGAGGGAGTGAGGGGACTTCAAGGGCTCTGTGTCCGTAAACAGATATAAAAATAGGAAAAGCTCAAAACCCCTGGAATACACATCCAAAAGCCCCTATGGAATTACTATACACAATTACTATAACTCACACCCACTCCCCACTCCCCAGCGCCTTGACACCCTAACGGGTGAGTAGTGCACTTTATAAAACCCTGATTGATTGATTGACTATACATTCATGTACTCATATGGGACAGTGAACCCTCAAACATCTAATGTGGTATGATTCCTCAGTGGCTTCCACACGTAGCACTGGGAAGGTTCCAAGAGTACTACTGTTTAATAGATGTACAATGGTGAGTATGGATGAGGTTATGTCTTTTATGTCCACATTTATATTCTCTCTTTTTTCAAACTATTAGACCCATATTAAAATTGCATGGGTGAGCTAAACATGTTTTTTACGGATGCCTCCCTAACAGAAGATTAAAAACTGGAGGATCAAAAGCATTCAACATATCCTTTGTTTTTTTCATAAAATGGGACAACAGCAATGGAGTCACCCCTTTTTCATAGAATAGGTACATCTTGGGCAGATGCAGGGGACAAGTACAGGTAGGGCAGCAGTAACGGACGCGTTTCTCATCACATGACACGGACAAGTGCAATTTTCCTCTCCCTTCAGAACAGATCCAGCAGGGCAGACAAGTACAAACTTTCATTGCACACAGAACATGTACACGTAAGACATCGTTGACATGTAGGTTACAGACAGATGTGTGTAGTCGGTGGTTCACTCACACAGAGGAATGTATAGGTGGGTGAGTGAGTGAGTTGCGAGTTCTGAAACCATTGTCCCTTAGGAGATATTCTACATTAGCATCCTGAAAGTCCCTCTGTTGTCATTCAGAGACCTGCTGTTTGTGTTGATTTTTGGGTTTTCAGTGGATTGAAGGAGCCGTTACCTAGTAGGTCATTGATATTTGGAGTAGCCCTGCCACAGCTTAAGTAATTATGCTGTAGACAGACACACAGGTCCCAAACTCTTGTTTGAAAAGGTTTCAAATGTGCACGCTCTCCAGGCACTGTGCAATCCCAGCCTCAGAGCTGCACCTGTCCAAAATGTTAAGGACCGCCACTGATTATAAACATTATAAACACTGGGACACCGTGGAACTCAGCTCGTAGAAGCGCAGGTTTTAACAACTGGAAAGAACATGGCGCACCAGCAAGAACCGCACCTACCGACTCACCTTCAAGTCAGCCCTCAACGACTATCACCACCAGCTCAAAGCCGCAAAAAGGAGGCCCTGACTCACCATATCAAGACCAGCACCAACCAAACCAAGGAACTCTTCATCCTCGTGAGAGAAGTCACCTATCCGTCAGCCACTGAAAACTTGATCCCCTCCCCACAGGAACACTGCGACGCCCTCGCCGACCACTTCCACAACAAGATAGCAACCATCTACAGAAACTTTGATCCCCAGCCCACCGACCTCCTCAACATCCTATCGACCTCCACCGCTGACCACCGGCTCACCACATGTGAACAACTCAGCACACCCAGCACAACTACTCTAATGAACTCCATCCACTCGGGAACACCCACCGAACCATGCCCCCTCCGACTTTTCAACCTTTGAAGAAACGACAAAGTCCACCAGCTTACCACCATCCTCATCGCCTCCATAACCACAGCCACCTTTCTCGATGCCTGGAAACAATCAGAGGTGAGACCCCTCCTCAAGAAACTATCTGCAGGCCCCAGCGAGCTTCAGAACTACCGTCCCATCTCACTGCACCCGTGCCTTGCCAAAATCAACCTCCAACTCATCAAACACCTGGAGAGAAACAACCTGCTAGACCCTTCCCAATCAAGGTTCAGATAGCAATGAGCTCCGCAGCAGACAACATCTGCACCCTACTCAAAAGAGGAGACTCAGCTGTCCTGATCCTGCTTGACCTCTCCACAGCCTGGCTTTGACACAGTCTCACATCACACACTCATCGACCGACTACGCCAGACTGGAACCAAAGACGACGAGCTCTGATGGATGGAATCCTTTCTCATGGGGCACACCCAGAGAGTTTTACCTCCCTCCCTTCACCTCACAAATGAAGCACACCATCTGCGGCGTCCCCCAAGGTTCATCACTCAGCTCACCCTCTTCAACATCTACATGACACCTTTTGCAAACATCGTCAGATTGCACGACATCAACATCATCTCATACGCCGACGATACCCAGCTCATCCTCTTGCTCTCAGTGGACCCCACCTGATGAAGACTAACTTCCACAATTGTATGAAGAACATCTCAGCCTGGATGAAGAACAACTGCCTGAAGTGCAACACAGACAAAACTGAAGTTCTGATTAGGCCTGGGCAGAGTTCGTGGAGGTCCGCTATGTGTAACTATGCAAAGTGACCAAAAAAACTCTGCCTCGCTATGCGTTAGGTCGCGCCGTTCACTCTGATTTTTAGCACCGGGTGTGTGTCCCACGCTGGAAAATCAGTGCGAACTGCACCATGCACAGCACCAGAGAGCGCTGCTTCTTTCTGTTGCAGGATCAGCACATTATTTATTTCCTCCACCCTTGATCCCTGATTAACTCCATAATAGCAATAGTTTAACTTATATGTGAAACCGTACGCCGCCGTCAATAACATGCTGAGTTACTTCAAGTGTCTGGGAATGCACCATGCATTCAGACAACTCACTCCTCATTCTCGCCCTTCACTTTCACACTCACCCTGCACTCACAATGATCACTCTGCACTCACAATGCACTTGCGTAGTTCACCCTGTACCTCACCCTGCAGTCACACGAGCACACTACTCACCCTGCACTCATGTGACACTTCACTTACCTGTCCCCCTCACTGCTCAATTTGCAATCTCACTCAAACAAGCCCATCACTAACCATGCATTAATTCGTCCCACTCTGCACATCCGCACCCAAATTCATATGGTCACCTCACTCACCTTGCAGTCACTCCTCTTACCCTACTCTCACACAGTCGCATCGCTCACCGTGCACTCACATGGGCACTCCTGCCACCCACACAGCGCAGAGGGTTAATGTGCCTGCTACAAAGAACGTGTACCATGCAGATCATAGAACTGAGTGTGAGTAAACTATGACTAGCGCTATAAAAAAATGAAATGTTTGTCAGAAAGGTGCTATAGAGAGAGGAGGTGCATTGTTGGTGAGTGGTAGTGAGGGAATTCATGGAGAAGGAGGAAATGGAGGAGGGGGCACCAAAAAAGACTGTTGCACCATGTGCAACCAGTGCTAGGGCAGCACTGGCTTGAAGTGTTAGCCCCCCCACCCCCGAAGTTCGGGTCTAGTTGCGCCCCTGAGAAAGCCCCCAAAATTGGAAGGACACTAACCTAGCTAACCTGATCGTACTGTTAAAAAAATGATGTAACCAATACAGCCCTGCTGCCACAGGCTGTCACAGAACTACACACCACTGGCACTGACCAGGACGGCGGCTCTGCTGACTTAACGCACTGGTGCTGAAATTAATTGGACCGGCACCAGGGGGCGGCAGGCTGGTGCTATTAATAATTGAAAGTACATTTTGAAGCAGTGAGAGAAATGCCTCACCGAGGCACTACCTATTTTGCAAGGCGACTCTAGAGGAGCAGCAATTGGTACGGGGCGCTTCACCGTAACGACTCCCTTGGCAAACACCGTCCCAAGCATGATTCTATGGCTCAGTAGCAGCTGCACGGGGACAAACTTTGGCCTCTCAAGAAAACTGCACAAACGGCCGGTATGTTTCTCAATGTGGAAACCATAAACCCAACCAGGATGTCCGGCTCGGCTCTGTCAATTATATACCGACTTGCCCTCTCATTGAAAGCAAATATTCTAACCCACAAGAGGCCTAGCAGTCGTGGTGTGAAACAAGCGAAGGAGGCGCACGGTTATCAGTCACATATTCAACCCGTCTGTCGCACACCTGACTCCACGGCAATAGGCGGCTCCACCATTCCATCAAGTCATACTTGCCCAGCGCGCATGAACATGATCCCGTATCATTCCCCGTAATTCCCCCTCAGTCACTCAGAACTTACCACCAGGTTGCCTTTGACAGCGTGGGCCATCACTGCTTCCGCACTGCTTGGTCAGGGCATCAACGTGCCTACTCCAGCCTTCAGCCACTATGGCTCTGCCCCGTCTTGCTGCGCTAACGTGAACGCACACCCACCGTCTAGCTCCACCCACATCTAGTGAAAGTTACGATTCTGACTCAGCTTTGTTTTGCTTGGAAGGAGCAGTCAGTAGAAAACTGAAATAAGTGCACAGCAGTTAAAGTCAGTCAGTTAAAATAAGCATAGGAGTTAAAGTTAGTCAGTGAAAATAAGCACAGGAGTTAAAGTTAGTCAGTGAAAATCAATTTGTCAGTATTAGTGCATGATTACTAGCGCTCCTGAGGACCCGCAATTATGCGTGACTTTGCATTTCAATGCAGTGATGCGGACCGCCACACTGAAATGCGTTAGTCTAACGCCTGATGCCTGGTACTTGCCAGGGCTGAGACTTCAGAGATGATTTAAGGCATGGCCAAAGTGGGCTCTGCCCCAGGGCCCGAGCCTTTCAGAGAGCCTCCTGATAGTCTTGGTGTGATAACCTTGAATAATTACTAAACCGATTGTTTTGAATACCATTATTCCTTAATTTATTTTTAATGTTGGTGATGTCTGAGAGTCTATTATAGCCATTCTGCAGAGAAATGTTTATTTTTCATGCAACATCCATAAAAAGGTTTCTTTTAGATCACAAGAGGACCAAACATATGAGAAATGGGAGTGTGTCATAGATATTATTTGCAGTAATATTAGTGAACTGCGGTGTTACAATATTGATAACACACATCACTATCCCTGAGCATTAGATGTAAACACATTTAGAATTCGGACAATTGCGCCTGTATACTGTCAGTGACCTGGGCTAAGAGAGCTGAAATTAAATCATAAATTCAAACCTGTTCTGAACAGGGCCCCTAAAATAGGTTTGGCCCAGGGCCCCCAAAATCCTTAAGATGTCCATGGTAGACTTGCTGCATTTCTTTGGTTAATAGGGCTCAGCTTCGGGGCCAGGGCCAGCTCTAGGGTGGTGTGACCGGTGCCACTGTACCGGGTGCTGACTCGGGGGGCCGTGTTTGCAGGTATATTATTGCTTTAAAAGCATCTGCTGCGACATTCCTTGCCTCCAGCAATCTTCATGCAATAATAAATATGTCAAGATAACTCTCAGAGTTTTCTCTAGTGGAAGTTTTAAGGTAGCGCTCAGGGCTAATATGCCTGCTGCAAAGAATGTGCACCATACAGATCTCAATGTGCAGGCTGTCCCACCGCGGTACCTATATTTATTTATTTATTTTTATTTTTAAAGTTTTATATAGCGCTGGCTAGACCCAGAGGTATCAGAGCGCTTTACATGGGAAGATAATATAAAGCAAACATGGCATGTAAATAGATAAAAAGATAATGAAACAACGTATGAAATATACACAACAAAGTAAATATACAGGTGCAAGAGCTATACACTTCAAGTAACTAGGTATATGATGTTCGCGAAAAGGACAGATAATACTGGACAAAATGTAAACATGGTGATTGGAGATCAGGTGCAGGTCACAGGTTAGGACCCCCAATAATAATTGAGTCAAACATGGCGTATAAGTAGATAAAAGATAATGACAACAATATGTGGATTATACAAATCAAATAGATAAACAAATCAAACAAATAGATAAACGAATCAAATAGATAAACAGGGGCAGGAGCTATACATATCAAGTAATTAGGTCGATGATGTTCATGAAATGGACAAGTATTACTGGACTAATATAACATGGTGAAATTGGAGATCGAGTGCAGGTCACAGGTTAGGATCCCCAATAATAATTGAGGAGGTGGATTTTGAGGTCTTTTTTGAAGCTGAAATAGGAGGGGTTGCAGCGCAGGTTTTTGGGAGGGCATTCCAGATGATAGGGGCATTACCAGAGAAGGAGCGTGATTGTGTGGCTTTCTTTTTATGCAGTGGTGGTATAAGGAGGAGGGAGTTGGTGCTTCTCAGGGGTCGAGTGGTGCCCGCAATGAGGAGTTTTTTGGAGAGGTACTGCAGAGTGTTTTGGTAGAGGACTTTATGGGTGATGCAGGCAGTTTTATAGGCAGATCTGCCTTCAATAGGGAGCCATTTAAGAGATTTGAGAGCCGGGGATATGTGATCGAAGCGTTTGCAGTCTGTAATGAGCCTGGCTGCAAGGTTGAGCACTGCTTTGATTGGAGCAAGGTGGACCTTGGGGATTCCGTTGAGGATGGCGTTACCATAATCGATGCGTGAAAGAACAAGTGACTGAACTACAAGTTTAAAATCATCAGTGGGTATAAAGGGTTTGATTTTCTTGAGGTGACGGAGAGTGAAGAGGGCTCCTTTAGCCGAGTTTTTGATGTGGACGTTAAGGGTCAGGGTGTTGTCGATAGAAATACCAAGAGATTTGACGGAGTTGGACAGGGTGAGTGAGCAGTTGAGTGCGTTAAGGTCAGAGATCCATGATTGAACGGGGAGAGGGTTGTTTTTAGGGGAGAAGAGAATGATTTCAGTTTTATTAGGGTTAAGTTTGAGATGATTGGAGTGGAACCAGGTTTGGATCTTGGTGAGGGTGTTGTTCAGGTGTAAGATGTCGGCATGAGTTTTAATCTTGTAATAGATTTGGGTGTCATCGGCGTAGAGGTGGTAATTGATGCCTGCTTGTTTAAGAATGAGGGTGAGGGGTTCATAAAGAGGGAGGGAGAGAGAATAGACCCTTGGGGAACTCCAAGGGAGACAGGAGTGGGTGTGGAAAGATAGTTTTGAATTTTGATTTGCTGAGTTCGGTGTTGTAGGTAGGAGACGAACCATTTGTAGGCAGTATCATTGAGGCCGAAACGGGTCCTAAGCACATTAAGTAGGGCTGAATGGTTGACTGTATCGAACGCTGCGGAGAGATCAAGGAGGATAAGAAGGCAGGTCTCGCCATTGTCAAGTGAGTGGTGGATGTCATCGACGACATTGAGCATTGCCGTTTCGGTGCTGCAGCCTTTCCTGAAGCCTGATTGAAAGGGATCAAGTAGGTTGAAGTTTTCGATGTGTTTGTCTAGTTGTAGTAGGACACATTTTTCAAGGACCTTTGAGAGAAGGGGGAGGTTAGTGATGGGGCGGAGATTGTTTAGGTCATTGGGGTCAGCATTGGGGTTTTTGATTATGGGAGAGATTTGTCCAAGTTGAAGGGAGGTGGGGACACAGCCAGTGGAGAGAGAGAGGTGTTGATGATTGTGGTCCAGTATGGGGTGATGATGTGCTTAAGGGCAGGGACAAGGTTAGAGGGTAAGGGGTCTTTTGTGTGGGAGGACGGTTTAAGATTATCAATTATTTTAAGGACTTCTAGCTCAGTCACGGGGAGGAATTTGAGCAAGGAGGCATTGTTCTTTAATTGTGAGTAAGGGTAGTTGGTTTCAGGAGAGGTAGCAGGGTCAGCTGGTCGAGGGGATGTGGAGTAGGCATTTGAGGTGAGGACGGGTTTGCATTGTGAGTTGGAGGGGAGCTGTGTGGAACGGAAGGATTGATCAATTTTGGCTATTTTTTCCGAGAAGAAGTGGGAAATTTCTTCACATCTGGCTGAGGAGGCGATCAGATTTGGAGGTGCAGGGGAAGTTTGGTTACGAATGATTTTGAAGAGTTCCCTAGGTCTGTTTTTGGCACGGTCAAGTTGAGTGCGGAAGAAGGATGCCTTTTCCTTGAAGATGTGTTTTTTGTACGTGGATCTAGCGTGTCTGAGGAGTGCAAGATGGGAGGGAGAGGGATGGTGTCTCCAGGTTCTTTCCGACAGTCTGAGTGACCGTCTTTCGTTGTTAAGCTCGGTATTAAACCAAGAGTTTGAGGGGGTCATTCTTTGGTTTTTGAGTTTTGGCGGGGCTAATTGGTCAAGAATACCAGTGACAGTATTGTTAAAGTGTTCAGTGAGCTCATTAGCATTTTGTGAGGGGGGAATGAGAAGAAGTTGAGCTTGGAGTTTAGACTCGAGAGCACCCGGGGGATATGTTTTAGATTTCTGGTCAGTTTCTTTGGTCTGTTAATTTTGGAGGTGGGGAGATTTGCATTGGTAGCAATGGTGAACAGTATAAGGTGATGGTCAGACCAGTCAATGGGGACGATATTGGTCACGGAGGCCAGATCTTCGTTAGAAAGAATGGCGTCAAGGATGGCTCCTTTGGTGTGTGTCGGGGACAGGCATAGTTGTTTGAGTTCATTGATCTCAAGCAGATTGGTGAAGAGGGAGATGGTGGGATCATCGGAATCGTTCCAATGGAGGTTAAAAAGGCACCAAAATGGGAACGCCAAAGCAAATTCCTGCAGGGCATGGACGGCGAAGTCTGTGCCCTGCAGGACCTGGGGGTGCATGCACACAGGGGGGCATAACATGTGCCCCCTGCATGTATCCCCAGGTATGCGATCTTGTATAGGCTCCCAACATTTTCCCTCCCTATGAACAGAGCTCTAGTTGAGAATCTTTAGTGAAATCTTATATTGGTACCACCGTTGGAGTTCTGTGCTTTTCTAAAGCCGAAGTGTACTTGCTTGGGTAACCAATTCATGTCATGGTGTGTGTATGTAAATTGCAAACCGGCCATAAGACCCATCATGTTGCGCTGTATGTGTGGAATGCACTGTATTTCCACTTTTTAAGCAAAAGTTTGGAGTGATTTTTGCACTATTTGTCGCTGCACCCACATGCGCGGTCTGGTTCTTGGTGCACATAGCATTGGCTGCAGCACACAGAGACCTGACACTGCCGCACACAGAGGAAACAAATTAGAGGGAGCATTGCCGCTCAGGCCTAGTTCTGATCTTCAGCAGACAAAAACCCTCTGGAACGACTTCTAGTGGCCATCGGAACTCGGACCCACACCCACTCCCACTCCGAAAGACAATTCCCACAACCTCAGCACCATCCTGGACAGTGCACTCTTCATGAAACGTCAGGACAACGCCGTCTCCTCAGCTTGCTTCTACACGCTCCGCATGCTCTGCAAAGACTTCAAGTGGCTCCCCATTAGCACCCATAAAATGGTGACACAGGCCCTCATCACCAACCGGCTGGACTTACGGCAACACATTCTATGTAGGTACCACCACCGAACTTATGAAGAGACTCCAGACAATACAGAACGCAGCTGCCAGACTGATCCTCAACCTGCCCAAGAGCACCCACATCACCCAGCACCTGAAAGACCTCCACTGGCTCCCTGAGATGCCAATTGAAGCTTCTAACCCACGCCTACAAAGTCCTCCACAACCAAGGACCCACCTACATGAACAACCGCCTGCATTTCCACTGACCTCCAAGGAACCTTCGCTCCGCACACCTCGCCCTTGCACAAATATCATGAATCTGTCGCTGCGTTCTGGAGGACGCTGCTTCTCTGACTTTGCCGCCAAATCCTGGAACGCCCTCCCCCTCCACCTCCGTACCTCACCCTCATTGACCCACTTCGGGAAGGGACTCAAAAAATGGCTCATCGACTGAAACCTTTAGCACAGCACCTGGATACCCTCTCCGGTGATAAGCTGCGCTACACAAGTACGACTTGATTTGATTGATTGTAAAAGCTCTTTAGAGAGCAATAACAGCTGTCCAGGCTTCTGAGTGTGCAGAAACCCAACACAGAGAATCGGAAGGAGGTGAGGACCCTGCCTGCTCCTCTCTCCGACTGAGCCCCCACGTAAGTATTTGGAGCAATCCATGGCAGGTGGTCTTCACAGAGGTGCACACACATATCTCTCCCTCTGAAGAAATTAACACAGACACCCTATTAACACCTAAAAACCAAGCATGCTCATTTGAGATGCTCGACCTCTCCCTCAGAAAATGCACTACTGACTGGGAACAGAAGTCTTTTAAAATATCGTGGCCGAGTTTCCACTTTTCCAAAATGACATGAGCGTTTCCACCACATCTCAATGTGCTCTACATTTCAAGAGAAGTCAACCATTTTTTTCTTCAGCCTACTTTATTTCAGTGTGCTAACACCACTATACGAGGCATTCATTTCAAATGAGGGGTCACATTTTTATGCTCATTTAGGAAGGTGGATGTTGACTAATAGTCTCGAATTGGTGCTACTATATACATTATATTATTTGTATTCACACACTTTTGCAGTGCTGGTGAGGGACACTGGTGTCCTGTAAATATTGGGACCTTATAATATGCATACTGTGTTTTGATGTGTGTTCTTATATCTTTACAGAATGTGGACCTGACTGCAAGCTGGTACCACTGAGTTTTCCCATACTAGTAAAAGTATGGTAACCTATTTTAAAATCATCATTTTTTGCACAACTTAAGCAGAGTGACATAGTGAATGGTCCTGAAGAATGCCAAGAAACTTTGCGGTCTATTAAGGCAGAAACATGTCGACCTGATCCTAATAGGGAATATCCATATCCCTATTTTCACTGAGCTTATTTTAACCTATCCACTGGGGACACCAATAAAGATGAATCTTGCCCACCAGAAGATAGTTTTAACTCACATTTAATTCTATTTTAGTTTGCACTCTGCCCCTGACTCTGCCCTACATTGGATGACAGAACGGGGGAGTTGTAGCCCACACTGGGTACCTTGCGGTCCCAGTGTGCAAGAGGGAACCCAATGATGAAGCTTGTCACCCTAGGGTGAGTGAGGGTTCTCGTCTTAAACACATGAGTGCGCCTGTCCCTTCCTCCCTCCCTTTAGCTTTTTTGATTGAGTTGCTCGGATACACCATCCGGTTACCTGTTGTGAGTGTAGACTATATGGAGTGGTACCGAAGATGGTAATAATTCCTCCAACTAGTACCCCTATAGTGAGAATATATTACTTGATACAGCTCATCTATGTTTTGTAATTAAATTAAACACAAACACTCAAATATTTGCATTGAGATGCCCTATTATTTATCGCATAGCTCCCAAATTTTTCCGCTGCTCAAGGCCCTCCAAACCTTAAATGATGAGTGGATGGATGAATGGATGGCTGCATTATTTGGGAAGATGGATGGATGATAGACAGTGTGGAGATAAGAGACGAGGGTTGTCGTGTCGGGTACAAAGAATGATGGCAACACGGTCGTCGGTAGTTCCTTCTTTAATTCAGCTAAACACCTACAGGCTGACACATCTGATCCTTTCAGCTCCTCCGTCGCTCTGCCTGACCGGAAGTTCCACATTCCATGTGGAACATCCAGTCATGCACATGACGACTAGCAGTTCTAAGACATAACACATCCTCCCCTTTTTAACCTATATAACAATTATGTAGGAATAACAAAAAAACAAAATAAGCGTATAAACATTGTTAACATAAAATCACATAAGTCTATAACCAAAAAACACCTGAAAATGTATTAACGTTGTTATTATACAAAACTCTCATAGTTGTTATACTAACTACTCATTTCCCAAGAACACCATCTCTCCACACACAAAATCTTTCAACCACGAAGGAGGATTCCTTACCCTCTGTTCAACTACACTCCCTTCATCTTCCACTCTTCCTTCCATATTCTTCTCCTCCTGGACTCCTTCTTCACCCACAACAGCACTGTTGCTGTCAAGGTTGCCAGTTCCATTCAAACTAACACCAACACCAACAATGCCCTCATCTTCTCTCATTATATCAGAATCCCGTTCAGGGCGCTGACTCACATTCCCCATATCCTCCAAATCTAACCAGTTATAGTCCTGTTCCTGGTTAGGGTTCACCCTTCTTCCAGAAGCATTCTCAGGGCTGTGAGCCACTCTTTTCATATTCCAAACCTTTCCGCTGCTCATTCTAACAGCATTATTAAGAATTTCAGTCACTTCTTCAGGGTCATAAAACTGACTATCTCCCTTCTTGATATTCCCAGGTTTCTTTATTCGAACCCAATCACCTACTGCAATTTCCACTGGTTTGCCCCCATGTTTCTTGTCGTTAGAAGCTTTTTAACTTTGAATGATGTTCCGCCATTCTGTTTTGCACCTTCTCAAGAGACCACTGCTTAACTCCACCCTGATGTAACTAATTCGGGTTAAACTTAGATCTAGTGTTGCGGCCTCTCATAATCACAAATGGAGACAAGCCTGTAATTTAATTTTTTGTGACTGTAAGCCCAAATGGTTTTCTGCAATTGTAATATCCAATCATTATTGTTGCTGATAGCCAATTGTATAATTCCCTTCACAACCCGGTTGAATCTCTCAACCATACCATTTCCACTCGGGTTGTAAAGGGAAGTAGTTTTGTGTTACACACCCACCTTTTTAAAATATTCCTGAGCTGCATTTGAAAGGAATTGCGCTCCATTGTCACTTAACACAGCTTTTGGAAGTCCTTCTGACACAAAAACTTTATCAAGGAATTCCAAAACTGACTTGGTATCTGCCCGGTCCACCACTTCTATTATCGGCCATCTAGAAAACAGATCAATTAGCACAATAATGTATCTTTGTTCCTCACCTACAGGACCTACAAAATCAATTGCAATCATTTCCCAAGGTTGTTTGGTAAAGAAAAAATCCTTCATAGGAGGTCTACAAGTCTTCAAAGATTTGTCAGCGCCTGCACACACGTAACAGTTCCTCACAAACCTCTCCACTTCAATGTCGATATTAGGCCACTAAAACAGATTCCTAATCAAGGACTTGGTTCGTACAATGCCCGAATGTCCTTCATGGCATAATGTAATAATGGACGCCCGTAACTTCGCTGGAGGAATAATCCTTTCCCCTTTCAATATGGTACAGTTATCTACAGTAAGTTCTATTCTAACCTCCCAAAATGGTTTAAGTTTCTTAGCCAACCCATCTTTATTGGGCCATGTCCCTTCAACATATTCTTTAACTTGTGCCAAAACTCTGTCGTTCACATACTCATTCTTTGCGAATTGCATCGCTGCCTTCACCTTGTATGAATGCAATTTGGAAACGATTCCAAATTTCGTCCTCACACTCCTCTAATTTGGTGGGCAGTCTAGACAGACAATCAGCCACCACATTGTCTTTTCCCAGCAAATACACCACTTTATGGATGTAGTCCAGCATTCTCATTGATAACCTTGCCACCCTTGCTGAGGCATTGACTGTTCCCTCAGTCGTAAGTAACTTCACAAGAGGTTTATGGTCGCACAAAATAGTAACAGGTTTCCCCCAAACAAATGCTCTGAAATGGTCCAAAGCCCACGCACAAGCAAAGGTTTCTCTTTCTATATTCGGATACTTCTCTTCTGTGAGGGATAAAGTTCTTGTTGCAAAAGAGATTATACACTACTTGCCATTCTTATCTTTCTGTGTCAATACTGCTCCTAGCCCTTTGCCACTGGCATCTCTGGTAATACAACAATTCAAGTTTGGGTCAAAACACTCTAGAGCAGGGATTCTGTCTATGATAGAAGTGATTTGGTCGAGCTCCCTTTGGCAATCCACAGTCCATTGAAAAACTGATTTATTTGTTAGGAGTTGACGTACATGAAAACTTTTCTCAGCAAATTTAGGAATACATTTTGAGCAATATTCAACCAGTCCCAAAAATGATCTGATTTCAACCTTGTTGCTGGGAACCGGAGCATCTCTTATAGCATTGATGAGCAAGTGCTTAGGTTTAATCCCCTCACTTCCAATCTCATGCCCTAAGTATGTTACTGTTTCCTCCGCAAAATTACATTTTGAAATTTCCACTGTTGAACCATTGTTGGCTAAAATTCCTAGAACTTTCCGTAATCTGGCATCATGAATTCCTTTATTTTCACCAAAGATTAAAATGTCATCTTGGAAAAATTTGACGCCAGTTTCCTTTCCAAATAAATTGAACATCAACCTTGGGAAAACCGCAGCTGCGGAAGCAAGTCCAAAGGGCATCCTTATGAACTGGTAACATCCAAAAGGGGTAATAAACGCTGTTAACTTTTTTGAATCTGGGGTCAGAGAAATTTGGTGGTACGCAGCGGATAAGTCGACTGTAGAGAAGATTTTAGCCCCTTTAAGACAGCTTACTATTTCATTGATCTTAGGAAGAGGAAAACGGTCGACTACGATGTTGTCATTCAGATGGTGCAAATCCACACATAAACGGATCTTTCCATTTCTCCGTCTGGCCACAACCAATGGAGAAATCCATTCTGTTGACTCTATGGCTTCTATTATACCTGTTTCCACCAATTTTTCCAATTATTTAGAGACTTCCTCCCTTATGGTGATGGGGATGTTTCTGACTTTGTGTACTTTTGGAATGGCATTCGTCTTATGAATAATGCGATGTTCGAATCCTTTGAGGTTACCCAACGTTGTGTTGAAAACTGTTGGAAAGTCCTTTAGCATGTCTTTAGCCACTGAAACTCCCTCATCAACTATTTTTACTTGTTCCGAACTGCTTGGATCGAGGATAATGTGAAGCTTTCCCTGGTCTAACCATCCAAGGACTGGAGGTTCCTTCTTAGCAATATACAACTTTGCTCCTGTGTGTCTGTCCTTGAATCTGAATGTGAGCCATCTGTAACCCAGCATTTCGATATTCTCCCCGCTGTATCCTTGGGGATGAATATCTGATTCACTCTAACTGCTGCCAATTTTTCCAATAAACTTCTCTTTTCATAATACCTCATTTATGATGGTGTACGGTGATCTTGAATCTGCGAAAAATTGTATTTGCACACCCCCAATACTCATTCGACACACTGGCTTGTTTTTTTGTACACTCATCATCAATGTTTAAGATTAATTTGCTTGTCAGGTTTAATACATTGTCATATTCCTCATCTCCTTGATCTTCATCTTCTCCATCAACATTTTCTTGTTCTGAAATGCATTTGACATTCCTCCCTTTCCTCCTACAGACTTTTGCAAAGTGTCCCCATATTCCACAGTTTTTGCATTTTTGTTTAAGGCTGGGCAGTTTTTGCTATACTCTAGATGTTCCCTGCTGTCACATCTATAACATCTGTTACCTCCTGTTTTATTTGATGTTTTTGACTGGGCATTGAAGGTCTTAAATGCGGGTTTTCCAATTTGTTTGTTCACTACCTTGGCTACTACCTCCGTCCCTTTTTCCTTCACCAGTAAGTTAGTGCACCTACATCTCTGCCTTGCACACTATGTTCATAACGTCTTCTAACGGGGCGTCGCCATTTATCCACAAACTTTCTTGGATAGCGTTATTTCTAATGTGCATAACCAAGTGGTCTCTGATAAAGTCCTCTTGTAATAACCCAAATTTGCAATCAGTAGCCAATTTCCTTAATTCTGCAACATAGCTGTCAACTGACTCACCTACTTCTTGTTTGCGCTGAAAACATTTGTATCTAGTAATCCCAATGCATACCCTGGGAGCAAAGTAGTGGTCAAGATCCTTCAATGCTGCCTCAAAACATTTATATCACCTACAACTGGAACCTTTAGCATTTGATTGTACACTTTTAATCCATAAGGTCCTAAAGAATGTAGAAGAATTCTTTTTTTGGTACAGCTGCCATTTTTCCTGCGTCATTTATTGCAGCCACATAGTTCCAAAAATATTCCTTCCACTCATTCCACTTTGGGTTCAGATCCACCTGGCCTGAATGCATGGGGTGTTGAAATGCTGTAATTCAGTGTTGCCATGGTGATGAACAGTACATATATATTATTCTCACACACTTAAAAAAAAACGTTTATATAGTAATTTTTACTGTGTTGAGTAAGCTTGAGTGATGTCTTGGTTTGCTTATAGTTTTTTTTTTTTTAAAGAAAAAGAACAAGATGGCAGCGCCGTGGGGTCACGTAGCGTGAGCTCGCCAATACATGTGTGACGAATCTGGTATTTCCTTCAGACTCGCTGCCCGTAATGTCAGCAAAGGAGTGTGCAGGCTCGCGTCAACAAAGGAGCCTGCCGCTCTCCCTCAGGATGCAGCCGATGATGGTGTCGCGCACGCTGAATGCGGCCAACGTACACTGTGAGTCTTTTGAATTCCTTTAAATGTCGCACTCGCAACGTGCGCCTCAACTTGTACAATTTCACTCACAATAACATGAATCGGCATCCAAGACTCACCCTCCGACGAGAGTTTGGTGCGTTTCTTTTTTTTTTCCCAAAGTGAATGTCGCCTGTTACTTCATTTTTTCTGCATCGTGACCTCAGTCTTGATGAATTGATCACCCCTGGGTACTGGTGCTGAGCGCTCGTCGCCAAATTGCCGTGTCGGGTACAAAGAATGATGACAACACGGTCGTTGGTAGTACCTTCTTTAATTCAGCTCAACATCTACAGGCTGACACATCTGATCTTTTCAGCTGCTCCGTTACCCTGCCTGACCCGATGTTCCACATTCCATGTGGAACATCCAGTCATGCACATGACGACAAGCAGTTTAAGACATAACAAGGGTGAAGATGGATGTATTGAATAGTGTGAGGATTAGTGAAGAGGGTGTGGATGAACGGATAGTGTATGGTATGAATTAAAAGGGTTTAAATGAATGGGTGGAGAGAGTGGGGGTGAATAAATGTGTAGGTAGTGGATGGTTGCACAGTGTCAGGATGAATGTCCACTGTGCTTATCTGTGTTGGTGCACTATGCCATTTGTGGGGTCACATTACTCAGTGGGTGATAGTGCACTCTGCCGCAGGTGGTGGTGCACGGTTCTGAGGGTGATGTTGCAGAGTGCCTCACGTTATAGTTGAATGTGGTGTGAGTGGTGGTGCACTGTTCTGTGAGTGGTAGTGTCCTGTGCAATATGTAGTGTTAAACCATGCCATTAGTGGAGGTGCACCATGCAGTGGCTAATGGTGCACTGTCCAGAGAATATAATAGTGCAGAGTTTGGCACATACCTGGTATGATGATTGAGGATTGTACGTATAGGATTTTTCAATGTGCTGTCTGTGCTCGCTTTCTATCTCGCGTTCATGTTTTTAGGTTTGATGGTGTAATTGTTCTTTCATCATACTTGGCAAACATACTGTATTCTACGCTTACGCATAGGGGCTTTGGTACACACACACCCCCACACACCACACACTTTTCCTCTCAAATGTGCTTTAACCACTTACTCTACATTTCTTTCCCGCTCAGTCTCTGGACTATCACTACTTGTGAGCAGGAAGTCCATGTCTATCAACAGAGCACTGTGTTAAGTTTCGGAAAGAAGGCGTACACATCTCTGGATAACTTGTAGAAATCCTCTTTAATAAGTTACATGTAGCAGAGTCCCCAGTCACAGCAACGTCCAACAGTCAGCTGGGTCAGAATCAAACTGACCCCAGTCATTCCATCTTAGCAACCATCACTACGTTCCAGAACAGCATCATCCCACAACTATAGAACACCACTCACGGGTCTGTACTTCAGGGTTAAGGGGACAAGATAGAGTGGTAACTGTCCCTTATGTCGGATGTAAAATTTTGCAAATGTTTGCTAGTTTTTACTCTGTAAATGAGCCCATTTACATACAATGCTCAATACCGCTTTGTCTTCACACCAACGAACATAAATCTAATTTGACTTGTGCCTGTGTCGTCCGTCTATTTACTTACCATTATATTATTGCTTGACTTACACAGCTGTGTCTGTAAAATCGACCTTCTGCCTTGAATTTTTGTTCTAAATTTTGACCTTTATTTCTGAATTTTTAAAGTCCCTGTCCAGAATTTGGCTCTATGGCAGGTGGTCACCCTATACTCCAGGCAGCCAGAATGTGCTTTTTTCAAGGCAATCACATCCACCGTCCTCTCATAGAATCCACTTGTTTTCGGTGGACACGCCAATCAAGTGAAAGGTCCTCTGTTCCAACTGTGACACAAGTCCAGAATACTTGTAGATGCTGGTGCAACATCAGGCCCCAACTACAAACCCTCTTTATCGACTGCCCTCTTGATTTAACAACTAACATTCAAGAGGATTAAACATGGAGCCAGATTTCTGAGAGTGGGAGGCCCCAGCCTATAGGACACCCTAAACAGAACTTGCAAGGGCACCCGAACCATAAGCATTTGAGGAAACGACTGAAAACTGAGTGATTTAGACTTGTTTTCATTGAGCTCTTGACGGAGCATGGATGGTGGTTGGAGAACATCAGACATGGTCCCCACCTCGTCCAACACTAACTTTCAAATCTCCAGGTATCCTTTTCATCAACACCCTAGGTTCCCTGAAGTAATCAAAAGGCGATGTGCAGCGCTTTAGAAGAATCTTAATTTAAAGCAAAAATTAACAGAGCACTTGAATTGTTTTATGAGTAAGACATATTAAAATGGTGCCACACACGTGCATATTTCTGGATTTGACCCCCCAAAAGACAGACTTGGGGGACATGCTCTGCCTCGTCAGGAAGAGGCAGAAGGCCTGGAACTCAAAATGCACCGAACAACACACACTGCTGTATTTTTAGACACGCCCATTGTTTCCTAAAAGTTAATTATGCCGTAACATGACATTTTGCATCATAAAACGAGATTCAAATACCTCAAATCGTTCTTTAAATCAAATAAATAGATCATAATATTCCAGAGTAATCTAACGCACAGCCATATTTAACTGAATTTATTTTACCACTCTTTCCTATTTGTGACTAATAATTGGCACAGAGAAGCGCATTAGTCCTCAGTATTAGAGGAAATAGGGGAAGGCAACACAAGCATTTAGCAGAAATTAAACGCGACCATACTTTTCGCAGGACCGTTCTCGGATTTTGTGAGGGAAATGGTGTTTCGAAGGGAAGAAAAACGCACAGACTGAGCATGAAATGTGGGCAGCTACTCCACAGAGGCAGTCACCAGGGAAGAAGGGGACAGGAAAGGAAGAGAGGACAACGCTGGGACAGCGAGCGGTAACCTTATACTTAGAAAATAAGGGCCCTGTTACACAGTCCAATAAGGCAGATGCGCTCAATTTATTCTGCACTGATCCAGTCACAATGGGATGCAGCTACCTTGCCTCAGGGTTCTGAGGGTGGTTCCCAAATAGCCCCAAAGCGCCTACTGTAGCTATTAACTCTGCTTTGTGCAAGGGAGTGGGAAAATTCGTTTTTGGCTTTATTATATTGAATCTGTCCTGCTAGATTATATTAGATTAGATTAAATCTCATTCATTTAGTCTCATAGTGGTGCTGCTCAAACTTCACAATAGACATAAAAGAAAAACTGTGGTTCTACCCTCTTCTTTCATGATGTGGATGATAGAATATGTGAAGTGGTATGGAGAAGGGTAACATGACAGAATATATGAGTGAGTGCCTGGGGACTAAGGCAATGTTTCCATAATGAGCCTTAGTGCATCACTCAGCTGATGTGAGCAATTTAGGGGTGAAAGCAGACTCCAAACTAACCGCATACATGATGAGTCAGAAGATATTGGCATTTGAACAGATCATATTGACGGAGGTCATGTCGCTCTGGGATAATAGCAAGTACATTTGCACAACATAACCAAAGAAGAAAAACAAGCCCTGAGCTCCTTGAAAAATAATACAGCAATTGTCATAAAGGCAGCTGACAAGGGAGGTGCAGTGGTGGTACAGAACACAGTTGACTATGTTGCAGAGATACAACGCCAATTGGAATGCCAGGATAGCTACACAAAACTCATCAAAGACCCAACCAAGGAAACACAAGATCTGATCCATCAACTCACCCTGAAAGGTCTGGAAGATGGATATCTGAGTGAACCCGAATGCAACTTTCTCAATAAAAAACACCCCAGAACACCAACCATTTACACACTTCCGAAAATTCACAAAAGCTTGACTCATCCTCCAGGAAGACCCATCATATCCGGTTGTGGCTCCATCTTAGAACCACTGAACCAATTCATTGACTACTTCTAGCAACCATGGGTCATGGAAACCAGATCCTACGTACGTGATACCATGCATATTATCCAGAACTTGGAAAGCCAGCTGTTTGATACATCAACGCAGTTCCTTGTCACTCTGGATGTATCCTCATTATATACCAGCATTCCGCAAGACCAAGCAATCGCCTGCATACGCGAAGTGTTGAACCAGAGACCGACTCCACATTGGATACTCACTGATTTTGTGATAAGCCTCCTTGAGATTGCCATGATGCGGAACTTCTTCATCTTCCAAAAAACCTTCTACTTACAATGCAAGGGAGTGGCCATGGGAGCTGGGTTTGCTCCCAGGCTGGCAAACCTGTATAAGGATCAATATGAGGACAAGCATATATACGACATGAATAATCCCTACATCGATAACATCACTCTTTGGAAGCGATATATTGATGATGTCATAATGGTCTGGAAGGGGACCGAACAAAACCTGATGGACTTTTTTAATTGGCTGAAAGAAAGATCGCCTGATATTCAATTCACCATGAATCACAACAGAGAATCTATCTGCTTCCTGGACCCTCACATCGAGATTGAAGCGGGACTGATCAATACTACCCTGTACAGAAAAGAAACGGAACGCAATACCCTACTGAAATATTCTTCACACCATCTGAGAAGCCTGCGGGACAATTTACTGTATGGACAGTTCCTCAGGCTTAGGAGAAACTGCTCGCACAGATCAGACTTCTTCAAAGAGACCAACATCTTGATCACACGGTTGAGAGAGAGGGGCTACCCCAAAGGCTTGTTGAACCGCGCAAGGAAGAGGGCCTGGTACTGTCCCAGAGAAACCCTGCTGGAAGTAAGAACTAAAACTTTGCCAGAGGATCTTCGAGCATGTTCCAATTTGGCACAATTTAAGAAATGTCTTAAAACCTGGCTGTTTTAAAGAGCACTCCCTAATTATGTTGTCTGCTACCCAGGCGCCGAGAGATCCCATTGGAGATGATTCGTCGCGTCGTACAAATAATAATAATAATAATAAAACGGACATGGAAGAGAAATTAGTTTGTGTAACTACATTTAACACAAGAAGCCAGGAAATCAAGAAAATAATCAAAAAATATTGGAACCTGGTGGCCTCTAAAAAGAAAAAAAGTAATTCTTTCAATATACTTCTTTGGTTGGTGTGTTCTTTTGTTTTCCTTTTTTTTCATTAACTGTGATGACACAAATGTTTGAATAATTGGTTTTCTTTGCTAATTTTGTCTTGTATTCAGTAAGTAGGAAAGCAATTCCTTTTCCGACAGAACCAACAATACTTCATATCCAATCTAACCCTCGCAACACTGGAAATGAAGTGGCAAAATAAGACTTCGACATGATCAGAGGTCTGTAACATATTTTCCGATAGTTTGTGTTACCGGAAAAAAAAAACCAGGCTAGTCTCTCACTGGTGCTCTTCCACCTTGGCTATGCCAATGGGTCATACCTTGTAGTTCCCCTGTTAAGGCTTCGTAAACTACTGAGAATCTAAAATTTCAACGACATACCGATGTGGACCATATTACACTTGCAGAATGTGGCACCTGATAACTAGATGGTTCACCTTTCAAAATATGTGCATAGGCGGCTAGCATAGCAATGGAGCACATTTCTCTCAGCCAAAATTCCATGTGTATCTTCAAGCAAGATCTCTGTGCTAGCCCCATTACGGACTATGGCACACAACTGGCAAAATATACTTTACTGTCCAGTCTGCCAACGTTTGGAATGCAAAGCCTACTTGATTGAGGAGAATTGGTAAACATCTTCAATTCCTGAAAGCATTACGACCATGGTGTTTTCTCATCATTATAACTACAAGATGCATGAAGTATGAATGTTGGGTTGGGAATGTCCCATGCATGGTAAACGGGTGTGTGCCCCGCTCGGAGTGCCCAACTGCATGGGGATCTGGTATCTTGACCTGTAGTTTGACCCTGTCATCATGCTAATCTAGCATGCATATTTGCCAACATTCTATGACTAAAAATAGATATTCAAGTTTCAAAATCACTAATCAACCTAATGATAACACCACGGGAACTGACATCACAGGACTGGTGGCCTGCTAATCGTGCCATTCCACATCACGTGACAAAGGGCCTATATCCCAGGGAATGAGACGTTTACGGAAGTTGTTGATACTTTTCTTGTTCAGGAAGCTGGCTTCAGCCTTTTGGCCGCTTAAATCCACAAGGTTCTCAAAAGCAGTAGGAGGAGTCAAAGGAATATGCACACTAGTATTTACAAATAAGCAACAGCCAACATCATTCCTCAGTCAAGGTGGTAAATGCGTGTAAGTTACTGACCTTGAAATTAAGGTTATTTTCCCTTTTTTGGCACTTGACCAGAAAAATTTGTCATTCTGGGAAGATTGCTTTATCTTCTTGTGCCCCAAAGGGTAACTATGTAAACCCAAACTGTACATTATACGGTCTGGTGCCAATTAAATGTTTGCAAGCCCCAGCACCTTATGTGTATAGAATGTAGTCTGAAATGACCGCTCACCGCAGCCCTGTGTACAGCACCTTATGTTTCAGCTTCGCCTGCTCAATAAAAATCTTCTCTGTTAAGCGCTCTTCTGGTCTTTGGAGCTAAACACCTAACTATAGTTAGTAACTAAAAACAACATTTCTACATAGACAAAGACTCAGAAACCACTTGGAGGTCCACTGTGTGCGCATGAGTCTAAGGGAAGCAGGGAGTATGGATAATGGAAACAGGTACTGCGGCAAGACTTGAACAATGAGCAAATTGATAGTGGCATACAGGTCAAGTAACTGACCAACAAATTATTAAACTCCTGGATTCCTAAAGTACGAGCAAAATACATTTTAGGGAATTTGTGGTCCATTTTATTTAAAAGGACAGATATTTTCATTTGCCAAATTATTGCATGCTTAATTTTCAAGTAATGCAGGCGTGCCAGTGCAGTTAATCACATGTAAGCGTGCTTGGGGAGGGCGAGACTCTGCCCTAACTCTACTGGCCTGTTAGATGCAAGATTGACATGTGACTCAATCAGCAATTGTCCAGAGTCACTAACCTGTCATGTGACTTATTCTAACCAGTCTTACTAGGCTTTCAGAGGCAAATCTGTCATGTACTGATCATTGGGCAGCTGTAGTCATCCTCTGTAAGTGGCCCTGGAATGGCACTGCTCATTCTGCGGTCCTGCCAGGCTTTCCCGGGTGATGTTGACATGTGATAGTCCCTGCTGTAATCCAGCTCACTTCATATATGATCCTACCCTTTCACTGCCGTACTCTTAAAGTTGTCCATGTAACAGGTGACACATTCCGCCAGCCCAGGACACAAAGACGTCTTGGGACGTGTAATTTGACACATGTTCTATTATAAGCGCGAGAGCCAGAGTCTTAGCATGTGAAGTGTTTTGGGATGGTAAATTGAGGGTGGCAACTGACACAGGTTATATACTAGTTGCCCGTCTACCCCACACATGCCCATTCTTAGCATCAACCTGCATGAGCCATAACAAATACACACCCATTCACTCTGACCCTCACATACTCCCATACTCTCTCTACACCCACTTTTATTTAAATCCCAGAAGCTCACAATTACTCTGAGTAAACCAGTCCACTACACATACATACCAGTTCCACAGACAAAATGCACATACCTTCCCAAGATTCACATTAGAGGTTGTCGAGTGCAGGGGAAGCCATATGACTACAAACGTTTTGATGACTGGATCTCTATTGCTCCTGCCTGTCCCTAGCCAAGGACCACAGGCTTGGAAAAGAAATGTCACCAACTCGAGGAAAGCAGACACTCATGAAGGTGGAAGCTAGTGACGTATTCAATCGGGCATGGCCACTGGCCAAGGAGCAACACATTCACAGAAGATATGAGGGCTCCTGCCATAGCAAGCGAATCATTGCACCATATTTGAAAATGCCTGCCCAATACAAGAAGTAGTCATTAGGCCTCAGACCGTGCCCCGTCCATTCATAGTGATCCACCAGATCAGGGGTGTAATGATAGCCCCCGCAGCCCCTGCGGAGTGCGGGGGCCTGAGCTCCAAGGGGTCCCCACCGGCACTGTGCACGGGTGGCGGGCCCCTGGCCTCAAGCTCCAGACTGGTTCCGGAGCATGGGGAGCCCCCTCCATGTACTTTGCAGGGCGGTCCCCTCAAGTTTTGTTACGCCACTGCCACATATAAAACCACAGCAAGGAAAGGTCCAGCTGTATGAATGGGTTTTCGACCTCTTTAGTGTCAAACCATCTCTGATTAAAGAGAAAAAATGTACAATTGTCCTCATGGCCAGAGTTTGTTCCTCCTGAAACTTTGAGAAAACAAAAGTTTGTTTTAATTGTGATAATCCTATTTATGTCTCCTATTCCTCATTACATCTGAGACCAAGGGAGGTTTGCCTTGGGAAGAGGTACGGGGTGAGCCTTGGCCTGCACCAGGGACCAAAAAAGGGAAGACAGACTTCAGGGTTGAATTCAGGGGGTTCCAAGGTCTATCAAGAAGACATCCCTTGCTTGGTCATGAATGGAACGAGGAAGAGGGAGATGCTGTGGTGGCAATCTATTCTCAGATAAGATTTCGTGACTTTTACTTGAAGTATATGTCTAATAAACTTTTATACTCTTTTGGGCGTTTACCTTATTAAAGCCATTGTAATATGCATATGTTCATTTTTCTTAACTTCTAATTCACCGAACACAATTCTAACATCATTCGTCAGTGTCATTCACTTGCTTGGAATTTTTAATCAATGTATATTTATATATTTTTATTACCTTTTTAATTTTGTATACTTTTATATTTTTCAATTGTATCCTTTTGCTTTTAAAGATCTTTTAGCACTTAACAGAATATCACACTGATCTTGACAAGTTCCTCTGTGCGTTTTCAATTTTTGAACACATTCTCTTTATAGGAAAGGAGCAAACCATTGCAGCATTACCTCATTTTGTTTCTCCAAAACAAACAGTTCGCTGAAATAAGCAGAGAAGTTGAAACTAAGAGCACCACAATGTTACCAACTGTTGCTCTCTCGTCAAGGCACAGGCTGATAGGCGTGAACTGGAACTTGTGTAGGCAAGGAAAGCTGAGGAGAGGGAGGCAGGGACAGAGTGGCCTCCCATAGACACGAGTGCGGGATCTGTGTCCCCCTGCTGCCTCCTGTCTCATCACAAATGTTTAACAGAGACAGTCAGCGCTACACATAGATACAATGTTGCCGAAAGGGGGAAAGGACAATGGCAGAGATACATGGTGTAAACTTCTGCACGTGCAGTCTCTTACAGAGAACTGCTACTGTGCGTCAAGTAAGCTTGAGGGGTGATGTGTTTGATTATAAGTTGGTTTATATAAACATTAATGCCTTAAAACTATCACATTGAAAAGCAAATATCCACAAGTGAGTCAAGCCCAGTGTTATCTTCGTGCCTAGCCATGGTCCAAGGTAATATATAATCAGCACTTAATTTGAGCCGGTGGTTTCCGGTGCTCGGCATCGGCACTTAATTGGCAACACCAGCACTTATGACAATCTGCCACATGGTGGAACTGTTTGTCTAGTTTGGATACTAGCACAACAGCAGTGGTTTATTAATTCAACATACATTACAAAATGACTAAAACCTGCAGCTGAAGCCATTCTTATAGATGTGGGGGCCTGGAATAGTCAGAATTGTCACACTTATAGGAGAGTGATGGTTAGTAGCTGTGTTTATACTGTAATTGGCAGCAGTGGCAATGGGTTGTGCAAGTGGACTCCTGACAAGGGCCCTGGCACCACTTTTTTTTTTTTTTTTTTTTTTACAAATTAAGAACTGTATATAATACAACTTGCTTTTTATACAGAACTTTGTATGCTGCTTCCATGGACACAAGTTAGAGATTGCCAGGGGCAACAGATGCTGCACCTTGCTTTCCTTATGGCACCACAGGCCTTGACCTCGCTTCCACCCGTTGTCATGAACAGAAGGAAGCAGGGCACTTGGAGCCCTGTGTTGTAGCTCTTCCCTGAGCCCCTCAGCAGTACATAGGAGAAAGACGGATTTATTTTATGATTTCATTGGCAGCAAAATGGTGCAAAATCGGGGTATTGGTTGAGGGGGGTAAAACCCTTCTTAAGCAACAGCCACAATCCTTGTCAGGGTCAACCCCAAAAAGTCACTAAATTAACCTGTGCTTAAACCTCTCGGAGCTTGGCACACAAGCAGTCAGGCTTAACTTAGAGGCAATGTGTAAAGTATTTATGCAGCACTTCAACAGTAATAAAGTGAAATGCTACACAAGAAAAATCCCACACCAATCTAGTAAAATACAGTAAATTGTAATAAATAAAATGATACCAGGACAATTAGTAGAATATGCAATTTTAAAGTCTTAGGTAAAAGTAGTACCAAAAAGCACAAAGCGACAACTGGGGTTATCTGGTCACACCAGACCAGAACTAAGTCACAAGTTCAAGGCAACAGTGATGGAGCATGGGTGGGGTACAGGACAGAGTCCGGCCCGCTGGACAGTGTACCTGGTTGTACTTGGACTGAAATGCAAGGTCCATGTGTTGCGCTGCGTTGAGCTATGTTGGTTCCAAAGGAGCTGCAAGGTGTTGCGTCGAGTTGCGTCCGTTCTGAGGAACCCACAGTTGGGCCAAGAGAAATACAATCTGATGCCAACCAAAGGCCCAGGACATGGGGGCAGCTCCTGGGGATCAGGACTCACTCTAGCAGAGGCCAGCAGCAGGGCACAGTCAGGTCCAGTTGTGTCTGGGCAGCTGGACTGATGCAGGACAGGTCTCAGGATCTTGTTATGTCCCTGTAGCTCAGTACAGGAGGCCTGTAAGCTAGCCCTTGTAGTCACTCTGGTGATTCTGGGTTCAAGGAGCAGGTCCAGTTTTCCTTCCTCGGGCAGCAGGGCAGTCCTTCTTGGAGCAGGACAGTCCTTCCAGCAACAGAGAAGCAGAGCAGTCCTTCTTCTGAGCCATCCACAGGTCCAAAAGTGATCTGAAGAGTGGGTCTGACGGTCCAATATTTATACCTGGTGCCAATTTTGAAGTGGGAGAAATGTCTAGACATCCTCCCCACATCTGATTCTGGAATTTCCTTCCTTCCCCTGCCCTCGTTCTGAGGGGTCTGGTATGGCAATAAACTAGTGTGAGGTCCTTTGCGAGTGTGCACTTTGAAGTGCAAGTGTGGTAGGTGACTGTTTCTCCCCTCCAATCAGGTCAGGATGGCCCGTTTTGCCGTCACCCAGTCCCCCTATTGTGTGGCTGTCTAGGAGGAATACACAAAGGCCAACTGCCAACTACACTTAGTCATGTGACCCAGGAAACAGTCTGCAGGCACCAAATGGTTAGGACAAGAAAATGCCAACTTTCTAATAGTGACATTTTCAGAATTGTGAATTAAAATGTTACTTTACCATTAAAGAGGGTTTTAAATTACAATTCATTTTAAATCAAACGTGACATTCCAACAGCTCCCAATCAAACGTTATCACTTATTAAATGTAATAAGGTAGCTCAATGTTATCCTATGGGAGAGGTATGTAGTGAAGAACACATTCAAGAGTTTTTCACTACCAGGACATGTAAAACTTAAAAGTACATATCCAACCTTTTAAATACACTGCACCCAGCCCTATGGGCTGTTTAGGGCTTACCCTAAGGGTGACTTATATGTATTAAAAAAGAAGGTTTAGTCCTGGCAAAAGGTTTATTTTGGCCGGTCAAAATGGCAGTTTAAAACTGAATACACAGGCTGCAATGGAAGGCCTGAGACATGTTTAAAAAGGCTAATTATGTGGATGGCACAATCGGTGCTGCAGGCCCACTAGTAGCATTTAATTAACAGGCCCTGGGTACATGTTGCACCATATTTACTCATTACTAGGGACTTACAAGTAAATTAAATGTGCCAATTTGGTGTCAGCTAATCTTACCATGCTTAGATGAGTGAGCACTAGTACTTTAGCACTGGTTAGCAGACGCTCTTGAAACCACGAGGCTGGGCTGGGCCACCCCTCTTTCATTGAGCGTCAGAGGCACTACAGGACAGCGATTGGTCTGCTAGGGTGAGTGAGCAGCATGTTATTTTATATTGAGTGTCCCTTGGAGCCCCTCGCTCTCTTGTATAATAGCATGACCTGGCTTAAGACCGTACATTAGCCAGGTCTTAAGTTGTCTTCTTTTATCGACGGTTGAATCATGGGAATACAAAAGTGCACTGTGGGGTCCCAGGGCACGCAAACAAGTTTGCAGACACAGCCTACTTTGATTGACCGCATGCTTTATAGAGCAATTGGGGTAATTGCTACCGATATTGAGCTCACAGAGAGGAGACTATCCTTGGATCTAGGGCCCCCTAAAGACTTAGATGTTCCATACTGTCATATGTCGTTGGGCTCTGAAGTTTTTCAGGTACAAACGCCATCTACTCAACCAGTAGCTGAGTCAACTGTGCTGTCTTCTCCTCAGGAGGTCAATAGTAGAAGATTTAGAGCAGTAAATAGTGTAATACAGTCTGAATGGCCACTCGTAAAAAACCTCAGCAAGTTGCCAAGAAGGCTAAATGTGCAGCTAAAAGCAAAACTAATTCTGTAGTGTGCTCTCCCCAGCCTCCAGCGCATCTAAACTAGCATATTGATGGAGGGAATTGGGATGGTATCAAGAAACCTGCCAACCCCGGCTGGGTGGATACATTTGTGAGTGATTTACTTGAGAAAATCAAAACAATAATAAAGGACACATTTTCTCCTATATTGGCCAGGCTATCTGAGGTTGAGTTGACAATTAAATCTCATATAAATCAGTTTTTGCCAGTAGAGCTGCCTCGGAAATTAGATGTTGGCACTGAGTTTTTATCAAATCAAAGTTTAACTTCAGCTCAGCAATATGTTAGACCAAAGAGTGGCACCCCAGCTATTTCAGTGGAAGAGAATGCTTCAGCTAGCCATACGCCGATATCCCCTGACAACGCCAAGGAGCATAGACCAAGTGCAGTGAAGCAGTCTGGCCAGGGCAACGAGAAGAAGGCTCCAGCATTTAATGAAACAAGGAATTTACCAGTGATTGGTTAGCACCCTGAAGCCACCCTCTATGTGGTTGTGATGGCCGGAGTTCCAGCCCTTAGAAAAGATCAGATGGAAACATTCCCTGAACTTAAAAACAAGTGTATAAATTGGTTGAAGCTGCACAGGAATTTTCCAATGGCACTGGTTGACAATATCCTCTTTACTCGAGGAGTGAGCTGGATAGGGAAGGGGATGAAAGACAAAGAAGGAGATTGTATTATCATGAATTTAGAAGACCCGGGGGTGGTCAGGAACCTGCTGCAAAACTAGTTTCATAGATGTCCAGGGGGTAAGGGCCCTCTAGACTAACTCTCCTCCCGTTGGGATATTTCTATAAACCGATTACCGGAGCCACCAAGTTCAGCTTCCCCAGTGACATGTTGCAAGACTTTGGGCGGGGTCAAACCAATGACATATTCAACGTTTCTGTTTGTAACAGGTTTGGGCCCCTTGACCAAGTCGATTGACCAAAAGCGATGGAATAGTTTCAATTTTTACCCCATTTATTACGGGAGGTCCATCTTTCCAGGGGGCCAGGAGGGGATAAACTGGCCCAGAAGGCAATGATCACCAAATCGTGCCAGTGGGGAATCAACTGTCTGATAATCTTGATAGTGATACAGATTTGGAAAGTCAGGCTTTCTCTTCTTTTTTTGCAACATCAATTTGATTTCACCCTCTCTTGACCAAAAATGTTTGAATATAGTAAGAGTGGAATTTCTCAAATCTGTAATCCATTAGATGCTTCAGTAGTTAACACAGGAGAGCCAGACAATTGGGAGGAAACCTACCATGAAGATAGTATCATGGAATGCGGCAGGAATTGGCTCTAAACTTAGTAACCCGGATTGGGAATCATTTATTGATCAGTACGACATTTGCCTATTTCAAGAAAGTGGCAAAAGTTCTCCCATAGACTGGTCGGGGTATGTCTCTCATGGTATCGGAGCTGTAGCAGGGGCTCGGGGCAGACCCTCAGGAGGCGTGTTCACCAGGGTGGGTATGTATTTTGGATATTTGAGACCTTCAAATAGTAAACAGGAATCCCCCTTATTCAGTCTCCTTGCTTCTCACATGGCGAACCTACCCACAGATGTTGTCAAACTAGTGGGAGGAGACTTTAACTGCCAGTTTGAGTCACTAGATATTTCTTGCTGTGCTTTCCTCTCAGAAAAAGATAGACTTTGGGCTATCCCTAGTCTTAATCTTCGACCCATTAAAAAATGGTCTCCCCATACAATTCAAATGAATGCGCTAACTTTGAATCAGGGCATAAGAGCGTGTAATGGAAGGACAAGCTCAGACAATAAAGAGAAATCCACCTCCAGCTGGACCGAAAATCGTTCAAGTGTAGAAAAAGGGTTCTCCCCTAGACCCTGCGAATTATAGGCCTATAAGCCTAATAGATACCACTCCAAAACATTTTAGCAGGGTCATCCTTTACTGGCTCCAGCAATGGTTAGACAAGCACAAAGTCCTCTGTCCATTCCAGGCAGGCTTTCGCTCCAGTACATCAACTATAGATTACATTTTTAGCTTCCAGTTAATATACTGGAAGACTGTTCCAATTGGCGGGGGCAGACTCTATGCTGTATTTGTGGACCTCAGAGCGGCCTTCGATCTGGTGCTGAGGGCTACTCTTTGGAAGGTCCTAGTAGAGATGGGCATTTCAGATTATCTATGTAGAATTATAGAGAGATTGCACGAGTCTAACTTTGCCAGGGTTTGTTGTGGTAAACTCGGTGAAGTGACCGAACCCTTCCCTGTAAACAAAGGTGTACGACAGGGTTGTGTAATGGCCCAACCCTTTTTACGTTATTCAGTAATGGCCTGGTTAGTTACCTAAACAAATGAGATAACGATGCGCCAAAACTAGCAAACATAAGGATTCCTGCCCTCACGTTTGCCGATGATACTCTTCTTTTGGCTAAATCGCCAATGGGGATCCAGTTTAGTAGGTTCTGCTCAGATATGGACTGGAAATAAATGTGGCTAAGACCAAGTACATGGTTTTTAATCCATGTCACTCAACTATTAGAAACACATTTATTAAAATGGGTCTACCCAATATGTGGGAAGATCCGGGGACCTGCAGTTACACTATCTCAGCCAAGGAATTAAAAGCTCGGTTTAGATCATATAGGCTGAACAAGCTTTTAAGTACATCGTCACTGGGTAATCTTACAGGCTCCTTTTTAATGATAAAGAATATTTATAGTACAGAACCTTTTCAGGATGATATTGAGCCGATCCTGGCAAGAAAACTCTACATGCACTTCCGTTACGGTACTCTGCCACTATGCACCTTCACTTCAAGATGGGCAAAGTCAACAGAGCCAGCTGCAATGGGATGTCCAACTTGTGGACATGATAGGGAAACTGTAGCCCATATGCTGTTCTTTTGTCCAACATATAGCTGGGCTAGTGCTAGGTGGATAATCCCCGTATGCAGACGCCTAGGAATTACTAGACAATTAGAGGCGTGTAGAATTATGTAGACTGATATGACGGCCCCTATGGCGTTTGCTCTCTCTGGATTTTTATTGAGTATGTGGTATGCCAGGAAGAAATATGAAGTCCATTGCTCTGCTCATTAATCTTTGATATGAATGATTTTAAAGCATTAGTGTATGTATTAGGAACTTGAGCATTTTGTTTTGTTTTTAATTACTTATTATTCATATTTAATTTTAGGATTATATTGACTTTTTATACTTTTATTAGCTATATATAATGTTTTTATACTATATTAAAATTGTTTGTCTCTTTTATGGTATTTCACCGAAATAAAGAGTACTGAATATTTCTTTCCTATGCCCTTGCTGAACAGGTCACAGTGTTACCATTGACCAATTTTGCTCCTGGTGGGAGAGAGAAAATTTCCCATACCGCTGGCTCCTTGACTCCTTGCCTCCTCCTCCTCCTCCTCCTCCTCCTCCTCCTCCATCTCCTCTAGCCTCTCCTCACTAGATGCCATCTTTATTTTTAAACTCCAAAGTAATTGGATAAAAACATTTTTTTAAATCACAGAGGTAGATGCACACCAACTGATCACAGCTAAGTGTTTCTCCCAAATGAGTTTCAAAGGGTGGGTATTCCTCTAATTATAGAAAGACAGTGGTTTCAACCAATCAGAACTTTTTCATGTGTGTGGCACCAGTTTCGAAGTACTCTGTGAGACTACTGCAGTACGCTCGGAAGACCACAAAACACAAAACCGAAGCAATTTTTATATAAAAACACCCAAGGCGGTCCTCATAATCTAATCCATCTACAAAGCCCTTTGCCATAAATTTTGGCAACAATGAGAAATGTAGACTAAAATTAACTTTTTAGGTTTTGCAGGGAAATTCACCAGTTATAGTTTACTGAGCTAACTATAACTTGTATCCCTACCATGCACTGCTTATGCCCTCACATATTACATCACTCATGACATGATCAATAACATGATTGATGATGTCACCGATGACACCTCAAATGAAAATGACATCATTGATGGTATCACTGATTTAATCACTGATGACATCATCCAGTAAGTGTGACAGTTTGCTGTGTACTTCTGACACTAAATGATATTTAGCGAGCTTCATCTTGAGCAAATTTTAATAGCTTCTGCACTGCTAATCAATGTAAGCTTTTATAACATGCTTGGCCTCCTGAAGGAGTCTGCGGGTGAGGAGGATGTGGGCTCTTCATGAAGTTTTGTCCACAGGAGAAAGGCTGTGCGTATTAGGGGCTTCTCCACCTTACAGGGTTTGAGACTCTGGAGGTAGTGGACCCTCCATGAAAAGCTGTGCACAGGGTGATTGTTGTGCGCAGTAGGAGCTTAGTGACCTAGTGGGGCTTGGGTGTCTGAAGGTAGTGCCCTCCCCATGAAGAGTTGTGCCCATGGTGGTTGCTGTGAATAGTAGGGGCTTGGCCACCTAATGGAGCTTGGGTGTCTGAAGTTAGTGCACATGGCAAAGGATGTGCAAACTACATCGTTGGCCCCCTAATGGGGCTAGTGCGTCTAGAGAGTGTGGGCTACAGTATATTTTTTTTAAATAAGCACATATGTGTATGCAATGTATGCTTTACACTATTTTGCACAATTTAATACTTTTTCCCCTTATTTGAAATGCTGTACTGGTATATAAAGAGAACTGAAGAACCGTATGGTGGATGATGTCATCGGTGATGCCGTTTGAGATGTCATCAGTGCTCTCATCAATGAAGTCATTGAATATGCCAAGATTTATGTAATATGTGAGGTCGTAAGCAGTGCATGACAGGGAAATTTCATTGCTTTTTAGTTTAAAATGCTATGTTTTAGCTGACATTTTTACCTATGACATCACTTTAACCTTTGGGTTTTTAAGTGCATGTCTAAGGTTTCTTTTACGTAAAGAAAGATGTTACTAACATACCTAGCTGTATGTACTAGATCTTTGGCTACATAAGGAAGCTTGAGTGTGTGGAGGGAGTGGCCTCTTCTCTGTACAGGGCAAAGGCTGTGCATAGTTACATTTGGTGAGGGACTGCTCTCTCTGCGAAGACATCTGTACAGGGCGAAATATGCATAGTAGGGTTTGATGAGGGACTGGTTTCTTTGCTAAGAGCACTCTACAGGGCGAAGGCTATGCATAGTAGGGGTTGGTGAGGGAGTGGCCTCTCCGTGCTAGAAGCCCCTACTGCTGCCCGTGCCTGCCAGTGGCTTCGCTTGCTTTCCTGTCTGTTCCTAAGTTTTGAAGTCTGTACTGTGCTGTGCACTGCTGCATGTTGCAGGGTGCGCAGCCTCTGTCTTTTAATTCTCCTTTATTTTTCTCTTTCTCTTCACTGACTATTTTATGGTTTTTTATCTTGTTTTTGCTATTTTTGGTTTTATCTTGCGATTACACACCGCCTGCCTGTGTTCTACATTGCCTCATAGGGGTTTTAACTAATTTTCTACATTGCCTCAAAGGGGTTTTTAACTTCATTTCACTGTTCCCTGCTCACCTTGTCTCGCTGCTCTGTCGCCCCGCGGTGCTGATACTGCCCCCATGACCGAGGCTGACCCGATCCTCGGCGTGGAGCATTAGATTGGCCGTAAGATCGGCGTAGAGACGTCCTGCTTGAGCGCCATTTTTTCTCGCTCTTGAGGTGACATTCTCCACTGCCATTTTGCCCAGGTTAGCAGGCCAGTTCTCTCTCCTGACTGCTACTTAATCACCACAGCGACGCGGACGCGCCGCTGGCGCTCCAAAGGCGCACCAAA
Organism: Calotriton arnoldi; assembly: GCA_963921515.1. Taxonomy (NCBI): domain Eukaryota; kingdom Metazoa; phylum Chordata; class Amphibia; order Caudata; family Salamandridae; genus Calotriton; species Calotriton arnoldi. The sequence goes on from CAWUFW010000680.1 coordinate 3,552,948, forward strand.
GGTAAGCCTGACTGCCCCTGTCTGCAATCGGACTGCAGCCAGCGCCAGCCATGCTGCCCAAACGGACAGCTGCGGTTTGGTAAGATGGGGGCGCTCGGAGTTGCTGGCGCTTAGGCCTAATAAATGCTCTGACATTCCTTCCACAGTACTGGAAAGGGGGGACAAGGCCTACTGCTGCCCGGCCTGTAACTTCCTCCTAAACCCCAAGCACACTCTTCAGGTCAAAGAGGATGGACGTGACCGACCTCATAATCCCAGTTCCAACTAAATAAAAGCCTGCCTAATCAACTGTAGATCTCTACCCAAGCACGCACTCGAGACCTAACAATCCCTCGAGGATAACAAATGGGATATCATGTTCCTCACCGAAACTTGGTTAAGGGAGGACACAAACCCTGCGGTAACCCTGGCAATTCCTCAGGGATATCGCTTAGCCTGCGCCAATAGGGGTGGCGACAGACATGGGGTGGCTATTGTTTATAAAGATGTCTGGGAGATCACCACCCCCAATCTAAATCAAATTGGCAACATTGAAGGACTTCCCTTCTGTATTAAACTATCCCCCACCTTCTCTTTCTCGGGGCTTCTGCTTTACAGGCCGCCGGATTGCTGCCATAATGCCACGCCGTTACTGGCAGACTATATTGCCCAGATATCCACCCGTTACGCTGACTTTACAGTCCTAGGGGACCTCAACTTGCATGTTGATGACCCCAATGCACCCATAGTGTGAATTTCATAACGACCCTTGCGGGCTTCAATCTTGCTCAACTGGTCTCTTTCCCCAATCATAATGCCGGCCACACACTTGACCTCATTTGCACGAATATGCAGGACCTGAGGGTCAACAAGCCGCTGCATATTATCTGGTCAGACCACAGCCTAGTCCCTTTCCGGTTACTCATGAAGACCACACAAAGGGTCACTTCCCATTCCAATGAAGTCAAAAGGAAGTGGCGAAGGGTCAACCCTGAGACCCTAGGTCCCATATTGGATGGCTCTAGCCTCACCTCACGGACAATCCCGACCACGATACCGCGAGTTTTAACACATGGTTGACGGCCGCTCTTGATAAACTGGCCCCTCCGAGACCCGTTAGCCTTTCTAGAACCACCCCTTCTGCCCCATGGTTCTCAGAGGAAATCAGATGTGAAAAGAGAAAGTGTAAAAGACTGGAACGAGAATGAAGAAAGTCCTACTCACAAGATGCCAAAAACACCTATTAAAATGCCTGGAAAGATTACCACACACTACTCAACTCCAAGAGAAGGGAATTGCTGGCCAACCGCATTGCCAGCGCTAAAAACTGCACCAGGGAAGTTTTTAGGATTGTGAAATCTTTCACTAAGCCCACAGTACTATAGCACGGCGCCCAACCTTCTCAGGACTTGTGCACTAGCCTCTCAAAATTTTTTGAAGTAAAAATGATGCAGCTCTACTCCTCTTTTACCCCGGATCCCGAACCCAGAGCAACGGGAGACAATCACAGCCCCCCTAATAACCAGCTGGTCTTCACATCCTTTCTCACAATTCCCGCAGAGGTATCTTTAGCTGAACTACAGAGATGCTAATCCGGGTCGCTCAGGGATTCTTGCCCAGCTCAGTAGTTCAGGCTACTGGCCGAGTGGCTCAACCCGGTCCTAAACCGTTTCTGGAACACTTTACTTAAGTCTGGAATATTCCCTTCCACTTGGAAACATGCCTACTTAGTACCTCTCCTGCAGAAGGCCAATGCTGACCCAGAAGTTCCCAGCAACTTCAGGCCTATCTCATTACCATCTTCAATTAGCCAACTTTGTGGAAACCAATGAGCTGCTACATGACTCACAATCTGGCTTCAGCACAGGATACTGCGCAGAAACAGCACTACTTGAAGTAGCTGACTCCATCCATCTGTCGGTGGACGGCAGCTCATCGGCCATGTTGGTGCTGCTCGACCTTTCAGCAGCATTTGATACTGTGTCTCACGCAATCCTGCTAAAAAGGCTGAGGCAGATAGGTGTTCAGGGGCCGGCACTGGAGTGGATTGCCTCCTATCTCCATGACCGTGGCCAACAAGTCCTTCTCCACCCGTACATCTCCTCTATGAAACCGCTCAGATGCGGAGTGCCCCAGGGCTCATCCTTGAGCCTGCTGCTTTTTAATATCTACATGACTCCTCTGGCAGCCCTCATTGCTAGGAGAGGGGTTAAGGTGATCGTGGATGACACCCAGCTGGTGTTCTCCTTTAAGGACCGCTGTGCTGCAGCTTTCGATTCTTTTAAAGCATGTCTCAAAGACATAGCAGGCTGGATGAACGGAAACTGCTTAAAGCTTAATGCCGATAAGACTGAGGTCTTATTTTTTAATCTAACTCCCCCCCCCCCCCCCGGAGTCAGGTGGGACAAAGACCTGGTCCTTTCGGCTCAAGTCCGGCAAGTCTCGGCTGCCTGTTTTGGGAAGATGAGAGCCATCCGAAAATTTCTGGACTTCCTACCAAAAGAAAGCCAAAGGACCATGGTTCATGCTCTTGTGACCTCTCACCTCGACTACGCCAACGCCCTTTACCTGGGCTTGCCTGGGTTCCTGATCAAAAGGGTGCAAAATGCAGCAGCTAGGCTTATCCACAAGGTCCCACTACGCCACCACATCTCCCCACACCTCAGACAGCTCCATTGGCTCCCAGTTGCCAGGAGGATTGAATACAAGGCCCTGATGATTGCGTTTCGTGCCTACCATGGCAGGGGCCCCGGCTACCTGAGGAAGAGACTTTGCCCCTACCGCCAAGAGCGGTCCTTAAGATCCAACCTCTGACACTACCTTACCGTCCCCTGTTTTTCCAAAGCCAGGCACGGGGGTAGGTCTTTTTCAGTAGGGACTGCCAAACTGTGGAATTACTTGCCTACCCATTTACGCATGCTTAACTCGGAACAGGATTTCAGAAAGACGCTGAAAACTTGGCTCTTTAAGCAAAGGGATTAACTGCTAGGCTCTTCAACTCTGCTGTCTTCCGCATTAGCGTTGGGACACCTTTTCTGAGGTAGCGGTGCGCTCTATAAATGCCATTTATTATTATAATTATAATTATCTGTGAAGATCTCTCTTCAGGGAAAAGGTTGTGTGTATTAGGGTTTGTGATGGACTTGCCTATCTGCAAAGACCTCTCTATAGGGCATATGCTGTGCATAGTAGCATTTGGTGGGGGGTGGTTTGTGTGTAGTAGAGTTGTTGGAGGGAGTTGCCTCTCCGCGAATTCCTCAGAACAAAGACTGTGTGTAGTACGGTTTGATGAGGGACTGATCTCTCTGCGAAGACATCTCTACAGTAGGAGGCTGTGCGTAGTATGGTTTGGTGAGGGACTGGGCTCTCCTCAAAAACCTCTGTACAGAGCAAACGCTGTGTATAGTAGGGTTTGGTGAGGGAGTGGCCTCTCCATGAAGATCTCTGTACAGGGCAAAAACTGTACGTAGTAGGGTTTGCTGAGGGACTGGTCTCTCCAGGAACACTTCTCTACAGGGTAATGTTTGTCTATAGTAGGTTTTGGTGAGGAACTGGCCTCTCCACGAAGACCTTCACAAGTCAAAGGTTGTGAGTAGTAGGGCTTAGTATGGGAGTGGCCTCTTTGAGAAGACCTTTGCACAAGGAAAAGGTTGTGCATAGTAACATTTGGTGGGCTTTTTTTGTGTGTAGCAGGGTTTGGTATGGGACTGGCCTTACCGCAAAGGCTTCTCTATGGTGCAAAGGCTGTGTGTAGTAGGGTTTGGTGAGGGAGTGGCCTCTCTGCGAAGACCTCTGTACAGGGCAAAGACTGTGCATAGTAGGATTTGCCAAGGGAGTGGCTCCTCGGTGAAGACCTCTATACAGGGTGACGGCTACATGGAGTGGCGTTTGTTCTGTTTATTTTTTTTGTTTAGTCCCTCTTGGTCCCCTCCACAAGGACTAGGGGTTGTTAGAATTGAAAACGTAATTGCTTTGTTGCTCATATTTCGTTCTGTGTTAAGTTAGCATTCATAGCACCATTTTATTAGAAGCTGCCATGATGTTCCATGATCGAAGCTGAGTTTCTGTCACACATTGTTTGCCTCAGCAGAAAGCTGCCTCGATGTCTCCTTAGTTGATATTTCTCCAAGGCCGAGTTTCACAATTTCACTAATGAATGTACTCTCTATTATGGCATACCTATGCTGTTAGATAGGCTCGTTCCCACCTTCTATAATGGCGGGCGCGGGCACAGCAACCTTGAGGTAGACATAGCGTGTACCCGGTCCCAGGACCATAGCTCATCCTTCTGTGCCTCCTTTGTTCTCTGTTGCCTGGACTGGAATTTCCCAGCCTGGGCATGTTCTTGGGGAATTGGAAATGTATAACATCTGATGATATGTTGGGGGAAGGCAGTCCCTCGGCAGCTATCTCATGAGGCTGGTCAGACTGGGCTCCGCTGCAGCGTAATACTAATAAATATCTTTGGTTTGTATTCTCTACTGTCTGAACGACTCTTCATTTGTTTGGAAGGCCGAGAGGTGGTCACAGGTGACCCGGGTGACCCGATTCGGGTCACTTCCTTCAGTTGGCGCCCGAACAGGGACTCCATCGGGTGACCCATCCTTGCCCGCGGACGGGTGAGGAGGACGGGGCCACGTCTGTCACGGCCTGTGTACTCCTCGGGATCCGGATGATGCAATACGGGGTCCACCCCTTGACATCCCCACACTCCAAAATAATACACGGAACTGTAGGGCGATCAAGTGAGGGAAAGGAAGGGAAAGGAACAGCAGGGAGAAGAACCTGAAATACAAAGATACACCAGGTAACTATACATACGCCATAATACTACTCTCATGTGGTCTCACTATATGTGCATAATTACCTTATCCACCTTATGACTACAACCAGCCTGTATAGCCAATGAGAACAACCAGTCTCCAAGGGTAGATAAGTCTACAACAACAACAAAAAGTGAATTAACACAAGCAAAGGTGATTACACACATGCCCAAACCATATATGAACGAGTTTCCCTGATGCTCACCTTCACGCATGCAGAGGTCAAACAATAAATAAAAAAATAAAAAATGTGTCAAAATAATCCAAACACAAAGTCTCGTTTCTTGGAAATCCGAAATTAGCATCCAATGTCAGAGAATTCAACAATCAATGTTTCCTGAGTAGCCAAAGGGAATAAGAACCCAACTGCTGAATAGTACAAATAATAACTGAAGTCCAGAAAACCTCTTTCCCTTCTGAAGGTCTCGCGGTTCACTCACCGTGAACAACGACCTGGGAAGGTTTCAGGAACTCCGTTGTCCTTGCGGTTCCTTCACCGCTCCATAGACGCTGTCAGCGCTGCAGAACAGCACACTGCTGTACTCAAAGCCAAGAGTCAAAATGCGCTCGCTGTCTGGTGCCCCGGAGCTTCTCCGCTCCTACTTTCCTCACCAAACAGCCTTGCCAGTAACAAAACTCCAACGCTCCTGCTTGGGAGCCTGATAACTCCGTTCGGGAATTGTCGCGGCTCCAACGTCCGGTCGAGCCGAGGAAGAAACTCTCCCAGAATTACGCACGTTCACTGAACGTGCTTCGCGTTCTTTTGTAACGCTGGCTCCGCCCCTCGTGCTTCTGGGTAGTGTAGTCTCTACACCCAGGTAGGCGCGGTAACCCGAGTGAAACCTGACAACGTCGGGTCGGATAGGCGGATCGGGGATCCCTGCATGAGAGAGCCTAGTACTCGCAGCTGCCCCGCCTGTCTGATCGGGTGGTGCCTCGCCCAGTGGTTGTCCCGGCTGGGGTCCTGAAAGGCAAAACTCTTGGATTCGACCGTTTGGTCCGGAGAGTCGGCAGTGGAGAATAAATTTGTTCAGCCTGTGTGCACCAGGTGAGTTTGTTCTGGTTCTTTGTGAATATGGCGCCCTTTTGAATAATATTTGGTATGGTCTGCAGACCATTTGCTTTGCACTTGGTAGGTTTGCGGACCGAATTGGGTTCAGAGTGTCTGCGGACACTTTGCCAGGCAACATAATGGATTTGGCTCACTTTTGAAAATGCCTGGGCTTTGGTTGATTTTTGGTTATATGGTATTGACTTTGGTTTGTCTCTTTGGTGCAGTCTGAGGACTGACTTTTGGGTTTTCTTTGTTTGACACGGTCTGAGGACCGATCTTTCGGAAGATAGTTGCAGATTATTCGTCTGGTACGAATAGTGAACGGGTTTCCTTGTCAAAATGCCTTGTTGGAGCAAGTTGTGTTGTTTGGGGTGCTGTTGTTGTTCCGCTGATGCTCGATTGGAAGAGAGGCAGCCTGCGCCTCCGGAAGGCACCCCCAACTTTGACATGTATGTGAAGCATGGCCTTGGCCCTATTATGTTTAGGTCATTATGGCACAAATATACGAGGGACAATGCCGAGTTGCAGTGGCCGCTAACAGGTACCTTTGATGAACAGAAATTGAATTTCCTACAAGATAAATTGTTTGCAAGACGATGTTTGATTATCTCCAGGTATGGCAAAAGGAAGCTAAGCAGAGATGAATGAGAGCAGAAAAGGAGTCTCTAAGAGGGAAGATGCAGACAGTAACTCAGAAGGCAGTAGCGTATGATAGAGAGAAAATAGAGAAGGGTATAGAGTGTGCTGATAGAAAGTTTAGGTTGCAGTGTGACAAATCATATGTTGCTCGAGAAGAAAGTGATACATTCGTAGAGGATCTGTTAGATACCGGACCCCCACCTCCATATGCTCCACAGAGAATATATCCTGCTGTCCCACAGCCCCAGTCTTCTGTCTCTCTTGCCCCTGCCTCTGGTTCTCCTGCTATTGACCTGGCTGCTTCGGCTACAGCACCTCCTATTTCTTCTTCGGCTTGGTCTATCACGCCTGCAGTAACTGCAGGTCTCTCTGCTATGCCTATTGCTCCAACTTCTTCCCTCTCTCCATCACTTACACCTACGACACAGTCGTTAGTAACTCTGGTACCTGCCCCTTTGACTGTTGTGCCCTCTCCACATCTCCTCTCCCCGACATTGTTGAATGTAGGAACGCCGGTGCGCGGATTGGATGATGGGGACTGGGCGACTACAAGGGAACGAATGGGGTGGGTGCTGATTCGGTCTGATGTGGGGAATGCAGAGAAGCAGATGGTAGCTAACCAGGCTGCCCAGTGGGCCCGAAGTCCGATTTACAGTGTGGAAGATGTGTGGAGCGTGCTGAAAGAGTATGAGCCGTCTGTACAGCAGCATGCCCTCAAACGTATGTCGGCTACTTTGATTGGGTTGTGGGAACAGTGCTTTAATGGTGTTGTGCCCCAAATTATTTATGACATCCGGGACCACGTGTATGCTACTGATTTTTGCCCCTAATTACGTCTTTAGTAATGTCGCAACATTGATTGGATACCGAGGCAGGTTGCACCAGAAGAGCCCGACAACAGTGTCCCAGTTTCCGATGAGGGAAGTACATCTGATCTTCCACCCTGAGATACCGGAGTTGCGAGATCAGAGGGATGCTGTCGTCAGACAGCGAGTAGAGGCTCGCTTCCAGGAACAGTGGGTTTATACTCCTTGGAAGAGGAGTGAGGTTTTGTCCCTTAAAACTCAGTTACCTGACCCTAGGAAAAATCCAAACGCATACTATAAAGAATTAACAGAGGCTGCGTCGTCGACGGTAATGACGTTGGCAGACATTGAGATGTTTTTCGGGTTATTGGTGCCAGTTGATATCTGGCGGCAGGTGCATACGCAGGACCATGTTGTGGAGTTGGGTGGCACTTGGGATGAGATCAGGGCATGGGATAAAGAGAGGAAGCCTGGTGACAAGCCTAAGGCTGAGATACTAGCTTTGCCAAGTCGAATTATTACTTACATGCACTCTCTGATTCCACCTAGAAGAGTGGATTGGGACAAGTTAACAGTATGACGTCAGAAGAAAGATGAAAGTGTATCAGATTTCTTTACTAGGTTTGAAGGTGTGTTTTTGGATTTCAGTGGGCAGGATTTGTCGATGGAGGGAGGTGTCTGACTGTTTGTTAACAAATTTATTACGAATTTGCTTCCCGAGATCGCGACCCGGTTGCAGGCTTCGGAGAGTACTTGGACTACCTCCTCCCCGTCAGTGATATTGAGTATGGCACAGTATTATGAGCATAGAGAGAACGAAGAGAAGGAGAAGGTGGAGAAGAAAAATAAGGAGTTGAAGACGAAGGTGTTTATGCAGCAGGTGTCCAGGGGGAACGGTAGAGGACGAGGCATTGGGAAAAATGCCGCGCCTGTGGGGCCGAACCAGTGTGCATATTGTAAGGAGGAGGGACATTGGCGAAGTGAGTGCCCGACGTTGTTGCAAAAGGTTGCGGCCCCTAGAGGACGGGGTTCTCGTGGGCGGGGTCGTGGAGCAGGTGGACATGACGGAGGCCAGGGAAATGAGGAACAACAAGGTCGCTCTGATCAGAACTATTTTGATGACCCTCGGGGCGACAGTACTATCATGATGACTACGAGTTGGATAAAGTGACTGGGTTAGCTCATGGCTAGGACAGCCAGGGACAGGGTGAGGGATCAGTTCAGATACCTGTAGATCAGCGCGGACCTTATGTTACTGCCGATTTGCAGGGATCAGCTAAATAATTCTTAGTGGATACAGGCGCAATGAATAGCTCTGTTTCTCGTTCACCGGTCCCCGGGGCAGCCCTGTCCGGCCAAATTAATGTTTCGGTAGGCTTTTCAGGTATACCGGTTGTAAGCCCCATTTTTTGAGCCACTTGCCCTGACTATTGGTCCTTTCACTGTAGATTCGCCCTTCCTGTGGACATTTAACTGTGGAGAAAATCTGATGGGTTTGGACTTGTTAAAAAAAATTGCACGTGACAATTTCTTGCTCCCCGGATGGTATCTATATGACAGTAGGATCTAATGTAGTGAGTTCCAAGCAATGTTTGTCAAAGGATGAGCCCCTTCCCGCTGAGTTTAAGGACGTGCCAACAACTTTATGGGCCACAGGTGATACGGACGTAGGGCTGTTGCAGATAACTCCGGTCTCTATCAGGGTCAAAGACAACGCTGTTCTCCCTCGTATCCCTCAGTACAAAATACCGCAAGCAGGGGAGCGAGCGCTATTGCAGATTATACAGGATTTGATTAAGTCAGGGGTTGTTGAAGAGACGACTGCGAATGTGTGTAATAGCCCTATTCTTCCCATTCTTAAGAGGACACCCTCGGGTTCCTCTGCTGATCACTCGGATGTCTATCGGTTTGTGATTGATTTGCGCAAGGTTAATAAGATCGTGGTCCCTCAGTTCCCAGTTGTTCCTGACATCACTGCCCTTCTGACTATGATTCCTTTCTCTGCCAAATTCTTTTCTGTCATCGATTTGAAGAATTCGTTCTTTAGCATTCATCCATCCAGACAGTAGGCATCTGTTTGGATTTGCCCTTGCCGGCAGAAGCTTTAGATTCTGTCGAGCTCCTCAGGGCTATACTGAAAGTCCTAGCATATATAGTCAAGCGTTAAAAGGCCAATTGGATTCCCTCACACTTCCCCCAGGTAATGTCTTACTGCAGTACGTGGACGATCTCTTGATCGCTTCTGACACTGACGACGGTTGCAAAGACGCAACGGTTAAATTGTTGCTACATTTGGCCCATCACGGACATAAAGTGTCCCTTCCAAAATTACAATATTGCCGACAGGAAGTCACCTACTTAGGTCACCTACTGTCGAAGGAGGGAAGGAGACTAACACCTGAACGTATTAGTGCTATTGTTAAAATGCCCATCCCTAAGACTGAAAGGGATGTGCGCGCTTTCATTGGTATTACTTCGTATTGTCGCCACTGGATTCCTAACTTTTCCCTACTAACAAAGCCGCTGTTGCAACTAACCACTAAAGATGTGCATGAACCCTTGCCCTGGACGCCTGAATGTCAACAAACTTTTGAGCAACTAAAGGTCGCGCTTTGCTCTGCGCCTGTGCTTGGCACGGCGGATTACCAGAAGCCGTTCGTGTTGTGTGTACATGAGACGGCTGGCTGCACGCTCTCTGTCTTAACACAGGCCTTTGGAGGTAAGCAGAGGCCAGGTGCTTATTCTTCTGCGCTTCTTGATAACATCGCGAGAGCCCTCCCGAGCTGTATAAGAGCAGTCGCGGCCGTTGCCATCCCTATCTGACAATCGGCTGGGCTCGTACTTGATACCGATCTCACAGTCATGGGACCGCATGCTGTGGATACACTTTTGAACAGAACAAAGACGCAGCACCTTACCAGTGTGCGTCTGACTGGCTATGAGCTGACTCTATTTGCCCCACACGTCACCATCAAAAGATGTGCCACTCTGAACCCAGCCACGTTACTACACCTCCCTTCTGAGAGTGAGGAAATTGACATTCATGCTTGCCTTTTTCGTACTGAAGAAGAGACGAAGGGACGGGTAGACCTGACTGATGTTCCCCTATCTGAACCCCAAGGGGAGCTATATGTCGATGGCTCTTGTTTCAAGTTACCGGATGGCACAACAACTGCGGCAAATGCCATAACTACCTTGCACACAGTAGTTGAGACATCCCGAGTTCCCTATCAATCGGCCCAAGCTGCAGAGTTAGTTGCCCTTCTTCGAGCTTGTGAGCTAAGTGAGGGACTGACTGTCAATATTTATACTGACAGTCAGTACGCCTTTGGAGTTGCCCATAACTTTGGGCGGCTCTGGGCGGAGAGAGGATTCCTAACTTCACATGGGTTAAGGATCCAGAATGGCCCATTGATACACAGGCTTTTGTCAGCCCTGACACTTCCCAAGAAGTTAGCAATAGTGAAGTGCCGTGCCCACAAGGCAATTACTGATGATGTGGGATGGGGAAATGCATTTGCAGACTTAACAGCTAAGGAGACAGCTCGAACGAAAATGAAAAGAATGTTTGTGGCAGGCCCTGCTAGATGGGTACCCGATGTTACTATGTTTGAGGATAAACTGGATAATGTCAAGGAGATGCAAAGTGAGGCTACGATTGAGGAGCTAGCAGTATGGCAGGAAAGCACTGCACGTTTAGACGAAGATGGGTGCTGGACGGATAAGTCAGGAAAGCAAAGGTGAATGTTACCAGATGCCTATGTCCTCCCTGTAGTCACAATGGCTCACGGCCCAGCTCACATTAGCGCCAAGGGCATATGCAAGCTATTGGACCCCGTGTGGTAGAATGATAACATCCCGAAAGTAGCTGCCCATTTGGTTAAGTATTGTATGGTATGCATGATGTACAACCCTGGGAAGGGCACTCCTACACCCCCTGGCGATTTCGCACCCCCTTCGTTCCCTTTCGAGGTCCTACAGATGGACTAAATCGAAATGGAACGGGTTAACAACTTGAAATATGTGTTGGTGGTTGTTTGTGCATTCAGTAAATGGGTTGAGGCTTACCCCACTAAGGAGAATACAGCTTTGGTGACGGCGAAAGCCCTCCTGAAGGAGTTCTTTCCCCGTTTCGGTTTCCCTCATTTGATTTGGAGTGACAATGGCAGTCACTTTAATTCAAAAGTCATTCAGTTGGTGTGTGATGGGCTACACATTAGACAGAAGTTCCACGCTGCACACCACCCCCAATCAGCAGGCTTAGTTCAGAAGTACAATGGTACTCTCAAACTGAAATTGACAAAAATTCAGGAAAGCACAGGATTGAAGTGGCCAGATGCTTTACCGCTAGCTCTTTTGTCAACAAGATCTACGGCGCACACTAGAACAGGATTGTCACCATATGAGGTCGTGTTTGGACGCCCAGCAAATGTTTGGGGCTTCCCTCAACCGAGACGCTTCTCTGAAACTGAGTACCCACTGTTAGTAGACTATCTTTTTGAGTTGACTAAAAATGTGCGTTCTATTCATCAACAGATACACGAGGCGCTTCCACCGCCAACAGAGGGGCCTGAGCACACCATCCGACCTGGGGATTTTGTTATCGTCCGGCACTTCCAGAGATGAGGGGGCCTGGAGCCTCGTTAGAAGGGGCCCCTGTAGGTGCTCCTTGCGACCAGGAATGCCGTCAAAGTGACAGGTTGGAAGAACTGGCTCCATCTCAGCCATTGCCGCAAGGTGCCATTGCCTCTACCCTATGATCAATGGGTGATCGATGACATAGGTGACCACGATACGGAGAAAGTGCCACGCTTCGTCCCCTTCTCGGATGCTCGACTGACGTGGGTGCAAACAGAGGAGGAGAATGATGCCGCATTGAATGAGGCGGTCCCCCCAGAAATAAGGGCCGCCCAGGATTCCTCTCCATCTGGCCCACAAGTGCTTGAGTCTCAGTCCCTTGGCCCCTCTGAATTTGAGCCCCTGTTTACTGATCAATTTGCGTTCCCGACGGAGGGACAGTGCACCAAAGGAAAAGTCAGATTAGTAGGAATGCACTGCATGGATGAAGAATAGGGTGTATGTACCCTGCCCGCGGTACCAACGATAGCTTAGGGAAAGGGAGTTTGGTGCATTGTCTGAGACATTGGACAGGATAAGCTGAGGGTGTCTTCCCAAACAAAAGGGGGGGTGCCCTATCCTGGATGGCGTGGGATTGCTTCAACGGGCCGCGATCCTGCTGCCCCACCGCTGTGCTCAGTATCACCATCATAGAGGAACAATAGGTGTCTCCCAGTGAGGCTCAGAAGGACGCTGGAACATTTTTGCCCATCTTCTTGCTCCCTTGTCACAAGCCCCCTTGCACTGCATTTTTCCTCTCTGATCACCATGTATCCTTTTGCTCACACAATTGTTGAGGAGGAACAGCCTTTTGCAGCACCACGTTTGGAGGAGAATGGGGTTGGTTGGCCCAGCTGGTCAAGAAAAAGTAAAGTTGTGTTTATGCTAATTGTCCTGATTTCTCTTATAGCAATGCTTGGAATAATGTGGTTCCTTAAAGAAAAATATCCTGTGCATTCCTTGATTGGTACCACACCTGCTCCCCCTGAACATATGTTTGTAACTTTGGCACCTCACAAGGGCCACCACCGAAAGACATATGTAGATAATGTGTTCCTCCAAATGTTGCACTAAGTCCATGGTACATCCAACGTTACCAATTGCTGGATCTGTGGCCTCCTCCCTTCTGTGACACACAAGAATGATGTATTGTTGTCAATGCCTTTCTCTTACCTCGGGAGTTGTGAAGGCTGGTTTCAGCTCTTCACTATGGTATACACTCATTATCACTCTGATACTATGAATATGACAGTAGCTGACTATGAAACAGTCTTAGAGTATATACGTGTACATCAAGGGTTTACCCCAGGGAAACAAGGAACACCGGATACCTTGTCTCCGACAGCTTGCATGAATGTTTACGAAAGAGAACAAAATGTAACATGGCTTCAAAATGAGATGTCTGATTTTTGGGATTTTAATGTCACTGAATACTTTGTCATTTCAGATGCAAAACATTACTCATGATGAGGCAATGCCGGTGGTAAACATGACAGCAAGTTTCTGTGTCAAGGGAAAAGGGAAAGTAGGGGTTGGGGTGAGTAATTGCAACTACACCTATGTGCTGAGCACCGCAAATAGCCCACCTTTGCTACCCCCTCACAATGTTTACTTTGTCTGTGAGTCCCAGGCCTACGTTTGGCTTCCCCGAGGGTGGTCTGGAACATGCTATCTCTCTTTTCTCCTTCCCCCGGTGTATATAGCGCCATCCAACTACCATAAGGACCACCGTCTACAACGCAGGTGTGTTCATCTGTCACGTGTTAGACGAGTTATAGACACTGCAGACATAGATCAGACAGATACCACATTGCAACAGTTCACCAATGCCATGAAAGGTATTGTTCCCTTTTGGGGCCCCATGTCCAATAGCCTAAATATTCGCAGACTCACTAGGGTGGTAGAAGGAGTGATAAATGTAACTGCTGGTATCCTGACTAATATTACAGCTGAGCTTCAGGCTACGAGACTTGTTGCTCTTCAAAACCGGATGGTGTTAGACGTCATACTCGCTGACCGGGGTGGGGCCTGCCGCGTCATCGGAAGCAGTTGCTGTGTATACATACCGGACCATGCTCCGAATGTATATGCTGCTATACAGAAGCTCCATAGGCTTGCCTTAGACATACACCAGGAGAATGGCACATGGTCTCTCACTGGGTGGTTTTGGGGCCTATTTGCATCCTGGGGTTGGAAGATTATCATTTTCCTGGTTGCCATAGCTGGTATCATTTTAACATGTTGTCTGTGCATACATTGCCTTCCTGCCTGTTGTGCCTGCTGTGTAAAAATGTTGACACCTCGCCCACAGCCTTTGGAATATGATCCTATGAACAAAGCCATGATGATGCAGGACATCCAGGATATGATGTGTATAGACGAGGGCATGTTTGAATATTAATGCTATATGTCTAGCCTTATAGAGTTTTAGTTCTCGCTGGTAGCCGCATAAATTAGCAAATGTTGCCTCTGATCGAATTTTCTTCCTACTTTTAGAATTGTAAAGGCCCTTACCTGATAGCAATAATAAAATGTAGCTATAAATGCTAAAAGGAGGGTCTGTTAGAATTGAAAACGTAATTGCTTTGTTGCTCATATTTCGTTCTGTGTTAAGTTAGCATTCATAGCACCATTTTATTAGAAGCCGCCATTATGTTCCATGATCGAAGCTGAGTTTCTGTCACACATTGCTCGCCTCAGCAGAAAGCTGTCTCGATGTCTCCTTAGTTGATATTTCTCCAAGGCCGAGTTTCACTGCACTAATGAATGTACTCTCTATTATGGCATACCTTTGCTGTTAGATAGGCCCGTTCCCAGCTTCTATAATGGCGGGCGCGGGCAAAGCAACCTTGAGGTAGAAATAGTGTGTACCCGGTCCCAGGACCATAGCTCATCCTTCTGTGCCTCCTTTGTTCACTGTTGCCTGGACCGGAATTTTCCAGCCTGGGCGTGTTCTTGGGGAATTGGAAATGTATAACATCTGATGATATGTTGGGGGAAGGCAGTCCCTCTGCAGCTATCTCATGAGGCTGGACAGACTGGGCTCCGCTGCAGCGTAATACTAATAAATATCTTTGGTTTGTATTCTCTACTGTCTGACCGGCTCTTCATTTGTTTGGAAGGCGATGAGGTGGTCACAGGTGACCCGGGTGACCCGATTCGGGTCACTTCCTTCAGGGTTCAGGGGATTCCCACCCTATCCCCTTATATACTTTTTTCCAGGACTCAGGGACTGAGTCCTCAAGTCCTGTAATGGTGGTCACAACATTTTTCACCCTTGTCTCCAGCCAGTCACATCAATCGAGGACCACCCAGTCAGATCCCCTTTTTTGCCTGGGGGGCCTGAGGGAGTCCCGCATCAAAAGATATCTATAAAAACCTTAATTTCTCACAAACGGCTAAACAGAATTGCACCAAATCACAAAAAGCACACTTTCAGGATAAAGATCTAGCTTCCTGACAAATTCTCTTCAGCCGTTTTTTGCTGCATTGTTGTCTAGCTTTTCCTATGGAATTTGCATGGGGGGAAAAGTGTTTTGGGGCCCCCTTTTTCTCGGCTCCAGCTTGGCAGATCATACCAAAAAGTTCCAGACAGGAGCTGAGGTGGATGAACTTGTGTTTTTTGGAAAGCTTTTTGACGATTTGTTAAATGGCACCAAAATA
Organism: Calotriton arnoldi; assembly: GCA_963921515.1. Lineage (NCBI taxonomy): Eukaryota > Metazoa > Chordata > Amphibia > Caudata > Salamandridae > Calotriton > Calotriton arnoldi. Next base: position 3,568,529 of record CAWUFW010000680.1, read on the forward strand.
ATTAACAAAACAAAAAACTCTCTTCCTATGGAAAATCTGACCTATCTATAACTACACAGTGGCCATTTGCTTTTCCATTTGTTACAACAGATAGGATAACGAGCCAATTATCATACAACCTTAGCATCATCAAGGCTGCAGGAATTTAACTGCTAAACAGCAATTGTTCCTGAAGAAATATTTTCCCAACTGAGCAGTAATCAAATCTATCCACAACTAATATTTCCAGTTTGTCTGGTGTGCAATGGGATTTGAATGGTGTTTTTATTGGCCAGAGCGCACACATGGCAAAAGCTGCTATGTGCAGAGATCTTTTTGATGTGAAGATGTTTGAATGTGACTTCAACCCACACACAGATTAAAGTCAACGCCACATTAAAGTTAAAAGTATTAAATTGCTATTTTAGACAGGGGTAGAAACAACATGGACGAACCCACAAGAGGCGTTACCATTTTCACCACTCTCTGAGTACCTAACCCTCAGATCACTCACCTCACTCAAAAAATCCCGCTCCGCTGTAATCAGGCGTTGTAGCACAGCTGGGTTGCACTCGGCAGCCCAGCTGGGACCCCAATGATGAAGCATGCCACCAACTAGGTTGGTGGGTGAGGGGTCTTTTTACAAATCCATTGGATATCTGTACTCTGCTACTGGACATTGAGTCAACACAAATGGTAACGCCTCTTGTGGGTTCGTCCACGTTGTTTCTACTATTACATTGGGGAAGAGGACGTACCCCCACATTTTTTACTCACTCTCTTGTTTCCTATATTTTAAACAGGGTTCTTATCTTACATTTATTTGCTTAGATCTAATATTTTATACTGATAATAAGTACAATGTTTATTAGAAGTGATTAGTTGGAAATTGTTGTTAGTCTTTTTGTTAGTCTGTTGTCACTCGTTTAGTGAGAAAGAGGAAGGGCCTCGGCTGAAACTCTGTTATTTTAAACTTTTGTGTTGCCAGTTCAAACCCTGTGATTCTTTTGCTATTTCAGACTTGTTTATTGCTTTGCCATTTCAAATATTATTGTCTTTATTTTATGTAGTTGGTAATATAAATATTTTCTATTGCATTTCTATCAGACGTCACTAGGATAACAGCAGCAATGTTTTTTCATACACTTTGTGTAAACTGTAGGATCTTTAAAGCATTGTTTTTCTTGGGCTTAAATTTGAACCACCAAGTTCAACCTGTAATTAAAAAAATTAAGTACTTTTAAGAAAGTACATAATGTTTTGTTTCCTTTCTGCGTAATAAATAGTTTTATTCAATTTCCTGGCGAGGCTATAATTTATAATGTAGTCATACATCTGCACATTTGACAAATGGACAAACATCTTAATTGTTTTTTTTTATTTTTTTAAATGGTTTCAAATGAACCGAGACAAATCATGGGACCTCGAGCCCACAATCTATAATCTAATTAATCATTTAACAGTACTTAAAAGCCACAGGCACCAATAAATGTTTTCTCGCACTAACATTCCAGTGCGAAACATTATGAGTCTGACCGAGCAAGCCAGACAAAGTACGAAAATCCATCGCAATGTCATCACATCATGCAAACATGGAAGACATTGTTAATTATGGAGCTGTTACCAGCACAACTAGGTGTTTAAAGTCTTGCAAAAATACGCACATTTGACTGATTTTGCTCGGTCAAATATTGCAATTAAGCACCCCAAGAAAATGCACAAATATACACCCACTTTGCATATCCAGGCTTTGATTCTCATATACTAAAGTTTTTTCTGGAGCTGAAAAGTCTGTGTATCAAACTTTGCAATTGAAGAACACGTTCTCACTTTGTACAAAAACACCTTTTACGAGTCAGGAAAGCCCTTCAGGCTTATTAAAGAGGTTTTGCGACCCTTTCTAATTCGCACAGAGAATGGGGCATGAAAGAGGCAGGGAAGAGGCATTCGCCTCCTCTTTGCAAATCCCAAATGTATGTATCAATTGTTATTGCAAATCACTGAAGCATTACCACCACTCTATTTGGGGTCGTAATTGAGTCGCAAAAGCAGCAGCGGCCGGTGCAGGTGAGGGCGGTGAGGTGGGGTTGGGCGCTCAGCGCAGGGGGGGGAGGAACACACGACGGAAAAGGAGTTATTTATTTATTTAATTTGCCCTATTCCATCGTCTGTAGACATCCCCCCGCAGCGCCCCGCCCCAACACGGCTTACCTGCACCGGCTGCGCAAAAGGTAAGCTGTCTTTGTGGGGCAGCTTCTTCACCGCTTCTCTGCATAATATCCCCGATATGTTACTAAACAGGAAATATTTTTTCTTGAAAGCTGCATCTATTTCTTTTAATAGGCATGTTAAAACATGATGTCCTGTTTGGGGAAGCAAATACAGGGATGGCAGTTTGCTGTCCCTTGCAAGTCACCATTCCTGCATTTGCAGGGGTTCGCAGTGCGACCTGCATAATTAATATTCATTAGATTGGTAATTTTGAGGCCTTTTCAATAGACAATTTGTAATGTGAACTATTAGTACATAGGTTGCATCGTAAATTACATCCCTGTTTGCAAACCAGCCCATGTGCAATTTCCAAATGTCTGGTTTGTGGACAGGGACAATAAATATCTGTTATTCAGTGACAAGATACCCTTGGGTGAACGAGTGCTTCACAAATGCACGTTATCTTATGTTAGGGATAGTATATTAGGTCGTTTGATACTTGCATGTGAATAATTGACATATCACAAAAGCACATTTTGCAAACCTACCTATGGAAAAGAAACACCCACAAAGTGATTCACTGCAAAAGTAAAACATGTCAGACACATATGCACAGGAAATGCACTATAAATGGTTATGTATAAAAAGCACAGATAAGAAAAGGCACATATTAAGGGAGCATTTACTCTCCTAAATGGATAGACCTGCAGCATCATGCTCATTGCCGGCCAGTCAAAGGCACACACGCATCTTACACATGCATCTGGTGACCCTATTGTATCATAGATGGTAGCATCATCCAACCCCTATGCCCCAAAAGTCCAGATAAGGGTGAAGGCTATGAACTATACAGATGATTGGAGCCTGCAAGACGGAATGTAAGTACCAAAGGCTCAAAGAAGACAGCACATAGGGAAATAAGTCTGTTGTAGGGGACAACACTCTTTGACTACATCAAATGGGAATGCTGATGAAGGTTTTCCTTTACTAATGATAGATCTCATGCAAATGAGTCTCTCTAGAAAGCCACTATTGGCCTTAGAACCCCGTTTCCTTGATGTTCCCGTCACTGCCTTTATGACCTCTGAAACCAGTGGAAGTAGCGCCAGTCATAAATGCACCAAAGGGCGAGGCAGGGGTAGATGCACCACTGAGGCAGCCATCTGAGTGCTGGAACAGTAATTCATGCACCCACCTCAAGGAATAGAGCCAAATTCTTCCCATCAAGGTAGATATCAAGATAAAGTTCTTCCTCATGCAACACAATATGAAGGTGAACAGATGGCAACTAATCCAAGACTGCCATGGAGAAACCTACCAAAGCTCATAACATAACTAGACGGTCAGTACAACCACTTGTGTTGACTCATAAAAACCTCGCTACATGGAGCCAGCAGTGACAGCCGAGGAGGATGGGTGAGAGCAGAGGTGGCTTGCACTAGCCCAGGGTCTGCATCACTGAAACATACACAGTGAAGGACTCCCACAGGAAACAGAGAAGCCTTACAAAGGCACAGTGAATACTGGGAACCATCTGGTGACTGTTGACTGATGTCACCAGAATTTCCCTCCATACAAATGGAAGGTGGGCAGAAGCTAGAGCTGGGGGCAAAGGACTACTCAACCCAACAGGAACAGGGACTGTGTAAGGTGTAAGACACCAGGAGGTTGTTCGTGCAGTTGACCTGTACACAGTGTGCAAGCCTCGTGCTAGAGGAGCTTGCTCCAGCAGTCTCCGAGGGGTGTAGGACAAACCCTCAAAAACACTGGCCAGTGTTTGTACACTCACTAACAATATGGTTCGCTAGGGTTGGGCCTGCAAATGGAAGCACATGCCCACACCTGCCTCTACCGCCATGGCCTTTCCACAACATGCCGCTGACGCATAGAATTATGCAGCCCTGTCACAGCCCCAGGCTGGCCCTGATAATACCTCCATACCCATCACCTGTACTTTCTCATTCACTACTAGTGTACTGTTGAGTCAACTACATCACAATATTCTATGATAATTTCCCTCTCCATGGTGTAATGACTTGAGCAGTGCTGCTTATTCCTGGTGTGCTCCGGTCCCTGTCGCTTGGTGTCCAGCCTTAGGATGTGCTTTCTTTGTGTAACTGAACTCAACGCCCTCTCTATCTGCAACATCAAAGCCGACTTCTGTTTGGGCCAGTACTTAATTTGTAAGAAAATAAATGCTGGGGCTCAAAGTTTTATCTCAGAATCTAGTTACCAGCGCTGTCGAATGCAGGGTTGACATTTGATTCATCTACCACCAAACACTCCCTGGCATCAATTCAAGTTGTTAGTTTCGTTTTTACAGATTCTTTGTTACATTAATAATCTCTGAGGTGACGACATGTTCTAAAGAATGAAAAGTTTCAGAGATGCGTTAACCAAAACCTTGTGAGTGAATAGAAGCATATCTACCGGCACCACTTAAAAAAATAGAATATTCAAAAGTCCACGCTGGCTGACAAACACACCACTACCCTTTTTAGTGTGCAGAACTTTTTTCAAGGGGCCCTCCTGTGTAGAGAAGAACAATTGTTCTGGTTACCATCTCTAATGGTCACCAACAATAAGCAATTGAGAAAAATGCTTTGTATGATGACGTCAGCTGGGGTTACTGATGTATTAAGATGTTGTTGAATGGACGGTCACTTTTATCAGCTATATTTAATTGGGATATAAAACGAAAATGTGTGCATGCATGTGATAGTGAATCTAATCACTTCAGTTCAAAGTCACTGTGTTGCTAAGACCAGTGCATCAGCTAGAATAATGTGAGGAGCATGCCGAGGGGCGTTCAAGGGGTATCTGGGCCCTGATAGTGCTGTGTCTCTGTCGAAAAGCCAGGTCTTGAGCTTCTTTCTGAAGTCTGCCAGGGAGGGTGCTGTTCGGAGGTGAAGGGTAGGTCATTCAAGGCCTTGGCAGCAATGTTGGAGAAGGAGCGGTCCCCGCTGCGGCTGCAACAGATGCGGGTATGTGAGCTAGGGCGAGTGAGGCAGAACGCAGGTGTGTTGAGGGCAGAAGAAAGTTCAGTCGATGGTTGATGTAGGATGGTCCTTGATCGTGTAGAGCTTTGTATGCGTGCATGAGGATCTTGAACTGACATCTATTCTGGATGGGGAGCCAGTGGATGTTTCTGAGGTGAGGGGTGATGTGGGTCCGTTTGGGGTGTTCTGTATGGTCTGGAATCTTTTGAGGAGCTGGCTGGAAATTCTGGCTTAAAGAGCGTTGCCATAGTCTAGGCTGCTGGTGACAAGGGCATGCGTGATGGTCTTTCTGGTGTTGATTCGGATCCATCCGAAGATTCTGCAGAGTTGGTGAAGGGTGTGGAAGCAGGAGCAGGCGACTGCTTTGACTTGTCGTTTCATGGTCAGTTGGCTGTTGAGGATGATTCCGAGGTTGCGTGCATGATCTGTCAGTGTGGGTGGTGGTCCGAGTTAAGCATGGGAAGTTTCAGGGTGATCCGTTAAGCTGGGGTTGAGACAAAGGCGCTCAAAAAGTGTGTTTTCCATTTTGAATTCCATTGGACGTTTAGTCGAACCTACAGCCCGAACAGCTGGATGGAATTACACCAAATTCACCAGAAAGGTAGATTTGTTTACACAGATTGTTATTTTTGTTATTTGATGCAAATCTGTACAGTAGTTTTTGAGACATTTAAGAAGAAAAAGTTAGTGAAAAAAGACTAGCTCGTGCAGGGAAATGCACAACTCTGATTGGCTGCCAACACTTTAGCCAGTAAGTGCTGGCAGCCATCTTGGGACTCGGCTTTACCGAGTCCCCCCCCCCCCCAAAAAGTGAAAATAAAGTAAAGGGTGTAGGGTAGGCATAGCCTGACTCCCAACCCATGGTCTTGAGGCCCCAACAGGCAAAAAAAACATTTTTTTTATGTCTACCGTGAGGGCACGACAAATTCGCAAAATCACAGTAAACATTTTTTTTTCAAAAAACACAAGCACGGGCTCCCGCGCCTGTGTTTTAATAAAGCCCCCGGGTGGGCCAACTGCCGGGGGCATATGTAATAGTATGCAGGGGCGCGGCCCCCCTGGGGCTTTATGTTTAATGAAAGCAGGGGGGCCAAGCAGAATCCCCCAGAGCCCCGGGGGCTGCCTCCTCCCTGGGCCTTTTTGTTTAATGAAAGCGGGGGGCCGCGCAGACCCCCCCCCAGAGCCCTAGAGACCACCACCTCCACAGGGCTTAAAACTTAAATAATGCGGGTTGCGTGGACCCCACCATCCCCAGGGGCACCATCTCCTCCGGGGCAATGAATAATAGTAATGCGGGGGCCCGCGCAGCCCCCTAGATCCCCGAGGACCGCTACCTCCCCGGGGCAATGAATGATAGAAATGCAGGGGGCCCGCTAGGCCCCCTCGCAACGCAACCCCCGGGACCGCCACCTTATTGGGGCTCAAAAAATATAATGCAGAAGGTCCATTGCGGACCCCAGGGCCCACCACCTCCTCGTAGCAAAAGTGAAGAATGGAGAGGGGTTCATATTAGCAGCTCCCTCTCTGTCAAAACAATGCTGGCTCCCGCAGGAGGCGGGTAGCCGGCCAGGACCACGGGGGCTTCAGGCTCCCCCACGGTCCCCAACATTGGCAGTGGGTGCCCTGGGTTGGGACCAGGGCGCACACACTACAGGCTGGGCCCGGGGGATGGGGTACCCGGGGCCAAAATCATCCCAGGAGGTTATTTATCTATTAAAAAATATTAAAAGAGGCGTGGCCCCAGGGGATGGAGCCCCTTGGGCCAAAATCTGGGGGGCGCATGGACCCCCCTCCCTTTTAGTTTAAAAATATATTTTTTTTAAAGGCCGGGCCCTGAGGGATTGGGGTTCCTGGGGTCGAAATTGGCCCGTGGAGGGGGACAGCGTGGACTCCCTCCCCATTACAAAAAGGCTTGGCCCTGGGGGATGGGGTCCCCGGGGCCCAAATCGGCCCAGAGAAGAGGGACCACGCGGCTGTCCTCCCATAAAAAAAAATGCGGGACCGGTAAGTCGCCGGAGGCCCCGCCCCTTTTCTCCACTACTCTGCAAATGCGCTTCCTGGTGCAGTGCTGGTTTGGGGATTTAGAAATTCCCTTGGATGCTAAGGGTCCTTAGGTTCCAGGAACCCCTTCTGTTACCTCCAGTAAGTCCCTAACAGCGGGATTGCTGAGAGACCTTTGAGGCCACACCCCTTTCTCCACCTCTCTGCAAACGTGCCTCCTGGTGCAGTGCTGGTTGGGGAGTGAAGGCCCCTTGGCTCCAGAAGGTCCTTGGGGACTAACAAGACCTCCTGTTACCTCCAGTAAGTCCCACACAGCAGGGTTGCTGAGAGGTGGCCGGAGGCCACGTCCCCTTTTTACACCACTCTGCAAACACACCTTCTGGTGCACTACTAGTTGGGGAATGAAGTCCCCTTGAATGCTGTGAGTCCTTGGGGGCCAACAAGCCCTCCTGTTACCTCCAATAAGTCCCAAACAGCGGGATTGCTGAGAGGTCTTTGGAGGACACGCCTCCTTTCTCCACCAGTCTGCAAATGCACCTCCTGGTGCACTACTGGTTGAGGGATGAAGTCTGCTTGGCTGCTGAGGGTCCTTGGGCCCAACAAGCCCTCCTAGTACCTTCAGTAAATCCCACACTGCAGGATTGCTGAAAGATCTTTTGAAGCCACGCCCCCTTTCTCCACCACTCCAAATGAGCCTCCTGGCGCACTACTGGTCTCTTGGAAGCTGCGGGTCCTTTGGGGCCAAAAAGCTCTCCTGTTACCTATAGTAAGTGTGACACAGTGGGATTCGTGAGAGCTAGTCAGAGGCCCCACCCCCTTTCTCCACCAATCTACAAACGTGACTACTAGTTAAAAAACCATAGAAATTCACTGAAAAAACAAAGATAACAAGGATGTTATAGTTAGGAAATAGAATTTAAAAAACATAGAAATTCACTGAAAAAAACCAAAGGTTACAGGGACGTTGTAGTTAGACTGACATTTTACTCGTACAAAACCAGAGAAATTCAGCAGTTATAGCTGAGCGAACTATAACTCGCGCCCCCGCAATCCATAGCTTATGAACTCACATATCACATCACTCATGACATGGTCAGTGACATCACTAATGACATCATCCACAAAATTACAAACGCACCCACTCACACCCCCATAGAACCATTCATACACCCAGTCCCACTCCCACAAACCATTCACAACCCATTTGCAGACCCATACTAGTATTTAAACACCCAATTACTGATTCATAGATCTACATAGACATCCACTCACTCATCCATAATGCCACTCATACACCCACTCACTCACTAATACAGCCATTGACATATCCACTCATACACCCATACAGCCATGCACACACTGACACAGTCCCACATACAGCTACTCACACACCTACTCACTCACCCATACAGTCAATCCCACAGCCACTTACTCACACATACAGTGACACACACACACTTACTTACTCATAAAAGTACAACACAAGCACACACTCACCCATACAGCCACTCTCACATTCACTCACTCACCCATACAGTTGATTATATATACCCCATCACTCACATATACTGCCATTCACATACCCAGTTACTCACCCATATAGCACTGACTCATCCAATCACTCACCCACTCAGCCATACACACACTCAGTTACCCATACAGCCCCTTGCATACACACTCACTAACCCATACAGCCACTCACTCACCCACTCACTCATCCATACAGGTAGTCACACACCCCATCACCCACCCACACAGACACTCAGACACCCATACAGGTACTCAGACAACCAATCACTCACCTATATAGCCACTCACATACCTACTCACCCACCCATAAAGCCACTTAGACTCCAACTGACAGACTGATACATTCACACAACCAATCACTCAGCCATTCACTGAGACACTTAATCACTCACTTATACAGTGAGTCATGTACCCTCTGACTCATCCATACAGGATATATATATATATATATATATATATATATATATATATATATATATATATATATATATAACGTGAAAATGGAAAAAAGGAAAGCAGGAATGTAACACATTTGTCATAAAATGAGATAAGCAATGAAATCGGTTACAGTAGCTCAGTGGGCCCACTGGAGGGATGTATAATTGTACAACCTAAAAGGATTTAAAAGGAATTAATTGCAGATGCCACTAAATGAGGCATCTAACTAGAAGATCTATAGTAGCTCACGGTTAGCGAGGCAACCCAGAGTAGTGTTTAGTACAAGGGTTCGATCCTGGGGGTGGCCGGGTGAAATTTAAATTTAAAGTTGTACATTATTATTGTGTGTTACAATATTTATCTCTCTCTTTAGTATGAATATAATTTTGTTATATATATTTTTTGAGGGTGGTGTTACACGTTGATTTATAATGTGAATGGCCAGTTATAAGTTTAAATGGATATCTATCACGAGTAAATTGTGGTAAAAGACCATTGGAATTAGTTTTGATGACAAATGAGATTTAATTAATGTAATGGAGTGGCCATGATATATATAGGCATTGCGAAAATTATTTTTTAATTGTAAATAATGAGTGGTTTTGTAAAAAATACGGGATGTTTAAATGATTAGAACTATGAATACCAGACTGCACTTGGGCTGATTACGGACAATGATGTCACATGGGTATATATGTCAGTAATGGTGATTGGTTCTGTGTTTTTTGAATCCCCGTGAACAAGATCTCAGCTGAGATCCAAACGCGTAGGGGTGTGCTGACTTTCTATGATCAAATAAAAGCACCGTGGAACCGCTTTGGAGGCATGATTATTACCTTATGAGAATAATGGAACTGTGAGTGCGGAGAGGATTTCCTTTGGGGAAAGTGTTTGGCATATATATATATATATGTGTATATATATATATATATATATATATATATATATATATATATATATATATATATATATATACTCACAAAAAAACCAAAGTTTACAGGGACGTTATAGTTAGGAAATAGAATTTAAAAACCTTAGAAACTCGCTGAAAAAAATCATCAAAGGTTACAGGGACATTATAGTTAGGCTGACATTTCACTCGTACAAAACCACAGAAATTCAGCAGTTTTAGTTCCTCAGCTAACTATAACTCACACCCCCGCAATGCATTGCTTATCAACTCACTCATGACATGGTCACATAACATCACTCATGACATCTCAAATGACATCTCAAATGACATCACTGATGACATCACTGATGACATCACAAATGACATCTCAAATGACATCACTGATGACCTCACTGATGACATCATCCACAGAACCACTCAGACATACATGTATATATATTACCGACTGGTGGTCGCCAGTGGGTAGTTATAATTTGGACCTAGTTTCCATTGGAAAAGCATTTTTTGTTTTGTCAATAACTTTGGCAGCGCTTGACTAATTCTCATGACATTTTCAAAACTAGTTTGCCACTCACTTCAGCTACTATCTTAAAAGTTTCGGGGTGATCCGTCAAGCGGGTCTGTTAATGGGTATGTGAGTGATTCTGTAGGTGTGTGACTGGGCGTATGAGAGATTGTATGGGGGTATGAGTGGATGAGTGAGTGAGCCACTTAAGCATATGACATCATACAATTTGTGACCGCGATAATGAGCAGAAGAGGTCATGCATTCAAACATGTACATATAGTAATGAGTGTGCGCGCAGGAGACACAGAAGTCTCAGGTACTGCATTACTCTTGGTGCGCGCCATGGGTAACTTGTTGATCATCGTCGTCGTGGCATAACTGGGGTGAAACCTTTGGGTCACAGTGAGGTACTGGCGGGGTGGCTGCGATGACTGGTTATGAAGGGTTAGACTTGCATAGTGGTAGTGGTGAGCTTGCAGGTGCGTTGGAGCGGACTATGTACGTGAAAGGGAAAAAGGGGTGCTGCGGGGGGCCCTGTGTATGGCAGGTGTGGGAGGTACTTGCCGTGTTCACGGGGGCAGGCCTTCATTTCCCACCTCCTGTTGGAAATGGGTGAGAAAAACTGCCCAATGGGGAGATATAGGCTGCTTGCATAGTTGTCGCACCTCCTTGTAGCGGTGGGCGTCTTCCCCTGCTGCACCCCATTTGTGTATTGCTCCCCGCCAAGTCTCTACCGGGGGGGGCTGTAAGGGAATGCCAGTGGACCGTAAGTGTGCATTTGGATAGTAGAAGTGCCAGGGCTACAAAGTGGGTGTGCACTTTCTGCTGTTTCCTGCGCTTGAATATACCCAGGGAGCATGCCTCCCATGTGTGAATGTCCGGTAGCTCTGTGACCTCACGCAGGGTGGTGGAGATAGAGTGCCAATAGCTTTGAAGGGTATGACAGGACCAAAGCATCTGTATGAAGTCTGCATTTGGGGTCTGACAGCGTGGGCATTCTAACTGCATCTCAGGAAAAAGCGATGTAGCTGGGCCGGGGTTAGAAAGGCCCTGTGGAGAATGAAATATTGCATGTTTTTGAAGCGAGAGTTGCGGGACACCTTTTTTGGGAACTCGAGTGCCTGGTCCCATGCTTTGTTGTGGAGTACTCTCCCATTTTTGGCTCAGTGTTGCAATGGGGGTGGGTGTCAGTTTGAGGATGCCCTTATGAAGCCAGGTAATATTGATGCAGCGGTAATTTCACGGTAATTTCTCAATGCAAAACCTCATTTACCTTCTAATTTACCGCTGCAAAGGTACTGAACCCTTGCCACTGTATATTACCATCAGGAGATTTTACATAAACATTAAAAATCAAAATACAAATAATATTTAAGCCAATAAAGAGAGTTGGTGAGTATTTTAAAGGGTTTTATTTTCTAGTTAAAAGTTAAAGTTCTCTGACCCTTTATTCATTAGTCAAATATCAATCAGGTTACAGAATTGAAAATAGGAAAAATAGAATTAATACAGAACATATTATAGGTTGCATACAAAACATTCCATAAAGGAAGGGAATGAGGCAATCAAATGTCAATCAGAATTCTCCAAAGAAAGTTCAGGAAAATATGATTCAAGAGTGCGTTTTTGCAAGGCTAATCAATAATTAATAATTGGCAAAAATCTCCCATAAAGAGAAATAAATGCATAAGACAAATAAATCTTTTCAAAAATAATTGATTAGTCAAAGCATAAACTTAGCATCTAAATCTACCTGTTCTATCCAGCTCCACTCTCTGCCCTGGTCTGTTGCAATCTGAGAGAGGCTGCTTCACAAGGAGCGAGACAGCCCACCCTTCACAAGACCACAGAGGAATGTGATCTGCCTTGCCAAAAATATGACATGCAAGGCTAGCCTATGCCCCCCACCTCCCTCTATCTCTCCTCAGATGCAATCTGCTCTCAGACTGCACCCCCTAAAGCTTCTAAAGCCTCTAAAGCCCCCCAAGCCCCCTAAAGAGGTCATTATTTATACTCCAGATGTTTTGGATACCCTTTCAGCCAGCTTTTTCCTACCTCCACTCGTAGGCCCACAGCACTAATTTCTTCTTCAGAGGCTGCATCTGACTCTTTCACCCTTTGGACACCGCTTTCATCTGAGTCAGTTTCCACTTTTTGCTTTTCCAGTGCCACTTCAGTTTTCTCTAGTGCTGCTTCAGACTCTGTGTGTTCCCTTACAGCTTGACTGACCCTCTTCTGTGGACTTTTGACCACTGCTGGCATCTCTTCTTGAAGAGGAGCTGTTTTATCAGGGGGACACAGGACCATACGTGTGTGAAAGGCATACACCCAATTTGGAAGGCCACCACATTTCACAACAGTCTTTGCCAGGATCCTTTGGAACAGGCCTTTCCATTTCACAGCATCTCTCAGATCAAAGTTATGGCACCATTCATTATGTAGATCTTGTGTAGCAGCTGCAATCTGGTAAGAAACTGCACGCTCCACATCAGTCAGACCTTCACAGCAATGGCTAGTCTTTTCATCTGTGTTTTTCACAAGTGCATTTGCATGTCCATTTTCAAGCCACTTCGGTGATGCTGAAACACAGTCTTTTGCAAAGTGTAACTCTGTGCTGTCTTTGTGTTGCTTTATTATGCTTGAAACTTCAGGCTGATGGCTACAATCGAATCTTTGTCCAATCTGTTGTTCTGCACTCATCATCTTTGAAACCTCATTATGATCTGATTTCAGAGAAACTGGCAATCTATACCTGGGCATCAGTTTTTGCAATAACACATTTGCTACTATGCAGTTGTCACTTTTTTCAAAAACAGTTCTGATACAACCCTGTTGTTCTGCTTCTGAAACAATTTCTTGAGCCTCTATTAATTCACCTGTGAAGATTCCATTGAATGTATATGCTAACAGAACACAATTTTGTGCAACTGAATTAGCAATTCTCTCTCCCATGACAACAGTGACTCCCATTTGAGGAGATATACTGCATGTTATGGTAAGGGCAATCAATTTCGAATTTTGGGCTGAGGTAACTACTGAAAGCCATGAAGCTTTGACAACATAATGTATAGGAAGCACAGTATGTGCTGCTCTTAATGTGTCATTATTACCTTTCAAATATGGGCCATCTACAAAATGGACATTGTTGGGCTGAATTAGACGTTCATCCTTAAAGTCTGATCTTGGCTTTATGCATATTTTCATGACATCTAGACACTCATATTCAGTTTCATTGATGTTGGGATCAAAGGTCCTTGGGAATACATCACAGACCCTTGAACACATTCATGTTTTTGAACAGGCACTGAGAGAGCGCAGCCCTCCCTCTCACTGCAAATTGGTGTATTTTCTTTTAAATAAACTTGCATTCCTAGTGCCGGGGGACACAACATTTTTTCTCTTTCAACTCTAGGAATGCTTAGGTGCAATTGTTGTCCAATGGAAGCGGATCAGACACATCCTTGTGTGTCAGCCTCAGTAAAGGCTTAGCCACTAGGGAAAGGTCTGGTAACCACTCTCTACAGCAGCTAACCATTCCCAAAAACATCTTGACTTCTTTCTGAATTTGAGGTGGATTCATCTGGTGAATTATTTCCACACGCTCTGGTGACACCTTTCTAGCTCCCTTTCCAATTATGTGTCCCAGACATTCATTTTCTTTTTGACAGTACTCCTGACTATTCCCATGCAATGGCACTGTGACATGAACTTGACAAAAATCAATAACAGTAAGCCATTCTTCAGCAAATGGAATGTGAAAAAATATATTGGCTGGATTCGGTACCACAGGACAACATGGAAAAATTATGCTATTAATCTCCTGCACTATTCTGTTCTTTTCATTTAGTTTCTGTGAACCTGTGATCAGACAGTTACATAAACTTCCAATCAATTCCATGAAAAATCCTTTACTCAGTTTATCTCCAATTATTGGTAACATTTCTGCAACTGATGGTGTTCTTGAATACATGTCATCTGGTTCTAATTTGAATAAGACATGTTCTGAACATTTTATTAATCTGACATCTTTCTCTGTGAACTCCCTTACTTCTGTGTTTATTATTTCTTTCAAATCAGAAGGTAATTTTTCAACTGTCTTTTCTGAAAACAATGCTACAGCTGTCTCTTGTTGGGCCATTTTAAAATATACATCCTCATCAGGAATCTGAAAATTAACATCATCTAGTGTACAGTAATCTGTGCTGTTTAATTTGTAAAATAATTGTTTTCCTGCTAGGCCTGAGTCACAAACAACAACTTGGCAATTTTCCTCAAATGGGCCTATTTTGGGTGCAAATTCTTCTAAAACTGGGTTTGTAATTTCTCCTTTTAAAATTCCTACAACTAAGGGGCCGATTCCGATCTCGGCCGGTAGGGCTTCGAATCGGATTCGGCTTTATCGGATCCGATTCAGAGCCCTATTTCCCGACCGATTCGTACGTGCGTCCGGGCGAGCGAGTACGATGCGTGCGCTCGCGAAATCGCCGACCGACTCATTCGCAGGACCCAACCGCTCCGACCGACTCGCACGGGGACAACTCGCACCGCGCAATGGAGACGTTCCCCGGCCGGGTAAGTACGATGCGCACCTCGACCGCTCCGACCGACTCGCGCAGTCCGGCTCCAAGGAGCTGTCGGAGCCGCACTTTGGGGGTCCGTGTCGGACCCCCCTGGAAGTGTAGGCGCGTGAGTCGCACACAGGGGGGACCCATGGGTCCCCCCTACACGTGCATGTACGGCGCGACCCGCATCGACGCGAACACGCTGTAGGGGGCGCCCTTGTTCGCGTCGTGCCCATTGAGTCAATGGGAGCTCGTGTACGCGTCGTACGACTGGCTCCCATTGACTTCAATGGGAGTCCGACCGAATCGAGTCCGAAAGCATACGTGCGCATCGTACTCGTTCGGTCGGGCTGCTAGGGTCCGATTCGGTCGGAAATCTCTCCGGGTCCGGCTCAGTCGGGGAGATTTCCGGCCTGAATCGGAATCGGCCCCTAAGTCAGGATCTTCCACTGCTTTCACAATGGACTTGGTAAATTCAGAATTGTTAGGGTTAAAACTCTCATTTTCAAATACAGCAACCTGTTGAACTGGGTTCTGATTTTGTTTCTGAAAATAATTCACATTTGCTCTGGACAACTTATTTAAATTAATTTTAGCATTTTCCATATTTTGTGGGACCATTTGGGCTTGAAAACTCCTGCCATTGGTACCTGTTTCTGAACTGATATTTGCATTTGCTTGGCTGACACATCTTGCACCTGCATTTCTCTCTGTTTTTGCACATTTCCAACTGCTGCATCATGTTTAAATTTAAATGTCTTCTTCCAATGCTCAAATCTGTTATAAAGATGGCAAAAGGACACCCTTTCCAGCAGTACAACATCCATACCTGAATGTGCACAGACCAAAACACCTTTACTTCCATCCTGTGTTCTTTTAATCTGTACCCAATCAACATCCTTTGGTGGCACTCTGCCCTTCAGGAAAGTAATCACTGCTACGTTTTTCTCCATAACAACAGAAAATGATGGTGCATTCATGCAAACCCTTATCATTGACTCCTCACCTGGCCTTTGCACAACAACTTTAGATTCTAACCACAATTCAGTCTGCATGGCAATGTCAAAGAACATTTGCAAATTAATGCACAACTCTTTTACATTTTCAACAAATCCATCAACTTGTGGGTACCACAGCATAGGTTTGTCTCTCAATTGTGGGAATGTGTTCAGAATTGCTGCAAGTTCACTTTGGTTCCGTGGCACATGAACATGCACTTCTCCCACCTTTTCTCTCAATGGGTAAGCAAAAGCTTCTCCCTCATTCTGTTTATTATTTTCCCTAACAAGGTCTGGTGGTTTCTTTTTCTTCTCATGTTTTCTTGCCCACTTGTCTCCTAATTTCTCAAACCCATTGCATTTGAAATTATATTTTATTATTTCTGCAAGGTGCAATTGCATTCCTGAAGAACACATTTTCTCATTTGCTTCATCATTCATATGTACCCTGAAACTTTTCTGAAATGGAGAACTTCCTAAAACATCAATTTCATATTTTTGAGCCAAATCAGTCAGTCTCTCATGTGTAGTTACTGCACATGTAGCTGTTTCCTTACTCAGGGAAATTAATTCTTTTTCCTGACACTGGTTCACATTTTCATGATTTGAACAGCAGGGACTGTTAATTTCTTCATGTTCAAATGTTGAATTTAAAACACTAAGGGGCCAATTCCGATCTCGGTCGGAGGCGCACCCAATACCATTCGGTCGGGAAAAAAGCCATGCGAAAGCCTGTTTCCCGACCGATCCGTACAGCACACCGAACGAGCAAGTACGATGCGCACAACAGCAAAAAATCCGGCCGAGCCGTACTCACCCAAACCAGGTCCTGTTCTCCGACCGAGGCGAATCCGGAAACGCCGAATCGAGTCGCACGGAAGGAAAAATGCAGCCCCGTCCGGCCGGACAAGTACGATGCGCTTCCCGTACGCGCCGAACCCGTCGCTACGCACGGCACGTTAAAGCATCCGGGAGAGGCGCACATAAGCTCCGATTCGCGCCACAACACGATCCACGGCTACGAGACGAACACGGCACCGACGAGGACGACGCGAAGCGACGAGGCGAAGCGACGAGGACGACGCGAAGCAACGAGAAGGACGAACGACACGAACCAACCATGAATCCCTTCGTCCCGATCATACCAATATTCTACATCTACTACCGGAACAGGCACGGACGCGTACGGCGCAGAAGGTAAGCCAGACACCAACCACAAAACACATACAACACGTACACGACACATCACACACATACACGGGGATGCTGAATATACTTACACCAGCAACAGCAGCACCATAGGGGCGGGATGCCCATCACCAATGCCACATATGCACACAGGGGCCTGAATGCGCACCACCACCCCTACCCAGGGGGGCTGGATGCCTACCACTACTACCACCCTTAGCCAGGGGGGCTGGATGCCTACCACTACTACCACCCTTAGCCAGGGGGCTGGATGCCTACCACTACTACCACCCTCACCCAGGGGGGCAGGATGCCTACCACTACTACCACCCTTAGCCAGGGGGGCTGGATGCCTACCACTACTACCACCCTCACCCAGGGGGGCTGGATGCCTACCACTACTACCACCCTTAGCCAGGGGGGCTGGATGCCTACCACTACTACCACCCTTAGCCAGGGGGGCTGGATGCCTACTACTACTACCACCCTCACCCAGGGGGCTGGATGCCTACCACTACTACCACCCTCACCCAGGGGGCTGGATGCCTACCACTACTACCACCCTCACCCAGGGGGGCTGGATGCCTACCACTACTACCACCCTTAGCCAGGGGGGCAGGATGCCTACCACTACTACCACCCTTAGCCAGGGGGGCTGGATGCCTACCACTACTACCACCCACACCCAGGGGGGCTGGATGCCTACCACTACTACCACCCTCACCCAGGGGGGCTGGATGCCTACCACTACTACCACCCTTAGCCAGGGGGGCTGGATGCCTACCACTACTACCACCCTTAGCCAGGGGGGCAGGATGCCTACCACTACTACCACCCTTAGCCAGGGGGGCAGGATGCCTACCACTACTACCACCCTTAGCCAGGGGGGCTGGATGCCTACCACTACTACCACCCACACCCAGGGGGGCTGGATGCCTACCACTACTACCACCCTCACCCAGGGGGGCTGGATGCCTACCACTACTACCACCCTTAGCCAGGGGGGCAGGATGCCTACCACTACTACCACCCTTAGCCAGGGGGGCTGGATGCCTACCACTACTACCACCCACACCCAGGGGGGCTGGATGCCTACCACTACTACCACCCTCACCCAGGGGGCTGGATGCCTACCACTACTACCACCCTTAGCCAGGGGGGCTGGATGCCTACCACTACTACCACCCTTAGCCAGGGGGGCAGGATGCCTACCACTACTACCACCCTTAGCCAGGGGGGCAGGATGCCTACCACTACTACCACCCTTAGCCAGGGGGGCTGGATGCCTACCACTACTACCACCCTCACCCAGGGGGGCTGGATGCCTACCACTACTACCACCCTTAGCCAGGGGGGCTGGATGCCTACCACTACTACCACCCTTAGCCAGGGGGGCTGGATGCCTACCACTACTACCACCCTTAGCCAGGGGGGCTGGATGCCTACCACTACTACCACCCTTAGCCAGGGGGGCTGGATGCCTACCACTACTACCACCCTTAGCCAGGGGGGCAGGATGCCTACCACTACTACCACCCTTAGCCAGGGGGCTGGATGCCTACCACTACTACCACCCTCACCCAGGGGGGCTGGATGCCTACCACTACTACCACCCTTAGCCAGGGGGGGCAGGATGCCTACCACTACTACCACCCTTAGCCAGGGGGGGCTGGATGCCTACCACTACTACCACCCACACCCAGGGGGGGCTGGATGCCTACCACTACTATCACCCCCACTCATAGGATGGACAATGCATGACACAACAAGCACACCACAACCTAGGGAATGCAAGATAAAGACATCCCCCCACCACCATGACAAGCGTGTGTAGGCTGTGTCAAATGCCTACAACACCGAACATGACTTTGAACATACAATGTGACCCCCTAGCACATGTGCCACACATATATGTGTGTGGCACCCACAATGCAAGCAGCCCATGACCATTGTGGCAATGGGGCCTAAACCCCCATCATCACAGTGACCAAAAGGGAAGTGTGGGGTCCATAGCCGAAGCACATTTTGACCATTGTGGCAATGGGGTCTAAACCCCCATCATCACAGTGACCAAAAGGCAAGTGTGGGGTCCATAGCTGAAGCACATTTTGACCATTGTGGCAATGGGGTCTAAACCCCCATCATCACAGTGACCAAAAGGCAAGTGTGGGGTCCATAGCTGAAGCACATTTTGACCATTGTGGCAATGGGGTCTAAACCCCCATCATCACAGTGACCAAAAGGCAAGTGTGGGGTCCATAGCCGAAGCACATTCTGACCATTGTGGCAATGGGGTCTAAACCCCCATCATCACAGTGACCAAAAGGCAAGTGTGGGGTCCATAGCTGAAGCACATTTTGACCATTGTGGCAATGGGGTCTAAACCCCCATCATCACAGTGACCAAAATGCAAGTGTGGGGTCCATAGCTGAAGCACATTTTGACCATTGTGGCAATGGGGTCTACACCCCCATCATCACAGTGACCAAAAGGTAAGTGTTGACAAAGAAAGAGCTGCAACTACCAAACTGCATGGATCATTCCTGGTCACAGAACCAAAAACTCATCTGTGGCAAAGTAGTGTATGTGTCCCATTGCAACATAAATTGGGGGAGCCAAATACTGCAGTGCAAATGAGACATTCCTTTGGCCATGTGCAGACAAACAACACCCATGGGGGCTGAGACCGTCAACATTCATCAATGACACAATGACAGAAGTGACCATCAGAATGCAGAACCACATATTTGCACCAATGGGCACACAAATGCAGATATCCTGTGGAGACAGCAGATGTGAGGTGAACAGATACCATACCATGGCAGCAATGGGACACACAAACCATGATCACTGTGCTGACCGATGACCTAGGAGTCCCAGGGACAGCAGGGGAAACACACCAAACAACATACAGCCAATGGCACACCCAAGATATGCCAATGCAGTGGTGCAGATGCACAAACACAAACAGGCAGACCAACACTGTCATCATACACAGCAGGTGAGGGGTGGGGGTGCCAGTGTCCCCAGGCAACCACACAACACATGAGGAGAGCTGAATACCAATCATACAGATGTGCATACACTGCCACACTAAGGTAACTCATGGATCCAAATCCCCTATGTGGGCAAGCAGGCATTGTCAGATGAGAGGGAGCACAAAACACACATGTCACACAGGCACGTAGGAACAACAACTGACACAGCAAGACACAGACACACCACAGCACCACTCCCAGGGCCCCCACAATGTGGTGACCCTGGGCTGAATAAAAATCCCACTGTGATGACAAAGCTAAATGTCGTTCACACTGTGAACCACAGTCAGGTGTCCTGAGCAACAAACTACCATCACACCTACACAAGCACAAATCAATCAGCATGGCCAGTAAGCCAAGGCCAACATGGAGGCAGGGGACTAGCTGGGCAACAACTCCCATCTGCACACACTCAAGACCACACCCCTCGACCTCTAACAATGTGCAGCAGTGAAGTACACATGCACTGGTGACATTGCACATGCACCCATGACTATTCCAGGGTGGTGGGTGGGAACCAAGGTGCAGAAACACATCACACATGGCCACTCAACAAGACTCCTGAATGTCTGACACACTGCACACTACGCTGTACATGGACATGACGGCGATACCACACCAACCAATGGGATCCCAGCCACAGTCACACACCAATGAAGAAGCCAAGGTCACCCACAAAGAACACACATAGACAACAACCAACATTGCAGCCCGGACCCTAAGGAGTGCCAGCAGTCACACACACAACGTGTCACAATCACTGAAAGATAACACGAACTGAAAATCACATGACAGGGGCAAACAACAAGTGCCAAGGGGAAACCTGACTGTGACCCATCTGCGTCTGCACACAAACTCAGCCCTGACAGCAAACACACCTATGGGTGACACCCTGATGACCAGTAATGTGCCATGCACCCACATCACAGAGAACACAGGGAGAAGACTTTGGGGGAACATAGCTCAAGTCAGCAAGCATCACAAACAGGTACAACACTAGGGATCACAGCATGCGCAGATAAATGGAAGTGAACACACAGACATGCACATACAACACACACCTTGGGCGCAGGCAATGTCACACGTGTACACACTGCCATGAGGGGACTCCACTCCTGTGTGAGGAAAGCTGTGCCATATGTTGCCTCAGTAGGGCCCCATCATGTCAGCTGAGCACTTGGTCACACAATCAACAATTAGCACCAAATGAGGGCTCCCATCACATCAGCCTGGTCATGGATGTGCCAACGGAATCATCAGCACAGATCCAACACACTTGTATAGCAATGTTGCACTGACTACACGGATGAGTCCTTCCCCATTGATGCCCAAACCTGCATGTCCAGTGGAGATGGCAACACGGTCAGGGAAGTAGACAAATGCATCGATGGCAGGCACAACAGATGTGCAGGGGTGGAAGCCACAGATATGAAATTGCTAATGTAAGTAGGAAACCCATTGCCAAATACTGAACACATGACACCCTCAGATGCTGCTATTGATGACATGGATACACCACATGATAGGACACATTCCCCCTGGACCACATGGGTTCCTGCACAGTAACACTTCATAATCATGAGACCAGATATCACCATCACTGCAGCAAGGGCATGGTTAGCAGCACCAACAACATGTACATCTGAAGCATGCGCACTAGAGAAAAGAAAGTTGCTTTATTCAGCATATGTGTTGATTGAAAACGACGTCCAGAAAAAATAGAGCAAAGGCCAATGGCCAGTCCATTGTCAAAGTTCAAACAGGGTGACACTGGCAGATGTCACCCTACGCATGCCTGCACAAAACCAGGGACAATCCACTAGGAGGGGCAACCGGGGGCAGGCCAGGCACCGCAGGGACAGGATCAGGGCTCACCAGGGGGAGTCAGGGAAGGGGTGGTGGGTGCTGGAGAGCCACTGACAACTGCAGTGGAGGTGTCTGACATGGTGTGTGCCGGCACAACTGGGGGCATGACTCAGATGTCGTGGGTGCCGGCACAACTGCAGTGGACCCTGCAGATGGAGTGGACAGGTCCGCCACTGCAGTGCCCAAGTCAGACAGGGCGGTAGTGGACTCCACTGCAGTGCCTACCTCCAGGGGAGGAGAATGGGGAACAGGCAAGGTGGGTTGGACAGAGGGGGAGGACACCCTCACCACATCAGTGGCACAGACAAGCGCAGCGGGGGGTGTGGTGCTGGGAGAGCAAGTGACAGGGGGAGAAGGCCTGATCCTCTTGGGGATGGTATATCTGTGGGTGGGGGAACCTGTGGCAGGGTGTGGTGGGGGCACCTGTGCAGTGGGGGCCTGAGGGATGGAGGACGGAGACCTTGTGCCTGAGCTGCAGGGCGGTGGCGGGGTCTTGCTCTTAGGACTCCGGGGGACTTGCGGGTGGGGGCCTCAGTCCGTCTGCGCCTGGGGGAGGGTGTCCGGGTGCGAGGGGCACTCTGCTCCGTGTGGGTGGGCTTCCTCTTCCCCCGGGATGCTGGAGCAGCTTCATCGGTGGGGAAGAGGCCGAGGTCACAGAGGAAGAGCTGCTGTGACTTTGGGGTTGCAGGTGAGGCAAGGGAGGGTGCTTTGGAGGGAGAGGGAACTGAGGCCTGCGCAGTGCATGTGGATGCGTGTGTGTTTTCCAGGGCCCCATCCCCTGTGAGTCTGGCTTCAGTCCCCTGAATGTGCGTGCGTGTGCGTTTTGTCATTGGCGTGTGTGTCAGTGTGCTGGATGTGTGTGTGTTGGTGTGTGCCTGTGCCGGTGTGTGTGTGCTTGGGATGGGTAAGGTGCTGGGGAGTGTGGATGGAGCAGAGGCAGGAGGGGTGAGGGACCGTTTGAGGAGGGACACTGCTGCCGTCAGGGAGGAGTCCATGGACCTATTGCCCCTCTGTAGGTCAGACATGCCCGATGAGATGCCCTCCATGAACGACACCAGCTGAGTCAACAGCGCGGTGTGCGCATGGAGGACACTCAGCATGGCTGTCTGCCCTACATGGAGCTGGCGAAGGAGGTACACAGACTCCTCACTCAGGGCAGCAGGGGACACAGGGGCAGGGGGTGCGGTGCCTGGCCCAAAGGAGACACGCTCCCGGACATGGGAGCCTCCACAGACCTGGGGAATGGGAGCCGATGGGAGGGCGGTGGTGGTGCTGGTGGTGGCGGGGACAGCAACACTAGCTGGGGTGTGGTGGCTGCTGACACCCGCCTCCACAAGGGAGTCATCCTCCGAGTTGCTCTGGTCCTCAGCTGAGGTGGATGCTGCTGAGGACTCCTCGGTGTGGCTCCCCTCGCCCTCCGTGCCACTGGGTCCCTCCGACCACTCCTCGGCTGCTGACCCAGTCTGGCTCCTCCTGGTCCGTGGAGCAGTCCCCTTCCGTGGCCGTGGATGTATCTGCAAACAATGGGGAAACAGACAGACATCAGTCACCTGCACATAACGCACACACCACTGTGAGCACAGCACATCACAGAGCAAGCCCTGGCATCATTAGTTGTACATTGCTAAAAGTGCCCTAACTGAACAGGAGAAGTCAATTGTCAGTCTGATGCCAAGCATGGCACTCACATCCCACATGGCCTTGCACCCATCTGTCTGGTGTCTGTTGGATTGCAACACCCCAGTGTTGACACATGCACCAAGTACACAGTAGTTGGACAGTGCAGAGGACACGGTGTGGCATGTGGACATGCACACATCACAGCTCTTGCCACTGAGTCAGTACAGGTTTCCGGATGAAAGGGATGCCCAGAGTCAAATAGGAAATGCATGTGATGCATACCAGCGACAGACACCATGATGCACCCATGTCCTGATAGCCAGCGCCACTATGGTGTGCATGTAGCACATGTCACTCCCCTGCAGGCTCACCAATCAGTAGACACATGCCATGGCGGAGGCATGACTGCAGTCATACATCACTGTCTCAGTGATGTATGACTTTGCAGCCAGACAACAACACTCTGCACTGTGTCACAATAGTAGGTCATGGGGAATGCAAGTCCTGGAGCTGCACAAGTGCACATGTACATCCCCCCCACAACACATCCTCTTAACCCTCATCTGTCCAGGTCATACCTATTGGACATATGGTAGACCTGTGACACTACCCTCTGAACCTGAGCCCTCACACTCTGCTGTGCATGGGGAACAGCTGCCTGAACTTCACATTCACATGCCCCAGTCTGCATGGGCAGCTGATCAGACACCTATGTGTCACACAAGTATCGTCTCCTATGGTCACATCTCCAGTGGCATGCTGAGCCCCTACCAAGAAACTCCACAGCAGTCCTGGCGACTAATCCACAGCACACTGACACAGAGGCAGACACCTGAGGGGTCAAATCACTGCGCACAATGTGTCAGCTGATACACGGGAGTGGGAGTACAGAGTGTATTGTATGGCCTGGAGTAGGCATGACTGTCCAGCCCCACATGAATGAGGGATGAGCCCTGGACTGTAGGCAGCTGGCTAAGTATGTGTGACACACGTCATATACATACTCCTGGGGCCCAAACATTGTTCCCACCCGCAGCATGGGTGTGTGCCAGATACCCCAGCCACATGTGGTGGATCAGCTCAGCAATTGGACCACAGATCAAAGTAACACGCTGAATACATGTCAGAATACAGGCATTGTGTAAGCAATGGACCCACCCATGATGCCCACCACAGAGTCAGGGAAACAGATGCTGTCTCCCACCTTGAGTCAAGCAAACTGCAAGGACACAGTCCTAAGTGACAGAATTCCCTGCATGTAAGGGCCACACCTGGGTATCAGATGAGGAGTGGGCAGTGCACAATAGAGGGACATGGCTCCTGGACAACATGACTGCTGTACTGTGGCAGTTTAACCAGGCCCGAGGAGGGCACATAGCATGTTAGACAGAGTTCACAGTGCAGTCTTTGACTCACCCCCTCCTTGCTGCTCTCTGGCCTTCAGCTGCCCATCCAGGTCTGGAAAGACCACCGCCAGGATCCTGAGCATGTGGGGGTCAGGGTCCGTGTTCCGCCCCTCCTGCGAGGAGGCGACAGCTTCAGCTGGACCCGTGCAATCCTCCGGGTCCAGCCCCGAAGGTCCTGCCACCTCTTTTGGCAGTTGCGGATCCGGCGCTTGTAGACCCCCACGGACCGGACAGCCCGGACGATGTCCTTCCATATCTCCTGCCATATCTCCTGCTTCCGATGGGCAGAAGCCTGTCAGGATGACAAAGTGATAAGGCCATTACTACACATGCAACATATCCGTGCATGACACAGTTGCATATACATGTCGCAATCACAGGGGCACATGGTGTACACAGGCAGTGCACGGCTGCCCATGGACAGTTTTCCAGAAGTCACTACATGGTATCATTGCATGGGGAGTAAAACCCTGTTCAGAAGCACTGTCACTGCACCATACCTGTCCAGTGCAAGTCACTACACACTATGGGGGTGACAACTACTCAGTGAGCCTGCTAGCCAGTGGCGTGCAGACTCTCAGCCTTGCTAGTCAGACAAAATGCACATTCAGAAAGGCAGTGCACAGGACACTCACCTGCTCCCCTGGTGTCCCATACAGCTTGCTGTACTGTGGAAGTAGGCTGTCCAGCAGGGCCTGGTTCTCCTCAAGGCTGAAGGCTGGGGCTCTCTCCACAGTACGTGCCATTGCAGGGTCCAGAGGGGCAGAGACAGCAGCAGTGCAGTGGCAGATGTCGTCCTGGAGCATGTAGTGCAGGCAAGTGGGCTCTCAGGGGAACAGCCAGCAATATATATGTGCTGGAGAGGCAGATCCTGTCCCTTGTGTCCAAAGTGATAGGTCCAAGTCATTTGCATCTTCTGAATCTGGCCAATCCATGGAATAGCAGCACCAAAACACGCCCACAGCATCCTTCAAATCTTCAACTTCATGACATACATGATTTTGCAACATTGTTGTGGGTGACCAACTGAATTTCCAGCAACCGACTCGCTCGAAATTCGAAAACGCGTCCGTTGCCAGGCAAGCCCATTGTCAATGGGTGCGCACCGATCGGTCCATTGCGGTACAACGCGCACAGGGGTACAACGCGTACCCGCACACATTGAAGGCAATGGGCCGGCCGGAGGCACCGATCGGTCCATTGCGGTTCAACGCGCACAGGGGTACAACGCGTACCCGCACACATTGAAGGCAATGGGCCGGCCGGAGGCACCGATCGGTCCATTGCGGTACAACGCGCACAGGGGTACAACGCGTACCCGCACACATTGAAGGCAATGGGCCGGCCGGAGGCACCGATCGGTCCATTGCGGTACAACGCGCACAGGGGTACAACGCGCACCCGCACACATTGAAGGCAATGGGCCGGCCGGAGGCACCGATCGGTCCATTGCGGTACAACGCGCACAGGGGTACAACGCGTACCCGCACACATTGAAGGCAATGGGCCGGCCGGAGGCACCGATCGGTCCATTGCGGTACAACGCGCACAGGGGTACAACGCGTACCCGCACACATTGAAGGCAATGGGCCGGCCGGAGGCACCGATCGGTCCATTGCGGTTCAACGCGCACAGGGGTACAACGCGTACCCGCACACATTGAAGGCAATGGGCCGGCCGGAGGCACCGATCGGTCCATTGCGGTACAACGCGCACAGGGGTACAACGCTGTACTCGCACACATTGAAGGCAATGGGCCGGCCGGAGGCACCGATCGGTCCATTGCAGTTCAACGCGCACAGGGGTACAACGCGTACCCGCACACATTGAAGGCAATGGGCCGGCCGGAGGCACCGATCGGTCCATTGCGGTACAACGCGCACAGGGGTACAACGCTGTACCCGCACACATTGAAGGCAATGGGCCGGCCGGAGGCACCGATCGGTCCATTGCAGTTCAACGCGCACAGGGGTACAACGCGTACCCGCACACATTGAAGGCAATGGGCCGGCCGGAGGCACCGATCGGTCCATTGCAGTTCAACGCGCACAGGGGTACAACGCGTACCCGCACACATTGAAGGCAATGGGCCGGCCGGAGGCACCGATCGGTCCATTGCAGTTCAACGCGCACAGGGGTACAACGCGTACCCGCACACATTGAAGGCAATGGGCCGGCCGGAGGCACCGATCGGTCCATTGCGGTACAACGCATCACTGTACATGTGACTGGCATAGGTCAGCATGCCTGTCTCAGATGGACATATGCCAGCCACAGATAGCTCCCAGGGAGTGAGGGGCACACCTACATCACGACAGCCTGTCCAAACCTTATCATAAGGCATGTAAGGCTGCATTTCCTATTGTGTGTATGTTGGTGTACATGTTGTCCTGTGGGTGTCACCTGTGGGCAGCCACCCCCAGGCTGTGCACGTGTTCATGGGGACAGGATCCTGGGTGTTACGTGTACGTGACCACTGTGATGTGCAACTGTTCATATCTGTGCATGTGTCATGGTCACATTTCACAGTGGTGTTTGTGTATGTCATGTCACATACCCCGTGAGTCCCATGTGGGACGGTATGTTTGAGCCAGGGTGTCCCAGTGGCACAATAGTGATGGCCCTCCACAGTCTTTGTGCATGTAGTGTTTACAATGTCTCTGATTTCATGTGCACAATGGGAGACAGTCTCCACATCCATGTTGTGTGTGCATGGACTCTGATGTTGTGCGTGTGTGTCACAGACGTCCATGTCTGTCCTGCCATGGCAAGTGTGGCCACTACCTGTGGGGGTCATGTTTGTTTTGCTGTGGTGTACACATGATACTCCAGGTGATGCCAGTGTCCATGTGGCATTACAGGGTCCCTGGGAATGTACCTGTCGTTGAGCTGTGGTGCCTGGGGCACATCTGTCCTCACATGTCACTGTGGGGGTGACTGTGACACGGCATCATGATATCCAATGGGCCAACCTGGGACAAATTGATGCCACCTGTAGGACCGTGTTGACAGATGTTGGCCATGTATGTACCATAAATGTCGTTCCGGTACTGCACACTTCATGTAGTTGTGCCTCATGATGATGTATGTTGGGATCTTGAGTGTGTTCAATGCCGCATATGTGGGGTGACTGACGATCTTGCTTACTTCTCCTCACTGCAGGGCTCCTGCTGTCCATCGGCCATTCCCAGACCTGGCAACGATGGTGGAACGGGACAGCATCCGACGGTACCGCTTCACCAGGCAGCTGATTGAGGATTTGGCAGTGCAGTTGTCCCCACATTTGCAGCCTGGCCGGCCGTATCCTACAGCGCTGACCCCCAAGGTGAAGGTGATGGCAGCCCTACACTTCTTTGCCACCGGTACCTTCCAACATACTGTGGCGTCTGCTGGTGGGATGTCACAGACCATGTTCAGCCGTGTGCTCCGCGATGTTTTGGCGGCAATGTTGCTCTTCCTGAACCGGTACATCTATTTCCCTAGACTGCGTACGACTCACTGACGTGAAGAGTGACTTTTATGCCCTGGGGAGGATGCCGCATGTCATTGGCTCCATTGATGGGACACATGTGGCTTTGGTACCACCACAGGCCCAGGAGCAGGCCTACAGGAACCGCAAGCACTACCACTCGGTCAATGCACTGGTGGTGTGTCTTGCAGACATGACCATCACACACGTGTGTGCCCGTTTCCCTGGTTCAGCACACGATGCCTTTGTGATGAGGAGTAGTCGCATCCCCAGGATGATGGCACAGATGCAGAACCAGCGTGCCTGGCTTGTCGGTGTGTACTGACTTTGTGCCATTGTGTGTGATCTGATCTGTAGTATTCCGCCCACTTTTCCAAGTCAGCTGATGTGCACTTGTCTGTCCGTAGGTGACTCGGGATACCCCAACATGCCGTGGTTGCTGACACCCCTCAGGAACCCTGTGACACCTGCCCAGATGCGCTACAATGAGGCACATGGTCGGACCAGGAGAGTGATTGAGCGGACCTTTGGTCTCCTGAAGAGCCGCTTCCGCTGCCTGGACAAGACCGGAGGGTCCCTCCCATATGCCCCTGCGAAAGTGTGCAAGATTATCATCGTCTGCTGCATGCTACACAACCTGGCAGTGCGGAAGGAGTTGCCTCTCATCCAGGATGACGATGACCAACATCCGCCACCTGTGGAGGATCCTGGCCTGGACCACGATGCCAGTGACGATGATGATGATGATGGTGATGGTGATGTCCGCACACAGCTCATCACCAACTTCTTTAGCTGAATGTGAGTATCCTGAGCTGTCATGTGAATGATGTGAGTTGCCATGATGTGTGGGTGGGGCTCTGGCGCTGTTGGAGTGTGTCCATGGGCTACTTGACTGGATGTGTGTTGCGATGTGTGGTTACAGGTGGGCTGTACTCCCCAACAGTGTTGACATGCTAACTTGGTTCTGGGTGGGTATCTTGTAACATGTATTGTGCATGAGTTTTGCTGTTCTGTCCTGTACTGCATTGCTTTTGACTGTGTGTCATTTCTGTCCTTCACAGGGTACTTTCAGATTCGTTTGGTCAACTGTGTCCACCGACGACGTGATTGCACATCCAGGCTGGTAGCTGTTGTGTCCCTACAGGTGATGTGCGCCACACCCATGGACTTCCTTCCGTCTACAGTTGTTGACTGTGTGCCCGCTACCAGGTGGGGTTACCTTGCATCTGTAGTGGTTACGGCATGTTGCTACTGTGTAATAAACCTGTGCTTCACTTAGTGATGTGCGTTGTCTGTGGTCACACATTTGACTGCCATTTGCTTACTGCACCTGTGGGCTACTTGACTACAACTGGGAATGGGTGTGGTGTCTGTGCATTGCACCGTCTTCCCTGGCAACATCAGTGTAGGCAATGAGTCAGATGGCCTAGGTGTGTATGTGTTGTGTAGCCCTGGTGGTGTGTCTCCCTCATATGTGTCACGTTGCCTTTACTCACATGCCTGTGTTGTCCTTGCTGTTGCAGTTCGCATACACAGTGTAATTTTGCAGTTCATCATCCCCATAACAGCACCCACGTTGGAATCACGACAGAGGCAAGTATGGTGTATTAGTGTGTTTATTGTGATACATTTGTGTTAATAGTGCATAGGATGGGTTGTGCTGTACATGAATCTTGCAATCCCAAGTTCCTAGGTGAATTGAAAGTCCGGGTAGACAGGATCCCCAGTATCGGGGCCACAGTTGTCTGACACATTGGTCCAACTTGTACTCCCCATGCAATGTGTGGGAGTAGTGTTGCCGTCAACAGGGTGAACAGTCTGTGCACAAAGGCGAACATCCAGAACAGGTTCAGGCTTCCTGGGAGTTGCGCTTGGCCATCGGCCTCTCACTTTTCCCTCCTCGGACGACCCCTCTTCTTGGGGGGGCCTCAAGTGCAGGCTGCTGCGGTGCAGGGGACTCTCCGCCAGAGTCCTCCTCCCTCCCTGTGGCAGTTGCAGTTAGTTCGGCACCAGATGTTGTTGGCACACAGGGAGGTGTGGACTGGTTGCTGTTCATCTGGCGGAGGCATTGTAAAATGTCCCTGTGCACCGCCGTCATCTCATGCAGTGCATCCCACTTGGACTCCACGCGGGACATGTGTGAGTCCACACGGGACATGTGTGACTCCACGTGGGACATGTGGGAGTCCAAGCGGGCATGATGGGCAGCCTGCTGCTGTTTGATGTCTCTGAGGAGCCCCACTACCTGGCTGAGCTCTCCGGTGCTGGACTGGTACGCATCAGCTATGCGTACCAGTTGTGGGTCGTCATGCACACCAGCAACGTCTGCAAGCAGCGACCTCTGTCTCCCACTCCTCCCACCACCCCTGCTGACATGTGCAGTGTGTGCAGTTGCACGCACAGATAACCCTGGTCCACCTTGGGGGTTGGTGGTGGTGGTGGTGTCCATGGCCCCAGGTTGGTCCAGGGTCACTGTGCTGGTGTTGCTCCTTATTCTGTCCATGTCGGCAGGGATGGTATTTGTGGTGACAGTCGTTGTAGGGGTGGGTGCAGGGAGTGCAGCTGGTGGTCCTGCTGGTGCTGCAGCTGGTGGTCCTGCTGGTGCTGCATGTTGACTTGCACCGGATGTGCCAGGTTGTTCATCATCGTCCGAGGAGGACAGAGGATGTACGACGCCAGTGAGCTCGGCATCCTCTTGAGCCTGGGACTGGGACTCCTCAGCGTCTGCTGCTGTGTCCCCATCATCACCTGTTTTTGGGAGACACAAATAATGTATGTCATGTTTCTGCAGGCATCAGTGGTTGACACACATGACAGTTGTGACTGTGCCTCTGGGTGCGGGCCTGTACATTGCATTGTCCTAAGTCGTCACAGTCAGGGGTTGATATTGGTGTGGCACATTGTCCTGCATTATTTGGGCATTTCTATGTATTTTCTGGGGTGTGAACATGGTCTGCATTGCTTGTGTTTGGTTGACAGCCAGACCTCCTTCCAACCCAGCCAGCCAGTCAGTTATCCCACCATGGAACGTGCTTGCGTTGCAGGGAGTGTAAGTTGTCTCTCAGGATGTCAGTCAGTGGTGTCCTGCTGTTTGTTGGTGCACAGTTGGCAGCAGGGCCTTGTGCTCCCCACAGCAGTAGCCAGTGTCAGCCATCTTGTGAGTCCTTCTCCACTCCCTGTGATGTGAGCATGGTTCAGGGTGGTGTTGATGGGCCAGTTGTGAGGCTGAGCAATGTCTGTGACTACGACTCCCATCATGCTATTGCCTCCTCCCCCTTCCCAGCATGCCCATGCTTCCTTCCTTTTGACTCTGCTTCCCTGTGGGTTGGGCTGGCTGTGCTGACAGGATGGCTGGGAGTGTTGTCCTGGCAGTTGTTTGGCTAAGAGTCCCAAGAGTGTCCCTGTGCTTCACACAACATAACCCAGGGTGGTGGTGCTTTGTGGGATCTTGTGTTAGGATGGAGGGCATTGCATTCTACCAGGTGGGTACTGTGGAGTTTGTGTTGGGGAGGGTGTGAGGGGAGGTGCTGGTGACTATAGTCAGTGCTGCAAGTCCCCCTTCCCACCCAGCCAGCCAGATATCCCACCATGGAACGTGCTTGCATTGCAGGGAGTGTAAGTTGTCTCTCAGGATGTCAGTCAGTGGTGTCCTGCTGTTTGTTGGTGCACAGTTGCCAGCAGGGCCTTGTGCTCCCCACAGCAGTAGCCAGTGTCAGCCATCTTGTGAGTCCTTCTCCACTCCCTGTGATGTGAGCATGGTTCAGGGTGGTGTTGATGGGACAGTTGTGGGGGTGAGCTATGTCTGTGACTACGACTCCCATCATGCCATTGCCTCCACCCCACTTGCCAGCATTCCCATACTTACTTGCTTTTGTGTGGAGTTCAGTGGGTGTGGGTGTGAGGGCAATGGCAAGATGGCTGACAGTGGTGTCCTGCTGTTGGTTGGTGTGCAGTACCCAGCATGCCCTTGTGCTCCCCACGACACAGCAACAGTGTCAGATATCTTTGATGGGCCTTTCCACTCTCTGTGGGATGTGCATGCGTGAGTGTGAGCTTGCTGGGCCATGTGGTGGGGGATGTAGGGCTGTGAGTACGACTCCCATCATGCTATTGCCTCCTCCCCCCTTCCCAACATGCCCATGCTTCCTTCCTTTTGACTCTGCTTCCCTGTGGGTTGGGCTGGCTGTGCTGACAGGATGGCTGGGAGTGTTGTCCTGGCAGTTGTTTGGCTAAGAGTCCCAAGAGTGTCCCTGTGCTTCACACAACATAACCCAGGGTGGTGGTGCTTTGTGGGATCTTGTGTTAGGATGGAGGGCATTGCATTCTACCAGGTGGGTACTGTGGAGTTTGTGTTGGGGAGGGTGTGAGGGGAGGTGCTGGTGACTATAGTCAGTGCTGCAAGTCCCCCTTCCCACCCAGCCAGCCAGATATCCCACCATGGAACGTGCTTGCATTGCAGGGAGTGTAAGTTGTCTCTCAGGATGTCAGTCAGTGGTGTCCTGCTGTTTGTTGGTGCACAGTTGCCAGCAGGGCCTTGTGCTCCCCACAGCAGTAGCCAGTGTCAGCCATCTTGTGAGTCCTTCTCCACTCCCTGTGATGTGAGCATGGTTCAGGGTGGTGTTGATGGGCCAGTTGTGAGGCTGAGCAATGTCTGTGACTACGACTCCCATCATGCTATTGCCTCCACCCCCTTCCCAGCATGCCCATGCTTCCTTCCTTTTGACTCTGCTTCCCTGTGGGGTGGGCTGGCTGTGCTGACAGGATGGCTGGGAGTGTTGTCCTGGCAGTTGTTTGGCTAAGAGTCCCAAGAGTGTCCCTGTGCTTCACACAACATAACCCAGGGTGGTGGTGCTTTGTGGGATCTTGTGTTAGGATGGAGGGCATTGCATTCTACCAGGTGGGTACTGTGGAGTTTGTGTTGGGGGGTGTGAGGGGAGGTGCTGGTGACTATAGTCAGTGCTGCAAGTCCCCCTTCCCACCCAGCCAGCCAGATATCCCACCATGGAACGTGCTTGCATTGCAGGGAGTGTAAGTTGTCTCTCAGGATGTCAGTCAGTGGTGTCCTGCTGTTTGTTGGTGCACAGTTGGCAGCAGGGCCTTGTGCTCCCCACAGCAGTAGCCAGTGTCAGCCATCTTGTGAGTCCTTCTCCACTCCCTGTGATGTGAGCATGGTTCAGGGTGGTGTTGATGGGCCAGTTGTGAGGCTGAGCAATGTCTGTGACTACGACTCCCATCATGCTATTGCCTCCACCCCCCTTCCCAGCATGCCCATGCTTCCTTCCTTTTGACTCTGCTTCCCTGTGGGGTGGGCTGGCTGTGCTGACAGGATGGCTGGGAGTGTTGTC
This sequence comes from Calotriton arnoldi, assembly GCA_963921515.1. NCBI lineage: Eukaryota > Metazoa > Chordata > Amphibia > Caudata > Salamandridae > Calotriton > Calotriton arnoldi. The sequence continues at coordinate 3,602,600 of CAWUFW010000680.1, forward strand.
CTGGCAGTTGTTTGGCTAAGAGTCCCAAGAGTGTCCCTGTGCTTCACACAACATAACCCAGGGTGGTGGTGCTTTGTGGGATCTTGTGTTAGGATGGAGGGCATTGCATTCTACCAGGTGGGTACTGTGGAGTTTGTGTTGGGGGGTGTGAGGGGAGGTGCTGGTGACTATAGTCAGTGCTGCAAGTCCCCCTTCCCACCCAGCCAGCCAGATATCCCACCATGGAACGTGCTTGCATTGCAGGGAGTGTAAGTTGTCTCTCAGGATGTCAGTCAGTGGTGTCCTGCTGTTTGTTGGTGCACAGTTGGCAGCAGGGCCTTGTGCTCCCCACAGCAGTAGCCAGTGTCAGCCATCTTGTGAGTCCTTCTCCACTCCCTGTGATGTGAGCATGGTTCAGGGTGGTGTTGATGGGACAGTTGTGGTGGGGGCAATATGTGTGACTGCGACTCCCATGATGCTATTGGCTACACTGACTTGGCCGGCATACACAGAATTCCTTCCTTTGAGTGGTCTTCACTGTGTGTTGGTGTTGTTGTGGTGGCTACATGTGTAGATGTGTTTGTTAGTTCAATTTGTGCCACTGCCTAGCTGTAGTTGTGGTTGTGTTTGTACATGTGTTGGCACAGTTGGATGTGACTTTTTTGATGGCATGTGTTGTGTTTCTCTGACTGACATACACATTTTGGGATGATTCTGTTCTGGTTGCTGTGTGATTGCTATGAGTGCATGGTTTGACTCTCCCCTTGACAGTGATGTGTGTGTGATTTGTGGCAGTATATTGTGTACATTTGTTGTGTACTCACCAGGCTCTGGGATGTCCTCTAGTCCATATATGCTCACTGGCGGTAAGATGGCCCGCACCTTCTCCTCCCAGGGCCTGAGGTATATTGGCTTGGCAGGAGGGCCACTGCCGGTGTGTTGGCTGTTGATGTAGTCTTGCTTCAGCAGTCTCCGTACCCTCCTGCGCACGTCATACCACCTGTTCTGGATGTCGGTCTTTGTGCGCCGACATGGTGATTGGGCGTTCACCCTGTTGATGATCCTCTCCCACATCTTGGTTTTCTGCGACATGGGGGTCTGTTGGACCAATGTGCCAAACAGCTGTGGCTCTACCCTGAGGATCTCGTCTACCAGGACTTCCAATTCACAATCTAGGAACTTGTGATTCTTCTTGGGGGGCATGGTGATGGGTGGTGATGGTGAGTGATGTGTGTGTTGGTGTGCAGGTGAGGGTGTGTGAGTGTGTGTTTTGCTGGGTGTATGTGAGGTAGGTATTTGTTGGTGTGCTGATGGTGTGTGGCTTGTGTGAGGGATGAGCTGTGGGTGTGTGGTTGCTTTCTCTTGGGTGCTGGCAGTGGAATGGCATTTGCAAAGGCTCATGGTAGTGATTTGTGTCCTTTATATAGGTGGAGTTGTGGGTGTGTCTTTGTTCTCTGTCCCCACCCCCCCAGTATTTATTGGCTTGGTAATTGCTTGTTTGGCCTTTTTTTGGGTGATTTTTCCTTTGTGTGGTTTGTGTATGTTGGAAACGTTCTTGTGACCGAGTCGAAGCCTGCATTGGTCTCGTACGGTGTTTTCCGTTTCGTTCACGCTGTGTTTGTGCAGTTTTCTATGCTGCGTACGCGTCGGTCGCGGTGTATTGTGTTGTTTCGGCTCGGTTTTGTATGCGTGTCGGTCGTACGGCTTGTCCTCCGTCTGACTCGGTCGTGGTTTTCGCGCCTTGCATCGTACTTTGCGGTTTGGAGTTAGCGTGTACGCTTTCGGTCGGATTTGTTCCGGGTGCGTGTCGGTCGGTTGGATTCGCGTGTTTTTCCGGCCGGATTGCTATTTTCCGTGCGGCTCGGTCGGTCGACTTGGTTTCGTTACGTGTCGGTCGGATTTTTCGCGCCTTGCATCGTACTTGGCGTGTCGGGCGCCACGGGTACGTGTCGGTCGGTATTTTTTCCGGATCCGAGTCAGTCGGTGCTTTTTCCGGCCCGAATCGGAATCGACCCCTAAGCTGTTTCTCTTTTCCATGGTCTGGGTTAATTTGGTCCCCCATGCTCTCTATCTTTTTAAGCACTGCTGCTTCCTCACAGCAGGTTTGAAAAATCCCATCTTCAAATATATTCATTTTTCCCTGGGCTATTGGTGTTGTAAAGACTATTTCTCCCCCACCTTTCAGTGCTTGGACTGTCTGGGGTAATTTCTGTTCAATAATCTGTGAATTCTGAGTTTCTGAAATAAACCCTGCCATAATCACTCCTTCTGTAGCTCTTTGAACCTTTTGAGTAGGGGCCACATTAATTGGGACAGTCACAATTTTTCTAGGCATTGCCTGTGCATCTGTAGTTTGTGATATCTGGACTGAATCAGTCACATTTAAAGCAGTAACACCTGGAGGTATCACTGTCAGTGCTGAATCAACAGGTAGTGGGTCAATCTGAAATGTCTGCACTGTTCTCTCAATCTGTGTTTCTCTCTGTTTAACAAAAACAGTAGCCACTGTAGTACTTACTAGTACAGTATTTTCAGTATTTTTAATGGGAACCACATAAAGTGGCGGACACTCAGTTAACAATGCATCCATTATTTCATCCCCTGAATAATTATTTATTTGAAGCTTTTTATCATCATTAATTCTCTTCTCCTGCATCTGGTGCTTTACCTTTTTATCCTCACTTGCTTTGTCTCTTGCTGTCTTTTCCCACATGCTTAAGGCCTCAAATTGTGCAACTCTAGATGGTGTCTTTATTTCACATAACACTTCCCTTAATTTGTCAATAATTTGCAATTCAAAAGTACCATCTTTTGGAAACTTCAAAGGACCTTCTTTTTCAGTAATCTTGCACCATTGGTGAACCCACATACATGAATTTTGTCCCAAATTGGTAGACATAAAATGCACGGGTGTTCCTTCAGGAGCATCACCAATTAAAAACGAATTTTTCACTTTACCTCCCAACAGTTTCTTTAAACCTTCAAACATTTTCATTTCTGCAATAGTTCAATGCAATTTCTTTTCTCCAATGCTGTCAGTTTAAATTTCAGTCAGTTTAACTCCTACTACTGACTCCTCCTTTACAAAATCTTATGGCAATATTTTTTAATCAAAATTCTGTTAATAACAACATAAAAATATTCGCTACTCTGTCTGCTCCACTAAACAAAGGATAGATTTCTTTTCACTGCAAGTAACACATTCCGCTTACTCTTCACAAAGTAAGAACTTCTGTTTACTCTTCAAACACTGCGAGTAAATCCCTTCCGCTTACCCTTCACTCAAGCTCCAGATAAGACCTGTTACTTGGATACCCCTTTTGGGAAGTAGAGCCAGTGACTTCGAAGGTAAAATCCTTATGCTACCATTCACACTCACTTTTATACGATATATGGTCCCTGTTGTAACACTGCCAGCCCTACGTAGCTTTTCAGTATTACTTCCAACAGACGAGTAACCTCCTGCAGTGTGGCTTCCAGTTACCACCCGCTATTCCTTCCCGGGATTTCCACAGGTGTACATACCTGTTTTTCCAGACAACATAGAACAAGACACTAACTTACTTAACATGAAGAGTTAAAACATGTAATCAATAACCAATAAATCCTGTCCTATGAAATTACCAATATAATCAATAAAACCATCAATTCAAAATGAGCAAAATTTCACCAACAGTCAAAACCCTTACTATTTTCAACACTTCAAAAATACATCCTAGCACATTAACAACATTTCACAACCCTATTGATACTCACACCACTCCAGCAATCGCCTTCTTGCATCACCTTCCAGTACTGCTTTGCCAGTCTTCAGATTCTGAGCATTGGAGTCAGGAATCAGGACTTGGACATTTATCTAACTTGGGCAATTATTTTCTAGAACTAATTTTCACAGATCAACTCTCCTCCTAAGGTCAATGGACCATTAGTCAAATAGTTGATGGTGATATTAATAATCCTTAATCACCAAACTAATTGATAATAACCTTCCTCTTGCTACCAGAAACTGATGCAGCGGTAATTTCACGGTAATTTCTCAATGCAAAACCTCATTTACCTTCTAATTTACCGCTGCAAAGGTACTGGACCCTTGCCACTGTATATTACCATCAGGAGATTTTACATAAACATTAAAAATCAAAATACAAATAATATTTAAGCCAATAAAGAGAGTTGGTGAGTATTTTAAAGGGTTTTATTTTCTAGTTAAAAGTTAAAGTTCTCTGACCCTTTATTCATTAGTCAAATATCAATCAGGTTACAGAATTGAAAATAGGAAAAATAGAATTAATACAGAACATATTATAGGTTGCATACAAAACATTCCATAAAGGAAGGGAATGAGGCAATCAAATGTCAATCAGAATTCTCCAAAGAAAGTTCAGGAAAATATGATTCAAGAGTGCGTTTTGCAAGGCTAATCAATAATTAATAATTGGCAAAAATCTCCCATAAAGAGAAATAAATGCATAAGACAAATAAATCTTTTCAAAAATAATTGATTAGTCAAAGCATAAACTTAGCATCTAAATCTACCTGTTCTATCCAGCTCCACTCTCTGCCCTGGTCTGTTGCAATCTGAGAGAGGCTGCTTCACAAGGAGCGAGACAGCCCGCAGTTCACAAGACCACAGAGGAATGTGATCTGCCTTGCCAAAAATATGACGTGCAAGGCTAGCCTATGCCCCCCACCTCCCTCTATCTCTCCTCGGATGCAATCTACTCTCAGACTGCACCCCCTAAAGCTTCTAAAGTCTCTAAAGCCCCCCAAGCCCCCTAAAGAGGTAATTATTTATACTCTAATTCTTGGCTGACTATACTAATAAGGTTGCAATTTTCAGTAAAGCTTGCACCGTGATTGGTTGGGATAGATCACGAGGGTCTCACCATCCTGTTCTCATTGGCAAATCCAACCCATACCAGTTTTAACAAAAGAAGCGTTAATGATTAATACAATTATATGTTTCAGCAACATTTACTAGGAAAAATGTTTCAGTCTATTTCCTCCTTCCTGTCATATCGCACGCAGGAAGGACACACTCCACAAACACTGGTACATTGGCACAATAACAAGAATGTACAGTTCATGGTGGCCTTGAACCAGGTCTTCACTTGAGGCACTTGGCAGTATGTAGCTGGTTCTGCGCATGCGTCTCTCATTGAATACAATTCACAGCCTTGCTGGATTCACAGGCAGCCATTTTATCTTAGGCCCAAAAACAAAATAAACACAAAAAGAGTATTAATTTACAAAATGAAACCCATTATGTTTTACCTCCCCCATAGTAATACCCTGTATAAATGATTACCTAGCAAAAGCTATTAGTGTAAAGCAACTTTTCTTATTATTTGTGCACAACATGCAAAAATGTGCAATGTACAACATAGCATATAACAAGCACTAGTGTAAATTTTGAAAGCGCACACAGTTAATACATACTCATAGCAACATGCTCTAATGTTTTAGATAGCTTTTCATGCAAATGCGTTTGCCCCATGTGTAGTGTTGGTGCATGGTTGATTAATTAATACACATTATAAAAAGATGTGTTATGAACTGAATATGCATTGTCTAAATATGCAACAAAGCCAAAGTCTCTTGAGACAGGAACAGGGAGTGTAGATTATAAGGGAAAGGAAACTGGGAAGAGAGAACACATTCCATGATTCAAAGCTAAAGAGGCCACTGAAATCACGAGTTTTCTCTACACTGCAAAAACACGTTAATTCAGCACAAGCATTTCAGACTGAAAGCATTTATGACCAAGCCTCATTTTATGTTTTTCACTTTGCATGCACCAAAAGTGGCACTTTTAAAAAAACTTTTGACTAGGCATGTGCCATGTGTTTTCACTTGCACCAAAATTTGTGTGCCATTTTAAATGCAGTCTGTCTGAAACATAAAAATAAAGCAATGCTTAATTTGAGAAATCTAGCTCTATCAACATGATGGCGGCCAGGTGCGAGGTCATTTTCCTCAGCAAGTTGGTCGAAGGGTAGGAACTGACCTTCGGCAAATAGATTGCCTGTCATGAGTATCGAGTGATCCGTCCAGGCCGTAAGGACTCTAATGGTAAAGCACCCCGAGAGATGGCGTATCTTTGTCATGCATGCCCTTGCCATCGCCGCCTGTAATGGGCACGGGGATGAAGGCAGAGCTTTCGGTAGTAGCAAGCTCCGGATCGTGGAGATCGGTGGGGGTCAAAGCTCAGAGCAGGTTTCGTCCAAGTGGCGTACCGCAGTCCAGCGGGATAACCATTGCAGTTGTGCTGCGTGGAAATATGCCTCGAAGGAGGGGGCGTTCCCCCTCCCCCCCTGTCCATCAGCAAAAAAGAAGGTTATTCCTTTATTCCTCCAGCCAGACAATCACAGATTCTATTAGGACGTATGATTGCAGGGAAGCAGCTAAAATGACCCTTATTTTGATAAATCAGATTGAACCTGCTATAAAAAATAGCTTCAGTAATAAGGCGCCAGGCAAGTGGATATATTTAAAGGAAATGTCCCCCTGTAGGCCCCACTACTGACCGTGTTTAGAGCTGCAGTTATGCAAGGTCTCTCTAGCTCTTGGTCAAAGGCTGTAGCTTATACCTATCTTTAAGAAGGATTCCAGGAGTAATCCAGCTTATTATAGATCAATTTCCCTCCTGGATTCCCTGGTCAAAATTCTGGGGAGAGTTTTGCTCGATAGACTTCAGACGTGAGTTAAGTAGAATAGTATATTATCGGATCTCCAGTATGGTTTCCAACCTGATCTGGGCACAGTGGAACAGGTCCTGAATTTGTACTTGCTATTAAGTAAATACATCATTGTGAAAAAATCCCCTATTTATCTGGCATTTATGGACCACAGCTCCGCTTTTGGCAAAGTGATTCGATCTAAGCTGTGATCGACGTAAGGGTGCGTTATGGCTAAAGTGGGGAGCTTACTGATTCATTTAATATAAATAGGGGTGAATGCGAAGGGTGTGTGTTGGCACCTTTTCTCTTCACCCTATACATAAAACCAAATTAAAGAGTTCTTGCTATAGCAAGATTATGACATACGACAAGTTGCCAAAAGATCAATCCCCGTACTGTTCTATGCTGACAATGCGGTCCTGCCATCCAGGAACGCAAATGGGTTCCAAAAACTCCTGGATTCTTTTAATATTTTTATGTGTGAAGTGTGCCTGTCAACAAATGTGTCCAAATCTTATATTATGAGTTGTATCTAAACCTAGGGGCAACCAAATTTCTGGTGTTTGGCTGGGATCCGTTATCCTTTTCAATTATTTGGAGATCCTACTGAATAAATCCCTAGTATGGAACAATGCATTAAAGTTCAGAAACCAACAGTTCACTAGGGACTTGGAAGCTGTGTTCAAATCCATTACAAGGTTGAGTCAGAAGCCAATATATCTAATGTTGACAATATACAAGACAAAATGTATTTCCATCGCAAGATATATGGCAGGTGGGTGGGGCTATGATGGCTGTAGATTAATACAGAGGACAGAAAATTACTTCCTCAGGAGACTTTTAGGAGTCCCTCCGAGCTGCTCTGTGTTTATGTGTCACAGTGGCTGGGGACTTGTTAAGTTGAGGACGTTAAAGATGATGCCCCTATTGTTATAGGTTTCTATGTGGTTGAAACCAGAGGCCGGGCTAAACAGAGCAATACTGAAGGACTGTTTGTTGCTCAAAATAGGATGGACCATCCCATGGCTGAGGTTTCTGAAACAAATATAATTTCACAAAATCTTCAGTTGCCCAGATTTATTAAATATCTCCACAGGAGATTCCATAAAGTGACTCTATGAGGAATATGCTTTGAATTCCAGATTCTTTTCTAGGTCTAGGAAACAATTGGTCCTGTCACACGTTACTCTATCGACCCAATCTGCAATTGAACCCTATTTTTTATATGTGTTGAGCCCTCAAGCACGGTTCTATTTGGCCCACTTTAGGTTCACCTGGTTCATTTTTTGATACTGCATCCCCAGGCAGGATGTCGATATACTGATTGTATAAAATACCCTTGTGACAATGTAGCATATCCAACCATCATGCACTTTATTCTGTTCTGTATTTTGTATTCATATCCAAGGAAGAGATTTTTGTTACCAATACTAAGAGCTGCAAATGTGGGACAGTGTCGCTCAGCCCTGATATTCTTACAGAACCTCATTTCTCCATTTATTGCTTTGGGCAATGTAGTTTTAATCTAGGCTGCTATTACCATTAGAGATAATTCTTAAATGTTTGCCTGCTGTTTTCCTCTGAGCGAATTATATACACGTGTGGAGCTGATTTAAATGTATTATCATCATCATTTGTTACCGTGTCCTGAGAGTGCGTTATTTTGAATTTTGGGCAAGAGGAAGATTGTTTTTAGACATGCTCCACTGGCGTACGCACAACTTTACACGGATCCCTGGTTCCGAAAGGAGCATTGTTGGCTAGGATACATATATATATTCAAATGTAAAACAATGCAAAAATTGTAAAAAAAAAAAAGTTTACAAAATAGACAAATTGTGCAACTATGTTTGAAAAATTTTAGACTAAAAATATTTATCCATTTTTTCTGAAAAAATAAATGTAATGTTAAAAAATGGGAACAAAATGTTATAAAAAGATTATATAATTATCCCAAAAATGTGATAATATGAAAACAATTATAGAACATCTTAAAAATGCATTTTCAACAAAAATGAAAAAGCTAATACTAATGCAAAGTTTTAAAAGTATTTGTGTTAACATATGTATAAAATGCTTTACAAATGTTTCACTATATATAGGGGGCGATTACGATGTCGGTCAGAAAGGCTCTGAACGGCATTCAGATTTTCCTAAACTGTGTCGTAACCCATGTTTCCGACCGACCGATTACGATAGAAGTTAACTGTTCGGTCTTCCCGACTCAGTTCTGACCGGCGTTCAGAGACTCAGAATCGGTTGATGCAAAATCCTACATCTCTATGGACTACATTTCCGACCAACGTATTACGATGTCGGATTCGGACAGCCTTTCCGTATCGGTCTGTCCGACACGGAACAGCTGTTGGAGACTGACTTTGGGGGCCCATAGCAGGCCCCCCTTCACCCTGGGGCCTGTGGGGGTACCCATGGGACCACTCTTTACAACCATGCACAGTGTGGCAGGCACCACAGGGTGCCCACCACAGGGTGCAAGGTTTTCCGCAACCACCGCTTTTTTCAATGGGCGCCTGTGTTGTTTGTTTGAACACAGGCTCCCATTGAGGTCAATGGGAGTACGACCGAACGGTGTTCGGAAACATCATAATCGATCGGTCGGACGTGCCGAACCCGAGTCGGTTGGAAACGATTCCGACAAGGAGTCGGTCGGATTGCTTTATGACTGACATCGTAATGAGGCCCATAATGTAAAAGTAGAAAACCTACAAAAAAGTGCATTTAAAAAATGTGTAAAATGTACATCAACACAAAATGTTTAATGAATAAATATGTGAAATAAAAAAAAATCTATATTAATTTCTTTGAAAAAAAGCAAAATGTAAATAACACCTGCATTAAGTGTGCATTGTTTTTATTACAAAAACTATGTAAAATGTTTTTAAAATGTATGTATACCATAAAATTTTATATACTAAACTGCATTCAAAATTCATAATAAAATATAGTATTTATTACATTTATCACTCTAAATCAAAGCATATGCCAGGTAAGAAAGGGTGGTCTTTAGGGGGTGTTCATATATACTATTCCCACTCCATTCTAAAGCACATTGGGTAAAGTGCTGGACTTTAAGAGTTTAAAAATTACTATTCCTCCTCCAAATATATCCACGGTGAAGAGAGTGTTGGGATTTGAGGAGTATAGGGTTACTATTCCCATTCCAATATACACCACATAGGGGAAAGTTCTGGACTTTGAGGGATGTAAATTTCTATTCTATTGTTATTTATAAAGCATTCGATTCACCAAATGCGTCCTGGTGCTATGAATCTAGGCAACTCTGCATGTCTGACTTTATTGGAAAAGGAAGGATTTGAAGGCTTTGCGGAATTTTAGATAGTCATGTTCTGACATAATCTCAAGAGGTAGCTTGTTCCATGTCTGAGCGGTCATTACTGAAAACACTCATCCACCAAGTCGAGCTTTGTGAAACTTAGAGTATCTGAAAAACATCTGAGATATATAGTTTGAATGATGGGTGGGACAAATAGCCTTGAGGCAAGAGCAGAGAGCCTTTAAGATACATCTTTTATGCAGAGGAAGCCAGTGCAGGGTCTTGAGGTGGACTGTAATGCTCTCTTGTTTGGGGACATTTTGCACAAGCCTCTCTGCATATTTACTATTCCCACTCAAACTGTAGCCACAGTGAAAAAAGAGTTGGACTTTTACTAACCCCACTCCAACATAAGCCACATTAGGGTAATTGTTGAACTTGAGAGGTGTAGTTTACTATTCCCATTCCAAATATAGCCACAATAAAGAAGGGTTAGGAGTTTGGAGGGTAAAGATTTATCATTCTCACTCCAGATGTAGCCACAGTGAAGTAATTGTTGGACTTCGAGGGGTTTAGATGTGCTATTCCCACTCTAATATAAGCCATATTAGGGAAAGTGTTGGGGATTCAGCTGCATAAAGTTACTCTCTACTATCCAAATATAGCCACAGGGCAGAAGGTGTGGGACTTCGAGGGGGTATCTATTTACTATTTCCACTTCAATATAAGCCATATTGGGTAAAGTGTTGAACTTTGATGGATGTTGAATTGCTATTCCCACTTCATAAATAGCCACTGTGAAGAAAGTGTTGGACTTTGAGGGGTATACATTTACTATTCCCACTCCAAATATTCGCCGTTTAGGATATATATTTACTATTCCCACTCCAATATAAGGCTTATTAGGAAAAGCATTGTACTACTTTGAGGGGAGTAGATTTACTTATCCCACCCACTTCACTTCAAATATAGACATAGTGAAGAAAGTCTTGGAAGGATTTTAGTTTACTATTCCCTCTCAAAATATGACCACATTGGGGAAAGTGCTGGACAGTGAGGGTTGTAAATTTACTAGTCCCACTCCAAGTAAAGCCAAAGTCAAGAAAGTGTTGGACTTTGAGTGGTATATATCTACTGTTCCCAATCCAAATACAGCTATAGAGAAGATAATGTTGGCCTTTGAGGAGTATAGATTTACTATTCCCACTTAATTATAGCCACAGTAAGGAAAGTGTTGGACTTTTAGGGGTATACATTTACTGTTCCTATTCCAAACATAGCCACAGTGAAGAACTTGTGGGAGTTTGAGGAGTATAGATTTACTATTCCCACTCCAATATAAGCCCCATTGGAGAAAGTGTTGGACTATGAGGGATGTTAATTTGCTATTCCCACTTCACAAATAGCCACACTGAAGAATGTTATTATTTCCCCATCCAAATATAGAAACATTAAAAAAAAGTGTTGGATGTTGAGGATATATATTTACTATTCCCCTCTAGTAAAAACCTCATTAGGAAAAGCGTGGTACGTTGAGGGGTGTAGATTTACTATTCCCACTCCAAATAGCGTTGGACTTTGAGGGGTATAGATTTACTATTCTCTCTCAAGATGTAGCCAAATGGGGAAAGTACTGGACTTTCAGGGTTATAGATTTACTTTTCACGCCACTCTAAATATAGCCAAAGTGAAGAAAGTGTTGGACTTTTGAGGGGTGTACATGGCTATTTCCTCTTCAGAAATTGTTAAGCTTTGAGGGGTATAGATTTACGATTCCAACTTAAAATATAGCCAAAGTGAACAAAGTGTTGGACTTTGAGGGATATACATTTACTATTCCCACTCCCAATACACCCACACTGAAGAAAGTGTTGTAGTTTGGGGAGTAAAGATTCATAAACACATTACAATGCAAACAACATTATAAAATGAGAAAAGAATTACTGTAACTCGTAAATTATTCACAATTTAGAAAACATAAATGATATATTAATCATCAAATAGCCCAAAAACTTTTTACAATTATAAAACAAAACAATATATTAAACAAAATATATATAACACAAAATATCTATTCTTTAAAAAGCATTTTCATTTTAACATTTTTTTTTACACACATTTTAAAAAAATCCCATTATTTGACAACATTTTTTAAAATGAGTAAAAAATTAAACATTTTAATAAAAAAAAAAATGAATGGAGGACGTGGCCAGGTGGCCGAAGATGGCAGACACGCTGAACTGAACTCTGTGTGCCAGCCCTAAAATCCAATAATATCCTTAGTGTAGGGGGCCCACCACATGGCAACGGCAGAGATGGTGTACTGGTGGAGCCTCTTTCCTGATATCTGAGCACTGTTGTGTGAATCCCCGGCCCCCAGGCACTGAAGCTGAATGGACTGTGCTGGGCCCTGCGATACCGGCGGCGGAGGACTGGAGCTTGGCTGGAGGGCCGGTTCTAGGATTTTTGGGGCCCCGGGCAGAAAGGGAATGTGCGAGGCCCCTCTAATTTACATAAGTGACACATTCAGAACTCCAAAAGCTGCTTTGTGCAGACTCCTCCTGGGCCGCAGCTCCTCCTCTCAGCCACTTACAAGCCCCCCATTTACAGCTCCTATCGGGCTGAAGGTGTGAGAATTGTTTGTGGGCTGAAAGTTAAAACTGTGGGGGCGCTAAAGTGCTGGACAAAGGGCCTCCTGCATCACTTTTGAATGGGCAGCCCGGCAGGAGGCCTAATTGCAGGACAAACCTGCAAAATGTGTCTCCTTGCAACTGGGAGAAGAGGTTTCTCCCTCCCCTAGGCCTCCCCACACTATCCCTGAGAGGCCCAGGGAGGGGGCCCCCCTCACATGGGCCCAATTGCAAGGAGACACCTTTCTTTCAGTTGGATAAGCAGGAGTACAAGAGGACCAGTGGTGTGGGCCCCATGCTGGTGGGCTGAGTACGAGGCCCTAGGCAGCTGCCCACACTGCCCATGCCTAGCACCAGCCCTGCTTGGCTGCTGCATTGGGTAATCTTCAGCCTGTGAGTTGCCTGGCTGCCCGGGACTGGCTGGCATCATTCAGCATCCCAGACATGGCAGAAGAGATGCAAGCAGACCCAGTGGGCATGCGGGCAAGCCGAGGAGGTTTGACTGAGTCAGGCAGCGAGAAACTAGATAGATACAGCTTAAGATGGCAGTGGGGCCAGGCAAAATCTAGGTGCATGGCCGGAACTCCGTGGGGCAGACGTGACCTCCTGACCCCAGAGCAAAGGAAAGGAGCAAGATTGGCACTGCCTGAAGCCATTGGACCTGGGAGGCCTTGTAGTGTTGGGCTGTTTCTGCAGTTAGGGCCAAGTGTGGGAATGACCTATGTGAAGGGACACAGTGGTGCCAGCCAGCATAAAGAGACACACTGGTGATGGCAGTGCCTGAGGACATTGGAAGACCCTGGGCCCAGATGTGTGAGCGGGTTGGTGAACTGCCCGCAATAGGGACATGCTGTGCCTGCAGGTAAGTGTGCAGTTGCTAACTTGGCCATGTGCACACATGAAGAGAGATTCTGTTGTGTAACGGCTTGTAGCCTAAGGCTCTAAGCACATAAAAGACGTTTGGCCCAGATTGGGACCAAGTGAACTATATAGTGGCTGAGCATAATTCCGGGGACTTTGGTAGTCACTGCATATTGGTGGTCTTTAGTGGAGCCCCCCTCAGTGGCCACTAATGAAGATACCCCAGTGAGATATCCCTATTTGAGCAATGTGTCTGGAAGGCCCGGGTGATATTCCCCTTTACCAAGATCTTGCATGAGGAACAGTGCGTTACTAGGGCAATTGCTCGCATATCAAATATAGGAACAGAGACTACTGACTTAATAACTAGACTATAATAGTCAACGCCAAATCCCCAACAAGATCCACATGCAATACCGGACGGTCATATTAGACTAGCAGTCCTCACAGCCACACTCGGCCCTCGACCAGTATAACTCAAAAGAGACTATACTGGTTGCGGGGATGAGAACTGGCTGCTGAGGCTAGCAACTTCATAAATTAGGCAATACAATTGCCGCAAACATCCCTACAGAGCAAAATTGAGGAGTTGAGCCAGGATCTCTTGTTATTGCAGTAAGGCCTACAGAAAACAGTTGATCATGCCAAAGAAGCCGAGAGGAGGATATCAGAGCTGAGGATTTAATCTAATCACTTCAGTTCAAAGTCACTGTGCTGCTCAGACCAGTGCATCAGCTAGAATAATGTGAGGAGGATGCTGAGGGGCATGCAAGGTGAAAATAATGTACGCATAGTGGGGATCCGTGAGGGCGTGGAGGCCTGAGAGTCCACTGCGTTTGTCACCACTTGATTTAAGTCCTAAGTCCTGGCAGAAGAACTGTTGTCATGCTTTCTGATATTGAACGGGCCCACAGATCTTTTATCCAGCGCCCTCCTCCAGGGGCTCTGCTTCGTCTTATAATTGTTTGAAAATTTAGCGTCACAGACAAAGATGCAATAATTCTTGAAGCATGGAACACCAATCAACTATGATCTTCCCAGATTACACTTTGATCTTTGAGAGTACAGAAACAGCCTTGTTCACTTCTCAAAGTCAAACAAGTACTGAAGACCATGAAAATAAGGCTGTTAAAAGCAAAATTAAAAGTGATCTACAAAGACAAAACACACTTCTTTGAAACACCTGAGAGTGCCTGGAAATGGATCAAGAAGAGGCCCCGCCAAAGAGAGGATAAGATCACCAGAGTCTGAACCAACCAAAAAGAGTGCATCTGAAAGAGACACGTTAGTGACAGATTCCTTACCTTAGAATATCCCCAGGCGTCAGGCTGGATCCGGAAAGTTTTTTGCGTAGCAGTACCCTTGCGCGTCGGTAGGCGGCGCCGTGCGGCTCCGCGTCCGTCGTCGGGCGTCGTGATCGCCGGGATGACGTCGCGGGCAGTACTTAGGCGCCGCCCCTGCGCGCTGACGTCAGTTCTTCTTTTTCCGCGCCAGTAAGCGCAGATCCGGGAAGAGCAGTGCCCTAGTCACTTTTTGACTATCTTTTGTGAAATTTTTCACTGTTCTCTTCAACGAGTCTTCACGACTCCTAAGGTGTCGTAGGGATGCCCGGCTTTAAGCCCTGCGAGGAATGTGGTCGTATGATGTCCATCACGGACCCCCACCTCGAGTGTCTCTTCTGCCTCGGCCGAGGCCACGACACGAAGTCGTGCCCTGACTGCCGGAAACTTCATCCGAAGGCTTTGCGAGAGCGGTCTCGAAAGCTCCTTGAAGTCCGGCAGTCGGCTCCGCGCCGCAGCAAGCTCCCGGTCCCGGGAGAGGTCGAGGGGCCGGACGCGGAGTCCCCGCCGTTCGTCGGAATCCAAGTCTTCGCGCTCCTCCGGTAAGTCGAAGCACAAGAAGTCTAAGCGGCGTCATCGCTCTAAGACTTCGCCTCGCCGGTCGCGCGACTCGGCTGAGGTCCCTGTCGGCACCGTCCCCGCCCCCGCGGCCCCGGACGTGCCTGTCGAGTTGCCCCCGCATTACCCGTCCTTCCCGGGTTCGGGGCGACTCCGGCCGGAGTACAGAAATTCCTGTCGGCCATGGCCCGCCTCTTCGGGCCTCAAGGTCCCTCCGGTGCGCCTTCGGGCCCCGCGGGCCCAGATGGGGTTGCTCCGGCGCCGCCGCCGACTCCGGTCCCGGCGTCGCCTGTCCCACCAGCCTTCGTCCCGGCCTCGGCTCCGGCCCCGGCCTCGACCCCCGGTTCCGGTGGTGCCGCAACCTCCATCGACGCCGGTTGACCTAACCACGCTCCGCCGACGCCGATGTCCCCGGTGCCGCTTCCGACGCTCGTCCGGGGCTCCGGGCGGCGTCGTTCCCCGGTTCTCCCCGGGTCCGGACATGGAGCCGGACCGGCGCCGCCCGACGCCGGTTCCGGCGCCGATGAGGCCTTGGGTCCCTTATGTCCCTCCTCCTCCATCTTTTCAACCTGAGGAGGACCAGGAGAGCTGGGAGGGGTCTGACGACCCTCTCACACAACAGTGCGAGTTTGACCCGGACTGGGTTGAGGAACTTGGGGATGCCAGTGGGCTGGATACCTCCCCGACTCTGGCATGCTGTCTCCTCCCGTGGCAACGGAGGAGGGGGCTAATTTTGCAACGGTGTTGCGTAGAGCTGCTGGAGCCTTAAATCTCCAGTTGCCTACAGTGGCCGTCAGGACTAACCTCCTGACTGAAGTGCTTCAGCCGGCGGCCTCCTCTTCGGAGCCTGTGCTGCCGTTCAACGATGCACTCACTGACGTTCTTTGGGTGCCTGGTCCAAACCCACCACAGGGGCTCCTGTGGATAGGAACGTGGCCCGACGCCACCGCCCGGCTCCGGGCGACCCCCTGTTTCTCTCCCAACACCCCACCCCTGAGAGCTTGGTTGTCCAAGCCTCTGCCTCCCAAACAGCCTTCCCTACCGCCCTCCGGATAGGGAATCCAAGCGCCTGGATCACTTTGGGAAGAAGGCTTTCTCTTCCTCCAGTGCTGGCTTGCGGTCTGTTAATACCGCTTGCCTCTTGGGCCGATACACCCACTCCCTGTGGGATTCGGTGGCTGATGTTTTGCCGCAGTGTTCTGAGGAGGTCCAGACACTGCTTACCCGCGCTATTGCGGAAGGGCGTGATGCGGCTAAGTATACCATCCGCTGTGGCCTTGATACCGCCGACTCGCTGGGCAGATCGCTTGCAACGACGGTGGCGCTGCGTCGCCACGCCTGGCTGAGAACCACTGGTTTTTCAGGGGATGTCCAGAATACTCTCATGGACATGCCCTTTGATGGAGTCGGTCTCTTTGGTTCAAAGGCGGACCATGCGCTGGAGCGTTTCAAGGATTCACGGGCTACTGCTAAGTCCCTGGGCCTTGCTGTTGTGCGCCCTCCGCAAACGTCTGCTTTTCGCCCCTTTCGTGGCCACGGAAGGGGCGCCCAGTCACGCCCACAGCCTCGGCCAACGGCCCGCGCAGCAAGCGCCTTCGCGTGGCCGAGGACGTGGATACCGCCGTGGCGGTTCGGGCAACCAGCGTGCGGGTCAGGCCACCACCTCCAACCCGTCCGCGGCCTCCAAGCCCTCCTAGTCCCTCCTTTCAGGTGCACAGCACGCCAGTCGGGGGCAGGGTCCGCCATCACCTTCACCACTGGCGTCCCATCACCTCGGACAAGTGGGTCTTGGACATTGTCCGAAGGGGCTACTCCCTCCCCTTCGAGACCACCCCCCAGCCATGCCACCTCAATTCCACCGCATGTCAGGGGATCACTTGGTGCTTCTACAGAAGGAAGTCACGGCCCTCTTGGCCAAGAGGGCCATCGAGCATGTTCCGACCCCAGAAGTAGGGCGTGGTTGCTACTCCCACTACTTTCTGGTGCCCAAAAGGACAAGGAGGACATGCGTCCTATCTTGGACCTCCGGAACGTCAATCGCTTCCTCCGGAAGGAGAAGTTCAAGATGCTCACCCTAGCTCAGGTCTTGACTGCCCTCGACCCCGGAGACTGGTTGGTAGCGTTGGACTTGCAGGACGCCTATTTCCACATCCTCGTCCTGCCGGCCCACCGGCGTTACCTTCGGTTCACGGTAGGCCTCGAGCATTTTCAGTTCACCGTGCTCCCTTTGGCCTTACCAGTGCCCCTCGGGTGTTCACGAAAGTGATGGCGGTGGTCGCAGCTCATCTGCGCCGGGCAGGGGTTTCAGTCTTCCCCTACCTCGACGACTGGCTGCTGAAGGCGGGCTCGCCCCAGGCAGTTGTCTCCCACCTCCAGACTACGGCCGAACTCCTGCACTCGCTGGGGTTCTCCATCAATGTGCCAAAGTCGCATCTGATTCCTTCTCCACAGCTCCTTTTCATCGGAGCAGTTCTGGACACGACGCAGTTTCGGGCCTATCCTCCCGAACGGCGAGTCCGGGATATTCAGGCTATGATTCCGATCTTTCAGCCCTTATCCTGGGTTTCAGTACGGATGACCCTGAGGCTGCTGGGCCTCATGGCCTCCTGCATCCTGCTGGTCACTCATGCCAGATGGCATATGCGGGCTCTGCAGTGGGACCTGAAGTTCCAGTGGGCGCAGCACCAGGGCGACCTGTCCGATCACGTCCAGATCTCGGAGGGGACTGCAAAACAGTTGCAGTGGTGGCTCTCGAACCGGCAATGGGTCATGGGCAGATCCCCTCCCTTCCCCAGCCAGAGCACACAGTTGTGACGGACGCGTCCCTTCTGGGATGGGGCGGTCACATGGGAGAGGCGGAGATCAGAGGCCTCTGGTCTCCGGGCGGAGTCCCGGCTCCATATCAACCTTCTGGAGCTCCGGGCGATCCGACTTGCACTCAGGGCATTCCTTCCCTCTGTCAAAGGGAAGGTAGTGCAGGTGTTCACAGACAACACCACCGCCATGTGGTACTGCAACAAACAAGGCGGGGTGGGGTCGTGGACCTTTGTCAGGAGGCTCTGCGCCTCTGGACATGGCTGGAACATCAGGGCATGTTCCTGGTGGTTCAACACCTGGCAGGTTCCCTGAACGCCAGGGCGGACGAACTCAGCCGCAGGTGCATGATGGATCACGAATGGCGTCTTCACTCGGAAGTGGCGCAAGGACTCTTTCTACAGTGGGGAGAGCCTTGGTTAGATCTATTCGCCACCGAAGAGAACGCGCAATGTCATCAGTTCTGCGCGTTGGAATTTCCAAGGCGGCACTCGCTCGGCAACGCTTTTCGTCACGAGTGGAGTTGCGGTCTCTTGTACGCCTTTCCGCCTATACCACTTCTACCCAGAGTGTTGAAGAAGATTCGGCACGACCGGGCCCAAGTCATTCTTGTGGCTCCGGACTGGGCTCGAAGAGTTTGGTATCCCGAGCTACTCAATATGAGCGTAGATCCCCCGATCCGTCTGCCTCTTCGGGAGGATCTTCTGTCGCAGCAGCAGGGGACGGTCCTCCACCCGAACCTGTCCAGTCTACACCTGCTTGCGTGGAGATTGAGCGGCGGCAGTTGATTCCTTTCGACTTGCCTCCCGAAGTTTGTGATGTGATTCTGGCAGCCAGGCGTCCCTCCACTAAGGTGGTATACGCCTGCAGGTGGAACAAATTTGTGGCATGATGCACAGCAAAGGCTCTGAATCCCCTTTCTGCCCCTCTTTCTGAGGTCCTTCTGTTCCTTCTCTCTTTGGCCCAACAGGGTTCTGCCCTGGGTACCATCAAGGGTTATCTTTGTGCTATCTCGGCCTTCCTCAGGCTCCCTGATCAGCCCTCCCTTTTCAAGTCCCCTGTTGTTAACAGGTTCTTAAAAGGCATTACTCACCTCTTCCCTCCTGTTCCGTTTGTGATGCCTCAGTGGGACTTGAACTTGGTTCTTACCTTTTAATGTGCGCTCCCTTTGAGCCTCTACATAACTGTCCTCTTCGTCTTCTGACTCTGAAGACAGCCTTTCTGGTGGCCATCACCTCCGCTCGGCGGGTGAGTGAGCTCCAGGCTCTATCTTGCAAACCTCCCTTTCTGTCTGTTCATCCAGACAAGGTTGTTCTTCGGACGCGTCCGTCCTTCTTGCCAAAGGTGGTTACTGCTTTCCACATTGGGCAGACCATCACTTTGCCCACCTTCTTTCCGCCTCCGCATCCTTCCAGAGAGGAAGAGAGGCTCCACCGTCTGGACCCAAAACGTGCGCTCTCTTTCTATATTGACCGCACAAAACACTTCCGGGTGGATGACCAGCTCTTTGTTGGCTACGTGGGCGCCAAAAAGGTCGGGCGGTGCACAAGAGGACCATCTCCCGCTGGGTTACCTTGTGCATCAAGACCTGCTATTCTTTGGCTAAAAGGAACCTCCTGTTGGGCTGCGTGCCCATTCCACCAGGGCAACGGCTGCTACCACGGCCTTGGGCCGCGGTGTTCCGCTGCCGGTTATCTGTCAGGCAGCTACGTGGGCCTCGCTGCACACGTTTACAAAGCATTACTGCCTTGACAGTCAGGTCCGGAGGGACGGCTTCTTTGGCCGTTCTGTCCTCCAGGACTTCCTTGTCTGATCTTTGTTCGCAGACCCACCACCGGGGTTGGTATTGCTGGGGTATCTATTCTAAGGTAAGGAATCTGTCACTAACGTGTCTCTTTCAGATGCACAAGTTACTAACTTGTGTAACGATATATCTGTAAGAGACAGTAGTTAGTGACAGATTCCTTACCGCCCCACCCATCCTCCCCGTTCTGCGAACTGATTTCTAGGGTTAAGGACATCCCTTTCAGGGCCCTAGTATTTTTCAGACACCTATGTCAGCTTCTTGCATGGCTCTGCGTTCCTGGCGCGGAAAGTCGTGTACAGAACTGACGTCAGCGCGCAGGGGCGGCGCCTAGTACTGCCCGCGACGTCATCCCGGCGATCACGACGCCGACGACGGACGCGGAGCCGCACGACGCCGCCTACCGACGCGCAAGGGTACTGCTACGCAAAAAACTTTCCGGATCCAGCCTGACGCCTGGGGATATTCTAAGGTAAGGAATCTGTCACTAACTACTGTCTCTTACAGATATATCGTTACACAAGTTAGTAACTTGTGCAATGGGGCCGCAGACCTGGATAGCACTGCAGCTTAGGAACTGGAGGACCAAATATAGACATTTCTCCAAAGATGTGCCTTCAGTCAGGGGCGTGGCTTCAAGGGGGGTGTTTGGGGTGTTACACCCACCTAATAAATGTATTTTGTGATATTTACTTGAGTACAGGTAATTTCGGGCGGGTATGGTGAAGTGCCTGTCAGATTTCACTAGGAATGTTTAAATAATAATACCAGCATTTGTAAAGCACGCAGCTACCTCAGGCGAGGTGTCCCGGCACTGGGGGCCGTCGGGAAGATTAAGCGAGCTATTGCCCAGAGTCACAAGGTGCTGGGGTAACCTGCCGCCGGAGCCGGGGATTGAACCGTGAGCCCCCGTGTTCCGGAGTCAGCCGCCCTGGACGCTGCACCACACCTCTTCCTCAAGACATAGACACACATGGACAAAAACGACACACACTCTTTGTTTGGAAACACTTCAAAAATGTTGGTTATTTCACAAAATAATGTACTTTCTCTCCCTTCATTCCCCTAACAATCTGCATTCCTCTCCCTTTCCACTGCCCCTTAAGCCCCTCTCATGCGCCCTGCTCGTCGTATAATGTATTTTAGCATTATGTGTCAGCGTGATTGTTGGGAAATCTGAAGCTCACCCCCCCCCCCCCCAATCTTACTGACCAAGCTCCGCCCCTGTGTACAGTCCTCAGGCCCGAAACTCCACCATCATTTATCCGGAGATGAGACGTGAGAGGGGGAGACAACCTCACCTTGGACCGATTCGTAAAGGGCCTCTGCACTCGTGGCGGAGGCCCCACAGTCGTGGCGAGACCTCCATGCTGCAGTTACCCTTTGTGAATCGGTCCCTTTGACTCTGGAGACCGAGGCTTTCCTGGTGGGATGTTGGGCTCCACACATGCCAGCTAAACAGCCATTCAGTAAACTAAGGGCACTATCAGAGGTCGCTTTTCTGGAATCCAAGTTAAAGTTAAATTCACCTTTGCTTTATTGATTTTCATTTATTAGATTACGTTTTTCATATAATTTTTCATGGGGAGATAGATGCTCTGGATTGGAGGTGTATGGAGGGGAGTTCAACAAGAATCCGATTCACTTCAACCACTGATGACACAGCACACATATCCATAACTCGGTGACAATATGCAACCAGGCCAAGGAGTAAGGGGAGTGGGGTGGGTTTTAAGATCCTGTCTTGGAATATTAATGAACTAAATAACTGTATTAACAGAGGAGAGGTTCTACAGTTTATTTATTTATTTATTTATTTATATAGCGCTACATTCATCCCAACGGGATATCACGGCGCTAAGGAGGCGGGGTCTGGTACTGAGAAGAAGGGCAGGAGGAAGTAAAAGTCTGCTTAGGTGGGAAATAAATGTGTTTTTAGTTTTTTCCTGAAGGTATTATAATCATTGATAAGTCGAAGCTCGACTGGCAGCCCATTCCAATGTAAGGCCGCGAGATGCGAAAAGGTGCGTCCCCCAGTCTTAACCTTTTTGATCCTTTTTGATTCTGCAAGCGCAAGATGCTGTGACCGTAAGCATCTGGAGGGGATGTAGAATCGGATTTTATCTTGGAGAATTTTAGGGCCAATGCGGTGTAGTGCCTTAAATGTATGCCCCAGGAGCTTAAATCGTGCTCTTTGGCGCACCGGCAGCCAATGAAGTTGCTTCAGGCATTCAGTAGCTGAGCTTAGTCTGCCCTTATTGCAGACCAATTTAGCTGCAGCGTTTTGTACCACCTGGAGACGTTTAAACAGGTAGTATGGCATGCCCACAAACAGGGCATTACCGTAGTCCATTCTGCTAACAAGCAGAGCTTGAGTAACTGTCCTCCTGTCGTCCAAAGGGATCCAAGGAAAGAGCCTTTTTAGGAGTTTTAGCAAAGCGAAACTTTTCCCACAGAGGGTCCGTACGTGATCCTGCATCGATAGTTTGTCATCCATAAGGACACCCAAGTTCTTAGCACACCTCTTGGGCTCTGGAGCATGTCCTAAAGAATGGGGCCACCATGAAGCGTCCCAAATGTGGTGGGCTCCACCGAAAAGCAGGATCTCAGATTTGTCTGCATTGAGCTTGAGACAGTGATCGGACATCCAGGCTGCCATTTCAGTAAGGCAGTCATTAAGCTTGGTCCTTGTGCTCACGTGGTCATTACCAATGGCTATTGTTAATTGCGTATCATCCGCATATGAGCAAATATCAAAGCCCCATTTAGAGCCAATTTTTGCCAGTGGTGAAACATAAGCATTGAAAAGGGTGGGGCTAAGAGAAGCTCCCTGTGGGACACCACAGCTCAGAGTTTTTGGTTTAGAAGAATAAGCACCCAGTTGTACTGTTTGTTTCCTATTGCTGAGGAATGAATTGAGCCATTGGAGTGCTTTGGCGTGTATTCCTTTTCCATAGAGGTTGCGAAGTAAAAGCTGATGGGAGACTGTGTCGAATGCTGCCGATAGGATCAGGGCTACAACCTTGCCTTGATCCAGAAGTGCTCTTATATTGTCAAACACGGCCAACAGGGTTGTCTCCGTGCTATTTGTGGCCCTGAAGCCTGTTTGAGATGGGTCCAAAAGGCCATTAGATTCCAGATAGACAGACAGCTGTCTGTTGATCACTTTCTCCATTACTTTAGAGAGAAATGGAAGTAGAGATATTGGCCTATAGTTTGCTGGATTTGTCACATCTACACCTGCTTTTTAAGCAGGGAGTGACTATTGCATGTTTCCAGGCCTCCGGGAATACTGCTGTCTCAAGTGATCTATTGAAGAGTTCCGTAACATAGGGGCAGAGGGTGGGAATAATTTGTGAAAAGATAAAGTGTGGGCAGGGGTCGAGGGGAGAGCCAGACTTGACTTCCCCCATAGTTTTGGCTACTTCCTCTTGAGAGAAAGGGACGAAACTGCCCAACTGTGCTGTGGTATTAGGACAAGGATCCGTGTTTACCCAGCTGTTAAAGTCAGTTGGGTCATTTGTGTTAAAAGATGAATAGATAGAATTTATTTTATCTATAAAAAAATCACTGATCATTTCACAGCAGTCTGGGGAGGGATGTAAAGTTTGTGACATGCATGCGGGTTTGCATAAGTCGTGTATAATTTTATACAGTTCTTTCGCCGAATTCTTGCTTTCAGTTATTCTGTGTGCGAAGTAGGTACGTTTCGCTCCTTTGATGGCATTATGGTAGTTCTTGAGCATGGATTTGAATAAAAGTTTGTCCGTCTCAGATCTGGACATTCTCCAATTATGCTCCAGTGTTTTACATTGCCTTTTAAATGCTTTAAGTTCAGTCGAATACCATTTTTCTGATACACGTCTTTCCGTAGGCTTTGACCTGCGTTTAGAAGTGCAGTGATCTAAGGAATTGTAAATTTCTTTTTCGAGACATGCTGCTCCCACATCCGTGGGGAGCAAATCTAACGCCTCCAGGCTGTTAGAGGAAAAATGGAGTTGGAAGAGGTCGGGCGTGATAGATTTCCAGATGCGATAAAATTCATGTGTTGATGCATAAGTTGTAATAGAAGCTGCAGGTTGAGTAAATGAAAAGGTAATGAGCGAATGATCAGTCCAAGTGACAGCTTTAATCTCCTCAATAGTAATAGATGCTATATTGGAAAATAAAAGATCCAGAGTATGGCCTGCAGAATGAGTAGGTCCCTCAATCCATTGTCTAAGTTGGAGGATCTGCATGTCATTGTGTAGGTGTTTAACCTCCGTATGGTCTAGTTTTTCAAAGTGCACATTAAAATCTCCCACCATTAGAAAATGTCTGTATTTTAGACAGGCGGGGAAAAATTGTGTAAGTAACTTCGCACTTAATTCAACATGATAGCCCGGGGGATTGTCGATTACAGCTCCTCCCAGTATGGTGTGGTTTCCTCTGGATACTTGAAAAGGGAGTATTTCATGCTCCCCTAGCTGTGCTACAGAGAACTGTGAACAGGTTAGGTGGTCTTTAAATAAAATAGCAAGTCCCCCACCCTTTCTCCCCTGTCTATCTTGTCTCAGGATTTTATACTCTGGGGTAGGGAGTGGGCAATGTCGGGGCAGTTGTTATCTCCCAGCCAGGTTTCAGTGATAAAAACCATGTCGGGGTGAGACTCATTAATAGTGTCCCAAATTTCAAAAGAATGTTTGGGCACTGATCTGGCATTCATGTATAAACATTTAAGCTTAACATGGTCCCCTATGTCAATATGTGGCATCTCAGCCTTAGGTAGGCTGCACCACTTGCAGTTAAGACAGGAAAATGGTCCTTCTGCGAGTTCTGGAGACATCTTTACGCAGGCACTGAGCATTGGAGGAGAAAGATTAGCAACGGCCAACATTGCATCTCTGGAGTAGGACCGTATATTCACCGGCACCAGGTTAATTGGAGCAGGGGTCCTGGCCCCTGGACTCGGCCGGGCGCAGACGGGCTTGCCTTAGGCGCGCCTTCGGCGCGCCCGCTGGCACATAGCGCTAAATAGGAACCCGCCGGGAGAGTAACCCCGCCCTCTCACAGGCGGAAGTGCTCTGCCGGCAGGACAAAGATCTACACGTGACGCCCTCCACTCAATCAGCAACAAGCTGCGGTGGACCGGGGCGGGAGTAGCTTGAAAGCGCTGAAGTGCAACTGGAAACACGGTAGGACAACGCGCATACAATTAAAATAATTAAAAGATCGTGTCAGTTTCAAAATGTAAAATTCCAAGTCACAGGTCACAGTCAATCAGCAATTCATATCTAAGCTCCAGTAAAAGGATAAAAAGATCGTGATTCAATTATAGGATAGAGTAAAATAGTAATGGTTAAAAAGGGTAACAGTGCAAACAAAGCAATTAGCAACATCAGCTCACCACCAACCTCTAGCGCGCACGCTGGCACATAGCGCTAAATAGGAACCAAATTACATTCTCTGTATGCTCTTCTCATGCAGGAGATCCACTTAATAGGTTCAAATTGCACTTGTTGGGTAGATACGGCTTCAGTAGGGTGTACCATACTGGCTTCACCTCAGGCTCTCGGAGTGGCCATCCTTTTTCATAATTTTCTCCCCTTGGTGGTTCATGAGGTTGAGACAGATAAGCTGGGTAGATGTATACTTGTAACTGGGACTATAGGCGGACAAAGTTGGTCATTCGTATTAGTATATGTTCCGCCAACACTGACTGAGGAAATACTCAGCTGCCTGACCTCACTCTTCACTCGTGGAAAGATCAGGAAGCTCATAATTAGGGGTGACTTCAACTTGAATATGAACTCACAGTTAGATACCTGGCACCCCCATAAGCCACCCGTTCAAGGTCATTCAGGCTGTTGGACTGGGCACCTTCCCTTGAGTGAGAGGACATCTGGACAGTAGACGTAGGGGAAATTGACCTTCATTTTTAGATTCGGAGCCCATGGTTCATTTTCACATATCAATTAATGTTTTCTCCCCGGAACTGACGTACAAGACATGGCAAAGGTTATAATCCTCCCAAGAGGGATCGCTGATCACTCACCAACTTTACTCAGCTTTTCTAGTGGCGATAAGATACCATAGAGTATATGCGATTAAATGTGTGGTGTTTGGTTGATTGCAACTTTACAGTCGCCTTATTTTATAAGGGCTCTTGAGGCAGCAATAAGGGGTAGGCCATAACATACATTAATAACAAAAGACGAGGTGAAGAGGGCATGGTAAAGATGTTAGCATCTGAGATAAGACAACTTAAGCAACAGATGCACGACTTTGGGACCATCAACCTTCTGGGTGAGGTGGAACTCAAAAGAACACATCATAACCTTATAATGGACACAGCCAAGGAGTGGCTGTTGGTCTCACAGGGGTGCATATGTGACGCAGGCTATTTGGTAGGTAAATTACTATATTTTCTTGGCACAAGAAATTGCCCTCCACCACGGTCATACCTGCAATACAAGACCTGATGGGCTACCCAGTAACAGAGGTGCAAGACATTGCAGGTACCTTTGCATCTTACTATATAGCATTATAAGCATATCATCCACCCTCGTAGATAGACCATATGAACCCAGTGTAATCTGATTTATTCCTGGGGCATCTGCAAAACAGTGATAAATTGTCCTTGGAGTAACCGATGACAGAAGATGAATTAGGGCCGCCATTGGGAAACTGCATTCAGTGAAGACACCGGGTCCTGATGGCTTTATACCAGGCCATAGTACCAGATACTGTATTAGACACTTACAAATTGCAGTAGATAAATGTTAGGAACAAGATGGTCCTCTGGCACTGCTTTTACTCGAGTTTGAGAAAATCTTCAACTCAGTCAACAGGGACTTTCTCATGCATGTGTTATACAAAATGAATTTTTATAGCATGGGTCAAGATTTTATATTTGTCTCCTTGGGTCTGAGCGAGAGTTATTGAGTCTCTGTCACATCCCTTTTCTATCAAGCTGGGACCGAGACACGGCTGTCCTCTCTCCCCCTCCCTGGTATTTGCATTAGTAATTGAATCCCTGGCACATTAGGAACAGAGTGATGCCTTGCTATGGGAATTCAGGTGGAGGGTTGTGATGGGGGACCGCATAGAATTATATGAGAGTGGCATCCTGCTCTTTTTACATGACCCTTACATACTGGGGATAGAATCATACAAATCCTGGATATCTTTGGCTCAGAGTCAGGCCTTGAGGTCAATTGGGTTAAATCCCTTCTAGTCCCAATCAGAGGAGACACAAGGGATTGGGGAAGAATTTCACCATTGAACATAGCTGCAAGTTCCTTCTAGGAATCCACATACTCATATGAATCAATCAATCAAGTAGTATTTGTAGAGGCGTGTCATCAGAGAGGGTATCCAGGGTATCCTGGTGCTTGCAGTGCTTTCCAGCCGGAGGTGGGGGTGTTTCAGGCTTTGGCGTGAGATTGAAGAAGGAGCGTCCTCCTGCATGGGAGCGGTGTATGTGAGGGATCTGTGCGAGTGCAAGTGGTGCGGAGCGTAGGTCACTGGAAGATCGGTGGAAGTGCAGGTGGCGGTTCAAGCAGGCAGGTCCTTGGTCATGAATGGCTTTGTATGCGTGGGTCAGGAGCTTGAAAAGACATCTCTTCTGGACGGGGAGCCAGTGGAGGTTTATCAGGTGCTGGGTGATATGGGCTCTCTTCGGCAGGTTGAGGATCAGTCTGGCGGCTGCGTTCTGGATCGTCTGGAGTCTTTGCATGAGCTCGGTGGTGGCGCCTGCATAGAGTGCGTTGCTGTAGTCCAGTTGGCTGATGATGAGGGCCTGCATTACTGTCTTCCTGGTGTTAATGGGAGCCTATTGAAGATTTTGTGGAGTATGTGGAAGCAGGCTGAGGAGACGGTGTTGACCTGACGTTTCATGGAAAGTTCGCTGTCAAGGATGATGCTGAGGGTGAGGGCGTGGTCTTTTGGCATGGGGGAAGGTCTGAGTTCTGCGGGCCGCCAGGAGTCGTTCCAGAGGGCAGTGGTTTTGCTGAAGATGAGAACTTCCATTTTGTCCGTGTTGAGTTTAAGGTAGTTGTCCTTCATCCATGCTGATACGTTCTTCATACAGTTGTGGAAATTTGTCTTCATCGAGGTGGGGTCGGCTGAGAGTGGTAGGACGAGCTGAGTGTCATTGGCATATGAGATGATGTCATCTAATCGGACGATGTCTGCGACTGGTGTCATGTAGACATTAATGAGGGTTGGGCTGAGTGATGAGCCTTGGGGAACGCCGCAGGTGTGCTTGGCTTGTGATGTGAAGGGAGGGAGTGTAGTGTAGCTCCTATTTCCCTAATAGGCTCTGCGCATTGGAATAATATCCCCTATAGGTTTGACATAGGTCTAAGGTCAGTATGTCCCTATCGAGTATATTAAACTTAATTACTTGTGCCAGCTAGCTCAAAGGCCACTAGAAACTCCTTGACAAACAAGAAGAGAGTAGTTTCTGGCAGCCGCAAAACATGACAACTTTGTTTCCCTTTAGAATCAGAACGTGTCCCAGAGTCGTAGAAACAATAGATAACTATTTCACTCAGCTCACTCGTGCATACTTAGTTTTCCTCAAAGTTACACAGAAAGAAATAGACGGGCGTTTCAATAAAAGATTTATTGAACAGTCTTGTTTCTCGTGTAAGTAATATGTGCTGTTACGATCACAAGACAGTATGCGAGGTAAATAATGTACAGCGTAAGCAGTAGAAATAAATAATACTGCGATAGCATTATCTTTTAGCAGATATTCATTTACATAAATAACACAGACTAAAAAATGCGAGTACTCATACGATGCATTTCTAAGCTAGTTCTACCCCAATGTGCCTAACCTAACCTAGGTGTAGGGAGAGGTATGAAGTAGGTGAAGTATTCCTTACTATGGTATACTAAGAGTATGTTAAGCCTAGTATGCCTAGTATGCCAAGAGTCCCTCAAGGTTCTAGTCAGCTCCATACCTTTTAGAATGAGAGAGGTGGGAATCTCTTTGCCAGACTCAAACTCCAACATCCCGCAAGGGAAGTCAGATCACTGGAAGCTGGACTCTCTGCATGCAGGGATGACAGCGTCTTCTCAGTGCGTCAGGCCGGGAAACGGGCTCCTCTGAAGTCGAGGTCTCCTCTAGTTTACAAGGGCTAGGGAAGGTATATTTATACCTGAGAGGTACCTCATAATGTTAGCATTGACGTGAGTCGGACAGCGGAAGACGTCATGAATGAACCCCTAGGTATAACGGTTCATGCATAATAGATGAGTCCTTGAAGAAATCAATAGTCCTGTGCTAGGGAAACTCCCGAAGCCTAAGGGTCTGTTCTTCAAGAACTCGTTGTGACGTTAGGGTGGACGGATGTCGGAGACCATACCTGTATTTGGAGTGCACTGTTTAATGCCTAAATAAGGACTGGGATTTTATGCCTATATAAGGGCAGGGCGAATTGTGCCCATATAAGGACATGATGCAGGAAAGCCCGTGTATGGGCACCCTAAGAGGAATACAACACCCACTCCACTTTCGTGTGTACGATAATACTAAAATGCTAAACATTTAAAATGCTAAACATTAAATGGAGTACCGCATATTTCTAAAATATTTCTTAAAACCGTTTAAAAAGGCATTTAAAAAAACCATTAGAATGCAAAAGGTACTGTACATTTTAAGCATTGCTTTTCATTTCAGGCATATATTTAAAATAAAATGCAATTTGAATGAAATAAGCAGTAATATTTACATATGACAAAAAATGATCGATAAGGTGTTCAAAATCAAAAATCATTTCATGGCATGGAAATCAATGAATTTTTTTAGACTAACACGATGATAAAAGTGTCTGAGGAAGTACCGCAAAGTCTGTACTATAAGGCTAGTTCTACATTAAGCAGATTGAAGTGTCATTTTTGGTCGAAAAATGGGAAAAAGTTCAATTTGGGAAGAGTTCCAAGTTTTTTTTAAGTATGAAGGCCAAATTGTTACTGCATCTCTGGAACACTGTGGGCTGAATCAGAGTCAGTTTACGGGTCTGGTGTAAACATGAGATCATCTATTTCTGTAGACAAAACATCGTCCACTGAGGTTGGTGTCAGTTGGAACACCTCATGTAGTAGATTAATTGCACAGAGATGTGAAGCATCGCTTTCAGCATAGGTGGCCGCAGCAATGTTCGCATCCGTTGTTACCTGTGTGCCTGTAGGTCTGTCTCGTACCTCAGCAGCAGCCGGAAGCGTCTGTGAGATCTCAATGAATACTGACAGCAGGATTGGCAGCCTCTGGGGACAACACAGAGCATGGGCCGTTATCGGGTCCAGCAGAGTTATCGATATCCGTTGGCGTAGCTGATGGAAATGTTAGACAGGTGTCCAACACGCATTCTTCACCGCATAGCAGGCATCGTAGAACAGGTAAGATGCAATCTTACCAGATTGGTCTGAATGACAGGAACCACGTGGTATTCAGGTCCCGTAGACGAGTCATGCCCAAAAGCTGTACTATTCGCTCACTGCACTTTCGTTCAAGGAGAGCTTTCTCCATTTCGCTCGGAGTGATGTCTGCGAATAGGCTGGCCATAGCGTAATAGCAGGAAGAGAAATAGATACATCCTATCATTTCCACGAAATGTATAGGGCAGTTTGTATGTATTAAAGTCTGTATCTCAGCCGAAGTCCTTGCTATTTGTAGATCATAGGTTTCTTTGGCCGAGGTCAAAGGCACTGTTTGCTGTAAAAGCATGGCTTTCATTCTGCTTAAAGTATCAAATCTTATAAAAGAGACGTTCAGCGAAGGCCACAAAGGCGACTCCCTGACTGTGTCTATTGGAGGAAACAATACTTGCATACAGCAAGTGACCCTGGAGTTGACCGTTACTAGATATGGGATGCCTGGCAACATGCCGCAGCAACTCTGATCATTCAACATGAGGTAACTCCCATTAGAAAGTTGTCCAAACGTTGGATTAATCACAGCAGCTGGTGTACCCTGCTGATGGCAAGACAAATTTGCCACAGAACCATTACAAGCCCCGTGTAAAGAAATGTCCTGACATATAAGTGAACCGCTCAGTGCACGTTTACAGTGTGTACCGCTCAAAAACACTTCACGATCCCCACTCCAACATCTATATGTATATGGTAAATCCCAAGATGTCTTAATGTATTCCTTACCCAACCTTTCATATTTGCCTGCTTGCATTTGTCTGAGGCAATACTGAAACTGAAAAGTAGTCACAGGTAATGTGATTTTGCCATGAATAAGCCATTCTGTAGCTGGTTTTTCTGCCACTGTGAATGGTAACTTTTCCAGTTTTTCAATGCTCAGCACTGTATACTTTGCTCCTCTTTGTGCCAGTTCGATCTGTTTATCAGTTAGATTGTATTCTGCAAACAGAGCCCGACGTGTTGATGAAACGCCAAGGCACATAGCCCGCACGCAAAGATTGCAGCGTCCAGCTTAATAACACAATAGAACGTAATTGAGATTGGCCTTGCTGTAACATCGCCAAATCTTGTTCTAGTATGTCGATAGCAGAGGATACAATGCCATCCAATGAATATATTCTGGAGGACAAAGTTGTTAACCCATTGTCGACCACAGAGAGGGTTTTCTCTAAATTAATACGATCAAGTTCACGTATTCGTTCTGCGGCCTCCATCTGTGACACTTTCCATGCTTCATTATAAGCAGCGTAAATGCCGGCATATATGAAACGTTTTTGACGCGGTTTTCTTGGTCCAAGCAAGAATTCCCTAAGGTCTGCGACTTCTTCAAGTAAGGATAAGTGTTGTTTCACATCCTGTAGTGTAGATTTCTGAAGCCAATCGAGGCATAATTTTCCTACACTGTATGTTGTTACTACCCCCGGATGCTGTCTTTGGACGTATCTTGGGTCTGGCCTATGAATAGTAAAGCCCTGAGTTTTATTCAGGAATCTTTCCTGACAGTTGTTCGTGTCTGTGGGCCAGATCAACCATTTTTTCCAATCAGGACTAGATCTGTTGAGTTGTAGTATATTGTCAACTGTCACCACTGCCTGTGTATTATTATCAGTGGCAGGTGTTGGTACAGAAGGTGTGTTCATCTCCTTGATCTTGGCTAGTCCAAGACAAGATGTTTGTTGGACAGTTTCATTCGAAAACATTATTTGTTCAGGGATGATGCAGGCTCTAAATAAAGCTTCTATCCCTTGCCCTTGCCAATCTTTAGTACCCCAGACAGTTTTTGTGTCTGTTGTGTCTTTCCAAAAGTCGAAACCCTGTCTAGACAGTTGGGCAATAAATATTGCAGAGTAAATCTGTTTCGTATTAGTTAACATAATTTTCAGTCCTGTCTTGTTTACATTTTTATAGTAAAACATTTCTGGATTAGATGTATTGTATCCTGAAAAATATGGAAACTTGTTAGCAAATGTTTTTGAACTACCTTGTGGTGGTGTAGGACAATGCTCCCATTGGTTAAACATAAACACATTTCTTGGATATGCAGATTTAAGCAAATAATGATGACCATAGTGGTTATAGCAATACAGTTGTTCATAGTCTGATGAACCCTCTAAATATTCATTTTTAGAAAATGCAGCAGATTTTTCTAGGTCAAACATTATGTCATTAACAGTCTCAAAGTCCCAATCATCTGAATAGGTACTGGACGTAATTAGATCACTTAGTGAAATTTTAAACAAATGTGGAATGTTCAATTGTTCCGTCGGGCCGAAGACATCAAAATCTGTTTTGTCCCACACTATACCATCCTGTATAGGAACAGCTGTGATGTTCACTGATGACAAGTCTCTTGCTTCACGATGGGAAGATTTATGAGGTTTCAAAAGTACGTTCACGTCTTTTCCTTCAGTATTCACATGGATGTATCTACCACTTATAAGCACACTCACAGTTGTAACCAAAGCTAGCCAGAGCAGGAAAACAAATAGTCCAGATATAATCCAGAGCTCAATCCATGGAGAAACCAGATAAGTCTTTTTCAGAAAGTGAAGAAAGTCTTGTACTTGCTGCTTGAATTTCAATGATGCTGGCGTCGTTTCAGGTTCGCTTGGATCTTCTGAGAACGTATCAAAGTCAATGAAATAGCCAGAAGCAGTTCTGTCAATTGTTGGAATTGCATCAGGATTTGTAGAAATCGCTGGAACCAGTTGATCACTTGCTACATTGGTGTAGACAGGTGTATTTGGACGAACTGTTACTTGATTTTCAAGAGGGATAAGTTCCATTGCATTCTTGCTTAGTCCTCCATCTGTTACAGCTGAATTCTCGATTGTTATCAGTCTTTCAGTCTGAACCTCTTGGATAGTAGCGAGAGGAGTGCGTCTGCTACTAGGTCGGAGTCCACGTGGTGTACTATTTAGTATTGGCCACATACTGTGGTTTGATGAGGTCGAGGGACACAAATCTTTTCTCCTTTCTTCCAGCAAGGGGCGGCAGAAGTACTGTTCTTGTTCCTTGAACTGCTAGGACAGGTACTGGTTGTCTGTAAGAAGGTCCAAATTCCTTCTTGTCCGCAATCTTTACTCTGACTAGATCCCTAACTTTTGGAATCCAGACAGGCCTTGCTGGGACCGCCGGTTTTTCCCCAGTGGTGGTTGGCTGTAGGAATACGTTGCTTTGTTTCGTTCTTAACTCATTCAGTTCCTGTAAAACAGCCAAACGATCTTTGATATCAAATGTTTTATTTTCCACCACTGTGCCTACGTGATCGAGATCTGGTACCCACATTCTTGTCCCAAATAGGACCTCATATGGAGTGACCCCCCCTAGAGAACTTCTTGGCAGATTATTCAATGAGTGTTGGACCCCATTAAGATTTTTGACCCACCCATCACCCGAACCTAATACCCTAGCTGTTATAGACTGCTTTATGTCCCGGTTTTTCCTTTCCACAACCGAATTTCCCTCAGGATGGAATGGAGAGGAGTACCGCAATGCAACACCCAGACTGGCCATGGCTTCTTTGTAAGCCCCAGAGCTAAATGCAGGGCCCTGGTCAGAATGTAGCGTGCCTATTGCGTATGAGCCGATAAAGACTCGCAAATCTTTTATAACAGTTCGAGCGTCAGCCGAGCGCTGAGGCCATATCCATAGGAACCTAGAGCATGAATCCACTGCAACCATGATATATGTATAGTTACCATCCCTTTGCAAGGGACCGCAGTGGTCCAGGTAAACACAAGCTAATGGTTTGTCTGAAATTAACAGAGGGGTCTGCGCAGGGCGTTTCACTGTGGAGACTTTCATCTGTTGGCATATATCACATTCTAAAACATAGTTCTTTGTTTGTTTCCGAATGCCAGGCCACCAATATCTTTGTTTAAGTAAAGATACTGTTGCAGAAACACCTGCATGGGCAGAAGCTATCCCTTCGTGTGCTGCGAGGATTAGTCCTAATCTACGTTCCTTGTTTGGGATTACCCTATCCCCCACTCCAGGGATTCGAGCAAAAGGAACGTTGTTCGCATCAATTACATAAGAGTACTTGAGTGGAAACTTTTTTGGTAACGCTGCACTGCTGCCTTTGCTTGAAGCATTGACAGCCAACATTATCTCACCGTCTATTTTTGTTTTCGAACGAGTGATCGCAGCTACGGAAGCCGTCTGAACAGCCCCCTTTGCGGCTTCGTCAGCCAATGAATTCCCTGCAACATGAACGCCATCACGTTGATGACTCAGTGTGTGGATCACGTGAGCCTTTGGTAGTTCGTTTTTCAACTGAACTACTTGTTCCCAAAGCATTTTGTGCTTTATTGTGCCACCCTTCGCATCTTTGAAACCATTTTCAAGCCAGTTTTGTATATATTCATTATACGACTGAACACAGTAAAAGGAATCGCACACTATCAGTGTGGGGAATTCTCGATCTGTACTTTCAAGTGCCAGTTTGAATGCTTGTAGTTCAGCTCGCTGAGATGAACAATCTCCTAAAGATTGAGTTTTTGTGACCATAGGTCTGAAGATGCCATCTCGCATGCGACCTTTAACGATTGCACACGCTGCACTGTAAGCTTGCTTACTCCCTGTTGCGGGCTGTGCGGATCCGTCAGTGTAAATTATGAATTCGTACTGATCGAGAGGCAGAATTTTAGTAGGCAGAGGACATTCTTGTTCATATTGCAGGAATGATTGTGTTTTTAAATCTGGATCAAAATCATATTCAACATCTGTTGCAGCAAGAGAATTAACCCATTGTATCCATCTTGGATGTAATGCTTTAGCATTTGGAATGCTTGCTTTTGTGACCGCTTCTAAAGCTGGTACTGGGGTTACGACAATAATGCGTTTCCTTTGGGCTAAGGCTCTTTCTTTTGCTACAGCGGTTTGAACTGCTGTTAGAATTTTTTCAGTTGAACTGAAGCGCATTTCCGCTTGTGTGTACAAATGAGATTTGTATGCAATTGGTATTTTCTCACCCTCATTGAAGGTTAAGTAGGTGAATCCGCATTGACCCGAAATTATTCGGATCACCAGGTTTCGTTGACTTACGCGTGTTTGTAAGTGATTTGTTGCTAACATGTTAGCCTGGAGTGAACGCAAGATTTCTGTGTGTTCTTGTGTCCAATTCTTGATTGAAAAATCAGGTTTGATTAATGCGTAGAGAGGTTTAACCCTTTCTGCGTAATTTAGAATGTATGTTCTTCCAAAATTTAGGAAACCCAGAATGGATTATAAGTTTTTTAGCGTTTTTGGAGGTTGGAGCAGCGCACACTTTTCTAAAAAGTTAGCTGCCAAGCTCTTGCCTTCACTTGAAAGCTCATATCCTAGAAAAAGGACATTGAGATGGGCAATTCGGGACTTTTTAAAGTTGAATTTGTAGCCCTCAGAGGCGAAGCCCAGTATAATGGTGCTTCACCCTGTTCAAGTGTTTGTCCAGGTCATCGTCCGTCAGATAGATGTCATCGACATAGGACAATGCCTCATTGTCATAAATTTGTAGTAACTCTGTTACCCTCGCTGAGAATAAACCTGGACTGTTCTTGAACCCTTGTGGGAGTCGACAAAAGTGACGCTGGGTCCCCATTATGGAGAATGCTGTTAAGTACCTGCTTTCAGGTGCTATGTTTTGACAAAAGAAACCATTTGAGATGTCTAATGTTGTTTTGCATTTTTTACGCACAATGTTATTCATTAAAGCTGTGCTATGTGCATTTTGCACTGCAAATGTTTTAGAACAAGTGTTTAGGTGTCTGTAATCCAAAACTAGACGATATGTATTGTCTGGTTTGGAGACAGGAAACAAAGGATTGTTCATTGAGGAGGTGCATGTTTCAATCACCCCTTGGTATTCAAGTTGATCTAAGATCTCCCTGACCTGTTTCTTAGCTTCTTGCTTTATTGGATACTGCCTCTGTGCAGTTGGTTCATGTTTCAGATGTATTTTATGGTGAGGTGAGTCCTCATCCCATCCTACATGATTCTTATATAATGCTGGGGCCTGGGCCACTGCCCATTTCCTGGCATATGTATATTTTAGGTGAATTGGAATATGGTTGGAGAAGGCAGGCATAATAATGTCCTCGCCGAGTGGGCACTCCCTGACAAATTGTGGTGGCCAGTCTTTTTCTGCTAGAAGTATGTCATAGCCCCTCGATAGTCTTTCCCAAAAAAGTGCTTTCACCTGTCTAGGTATGTCTCCCTCCATCCGGAGTGTTATTTCATATAACTTTTGTGGAGTACTAACCCTGGTGTCTACAGTCTCAACTGTAATGTACTCATTCAAGTCCACTATCTCCAGAAGTTCCTTCAGGTTCTGGCGAGCTATTGTGACTTCTGCTGCACTGTCCAGCATTGTCTGAGCCCATTCTCCGTTCTTGAGTTGTGTTCTCAGTATTCTCGGCATGTCTGATCTTCAGACCCGCTACTTTCTTTTTGGAGAATTGAGGTTTTGCTTTATTTTTCGGAGCGTGTTTGTCGTCTTTCGATTTCACGCGTTCTTCTCTATGTTCTGATCGTCCTCTTCTTTCCGAAGTCTGTGATGAGATCTGAAAGGGACGAGAGGAACGTGTATCAGTATCTTGATACCTATCAGGTTTTCTTAAATTAACCCTATTCCTGAGGTTATACCTCCTTTCAGAGGGCTCCTTTTGAGGAGACCTACCCCGGGATTGAGAACGTTTCTCATTTGACTTTTGTTTATTAGTCTCCCACTTCTTTTTAGAAGATGTAGGAGTTTGTTTAATAGAGTCCTTCTCAGGACTTTCAGATAGTTTCGGCTTCACTGGTCTTCCACCCAAACTATCTCTGCCTAATTCTGCATAAGATTGTTCTATAATTCTGGGTAGCTCTGTTTGATGTTCTGTAACATCAAATTCCCTTAACTTTTGGCGGATCGCCACTGCTGCTGCCTCCCCTTTAATATTAGATAATGTTATTGTTGAGACCTGGTCGAAATTTTTCAGTAATTTCATACCTAAATTTAGAGCAGGTTCTGCCCCGTATTCGTTTTGAATTTGTTTCAGGACATCTGGTATTACCGCAATTGACGGAATGCCATGTGTTTTAGTATAGATGGCAGCAAAGACTGAGCCCCAAGTGGTACAGTCTTCCAGTTGTGGTGTGATCCCCATCGGTAAACTGATTGTTAGGATTCTGTGTTTCTCATACGGGCTAGTATTCGGAAATACTGCTTCGATTTGAGTAATTTTTTGAGCTATCCAGAATGGAATTTGCTCACGTTTTGTGGGCATTTTACCCATGACTGCGTAGAGAGTCTGTGGTGTACATCTTTAGTGTATTCCCCTGTTGGGGAGTTGGATTTGGAAGTGTCAGTGGTTGCTGGACTGTGAAAGTCCGCATGACATATTGGACCAATTGTCTGTAGATTTTTATTAACTCTGTAAGTTGAGTAAGTAGTTCCTCATCTGACATTATATCAAGTTCAGGATGAGGTGTGTAGCCGGCTAGAATCGGCCATGTTGCTCCTGGTCTACCTAGTGGACCGAGCCTGGTAATGTTTCTGTGATGTTTTAGGGCGCCTTTAAACCAGAGCTGATGCTCTTGGTATGTTAATGGAATTTCTATATCCTCGAAAGGAATGTATTCCTCTGGTGGATCATCTTCTTTGTAGAAGTGAAACATGTGTGTTACTGGATTGGATTCAGGAAATATTACCCATGAATAGAATACCTCTGTCTGAAAGGATTCGTGTGCCTCTATCACGAAAACTGCTCTACTGCCTCTTGGTGGTAGGCCAAGTTTTATAAGTTTTAGAGTGAAGGCTCTTCTTAAGTTTGGAGCGATGTCTATAACACCCTCCTCGGTTTCATTAAAACCGGTAATGTTAAAAACTGCTGCTTGGGCTGGGTCAGCCGCAGCTCCACCGTTTCTGGTGGCATCGTCCCCGTTTAAGGACATTTTGTTATTTTTGAAACATGTAGAACAAGTTTCAAGGAGACAAAGATAAGGTGCACAATATTTTGGAACAGTGTATCCTTCAAAGTTGAGCAAACCAAACAGCTAATATATAGGGTGTTTCCATATGTAGCCGTGGTGGATACTTAACCCTGCCCACTCCAGACGTCTTTTGGAGTATATGGGTAGGGGTCTCTGAGAGAAGAAGGCACGGCTGAGTTACTCAGTATCTAGCGTTAAATTACCGCCTTACCAAACGTTGGGCGCCATGTAGTGTAGCTCCTATTTCCCTAATAGGCTCTGCGCATTGGAATAATATCCCCTATAGGTTTGACATAGGACTAAGGTCAGTATGTCCCTATCGAGTATATTAAACTTAATTACTTGTGCCAGCTAGCTCAGAGGCCACTAGAAACTCCTTGACAAACAAGAAGGGAGTAGTTTCTGGCAGCCGCAAAACATGACAACTTTGTTTCCCTTTAGAATCAGAACGTGTCCCAGAGTCGTAGAAACAATAGATAACTATTTCACTCAGCTCAATCGTGCATGCTTAGTTTTCCTCAAAGTTACACAGAAAGAAATAGACGGGCGTTTCAATAAAAGATTTATTGAACAGTCTTGTTTCTCGTGTAAGTAAAATGTGCTGTTACGATCACAAGACAGTATGCGAGGTAAATAATGTACAGCGTAAGCAGTAGAAATAAATAATACTGCGATAGCATTATCTTTTAGCAGATATTCATTTACATAAATAACACAGACTAAAAATGCGAGTACTCATACGATGCGTTTCTAAGCTAGTTCTACCCCAATGTGCCTAACCTAACCTAGGTGTAGGGAGAGGTATGAATTAGGTGAAGTATTCCTTACTATGGTATACTAAGAGTATGTTAAGCCTAGTATGCCTAGTATGCCAAGAGTCCCTCTAGGTTCTAGTCAGCTCCATACCTTTTAGAATGAGAGAGGTGGGAATCTCTTTGCCAGACTCGAACTCCAACACCCCGCAAGGGAAGTCAGATCACTGGAAGCTGGACTCTCTGCGTGCAGGGATGACAGCGTCTTCTCAGTGCGTCAGGCCGGGAAACGGGCTCCTCTGAAGTCGAGGTCTCCTCTAGTTTACAAGGGCTAGGGAAGGTATATTTATACCTGAGAGGTACCTCATAATGTTAGCATTGACGTGAGTCGGACAACGGAAGACGTCATGAATGAACCCCTAAGGTATAACGGTTCATGCATAATAGATGAGTCCTTGAAGAAATCAATAGTCCTGTGCTAGGGAAACTCCCGAAGCCTAAGGGTCT
Organism: Calotriton arnoldi; assembly: GCA_963921515.1. Classification (NCBI taxonomy): domain Eukaryota; kingdom Metazoa; phylum Chordata; class Amphibia; order Caudata; family Salamandridae; genus Calotriton; species Calotriton arnoldi. The sequence goes on from CAWUFW010000680.1 coordinate 3,642,198, forward strand.
GTTCTTCAAGAACTCGTTGTGACGTTAGGGTGGACGGATGTCGGAGACCATGCCTGTATTTGGAGTGCACGGTTTAATGCCTAAATAAGGACTGGGATTTTATGCCTATATAAGGGCAGGGCGAATTGTGCCCATATAAGGACATGATACAGGAAAGCCCGTGTATGGACACCCTAAGAGGAATACAACAGGAGGTGGACTTTCTGGGAGCGTCACGTGAGAAAGGATGCCATCCATCTGAGTTCATCATCTGTTATACCAGTCTGACATAGGCAATTGATGAGTGTGTGGTGGGAGACCGTGTTGAAGGCTGCGGAGAGATCGGGCATGATCAGGGTAGCTGACACAAATACAAGGTTACTGGATGTAGCATAAATGTGCCACCAGACACAACATCAGGAGAGCATATATTGGCCAACACCTGGCAAACAGTATCTAGGGCCCAGTGGCCTTTCTTTTTAGCAGATTTTGAGAAGGCATTCAACTCAGTAGGCTGGTACTATGCCTTTCTCCTACTACAGACACTCAATTTGCGCACCAAATACATGAAACTCTTGTATACTAACCTGGTAGCTAGAGTGAGGATTTTACGGGCCATGTCAGGGACGTGTCAGGCGCGACAATGAATGAGACAAGGATGTCCTCTCTCCCTGCTATTTTTTGCAATCATGAGTACTTGGTTAAATGGATAAGGGTGGCTGCCCAGATAAGGGGCCTCAATTGGGCACCAGAGATAGAAAACAGAGTTGAACTCTTTGCCGACAACGTCCTTGTATTCTTGGGTGACCTGGAGTGGTTAGGCCATGAATCCTGCCGATTTTGTAGATTTTTGGTTGTTTCATGGAGCTCCACTTAAATGAGCCAAGTCTTCCCTATATGATCTTCCCTATATGTGCAAGGCGATGTCCTGAATACCTTGGGTTGTGAAACAGACCTGTGAGTGGTTACTGATGGCTCTCAATATTTGGGGGTATATGTTACCTTTGACACAGATAGTGCCTGTGAGATGAACATACGGCTACAGATCGTCAGGCTACAGAATGACATACTGTTGTGGCAAGCCCAACTGCTGTCACTTCTAGGCCGTTCTGCAGTTTTCAAAGTGGTAGCCTTGCCATGGCTCCTATATCAGTTACCGAACTACACATACCCAGTCCACATAGTTATTTCCTTAAAATGATTTATTAAAGATACAATTGCACTGAAAAAAGATCAGAAGGATGTAGTTAGGATCATCACTTCATATAGCAATGATAGTTGTTAAGCATTGGTGTACTTTTGAACTAGATCGAGATCAAGGTAAAGTAATTACCAAAAAAAGCAGCAATGGCCTATTAGAGAGCTCCTACTCTAAAAATATTTTGAGCCTCAGTGGTACTGTCAAATATCATATATCAGAAGATCCATCCACCAGTGAACCATCCTGGCTACTCTCCCCATTTAATGGCTATGATATATGTATTATATATGTGTTCATTGTGACATGGTTTTGGATCAATGAAATGAATTGGATCTTGGAACTTGAAAAACCTGTCTAGAATTGAGTCATTTATTACCTTCAGTACTAAACATTCTATATATTTAATAGTTTGCACACATGGATTACAATCTGTCGGTTGAACAATGAGCAAATTAAAAGGAGGTGGAAAGAACACCACAGGCCCTGAAAAACCAAGACACCAAATATCCCATGGTGAATCACTCTTATATGGATATTGAGAAAAGAAGATGTGTTGGTATACAACAGATTAAATTGAACAAACGAGGGTGGAATTTGGAATTGAGATCCAAAGAGAATTTCCGGATCTTTCGATTAGATGCTGTTAATCTTAGATTCAATTCTGACAGTGACCTGTTAACTCTACTTTGAGCTGCTTGAAAGGAGCCATCTGACATTCATATGATTAATTCCCATCTACTCTACCATGACATTTCTTTTATTGCAAATGTAATAGAAATTCTATTAGCACCACTATTGAACCATTGGTCCACAGCACAAGCACTAGAAATTACAGGTTCTATAGTGAATTAAAGAATGAACTACCTAATGGTTAAATCAAACTATTAGAGGTTGAATAGCATATTTTTGGTGTAACCGCATTATTAGGTAATTTTGTAGTCTGCTATACTCTAACATAACTAAGAGAATAAAAAGAAACATAGAACTACTGACTTAATTTAACTCACTAGATTTTGAAGGTAGTATTAAGTTTATATTTGACGTAACTGCATTATTAGCAAGAGTCATAGTGAGTATCTACCATAAAGATCAAGGGACATGGGCTCATAGCTTAGCCCCAGCTATGTATTTATTGATACTATTGTGTTCTTCTTTTAAAAACTTTACTACAGTTTATCTTCACTCTTAGCTGTTCTTCATAGGGCACATTATTTTTCTGTTTTCTGCGGTGACCTGATTCAGCACGTAGCAACGAGTTGACAAATGTTGGTTTTGTGTACATTTTAGATGATAATATGTTGTTCTTAACAAATAACTCTACATCAAGACACACAACTTTATGTGTGCCAAATATCAGTCTGGGCTCTCCATTAAATTCATAAAGATTTAAGTATTTATTGTAATCAGTTAGTTCTCCTACGGTCCATCTCTAGATCTTTAATATGTCATCTATTTAGTGACCCCAATGTATTAATTTCTTGGGGGAATAAAATGGGCAGCTCCAGGCCTGCTCTCTCATATAAACGCCAAAAAGAAAGATTTTTGTATGAGAGAGCAAGTCTGGAGCCCTTGCCAGTTCCTTTTTCTCGTCTCTATAGAAATTATGATGGAGACAAATGTTTTTCACTAGCACACACTTAGTCATAGTCAATAACATCAAAGAATGTTTAGAAAAGCTAGCAGATTTTATTAACAGAAAATAATGTAAGGCTTCTAAGCTTTTAATGTGTTTTATGATAGTATGCAAACTAGTTACATCCATGGTGACAAGCAAATAGTTGTCCTCCTATGGAATGTGGATCCATGGTCTGTGAACAACTTGTTTCAAAAGATCCTTAGTAGTTTTAATGTTGGGGTAAGGTATTCACTAAGAAATAGATATCTCCGTACTCTGAAATCCTCTCTGTATGGGATTTAGTGCCAGATATAATTGGTCTTCCCACTGGGATTTTGCCCCCTTTGTAAATTTTTGGAAAGTAAATCACAGAGGTGAGGGATCTTTAATATCTAGCTATTTACACTATTCTTCATCAAATACATTATTAGATTGAAATCCCAACAATCACTTAATCTCTTACAAGACTTCTGCAACATACTTTGACCCACCTTTTCATAGTTAATATTGTCCCCACGTTGTCTCATGGCTTCGGAGTGATAATTTTTATAATACAACATCACTCCTTTACTCCCTTTGTCTGCTTGTCTGATAATAAAAGACCTATTGTTTTGCAAGGTTTCCAATGCTATACATTCATCTTTATTACAGATTAGATGATTTATTCTAACTGAATTATACATCTAGGTTTTTCAACACCAAATTGAAGAAAATATCAATACACATCAATACATTGTCAGAGATCAAAACTGGGCAGAACACAGAATTTGGTTTCAGAGCATCTTCAGCTGGGGCCATCTCAATGATATCATGGTATCTAAATTGTTTGCTAAATACTTAATATCTTAATAAAAATCACCTTTCAAGCTCAACACCAGACAAATATCCTATATAAGCCTGGGCGGAGTTCACGGAGTGCAAAGTGACAAAAAAACTCTGCCAAGCTATGCGGAGTTCCGCGAAAGGTGGAGTGGGTTACCTTGTGCCGTTTGCACTGATTTTTAGTGCCAGGTGTTTGTCCCGTGCTGTAAAATCAGCGCGAACGGCCTCTCGCACAGTGCAAAAGAGCGCTGCTTCTTTCTGCAGCTCGAGTAGAAGTTCTACTCGAGCGGCAGCTTCTTCAACGCGAACGTAAGGTTTCTCAACGCGAGCTCTAGCAACCATCCGCGATCGCCCGCGTTGAGAAATCTCGCTGGGAAGTGGTCTAGCATTGGATTTTCTTCGCTCGTTCGCCAACTTACCGTTGGTGAGCGCAAGCGAGGAAAAAACTCTGCAAGCTCCGCGGAGTGCGAAAAACTCCGCAAGCTCTGCGAACGGAGCAGAATTCACCTCCCAGGCTTAATCCTATATATCCTGAATAGTTATCTGTGAAGTCTCAAATTTCGCTTTTAAATGTTGTTTAGCTTTGTCATGAAAAACGTTTTGCATTTCAATCTGCGCTCAAATATTAACAAATCCATTTTAGATTCCAAGTCATTCAGATTCCTATTTGGAGAAAAACTTACATGTTTGTTCAGAGAGCTTAACTCTACCTCTGACAAAATTCTGCTAGTTACGTTTGTAATAACGTTCAGTTCCTCATTACTTCCTGTTTGCTTTGGGCTCATGTTTTTACAACATTTCTATCTCAGTTGTCTCCTAATCGTCCATTTTGGTCCCACAGATCTGTGACACAGGATTGAACAGAAGATTGTACTTACACAAGGAGCATCTTTTTTGGCTGGCCTTTTAAATTGCAGCTTCTCACCCAGACATGCACTTGATATTTTTAATTTGCTCACTGCAAACCACTGGAACTTATTGTTTCTGACCGAAATGTGGTTAAATGACAGCTCAGTTGCTGACTTTGCCTTGACAATCCCCCCTGACTTCTCTATCAAGCACTTTAACAGCGATGACAAAACTGGGGGTGGGGTGGCTACTATACACCGTTGTGCCTATTCTTGCACAGTATCAAAATTAATCAACATGAATAATACTGAAGGCATGTCCTTCACCATCATTCTAGCCCCTACCTTCGCAATTTACAGGTGCGCTTATCTATCGCCCCCTGATGCCTCCCTTCAGTTTCTGATTGACACATTAGGTCAACTATCCTCTCTTCATGCCAACTATTTGGTGCCAGGTGATTTTAACCTCCATGTGGACGACCTGAACAATAAGCCCGCACAGCAGTTTCTGTGTTCTTTGGAAGGTTTTAATCTAGAACAACTAACTAAAGTGCCCAATCACAAAGCTGGACACATTCTTGATCTTATCCTACCTAACCCCTCGATTGTGATGGTAAAGCCAGTCCTGAAACTCACCTGGTCTGACCATGTTCTGATCCTTTTACATGTTATCTCTGCAACACCTTGTGCCCTACAAAGTTTAACTAAGAAAATGTCCAGACCATGGCACAGAATCTCAGACTCCCTATTTATTGAGTCGCTTCAGTCCTTTCCCTGTTGTGGGAAGGGGTACTTAGAACAGGATGCATTGGGATTCAACGGCGGGTTGAAGGAGGCTATTTACACCATTGCGCCTTTGAAATCCCACACCTCTGCGCTTTGGTTCTCTGACTCTCTTAAGTCAGAGAAATCAACATGCAAAAGGTTAGAAAGGAAGTGGAGATGTAATATAATAAAGGCCCAAAAGAAATTTACCTGGCTGCTCTTAAGAAATACCATATGGCTATTAGGTCGGCCCAAAAATCGTTTATTGCCACATCTATCTCACAGGCTACAAATAAACTGCGAGAACTGTTTAAATTGTCAGCTCTTTTCTCTCTCCCACAGCAATGACAGATACCCTATCTCCTTCTATGGAGCTATGCGAGTGCCTTTCTGACGTTTTCTTTAGGAAAATCCAAGTCATCTATGACCAATTCCTGGCGCAGTGTTCCTCTAACCCAGTAGCCTCCCAAACCTCTGACGAGCCACTAATGCCAAGTTTTCCCCCATTAACTTAGAGGAATCTGCAACTGGATTTGCAAGATGCAAGTCGGGTTTTCCTCTTGATCCATGTCCTCCGGCCATCCCCAAACTGGGTGTCTCTGGGGTGACTCCCATCCTCAACAGATTAATAAACAACTTCCTTGACCAGGCACTGATCCCTTACAGCTTGAAACAAGCTCTGCTGCTCCCCCTGCTTAAGAAGCCATCTACAGACCCCAAGGTTCCTAGCAATTTTAGGCCAATCTCACTCCTTCCTACGGTTGCAAAATTACTAGATAAAATGGTAAATAGGCAGATATTGAACTTTCTTGAGTCGAATAATTTGCGCCATGACTCCCAGTCGGGATTCCGTGCTGGTTACAGCACTGAGGCCACTCTACCTGAAGTCTCAGAATACATTAAAGAAAATTTAGACTCAAGTACTCCAGTCATGGTAATGCTTTTGGACCTCTCATCTGCTTTCAATCCAGTCTCCCACGATATTTTGCTGGAGAGACTTGAAAAAATTGGCACCAGAGATCTAGCCCTGTTATGGCTGAAAACCTTCAGCAGTGAACGCTCCCAGGCTGTTTTACTTCCTCCTTTCACCTCTGCGGCAATACCATTAGGGTGCGGAGTCCCACAAGGCTCAGCTCTCAGCCCTACCCTCTTTAATATATACCTAGAGCCACAGGGGAAACTTGTTGAGTCTTGGGGAGTGAGAGTTATATCCTACTCAGATGAGACTCAACTCCTCTTGGCCAACGTCCTTGAGCTCCTTCAAACTCTGCCTTAAATCTGTGGTGGACTTGATGAATGCTAGCTGTTTAAAGCTTAACTCAGATAAGACTGAAATTCTTTTCTTCGGCCTGAAGTCCACCCTCGAACCTAGCCTTTGTTGGCCGTCGGAATTGGGCCCCCCCCTTCCGTCATCGGTAGTAAGAAACCTCGGGGTGAAATTTGACTCTGGCCTTACCTTCAACCCTTAAATCAAAGCCCTAGCAGCCATCTGCTTCCTTACTCTCAGATCCCTGAGAAGGATGCTACACCTTATCTCCTTAGAATTTCGCAAGACAATTATCCACGCCCTGGTCACCTCCAGGTTGGATTATGCCAACAGCTTATATCTGGGGTTCCAGCCTTTCTGATTCAGCATCTACAAATCATTCAGAATGCTGCTGCCTGGCTGATTCCCAAATTTCCCTCTAAGGTAGCGGGGTCTGGGCACCTATGTCATCTTCACTGGTTCCCACTAAATAAGAGAATTCAGTTCAGGGCTCTAATTTTTGCCTACAGGGCCTACAACCAGACGGGCCCTCTCCACCTCAGGCGCCGCTTCAAGCCTTTTGTTCAGGAGAGATCTTAGAGATCCAACAAACGTAAACTTCTCCAACTTCCCCTCATCCACAAGGTCAGAAGAGGAGGTAGATCATTCAGTTTAAGGGCAAATTACGTTGTGGAATGCGCTTCCGCTTGACTTGTGAAGCAGTTCGTCTGAAGCCGTATTTAGAAAGAGCTTAAAAACTGTACTTATTGGCTCCTGCACAAATGTCATTTAGCATCACTGCTGTTAGGTCTGTGGGTGACCCTTCCGCTAGAGGTAGCTGTGCGCTTACCAAATGCATTCTATTGTATTGTATTGCTGAAAGGAGACCTCCCACTGGGAATGTTGTTGAAGCAGAGTCACGGAAGACCAGCTAACCACAACCCTCGCCCTGAGCCCACCCGCCGAACCCTCCGACCCCGACACCGCCGCCCGCAACCTCAGACAGTGGATCGACGACTGCGCCAACACCCTCGCCCCGCTCAAGAATCCGCCCAACAGCCACACCAGCAAGAAAGCCACCTGGTTCACCGAAGACCTCCAGGCCTCCAAACGAACATGCCGAAAACTGGAGAAGATCTGGCTCCACGAACGGACAGCGGACAGCTACGCCGCCCACAAGAGCGCCACCCGCAGTCACCATCACCTCATCAGATCCGCCAAAAGGGCCTCACTCAAAGACCGCCTAGACAACAACGCACACAACAGCAAAGAGCTCTTCAACATCGTGAAGGAACTCTCCAACCCCATCTCCAACACCAACGACATCCAGCCGTCGCGAGACCTGTGCGACTCACTGGCCACCTTCTTCCACCGCAAAATCGCCGACATCCACGACAGCTTCAACACCACGACCGCCCCGGCAACCACCGAGACCACTGCCCCCACAACCACCAACCGCCTGCTCTCCTGGACCAACATCAACGACGAGGACACCAGCGAGATCATGAACACCATCCACTCCGGTTCACCGCTAGACCCGTGCCCTCACCACATCTTCAACAAAGCCAGGACAGCCATCGCGCTCCATCTCCGGAAAATAATCAACATCTCCTTCGAGACAGCAACCTTCCCGGAAAGCTGGAAGCACGCCGAGATCACCGCCTTACTCAAGAAACCCAAGGCAGACCCCAAGGACCTCAAGAACTTCCGACCCATCTCTCTGCTCCCGTTCCCGCGAAGGTCACCGAGAAAATCGTCAACAAACAACTGACCCGCTACCTCGAGGAGAACAACATCCTGGACCCTTCCCAGTCCGGCTTCCGCAGCAACCACAGCACCGAAACCGCCCTCATCGCCGCCACCGATGACATCAGGACCCTGCTAGACAACGGAGAAACAGCAGCCCTCATCCTCCTGGACCTATCAGCCGCCTTCGACACGGTCTGCCACCACACACTACGAACACGCCTTCACGACGCTCGGGATCCAAGAGAAGGCCCTGGACTGGACCACATCCTTCCTTTCCGGCAGAACACAAAGCGTCCGCCTCGCCCCTTCCGATCCAAGGCCACCAAGATCATCTGCGGCGTACCCCAAGGCTCCTCCCTCAGCCCAACGCTGTTCAACATCTACATGGCACCCCTCACCCACTTCGCCCGACAGCACAACCTCAACATCATCTCCTACGCCGACGACACCCAGCTGATCCTCTCCCTCACCAAAGACCCTCACACCGCCAAAGCCCACCTCCACGAAGGAATGAAGGCCGCCGCCGAATGGATGAGGACCAGCCGCCTGAAGCTGAACTCGGACAAGACGGAGGTCCTCATCCTTGGTTCCAACCCTTCAGCCTGGGATGACTCCTGGTGGCCAACATCACTGGGAACAGCCCCGCCACCCACCGACCACGTACGCAACCTAGGGGTCATCCTCGACCCCACCCTCTCCATGACTAAGCAGGTCAACGCCGTTTCCTCATCCTGCTTCAACATCCTCCGAATGCTCTGCAGGATCTTCAAGTGGATCCCCACCGAAACAAGAAAAACAGTCACCCAGGCCCTCGTCACCAGCAGGCTGGACTACGGAAATGCCCTCTACGCAGGAACGACGGCTAAGCTCCTGAGACGGCTGCAACGCATCCAGAACGCCTCTGCACGTCTTATCCTCGACATCCCCCGACGCAGCCACATCACACCCCACCTGAGAGACCTGCACTGGCTCCCTGTCAACAAGAGGATAACCTTCAAGCTCCTCACCCACGCACACAAAGCACTCCACAACTCCGGACCAGCCTACCTCAACAGACGACTCAGCTTCTACACCCCCACCCGCCAGCTCCGCTCGACCAGCCTCGCCCTCGCCACAGTCCCCCGCATCCGGAAAACGACCGCCGGCGGCAGATCCTTCTCCCACCTCGCCGCCAAGACCTGGAACACCCTCCCCACCAACCTCCGACAGACCCAAGACCTACTGGCCTTCAGAAGACTCCTCAAGACCTGGCTCTTCGATCAGTAGCAGCACCACTCCCCCTCTTCCCCCAGCGCCTTGAGACCCTCGCGGGTATGTAGTGCGCTTTATAAGTGACATGATTGATTGATTGATTGAATTTACAAATGCCATCAGACTGAGGAAATCTCTGTGTCTATTTTTATGTTTATTTTCGTGAACAGTCCCCAATAAACTTATAAACAGTTCAGTGGAAGGGGAAATCTCCAGAGTAGACACTAAAATCTTTTGTCTTGCCCACAGGCGTTTGTCACGGTATTTACGCGAGTCATTCTTCAAAACCAAAATTCTGCTCCATAGAGCTCTCCAAAATCGTTAGTCTGCTAACCCTTTCTAGCTGACCTGTCTTGCTTCATGTTTTGCAGCCATGGGGACCAGGTTACACCTTCATGGTAATCCAGATGTAAAATTATCTCCCATCATGCAGTATCTTCTACCCTTCCTGCTCTCCATACAGACCTTCTTTCTTGTCAACCAAGCCACATTGGCCAGGAAAATATGATTGAGCAGCTGAAAATCTTTTGTTAAAAAATCTAACAAAATAATCAGGAAGAAAATAAAACTGGGGCCAAAACATTGGGACAGGTAAGTAAAATAGGATTAAAGGGCAAGAAACGTTTGCTAAAAAAGGTAAGAGCAAGCGTGCCTGGGGCATACGCGGGTTGCTTCCCGTAAAGCAGAAGAAAATTATTAAAAACAAATGAAGTTAACATAGACATAAATCTACCTAAATTATCAAACCAATGTTAATGCAAATATAATGGTAAAAATAGTAACCTAAAATTAATTACCGCAAGATTAATGCCTCGAGATTCATCTCGAAGTCATTAATAGTCCCATTTAAAGACACGGACCCTTCGGCCAGCTGCATCCCTTTTTCTCAATCTGAATTGAATTGCACTTCGAGCTGATTAAGTTCACAAAGTGGGCAGTATATGGAGCAAGTCGATGAATACAGTAATGCATGTAAATTTTATTCATCCTATTCCAGTAGCTGCTATGCTCATCATTCTCCGGTTTCATGGCCATCATAAATTCATTTTTCAGAACATTTTTATGCTTTTGAAAGTTATGCATAACTAAACAGTCTCACAGAAAATTATTAAGCTTCATGCAATCCCCAACATGGTGCACCCACTGCACCCCCATAGTCTTTTAGAAGCAAAAGAAAAGTGTACTTCTTGGAGGTAACACTTTTCAAACACAAAATATGAATATCACAGCTTGAGACAATGTCATGATGAGGCATCAGAATTACAGCTGAGGATCTGCTCTTACCTGCAAGCCACCAGGGCTCCTCACTGGCGAGACGGATGCAAAGGCATCTTTGACCAGCTCTAAGTAGCCTCGCTAGTGAGAGGAGGGTTAATAACCCTATTGTAGAGAAGCTAAGCTGACTTATCATTGAGTGAACCAGTAGCCACATCTACACTCTAACCCGTTGTTTATTTGTCTTTAATTATTTTTTCCTTTCTTTATCTATTAGCAGAGAGGGTCACTGGACCTGAAGAAAGCCCCAACACCTCATCAGAGGGTGGTCATAGGGCTGAAACATATTGATCTCTTTATGTGGGTCAAATGAATACCCATTAGTTTTAACTCTACCCTTTGGGAACACAATAAAGATTGTTCATGTCCACCTAGAGGTAGTTTTACATCACTATCCCTTATCCCCTCTACTCCCTGAGCCCCCACACCACCATTCAGCTCTTCTCATTAGTAACGGCACTGAATATCACCCTGGCATTACCTAAAAAATACCCCTCTGGAGCTCCCTATCATAGGTTGGAACTCGCTGTTCTGGGTGAACAAACATGACGCAATAGTTGTGCCCCTGTATTAGGTAATATGACCAATTGCTAGTGCTTGAGAGGCTTTATAGGTATATATTTTTAGTTGTTTTATCATTCTATCTATGAATTTTATTATTAAAGAGGACATATTTTACACATTTTTAACTGTTTTAATACTAAGGGGGTTTTACCTGTGTATATATATATGTGTTTTTAATGTACTTCTTTTGTGTTATGCTTTGATGATACTTCTGTCGAATAAAGCTTATTTGGAATGGAATGGAACTCGCACCTGAATCCAGGAGACTAATGACTTGAATGTGTCCATCTGTAACGAAACTGGTGCTCATGTAAAACGCTCTGATACCCGATTTCTCTGGTCTAGTTCGCGCTATATAAAACTCTAAAACAAAAAACAAAAAAATGCCAGGAGGAACCCGATGATGAAGCATGTCACCACCAAGGAGGGTGAGGGCTTTCTGTCCTGTTGACAGGAAGTCCTGATAAGAACAAACCTGTCATAGATACAGCGACACTGAGGCTTTAGGTTAGGAAACGTGTGTGTGTGTGTGTGTGTGTGTGTGTGTGTGTGTGTGTGTGTGTGTGTGTGTGTGTGTGTGTGTGTGTGTGTGTGTGTGTGTGTGTGTGTGTGTGTGTGTGTGTGTGTGCGTGCATGCGTTTGTGTGTGTGAGTGTGTGTGTGAGAGATATATCCCTTGGCTCTGAGTTAGTCCCCCCCTTGTTTCCCCTTTGGCGATAAAGCTCCTACTTTTCACAACATTTATTCCAAGATGTAGTTTTTGTCTGCAAACTAGCAGCATTTCCTCTAGCACACTTGGCGTACAACCGATTAATCAGATGAACAAAATCTATAGATATTTCTCTTTTCTTCAATAGCTTTTACTCATAGGGCCCTTTTTCCAGTGGATGGTATCTAGGTATAGCATGCCAATACCACTTTCCCTGGGCAAGTGTGACAGAAACATAGAGCCGGAGCGAATGGAGGGGCCTGAGTGCCTTGTTTTTTACTTTTTGCAGGTGGTACTGGTAGCACTTTCATAGTTACCAGTATGCACTGTTGGCACAATGCAGGTGTGAAAGTAGAATGTCATAGTGGTCTGTACTCGATGGAGAATGAGAGAAAAACAAAACTCTGAGGTTGAAAACGCACTTCCTGACCCAGATGTGACTCAGAGACTGAGGTAAACATTGGAATTGAAGGGTAGTCTATGATTCTTCACTACCTCTGCTGGAGGTGTTGCAGGGATTCTGCACCTACACAGAACTATGTGCAGGATTATGGGACCTCGGTGTATAGGAGCTGAGCCTTCCTAGTGCCTTTGTACCCATGATCCCAGGACCGACTAGCTATAGTGTCTCACTCGCTCTCCTACACAAACACGGAGAAGCAAGTGATTAGACACCCCAGAACACAACACTCCCAGATCTCTCAGGAATCGCGGTAACAAGACACACCTTTTCACTCACACTCATGTACCTGTCCACAATAAGATCTGACTGAGACACGAATATAGTTTAAAATGTTTATTTTAACTAACGTGCTCTAACATGCAGTATACGTGCCACAACAAGCAGAAAAATGCATAACAGAAATACAGTTAGCATCGCAGCCAGGCCATACATTATGAAGGGAGATGTCATCGTATAAAGACAATGGAGAAAGGACTATAGTGCCTAACCTCCCTCCCCTTGGATAATAGAAATATTATTATATAATAGAAGATCACTGGGTTTTGTCAGCAGACCCCATACCTTAGAGTATAGATGGGATTTCTACATCAAAGGTGAGTGTTGCTCTTCTCCCTGGAAAGATCCCTCTCCGATTGTGTCTACCTAAACATGTATCCCCATAATATCAAAGTACGAGTCTCCAGCAGCAGCTGCAGTGGTATGTTTTGTTTAGGTGCTAGGGCCTGACCAGATCAGAATAACAAGGGGCATTGTTTATCGACCTTGCTCACAATGCTCACTAAACTCCAGGAACAGGCAGAGAACGAACACAACAGACAGTTCTCATGTGAAAGGTATAAACAGAGTCTTGCAAAAATAAAGTTATGTAGTAACGTGTGCAAAAGCAGTAACTTAGTGATGTAGAGAATGTCCCTATCGGCCACGTGACAGAGGGGGAGGTGTCTATGGTTGAGGTCTATATGGATTTAGGACTGTGGTCAGTGCTCAGTTGCCACCTGTTTTCTACAGGGTGCAAAGACCTCTGAAGGAGATGTGCAGAAAGGCCCCCACTCCTGGCTGGTTACGATCTCCTTTTAGAAAACACTAGAAGACTTTCTGCAAGGAGTGGAGTCCATAGCACAACAGAGCAATTGTGCTTTCTTGTGTATTCTACTCTGCACCTCACATCTAGGGGGAATTGGTTAGGTGGGCAGTTACTCTGGTATTTCTTCATTGTGGGGGAACTCTCCCTGCTCAAAACATGGAGTTATGGCTTCTACTCTAGCCAAGTCAAATACCAACATTACTTTCTCCCAAAGCTTGAAAATACTGCTGGTAGGAAAACAGAGTCCCTTTTACCCGTTCCTAAGAGGTCTTAGTTAGATTGCTGTCTGAGACATGAGTATTGCCAATTCCTTTCCTGAAATTGAAATGGCTCCTACCAAAAACCCTAACTTTATTCCAGCAGTACAGCTCACCAAAATCTTTGGCCCCTTTTTACTTCAAAGGTGTGGAGCAGCGTACTTTTGGCTCCACCCTTTCATGTTTGACCAGGCCATACATATCTATATGCACTAACAGTACAGAAAGAACATTTACTGTTTAATCTTGACATATATATGTGTGTGCATAGCTAATGTTTTCATTACAATAATATCAAATTGCAGTTCCCATATATATCTACATATGTTTGGTTTAAATAATGTTGTTAACTCATGTATAATCATGCATTCATTTGAATACTACTCTGCATCTATATTTTACTGTATACATATCTATAATAATGCATTCAAACATATACTGAGATGCTTGCCATGTTAAGTTGACCAAAGACCATAAGCATTTGGATTTCTTAATATTTAACCTTTGTCGTGTGTTTCCTGCAAAAGACACACAAATGATGGACAGAATGCGTAACAAAACAAACATTAACCCCCAGTCAAGAGATATGGGAAATTTCCATTATTCTTTTGCTCACTACGCCACCCCAGTTTAGACCTAGCCATATGCAAATCAGGCTTGAGCCAGCGCCTCATGGTTACAACCCAGCCTGAACTGCCAAGCCAGGTCCTCCCCGGACCAGAAACAAGCATCCTGGGACCGGTTTCGGGGTATCGCCCCTCATCAGCCAGGCTAGCTTGAATCCAGTGGCACAGTGAGCCCGGGACCCACGTATGGGCATACCTGACCCACTTAGGGTGAGAAAGCAAAAGACCAACAAATGATGGACGGAATGCGGAACAAATCAAACATTCACCCTCAGTCAAATGATCTGGGTTAAATCCATTGGGTTTTTGCTCACCATGCCACCCCAGTGTTTCTTGCATGGCTCATTGTAGTTTTCCCCATGTTGGCCTGACTGTGCATGTTGCAGGCCTCCTTTTCCTTTGTACACGTTACCATATAAACACACTTGCTTTTGTGCCACATTGTACTTTAACATGGAGCCTGCATATGTTTTCGTGTTCTGCTCCTTTCCTGGGATTTAGTCTGAACACCACCGACAAGGTCAAACAATAATGTCCCTTGTTATTTTTTCTGGCCAGGAACAAGCACCTAGACATAACACAAGAATGCAGCTGTTGTTTATTTGCACACATGACTTGTCATATAGATGAGCACATGAGCCAAAAACCCACACATGGAACGAGAGTTCTGAGACAAGAGCACTGTGTCTGCTGAAATGTAGAACGTCCACCTGAGAATGCTAATGTATGGGGTCTGCCAGTAATCCCAGATATCTTTGATATATAATCATTTAGCACAGGAGGCTGTTTCTTTACTTTGTTTTGTGTCCTATGCATGAGAATCCAAATAAATATTATGCATTTGAAAATCACCAAAGAACGCTTGGAAATCATTTATCAAAAATACATTCGAATTTGAAAAGGCACAATCCTCCATCCTTCTCTAGACTTACCCTATAATGGCTTTTGGGTGTAGCCATTTGTGAGGAATGTGCCACCACTAAGACTGGGCCCTGACAATTGTAGCACATAAACCCAGATTTCCCCACCCATTACAGTTATCTCCTATAAAATTACAGGGCTTTTTATGGTATATGGATTATTAACCATGCTAACAGTATTTTTAGTATGCATTTGTTTTCTAATTGTGGCACGTATACTGCATTTCAGAGCACGATAGTTTAAATAAATATTCTAAACTTCCTTCATGTCTCCAGGTTATCTTATTGTGGACAAGTACGAGTGAGAAAGCGAAAGGGTATATCCTGTTACCATGATCCCTGAGAGGGTTGAGAGGGTTGTGTTCTGGGGTGCCTATTCACTTGTTTCTTTGATAAGGTTAGGAGGGCAGGTGAGGCACTATAGCTAGTCGGACTCAGACTCATAGATACTGAGGTGGTATGGTGACTCAGTTCCTACATACTAATTTTCTATGGTTCCAAGCATAGTTTTGTTCTAGAGCAGAATCCCTGCAACACCTTCAACATGAACGTTTGCTTTGCATGCAATGTTTTTCTCTCCTCTGCAGGTGTATGATCTTATAAATAGAAAAAGGCACATTGTGCAACAGAGAGAGTGAGGTTAGAAAAGAGTATCTTGGCAATGGCGAGAAGCCTTAAAGAACAAATGGAGGACTATTGTTTGTACGTAACTGGGAGACGGGAGGAATCCAAGGACGTTTTGATGTGAGGACCAAAGGAAAGGAGTTTCAAGAGTAGTTGCCAAGTTCTATTGTTTGAAGGTGGAAAATAATGAGACACATGATCTGGAGTTTTCGAAGGTTCTTTTGGCGGGTTTAATTGGAGATCACACTTCAGCTAGATTCAGATTCTCTTTAGACTTCGAGAGGTGCAGACCTTTTTACGACATCTTTATTGTGTGGCTTCACGCTATACAATATTCCTTTCCTTTACAGAACTTCTACAGATGTTCTGCTATGCTGACACCTTTCTGCTTTAATGGATCTAATTAGGGTTTCTCCATCCAGCACCATTTCGAGTAAGTTTAAATCAGGAGATTTAGATTATCCACATGCATAACAGGCAAGAAGACCGCAAATGATATACGGATCATCGGATCTGACTTTGAATTTGTAATAAATCCATTCTTAATCCCATCTATCAACTCTGAGTTTTACTGTGTGGCCAGATGGGTTACACTGTAATTGTTAAATTGTAATTGATCCTAACTCCTTTTATTCCTCAGGCACTTAGAAAGTTCCATTGCAGGAAGCAAGGAAAAGGGGCCTAACTATGGTGCGTTAGCAGGTGTTAATTTTTTTCCTACAGAATTTACTATGTGTGACTATATGCAGCTCTAGAGCTGCAAAGGCGTTAACCCTTCCAGCTCACCATTCTCACCTCCGGGTTTGTTGGCTGTGGGGACAATCTTATCCCACGCAGGTATTAAACATCAACCATATTCTCCTAAACAGCACCCGCCTAAGTTTTGCATTAATTCAGGGTGGACTTGAACGCTGCTCTATCAGTTTAGCGGAATTACCACCTGCCACGTGAATTGCCTATGTGTCTGATGAATTTTATTATCCTGGCCTGCACAAATCAAATACGTCAAAGGATTAAAGAATAAAATAACATTTTATTTATCCTGTTCCAGAAACTTCCGCACCAGTCACTCTCCAGGTTCATTCCCACCATAAAAGCATTCATAAGGTAAGTTCACTTTGCTTTTATTACTCATTCATACAGTTTCACACATAATCAATCAGCATCAGGCAATTCGGATCCCCATGCATGTCAATAGTATTTTAACACTCAAATTGTTTTAATGGTAGACATGTATGTTCACACAATTGTGATTTTTCAGTCCTGTTTCTGATCTAGGTTTAGAGTGCTCCAATAGAACAATTATTTGGTTTGTCAGATTGTTTTACAATTATCCCTGTCTAGTTTTGCCTCCGTGTGCTTTAGCAAGTAAGCGCCATTTAGATATCAATCAGACTATTGCCATGTAGCAGTCAGACTACTGACATATATCAGTCAAACTCCCTCCTCTTCCATGAAGAGCAGAACAGTTAAAAATGGCCGGCAGCTTCCCTTCCCTGCCTGAGATATTGTAGGAAAATTCAAGACTCCTTTGAGGACAAAAGTCCCCAACAATCTTTGCAACTGTGCTATCCTGCCACTTTTCCTTTACGCCTGAAATTAAGCAGGATTATTGACTTTTGGCACCAGTTTAGGGGGCTCTAGTTAGGCCTATGGAGAGAGGCAACTAGGTTTAGCGCGGACAACGTTTCATGGCTCACCAAGTATCTAGTGTCGTGGTTAATAGGTACGCTTAGCATTATAACTTTTAGCGAGCTGCTTGGTGCCCCTACACCAGAGAAACATCCCAACACTACATTTCAATCTTAAGGGACCTTCTCATTGGGCTGCATCTGCACAGTAGACGCAAACAGGCCAGGTTAGATTTTAAGATTAATATTCTAAATATAAAGGTAACTGATAGAGTCAGGAGAATTTCTCACAATCACATTTACCTCATGTTGCAGGCTTGTGATGGGACAGGAAATACTATTTGCACATCCCTCTGTCGCACCCATGAAAGTCACAGAACAGTCCAAATTGTCAGGTCCCCTTCCTGCCAGAGAGATTGCAAGCACATTTTAAGTGCTGAATTTCGGACTGGTTGACCCTCATCCAGTAGGTTTATCAGAATCCTACTTGCATGACAAAAGTGCTATCCAGTGCCATTTTTATGACATAAAGATGGGTTGATACTGAGGTTTCTTGGTACCTCTGCTTTCTGAAAGGAGTGGATGTGTTATTGTTTAGGCCAATTGGACTATGGGGCACTGGGCAGTGTCACATGGAGCTGGGGGGAATGGAAATGCAAACATCCATTTTTGCCACAATCTTAAGAATAGCAATGTTCTCCAGTACCCACTCACAGACCTGGTGGTATACTAACTATAAAAAAAGGGGCCACATGTATCAAACAATTTTGTATTCGTAAATGGTGCGAATCAGTAATTTTGCTCGTTTATGAATGCAAGATAGCCTTTCAAGATGTATGAAAGGCTTTGTAGTCCCAATTTTAGGTAATCGCAAAAATTGCAATTACCTAAAATTGTGACTACAAATAGGGAATCACAATTTGCAATTCCCATAGCACATGTACCAAGTTGTGCATTTAGGAAATGATATTACCATCAACCATGTGCAAATTTTGAAAAATGCACAAAAATGCATTCTTCAAAATACCATGTAACACGCAAATGCCCCATGTGTGTGCACATTTTCTTTGGGGTGCTTCAGGGAGGCCTTAGGCCCGAAGGCACCCTTGGTATTGCATTACCTAATTTGTGATTACCGATTAGGTAATGGCAAATTAGGTAATGCAAAACCATTCGCACCTATGGGCCTTTAGGCCTATAGGTATGAATGAAGTACTTTTACCTAATAGCGATTACCTAATTGCGATTGCGAATCTTTAGGAATCGCTATTAGATAATCGCTATTTTCTTACGTGCCTTTTTGCATTCCTTAAATAGCGATTACCTAAAATTTGCAATTTAAGGAATGCAAAATGGATTTTTGATACATGTGGCCCTAGATGTTATGCTCAATCAGTTTGGAATCCATAAGTGAAATGTATTCCCTACAGATAGCAAAAGTTTATATTCCCTTCTCATCTGTTACTCTTTTTAATGCCTTACCATGCCTGTCTCTTTTACTATACATCTGTCAATAGGATCTTTCTGTCCAACTATGCTAACTGACAGAGGTGGCAATCATATAAACACTTTGAAAAAAAAGCAGTGTTATAAACATATAATAATTTATTAGGGTTGAATATTGATTAAACAAGAAAAATGGGAACTGGTGTTTCCTTCTTTTAAAATCTTTTTCTAAAAAGAAAAAGTAATTATCAGAAATGAGATATTAAAGGCAATTTCCTGTTTTTTTCCAAGCTCTAGTCTGAGCCATAGCACTTTTTAACCTGATTTATGTTGAGGTGATTCTAATATTGTTTTGCAAAAACTACTAACTGCTCTTTGGTGTGTTTAATTTCGCAGTACAGCTTCTGATTTTACTTTTCTTGTGTGCAATGAAGATGAAAGAATAAGACACCAAGGATTTAAGCAGTTTGTTGGAAGGGTGAGGGGACCATGCACGATAATGAATAAAATATCCTCTGGTGTACACTAAAAGGATATTGCAATAATGAATAAAATACCCCTGTTGTACATTAAAAGGATATTGCAAGTCACTTCCATGTTTCATGACCTTGTCACAGGGTGATTCTGGTGGAATTGTAGAATTTGGTGGAGTAGTGAGAAGGGGCTGTAGGGGGCTGCTTACCCTCACCTAAATAAAAGAAAGCTTGGGCATTTTAGGTCAACTGAGCCTTTTCTTTCTGAGCATCCATGAGTACCAGTTCAAGGGCTGCGGAACGACCAATCGGAGTGTCTGAAGAGTAGATGGCAGTCTCTGAAAGCCAGCCTGTTATGTCTTGAGGTGTTGTCTCAGGGCGGCCGTTTGAGAACTTGATGGAGTGGCAGATTAAAGGTCTTTAAGGGCCAGCTGGGGAGGTGTAATGACCAGCTATGAGTAACTGAAGACAGGTTGATAGTCTCATGTCTCATCCTTGAGGTATAAGTGGGCATGGCAATGATCTCTGAGGGGTTTCTGAGGAAAAGGAGTGTTGAAGGACAGATGATGGGGAGCAGTGCGAGTCTCCGACAGCACACTCATCAATTCTGAAGACATGCTGGAGGCGTCTGAGGGCCCCACAAGTCTTTGTGATCAGATCTGGGTTGTTTATACAGCAGTGAGTGGAGTCTGAGGGCAGGCTAAGGAATGGCTGGTTGTGTCTACAAGCCAAATGAAGATGTATAAGTAACAGGCTGAGGGTCTGCTGGGGGGGCTCTGAGCATCAATCAAGCTTTCTGGTAGTGGGCTGGTGGTATCTGAAGGAAGAGTGATGGTGTCTAGAGACTCACTGAGGGTCTCTGAGGGCCTGCTGGGAATGTATGAAGGTAGGCCGAGGCCCTTTGAAAGACATCTGGGGGATTCCAGCTAGGGGCATGTGAATGAGGGCCAAGAGTTGACCAAGGTAGCTAATAACCTAATAGCAGTGCCTCAAAACTCATTCAGTCCTAAGACCTCTGAGGGTGGGTTGAAGATCCATGAGGTCTGGTTCTTAGAGTGTGAGAATGGGCAAAAGTTGTTTGAGAGTGAACCTGGGGTGTCAGAAAGCAGACCAAAGGTTTGTATGGTTTGGCTGAGTGTCTTAGAAGGCCTGCTATGGGTGTCTGAGGTCATACCGAAGGGTCTCTGCTATCTGGGGGAGGAAGCATGGGATGGTCTATCTGCACATGACTGAGGCGCATTTAGGGGTCCCTGAACGTATCTAAGGGTAGACTGTGGGTACCTAAGGAGCTGCTGTCGGTGTCTTACACTGTCCGAGGACCTCTAAGAGGCAGCTAGTTGTGGCAAACCAACAATAGAAAAAATAGCCTTATTGGAGTAAAAACACTGGAACATAATCTTGTCAAAGTTTTACTAGTGTGAACTTAAAAAAAGCTAACAGGAATGTTCTATAATCACAAGCATGTAACAGGCCTTCGGTTCCAGAACTTTGCACCCTTTGTCCTATGTATTTCTGGACAACCCTATCAGGGCCATGCAGATATTACCTCTTGATTTGGGATAGAGGGGAGCAACTGCTTCTCCTCATTTAGTGTCATGATGTACACACTGATGTCCAGTGCATACACTCCATAAAACAGTATTACAGTGGCACCAACCCTTTGGCATTGAATGTCCTAAAAATGTACCCTCAGTAGAAAGACTGGTGGCTCTCCCACATTAATGTAATTAATAGGATCCCTAACTTTCACTGTAACATTAAGATGTAAGAATGCCTCCTTTCTTACTGATAGCGAATTCATATATTTTACCACGAGTACAACTGCACCCATACTATCCCTAAAAACATCAGATTCCAAACCGGTACAGTGTCTTGAGCTATGGACCATTTGAAGGATTCTTGCTAACAATTTCTATCCAAAACTCAGCATCAGAAAATTGCACCACCCAACAAATTATTATAACAAATCTGGGTAGGTCACAACACAGTTCTATGAAATCTAAACATAAAACATGGTAGCTAGAATGCAAGCAGCATGCAATTCCCCAGAGCAATTTGCTAAGCTCACACAGCACCCAACAAACAGAAAGGTAAGAGCACAGCACAAGGAATTCTAAAACCAATTTATAAAAGTCATGAACATTTTAATGACTAAAAAGACATAAAATGTTTAAAATTGTAGACGGCAAACTGGAGATGTGGATTTTAAAAGTTTTAAATCAAAAAAGCACTAAGAAAACCCAAACATCCATGTCTTTTTAGACTGGAACGTAGGCATGAATTAAAACTGACCATGATGGAGCAGAGATCAGATAAGCCTAGTGGGTAATACCACCATGAGAATTTATTACTTTTCTGTTTTTCAAATTCCTCCAGCACACCAAGGGAGGTTTCTGAAGCCGATGAGGGTCCCTTAGAATCGAATATCTTGCCACTGTGCTACTTCAGAAGACTTCCGCTTTGGTGCCAACATTTCAGAGTGGGACAAAGTTGGATTTCAAACCAGCCAAAAAAGTTCTGTCTCTGGAATATCTTAATCGCCTCAGCATGGTCCCAAGCTTTACCTTTGAGCTTAGTCACTTTTTTGGTTCTCAGAGTCTTCCAGTGAGGGAATTCTTAATGCTGTAGCAATGCAGGGATCCACAAGACTGGATAACTTCACCACAGGGTCCGGCTGAAGCCTTTTTATTCATGGCAAAAAGCTCTGAGTAGAACTAACCTGGAAATCTTGCTCACTGAGTCTTGATGCTGAGAAAGTCACCTCTTGTCTTCTAGGTACTAGCCTTCGCCAACCAGGGCTCCTACTTAGGCCACCGTAGTTTCCTCAAAGTTGGTCAGTTGGATATTCTTACAGGATGAAGCCCTTCAGCCTTTTATATTCCTGTAGCAGTGAATAGGAGGCCAACCAGATCACTCTTGAAGATCAGGCATCTCCACTCCCTGGGCCCCAACAGAGATCAGCTTCATTCTCCAGTGTCAGGCATACTTTTCTTTCATCCTTCTAATGTTCTTCCATGTCCAGAAAGTTCTGATGAGGTGGTTTTGAGGTGCCATTCTTTTCCTTTGCTTTAACCAGTGATTGGAGAATTCCATTCACCCATTCCTAGTAAATTTCCCATGGAAAACCAACCTCTAATTGCAGCACTTCTCTCAACTTACTGTAAACCTTTCCAGAGTCCCTCATTCAAGATGGCCTTAGCATTCTTTCCCTTACTAGTAATCCCTTTCAGCCGGACCCCTATGAAAAGGAAAGGAGCCTCCTCTCCCTGTCTTAGAATTCGTTTTCTATGGTGCCGTGAATACCGACTAATGTATGGGAGAGCACTAGTTCTGCATGGTTCCTGTCACTCGCTTCCCCCATTTGGGATTTTCACTTGAAAGAAGAGACTTTTGTGGCAGCCCATTGTCTTTTCATTGCCCTCCCACTTACCTCAACCCTGCTACATGGTCAGTGCTTACACCATGTCAGCCTTCCCACTGCCAGAAGTAACTAGACTGAGCTTTAGACGGCCAATCATTTACACCTAATTTGTGATGCTAATTAGAGTCACTAGACTGAAGGCAGTCAGCAAACTGATTTTATTTCCAGTTTACTCTCAGATAACGCAGAATGCACTTTTAAAAAACTACTTTTACACAACACTTATCCAAAATCTACTTCAATGCATTAGATTTTGACAAAGCATGAAACATAACCTTGAT
Organism: Calotriton arnoldi; assembly: GCA_963921515.1. Taxonomy (NCBI): domain Eukaryota; kingdom Metazoa; phylum Chordata; class Amphibia; order Caudata; family Salamandridae; genus Calotriton; species Calotriton arnoldi. Next base: position 3,665,447 of record CAWUFW010000680.1, read on the forward strand.
TTAGCTATATACAACTTTCCCAGGCAAAATACAAAATAGGCATTTAATTATAAGAAGGCCTGCACAAGGGAAAAGTAACTTAGCTTTTATTGTGACAAACAGCTTTTGACAGCTTCTCACTGTAGGGACATACGTTTCATTTATAGTATGTCCAAACTTATAAATTAAGCACCTATCCCTGTGGATCTACAAGGTTCCATAGTAGGTTTCCTATGTGGCTACACACCTTTTCTTGCCATGTGTCACTTCAGCCATCTGAAGTGCCCAACCATCACATAATGGCATTCTTTGGAGCCATACAGTTTAATCATATATGTGGGTGCTGTAAAAATACAGTGCAGCCCATATGAGACATTTAACAATCATGCCATTGGTGCATAGCCAGTGCCAACTTGCAATAGCCTAACTGGAAACTTTAATAAGCCTATTTCGTGTAACCAATATCCCAGCACATATTTAGTGACAGAGCACAAGCACAGTGTTACTGAATGGCAGTGTTAAAGTGCATGGAGTCATAACACCAGCAAAAAACAAATGCATAAAAATTAAAAATCCTGGGGGACAACGGAGTGATGAGTGAGTATACAAACCCAGATAATTTTGTACAGTCTGCTGTGGTACAGATACATATGACCTGATTCACAAAGGTATCTTACGCATTTGAGTCATTCACACTTTAGAGTAAGTTTAATACTTTTTGACTATTCACAAAATCTGATTGTAAATTTACTCCAAAATTATAAGATTGAATTACATGTATCAATACTCTCATTAAAGTACTCATTTAAAAAAACTTCCCATGGGCTTTCTTGTTTAGAAGAACATTACATTTTCACCAAGGTGTTGGGGAACATCAGTAAAAACTTTTCAGGCATCACCTCCTTAAACAACCAATTACCAGCCAACCAGAGGTGAGATAACTCCTACAGGTGAAAGCTCAGCCAAGGACCACACACCAATTACATAGTTTAGTTGATTAAGATCCTCCTTTAAATATGGAAAGAAACACCAATTTGTATCGAAAATTTTAAATCTTAAGGAGAATTCACCAATGGAACTTTCTCACCCATGAGAATACTATAATATTAACGTGTTATAATGTAGCGCTTCACAGATTATGCCATTTAAACGCACTGGGAATTACAGTTGTTACTATTAATCTAAATTTAGGTTTAAAAATATATGTTTTACTGAATTGCTTGATTAGCTTTTGCTTTTTAGATTTTGCTTTAAAGCACATCTATCATTACCAAATTTCAGCTTTCTTATAAGGTGGTACATATTTAAGACATCACTTGTGAGTTTTAATCTGAAAGAAAAAGTATGGGCTTATTTTATCAGCTGTGTGATCTGTGTTTTTCTGATGGATGTGTTATGGTCTTATTGAACCTTTAACAATACATTTTCATTGACTTACATACTCCTACTCAATTTACGGACCTCACAAGAGTGGAAGGCTGAGTAGGCCGTGCAAAGATTCAAGCTCCTGCCATCTAGATCACTGCATGTTTCATCTCCAAGCATTCGCTGAACCATCCTATCAGCATGTATGCGGCAAAGTATGATGAAGAAAATTCCGTTGGTGGGCCCTCCTTAAATTTTGCTTTTCCTACACAAACCAGAGGATTCTCCATAGCAGCCTGGCCTCAATCTGCCTGCTAGGGATCGATCTTGAACAGGCGTTCCATACGCTCATTTGAGAAAATATCTTTAAGGTGCTTCAGGGCTTCGGCCTGGATTAATCATTCATCTCCTGGATTAAACTCTTATAACCAGCCCCTAAAGCTAGGGTGAAAACAAGAAGACACATATCCACCTCTTATAATATAGAGAGAGGTTCTAGACAGGGCTGTTCACTGTCTCCCATATTATTCGCATTGGCGACGGAACCACTAGCATTTATAATGAGACAGGTGGGAGTGAGGTAGGGTATTCCTCTAAGAGGCACAACACACATAATCTCAATAGACGCAGATGACATGTTCCTGTCTGTGAAAAACATTAGGGAAGACCTCTCCACCCAGCCCGAATCATGGAGGATTGTGGCATAATATCAGGCCTGAAGGTAAATTACACCAAACCCTGTGTGTACCCCTTAACCGCGTCGAGACCCCAACAGGTGGTTGTGCTGTCGGGATGAGTACTACACTGGGAGTCCCACACATTCCATTATTTAGGTATCCACGCATATCATGAAGGGAGGATCTCACTGAATATCTGTAGATTAATAAGATCAATGAGGGCGCAGGTAGCATTCTGGTCATGGCTCCCATTATCAATGGCGACCGGCATTGCTGTGGCCAAAATGGTTATTCTGCCATGAATATTATATTATTTTGCAAATATTCCATTTGTTCTCTGGAGAACAGTCTTTCGGGCCTGGACGTACTATTGGGGACCTCAATTTAGGGCATATGAAGACGACAAGAGGAACTAGCCGAGCTGAAATTGCTCACTGATAGAGGGGGTATGGGTGCCCCGGACTTTAGAGACTATTACTTGGCAGTGCAGCTCCAATGGCCAGCGTTATGGTTGGCTAACCAACAACTACACGAAACTGGGTTTGTGCCTCGACTATCGCAGAGGTAAGCAAGTGCCGGTGCAACCTAGCCCCTGTGAAAGATACAAAGAACAACTCACTGTTGGTTTGGATGTCTAGAGTGCATCTACAAAGCACAATAGATTACACGAAGCACAAGACGTCGTTTGGGGGTAGTCAGGGATCGCAGCTGTGACCTCTAGCTTGCTCCCTGCTACTCCTGACACATACTTTGTGACCCCTGGCACATATTGCCCCCTGTGAGGCCAGGGGTCTCAAAGGAAGCGCCAGCAGTAGCAGGGAGCAAGCTAGAGGTCACAGCTGCAACTCCTGACTACTCCCAAATGACATCCATGCTTTACACCCTGGCCATACTGCTGAGGGGTCTCCCATTGACACAGGGACACATTATGCAGTACGATCTCAGGCAGTGGGAGGAGACGGGTTTGAGCACTGTGGCCTATCTGTTTCATAACAATGCCCTCACCCCATTCCACACATGGAAATCACACTGGGAATTACCTAGCGGTCAATGCCTGCTCCCTACGAGACGACTGCATACATAACGACAACTGTGGGGCATGGATGAGGTGAAACCTCCAGTACACACTCTTACCCAAACACTGTGCATGGTAGGGGAGGGTGGTAGAGTGGTATCTTGGTTCTATAAGACAATCCTGGAGTGTACTGCAGTATCACTGCAACCGCTGAGAGACAAATGGGAAGATATAGCTGATCGGGTATTTAATGACAATATCCCCAAAAAGTCTCCCGCAACGCCTTATTTCTGTATATACATGTTAGTATCTTGCATAGAGCCAACCTCACCACTATTACACTGGGTCGGATTTTTCCTACAGCCTAAGCCCAGATGTAAGAGCGCAGAGGCACACCTTAAGCACATGCTGTAGGATCGCCCCCGCTTCACCCTATATTGGCAATCGATAATAGTCGACACAGAATACACGGTAGGGATATCTGATTTAGGGACAATAAAGATTATATTACAGGGTATGCATAAGCGAAAGGCAAACATTAAAGTAGCCACAAGATTCATGGACTTAGCATTGCTCCTAGAGAATACTAGAAATTGAAATAATAGAAATTGGAAGGAGTCTGCTCCTCCCACAGTGAAGGTATGGAGAAAAGATGTTGTATACTGGGATGAGGGGGAGGGCAGGGTAATCTGCAGGGAAGAAAAAAACGGGCCTTCACAAAGAGCCAATCTCGGACAGATGGGAGGAACTGGCCTGTAGATTCCAAGCAACCAGGAGCAGTGATCATAGACCTCCCTGACGGCTCAGGGAGAGGATCCTCCTTGGAGGTCACATGGATGTAACCTAACAACCATGCTGTGCCACCAGATGCATCAAACCCTTCCTGCAACTTTATAGGCTCTCTCGCATCAAGAAGACCAGAAGTGGTGGATGCTCCTTCTCATATCTCGCAGCCAAGACCTGTCGCGAAACACCTCAGAACCCCCCCCCCCCCTCCCTCATGGACTTCCGAAGAAATCTTAAGACATGGATCATCTAGATGAACCAGTCAAGATCTCCTCCTCCCCCTTCAGGCCTACCCTACTCAGCGCCCGGATACCCTCACAGGTGATTAGCTGTGCTCTACAGATTCACATAACATAACAACATAGGTTGTGAAGCAGACCCGACTGAGAACCACCGAAATGCCTAAATGAACAGGCTTTTCCTATTTGGTCCCAACAGTTCTCTGGTTGTCAGGCCCTGATCAGATTATAGGAATATATGACCAGCAACTCACTGCATACCATTGCTCTCCGGTGGATATCTTGTGGGGAGGAGGGAGTGATGGGGTTTAGAGAAGACAAAGGGAGAAATGTTGGCTGGTTACGAGTTAAGAATAATAAGTAGCGATTTATGAAATAACTCTACTCCGACATATAATGAACCCATGTGGGGTGGCCTGTATTAACCTAGCTGTGTACACATAAAATCAGTAAACCTTATGTTAAAAATCAGAGGATTTTCCATGCACAACTTTAAACCTGTCCCTAAAAGTACATCAGATATACTATTGGAACCTGAAGGTAAAATAATCATCCCAGCATACTTGTTAGTACGATTAGGAGAATTTCCCCATGCCTAAAAAAACATGCGTGTGTAATGTAACTGGTGCTCATGTAAAGTGCTCCAATACCTTCGAGTCGAGTTCACGCTGTAAAAAACTGCAAAAAAAAATGAAATAATACATAATTGGAAGAAGTTCAAAAAATCTACTCTGCATATTTCTCTATGAATTTACAACACCCACGCAAATTCCCAGATTGTGAATTTTATTTTTGAGGGGAACACTAGCTGCATTTTTGCAGATTTGTGGATCAGGTCCAGGCAGATTACTATAAAGAAACAATAAATCCTTATTTGAAAATATCCACAACTTTTGTGAATCTTGAAATCTACTGGGCTCACTTTTGGTAATGCACATCACTCAGCCTAAATCTCTACACAATAAGTAGGGTACAATTATTAGTTCCTAGAGACAATTCAATTTAGATCGTGCACTCTCTTTGATCGTTCTTGATAGAATTTCCAAAGGCCAGTCCAAGCAAAGTTCCACTTCACTTCCTGGCAAGAAGCAATGACCACAACATCAGAACAAACATGCTGAACCACATTAAACATTGCATAAAAACATCAAATGCTCTGTAAACAGGGATCACTTTCTCTGGCCACTACGCAGCAGGAGTCACGCTAAACAATACAAAACACAGCCAAATACTAAATAAACAGACAGCTTCAATCTAAGGGCTTTATTATGAGTCTGGCGGTCCTCGGACCGCCAGACTCACCGTGGGCGCAGTGCTGGCAGTCTTCTGACCGCCCCATTACGGCCAGGGCGGTCGAGCATACTGGGACCACAGCAACCGCCAGGGATCTCTGATCTGGTGTTGCAGCAGTATTGGGGCCGCAATATGTTTGGCGGGGACGCTGTGGCTCGCCAAGCATGTCATGAGTTTCCTCACCACCACACTTTTTATTGCGTTGCGATCGCCATGAAAAGTGTGGTGGTGAGGAAACGCCCCCTTGTGTCTCACGCCATGAGGATGCACACAGGGGGGCACAACATGTGCCCCCTGTGGTCATGCACACCAGTACCTGCACGGCATGGACAGCAGAAGTCCATGCCGTGCAGGCACTGCCATTGACGTTCCCATTGCGGTGCCTATTTCATAGGCCCCGCCCTGCGAACGCCAAAGAACCACCCACCAGACAGGAGAAAACTCCTAATCTGGCGGGCGGTTTGTACGTGTGTTTGACGGTGCGGGAGCGGGGCGCTCCTGCACCACTAAGCTCTTAACGAGGCCCTAAGAGACATCACGCAGCGGGTAATAGGCTCCATGTAAATGCACAGCTTGACATTTCAAAAGCCTGGCCCTGATCAGAAAAGAAAATCCAGTAGGGCAGAATCTAATCTAACAGAACTGCTCAGGTGATACTTTTATTGTAATGGGGCTGTACAGTGAAGAGAAAATAATAATTAATTTTACGCAGCCATGCATCAATTACAATCACCCACAATACTAGTTCGAGAAAATGTCTTTGTTTGATAATGTCTGCTTGGGTTTTGAGACATACTGTGACATCTTCACTGGATTGTCTCTTTAATTTGTCACATCATAAAGAAAGTAGTAGTACTTTATTGTGTCAGCCTGTCAGGGACAGGCCATACAATATCCGTTACAAAATACACACAATTTAATATTTAGTAACAAAATTCAATAATTTAGACAGAACATTTTAAGTAAAAGAGAGCTAATGCATTGCTGTCAGTTGGCTCTAAAGTGCTAGCACTTATAAACATGCATTGGTTACAGCTGGCTAAAATGACATCAATTAAAGAGCTGCATAGATAATTTAAGAATCGGGTACTATCAGCAGTTGCTGCTGTCGCTGCTTGTGACTCCTATGCCTCATTGTGTAAGATTTTAGTGTATGTTAATATTTTGACACTTATTGTTGGACTATTTTCTATTCAGTTTTTTGTGATTTAATTAGGGGTAAAGACTGTGTAACGTCACTCACTGCGGCAGTATTGGCATCAAAGGTCACGTGGTGGCGTTTCCTTTGACGTCATTCTGAGTCACAAAGTTGTGTCAAGTCTCTTCTGCTACCTCTGAGGTTTTGAAGATACGAGACAAGCGCAGTGAGTTTATAAATGCGGGCATAGAAAGCACATTTAAAGGGAAATTAGGGGAGCAGAGCAGAATGCGATGTCTAGAACCTCAGTTTTTCACCCAATATTCCAGTGGCTCCCAACTCATTTAGGGTACTGAATTAAACTGCATTTATTCAGCAGATCCAGTAAAATGTAGAGAAGATTATGGGAGTGGATAATAAATGAATGTGCAGTATGCCAGAGGGATTCGGTTCTGTCTTTGGAATGAATTTCACCGCAATTAATGTTTTTTCTTATGTCCTTCCAGGGGGAGTTGAAATCCCCGTAAGTGACAAAATGCACCCCAATTAGCTCGTAAGATTCACATGGTCTCCTTGCCAGCCAAAGTTTATGCTAATCTCTGAAATCTGTGGTGATCTGTAAGTCGTGTGTATCCATCTCAGCAAGGCAGCCTCAGCCTTCCATCCTTCTGAGGTCGAAAATTTGAATCTGATTAAATTGAGTAATAGGACATCTCACATTTACAGCAGTTGAAATTGAAAAAGTGCCATCTAAAACACTTTTTAAAAAGAAAATAATTTCTTATGTAAAGGACCCCCCTCAGCTTGCACATGACCTCACACATGACACCATAAATTACATTATGGATGTAATCAGCATTGACATCCATAAGGCCAGAGCTGTCGCCGCTGCTATCTATGGAGCTGGTGTGTGGGGTAACTGTAACAGCAAGGCACTGCAGACTGAGGGAAATTGTTTCCTCAAGTGCTTATTATGTCTACCCACTTCTGCTTCAACTGAGATAATACATCGGGAGGTAGAATTACAGTATCTAGTGGATTTAATTTTACTTCCCCTTTTGATACTATGGCGTTCTATTTAGGTCAAAGAAGAGACCAGTTTTACTAAGCCAATCATTTTAGATTGTCTGTCTCTGGACAAGGGAATGTGTATTCCCGAGTTAAGATATATTAATATTACATACAGTTGTTTGTTCAATTTGCCAATTCAGTCCAGTGACTACACTAACCAAACTGACTATTAAGGACAATTTTATGAATTATAGAACAGAATCTCATATGAGATTGGAAAGGGAAAAACCCACTGTTATATTGTATCAAAGACTCCAGCTTCAGGAGGGCTTTCAAAGGTATCTAACCCGGGTCACAAATCAACTGCACCGCTTTGTACTAACCAGATTTAGACTTGGAATTGTTAATCATTTAGTTGCTTTTCTCACTATGAAATCTTGCCCCCCAGATTCTAATCTCTGTCCTTGTGACGGGCAGACCAAGCAAAGTACAATTCATTTTATGCTATTCTGTGATTTGTACTATAATTTTAGTCACTATTTAAAACCCCTTTTTTATCCCAAAACGTTAGATCTCATATAGCTGCCTCAAAATTTATGCTTGATCTTAATAATAATGGGGTTTGTATTAATGTTGCACTTTATATTTTGAAAGCAATAAATGTAGGGAAAAGTATTTCCTTCTAAAATGATGATAATACGAAGTATCTGACAAGGAATAGTTGTTTAATGAAACTTGTTAGAAAGTTTTTTAGCCAATTTTAAGCATGGTCGTCTTTTTTGTAATATGTATGTTTTTATTATTGTAATTGCTTTTATGGTTGTTTATACATGCCGAATAAAGCTTGTTTTGACTTGACATCACCAATGAAATCATCTATGACATCACAGAAGCTTCAAATATATATTGGATGACACGAGGCATGTACCCGTATTCCTGTAAATCTGCAGAGACAGAAATGTCATTGCTGCCGAGTTGCAACAGCATTTAATGCTTTTTGGGAAATTGAATTGTACATTGGATTTCATGTAATAAAATTGGTAATTTGCCCTATATTTAGAGTATGCAGTCAGGTATGTAACCAACATATGTTTTCCCTAAAAGAGCACATCCTTCCGCTCCTTGGTTCACAGAGGAGGTGAGAAATCTAAAACGCAGCTGTAAACGTCTGGAACGTAACTGGAGGAAAGGCTATAAGGAAGCAGAGAAGAAATTGTATAAATCTAGCCTTCAGGAGTATAAACAAGTTATTTTCGTTGCAAAACAAAAATTTTATTCAACCCAAATCGACCTAGCAAAGAACTCTGCTAAAGAGTTATTTAGAACTGTCTCCAGCCTGGCTTCCCTGAGCCCAGTTACAGTTCAGTCTAGTCAGGAACTGTGTGAGGAGATTGCCAAATTTTTCCTTAATAAAGTGGAGAGCATATTTTCCGTTTTCAGCGGACCTAACAATGCTGGGCTGAACATGGCAAGGGAGGTATCTAAATCCACAAGGATTTACCCCCGGGCCCTGGACAAATTTGCACCACTGACTGTAAATGATACTCTTGAGCTTCTAATTGGAGCCAAATCTGGTTCGCCTTTTGACCCATGCCCTGTGAGGGTGGTAAAATTGGCCCCCGGTCTGATTGCTCTCTCTCTCACATCCATTTTTAATGGGATGTTTGAAACAGGACAGTTTCCCAAGCTTTGGAAGGTGGCTTCAATACTGCCTCTGCTGAAAAAGCCAAGCCTGGACACTAAGGATCCCAACAACTTCCGTCCGATTTCTCGGCTTCCTCTCCCCGCAAAAATAGTTGAAAAGATCATGAATCGTCAACTCAGTGCTTTTCTGGCGGAAGTTCAAGCACTGGATCCCTCTCAATATGGTTTTAGAGAGGGACATAGCACTGAGTCTGCGCTCATTAAGGCCATCGAGGAGATCAGGGAAGCCGTGGATCGAGGAGGCAGGGCAGCCTTGATTTTATTGGATCTGTCCGCGGCCTTTGATACGGTCCATCACGATATTCTGATGGACCGACTCAAGGCTTGTGGGGTCCAGGGGAAAGCTTGGGATCTTCTTAAATCTTTTTTATCAGACAGGGGACAGATTGTATCCCTAGGTAAATTTCAGTCCAAGCCCTTTGCACTGCCATGTGGTGTACCGCAGGGATCATCACTGAGCCCCACACTCTTTAATGTGTATGTCTCATCATTGGCCCCCGTCATCAGTACATTTGGGTTTGGTCTCACTTCCTACGCTGATGACACACAAATTGTGGTGTCTCTATTACCTGGCCAAGAGCTGGGAATAGATAAACGGTTTCAGGTCTGTATGGAATCTGTAGGGAGATGGATGGCAGATAATTGCCTAAAACTGAATTCAGGAAAAACGGAAGTAATGCTGTTTGGGAACGACCTTAATTTTTGGACTCCTAATTGGTGGCCTGCATCCATGGGGTCACTCCCTACACCCTCAAAAAAGGTGAAAAATGTGGGTATAATCCTGGATGAGAAACTTTCCTTTGGGGCCCAAGTAAATGCAGTAACTTCAACAACAGTGCATGTTCTTAGAACTGTCAAGAAGGTATTGCGGGTCTTACCTTCGGGGACCCGGCAAACGGTAGTCACAGCATTGGTCAAGTCGAGACTGGATTACTGTAATAGCCTATATCTAAACATACAACAAAGATTTCTGTATAAGCTTCAGCTGCTACAAAATGCAGCGGCCAGATTACTTACGGGCACTTCCAAGTTTTCTCCAATCTCCAAGGAGATCAAAAAACTGCACTGGCTCCCGGTGAGGAACCGGGTGCATTTTAAATCTCTCTGTATGGTCTTTAAAGCACTTCAAGGCTTAGGACCAGATCATTTAAGGCGCCAGTTCCAATGGTACATACCGGCAAGAACTCTTAGATCTCTGGGAGCTAAGCTGGTTGTAGTCCCACCAACAAAAAAAGCTCAATGGGGAGGCAGAAGTTTCTCTTCATGTGCAGCAAAAGCCTGGAATGATTTGCCATTCTATTTGAGAAATGCCACCAATCTTCTAGCTTTCAGGAAGGGGTTAAAGACCTGGCTTTTTGATAAATAAACCTCTTTGTCAGCTCAGCATTAAGGAGTAGTAACTAGCGCCAGGACATCTCCGGGTAATCGTGCGCTCTAAAAGTTCCCATAACATAACATAACATAATATTACACATACATGAAATTTGGAATGACCACCCATGACTCACATGGACACCAACCGCATTCAAAAGAAGACATCATGGTAAGACTAGAAGGAGTGGGGGATTACTAAAGGAAGACAGGGGCTGGGTTGAAAAATCAGTATTGAATTTATAAATTGAGGATATTCCTATCATTAAAAAAATCCAGATGGTGTTATAACTATCAAAGATGTTTCTAAGCCAGATAATTTGAGTAGGCCTTCATCCAATATTTTCAAAATATTTAGCAGATTTCCATGTTCCTAACTCTACTTTTTTAGCTGCTAATAACACCCTCATTAAAAAATGTTTTTGTTTCCTTTGGGTTGATACAAATGATTAATCTAATTGAAGTAGAATTTGCATTTATTTGTTTTCAGTTCTGAGGTCCATCATCAGTTTAATTTCCTAAAAGACATCAGATCAAAGGTGGACAGGCGGGCATGTGAGCAGAAGGGGTCAGCCTATGGGTCTGTGTCTTCACTGCATTTAAGTAGATATTGCTTGGAAACGTCACTGCATCAGCCTTTTTTGCCACTATTATTTCTACCGGGACATTTAGATGTTGACAGCGTACTCTACCCGTAAGGCTTCAATTAATATGCTTGAAGGTTCTCTGTTGCTATTGCGCAACTGGAGTAACCTTTGTTCTCAATTTATATTCTGCAGGAACTTCTAAGTGTTGACCATGGTACTGGAGCCTTAAACTGTGTTTCATGTCTGTGAAGATATATATTGATTCTGAGTGCAGCTGTAGCAGCCTTTGTCTCATACTTCTGTCACCTGTGAGGATATCCAGATGTTACACTGCAGTCTTACAACTGCCTGTTATTGTGCACAGTGATATGTCAAGCTGGGAAGTGTAACTACAGGCACCTTTTATGTACACACATCTAGTGTGGGGACAATGGTACCACAGTCATACAACTCCTTTTATTGGCTGTGAAGACAATGATAAGTTGTGAGTACGACTGCACTCCCTGAACACTATAGGTAAGGATAGGACATCTAGGCGCTGTCAGCGGTTCAGCAGTCTCTTCTGTGCCTTTAATATCTGTCAGAATATGTATTTCTGGGTGAGTAAAAGTGCAGCAGCCTTTACTCTCTCTGTAAACTATCTGTAATAATAAGACATTTAGATGTCAGAGGGACTGCGGTCTCCCTTGAAAGTGTCTTTTAATGTCTTTCAGAATTTACATTACTGCTGAGTGACACTGCAGCAGCCTTTCATCCCACGTGATCTTAAATGTATTTTTACATGACGAATGTCATTTATGAAGTAATTTATAAGGTTGTCTGTCATGTTGTGTAAAATCATGAACAAGGTTTTAAAAAAATATATATATATATTGATTAGTTCTTGATCTTAATAGACAATCATGGCTTCCAATAACAAAAAATGTCAGGATTTACTCACCTGGATTTACTCTCCCTGATAGGCTTCTTTCTTTCAGAATGTTCCAAATCGGTGGCTCTTGGAGACCATGTCTCTCCCTCTTTCTCGCTTCCTTGTGGAGTACCTCAGGGATCCTCCTTGAGCCCAACTCTATTTAACCTTTATGTCACCCCTTTGGCTAAATTAATTAAGAGTTATGGCCTTGCGCTGGTGTCTTATGCTGACAACACACAGATAATTAATTGTCTCAGTAAATAGCCCATCTAAATCAACAGCAGTTCGTTTCCATGACTGCATGTGTCATATAGGTAATTGGATGTTAGACAATTGCCTAAAGCCTAATTCATCCAAAACAAAAGTGCTTCTCTTTGGCAACAGTTCCTCAATCTGGGCAGATAGCTGGTGACCCTCTCAACTTGGCCCTTTACCAACACCAACAAACAAAGCAAAAAATGTAGGCGTATTATTCAACACTAAATTGTCGTTTGAAGCTCAAATCAACCATACTACCTCCTCTTGCTTCTTCATCCTCAAAGCCTTGAGGAAAATACTTCAGGCCGATTCACAGAACTAATCTGAAACAAAATCCTAAACGTACTACTTCTGGTATTCACAGAAGGCACTTAGGATTTTTGGTATTCACAGAAATCACTTACGACTCCTGGGCCCGATTCACAAAAGTAATGTGAGACAAAATCTTAACTTTACGACTTTCGGTATTCACAGAAGGCATTTAGGAGTACTAAAGTTATGATTCCTAACTTTACTACTCCTAAACTGAGAAAAATTCTAACTTTACGATTTTCGGTATTCACTGAAGGCATTTAGGAGTACTAAAGTTAGGATTCCTAACTTTACCACTCCTAAACTGAGAAAAATTCTAACTTTACAACTTTCGGTATTCACAGAAGGCATTTAGGAGTACTAAAGTTAGGATTCCTAACTTTACTACTAAACTGAGAAAAATTCTAACTTTACGACTTTCGGTATTCGATGAAGGCATTTAGGAGTACTAAAGTTAGGATTCCTAACTTTACCACTCCTAAACTGAGAAAAATTCTAACTTTACGACTTTCGGTATTCACAGAAGGCATTTAGGAGTACTAAAGTTAGGATTCCTAACTTTACTACTCCTAAACTGAGAAAAATCCTAACTTTACGACTTTGGGTATTCACAGAAGGTTTAGTACTCCTAAATGCCTTCTGTGAATACCGAAAGTCGTAAAGTTAGGATTTTGTCTCAGATTACTTTTGTGAATCGGGCCCAGGAGTCGTAAGTGATTTCTGTGAATACCAAAAATCGTAAGTGTCTTCTGTGAATACCAGAAGTAGTAAGTTTAGGATTTTGTCTCAGATTGGTTCTGTGAATCGGCCCCTTCCTTTTTTTCCCTCTGATCTAAAAAAAACAGTGGTCACTGCACTTATTTCATCCAGGCTGGACTACTGTAATGCCCTGTTCACCAGTACACAAACGTGCTGCATTAACAAGCTTCAGGTGGCACAAAACGCAGCAGCACGACTACTCTTGGGGATTGCAAGATCCGAATCCGCCTCTAAGGCCCTGACGCAACTACACTGGCTGCCAATTGCAAAGCGCATCCAATTCAAAGCCATGTGCATAGCTTTTAAATCTCTGCATGGCCTAGGGCCAGAGCAGATTTTACTATAGCTGAAGTCATATACCCCCGTGAGACTCCTTAGATCAGCTGAAAGTGGCAACCTCGTCGTTCCCAGGGTTGGAAAGGCCAGATGGGGTGGCAGGAGTTTCACCACCACCACGAATAGGCTTTGGAGCTCCATGCCAATAACACTTAAGAAAGAAACCAATCTGCTAAGATTTAGAAAGGGCTTAAAAACTTGGCTTTTAAGAGGCTGATCCCTGGGGAACTCTATACAGTCCTCTCTATCTGAAGGTAGTGCCTAGACACCTCTGGGTATATGTAGTGCTTTATAAATTCTTCATTTCATTTTCACCAGGCAAGGGCCGCTCTGTTGTCCAATCTGCACCCTCTGGCAAAAGTGAATAACTCGAGCTTGATGGGTGGGGCAGTGATGTGCTACAAAGGGCAGCATAAGGGCAACAGTCATACCTCTGCTTCCCCGGCAAGATGAGAGGTCAGCAGGTGTGTGCTGACGCCTGGCCATGTCAGTTTGTTGTAAGGTTGTGGTGTCTGTGTAGTTAGCACCTGTCACGTGTCCCGCACATTTGTTTTTTTTAGGTTTCACCTGCACAGTGCTTGCGCTGTAATTGTGAAATCTCTTGTATTTAATATATCTTAAAAGGGGGCTCTTATCAGTTCCCATTGCCAAATTACTGTGTTCATTCGCTTTTTTGAGGAACTTTTTTTTTGTTAACTTCCCCTGGCTGCACGCATTTACGATACTTCTACTAAAGCTGTTCACACTGTTTGAGCCCCATTCATTGTCAAGATAAAATCTCTTCCCAATGAAAAGGCAGACAGCTTCTAACAGTCTGCTGGAATGCTTTCTTTTTAATACTTAGGGGCCGATTCCGATTCAGGCCGGAAATCTCTCCGACCGAGCCGGACCCGGAGAGATTTCCGACCGAATCGGACCCTAGCAGTCCGACCGAACGAGTACGATGCGTTCGCATGCTATCGGACTCGATTCGGTCGGACTCCCATTGAAGTCAATGGGAGCTTGTCGTACAACGCGTACGCGGGCTCCCATTGACTCAATGGGTGCGAGGCGAACAAGGGCGCCCCCTACAGCGGGTACGCGTTGAAGCGGGTCGCGCCGTACATGCACAGGTAGGGGGGACCCATGGGTCCCCCTGTGTGCGACTCCGCGCGGCTAGGCGGACAGGGGTCCGACACGGACCCCCAAAGTGCGGCTCCGACTGCTCTTTCGAGCCGGACGGCGCCAGTCGGTCGGACTGCTCGCGGCGCGCATCGTACTTACCCGGCCGGGGAACGTCTCCATTGCGCGGTGCGAGTCGTGTCCGTGCGAGTCGGTCGGAGCGGTTGGGTCCCGCGAACGAGTCGGTCGGCGATTTCGCGTACGCTCGCATCGTACTCGCTCGCCCGGACGCACGTCCGACTCGGTCGGGAAACAGGGCTCCGAATCGGATCCGGTAATGCCGAGTCCGATTCGGAGCCCTACCGGCCGAGATCGGAATCGGCCCCTTAGTTGTGTAAAGCAGATGCTTTAGCCTTAGAACGTTTGTAGCATTTCCTATTCACGCCTCAGTACCTTTCTTTGCACTTTGTAGGCATTATCGGATTGATTTTTTCAGTTTAATCATTACAATCAAATTCTAAATGTTGTAATAAACAGTGCATGTTAAAAATAAAGTTAATATACAAGAGCTATGCTATATTTCTACTAAACAGGCATCCACAAGTGTAGTTACCTTGTAGACAACAGGGTCATGATTTGAATGGTGCAGCAGGAGCAGTAGCACTGGGCACAAAAGTTGTCAGAACTCCTCAAAACACATAATATTGCTTTATTTCACAACTAAGCAGGCAGTCATAAGGACAGTTATCTAGCAAGCACTAGTGTCATGATGTCAATAGTGCAGCAGGTGCAGTGGCACCTTGACCAAAAGCTGCAGGCACCCTACTAAACACCTAATATTGCTATATTTTATTCCTAAACAGGCAACCACAAGTGCAGTTACTTTGCATAAAATAGGGTCATGATTTGAATGGTGCAGCAGGTGCAGTAGCACCAGTCCCGAAGGTTGACATAACTCCTCTTAACACATAATATTACTATATTTGACTACTAAACAAGCAGTCACAATTGCAGTTACCTTGCAGTTAAAAGGGACTTGATTTGAATGGTGCAGAATTTGCAGTGGCACTGAGACCAAAAGCTCTAGGGACCCCACAAACCCCAGATTATTGCTAAATTTTACAACTAAACAAGACAGTGACAAGTGCCTTTATCTAGAAGGCAATAGGGTCATGATTTGAATGGTGCAGCAGGTGCAGTAGCACCAAGACCAAAAGCTCTAGGCACCCCACTAAACACCTAATATTGCTGTATTTTACTACTAAACTGGCAGTCACACGTGCAATTACCTTGCAGACAACAGGGTCATGATTTGAATGACGCAGCAGGTGCAGTGGTACAGGGCCCCAAATTTGTCATGACCTCCTCAAAACACCAAATATTGCTATATTTTACTACTACACAGGCAGACACAATTGCAGTTATCTTGCAGTTAAAAGGGGCTTGATTTGAATGTTGCAGAAGGTGCAGTGGCACAGGGGCCAAAAGCTATAGGGACCCCACTAAACACAGAATATTGTTAAACTTTACTACTAAACAGGCAGTCACAAGTACAGTTATCTAGCTGGCACTAGGGCCATGATTTCAATGGTGCTACAGGTGCAGTGGCACCGAGGCCAAAAGTTGTCAGAACTCCTCTAAACACCAAACATTGCTATATTTTACTTCCACACAGGCAGTCACAAGTGCAGTTACCTTACAGGCAATTTGTAATGATTTGAATGGTGCAGCAGGTGCAGTGGCAACGGGGCCAAAAGTGTCATAACTCCTCTAAACACCAAATATTGCTATATTTTACTACTAAACAGACAGTCACAAATGCAGTTATCTTGCAGCCCCTAGGGACATGATTTGAATGGTGCAGCAGGTGCAGTGGCACTGAGCCTAAAAGTTGTCAGAACTCCTCTAAACACATAATAGTGCTATTACATCAATTAATTCTATTATTTCCCTCTTTCATTTAATTGTTCAAAATGTTGCTATTACTTACCTGCACTATACTTCTGGTAACAGCACAGTATATTGCCGTTTTGTACATAAACAAGTCATAACACTTTAACAGACTTTCTGTAACTTATATTGTACAACTACTCAGCGAGCTACAACTTACAACAAAAACAGCTTATTTTTAATCACATAGGTGAAACCTAATGCATTTACCAATACTTTTTTTTACCCAGCAGGGTCATATGTGTTAGGGAACACAGGGATTTAGGGATTTTCATTTAATGACATTATGAAAAATGATTTTAAAGAGTTCCACTTGCTTTTCCTGGAGAGTATTAAAGGTTTCTTCCAGGACTCAGGCCATATCCAAGCAGACCTTTCTCTTGTTAGAGCCCCACTACTGAAGGAAGCTGGTAAGAGTTGTTTATATGATGTACTAAGCTCTTTGTTGATAGATAGGACAATTTGTGTTCCATAAGTTCTGCCTTGTTTTCCTTCTAGAAGAAAACCGGTGCTTATTCCTTTAAATTATTTAGTTCCTTTCTCTCAGTAAAGCTAAAACCTACCCCCCTTCCTTCCCTAGTTGACATTCCGTTTTATGTCTTCCCAGTGCTAACAGAGAATTTCTTTGTGGATGTTCGGCTCTGATGTCTGAGCTCTACTCCTGTATCCTTTTTCTTGACAGTCAAAAGCTCAGTGGACTAATGCAGCGGTTGCAGATATTTGTGAGCAACTAAATGTCTTCAGGTCCAAATCTAAGCCCACTCAACTACTCATCCTTCTGAGGTTGATAAAATGAATACCATCGAGTTAGGTAATGACTCCTATCATCAGTGATTCAGTTTATATATCAATAATATGACACATTTTTTCATAATTCACATTCCTTTCTTTGAAGTTTGATGATACCATCACAATTTGTATGGTTTTCTGTAAATATTTCAGCTATTCTGAAGAGAAAGTGAGAAAATGTGTCTGCCTAAGTTCCTTACTTTCCCTTGGAAAGATAATATATTTTTAGCTGACAAGATTAGTGATTCACTTTACACACATTATTACTCCTCTACTTTGACTGCTCAGGTATTTCTATTAAATGGTTATTTTACCATGAATACTCACTTCAGGAGAACCACTAGCCGACCATGGCAACGCCAGCTAAACATCCTACCTCGTCTTCTAAGCAGATCAAACTAACATCTACGTATCTGTAATGCATTTTGCAAGCATTATAACTAACAAAGGTCTTATTTTTCATATAGCGCTACATACAGCTCTTCTGCTATTTCTAGGCATTGAAAATAACAGATGTCACTATTACGTAATGTGTGGCACTCAATTAATCCACCTTGGAAGGATAGAAGGCTGAGCATGTCTTCCAGGAATTAATAATTATGACCACCAGAATATTGTATTTGTTAGCAGAAATTGTTCAGCTCACAGAGCCATTCTGCAGACATAGGGCCTGATTACGAGTTTGGCGGTCCATCGGACCTCCCAAACCCATGGTGGAGGTGCGGTGGGGGAAGGGGACCGCCGCACCAGTGGTCCGACCGCTGTATTAGGAGTACAGTGGTCGGACCATTTTGGGACCGACACAACTTTCAGGGATCCACGATCCCTGGCGTGGTGTGGCGGTGTGAGGCCACAATATGCTTAGTGGTGCGACACCCCCAAGCATATTGCGAGTTTCCTCACTGTGACCCTATCTACGGCGGTGAGGCCGCCATGGAAAGGGTGGCAATGAGGTAACTCTGGGGCTCTTCCAGGGCCCCCTTGTGCCTCTGTGCAGTGGGGTGCATGCAGTGGGTCACATGTTTTGCCCCCCTGTATATGTGCACCCCCAGTTCATGCACTGAACAAAATGCACAACATTGTGCATTTTGGTCCATGCAGGAACGAGCTTTGGCGCTCTCATCGCGGTTCTTTTTTTAAAGGCACCGCCGTGGGAACACCAAAGGACCGCCCGCCAGACCCTTAGAAAACTCGTCATCTGGCGGGTGGCGTGGCGGCCTGCTCCCACACCACCAAACTCGTAATTGGGTCCATAATCTTTGGTTTAGGACAGTCTCTATTCTTATTCAAGTAATAAGTAATATAATGATTTTTCGCGTGGAACACATCTTTTCGTGTAATTGCAAATAGTCACCTCTACAATGAATGCAAAATGAGGGGGCCCTCCCTTCTTCTCCGGGTTGTAAGGGAAAACACAGTTTTCTTGTAAAACATTAATATTTGTTGCATCCAATCAGCCACCATATCACCCCTTTTTACAGTTCAGTCCATCACCATATCGAGAAAAAGAAAGCTAAAGTCCAATTGGATCTAATTCTCTATATTGATAACCTCTTGGCATTTGCTCGCGCAGGAAACCTGATGCCTGGGGCCTCTCTTATGTACATGAGGCCCCATGGCAGGACTCCGATTAGCGTGCCTGGCCCTAGACACAGCTCGCATACTTAGCTCTAAAATAATGTACTGTCAGCTGTGCCCCTACTTCTAGCCCTTTCTCAATCACACTCCAACTTTCCATTCAAATTCGTTTATTCTTTCTGCACAAATCTCCATCCAATCAGTACTCTCTCTCTCTTGGCTTCCTTTCCTCACATACCTAGTCAAAGTACTGAATCACCAAGATGTGCTGATATCACTGGGCCTCATTCTTAAGTGAATGAGTAAGGGCCTGCTACGATTTTGGCAGAATGGGTCCCACCGTTGCTTTTTCGGCGGCCTTCCCGCCCGCTGCCTTGGTGGTACGACCGCCTGATTTTGATCTTGGCAGGAACTTGGCTACAAGACTGCCGCAGTCTCACCGCCACTGCCAAGACTCCTGCTCCTGTGTCAACGGCGGGAGAGCCAGAGGGAGTCCCGCCAAGGTTCCTGCTGTCCAGATTATGGTCTGCCTTTCCGTCTAGCTTTTCCTGGTGGGGACACCGCCATGCGCAACTCGGCATAAAGGTATGAAAGGAGGTTCAAACTTACCTTTTTTCGGGGTTCCACTTCAGAATCTGTGTCAGACGTCACTGTCCAGGTCCTTCCTGTGTGCTGCTCCCAGACAATGACGTTCAGCAACCCAGTTGTCGCCAGAATCGAAGGTAGGCTTCTCTGTCACGTCTCCTGTGTAGTGTATGCTAACAGTTACATTCGGCTTGTGTTATTTTACATGCAACAAAACAGACAGTACACATAACCTACATATGCATTATGACACATACACAACATATCTATGTATTTTCTAATATTAACACTATGGACCTTATCATGAGTTTGGCGGTGGCGGTCTGACGGCAGTGGTGCATTGGCTGTATTACGAGTTGGGATTATTACCTGTGCAGCGACCGCTGTTGAACCGCCGGCACCGATACCACACCGCCGACTGCCAGGACACGGTTGGGGAAAGGCAGACTCCATAGGGCGGCACAGAGGTGCAAGACCACTGTCCGTATTATGAGTTGGCTGTTGCACAAGCCGACCGCTGCAGTTGGACCGCTGCCCAAAGGATGGCGGAAAGGAAGGATTTGGGGTGCATTCTCACCTGGTCCTGTTTTTTCCTGCAGATTTTGAGGTGGATCCCTTTCTCCAGGTCCCCCCTACACAGGAGCATCTTCACCCCAAGGAAAAAGACCCCATCTGCTGCGATACAGTGAAGTGCAATTAATACGATATACCCATTGCCGGGACTGACCACATATGGGTCGGACTCCGACAAGGGGTAGGTGGTATATTTCCATATATATCATGCATATGTGTGCATTCGACACATATGCAGTTGGATTGCACACACAGGCATCTATATATAGGGAAATACGTTGCCCACCACCGCAAGACCGCCACTGCCACACTGCCAGCCCCTTGTGAAACTCGTAATACAGCGGGCGGGAGACCTCCAGTGCAGCTGTCTCCTAGTGGTCACGGATGCAGTCCTGCAGTGGTCAGACCACTAATCTCTTAATAAGGCCCATAGTACTTACCTATCTTTACAGCAGCGAAACGTCACTCTGTCAGAACTCTGCCGCCAAGAGACCGCCAGCCCATCGGGAACATCTAAATCAATTCGGCGGTATAACGCCAGCCCCACGGTGGCGGAGTACTCCAGCCGCAACATATTAATAAGGAAGGTGGGAAAGCCTTCAGCTTGGTGGAGTACTCTGTCCCGCTGCTACCACAGGACCGCCAAGATCATAATCAGGCCCTAACTCTCCTCTAGGAGGTTTACAAGCTTGCATGGCTGTAGATTCATTAGTTTCAGAAATTCATAAAGCTCCTTCAGATGACAGGCCTGATTACAACTTTGGCGGTGCGGGAGTGGGCCGCCACTCCACTGCCCAGCTCCTGCACCGCCAAAGCTTACTGCTAGCTGCCCGCCAAATTACAAGTATTTTTTTAGTCTGGCGGGCGGTCCTTTGGCGTTCCTATGGCGGTGCCTTTCAAAAAGGCACCGCAATGGGAACGTCAAAAGCCGTTCCTGCATGGCATGGACTGTTAAGTCCATGCTGTGCAGGAACAGGGGTTGCATGCACACAGAGGGGCACAATATGTGCCTTCCTACATGTATGCCCAGGCCCAGAAGCACAAGGTGGGCCTGTAGGGCTCCCTTTGTTTCACCGCCTTGAAAAGTGAGGCGGGGAGGAAACTTGTAATATGCTTGGCACCACCAAGCATATTGCAGCCTCAGGGCCGCCACACCCCTGCAGGGGATGCGGGATCCCCAGCGGTTGCGGTGGTCCCCTCACGGGCCGACCACCACACTCGTAATGCAGTAGTAGGACCACCAGTGCGACGTTCCATGATCGCCACCACACCACCACCACAGGAACTCGTAATCAGTCCCTACGTCTGTAAACATTCAAAAGCCACTTCTTTCTATCCAGAAACGGTTTTGTGAATTCTATAGTGAAAGTATACACCAATGCATACAAATTCTGAATAAGGGCAAACACCCTGGCTGATTGTATTACTGAATAAAAATATCCCTATGTACAAATATTGAAGACAAAATAATGACACCCAAAATATTGTGAACCCAATACTTATAATTAAACTTACCAAAATATTAAATCTACAATATTGTTATATTAAAAATATCTAAAGTTTGATAAAATAAAAAATAAAATATAGAGAACAATAATGTAGATTTTTAAATTAACATTAAAAATAACAATTTAAACATGCATTGGCTACATATAAACAACTTTTTGACATAATTGAAGATGATACAGGGTCCTGGCGGCTCCACTATATAAATACGCTATTTACCAAATACGTAGAACCCTGATAACCACTAGCCAGGGCCTACTACAAATTCTTATATACAAATGGGAAGCAGAGTTGAGAGTTATGGAGACAAAGACTGGGGGTCGGCCTGCAGGTACCCCAGAGAGTCACGATCAGAGCAAGGTTAAACTTAGTGCAGATGAAAATACTGCATTAAGCTTACTTTACCAAACAAGACTGTTCAGAATAGGGAGGATAGACAATGACAGGTACTTGTGGGGGTGCTGATTGGAAGGCTCCCTGGACCTTAGCGTGTGGGAGTGTCTAATGATTCAACCGTTCTGGTATGAGATACAGCAACAAGTATCAAGAACTCTTGGGATACCCATTAATCTCTTCCCACAGTTGGTGATGTTGAGGATATGGAGCGAACAAACGCTTTCTTGATATTAGTTACTATTTTGTATTAATGCACTGATAGTGGCCAAAAGGGACATTTTTAACCTATGGGGATATGGGCTGGCCCCATGTGTGGAACAGTGGACTCAAAATATGGACTGGTGGAGATGTGCAGAAGGCACAAGCCTGCCCCCAGAAATTCTTCAAAAATGGAGCCAGTAGGATTAAATTAAGAGACGCTACCTGAGAAAGCCGGGTGCCCAGGGAAGGGGACAACGCCCTAGCCTTGAATAAACAGACTCCAGCCCACTACAGACTGCCGGGTGGCAACAGACATGAATATCCTGCTGATCCTGTTACAAATGGAACTTGTGGTGTGTTCGGTGGTCCTTCATCCCACCAAGATGTATAGGTTGATGTATATAATGTACTCCGAGAATGCCAACAGTTTAGTTTGTTTCCTACCTTTCCAGATAATTTCAATAAGATTTATAAAAAATAATCCAACTATCACAAACAAAAATGTAGACTGAAAAAAAAGAAAAAAATATATATTTTTACATATATATATATATATATATATATATATATACATACATACATGTATATATATATATATATATATATATCTACTTATATATGTATATATACATATATTAAGAACCACCATCTTATACACATCCTTGTTCACCAAAACACCTAGCTACTCCTATTCTCTACCCATCCCTGAGCCCTAAAAACGAATCTGTAACCTGGTGCAATATTCTTCCTTGTGCCCTAAAGATGCATTACTAAATTGGTGAAATACCCAACCAACACGCTCAAAACGAATCCGTAACCCGAACCAGGGGCAACACCAATCCTAGGGCCCTAAAAATGAATCAGTAAAGTGATGCAATATCCATCCCTGCGCCCTAAAAACTAATCACTAACCCAGTGCAATACCCATACCGCGACCTAGAAACGAATTATTAAAATAATGCAACACCCGTTGCATCTGAAATCTTAAAAAACATAACAAAAAACATTTATTAACTATAAATAAACATTTTATGCACTTAAGTCCACTAGCCAAACACCCATCTAAAATGCAACAACCCAACAAACAAACATAAACGACATACAAAAAATGAATACAAATATTAATTAAATTAAAATTAAGGAAAAAAATGAAAATGTGATTACAATTAAAAATGTAATGCACTACTCAACCAAACCTCTATAAAACCCAAAACCCAACAAAACATTATCATAAATAAAATATTAACAAATTAATAAAAACATACATTAAATTAAAATTACAAAACCAAAATGTTCAAAATGTTTAAAAAATATTTATAAAATTATAAAAATGCGAATTAATAAATTCCACATCCAAAACAACAAAATAATCCACAACCTCAAAAATAAATAGCAATAATTAATTTAAAATAATGTGTTAAACTAATAAAATTGAAATTTGCAAATAAAATACAACCTGATACAGTAACCACCCAAAACCCTGTTGAATAAATAACATAATTACATTTTAATATTAAAAATAAATATAATCTTTTAAAAATGTAATTAAATAAACTACCCATCCAAAACTAAAACAAACAATTATTACAACTAAAATAAATCTAACTTTTTTTAAATCTAAACTATTTAAATATATTTATTACACTATCCACCCTGATCCCCTACAGTGCACAACACCTGAACACAAAAAACGTAACATTATTAATGTACAATAAATGTATATTTATATGTATGTGTATATGTATGTGTATATATGTATATATATTTAAACTATAACATAAGAAACATTTAAGAAACAATTTCAATTTTTTATATAATTAGTACATTAGTACATTTTAGTAAAAATTATGATACAACAATATTTACATTTTAGGCATTGGAAACTGTGATAGCATTGTATAAAATAGAAAAACAATATCCTTACCAACAAGAATACTTACCTCGATATATTAATACTCTCAATATTATGACTTCCAGATTAAGGTTGAACACTGCCCTTGCTACATTTTGTTTCGTTTTTGACTGCTTAACTCACGTTCACACAAATTTTGGGGTTCACTACTGTCCTTGACGTGAGTAAATCTCTGGCCAAGTCCAAGGTGGCCAGGAGTGGAAAAATGTGAATATCCACAAACATGGCGTTTGTGTGTGTGCACACACATCCAGATCATTCATACCCTGAAACTCCCACTTCCCGCCTACTCCCCATCCACAAAAGTAGATTTACTCACACAGAACCCTCAGTGTGAGTACATTCATTTACAAGCTGGAAAATTTCTAATTTGTAATAGTGATTTTGCAATGTAAATAAAACTATTTTCTATCTGACTTACATACACATATAGCTTAAGGAATGTGGTGTGTTTACTCAGTGGTGGTTCTGAAATCATGGTTTAGAACAACATCTGCCTTCAAATATTGTGAGGGAGAGCTGCATTGCCACAGCATTTTTAGCTAAAATTAACTTAGATGAAATGTGTGCATTATTCAATACTTTTTGAGTCTAAGCCAACCATGGTCCAACAAACATGTTCTGCCTGTAGCATTGTAACCATTGAAATGCCCCTGACAATCACATGGACATAATATAACAGAGAAGAATCAGAGTGGCAAAAGCCTCTATGGACAATACACACCATCTGTAAAATATCCTATCTTAGGCTAGGTAACCAGACAATATATTCAGCATTTAACATATATTTTTCTAATACTTGAAATAAAAGAGCAGCCATTCAGCTCCATTCTATTCTCTTCCTAAAATTCCGATTAGAATTGCTAGAATTCTTAAGACTGCCCACCTAGTCCCTTCAAGAACCTAACAATGACCATTTAAGGCCTGATTCACGAAATAAATTGTATGTTTACTCCTTATGCACACCAGCACTTGGCGTAAATTTATGCTTTCCAATTCATAAAATGTTCTTGGGAGCTACGGCAAGTGCAGTTCTCCAGGAGTACTACCATTTGTAGGTATTTACGCATTCATACATGTGTGCTGTATTTGTATGCATGTGTAAATGATTACCAAAGGTGTGTTTGTTCTCTATTGGAAAAATGTTTCGTCTTGCTAGAACCCCTTTGCCCACCATGATTTCCCACCCTGGATGAGAAACTGGGCCTAATTTATGCTGGTGATTGGCAGTGACTGGGGACCGGGACTTATTTCTCATCAATAGACTTTGACACAGACCAATAGAGGGAAAGGCAGAAATGGGGAAAATAAAGAGGGATAGAAAGGTAGGAAGAAAGTGACAAAGGGAGAAAACAGAGATGAAAAAGAACCTGCAAAAGTGTATAAAGAGACAAGGAGTGAAAGGTGGGGGTGGGGAGACAGAGGCACGAGGTGGAATTAAGACTAGGCAGCCTTGGCAGTTGTCAATTGTGGCATTTGTCATCAACAGCAGAGGACTCCTAAGGAAAACTTTACAACCCTGCATTTATTAATTTTTTTCATTTTTACAAACAAAGTACTGATGAGGGGTACGCCTATGCCGTAAGAATATCTACTGCAAAGTGTAGTAAATAACCACAAATTTGCAAGCTCGTAGTTGTTCTTCAACTTCACGTTTTCACCCTGAATCACCCACTCCCTGCGTCTTTATGCGGATTTGCAGGGATGTAATATTATGCAATTCTTGTGTAATATGTGTGAATAAATCGTATTTTGAGGGTAAAATACGTACATACTGAATGGAGTGCAAAGGATCTGAAAAACCATCATTATATCATCATCACTGGGCATCACCATTTGTTTTTGCATCCATCATATTAAGTCAAATGATCCCTCTCATTGAATGCCCTGTTCAACAATGTGTGAAGATTTCTCAATTTTACAGACCCTCATTAGCCCTTACTGCATTTGAACATTATTCTGCTTCTCCTCGATCTTATTCAGCAAGAGTGTGGCTACTGCACCAAGCTTTAATGTATACTGTGAGATCGATTCACAAAGGTATGTGCAAATTGGAACTAGGTGCCCCAGTACCTTTAATGACAAAGCAAACTGTGAACTTTCGCTCGTAAATGGTGTGCTGTGTGCATATAAGGGCACAGAATCCTGCCTGAGTAAGCGAAACCCCACAAACGTGTGAGTTTATGGGTAGCTAAAAACTGTTGTCAGGCACATTCGTAGCCTGAATACTATCAGAGATTTATTCTAAGGGCAGGAGTAAGTCCCTATCCAGGGAGTCAGTGGAGAGAGAAATCCCCCAACATTGCTGGATCTGCAAGAGATTTTTCCAGAAGAAGAAATATTTTCTCTTGGAGAGACACAATAAAGTTAGGAAATGCACTTCTGTGTAATGGTGTTTTCTGGGAATATTGAGTCCTGATTATCGATAGGACAGAATATCACTAGAACAATATTGAGGAACAAAATATCGAAACGTAAGTGTCTATAAGTTTTCTACACCACCTCCACATATACATAGCTTGGTGATAGATACATTTATGTCTTCAAAGTACGTAGATATGGTGGTAACAACAGTAAATCCTTACTTCCCTTTGTGCACTTACCTTTAGATATTGTGGGCCATATGTACAAAGGATTTTTGCGGTCAGAAATGGCCCAACCGCAAAAATGCCTTTTTCATATGTATAAAGCACAAATTGCAATTCGGTAACATGTTCAGGAATCGTAATTTGTTTTGATGATTCGGTATTTAGAAGGGGCGTGTTTAGGGCGCCCCTTTTAAATACAGAATCTCAATAGTATGTATGAATGTTTTGCGACCTGATACGGTTGCAAAACATTCATATTTTACCAACACCTCAAAGGAGGTGGCAACCATTAGCAAATGGGAAAGGGTACCCGGGGGACCCATTCTCCTTTGTGAATGTTGAAACAACATTTTTGAAGAGCAGGCAGTGGTCCCTCAGAGCTACTCTTAAAAAATGAAACTTAAACATTTCATTTCATTTTATTTTTTTAAAAGCATCCCATTTTCCTTACGGAAAACAGGCTGCATTAAAAAAAATCTTTATTAAAAAACCAGTCAGAGAAAAGGTCGGTCTTCTGACCCCAGCAGGCCACCATCCCTTTGAAGGCTGCAACTCCTAATTGGTCGCAAACAGCAAACTACCTCATAAATATTCATGAGTTGGGTCTATTTGTGACCCACTAGGAATCACTATTTCAGACGTGTACATTTTCACGCATTTGGAATTGCGATTCCCTAATTGTGATTTGGTAAGAATCGCAATTAGGAAATCGCAATCTCTATCTTTCATCCATAAGGCCCATTGTCCCTTCTATATTGTTGTAACAATATTTTGTCCCATCAATATTTGGGATTCGATATTCCCTACTAAAATGTGTGTGATATTTATGTCTATGTAAATGTAGACCTGTTATATTTGAATGTGGGTAAATGCTAACATATGTAAATACTCCTGGAAGCTGTGCCAGTCACCATTTCCCAGAAGAAATACTGGAATTTTTTGAGAATTGAAAAACAGAATGTTTGCTAATGTCGACGTAAGTCTGCAGGGGATGATGTCAAACTTTTTCATGATTTGCACGCTCTGTCTTTTGCACAACAGAGATATCCCCGTTGCTGCTGCTGTGTCTATGAGACGCATGCTGGGAGTGACCTGTCTGTGGCTCTCAAAGCTTCCATAGCTGTCGACATGTGATGTGTTCCCTTTGAATGGCACTGCACGTTGTTGTTGCATTGTTCAATGGCTTTGCGTCACATCTTTGTGTTGTACTGTATTGCAGCATTTGTATATTGTCATGCCCCGATAAGACCATGAAGCTCTTTGCCTCATTGTGTTTGGTTTATTTTTCTTGGCTATGGTACCCACTGAATCAACCGTTTATACATGATTCTTCTTTCCATTGCTGCATTTTCTATGTTCATTGTGAGTGCCTTCGGTGAGAATGTGCAAGTGATCCATCTCTCATCCACTGTACTCCCAGCAGTACTTAAGTGGTAAAAAAAAATATATTGGGGCAGGGGTTGCCGAATACAAAGACGGCCTAATTGTTTTAATTCGTCCTCTTTCTTCCGCCACCATACTCTTCCTGTTTCTTTATCACACACCTGCAGGTTGTTTTTAGGTCAAAGCCTACCAAACAGCACAGCTGTTTAGTTTGCTAAAGACATCTTGGAGACATTCAGAAAGCTGACCCAGGAATGCATTCCGCCTGTTGCTTACCATTGGCTTTGTGGTTTATTACTCACGTTTTCTGGCTTTCTATTTGGTGCCTTTATTTGCTTTAGGCTGTCCATGTGAGTCCGTCCATCCCATTGCTCAAACCTTGTTTACTGAATTCTTCCACAAACTCTCTTTCTGTAAATAGACCTTTAAATCTTGTTCTCATTGTGCCACATTTTCTGTGCATTCAGAGACAGAGGTCAAATGTCAAGCTCTCTCTTCTGAGTGAGCTTGGTGTTTACTTTTCTTTCTCTGACTTCAAAGTAAGAGAATTCATGATGCAATCCTGCTGAGTATCCATGTAAGAGGAAAGGCTGTAGGATGTTTTTTTTCCTAGCACAAAAAAAGAAAAAAAGAAACAGCTGATGTTTCAAAATTTATCAGAATTAGTATAAATGAAGCACTTTTTTCATCATTCTGAAGTGTGGTGAAAACAAATACGATCAAAACACATCAATACACTAGGTGATGACATTTGCACACATTATCGTTTGTGTGCAGTAAAACTGTATGTCGGTGCAAATATAATGGTTATTTCAATTGAAAATGTGTTGTCTGTAATGGCAGTGTGCTACCACACCATGCATACTCCACACTACACCTCTCCACTCCACTCTATGCCCTTCCACTCTATGTAAAGCCTCTCCATTCTGTGACACTCCACTCCGCGACATGTCACTCCACTCTACGCCCCTCCACTCTAAGACACTCTGTGACATGCCACGTCACTCGACTCCATGCCACTCCAATTTATGCCACTCACTCCACAACACGCCACTCCACTCTACACCCCTCCACACCACTCCACTTACCCCACTGCACTCTGCCCCACTCCAATCTACTTTACCCCACTCCACTCTATCCTACTCCAATTTACCCACCCCACCCTAATCTACCCCACTTCAATCTACCCCACTGTGACCCAATCTACCCCACTCCACTCCAATCTACCCTGATCCTCTCCACTATGATGCAATTTACCCCACTATGCTTCAATCTACCCCACTCAATCTACCCCACTCCACCCCAATCTACCCTACTCCTCTCCAATTTACCTCACTGTGCTTCAATATACTTCACTCCTCTCCAATTCACCCCACTACACTCAATCTAACCCAATCAATCCAACCCTGCTCCAATCTACCCCCTCTACCCATTCCACTCAAATCTACCCCACTCTGCTACAATCTACCCCAGTCTATCTCACTTCAATCCACTCCAATCTGCCTCAATCCACCCCACTCCAATATAACCCACTCCACTCCAATCTATCCGACTCCACTCTAATCTAACCCACTTCACTCTACTCCACTCCACTTCACTCCAATCTACCCCAGTTCAATTTACCCTGCTCCATTCCAAATTTACCCCACTCCACTTCAAACTCCACTGCAATCTATCCAACTCCTCTCCACCCTAATCTATCCCAGTCCACTCCAATCTACCATAATCTACCTCACTCCAATCTACCACAATCTATCCCACTCTACTCCAATCTACTCCAATCTACCACACTCCAATCCACGCAATCTACCTCACTCCACTCTAATCCACCCCACTCCACTCTATCACACTCCACTCCACTCTCCCCAAATCTACTCAATCCATCCCACTCCAGTCTGCTCCATCCAACTCCAATCAACCCCACTCCAATCTACCCCATTCCCATCTACCCCTCCCCATTCTTCCCCACCCCAATCCAACCCACTTCAATCTACCCTTATCTACTCCACTCCAATCTACTCCACTCCACTACAATCTACCCCACACTACCCCAATTTACCCAACTCCACCCCCAACTGCAATCTACCCCACCCCATCCTACCCCACTCCAATCTACCCCACCCCAATCTATCTCAATCTACTCCACTCCAAGCTATCCACTCCAATCTACCCCACCCTAACCCAATCTACCCCACTCCATTATACCCCATTCTAATCTATCCCATTCCAATCTACCCTAACCCATCCCAATCTACCCCACACCACTCTATCCAAATCCACTCCAAACTACTCCAATCCAATCTACCCCAATCTTCCCCACTCCTATCTATCTCACTCCAATCTACTCCACTCCATTCCAATCTACCCCACTTCACTCCAGTATATTTTACCATATTCCACCCAATCTGCCACACTTCAATCTACTCCTATCTACTCCACTCCACCCCAATCTACCCCACTCTACTCCAATCTACCCAACTCCACTCCTGCCCACTCTACCCCACTCCAATCTACCTCAATATACTCCACTCCAATCTATCCACTTCAATCTACCCCAACCTAATCCAATCTACCTCACTTCAATTTTCCCCATTCCAATCTATCCGATTCCAATTTACCCCACCCCATCCCAACCTACCCCACACCACTCTATCCAAATCCACTTCAAACTACTCCACTCCCATCTGCCCCACTCCAAACTACCCCACTCCCATCTATCTCACTCCAATCTACCATACTCCACTCCAATCTACCCCACTTCACTCCAATCTACCCTACCACAATCCACCCAATCTACCCCACT
This sequence comes from Calotriton arnoldi, assembly GCA_963921515.1. Lineage (NCBI taxonomy): Eukaryota > Metazoa > Chordata > Amphibia > Caudata > Salamandridae > Calotriton > Calotriton arnoldi. The sequence goes on from CAWUFW010000680.1 coordinate 3,696,555, forward strand.
TCACTGCACCCCACTCCACCCTAATCTACCCCACTCCAGTCTACTCCTCTCCTCTCCTATCTACCCCACTCCACTTCAATCTACTATACTTCACCCCACAATCACTCCACTTCACCCCAATCTACCCGAATACATTCTACCCAAATCTACTCCACTCCAATCTACTCCACTCCAACCCACTCAACTCCATTCTACCCCACTCTACCCCACTCAAACTCAATCTACCCCACTCCACCCCATGCCAATTTATCCAAATCCCATCCCAATCTACCCCACACCACTCCAGTCTACCCCACTCCCCCAATCTACCCCACTCCACTCCAAAATACACCAATCTACCTCACTCCACTCACTTTTACCAGACTATAATCCACCCAATCTTCCCCACTCCAATCTACCCCACTTCACTCCATTCTACCGACTCTACTCCACTCTATCTCACTCCACTACAATCTACCCCAGTCCACTCCACTCTTCCCCAATCTACCCCACTCCAACCTACCCCAGCATATCCCACTCCACTCTATCCCATTCTACCCTGATCTACCCTGCTCCTATCTACTCTGCTCCAATCTAGCCCACTCAAATCTACCCCAATCTACTCCACTCTACCCCACTCCACCCCAATCTACCCCAATTCAATCTACCCCAATCTATCCCACTCCACCCCAATCTACCCCAATTCAATCTACCCCACTCCAATCTACCCCACTCCACTCCACCCCACTCCAATCTACCCTACTCCATTTTACCCCACCCTACTCCCACTCCACTCTTCGCCAATCTACCCCACTCCAACCCAAATCTCCCCACTCCAGCCCAGTCTATTCCAATTCAAGCTACCCCACTCCAATCTACCCCACTCCAATCTATCCCAATCTACCCCACCCCACCCCACCCCACTCGAATCTAGCCCAATCCACCCCACTCCATTTTACCCCACTCTACCTCAACTCCACTCTACCGCAATCTACCCCACTCCACTCTACCCCAGTTCAAGGATTGGCCGCACCCTGTTGAGGTTCCGCCGACCGGAGGAGCTATTCCATTGCTTATCTGGACTTCCCAGGGGAATCCTTCCCCCCTTTTTTTCCTATCTCTCTCCTGGACTTGCTGCAGCTGCACACAGCCTTGATTGGGCCGGTGGGGATTCCGGGCAGCCTAGCTGTGAGGCTGCGTGGTGGGACTCTAACTCTGCCGCTGCCCCCTGTCGAGATCTCAGGCGGCTCCGGGGATACTAGTTCCAAGCTCAGATCTTTTGTCCATCTTTTGATCATCCATTCTGGATGGCCGTTCTAAGCTCAGATCTTGTGACACCATTCACCGGATGGCCGTTCTAAGGTTCACCCTCCACAGGGCTTTAAGTGGGATGAAAAAACTGGGGGGTCTCTCAAAGAGGCATGACCGATGTAATTAAAAGCGTGGCTTAAAAACACAGTAAGCTTAAAATCTGTGCTTAGCATAGTGTGCCGCCCAAATGGTAGTTTGCTGCTTCATTGCATCCACATATATAATACTAGTATCATGACACCTACAACAAGCCAGGACCATTGGCATAGTCAATGGTTGTTAGTTGTTGCATAGGAGAAATAAGCAACAGTTATGGTTTCCTCATATATAATATTGAAAATACCTCAGTTCTGAAATGATGAGTCTGTGAAAGAACTATAAGGACGCCCTTTGAAGTTGCATCACAGGCAGTGAAGCGTGGTACTGCTGCAGAGTTAAGATTTTTTTTCACCCTGAGGGTGAAGGCAGAAATGGAGAGCCTGATAAGGACCCGTCTCAGCACCTGCTTTTTGGAACTGCCGGTGCTGAGCACCGGCATGACCCGGCCCACTTAAAGTCCTGACCCTCCAGATAAAAAGTCTTTCCATAGCGAGCCGAGTGCCGGTCCCTTTAAGAGCCTCTCTGTCACGATCCATCTGGTTGCCTGGAGAGAAACGACAAACATGACGTTCTGGAGTGCAGCGCGCGGGCAGGTAGTACTTCCGCTCTGTCTGACACTTTCTTAAAATCACTGAGTAGTTATTTGTAGAGTTACTAAAAGTGATTTGTGCGGCACTCATGGGAGCTTTATGCGCAGTGTTGTGATTGCACTACGGACAGGTTCATGTCGCTTTACTTGTGCGTTTTTTGTTTGTTATATCGTTCGTATGTGTCTGACATATATAATGGCATTTTCTCCAGACCAGATGTAGAGATATTCAAGTACATATGCCAGCCATTATTGGGCTGTTTAAACTGTTCAACCTTGATTTCTACCAGGTCAGGTTGGCAGATTTACGAAGTGGCAAACAGATGGGGACTCCCTGAATTCGAGAGCAGTCTCACTTTTTAGGTGACAAGTTTTATTAATCGTGGTTTTGACTGAAAACTCTTAAATTCATGTACACCCACTAAATATCCCCAACGAAGACTCTGATTTCGTAATTTCTCCCTGACAATTTCTCAAAACACACTCGTAAAGGGTGGCATCTGTGTACTGCGCCCAAATTTAAAGGAGCAGACCTTTAGTTTCCCTCCAAATGTGTTACAGATTCGAGGGGGGCTCCGTTTAACCTCAATAGCAGATGGACAAAGTAGGAACATTGCATATTTTTCTGGTTTGGTGCGTGCTGGAGAAGAAGGACGCGTGAGTTTAGTTGATATACCATAGCACTGCTCGGTAAACCTTAGCACTGCTCGGAATACCATTTCACTGCGCACTGTACCACAGCACAGCACTATTGTATACGAAGTGTAAAGAGCGCCGTGCTCTTCAAGCGCCCTAATTACGCTGTGCGACTGAGCGCAATAATTGGGACACCACACTCGTAGGATACTTAGGCGCCGAGGGACCCCCTTTTATTCAACGCGCTCCGCCTTCCGGCGCGAGCGCGTGGGTTTAATACATCCGGCGTGGGCCGGCGCAGTCAGCTAGACCGCTGACTCATTACATCCCATCCCAACTCGGTCCTTCTTTTCTTCCCCAGGGGCTCTGCCGATCACTTACTTGGCAGGCAAAGTCCTTCAGTCGTGTGCTTGGGGGAGGGTTTCCCCTCAGTCCATACCTGGGGTGGCAGCCTCAGGTACTGGATGGAGACTCTGGCACTCCGGGCGCTGAGGCCGCCTCAGGGGTCCCTTCGGTCATCACCTCACGGGGTGTGAATGGCGGCGGTCGCGCCGGCTGACTCTCGCAGGGCTCTTCCTGTCGTGCCCCGCCGTCTTCCCATGTGTCTGGGGCTCCGTCGGCGCTTTCCTCATCAGAGGGATCCGGCGCCCTCTTAAACCATGAGATGTGCGTGTCACGATTTTGCCTCCTTTCTCAGCTGTTATCATGGTTCCCTTTACGCTGCCCACCGACCAGTGGCCCGGTTCGAATCGGGTCCGGAACTTTCCCCTTGGCCTCCTGTCCTTCAGTATGACTGTGTCTCCTCTCTGTACCTTTCGGGCCGTCGCTCTCCTTGTTTGGGTGGCAATTAGATTTTGCTTTTCTATCCGCCCCATGGCATCCTCCTCGTCATAGGGGGGTGGCGACCACCCGGGGCAGGTAGGGAGGGTGTTACGGCGGACACCGTTGAACATGATTGACCACGGAGCTTGGCGTGTGGTGCTGTGAGGGCTGCTCCGGTACTCTCGGAGGAACATCTGCAGGTGTCTTTCGGGGTCCACGTTCTCAGCTACTGCAATGCAGAGGGCCTTGTTGAGAGTCCTCATAAATCTTTCAATCTCCCCGTTGCCTTGGGGCCACTGTGGGGTGATGCGCCGGTGTCGTATCCCATGGTGTTGCAGGAATTCACGGAATTCATGGCCTTGGAATGGGGGCCCGTTGTCGCTTTTAATTTCTCCTGGACACCCACACATTGCGAAGATCTTCTCAAGCACTGGGGAGACCTGGGAGAAGGCAGTGGAGCTGATGACTTCTACGATAGGGTATTTGGAGTAGCTATCGATTATGGCCAGGGTTGTTCGGCCATCACGGAAACTCCCAAAGTCAAGACTCACTTTCTCCCATGGGACTTTTCCGTGTTCTTCTGTCTGGACAGGCGCCGGTCTCTCTGAAGCACTCGTCAACTGACAGGCGGGGCACTTCCTTACGGTTTCTTCGACTAGAGTCTCCAGACCTGGAAACCAGACTTTTTCCCTCATGCGGGCTTTCATTTTCTCAACACCTTGGTGTCCCCCGTGAGCCAGCTGTGTTGCCTGGCGTTGTAGGGCTGCCGGGATGACGATTCGGGCGCCTCTCAGCAGAATTCCGCCTTGGGTTACGCTCAGTTCGTCCCTGATCCTCCACATCTGCATGAGGCTTTCTTTCTCGGGGCCTGACCAGGTGTTGGCGGACTGCAGGAAGTGGTGCCAGTGCCCCCCTTGGACCGCAGCACGGACCTTGGTTATGACGGGATCCCCTTCTGCTGCGGCGGCCACATCCTCCAGCGTTACTGCCTTTGGGCAGGTGATGGTGGAAATCATGTTCAAATGTGCCTCTAGTGCTTCTGCGTCCGGTTCTTCCTCCTCGCCTCCTTGCGGGCTGGGGTGCCTCGAGAGGAAATTGGCGGGGTTCTTGGCGTCGGGCCGGTACGCCACGTCCATCTCATACTGTTGGAGTCCAATGGCCCATCGCTCAAATCGCGGGGGTGGATGTGGTGCTGACCCTTTGAATAGAAGCACTAACGGCTGGTGGTCCGTGATGACGCGGAAGGGTTGGCCGCAGATGTACAGATGGAAATGGCGGCATGCCCACCGGATGGCCAAAGCCTCTCTCTCGATTTGCACATAGCGCCTTTCAGTGGGGGATAGCGCCTTGCTGGCGTAGGCTAGGGCGGTCCACCTTCCTGGTTCTTGTTCTTGCGTGAGAACGGCCCACGAGGCCCACGGGGCTGGCATCGACCAGTAGTTCTGTTTGCTTGGTTGGGTCAAAATACACTAGCGTGGTGTGGTCAAGGAGAGTGTTCTTGATTTTTTGGAACGCTGTCTCTTCGGGAGTCCCCCATTGCCACATGGCATCGGCGCGTGTGAGGTTCCGGAGGGGCTCCGCGATGATGGCCAGGTCAGGAATGAGCCGGCCACAGTACGTGGCCATCCCCAGGAAGCTACGTACTTCTGATACCGTCAGGGGAGCTGGGGCATCCTTGATCGCCTGGGACTTTCGCGGATCCACTTGGATTCCTTTCTGGTTGAAAGTGTATCCGAAGAACTCTATTTGTTTCTGGAAGAATAGGCATTTCTCCCTGTGGAGGGTGACCCCGTGCTCCTGGAGTCGCTTCAACGTGGCTCTTAGGTGTTTGTAATGCTCCTCCACAGTTCTTGAGTGGATGAGGATGTCATCACTTACGTTCAGTACTCCCGGCAGACCGGTCAGGATCTCCTTTATAGCATCTTGGAATACTTCGGCTGCTGACGAGATGTCGAAGTTGAGGCGTTTATATCTCCGCAGTCCCAGGTGGGTACTGAACGTAGTGATGTAGCGGCTTTCCTTCGCCAGTACCAGCTGGTGGTAACCGGCATTCAGGTCCAACTTGGAAAACCACCGGGAACCGTTGAGGTCGGCCACAATATCATCCATCGTTGGCGTGATGTGGCGTTCGCGCCGGATGGCCTTATTGGGGAGGCGCATATCTATGCACAGCCTGATCTTTCCTGGCTGTCGGGGCTTTTCCGCAATTACCATGGGGGATACCCATGGCGTAGGTCCAGAGACCTTCTCAATAACCCCTTGATCTTCGGGTTTTTGTAGCTCTTGTTCCACTAGCGGCCTGAGGTGAAAAGGGATCCTCCTGTGTCTTAGGGCTGTCGGGGTGACAGATGGGTCAATGTGCAGCTTGATTGGAGCTTTCTTGATCCGTCCCAGGCCTTCGAACAGGCTTGCAAATTGGTTAAGTAGCTCTTTTGTTTGGTCCGCTTGCACACTTCTCGCGAACGTCACCAGCCCGAGGTCTTCCGCTGCGTGGATGCTTAGTTCGGTGTCGGCCTCTTGATTTATGACGTGGACATCCGTGATGATCTCGTTGTCTTCGGACCGTATGGGCACGGTCATCTTGGCCTTAAGGGGCAGGGGTGCGTCGCTCCCGTACGCAAAGATCTTCGTCTTGGAGGGCCTGAGTTCCGGTTTGGGTCTCAACCGATTGTACTGCTGAACCCCCATGACATTAACCGATGCGCCGGTGTCAATTACCGCACTGACTTCGGATGCAGCAATTCATACGGTGCACGTGGGTTGAGGCCTTCTCCGCTTTTTGAGAGCCTGCGCGAAAGAGACTAAGTACGTCTCTCCTTCGTCCTCTTCTGAGGATGTGTCATCCGCTTGGTAGGTGGTGCGCTCATTTTTCCTTCCTCCGTAGGAGGATGCGAGGGAGACACTCGAGAGCTGTCACACCATCTTCCGCATGGGTGGTGCTCGTCATCCGTCTTTCTTCGGGGCTTTCCTCCTGCACACAGACGCGAAGTGATTTGGAATGCCACAGTTTGTGCAAGTCTTCCCCTGGGCCGGGCAGGACTCGGGGGGGGGCGTGTTCCTCGTGCCCGCAGTATCCGCAGTGGCCTCTCGGGTTCTGGGGCAAACGGTCTCTTGGCCTGTTGCTTCTGTCGCATGCCTTGACTGCATCGGCCCGCTCCACTTTGATGGTGGCGCTCTTTTCGGTTGTGCGTGTCAATGCTAGGTCCATCTCGTCTGCGTGAGCTGCTGACAGGTCGTGTGACCTGGCCATGACCAGTATGCCATTCAACGGTATGTTCGGTTGTCGTAGGATGAGCCCACGCAGCACCTTGCTGCGTATTCCTTGGATGAGCTGGGCTCTGATTTCTTCGGCCGCTCTTTCATCCACTAGATGTGTGCTGGCTAGCTCCCTCAGCCTCGCATGGAAGGTGTCGATGGATTCCCCTTCCCGTTGCCTGGCCTGTCTCAACTTGAACCGCTCGAAGTCCAGGTTCAGTTGGGCGTCAAAGTGGCTCCATCCGTTTCCTTGGTGGCTATGAAATAGTTCTCAAGATGGCCGAGCCACGTCTTCCACCTGGGGGATGCAGTGGTGGGGTCAGCCGCCTCACTAAATGGAGGTAGGACGCCCGTGGGAGGGTGCTGCTTGACTATGCGGACTGGAGCTTGGTTCTCTTCTGCGTTGTCACCCATTATGTATTGGGGCTATGACTGCGCCCCGCGTGGTATGGGGTCTGCTGGGCTTCTTGTGGATGTAGTGCCGCTACGCCTGGCTATTCAGGATCGCCCTCCCTCGCCTGCACGGGCGTGGCTCAGATGGCTGCTTGGGGCTGATTTGCGCAGGCCTTGCGCTGCGTGATGTCTGGTCAGCCGACCACGTGACTGCGCCTTACCGGTAGCGACTCTGGCCTGTGTAGGGGGTCTGCTGGTGTGCCGGTAGCAGCTGCAGCTCTGTGCCAGGGAGGTGAGGGCCTGGAAAACCACCTGTGTCTCTCTTTGGGCAGTGTGCGCTGTCAGGGTTGTTTCAGCAGCACTGCCACCATCAATCATGCGCTCCCCGGGCCGGCCCTCGGCCAATTTTCCTTTTGGTCGTCTGTACACGTTCCCTTTGTACTTCACAGCTGTGCCGCTGTAAGGAGTTGGAGCGTGGATCTGGCTCCGCTCCTCGTCGCCAATGAAAAGAGCGCCGTGCTCTTCAAGCACCCTAATTACGCTGTGCGGCGCGCCGCGGCTGAGCGCAATAATTGGGACACCACACTCGTAGGATACTTGGGCGCCAAGTGACCTCGTGCGGTCACACCCCCTGTTACTCAACGCGCTCCGCCTTCCGGCGCGAGCGCGTGGGTGTAATACATCCGGCGTGGGCCGGCGCAGTCAGCTAGACCGCTGACTCATTACACCAAGCAGTATTGTGTACCGAGCAGTGATATGGTATACCATAGCACTGCTCGGTGTACCATAGAACGTCTCTGTATACCATAGCACCTCTCTGTATACCATAGCACCGCTCTGTGTTCCATAGCACTGCTCGATATACCAGAGGTGTACCATAGCACTCCTCGGCATTCCATAGCACTGCTCGGAATACCATAGCTGGGTGTATGTACCGAGCAGTGCTATGGTATGCATAGCAATGTTCGGTATACCATACGGCTGCTCTGTATACCATGCTGCTGCTCAGTATACTGTACCACTGCTAAACATACCATAGCACTGCTCGGTGTACTATAGCACTCCTCTCTGTACCACAGCACTGCTCGATATACCATAGTACTGCTCGGTATACCACAGTACTGCTCAGTATACCATAGCACTGCTCGGTGTACTATAGCACTTCTCTGTATAACATAGCACTGCTCTGTGTTCCACAGCACTGCTCGATATACCATAGCACTGCTCGATATACCATAGCACTACTCGGTATACCATAGCACTGCTCGGTATACCATAGCACTGCTCGATATACCATAGCACTGCTCGGTATACCATAGCACTGCTCGGTATACCATAGCACTGCTCGGTATACCATAGCACTGCTCAGTATACCATAGCACTGCTCGGTGTTCCACAGCACTGCTTGATATACCATAGCATTGCTTGGTATACCAAATGCACTGCTTGATATACCATAGCATTGCTCAATATACCATAGCACTCCTCGGTATACCATAGCACTGCTCGGAATACCATAGCTGGGTGTATGTACCGAGCAGTGCTATGCTATACCAAGCAATGTTCGGTATACCATGCTGCTGCTCTGTATACCATGCTGCTGCTCTGTATACCATAGCACTGCTCAACATACCATAGCACTGCTCAGTGTACCATACCACTGCTCAGTGTACCATAGCACTGCTCGGTGTACCATTGCATTGTTCAACATACCATAGCACTGTTCAACATACTATAGCACTGCTCAACATACCATAGCACTGCTCGGTGTACCAAAGCACTGCTCGTTATACCATAGCACTGCTCAGTTTACCACAGCACTGTTCAGTATACCATAGCACTGCTCGGGATACCATAGCACTGCTCGTTATACCATAGCACTGCTCGGTATACCATAGCACTGCTCGGTATACCATAGCTCGGTGTACCAAGCAGAGCTATGGTATACTGAGCAATGTTTGGTATACCATGCTGCTGCTCAGTATATTATGCTGCTGCTCTTTATACCATAGCACTGCGCAACATACCATAGCACCGCACTGTGTACCATAGCACTGCTCGATATACCATAGCACTGCTTGGTGTACCATCGCACCGCTCTGTGTACCATAGCACTGCTCGATATACCATAGCACTGCTCGGTTTACCGTAGCACTGTTCAGTATACCATAGCACTGCTCTGTGTACCATAGCACTGCTCGATATACCATAGCACTGCTCAGTATACCATGGCACTGCTTGGTATATCATAGCACTGTTCAGTATACCATAGCACTGCTCTGTATACCATGCTGCTACTCTGTATACCATAGCTCTGCTGGGTATACCATGATGCCGTGCTGTATACCATAGCATTGCTCAGTATTCCATGCTGCTGCTCAGTATTCCATGCTGCTCTCAGTATATCATGCTGCTGTTCTGCATACCACAGCACTGCTCAGCATACCATGCTGCTACTCTGTATACCATAGCACTGCTTGGTGTACCATGCTGCTGCTCAGTATACCATGCAGCTGCTCTGTATACCATAGCACTGCTCAGTATACCATGCTGCTGCTCAGTATGCTATGCTGCTGCTCTGTATACCATGCTGCTGTTCAGTATGCTATGCTGCTGCTCTGTATACCATGCATTGCTCAGTATGCTGTGCTGTCACTCATTATACCATGTTACTGCTCGGTATACAATAGCACTGCTAGGTATACCATGCTGCTACTTTGTATACCATAGCACTGCTCAGCATACCATGATGCTACTTTGTATACCATAGCACTGCTCAGCATACCATGATGCTGCTCTGTATACCATAGCACTGCTCGGTATTCCATGCTGCTGTTCAGTATACCATGCTGCTGCTCTGCTTACTAAATCACTGCTAGGTATTCCATGCTGCTTCTCTGTATACCATAGCATTGCTCGGTATACCATGCTGCTGCTCAGTATACCATGCTGCTTCTCTGTATACCATGCTGCTGCTTTGTATACCATAGCACTGCTCAGTATACCATGCTGCTGCTCTGTATACTATAGCACTGCTCAGTATACCATGCTGCTTCTCTGCATACCATACCATTCTGCTGCTTAGTATACTATAGCACTGCTCAGTATACCATGCTGCTTCTCTGCATACCGCGCTGCTGCTCAGTATACCATAGCACTGCTGGGCATACCATTCTGCTGCTCAGTATACCATAGCACTGCTGGGTATACCATTCTGCTGCTCAGTATACTATAGCACTGCTCCACGCATTTACTCTGCACCACTTTACGCCATTGAACTTTACAGCAATGCACTCTACACCACTCTATTCGACACCATTGAACTCTACGACACTCTACTCTGCAGCACTGCACTCTCTGCCACTGAACACTATGCCACTCTACTCAATGCCACTCTACCCTTGCCACTTTCCTCTATGCCACTGCACTCTACTCTGCACCACTCTACTGCACTGTATGCCAATACACTCCACACCACTCTAATCCACTGTGCACCACTGCACTCTATGACACCGGACTCTACTCCACTCCAGTCTAGGCTGCTCTACTTTGCACCGCTCCACACCACACCACTCCACTCTGCAACACTGCACTCTACGCCAGTGCACTTTACGCTACTACTCTATACCACACCACTCTACCCTGTACCACTCCACTCTACTCCGCTCCACTCTACATCACTTCACTCTACTCTGAAACAATCTACTCTATGCCACTGCACTCTACGCCACTCTACTCCACTCTGCACCGCTCCACTCTACGCCACTGCAATCAATGCTGTGCCACTCTACTCTACACCACTCCAGTGTACTCTGAAACAATCTACTCTATGCCACTGCACTCTCTGCCACTGCACTCTTCGCCACTCTACTCCACTCTATGCCACTGCCATGTACGCTATGCCACTGTACTCTAAACAACTGCACTCTACACCAATGCACTATACACCAATTTACTCAAAACCAATACACCCTACGCCGCTACACCTATGCCAGCTACTTTTCACCACTGCACTTTACGCCACTATACTCTACAACATTCTACTCTATGCCACTGCACTCTACGTCATTCTACACCACTGCACTCTAAATCACTGCACTCTATGCCCCTCTATTCTGCTCTGCACCACTGTACTCTATGTCACTGCTCTCTGCACCACTCAACTGCACCACTCTACTCTGCAACACTCTAAGACCCTGCACTCTATGACCTTGCACTCTACGACCCTGTACTCTGACATTCTACTCTGTATGGCTGCACTCTATGCCACTGCACTCTACTATGCACCACTCAACTCTATGCCACTCTACTGCACTCTACATAACAACACTCTACGCCACTACACTCTGTGCAACTGCACTCTAAGCCACTCCACAGCTCTGCACTCTATCCTGCACCACTCCACTCTATGTCACTTCACTCTACACCACTTTACTCCACTCTGTGTCTCTCTACTCCACTCTGCGGCACTCCTCTCCATGCCATTGCACTCTATGCCACTGCAATCTACTCTGCACTGCTCTACTCTATGCCACTACACTCTACGCTACTCTATGTCACTGCACTGTATGCCAATACACTCTTAACACCACTTTACTCAAAACCAATGCACTCTTCGCCAATATACTCTGCACCACTGTACTTTACGCCACTTCACTCTAGGCCACTCTATTCCACTCTACTCTACTCCACTCCACTCTACGACACTCCATTCCACGATACTCCACTGTATGATGCTCTCCTCCATTAAACTTTGCTCCACTGAAACTCTACTCAAATTTTAGCCTACCCAACCTACAGGACTCTACTCCACTGTATGCCATTCTACAACACTACTCCACTCTACGACACTCTACAGCAACTCCCTCTATGCCACTTTGCTCCACTCTGTTCTATGACACACTTCTCCACTCTACTCCACTCTATGCCACTCTACTTTGCTGTATGCCACTCAGCTCTACAGCACTCTACTCCACTCTATGCAACACCCTCTATGCCACTCCAGTCTGATCTACACCACTTCACTGCACTCTATGCCACTCCACTCTACAAAACTCTAATCAACTCTGACACTGTGCTCCACTCTATGCCACTCGACTCCACGCCCTTCCCCTCTACGACACTCTACTCCCATGACACTCCACAACACTGTACGCTACTCCATGACAATCCACTCCTCTCCATGCCACTCAGCTCTACTGTACGCCACTCAATGCCACTCCATGACACTCCACTCTACTCCACTTTATGAAACTCCACTCCAGGCCACTCCCTTTACCCTTCTAATTTAGCCATGCTGAACCCTCTGGTGTACAACATTGGTAAAACATGTTGGCAAAGCCAATAGCTCTTGCATAGGCGAGACCTATTGGCTTTGCCAGTGCTTGTTGTTACTTCTGGTATTACCTGGATCGGGGTAATTGGTGGTGGGAGACCTGCTCTCTCATCAGACAGTGCTGAGAAGGACAAAGTGTTGTCCATACAAAAGCTGAATTTTTGTGTGATCTGTTTTGTTTTTTTGAACATTCGCAACAGTGATGAAGTTAGCTTTGCTTTTGTCAGTATGGTTAGCTCTGTACCATTCATGTTCCGGCTTGTATCCTTTTGTTGCCTTTTCCGTCTCGTCAGGATTCATTTGGGCGTTCCCCTTCTCATGCTAGCTGAAGAAAATGTATTTGACCATAGCCACAGGGCAGTTACCCAGAAGGGACTTTTTGGCCGTGTGCGACTCTACCTAGCTCCCATGTCTAGCCAAACACTGCTTCATGTGATTTGTGGTCTGTGTAGGGCAGGTGTGACAAGCAGGTAGCAACTGCGCACCAGGCCGCCCGCTTCTGCGCCCGCTGGCACTGGTCCTTGGCTTGGCTGATTCAGATCGCGCCCCCAAGGGGGTCACTTATAATGCTTTAATTGCTAGATTTCCTGGGCACTTGTTTGCTCCCACCCCTTACATGCTTGGCATTGGCCTTGGCTTGGCCTCAAATGCCCCATCTGTGCACACGATCACAGTTTGACCTTTTGCTTCACACGCCACACCCACTCACAGGCTGCTTATCCTTACGTAAGGTTGAAAAGCGGGAGCGTGGAGTTGCAGTGGCCAGGTGGCAGTAGGCAGTGAGCAGTGGTGTTGGCCAAGCTGGGTCCAACTGACCGAACCAGGCAGCAGGGCAGAATGGGGCCACAGTCTCTGATGGTCCCTGTGTCCTATGGCAATAGCAGCAGCCTCACCACTTGCCTCTGACTCCATCGTTAAGCCAACTTTGTTTTGCCCGCACGACTGGCCCACAGGGTAACAAGGTGGAACAGGGCAATGGCAGCGTCCTGTAGCAGTTCTAGCCGCCTCAGCATCCTTGCTGCTCGTCACTTGCTTGCCGCTGACTCCCCCTTGCTCTGCCTATGTACTGCGCCTGCTGCATCTCTCCACCAAATGCATCTGAGACTTGTGCGTGTTTGTTGTAAAGATGAGGTCAACAAACTGTTGGGGGTAGCCTGTTGTGTGCTTCTTGAGGTGCCACAGCTCCATGGCTGGCAGACTCACTCTGATGATATGCACTGGGGCTAGCTAATCTCTGTCTGATCATCTGTTGCTGCTGGCTTCTTGCCTGTACAGCATAGTAAGACACAGGATTAGGTGCATATGTAAGCTCCCCATCTCTTTGTGTATGGTGTGCAGTCCTTGGACACAGTCTTTGTGAAAGTGTTGCCTGACTCAGGCCACAGGCAGACCTGCTGGAACTGGTTTGGTCCAAGTCAGGTGCTCCAAAAAGGTCCGTGTAGAATCAGATTATGTGAATACAAAACCAGGCACATGCACTTGCACTTACAATGGTTTCTATACGGAGGGGCCAAGAAGAGAGCAGGGAGAGAGCAGTGCAGTGCTTAATTTGTGCTGGTGTTTGCCAGTGCTCTGATTTCTAAACACACTCTCCTACTTATGACAGTCCAGCACATGGTGGTGCTGCCTTTCTATTTTGGTCAATGTAAACTTATCGGTGCACTCCCTTGTTGATCCAAGTAAATGAACAAATAGACAATTTGGGTGCTGATGGGGTACCGACCACTGATCCAGGGTGTCCTCAAACATTTCCTGAATGCACTATACCAGTTCTGGTGTAGTGTCTCCCGTCCAACTCCTTGTGGTCCCAATGTGGGTTCCTCTCTTAATTAACGATTTTTTAAACAATTTATGCGCTGATACAAACAATTCCTAACAATCAAAATTCACGCCTTGTTGAGAAAAAGAAATTCATCATTAGAAATCAATCCTTCTCAGTGAGGGGCAAGATGGCGCTAGTGTGAGCTCTTTCCAACCAGCCGCCACGCTGTGCCGGACATCGATAATCAACTGCTCTTACCTGACCCCGTGATGCTGGTTTTCAGATCATGCAGAGCGAGGTATCGGACGCCGTGCAGGAGGACGCATGAAGTTTGAGTGGTGGTTCGTTCTACTGCCTGGTTTGCGGGAGATGAGCCAGAAGCAACAGGTTGCCTAGCAGTGTGTGTCCTGATTGGAACGCCTTGGGACCCAGACACCTGTTTTCCGGGCCGTTTGGCTTCTGCTGTGTTGAAAGCAGCGTCCCAGCGCAACATCAGGCAAATGTCAACCCAGGGAGCGAGGAGCGTTAAAGTGAAAGCAGCTCTGGCCAGCGCGGCTCAAGGAGACGCCGAGAGGACAGACACTCTTCCCAAAGGTAAACGGGAAACTGGTGGTCTGAAAAAGACGGCGGGGAGACTCGGGGGCGGAGGAAGCATGAAGGAGGGTGCTGGTGCAGATTCTGGTCTTCTGCCCTCAATAACTAAACATTTCCCTGCAATTAAGGTGCCAACTCCCCTGACTGCCTTTATAACAGCGACTTTGACAGATGGGAGCTCAGTGCAACTGGGCGATCCCCAGAAGGCTTCCTGTATCTTTGCTCAATCCGGGGGGGCTGTAACAGCAGGGGTCCAACTCAGCAGCCAGGATAGCTCCAAGAACTTCAGCGAAGACATAGACTCTTCCTCGGCGCTTTCCTTGGAAGCCAATAGCTCTAACGTTGAGCCTTGGCTGGCGATCGCGCCCGCCCCTGGCTCTTCTGATTCTGCCCCAGCGCTTGTGACCGGCCCTGTGGAGGTAGGCTTGGTAGACAAACTCGGCGCCCAGGCTCCCCAGACTCCCGAAATTATTGGAGAGCATTTCTATTTAGTCTCTGACGGTTCTTTGACAGAGGACGGCGCGATCAGCTCAAGTATTAACATTTCCTCTAATAATAACGAGTCCGACCCCTCCTTTGATACCAGAACTGTTCAGCGGCAGAAAAAAAATGCGCAATAAGGCTAAACGACGTAGTCAGCTCAGATGGGACTATTCGGACTCTCAGTTGCTTTTTTCTCTGGGTGATGAAACAGCCAAAGTTGTGTACTGTGAGAGTGCTGAATCAGTACCGGCATACACGGCAGAACCCTCTTTAACCTCCATATTGACTTCCATAAAAGAATTTCAAGACGAGGTTCGCTCCGATAGCCGCCTTGCTAAAGGGGCCGCCCAAAAACTGCAAGGAGGAATGCGGAAGCTAAATAAGATATGTACTGACATTGGCGATCGCGTGCTATGGTGGAAGGCCGTACAGAAAATCTGGAAGTTGAAGTAACTACCCTAAAAGAACAGGGCACTTCCCAAGCTGCATGTTTGATCGATGTAATGTCAAAGTTGGAAGAACAGGAAAATCGACAACGTCGAAATAATCTTCGCCTTTTGGGGATTCCGGAAGGGGTAGAGGGGGATGACCCAAGGCGATATATTGTTAAGCTTCTACGAGACACCTTTCCGGATTGTACAAACTGGGACCATGAGGTCCAGAGGGCACATCGTTTCCCTTTGGCAGCAGCTTCAGTGATGAAAAACCCAGGGCCTTTTGGGGGTTTTTTGGGAACTTTCTCCTTAGACAGTTGGTCTATGACCAGGCTCGCCCGAATTCCCAGAAAGGGTCAAACGGAGTGCTGTTTTTTGCAAAGCCTGACTTTTGTCACGTTACAGTGGAGCGGAGGTGGCGTCTTCGCCAGCTTATAGCTCCTTTCCAACAGCAAGGTGCTCAGGTGTTCCTAATGAACCCAGCAAGACTAAAAGTGATCTTAAATGGGTCTTCTCAGATCTTTTTGTCAGAGATTAAAGCTGGAGAATTTTTGAAAGAAATCAAAGGGAAGAAAGGGCTGAGTTAAGCTGTATTACTTTCTCTCTCTTTTGATTAAGGCTAATTTCTTAAAACTCCTCTGTCGCTCTGTTATCTATAGCCTATAATGCCATAGCCACTGTTTGTCACATGGGAGCAGTGTTATAAGGGTACTAGCAGACTTGCTCAACTAGGGAAGGGCACTGTAGGTTGGGGTCAAGCTATCTCTCTTTTTTTTTTCTTCTCTCTCTTTTTTTTTTCACAAGCGTGGCAGTCAAGCCCGGCATGGCCTGGTGGCGGGGGTTCACATGAGATGACCATCACTCAGGGCTTCCCTGATTGCTTATTTTGGGGGGGAGGGGGGGAAAGGGGAGACAACCGTACAGTGGTGGGAGGAATGATGATGTTTTTTATTTTGTAGGTTGTGGCTTATCTGAAACTGGTTTTTGGAGGCATGGTGCAAAGGGGAGGGCAAACAAGGGAAGCGTTTGGGGTGGAAAGGGGGGAAAAAAGAAAAGAAAAAGGGGGTTAAATAAGAAAAAAAAGCACGTTGATAAAAATGAAACAAAAAAATAAACTTTCTAAATTTAACTGTTCACAAGAGAAAAATGAGTTTCAGGCCCGGAATGGTATATGTTATTAATGTTGGGTTAAAGGGGTGGTTTGTTTTTTCTTTCAACGTCAAGCTATTGGGAACACGAACGATGTTTAGTCGAGCTCAATTGGCCCAGATTCTGATACGAATATGATGAGCAATCTTAGAATAGTTTCTGTAAACATCTGCGGCCTGAATGACGCTATGAAGAGACAAAAGGTAGCACAGGGGCTATGTTTGTTGGAGGCCGACATTGTCTGCCTCCAAGAAACGCATATTGAGGGAGCGCAGAGACATCTGTTGAACTCGCTGGGGTATAGAGTCATTGGGGGAACTTCCCAAGGCGCGCGTGTGAAAGGAGTAGGGATTATGGTTCAGAAGAAGCACTCACTGAAAATCTTCCGAGTAAAATCTGACTCCTTAGGGAGATGGGTTATAGCTGAATGCTGTTTACCCCTCAAATCCGCTTTTACTATATGTTCCATTTATGGGAACAATTCGGAAGATCCTGGGGTAATAAACTGCCTCACAGGAGAACTGGCTCATTGGCCGCTTCCAATTATTGTTTGTGGCGATCTTAACATCAATCTGCCCAGTAATTGGAGGGCGAGGGGTCAGTGGAATTATAGAGGTCGGAAACCCAAAGTATACCAGGCCATATTAAATTTAATGCATACTCATGGACTTGATGATGCATGGGCCAATTTAAAACCTAACCAAGAGGGTTTCACCTATTTTTCAGCCCCTCATCTATCTCTTGCAAGGCTGGATTATTTTCTGATCTCCTCCTCACTGACGCGTGATTGCTCTATTGACACTGCTCCGCGATTTATGTTGGATCACAATCCACTTATACTAAACATCGAGGGGCTGGGTTCTAGAGGAGAAGTTTCGAACTGGAGCTTTGAAAAGGCGCTGCTGTATGACGAAGGATATAAATCATACATGCGGGGCTGGATTCAAGAGTTCCTTGAGTTTAATATTGGGACGGCCTCAACTACGATGGTGTGGGACACCCTAAAAGCAGGTATCCATGGAGAGACGCTGCAGTTTTCCATTAGGAAAAACAAGAAAGAGAAGATGCAGGTCTTAGACTTACAAGACAAAATGAAAAAAGCAGAGGAGAAATTAATGCAGGCAGTTCAGCTGGGGGCTGAAATTGAAGTTGCACAGATGGAGGTAGTAGCTGTCAAGGCCGAAATTGGGTCTATTTTTGCAGAAAGAACGGCCTAAAATGGGCGTCGGCCCGCGAGAAAATATATGAGTGTAGCGAACTCATAGGTCACCAGCTGGCCATTAGGACCAGACAACAGGTTTCCATCAACGCAATACTCTCGATTGAAACTGCCACTGGAGAGACGACTGACGACCAGGTTGAGATACAGAAGGCATTTCCAGAGTTCAATAACAACCTCTATACTGAAGAGAATACCTGGTCCTCGGACCTGAGAGATAGAGAGATCTCCAAATATCTTGACGATATGTCATTATCTCAACTTAGCGCGGAAGATCATACTCAGTTGGAGAATCCTCCAACTTGGGAAGAAATTGCTACAGCATTGGCAAGTTTGCCGGATGGTAAAGCTGCTGGGGTTGACTGTATTCCAGTCGAGTTTTATAAAAACGTTTCCCCTCAAATAAAAGATTTCTTTACAGATCTGGTCATTTCTATTTTTAATGGGGCCTCCCCACCCGTGTCCTGGTCTACAGCGAAGATTGTGATCTTTCCGAAAAAGAATAAGTCACCAGTAGAGATGGGTTCATACAGGCCTATCACTCTTATTAATTGTGATTCCAAAGTATATTCTAAAATTTTTGCATCTAGACTATCCTCTAGGATCGAGCCACTTGTCTCAAAGTGGCAGCATGGGTTCATTCCTAAAAAGAGTACCGTAGTACACATCCGGCGGACCATCACCCTATTTGACGCTGCTCAAGTGTCTGGAGACCCGATTTCATTAATTTTACTCGATGCTGAAAAAGCGTTCGATAGGGTCTCCTGGCAATATCTCTGGGGTGCTATGAGGCGGATGCGTTTCGGACCCAATGCAATTCAAGCTATTCAAGCTCTTTACCTAGATCCCACAGCCAGAATTTCGATAAATGGGAAACTGACAGAGCCAATTAGAATTTCACGTGGGACGAGGCAGGGCTGTCCTTGCTCTCCATTGCTCTTCGCCATCTATATTGATCCCTTTATTAAGAAAATAGAAATCAAATCATGATATCCTGGCTGTGAATTGGTTTGGTGCAGAAACCAAGATCATGGCTTATGCCGATGATTTAGCCGTTGTGACTCCTGACCCGGAATCAGCTATTAAAGCTCTGGAACATGAGGCTCAAGAGTTTGGGGAAGTATCCGGCTACGCACTCAATAGGGAAAAAACGCAGATTATCCTAAATGAAAGAATTAATTGGGAGGACAGCAGGGTTGAACACAAAGCCAAATATTTGGGGGTTACCATTGTCGCTGATATTGATTCTATTGTAAAATAAAATCTGACCCCGCTGGCTGCGGAAACAAGGAGGGCACTTAGCCGGATTAATAACCTGCACTTGACCATAGTAGGGCGTTGCAACGTTCTGAAAATGGTCTTTTTCCCCAAATTGCTCTATTACTTTAGGGCTATCCCTCTAGAGTTTAACAAACTAATGCTTCAAAAATTTGAGCAACTCTTTTCCCAATACATTTGGGCCTACTCTCAGCCGAGGAGGGCTTTTAAGCTGCTCTCTCCTCGGGATAGAGGGGGATGGGCGCTCCCTAATTTAAGACTATATTATTGGGCCACGGTACTACAATATTGTACGGAATTGCTACATGAACATCCAGATATGGCTTCCTCGGGACTCCCATCTCCCTTTACTCTATTACTTGGGGAAGAGGCTCGAGGGTGTCTCTGGCGGCAACTTGAATTTGGTTACTATAAGCGGGTCAGATTCAAGACCCTAATGAGTGCATATAGGGTATTTTCTAATGTACGCAGACTCTTTGGGCTAGGTAGATTAAATTTCTACACTCCCATCAGCAACAATACTAATTTACCAGCTATTTTTGGGAAAACATATCTCCAAAATTGGTATAAGGCAGGAATCTCAAAGCTTGGAGACTTACTTACTTCCGAAGGAGTCCGGCCATTTAGTGACCTTGGATCACAATTTAATCTGAGTAAGAATCAGGCTTTTAACTATATTGCTATAAAGAATTTCCTGTCTCGCAAGGCTGGTGGGTTGGCGGGTTTGCAAAAATAGATCTTGTCGATAAGTTACGGGGTCCTGTTTTACCTCGTATTGGGTATATTTATTCGGCGTTGAATAGCCGAATGTCTGATGATTTGGCCAAAATAGATAACAAATGGCAACAGAAACTAGATGTCCCTTGTAATACATTTCGTTTCGCTCTAAGCTTCGCTCAGAGCGATTTGTTGTCAGCCAAGCTACAGGCACAATTTTACAAGACTGGTTTCTTTCTATATATCACACCTAGCAGAATTGCTAAATGGGGAACAGGTAAAGGAACGCTCTGCCCTAGATGCTCGGAGTTTAGTGCAGATTCAGTTCACATGTTCGCTACCTGTGTGAAACTAGAACCACTACTTGATAAAATACAACAATTTTTAAGTAGGATTCTATTGCAAGACATCCAGATAATGTGTATCAGTGTGGGGTTTTTAGTATTGACAGGAATAATGGCGCTCAAGCTAATTCGCGCTGAGTTTATGTTATACTAGGAGTGTGAACGGTGCAAACCAGGTCAGGGGATATGCCCTAAAACCCCCGTGATGGTATGGATAGAAATCCACACAAATGAAGTAGGTACAGTCCCGGGCACACGTAATGAGGATATAATATCAGGAGAAATGTCTCATACTGCAGAAATGTAGAGGGTCTACACCAGAATGATAATCATAGGTGTTTAATATAGTAACAGAGCATAAGCAACCAGCCAAAACAAAAGCAACCAGCCGACACGTGTTTCGTCACAAAGGGTAGTAACCCGTGACTCTTCAGGGCTGGGGAAGATACAAAACATAAAATAAACTGACAAGAAAGCACACAGACGATGTATAGGCCGAAATTAAAAATCATAAATACAAGTGGAAACCTGGTTACATAACTTACACACAAAATGACAATGAAAGATCTTTGCAACAAGATCAATAGGTCGAGCTGTGAATGTGTAGAGGAAGAAAATAAATGGAATTGCAGACCAAGAGGCGAAATAATCAGTACATGGTGAATGAGAAGCGACACAAGCCAATGTGATAAAATTGAAAAGGCAGCCTGTAAAGATAACAATCATGCACTAGGCGGAACGTGTTGGAAATACATGCAATGGAGGGCGCCCAGTCATGGCAACGAGCAGGTTCTAAAAGCGGCTGTAAACGCAAAATCAGTGTTGGTGAAAGGTACTCAGGCAGAAGACCAACTAGATAAACAAGGACTCCTAAATAGAGGATAGGTCACCCAGGGTTAAAGGAGGACCTCTGGTACACAAAAGGTAAGACAAAACCGCATAGTGAACGAAATGGTGATCACGAGCAAGCTCCATAGTGAGCTGGACGAGTGCGACTGAAAGACATGCAGAGAAAGCGAAAGAACGATAAAGACACAGCCTAGTAGGTGGCTCTGGAGGGAATAGACGGCTGCCCTAAGTGTGTGCTACTAGTAGGTAAAAGAAAAAAAAAAAAAAAAAGGGGGGGGAAAAAAGGGGTAGAGACAAATACCTGAAAGGCGGTGCCAACAAGGTGGATTCTATGGAGAGGAAAAGGAAAAACGGTAAGGGAAAGGGGTGAGCTGGAAAAGGAAAAGATACGTACAGGGAAACTGAAGTGAAACCTTACCAAGTGACCGTTCAAGAATCCAAAACGGCAATGAAGAGCAGTGCGAACCACGGTAGGTGGACTACTGCCAAATGTAAGGAAAGGAAGACGGATATCGCCGGGCGGCGAATAAGCCAATGAGGACTATTGACCTGAGAGAAAACGGAAATTGGGAATGAAGTGAAGTGCCAAGGGTGGGAGGGATAGGGGGGAAGGGGAAAGACGAAAACACTAGAGTATCGAGGTGAAGAAGGCTTACCTTCAGAAAGGTTGATGCAGTCTGTGGCGACGAAATTGACCAAGTGCTAAGTAGCACAGGGGGGAATATAGAATTAGGCGTGCCAGGTCAGTAGTCCAGGACGGCAACGGCGGATGCGCCGGAGTACAGGAAACTAGATAGTGAGAGAGGGGGAGAAAAGGTGTAAGCAGATACACCAGGGATAGTGAGCTGACAAAGGTCGGCTCGTGTGGAGGGGACTGAGTCGCTTACCTGGGAGAAGTGTTGTTCAGGAAGGAAAATGGCCGGAAGAGGAGGGGCGGAGGCGGGGTTATAAAGGCAAGGTGGAGAAAGACTAGACCGCAGAAGGACAAAAGCAGAGGTGGGCTACACAGGACGCCATGTATAGAGTGTACAGGTGTAGGAATTGGTGCTGTAAGAGGGGTGTACGCCCCAAGTTGAAAGCAGAAAAAAAGGAAAAAGAAAATAACATAGACTGAAATAAAGAAAGAAAAAGGGAACAAACGTACATAAGATATAGACAAACCGATAGATGGAGGATGTTGAAAGGAGAGATGAAGGAGAAAATAGATGCAACATCTGAGAAAATGTTGTCTAACTCCTGTGATATGGAGTGCATGTCAGATGCTCGAAACAGAGATGTTAAGACCTGGAGGGAAAAAACAGAAAAGTAGTATACCATAATAAATATATGCTCTCTGGATTACACGCATATACCAAAACTTCATGAGTAACACTGTGAGAGAAATACTCGCATGAAGCTTAGCCTAAAGCTAACAACCAAGTTACATGAGAAATAATTAAGGTGACAATAGTGGGCGCCGCTGTGACATGACGTTCACCCGAATAGTAAAGCGAAGTGACATTATACCAAAAGTAGTGACATAATAACAACAATAGTGGGTGAGAATTGCACAAGGTGACTAAAAACTCAAAACTCTATAATCTAATTAACAGATAGCTGTGAGATTCACGAAAATGTCTGGTTCATCAAATATTCCAACTGGAATAATGAGGTTCATGGTTCATGGAGTAGTCAGTAACCAGTGATTAATCCCCTAAAAAATAATGAAGCTCATGATCCGTGTTTAATCCATGTTGCACCGTCTGAAGGCGCATAATCCATGTTGCTTCCAGACGTCTGAGCCTCAGTTCTCTGTTGCCTCCTCTGGCGTTAGTGGCAGCCACATCAAATCCGAAGAACGAGAGGCGTTTTTGGAGGCTTGCGTGGGACAAGTGGCTGCGTGGACTGCCATGGGGTATCTGGAATCCTGGCGTTGGAGTGCTCTGATGTGTTCACCAATGCGTTCCTTCAATGGTCTGATGGTGCTTCCTACATACCATAGTTTACAGGTGCACTCTAGAATGTATATCACAAATTTAGTGTTACAATTGATGTTGCAATTGATCAGGTATTTCTTCTTGTTGATTGCATCCAGATAACCCCAGCTATTATTTTGTTAGGTGTACAAGATACGTTTAATAGAAAGAACGGGGGAGCATTAATATTTGTAGCCATGACTATACTTAGGATCTGTATAGCCTCTGCTTGGATAGACCCAAACCCCCCTCTATTTTCTCAATGGTTGGGCCGAATGGTAGCGATCTGGAACAGGCCATCTATGCTAAGAAAGGCATTCGGGCAAGGAAAAAAGGATTAGTGATTTGGGAACCATTAAGTATGTGGCTTAGTCAGAAAAATACTTAAGGTTTTCGTAATTGGTATTGTATGTTGAAATGTTAGTTTTTTCTGTGTTATACCTCAACTTTACCTGGGAATGGTTATTTAATAATTTTTCTCTCTTCTCTGTTGTTTCTTCAATTTGCACTACATCTGCAAAATTTGCACAAAGACTGTATAAAGTTGCCACGTGTCTGCTATATTAAGTCTACTCTCAGCGGAATCAGTATTTACACCTGGGGACTTAGTTCATTCAACGCTAGTGATTATTGTATAAAGGAGATGTTTTTTTTTTTTTTTTCTCCCACTGCTGGCAAAATCTATTGTATTTATTTTTGAGGTGTGGGGTGGGGGGTGACGGGGGGGTCTGGGGTGGTAATGAATTTCTCAACTTTGAATTTAATCTTTGTATTGCATATATTTTTAAAATTAAAAAAAAGAACAATCAAAATTCACAAAAAATAAAGATGTTCATTGAATCTTTATTTACGTTTTCTTCATTGCTTTAGAAAGCTGTTAAATTGTTGTGGTTCCGTCCCACAAATATTCAATTCTATGTTATGTTTAACACAAAAATCCTCAATGCATTTCGGACCCCTGGTCCTTCTTCAGGAACTCATTGAATGCTGTGGAACAAAAGGAAATAATACAATAATATACTCAAGTATTCATTTAATATTATTTGGTCATAATAACTCTGACTCCTATCAATCTGTCAAAACAATTGTTTATATTTCCACCATAATACACATAAATTTAGACACATCAAGGAACCACAACAATTTAACAGCTTTCTAAAGCAATGAAGAAAACGCAAATAAACCTTTAATGAACGTCTTTATTTTTTGTGAATTTTGATTGTTATGATTCTTTAAAAATCAGCGCATAAATTGATTAAAAAATCGTTAACTAACAGACAAACCCACATTGGGACCACAAGGAGTGCGAGGGGAGACACTACTGGTATAGTGCATTCAGGGCCTTTCTATTTTGAACAGTGCAGAGCGTTTATCAATTCCACATACTTTAAAAATAATACAAATAGCATGTTCACTTCATCATTATAGCATAAGTTGACCTCTAACAGTCCAAAATATCTCACTTGCATGAGTGGGTTGGTTTGTAGGCAATACTGACACAGGCATTGGTCAGCTCTGATTTGGGCAATGGGAGGTGCCGGTCACGGTGGCATCCTTAAAAAGTACTTGGGCCCTGGCAGTTAATTTATTTACAAATAAAGCACAGGCACAGCGAGATAGTAGGAAAAAGGGAAGGAAAAAGGGGCACATACAAATGGGGGGGGGAGCGCTCTCAAGAACGTCACATACAATCAGTAGGAGTCAGTAGACAAAAGGACTGATTTATTTCCTGGCAGACGACCTGTTGTTCCGCCAAGGTGATGGAGTAAATTAAGTGCCATGGTGGAGGAGCCACCTCTAGATTTGTAAATGAATGCCAAGCTGGCGGTCATTTATAAAGCATTGGCTGGAACCGCCGTCACGGCGGTTGCTGTCAATGCATTTCGCTGTTTGGTACAGGGCTCATGGAGCCCTGCACCAAACATTCTTTTTTTATTTTGAAAAATAAAATCCTGAAACTGGATTTTCTTCTTGAAAATAATGAAGATAATACCCCCCTCTCAATGGAAGTCATCTCTCATGGTAAGGGAGACAACATTTCTGTTTTACTGTCCCTGAAGGACAGTAAAAAAACAGCTATATGTCCGCCCATCCTAATTGGGTGGACGGACATATAGCAATTCCCAGACAGCTCTTACTCTGTCAGGCCGTCGAAGAGGTTTGGCCACAGTGATGACGGACTAATCACCGCCGTGGCTGGAATAAGGTCCGCCGGCATCAAAATCGGGCAGGCGGAAACTCCATTGCCACTGTGATGGAGTTTCCTCTCTGCCAACATATACATCAGGCCCAAAGGCATGTCATGACGTACTCCATGAATTTACACAGGAAGAGCAATCTACCCACCTGTACTCCACTTCTATTAATCGGCTTTCACCGGACGCTAGTAGTGTCATGGGCTGCCCAGGCTGATGGTAGCCACCCATGGTAAATGTTGAAGGACATTATCACCCAACAGAATCAAGCACTCTGTCGGTGAGCAGCATGTTAAAGTCATGCCTTTTGTCATAGATCTCCTGCATTAGAGAGCTTCCTATATCAGCCAGAATGAGAAAATGAGGAGCAGGTTGTCGCTAAGACACCAAGTCAGGGACTTTCAACCCTACAAACCTGAAAAATTGGCGTATGTCTAAAATGCTGGACACACATTGTTGGGCAAGGTGCAAGTGTCCGAAACCTGCCTTTTTTACATAGTATACAAAGCAAGTTTCTCATACATATAAGACTGTTGTCAGTGTAGTAATTAATTTTTAAATATAATTATGTTTTTCTGTGATTGCTTTGATTCAGCGTGATATATGGACCGAAAATTCTTAAGCCAAAGAAATTGCAGCAACACCTGAACAGCACGTGCTTCGGTTTGGAAGGACGATCAGCGTTGGTAGGGACAGCGCTCCCAGGCTGCCTGGGAACACTGCAGGGTACGAGGTTTGAGAAAGTCTATACGTTCTTTACAGATTACTTTTTTTTACTTCCAGTGCTACTAGTAACTGTTGTTAATCACTGCTCCACTCTCCACATTGTTGCTGTGCACTTACTTATTTTGTATTACAATAAATATATATTGTTTTTCAATGAATTAATTCATCATCAACATTACACTGAGAATGATGTAAGTTATTGTTCCAGAATTTTATATTTTAAATATCGTTCTACAAAAATACGATAGCTAAAATATCGACTACCACAATATTGCAAGTGTGATTATATTTAGATAAGTGTAGATTTACTATTCTTAAACACACATGTATGCACCTTGATAACTGTCTTCAAGTTACATAGGTGTGAAGTTAAGAATAGTAAATCTACACTTTCCCACACATATTATACTCACCGTGTTGTGGTCAGTATTTTGGCTACAATATTTGTGTACCACAATAGTTTACCACACGATACTCTAAGATACAACCAGCATTATAGGCCATTTTACTGCTTCGGGCAGTAGTAGTGAAAATGTGTAGGAAGCATAAGGCTTCCTCCAAGTAGTTGTAGCAGTTGCACAGCTCTCGCTGAGCCTACGACTCCACGTAACTGCAGGGGCTACTACTTTAAGAACGCAACTGTAGCAGCCCCCATGGGAACATCAACTTTACTCCTCTACTTTACCTACTACAGTTCTGTATCTTTCTTTGAGATTTGAGGCGTACTCTGTCAGTGGTTTCCTTAGAGGTTTGATTCTGACAGTATTGTCTTTAATTTTGGTGTGTGGAACTCATTTGCTTTACCAGTTACAATGAAAGATATTATTTATTTATCACAGCTACCACAGCTTGTCCTGCCAGAAGTCTGGTACCTGGTACAATCTATGCATTAAATGTTGGGGACACATAAGGAGGCTGATCGCAGAGATGCCTAGATCTTGTGCCAGAGAGATCGCCATCCTGATGCAGCCTGCCCAAGAAGTACCATTATCCGAAACAAAAATAATCAGAATCATTGGCCTGCCTATAGTGGCAGTCCCGCCAAAGGGACTCCTTGGTCAGATCTGTTAGTCCTTAACAATAAGGGCTGTTGCAATAGGAATGAAAAGTTTATAAAGGACATTAGCTCTACATCTAACCAGTCGGGATCCTTTTATCCAATCAGAAATGGGTTTTCCACAACTCAAGGCTAGTGAAGAATTTAAGGTAAGTACCAGATTAGAAGAGGGAGAGTGACTTTCTGATGGGTCTGGCGCGTCATGGCCGCCTCCAGAATTCAGTAATGGGAAGAATTGTGTGTCTCATGGAGTCACCGTCTGCCACACACCTCAGGGCTTCTGTGCTTCTTTAGGAAACTGGTGACCAGAAGAATCATTGCGAGTTATATCACAAAATACCCAGCGCGAAGACATACTTAGATGCGAAATCAATAATTTATATGAACTCTATGATTTGTCTTCACCCTTGGGCGCTTGCAGTACTTTGGAAAACATTTAATAGTACATCTCTGAAGCTGTTGAATCTCAGGTGTGAATAGGTCATCTGTCACGGCTTTATTGTTTCCAATCCTGTACATGGACTTCTACTTTTCCTTTATAAATGCAAGACTACAATTCCCAGAATAAAAAGACAAAAATAGGACTGGATGAACAACTGACAGCTGAAATAAGGAATATATGACGTTACAACGCATGCTTTTACAACGCAGTCTTTACATCGCAACTACCATTACATTGCATGATTTTACAACGCATGCCATTACAACGCATTTTTAAAAACTACCGTTACAACACATTCCATTACAACGCATACCATTACAACACATATCATTACAACGCATAATACTTTTAGGGCAACAGTAAGATAAGTGTAGGAGTAAAAATTACTAAGTGTTGGATAGTGTAGGGGTAAAATTACTATTCCCACTCCAGCGAGTGCAACAGTAGGGAAAGTGTTGGATAGTGTTGGGGTAAAAAGTACTATTCCCATGTACCCCAAAACCCATACCCACCCTAATACTAAAAAAATCTCCATTACTTACCTTATAATGCGTTGTAGTGGCATGCGTTGTAATGGTATGCATTGTAATGGCATGCGTTGTAGTGACACACGTTGTAATGGCATGCATTATAATGGCATGCGATGTAAAGGCAGTTGCGTTGTAACAGTTGCGTTGTAAAGGTAGGTCGTTGTAATGACTGCGTTGTAATGGATGTTTCCCGAAATAAGACAACCTGAAACTTTTTTAATAGTTGGTAAGAACTTGTCATACAGAGGGAATGCTGCACACCCAGGTAATAATGTAATGCTGGGTGGCTGTGGAAGCTACATTCTGTGAAGGGAACATACCTGGCCCTCTCATGAACTTTATCTCGATAAACGTACCTCATTACGTGATTTCAAACATTTAATTACAGTAAAATTGATTAGGTAAAAGAAATGCCATTTCTGGGATAAGAATAAGGCATAAGGTTACACTCACCAGTCCATATCCCTCTTCCAGTCTCTTAGTGTCGGCGGGGGGTAACTCCCCAATGGCGTTTTGCCACCATTAGCCCCAAAGTCACCCAGGTTTGGTCTGGTCGTCCCAGGTTGTATCTTCCCACACGTTTAAGAGGCACCATTTAGGCAAAAGCTTAAGCTCTTCCCCCACCACTACCGACATGCATGACGCTATTGCTTGCCAGTAGCTCTGGATCTCCTGACATGTCCATATTATATGATAAAACAATCCCATTTCCCCACAGTTCCTATTACAGGTTGCATCTGCTCTGGGACCCATTTTCACAAGTGTCGTGCATGAGATGTATGCTCTATGTAGTATTTTGAGCTGGACTAGCCTAAAACGGGCTCTAATGGCTACTTCCCTCGGGCCGTAAGGGTGTCCGGCAGGTTATTGATCAGCTTTCGGTAGGTGAACGAAATTGCCTTTCGGGGGCATGTGCTCCTCGAGGAGTCTACATTCCAAAGGTGACGACTCCGGGAGTTCAGATCCCCGTGGCAATGCTGCCTGTATAACATGTCGGATCTGCAGGTAGCGGAAGTACTCAGTGCGTGCCAGGTTATATGTTTTTTGCAACTGTTCGAACGTGATCATCTCAACTCCCATATGTAGGTCCCCCAGCCTCGAAATGCCTATCAAGTCCCATTTGGCGAATCCTTTTCTAATTCCTGAGGTACCCAGCCACTGAGAGTCCCAAAGTGGCGTGGCCTTGGTAAGCTTATTTTTCCATCCTAGTTTGGACAAGGCCGAGTTCCACTGGCAAACCATCACTGCCGTGGGACCCTCCAATTGGAGACATCGTGGTTCAGTGTAGAGCGCGTGAAGGTAGCCTCTCAGTTGCAATACCAGCCGATCCATTTGGTACGCCGGCTCTGTAAGTGGCTGGTGGACCCATTGGTTCACGGTTGCGAGTTGAGCTGCCCTGTAATATGTTTGAACATGTGGCAGCACGATGCCTCTGTCGTACCAACTACGAGTCAATTTACTAAGAGCGACCCTAGGAGGGCCGCCATCCCACAAGAGAGAGTGCACCGCACTATCTATTGAGTTAAAATAGGAGTCTGGAACCGGAAAAGGCGTATTTTGTAATACGTATAAAAATCGCAGCAAGGCCAGCATTTTAAACAGTGCCGCTCTGCCTAGGAGCGAGAGAGGGAGGGTCTGCAAGTGGTGGACATCGCCCTTGAGGCGCTTTAGTGGCGGCTGCAGGTTCCGGGTCTGAAAGCACACCTGATCTGCAGTTCTAAAGATGCCAAGATATCGGAATCCCTCTGTAGCCACCTGCGCCTCACAGTCAATCGGCAATTTTGTTCTCTGTCCACTGAGAACAAACACCACTGACTTGGCCCAATTGATAGTATAGCGTGAGTATCTTCCGAACGTCGCAAAGATGTTGAGTATTCTTGCTATGGAGGCCCAGGGGGCCGCAACATATAAAAGGATATCATCAGCGTATAATGAGATCCTGTCTTCCCAGTCCTCCGACCAGCGTAAGCCCCGTATTTTTGGATCTTTACGGATCCATGCCGCCACTGGCTCAAGTACCAACGCGAAGATCAGGGGGGATAGGGGACATCACTGTCTCGTGCCGCGCTGTAACAAAAATACCCTAGATCTTTCACAGTTGACCACCACCTGTGCTTGAGGTTCTGTGTACAGGAGGCGGAGCCAAGATAGAAATCGTGGTCCAAAGCCCATTCGTTTGAGCACTGCCACTATGTATGGCCACTCGACGGTAACAAAGGCCATCCGCGCATCTAAGGATAGGACCGCGGCGTCTACTCTGATTCTGTGTGCACGCCCCATGACACCATGTAGGCGCCTTAGGTTCATGGCGGTGTTGCGCCCTGGCATGAATCCGAATTGGCCTGGATGGACCAGAGCCAGGAGCCGAGGGAGAAGCTGCTGGGCCAAAAGCTTCCCAAGAATATTTGCCTCTGCATTTAACAACCTAATTGGTCGGTATGGCGTACATTGGTCCCTAGGCCTCCCTTCTTTGTGTATTACCACTATTGTCCCTAGCCTTTGGTCTCCTGGGAGCCCGCCACTGACCCTGCTCTCCTCGAACAGCTCCAGCAGCTAAGGTGCGATTACTTGCACTGTAAGCTTGTATAGTTCTATTGGAATACCGTTAGGTCCCGATGCCTTACCCGACTTCAGGGTCCCAATCGCATGTGTCACCTCTGCTAGTGTTAGGTCTTCCTCGAGAGATTGTCATTCTTCCTCTGTCAACACCTGAAGTGAGATATCTCTTAGGAATTCTAGGGATTCCTGCTCTGAATATTCCGTGCTTGCTGAGTATACCTCCGCATAATGGTCCGCAAATGCCTCCACGATACCTACAGGGGTCCTAATCTCCTCCCCGGCTCTAGAGGTAATCAACGGGACCCATCTCTCTGCCCTCTGGCGCTGCTCCAGCCAAGCTAGCAGTTTGCCCGCTTTATCGCCTGTTTCGTATATACGGTATTGTGTGTCGCTAATTTTAGTCCTGGCTTCTTCTGTCACACAATCTCTATATTCTTGTTGTTTGAGTTTTAACGCGTGTTGTAACTCGTCAGTGTGGTCCCTAACGATTTGGAGCTCTAAGTCAAGGATTTCCTGCTCAAGTTTTACTGCTGTCACCCTTTTTTAGGTCTCGCCTGAGCCAGCGCATGCGCTGCTCTGGCGAGAGTTTTAGTAAGCGGGTTTTGGAAGTGCAAACAGTGGCTTTTGCTGGCGACCAGCTTGCATTCACGCGACCGTGCACGCGCGATCAGACGCTATATGGCTTCCCTCGCCATTTGGACGCTTGCGTGAACGCAAGCTGGTCGCCAGCAAAAGCCACTGTTTGCACTTCCAAAACCCGCTTACTCACGATTACTTTCACTTTCACGGCCGCGCGGCCGTGTCAGTTTCACGGCCGCGCGGCCAATGCTTGCCTTGTTTTATTAGACTCCAGACTTTCCTCAACGTTGTCTCGAAATTCTCCATTGTCTGCTGCACCAATTTAAAAGGAGCATCTTTACAGAAAAATTTCATAATTTACCTTGTACCTCTTTGAAATAGAATCGCTGTAACCAATTTTAAAGAGTTACAGAATGGTGACGTACGAGCTGGCACAGAGGGAATCAGCTTTGCTTAGGTCGTGGCTTTAATGCTGCTTTTTAGCTGTAAAAAGCTAAATGGAGCACACAAACAGCAAAGTCACGCCGCTCACACACTAATAAAAAGCACTGTTTGTTTGCTAAAGTGAAGTTGCTTTGAAATTAGAAACACAAATTGATGATGACCTGCTTGAGTGTTCTGCACTTCGATCGTTTTCTGGACAGCAGCAATAGGTGCAAGTATTTAAGATGGAAATGCAGTGCCGAGACCTTAAAAATGGAAAATACTTTTTTTGCAAATGTAGGTGAAACAAACGTAGGTAAAGAAATAGAAGCTTACACTTAATGTGTAATCGGGTATGCCTCTAATGGCTGAAATGTTAGCGTATAAGATTTTGATCTAAATAAACTACAGGAAAGCAAAAAAGTGTTCTGTTAACTTAAGCAAAAACCTTGACAGGAAGTAGAGTCTCCATTTCTTCTAGAGTGCCAGGTGGGTGTTCTGTCCTTTTTCATTTTCCACAGTTGATGGAATCTGTCAGCAGAACAAATGGTATGTGACAATGCGATAGCATCTCACTAATTGAGGCATCAGGAAATGGCCATTTTAGGTCAAATGTTACAGTGCGATTCAATATTGAAGGTTGATTTTATTCCAGTTTAAGCTGCGTACTCCAGGGCCCTCTGCTCCTCTGCCTTGTTGTGCCTGATAAGCCTAGATACATTCACAGTACAGGTGCTGTTTAGTGTTTACGAAGGACATAGCAGCCAAATTCCGTTTTTAAAGTACATGAATAAAGATGATTTCTCTCGCAGAACATCTCCTGCACTCTACTAAACTTCAACTGATACCATTGCATTTCAATTAAAAAGCAGGATTAAAATGGTAGATATTTCAACTGTGACTCATCAAAATAAAGTGGACTAAAATGCCATTTGTCAGAGTAAACTGACAAAACAATTCCATTAACCATTTGACCCGGAATTTCTTGCACTGGGTTTACCCATAGTGTTCTAGATTCCATGTACCCACTCTTACCCTTTAGGGAGACTGGAACATATGAAGTGAATGTTGGAGTGCTAAGGTAAGTTATAGTCTATCCAATGAAAATTAAAACAAGCATTGGCATAGCCAATAGGTCTCGCCTTTGGGACCTTATAAGTGTTTAGCCATGCAACACTTGATGTTCTTGCACCAAGGATATTGTGCTGGATAACTAAACACTTATAAGGTCCCAAAGGCGAGACCTATTGGCTATGCCAATGCTTGTTCTTTTTTGTGTCCGGAAATAAGCGAGAGGGCCAGGCCCCTCACCACCGTCTTATATGCTTCCCATAGTGTCTGAGGCGATCGGACTGAAGCAACGTTTTCTTGGAAGAAAAAGTTAGTGGCTTCTTCCAAGCCTTTCTTTATTGTTGGAATCTTAATGTACCAGGGGTTTATTTCCACTGAGCCCCAGCGTTGTGTTCCACCAACCATAAACTGTGCCCATATGTGGGAGTGATCCGAGATCCCCCTAGCCAAGTGTCTGACGTCCACAAAGTGGGGGAGAAGCGTGGGGAAAGAAATCAGTCCGACAATTCGTGATCGGCTACCATGTGCCCCTGAATGGAATGTGAACTCTGGCGTGGTCGGATTGAGTGACCTCCATATATCAACTAGGCCCAAAGCTGAGAGAAACTCCACCAGTCGCGTTGGCGTGGGGCTTGGGGCCCTGGGCCGCATACGGTCCAGAGAATCACAGCCTGTCATATTGAAATCCCCACCTATAAACAGACGACCCACTGGAAGTTCCAGCATTTGTGCTCCCTGGTCTGTGAGGGTTGAGTCCCTTAGCGTGGGGGGGGACGTACACGGACAGGATATTTATTACTTCGCCTGCCCATACCCCCGATATCGCCACGTATCTACCCAGTCTGTCCGTCCATGTTTGGTCGATGGTGAGGCGCAGACCCTTCTTAATGAGAATTCCCGCGCCCCGAGGTGTAACCTGCATGCGCCTTCATTTCATAGCCACAGCGATTTAGGGCCTTGCAACTGTTTCCCAAGAGATGGGTCTCTTGCAAGAGAACCACATCCGGGGAGTGTCTCTTAATAAATTGAAGCACTATGCCTTGCTTAGCTTTACTTCCTAACCCGTTTACATTCCAGGAAAGTAACCTCATTTCCACCTGTACTTGTTGCGTCATGTGGTCTTTGTTGTGTTTTTCTTGTTAGGAGTGCGTCGAGGCCTCGCTAGTTGTCTTCCCTCCCCGCGCCACCCCGGGCCCCCCACGTAGAACACAGTGTCTTAGTCATGCTGAAAATTGCTATCTGCTCGTATCTTGGAACCTAAAGAACTACATAACAAATTAATTAAGAAACATGAATCCACCCCCACCTATTCCCCTACCACCCCCCACCCTGCAACCCTGCCAGGCGGTGCCCAAACTACCCACCCCCCAAACTCAGCAGAGAGCCTGTCGACCCACCCCAACATACTAAACATCGGGAACGTACACTTGCCCTTCAACTCTTCCCCTTCCCCCTCTTCGGTCTTACAATTGGTATGTCTGCAATCAATATCGAGCTTCAATCGTCATCTGTCCCTGGGTAGCTCGGTGATTCATCCTCTTTCCACCCTCGCCACAGACTGAGGGCTATTCTGTAGTTTACCCTTCCCAGAGTGTCCACTGGGCGGAAGGACGTTTGGCCAAAGTCACTCTGATGGGTGTTGCCCCCCCGCCGTTGAAGACCCCCAGTCTCTTGGTATCAGCTCACCTGGGTCTCTGAGTTCATGACATATCACCGGCATTCGGCTCTTTTGTTGCTCGCTTGCCCAGGCCCATCGTTGTTTTCTTGTTTTTTCCACGAAGGGCATCGCTGCCGGCGCCGCCAACTGTCCCCCAGCCTTCTAACCATTGCCATACATCCTCTGGTGTATCGAAGAACCAAACCTTCCCCTCGGATTCCAATCGAAGGCGCGCTGGGAAGAGCATGGAGTATTTCACCCCTTTGTACCTGAGCGCGCTTTTCACCTCGATGAAGCTGCGCCTTAATCTTTGAGTCTTTAGGGTGAGGTCCGGAAAGAAGGTTATCTGCGAATTTTCAAGTTGGACTAGGGGGGCCACGCGGGCAGTGTGCAGTATGATGTCTCGTTCTCTATAGTGGTAGAGGCGGGCTATGTTCGGTCTCGGTGGGGCCCCAGGTTTGGGGTGGCCCCCCGGTACACGGTGAGCTCTTTCCACTGAAAATAACTTTGAGAGACCGTTTGGCTGGAGCTGTTTCTGTATCAATTCCTCCACAAATAGATCCACCGCTGGACCCTCCGCCCTTTCAGTGCCCCCGAGTATTCGCACGTTGTTGCGTCTTGATCTCCCCTCTTGATCCTCTAGTCTGGCCTCCAGTTGGACGTTACGCAGTTGCATTTCTTTCATTTGGGCTTTGAGCGTAGACGTGACTTGGAGAAAAGTTTTTGTGGAGTATTCTACTGTTTGCACTCTCGTCCACATATTACGTAGATCTGCACGGATTAAGGAGACTTTGGTTGTAAATGAGTCCATCCAGGCCTCCAGCGCTGTGTGCACTCCTCGTATAGCCACCATAATGTCTAGGAGAGACGGTGTCTCACTGTTCGGTTCTGCCTGGGCCTCCGGGGGCAGGTGGTCATGCGGGGGATCTTGGGGTTCTGTTCCTTTAGGGAGTGTGAATTTATCTAACTTCAGTTGGTGGGTGCTCTTGGTGTTCTTCCCCCCAGTCATTTTCCACCGCCTGGGTCGCACCGCCCTTGCGTGTCTTCTTTTGGGGTCGCTGGGTGAGCTGCAGCTGCCTGCCAGGGGTTTCTTGGGATGCCCCTGCGGCCTGTAGGGTTTTCACCCTGCTTCCCAAGCAGACAATCCTCTTCCGTTCTCCGGATGGGAAGTAGCATACCCCCAACACGCACCTCAGGGCTTCAATTGTTGGGTCTTGCTTTATTGCACCCTCCCGGTAACTCCTGCATTCACTTCTCTCCTATTCCTATATCGTTTTGCTTCTCGGAGGGTTCCCGCCACCCTCGGTGGTTAGACTGCGTTTCCCCCCGAAGCAGGGCCACCGGATTGACCTGTGGTCGAGTTCTCACCCCTTGAGTGATGCCTATTCGATCGCTCACTTTCACCGCTTCAGGCCCACCATGACTGCTGTTGTGGCGCTCTATCTGCTTAATACGTCCAGGCCCGATCGCGTGCTCCCCCGACTCCCGATCCACTGATTTTCACTCCCTGTGGGGCCACATATTAGTGCGCTCCCTCACTCACCGGTTCTCTGCGCTGGCGAGTGCACCCTTCCCAGCCACCACCAGCCTCCACCTCAATTTCTTGGATTGGCCTCTTCCGCCGTCTCTGTTTCACTTAGGTAATGGCTGCCTCTACGCCCCTCCTTCCCCAACAATTCCACGGGCGGTCTTGGCGATCCGGAAGGTTTACTCACTGTTCACTGGACGTCTTCCGGCATCGTCTTCACCCTCCTCCGTTCATCCCATGCCACAGACTGTCGATGGGACAAGAGGCCCGAGCTCCGGAGGGCCCCGGCCACGCCCTGACCGAGCCCTAACAGGTCAGCACTCAGCGACCGGTGCGCACGGATCAGCCGGAGTGTGTTATGGAATCCCTTCCGGTGAGCTTAGTGGTCGTTTACGTCCCTTCTTGGCGCTCGCTCCTGCAGACTCGCGCCGACTCTTTCGGGTGCACACCTCTACCGCCGCCACTCAAGGCCAGCGCTCCGTCTCCTCCAGCAGGCCCGGGAGCGGGAACACCCACGATCCGGGCTCGGATCTTCAAACAGGGGACACCGGTGCCAACTCTATGGTTGCGCCGTTATTTACGCGACCTGGCGCGGTCATGGAGTCGGATTATTCAGGGATTTACTAGGGATTATGTGGGAAGAGTTGCGGAGCCGCTCTAAGAAGCGGCCATCTTCCTTCGCGGCAAGCCACGCCCCCCCAGGATAGTTCAAAGTTTGACTTCTACTTTCCTTTGTACACTGGACTAGGCTCTCCTTCCTGTTGCCCCTCCTCGACCCCTACGCTGGATTAGCCAGGTCAAAGGCTGCGGTTTGTGTCTTCAAGCACTCAAGCAGTCACTTCAGGACTTCTACAGTGCAGCTGTCAAGCACTTAATCAGGACTTATATAGTGCAGCACGGAAGCAGTTACTCAGAACTACTGTAGTCCAGCCCTCAATACTTCTTTAAAGGTTATACGTGGTAGTAGTGGGCCCAAATGGGAAAATTACCGCACCTCCGACAACTATTTTTTAAGAACTAATTTTGTCAGTGAGAATCATTCAAGATAGAATCGTACACTTAGAGGTGCTATCGCGGTTCTGTCACCCTACTACCAAAGGTGACTCATGTACATTAGAAAAACTAATGTCAAACAAGTGAACATTCAATAGAACTGCATTCTAGACATAGACATTTAATATAGCCATAAAAAGTAATGGATATATGTAAACATTGATACAATATTCAATAAGCGTTGTTTCTCATGGACAAAAGTTTACGATATCCTCTCCAAGCTTTTCACAGTTCGTTTATTCAATACTACTATAGTTAAGTCCTCAAAAAGTGACTTCAGGACTTCTATGGTTCAGCACTCAAGCAGTTACTTCAGGACGTCTGTAGTCCAGCACTCAAATAGTTACTCTGGACTTCTATACTCTGGCGCTCAAGCAGTTACCCTGGACTTCTACAGTCTGGACTCAAGCAGTTACTTCAGGACTTTTATAGTTCGGCACTCAAATAGTTACTCAGGACTTCAATGGTCCAGCCTTCAAGCAGTTACTCCAGGACTTCTGTAGTCCAGCAGTCAAACAGTTACTCTAGACTTCTGTAGTCCAGCACTCAAGCAGTAACTTCAGGACTTCTATAGTCCAGCACTCAAGCAGTTACTCTGGACTTCTATAGTCCAGCATTCGAGCAGTAACTTCAGGACTTCTATAGTCCAGCACTCAAGCAGTTACTCTGGACGTCTGTAGTCCAGCACTCAATCAGTTACTCAGGACTGCTATAGTCTAGCACTCAAGCAGTTACTTCAGGACTTCTGTAGTCTAGCAGTCAAACAGTTACTCTAGACTTCTGTAGTCCAGCACTCAAACAGTAAATTCAGGACTTCTATAGTCAGGCACTCAAGCATTTACCCTAGACTTCTAAAGTCCAGCACTCAAGCATAACTTCAGGACTTCTATAGTCCAGCACTCCAGCACTCAAGCAGTAACTTCAGGACTTCTATAGTGTGGCACTCAAGTAGATACTCTGGACGTCTGTAGTCCAGCACTCAAGCAGTTACTCTGGACTTCTATAGTCCAGCACTCAAGCAGTAACTTCAGGACTTCTATAGTCCAGCACTCCAGCACTCAAGCAGTAACTTCAGGACTTCTATAGTGTGGCACTCAAGTAGATACTCTGGACGTCTGTAGTCCAGCACTCAAGCAGTTACTCTGGACTTCTATAGTCCAGCACTCAAGCAGTAACTTCAGGACGTCTGTAGTCTAGCACTCACGCAATCAGTTACATTAGGATGCCTGTAGTGCAGCACTCAAATTGTTACTCAGGGCTTCTATTGTTCAGCACTTAAGTACTTACCTCACAATTTCTTTGGCCCTCTTTCTACATCAAGACTATACGTTATTAGTGTCATAAGAAGCGCGATATTGTTATCTCTATTAGGTTTTTTTTCTAAGATGTTATTGGAGATCAAAATGAATTGTCCTCTTTCTGACTTATTTTGAACATTGCTCAGCTGACTCAGCAAATCTGATGTAAAGACCACGAGGTGTAGGTGCGTGAAGGTAAAGCACGAAGATGCTCTAGTTCTGGGCTTGATACTGAATGGATGCAAACTTGTTGGAACTTTTCCAGTTAGGATTGTAAGGAGATCTGAACCCACTGACTAAATATCACTTTAGAGACCAAAAGCATCTATGCATGACCTACGAGTAGCCTTAGTAAATGCAACAGGGTACTCAACAAGAACCAATGTCCAGATGTTGGGAAAATAGGGTTGCAAAGCAGCTGCCATTTTTGCACAGGGCTGCAATGTGATACGTTTTTAACACTGTGTCGGGTTTACCAAACTGGCACAGAACAAAATGGTCAATCGTCAGGATTCACAGTGATGCTACCTTATGCATGTTAATGAGGCAGCATTCCCTTTATGAATCATTGTGAATGGCTGTGAATGCAAGGACCGGAGAATGCGATTCACAGCTGACCTCCATCTTGAATTCAAAATCACAAAAATGCTGTCATTGCAAGACCTTTTGTGCAACTGAAAAAAAAGTCACAAGGTTTTTTTGTACAATTAAGGTGTAATTGAGAAAGCTAGTGATGAAAATGACAAACCCTTTCTGGATGATAGTGGCCACCCATATGTCATACACCCCCACCCCTCTTGGCATTCTTTGAAAAAATTGGTAGAAGCCGGCCTTTAAAAACACGGTGCCTCACTTGCGATGTCAAGACCCCCGTGACTCCGAACCAGCAGACACCCGTTCACAAGTCAACGCTCCACTGCACGCTGCTCATTGTCCAGTCCCTCTGCAAGCATGCCATGGAAATCTGGGACACCATCCCTACCCTCACCCCGATGTGATGTTCATCACAGAAACATGGCTCACCCCCTCATCGGCGCCTGACATCACCACTGCAACGCTCCCCTGACTCCAAGATGCTAAAACCGCAACCACCCTCGCAGACACAGCGGAGGCATCGCCATCATCCACAAGGACACCCTCCAATGCACCACCACGTAGGACCATAGTATGCCAATCATGGAACACCTTAACTTTCAGATCAGAATAAACGCTACAACTACCATCAGAGGAGCCCTCGCCTACAGACCCTGAGCCCCTGTTCAAGCTTCTGCAACACCATCCTGGACTTCATCGCCCTCCTGGCGATCGGCTACAAACAGTACATCTTCCTGGGAGACCTGAACTTCCACCTCGAAGACCCCAACGACACAAACTCTGCCATTCTCATGGAGAGCATGAGCAACATCGACCTCTCGCAGCTGGTCACCACCTCACACACATCTCAGGACACACACTAGACCCGATCTTCTCCTCCAGCAACAGGATCACTGTCTCCCACGCGACCTAGCTAACCCTGGACAGACCACACCATCGCCCACTTCACCATCACCAGCTCTCCAGAACCCCCTCCCACCCAGCCCCGCCGAAACTGTAGCAGAGTCAAGGAACCCCTCTGGAACTCCGCCCTCAATGAAACCAAGCTTGATCTCTCCGACACCCTCAAAATCAGCGTCCAACGCCGCTGACTCCATCGCCCCCATGAGGAACACCAACAGTAGCAGACCCATCGAGCACGCCAGCTGACGATGATGCTCCAACAAGAACCCCACTGACCTCAGCACCTTCAGGTCCACCCTCAACAACTTCCACCACCACCTCAAAGAAGCTAAGAAGGACTCCCTCACCAACCGCATCGAGGCGAGCGCGAACCACGCCATAGAACTCTTCAGAATCGTCGGAGAGTTTGCCTCCCCAGTCGCCACCAAGAACACAATCCACCCCTCCCAGGCCCTCTGCGACAGCCTGGTAGCCTACTTCCACCAGAGGATCACAGACATCTATAGCAACTTCAACTCACAACCCACCAACCTCATCCACCTCCGCACACCTACCGATGCTACCCTCAGCCACCGACTCACTGATAGAAAACATCTCTCGATCTAAGACACCACCACTATAATGAATTCAATCTACTCCGCGGCTCCCACGGATCCCTGCCCACACCATATCTACAACCTAGGAAGGAAAAAATCAGCAGCAGCCTCACAGAGATCCTGAACTCTTCCATCAACGCGGCCACCGTCCCCAACGCATGGAAGCACGCGGAAGTCAAGCCACCCCTGAAGAAACCCTCCTCCGACGCCAGCAAGCTCAAGAATTACTGGCCCATCTCACTGCTCCCTTTCCCTGCCAAGGTTCTGGAGAAAGCTATCAACCGCCAGCTCACAGAGTACCTCAAAGAAAACAACCTGCTTGACGCCTCCCAATCCGGTTTCCGATCCAACCACAGCACTGAGACCGCCCTGATCGCAGCAACTGACGACATCAGACGCCTCATAGACCAAGATGAAATAGCAGCACTCATCATCCTTGACCTCTCGGTTGCCTTCAACACCGTCTCCCACCACACCCTCATCACCACACTCCACGAACTTCGGCATCCAAGGCAACACCCTCAACTGGATCTCCTCCTTTCTCGCGGGTCGAATTCAGAGGATTCATCTACCTCCCTTCTCATCCGTACAAAAAAACATCATCTGCAGCATACCCCAGGGCTCTTCCCTTGGCCCCACCCTCTTAAACACCTACATGATGCCACTAGCAGACATCTTACACACCCACAGACTCAACATCATCTCATATGCTGACGATACGCAGTTCATCCTATCCCTCACAGAAGACCCCGACACCACCGAGCCAACTTCCGTAACACCATGTCCCACGTCGCCACCTGGATGAAGTCCAACTGTCTAAAGCTCAACTCGGACGAAATGGAAGTATTCACCTTCGGGAACAAGCCCTCTCCCTGGGGAGACACCTGGTGGCTCACCGAACTCGGCCCCACACCAACCCCCACCGACCATGCACGTAACCTCCGAATCATCCTGGACAGCCAACTGACCATGAAGCAATAGGTCAATACCGTATCCTCCTCCTGCTTCCACACCCTCTGCATGCTCCGCAGAATTTTCCGATGGATCCCCACCTCCACAACGAAAACAGTCTCCTAAGCCCTCGTATCCAGCCGCCTTGACTACAGCACTACACTCTATGCCGGAGCCACCAAACAGCTCCTCAACTGCCTCCAGACTGTCTAGAACACCGCAGCAAGACTCATCCTCAACCTCTCCAGAAGAACCAGCACCACCCCCCCACCTCAAAACCCTACACTGGCTTCCCGTCCAGAAAAGATGCCTCTTCAAGCTCCTGGCACATGCCTGCAAAGCCCTCCACAACTCCAGACCCGCCTACATCAACCACCGCTTGACACTCCACCGACCTACCAGGGAGCTCCGCTCTGTCTCCCTCGCCTTGGCACGCATACCCCGCATCCATTAGAGCCGCTGTGGAGGTCGTTCCTTCTCCTACCTTGCCGCCAAGTCCTGGAACGACCTCCCCCTCCACCTTCGACCAACCCTCTCGCTGGAAGACTTCAGGAAGAAGCTCAAGACATGGCTTTTCAAC
Source organism: Calotriton arnoldi (assembly GCA_963921515.1). Taxonomy (NCBI): domain Eukaryota; kingdom Metazoa; phylum Chordata; class Amphibia; order Caudata; family Salamandridae; genus Calotriton; species Calotriton arnoldi. Next base: position 3,738,500 of record CAWUFW010000680.1, read on the forward strand.
CAAGACTCACAGAACACAGAACCCCAGCGCCTGGAGACCCCCCTGGATGACAAGCCATGCTATACAAGACCGATTGATTGATTGATTGAGAGAGAGAGAGAATAAAGGATGAACGAGTGAAGTAAGGAGCAACAGGAAGTGAGAGAAGTTATGCAAGAAATGAGGCGACACCTCGAGGCACAGGCCGGGTCCGAAAGTACCTTAGACTGGTCAGAGGACCAATCCAGGTAAGTGGGAGTGGTGGCCTCCGAGAGTCACTTACAAGGGGGCAAATTAATGTACCAACCTTGGACAAGCACTCTCCTCCTCTAAATAACGACCCCTTAAGTGTTAAATGTTGTGATCTTGGTGATTAACACACTGTGCTGTCTTTTATCGACTCGTGAAATAAACGCCAATCTTAATTTTCGTTTTATAGTTGTTTGAAGTGATTCCATTCAACATATATTGGCGACGGGTTGGTGAACTTCGAGGACAGCAACATTCTGTGCCTCTACCTTGTCAAACCCTTGAGGATTTATTCAGCTGTTTAACGTTGTACCACAACAGCTGGTGAGCCATATTAATTCCATCTACTAAATTGATCTATTCCCAAAGAGCCCGTTCCCTGCAGCAGATTCTGTGTTTCAATTCAAGTAAAAATGCTTGGCACAGGAGCCCCATGGGAGCTCATCTCCTCGCGCTCATCACAGACTCATTCACTGGAGTGTTGTAGTACTCACGCTCTCCTCCTCACACTAAAGCCGAGCGGCGAATGGTGACCTGTGAACACGCCCGCTCATCTCTTGTGCTCACCTTTTCTCACGCTCTCCCCATCAAGCTTTAAGCGGAGCACTGAAATGTGTCTGTGTGATGACTTGTTAGCATTCATGGTGCTGGTTTCTGCATTAACACTTCCTTTGGTGTTTTCATCCTGCACCGAAAAGATACAGACTCTCTAACATGGGTAGCTTCTCCATTGGAGCGGAAAAGCATCGCCCCACTTAAAATCCCCCCAAAGTCCCAGAGATGAAAAATAAAATGGTAGTTAATTACCATTTTATTTTTCATCCCCATCCCGAGCTATGCATCAGTATGGGAGTGGGGCCGCTGCTGACTGACAACAGCAGGGAGGAGAGTGGGCTGTCTAATGCACTGCTTAAATTGTGCATGTCTTTTTGGCCGGCCGCCTTGCGATGGCCAGCCACACATGCGCACTTTAAACCTCTCAACCTAGCTATCTTAAGACAGCTGGGTTGAGAGTAAGTGCAGGCCTCCAGTGCCCTGTGGAGCACTGAGTGAGGCCTCTCCCTCTAATCAGGGCGCTGCTCACATGCTGCATGTGAGCAGCACCAGGACTGGGCATGGGAGTTCCAGCATCCGGTTCCTGCAAAGAAGAGATAAGGTGCGAGGATATTGTGTTAGGTAAGTTTTATTTCATTTTAATTATTTTTTCCCCCGGTAGATGCCAGCCGCCACTGCTCACTAATATCTGGCAGTTTCACCAGGCATTTTGATTTGTCGATACAAGCCTGCTTGTGATTGGCTTAAATCTATTGACTTTAGCAATGAGTGGCAGCAAAGTTATTTTCACCCACTTACTGTGGGGCATATAAATTGGTTCCCCAAAGTTTCTAGAACTTTAACGAAAATTATCCTTGGTGCTCTGTAAATTCATTGATAAACAAACAAATTAATATGCAGAGTGCTAATTTACCCATGGCTGTTGTAGCTGAACCAGGCGTACAAAAACCAAATGGAAACAGGGACTCGAGGCTTTCGAGAGTTATTTAATTGGAATTGATGGTTCAAAACATGATCCCATAAGGAAACTGGCATTACTGTATAATTTGGCATCTGAAGGTCAAGGATATTTGATCACTTGCCATCAGCAGTTCTAACAATAGACGTTGATTGGGATGTATATGTAGAAGCAATCAACAGATTGCAAAACCATTTTAAAGATGGCACAAGAAAAATCCTAGGGCTGATTTTCTTTCCATATGTCCATTGGAAGAGCTTGCTGGTAATTGCTATGTTATGTTATATTGATTTGTATAGCGCACTAATCACCCGGGCCAAGAGGGTATCCAGGCACCTGGGCAAATGTGTAGGTGTGATGTCCCCAAGGTGCTTATACGAAGAGCCAGGTCTTCACCACCTTCTGAAACTCAAGAAGTGATAAGGAGGCTTTGATATGTTGAGGGATGTCATTCCATGTCTTGGGTGAGATGTAGGAGAATGAGTGACCTCCAGTTTTGCTTCTGCGGATGCGGGGGAAGTGTGGCACTGAGAGTGAGGCAGAGCGTAGGTGTCTGGTGGGTTGGTGAAAGTGTTTGCGGCTGTTCAGGTATTCCGGATCGGTCCAGACTGTGCTTGTGAATGGGGAATCAACGAATCTTCTTGAGGTGCGGTGTGATGTGGGTGCAGCACAGATGGTCAAGTATGAGTCTTGCAGCGGTGTTCTGGATGGTCTGGAGTCAGTGTAGGAGTAGTTTGGAGATTCTGGCATAGAGTCTGTTGCCGTAGTCCAGTTTACTGGTGATTCGTGCTTGCGTGATGGTCCGTCTGGTGTTCTGAGGCAACCATTTAAAGAGCTTTCATTGCATGCATAGGATGTGGAAGCAGGAGGTGCACACTGCGTTGGCTTTTTTTTTTTAGAGTTCTATATAGCGCAAACTCTACCCGAAGGTATTAGAGCGCTTTACATGAACACCAGCTGCGTTACAGATGGACACATTAATCTTGTTAGGCACAGGGAGATGACGTGATTTGCCCAGAATCACAGGATGTTGTGCGTCCCTGCCAAGACTCAAACTCGGTTCCCAGCTTCAAGGTCGACCACTCTAGCCATGTTGAGCTTGTCTAGATTTCTTGCATGGTCTGTGGTTCTGGGTGTTGGTCCAAACTCCCACGCCCACCAGGTGGAGTCCCATGGGGAGGTTTTGTTGACAAAGACCAGTACTTCTATAATGTCGGAGTTGAGCTGCAGGCAGTTGGTTCGCACCCAGTTTGCCTCCATGGTCATGCAGTTGGTGAAGTTAGTTCTGGTTGTGGTTGTCTTGTCCGTCAGGGAGAGGATGAGTTGGGTGTCATCGGCGTAGGACATGAAGGTGATGTATTGTGTGTGATCGGATGATGTTGGCGAGCGGTGCCATGTAAATGTTGAAAAGGGTGGGGCTGAGGCACGATCCCTGTGGGACTCCTCATTTCAATGTCTTGGTCTATCATGTGAAGGGTGACAGCCTGACCCTTTGGGTTCTTCCTGTGATGAAGGAACAGATCCATCTGAGAGCAGATCCTTGTATGCAAATTTTGTGGGGTCTTCTGATGAGGGTGTTATGAGAGATAGTGTCAAAGGCCGTAGAGAGGTCGAGCAGGATGAGGGCCTCTGTTTCTTCTCAGTCCAGGATGATTCGGATGTCGTCAGTGGCCACGAATGGTGCTGTTTTGGTGCTGTGGTTCTTTCTGAATCCTGAATGACTGTTGTCTAGAAGATGGTGAAGTTCGGAGTGGGTTGTTAATTAAGCCATGGAGGAACTGGAGTGTATGGTTGAGGTGGTCAACAGAGTTGCTGTTGAAGATACCATAACGATTCAAGAATGGAAACATTGCTCAGAATGAGATGCTTGTCAGGCAGCATTGAAGAATTTTATTGTCGGGTGTTGGACTAAGGAGAGGAATTTAGGAAATGAAATTAAAATGTTCCACAAAGTAAAAGACAAATTGACTGTTGAAGGAGAGTTAATCTTGAGGAAAATTCGTATCTCTGCCTGCCACATTTAGAAGATTGCGTTTGATATGGTTTGCCCATCAGGGGCATGCAAGCATGACTGGTACTAAGAAGAGACTGCAGTGGTGCTGAGTGCAGAGGAGCTGACAAATCTTTTCACATGTATAACACTCCTCTCTTTCCAGTGGAGTTCCCAAAAGGACAATGGAAAAACATGGGAATGGATTTTATGGGGCCCATTTGTAGTCTACATGCGAGTATGAGGTATGCATTGATGGTGCTTGACTACAATTTAAAGTGGGTTGAGTGTAAATGTTTTAAAGAGCCCAATTTTTCAACAGGATTGTTCCTGAGGGAAAGCGTCCCAAACTTTTTGATCACGGGCAATGGAGTACAATTTAAATCGCAGGCTCTGAGACATTTGTAAGGTCATTTTGCATTAAGCATCTGTCAGTGGCATTATATAGTCCTCAAGGTAATGGTTTGGTGGAGAGGGTGAACAGGATGCCAAAGGAGACAATCCAATTGGCAGTTGCTACTGGAGCTGGTGTCATTGAAGCAGTACACGAGAGGTTGTGGGGTTATCACAATACTCCACATTCCACAACAGGTGTTTCTCCTTTTGTCTTGTTGAGGGGAAGACATTCTTCTTGTAAATTGGTTCACAATTGGGTGTTGGACAAAATGTGTGTTGAGGACAGGATTCCAGATTTGGGAGATGTGTGTCAAAGAGTAGAGGATTTTAAAGTTAAAAGCAAGGAGAGGTATGATAGTTTGAACAATGTGAGAAGGTGCAATTTCAGGTGAAAATCAAGAGGCCTCCAAGTTCCATGAAGGGTAATTCAATTTTTTTTCCAAATACATGTGTTGTGAATGTATCCAAACAAGCAATTTTAGTGGAAAATGGTAAGTGGTGGAGTAAAAGGAATGCGTCTTTAGTCAAAAGAAAGATGATGCTATATAAATAAATAAATAAATAAATAAGTGCCATTGGGGTTCTGAGTAGGTCTGTTGCTGGCTAGGTGACGTAAATCCTGCCAGTTGAGCTACTTCCTGCCAGGTATGAGATGGTGATACTCCAGGTTCTGAGGAATGAGATGGACTCACTCATGTAGGTGTCTCTGGTGGAGCATGAATGACACTTTGTCTGAGGTGCCTGATGTTTTAACGGAGAGGAACAAAAGACACGCACATATACCCAGGTACTTACAGGACTATATTCTAAATTCATTTAATGACAGTGTTAAATGTTACAAGGTTTTGTTCCGTTTATTTACCTTGTTCTTGTGTGTTTACACCTTTATGGTCCCATTAGTCATCTTACTTTTTTCACGCTACATTTTTACCATGATTGTACATTGTATTCTTTCGTTGAGTTTGTGGGGGTCAGTTGTTTTACTGATTTGAGAGTTGGTAGGGGGAAGGTGTGTTGTGCCTAGTTGCTGTTGTATTAACTATGGAATTCCAGCACTAGCACTTTTGGTGAGGGTTCCAGATTCTTGGCAGTTGCTGACTGGGGCTTGGAGCATTCTCCAAGAGACGTTGTGTGCTGTCTTTTATCTACTCGTGAAATAAACGTTAATCTTCATCTTCATTTTGGACCTGTTTGAAGTGATTCCATTCAACACACTTGCCCTCTAAATTCTCTCCTGATAATGCCAAAAACTCAAAGTGATATCTGTTAATGATACCACAGAGATTCATTTACCTATCCTTCTGCTAGGACGCCTCGTTTGGGGTAGTAAGCGCTATGTAAATGCAATTACAATACAATACAATACGTAACCTCATTTATACCTTTACTCTTCATACCACACTAATTGTAACCTCATGATGCATTGCTCTAATAATCCCTTATCCCCCACAGTGTAGCAGATGCAGTTACAAAAAACTGAATATGCCTGCAGCACCCCTAGTTTCCAGGCCTCAGACTGCCAGCATTAGTGGACCTCTGGAGCAATCTGTTGAGGGTACAAAATCCAAACATATTGTCTTTGTTAAAGCCTGTTGTGTCTTCAAGCCAAGGCAGAATGTCGAGACCACGTGCAAGAACTGCTTGAGAATCCCGCCAACTCCTCTCTGCCTTTCAGTGCTTAATTTGAGCCGGTGGTTTCCGGGGCTCGGCACTGGCACTTAATTTTCAACACCGGCGTGCGTCGGTCTGCCACAAGGTGGCACTGTCTAGCTAATTTAGGGATGACCACAACAACAGTTAATTATTAATTCACTATACATTAAAAATGACTATTACCAGCCGCCCAAGTCATTCTTATAGCTTTGGGGGCCTGAAATAGTACGAACTGTCATGCTTGTAGGAGTGTGATGGTTAGTAGTTGTGTTGTTACTATCATTGGCAGCATGGCAGTGTCAATATGTGGTGCAAGCCGCAGTGGCCTCCTGAAGAGAGCCCTGGCACTTATGTTTTTACAAATTATACACAGCCTTGGTTGACAAAATGAGCACATATGAAGTGAATGATAACAACACTTGTAGCGGCCTTAAACTTTAAAGGGCAAAGCACTTCATCAATAGCAGATTTGTATGTAGGCCTGGAAGCAGAGAAATGTAAACAAAGGCAGCCTTATTTAAGTTAAACATCTAAATCTACTGTTCTGTTTATTTTTAATTGTAAGCAGGAAATGTTGTGAGTTCGAAATGTAAACTGTAGTCCTCAGTGGAAATGGAAATGTTTCAGGAAATGTGTTTGCTGTTTAAAAAACAGAAACAACAGGATTCGTGCTTTGTGTCCCAAGACAGTGTGAAATCTGCAATTTTATGCCTGGGAGAATATGAGCCTATCTGGACAACATTATGCACTGTCAAATGCTACATATCTCCACATCCCATTTTTAGGTTGAAGCTTACCAGTCTGGTTTGCTAAAGACATCTTGGGGACATTCATAAAGCTGACCTAGGAATGCATTCTGCCTGTTGCTTACAATTGGCTTTGTGGTTTGTACCTCACATTTTATGGCTTTCTATTTGCTGCCTTTATTTGCTATAGTCTGTCCACCTTGAGTTGTCCCTCGTATTGCCCAAACCTTGTTTACTGTATTCTTCCATGTCTTTTATGTAAACAGGCTTTAAATCTTGTTCTTATCTTGTCACATTTGCTGTGCATTGAAAGACAGAGGTCAAATGCCAGGCTGTCTCTTCCAGGGAGCTTGGTGTTTATTTTTCTTTCTCTGACTTCCAAGTGAGAGAGTTTATGTAAAAATCCTGCTGAGTACCCATGTAAGAGGAGAGGGTGTAAGATTTTTATTTCTAGCGCACAACAAAAGAAAATGAACTGTGCTGATGTTTCAGAATATATCATAATTAGTACAAATGAAGCACATTTGTTTTGTAACTCTGCAATGTTGTGGAAACAAATATTTGAATACGATCAAAACACATCAATACACTAGGTGATTACATTTGCACACATTATAATTTGTGTGCAGTAAAAATATATTTCAATCCAAATGTAATGGTTCTTTCAATTGAAAATGTATTGATTGTAATGGCAGTGCGCTACTATACCATGCATACACCACATAACACCACTCCACTCTACTCTATGCCACAAAACTCTATGCGACAACACTTTATTCTACGACACCCCACTCTAAGCCGCGCCACTCCACTTTACGCCCCTCCACTCTAGGACTCTCTTTGACATGCAACGCCACTCCAATCTATGCCACTCATTCCACAACACACCACTCCACTCTAAGCCCCTCCCCTCCACTCCACACCACTTACCCCACTCCACTCTACCCACTCCAATCTATCCCACTCCAATGTACCCCAATCTACCTCACCCCACTCCACTTTGCTACAATCTACCCCATTCTGCTCCAATCTACCCCATTCCACCCAATCTACTCTACTCTACTCCAATCTACCCCACTGCAATCTATTCCGCCCCAATTTACACACCACACTCCACCCGCCCCAATCTACAACACCACTCCAATCTACCCCACTTCAATCTATCCCACCCTACTCAAATCTACCCCACTGCCCCCAGGCTACTGCACTACACTCAAATCTAGCCACCAATATACCCCAGTCTTCCCCACTCCTCTCCAACCCACCTCACTCCAATCTACCCCAATCCACCTCACTCCAATGTACCCCAATCCATCCCATTCCACTCCAATTTACCCCACTCCACTCTACTCCACTCCAATCTATCCCACTCCAATGTACCCCAATCTACCTCACCCCACTCCACTTTGCTACAGTCTACCCAATTTACTCCACTCCAATCTACCCTATTCCACCCAATCTACTCCACTGCAATGTATTCCACCCCAATTTACACACCATACTCCACCCAACCCCAATCTACCACACCACTCCAATCTACCTCACTTCAATCTATCCCACCCTACTCAAATCTACCCCCTGCAACACAGTCTACTGCACTCCACTCAAATCTAGTTCACTCTGCTCCAATATACCCCAGTCTACCCCACTCCTCTCCAATCCACTCCAATCTACCCCAATCTACCTCACTCCGATATACTCCAATCCATCCCACTCCACTCGAATTTACCCCACTCCATTCTACACCAGTGCAATTTACCACCATCTACCTCACTCCAGTCTACCACAAATCTACCCCATTCCACTCCAATTTACCACACTCCAATCCACCTAATCTATCCCACTCCACTCCAATCTACCCCACTCCCCTCTACCACACTCTACTCCAATCTACCCAAATCTATCCCATTCCACTTCACTCCAATCCACTCCACTCCAATCTAACCCACTCCATCCCAATCTACCCTATCCCACTCCACTCTTTCCCAATCTATCTCACTCCACTCCAAGCTATCCAACTCCACCCCACTCCATTGCAACATACCCGGCTCCACTCTACCTAAACCTACCCCACTCCAGTCTACCCACTCCAATCCACCCAATCTACCCCACTCCACTCTATCCCAATCGACCACACTCCATTACACTCTACCCAATCTACTCCACTCCACTTTACTTCAGTCTACCACATGCTACTCAAATATATCACTGTCCAGTCCAGTCCAGTCCAATCTAACCCACTCCACCCCAATCCACCCTACTCCAAGCTTCCTCTCTCCAATCTGCCCCACTCTGATCTACCACAATCTGCCCCACTACAATCTACCCCACCTGATCCTAATCTACCCCACACCACTCTATCCAACTCCACTCCAACCTACTCTACTCCAATCTACCTCAATCTACCGCACTCTAAAATGCCCCACTCCTATCTATCTCATTCCAGTCTACCCCACTCCACTTCTATCTACCCTACCATAATCCACCCAATCTATGCCACTACAATGTACCCCACTCCACCCTAATCTACCCCACTCTACTCCAATCTACTCCTCTCCACTCCAATCTACCCCACTCCACTCCAATCTACCCCCAGTCCACTGCATTCCACTCTACCCCAATCTACTCCAATGTACCCCAATATTTCACACTCTAAAATACCCCACTCCTATCTATCTCATTCCAGTCTACCCCACTCCACTTCTATCTACCCTACCATAATCCACCCAATCGATGCCACTGCAATGTACCCCACTCCACCCTAATCTACCCCACTCTACTCCAATCTACTCCTCTCCACTCCAATCTATCCCACTCACTCCAATCTACCCCCAGTACACTGCATTCCACTCTACCCCGATCTACCCTGCCCCACTCCAATCTACCCCACTTCCCTCCGATGTACCCCGCTCTAACCCAATTCAATATTCCCCACTCACCCACTCCAATCTACCCCACTCCACTTAACCCAGTCGACCCCACTCTACCCCACCCCAATCTACCCTACTCCAATCTATCCCGCCCGAATCTTCCCCACCCCAATCTACCCCACTCCAATGTTAACCACTCTAATCTACCCCACTCTATCCCAATCTACCTCCGTTCATCCCACCCCACTGCAATCCACCCCACTCTACCATACTCCAATCTACCCCACTCCAATTCAGTCTACCCCACTTCCCTTTAATCTACCCCACTCCAACCTACCCCACTCATCCCTTTTCAATCTACTCCATTCAAATCTATCCCACTCAAATCTACTGCACTCCATTCTAATCTACCCTACTCTAATCCACCCAATCTAATCTACCCTACTACACTACACCCCACTGCAATCTATCCCAACCCCCTCTACCCCACCCCACTCTACCCAACTCCAATCCATCCCACTCCACTCCACTCTACCCCACCTCACTCCAATCATCCTCACACTATTTCATTCTACCCTACTCCAATCAACCCACTCGACCGCACTCCACTCCACCTTAATCTACCCCACTACACTACAATCGACCCCACTCCACTCCACTCTTCCCCAATCTATCTCACTTCACTCCAATCTCAACTCCACTCCAGTCTATCCAAAACCCACTCCACCCCACCCTACTCCAATCTACCCACTCCAATACACCCAATCTGCCCCAATTTGCCACACTCTATTTTACTCTACCCAATCTACCCCACTCCACTTCACTCAATACTACCACATGCCACTCAATTCTACCCCACTCCAGTCCAATCTAACCCACTTCACCCCACCCCACTACAATCTACCCTAATCCAATCTACCCCATCGACTCTGCCACACTCCAATCTACTCCACTCCAATCTAGCCCAATCTACTGCACTCCCATCTTCTCCACTCCAATCTCCCCCACCCTAATCCAAGCTACCCCACTCCAATAAGCCCCATCCCAATCTACCCCACAGCACTCTATCCAACTCCACTCCAATCTACCCTACTCCACTTCAATCTACCCTAATCTACCCCACTCCAAACTACATCACTCTTATCTACCCCACTCCAATCTACCCCACTCCACCCTAATCTACCCCACTCCAATCTACTTCTCTCCACTCAAATCTACCCCACTCCAATCTACCCCACTCCACTTCAATCTACCCTAATCTACCCCACTCCAAACTACATCACTCTAATCTACTCCACTCCAATCTACCCCACTCCACCCTAATCTACCCCACTCCAATCTACTTCTCTCCACTCAAATCTACCCCACTCCAATCTACCCCACTCCACTCCAGTCTACCCCAATTTACTGCAATATTCCCCAATCTACCCCACTTCAAACTATCCCAAAATATCCCACTCTAATCTACCCACTCTGCTCTAATCTACCCCACTCCAATCTACCCCACTCCACCCCAATCTATCCCACTCTACTCCAATCTATCCCACTCTACCCCAACCTACCCAAATTCAATCTATCCCACTCTCCCACTTCAATCTACTCCACTCCAATCTACCCCAAACCACCTACTCCAATGTACCGCACCTCATCTCAATGCACCCCACACCACTCAAACCTAACCCATTCCCCCAATCTACCCCTTTCCCCAAATCTCTCCACTCCAATCTACTCCACTCCAAATTACCCCAAACTACCACCACTCCGTTCCATCCGACCCTACTATAATCCACCCAATCTACCCCGCCCCACTCCACTCCTCTCCAATCTGTCCTACTCATCTCCAGTCTATGCAACTCCACTTCAATCTACGCCAATCCACCCCACTCTTTCCCAATCTACCCCACTCCACTCCAATCAACTCCAATATATTCCATTACACTCTACCCCGATCTACTCTACTCCTATTAACCCCACCCCAATCTACTGCACTCTAATATACCCCAATGTACTCCACTCCATTCTGCCCCAATCTACCCCACTCTACCCCAATTCAATCTACCCCACTCCAATCTACCACTCCAATCTGCTCATTTCCCCCACTCCAGTCTACCACACTACAATCTACCCCAATCCACCCCACTCCATTCTACCCCACTTCACTCTATGCCAATCTACCCCACTCCACTCTACTCCAATCTACCCCATTCATTCCACAATCTACCCTACTCCAATCTACCCCACCCCTCCCCACTCCATGCCACTAACATTTAGCCATACTGGTGTACATGCTGGCTATAACACATTGCCAAAGCAGACAGCTCTCGCATAGGTGAGTCCTAATTGCTGTGCTGATGCTTGTTAATGTACACCATTACACTCTAATGCGTCTGTCTTGGGTGCAGGGGTGATAGAATCACACCCTTTGGTAATGTGCATTTTTGTTTTTTGGTGGTGGATCCGGGCACTGCTTTATTTGTGCTGGTGGTTGTGGGTGGTGGGTACTGGCATTTATTTTTGGAACCGGAACTTATTTTTCATCATGTGACTTTGATCGAAAGCAAGAGAGAGAAATTCTGAAAGAACAAAGCAGAGAATGATAGGAAACGAGTGACAAAGGGTGAAAGCAGGAATAAGCAAGCACTGGCTACGCCAATAGATGTGGTGTTGCCTGCCAGACTTTTTGGTTTGTCTTTGTTTTTTTTTATTTTTTCGTGAAGAAATTAAGGCCTCTGCACTTATATTTTTTCAAATTAAACACTGGCAGGGAGAGTTTAAGTCATTGAGTTATTATTTCTATGGCTGGCAATTTTGATATAGTATAAAAATATAAAGGAACAGCATCATCAACATGTCAAGGAAATATTGCGACAATTATGTGCGTATTGGCAGTACAGCACGCTTACATAACGTGAACTACTTTTACAGACAGGAGAATTCTTGAGTCATGTGATCACACAATGAGCTATTGGAATAGAAAAATGAATAGTACAGACTGTGCTCAACAAGTCTACATGTATATTTGTCAACAAGGTTGAGGGTTTCCATGGCTATGCTAATTTGCATAGAAGCATAATAGCCAAGTATTCTATTCTAGTGTCACTGCTAACTTAATTAATTAGAAAAGAGTTGAGGTTTGCATGAGGTGAAGAGGCAGAGACATCTGTTCAGAAGTTTAAAGAAGTCTTTGTTATACACCGGTGCTGCAACAAATTGATTAAACCAAGAGATTTTTATTTGGAAAAATGCTTCGAATACTACAGAGGCAGCTGTATTGTCGGGGATGCTTCCAGATGTTTCTTTTTTATAGAAGGTTGAATGCTGCAGACTGTAATTGTTCAATTTTCTATAAGAAGTAATTTGTGATTTAAAAAAAGAGTGGGGAGCTGTTGGGAATGACATGGCGAGGACACAGAGCAACCTTTGAGGAACAGAACATTGAATTTGATGTATTTAAAGCTGCCGAAGCAAGTAAATCAAAGGCAGGCGAAATAAATCAAATGCAGTTCTTTTCAAGGTTTATCTGAAAGAGCTCCTTTCATTGAAAATATAGGAAAAGAAAAGCAGGTGCACTGTCATACACATAGGCAAATAATTCAATTGGAATGAATAGTTGAGTCTCTGGGTCGGCTACTGAAATGATATTGCCGAGCTAAAGAAGTGCTGTTGCGACCAGAGGCCTTGAGATTAATAAGTCAAGAAGCAGGTGATTTTCAGGTAGAAGTTAATTTTGAGGTTCTGCAGTGAGGACCTTATTGGCCCCGAGATGCAAAATCAAAGTGATTTATTAGCTGGATGGTTGTTGTGGTCTTGCAAGGCTTGTGGGGTTTGTGCACATGCAAAATTGCCTTCGTAGAAATCTAGAAGATGGTTATTACTGATACAAGCTGTTGAAGAGCCACGGCATACCTTAGCTCTGGATTTAATACTGAACCTCCATCATCACAGAAAGGCCTGTGGTCTTCAAAGCAGACCTATGTACTTTTTGAGTTTTAAAGAAGGCATTTATTTAGTAATTATGCAAACATAATACAATAAATAAGAAAATATACAGTGAGCATATAAAAACAATGGTAAGTCATATATGAGGAAAGAAAGAAAAGAAAGGGGGGAAGGGGAAGAAAAAGGAGGGGAAAAGGATCATATATTATCAACTAAGCAAAACAATTATACAATAATGTTTCCAATACATAAGATTAGCATGTAACAGTGGAAATATAATCATTAAATAACAATACTTATAAAAGTCAAGGAGGTTTGGGTACTTCCTCAATGTAGGGATTATGTGAAGATGTCTTTTTAGCCGATACATTTAAAAAGTCAGTTACAGGTAACCAAAGAAGGTCTCTTTTAATAGCAAGCGTGATGGGATGTATGTAAGCTCTGTCTAACCTATGATTGTAGCAGACTCCATACCACCATGCCTGAAAAGATACAGCAGACGCATCTTTCCATGACTTAGTAATCTGTTAAAAAGCAACAGCAAGGAGTAAGTCAATTATACGTACATCGGTGGATTGAGAAGACCAAACTTCGGAAATGCTTCCTAGAAAAATATGAGTTAAAGAAAAGGGAATATGTGTGTGAAAGATAGTGTTGATTTGTTGCCAGACTTGAGTCCAAAATTTATGAATAAATGGGCATTCGAATAACATATGTTTCAGATCTGCTGATGAAACAGTACATGACCACCACGTAGAAGGAATGTTAGGATCAATACTGTGTAGTTTAACTGGGGTAATCAAAAGTCTATTATAAATGAAAGACAAAGTTTGAGTGATATTCGCTGCTCTAGAAGACTTCCTTATTTTAGTCCAAATTTTATTCCATACTGAAATAGGAAAAGATTTGTCCAGATCAGATTCCCAAGTACATTCTGCTTCTAATTTATCTCGAGTAAGGCGAATATCTGTTAAATGTTTATATATTTGAGAAGCGGAAGGAGAATTGCATAAAATCGTTTTTATGGCAGGAGGTGAAGAAGTAAATGTAGGATTATAGGATAGATTATTATAAGAAGCTTGAGCTACTGAGGTCAAGGATATGTATTTGAATTGACATGAAGAGGGGAGAGAAAAGCGGGATTGAATTATTGAAAAGGGGACATAGAGTCCATCTTGAAAAAGTTGAGGAGTCCATTTAAGTCCGTGAGCTAACCAATCCTTCCCAAAAATACATTTGTTATTAAGTTTGGTATGTTTATTATACCAAATTGCTGAATTTAAAAACTTTGTACGTTCATCTTGAGTAGACAAGAAAAGTGGCTGAAAAACTTTACGAGCATTTTTGAGAATAGGAAGAGAGAGTGTTAAAGGAGTATGAGAAAGGGAAATATATTCCTCAAAAGAAAATGGATAAAAAAATGCCTTTTCAACGTCTACCCACAAGGGGTAAAGTGAAGCATAATTTCCATTTTCCGACAGAAGAAAAGAAGATTGTTTGAGAAAAAACGCAGTATGATATGAGTGAAAGTCTGGAAAATTAACTCCTCCCATGTGTTTAGGTCTTTTAAGTTTACAAAGAGACATTCTAGCCTTTTTATTCTCAATCAACAAAGGGGGACTGTAGGGCTTTTTATAGAGGTCCAGCATACATGCCCTATCATGCAATAACAAAAAGAAGGTATGCAGTTCCTCAAATAATCAGACAAGTGAGAGGAGAGTCAGAAAGCCCCTGATTATGTGTACCGTCAGGGTAAATTGGAAAGGGAGGAAGGGAATTCCTCCTGTCAGAACTAGGGTCCTCACACACCCAGCCAGCTAGCTGTCATGCTTCATCATATGGACCTGCTCCTCATCGGGTCGGCGCTGCAATACCCGACGGGCACCCATAAAGGGGCTCTTTAGCTGAGATCTTTTGTTCCTTGCCGTTTGGTGCAGTGGGTGTGAGGGGCCTAGGTAGTGTAGATGTGGTAAAGAAGTGATTAAAACAGGTCGGATAGTCCAAAAGACTTCTATTCAGGCTGGCTATCCACGTGATTAAAAACAGAAAAAGAGTGGCAGCTATCTGACGTGATGGTTCAGTTTTGCTATGCTCAACTCTACAGGTCAACATGTTTCATGCCTATTGGTCAAAGAGATCCATGGCAATTCTTCAGGACCTAGTGGGTGAACTATCTACACAGAGTGGTGGGTGTGAATTCTACCTACCACGTATCAGCACTACGAGTGAAAGTACCCGCAGTATCATGGAACGACCTAAGAAAGAGATACAGAATGAAATCACAGCTGTATCAATGGTGCTTAGGTCATCGTATAGTCAACTCTCTCTCTCCATGTCCAAACGTGCTCGTGAACATCCAGCAGTGTAGACAACGTCGCAATTTGTGTGGAACGTGACAATATTAGGGGTGCCAAATGATCACCCCCTGAAAAATAGGTAACCTATCTTAGTGACATTAAAAACCAGAAGACTGTGTTTAAAAAGGTGTCAGGGAATTGCTAATTAAAAAACGCAATAGTTGTTTGAGTGGATAAGAATGTCACTCCACTCACCTACCAGTAGTTAAAGTATCGCTCCATTCAGTGTCCGGCAGGGTATCAGGACACCTAAAACATGGTGTCCTAGAAGTCAAAAAACGTAATGGACAAGACAGTGAGAAGACCAAGAAAGCAAAGGCATTGGTGTCCCTACCGCCCCCGTGCTCATCGCATGACTGTGAGACGGCTGAGGGGGAACATAGCTCGTTTTCACCCCATCCGACTCCCATCTCGCAGCGGCACCTGGGTGAGTTCTATTGCAGTATGTGGTCAGGCCGCTTGTAATCCGTACACAAGGGGATGTTACCTCAAGAATAGTAAGCATTCCCCGTGGTCGGCGTGCGTCCCCTTAACAACCATCTCCGGACTCACCAGCTACCAAACTGTCGTAGGAGCGGCTTGGTGGCTACAGCGTGGCAGAGTTCACCAATCAACAGCCCACTCTGCAAAGCGTTGTTGTACAAGGAATGGACATTGCCTGCAAACCGATTACTCACCAATCCACTTAGGAAGTGGGCCGAGTCACCTACCCCTCTCCGCCGGCACCGGGAAGAAGCTTCTGCCATAGAAACTTTGATAAAATACTATATAATTTCTTATAGTAAGATTTAGGAACATTAATCGGAATATTAGATAAATAAAATAATATTACAGGGACTAACATCATTTTTATAGTATCGTCTATCCCACCATGATAAATATAAGGGGTGCCACCGAGATGTAGACAACGTTATTATTGATTGGAGTTCTTTCAAATTTAGAGCAACAGTGTCTTTAATAGAGGGATTGAACCATAGCCCAAGATATTTAATTTTACTTGAGTTCCAATGAAAAGAGGAAGATGAAGATGAGAAATCAGCATGAAAACATAGCTTATTTAAAGGAAGAATTTCACACTTATCAGCATTTAATTTATAACCTGAGACAAGAGCAAAATTGTCCACCTCTGACAGAAATGCCGGCAAGGAAGTTTGTGGATTAGAGATAAATAATAGGATGTCATCTGCATATACTGAAAGTTTTAAATGTTTGTCACCATACAGGAATCCTTTAATATCTTTGTTCAATCAAGTTTTTATTAAAAAAGGTTCTAGGGCAAGAATAAACAGCAACTGAGATAATGGGCAACCTTGCCGAACACCTCTATGAAGAGGGAACGCTGAGGATCCAAGACCATTGGCCAAAATAAAGGACCTGGGAGAGGAATATAATAGAGAGACATAATTAATGAAGTTTGAGCCAAATCCAAACCAAGAAAGCGTTGAGAAAATAAAGGGCCAACTGACGCTTTTTCGGCATCCAGTGAAACTGCTGCTAATGGATTTTTATATGTTTTAGATTTACTTAAGACATTAAAGAACAATCTAGTGTTGTCAGATAAATGCCTTCCTTTTATGAAACCACACTGTTCCTTCCCAATCAAATGGGGTAATAAAGAATCCAAACGAAGGGCAAGTATTTTTGCAAATATTTTATAATCCAAATTCATTAAAGAAATGGGCCTATAATTTTTGCACAAAGTATGATCTTTATTTTCTTTAGGGAGAAGACATATTAAAGCCTCCTGAAAAGATCCACCAGATTTCTGGGTAGAGATAAAGTACATAAATGATGCAATTTAGGAAGAAGAATCGTGGAGAAATGTGTGTAAAATTCTATAGTGAAGCCATCAGGTCCTGGAGCCTTTCCTTTTTTTATAGCCTGAATGGCAGTAAGAATATCCTTAGGTTGAATATCTTCGTCTAAGGAAGAGAAATCCACATTAAGAGAAGAAGGAGGAGTAATGGCGGATAAGTAATGAAGAATATCCTCTTGCTGACGAGGAGATTCAGGAGTATAGAGAGTTTGGTAAAAGTTAGCAAATTCTAAAAGAATATCTTCATTTTTATGAACTATAGTATTGGCCGAGGTTAAAATTGAATCAATCTTAGTACGATCCTTTTTAATTTTAAGATAATTGGCAAGAAGCTTCCCAGCTTTATTTTGATTACTATCATATTTAGCACTGGATTTAAGCAAGTATAAATTAGCGGATTTAGTTGAAAGTTTATTAAAAGAGAATTTGGCTTTAATAAGTTAATCAAGATCAGCTTGAGATGATGTAGAATAAAAGGAGTGTTCTAATCGCTTAATACGTGAATTAAGTAATTGTATGTTCTTAGAAGAGGATCTCCGTTTCTGGGCTACAAAAGAAATAATGAAGTCTCTAGAAGCAGCTTTGAAGGTGTCCCAAATAAGTTGAGGAAAGGTATGTGGGGATTCATTTTCTAGAAAAAATGTGTCTGCAAATTTCTGAAAATTTTGGGGGAAATTAGGGTCCAATAGAATGGAGTTATTTAATCTCCATCTCCTAGCTCCTTCAATGGGGGGGAGTAAGTCTAAGTCCAAAGAAACAGGGGCGTGATCTGAAATTAATATAGAGACTATATCAGAATGGGAAATATGCTGTGTAAGAGCTTTAGAAATAAACAATTAATCTATTCGAGATTGAGAAGAATGAACAGGAGAGAAAAAGTTATATTCTTGAAGAGTGGGGTTACATAATCTGCAAGCATCGACGAGGAATCGTTGAGCTATAGTAGATGTGAATTGAGAATATATATGAGTGGGAATACATTTAGAATTAGAACATCTATCAATAAAGGGGTCAACAACCATAATACAGTCTCCACCAACTAACAGATAATCATCACTATATATCATTAATTTAGATAAAATCTGGGGCCAAAAAAGTTTATCAGTGTTAGTAGGAGCATATAAATTAAAAATAGTCATAGGAATCTTGTTAACTAATATAGAGGCTGAGACCCATCTACCATCAGTATCTGTATCTTGACTGACAATTTGGATATCAAAACGTTTGTGACAAAGAATGGCCACACCATTACGCTTCCCCGACCCAGGAGAGGCAAAAACATGCCCCACCCATTACCGCTGAAGCTTAGATATTTCCTTATGTGTTACATGAATTTCTTGTAATAAAACAATATCACCTTTCAACCCAGCAATGTGTGATAAAACCCGTTGACGTTTTATGGGTGATCCCAAACCTTTAACATTCCAAGATATAACTCTTAACGGCATCTAAATATACAGAACAATTTTAAAGCTTATATATGAATAACAACAGATAATAGAAAACATTAATGCAATATAAGTAACATTTTCCAGCAAAAAGGAAACAGTAAAGTAACAGTAGAAAACGAAAGGATATGAAAGAAGAACGTGAATACGGAAAATCAAGAAACCACTAGTATGAAAAGGAGAAGGGGAAAACCAGCAAGTGGAGAAGGAAAAAAAAGAGGAAAAGGAAAAGGAACATAGAGTATATATGAAGAAACTAGAAAGAAAATCAGATGAGAAATATATGGCCGAAAAAAGGTGAAACAGGAAAGGAACAGTACAGAGAAAAAATAAGGAAAAAACAAAAAGACATACCACAGACATACAATGAATGAATGAACACGAGGGTGGTGGAGCCACATAAGGAAGACGGCACAGCCAACCGGGAACTTCCAGGACAGAGACGGGAAAGGGAGGCATCATCCAGGCAGAGTGAAAATCACATATCGAGGGACTACGAAGACCGCACCTGACATTAAAAAGGAGAATGAGTTATAAAGAAGTACAACAGAGCAACTGTAAAACATGACAAGATAAGAAGAATATAAATAAAGACAACGTTAACAAAACAGTCAGATCAACGATGAACGGGCAACTTCCATGTCTTCTTCTTTACAGGCATCCAGGAACTGTTGCAAAAGGACAGGTTCTTCATAATTTGTGGTTTTATTCTTATAAGTCACCTTAAAGAGGCAAGGGTGAAACAAACCATATCAGGCATTCAAGCTCCAAAGCGCTGGTCTCATGTCAAAAACAAATTTCCGTCGAACTGCTGTCGCTTTTGCATAGTCCTGAGAAAAGAAAAGATTGGATCCTTGTCAAGAAATTGTTCCTTTGAGTCTTGCAGCTTGTAAGACCTTCAGTAAATCAGTGTTTTCCAAAAAGTACAAAATAACACCTCTTGGTTTAGTTGACAGAGATAATGCTCGTGGGCCATGCCCCAAACGATGTGCTCTTTGGATATTCAATACAGGAGAATCAGGGAAACCAAGAAGCTTCGGGAGAAAGGATTGAAAGAAGGAAAGAGGATTAGGACCTTCAAGTCCCTCCGCAAGCCCGTAAATGCGCAAGTTGTTGCGCCTATTATGGTTTTCAAGGTTTTCCACTTGTTGTTTAAGCTGTGAAATCTCCATATGTATAGAAGGCACTTGGTTCACAATAGATTGAACAGAGTCTACTCAGTTTTCCATATGTGACCATTTGTCATCTAGATTCTGAAGGCGAACATTTGTTTCTTCCATGCATGGTTTGAGAGCACGTATTTCTTCAAGAAGTAATTCCATAGATATTGGTAATGGAGAGATAGTAGGAGACGGTGGGTCTTTCTTAACTTGTTTACCTGACAAGGATGTTGAAGAGGAGGGTAACTTAGATATCGGTTAGAAGTATGCCGAGGCATACTGGGTGATGCACCACCTGTAGCGGAAGAAGACTAACCTGAATCCAAGTCCTCCATATTCTCTTGAAGAATGCTGAAAGGATTATAGTCAGCTAACGAAGTAGGGTCAAGAGATTGAATACCACTACGAGTAGACTATACTTTTGCCATAAAACACTGAATTATCAATATCTCTCTCGTGAATAAAATAAATAAAGCTGCATACAATGACTTGGAAGAAGTCAAGAATTCAAAAAGTCCCTTGAAGAATGCACTCTGACAGTGAAAAAGTCTATTCATAGCATGTAAAGGGGGAAAAAATGCAACTTGCCAAAGAGAAAGCCTTCATAAAACAAGAATTTGCCAATTAGTATTTAGCTTTATAAAAATAAACAAAAACGCTGTACCAGGAGCGTCGCATTAATAGCGCGCGCATATTCATGAGCATGAGGAGAGGAGCACCTGAGGTATCCAAGCGGCAGAAGCTGAAAATGGCGGCCACGAAATCTGAAGAGGTGAGGTGACCGAGGGAGAGAGAAAAATGCTACTTCCCGCTCACCCCGGACACTCGAAAAGATGGCAAAACGAACAGCCGACCTTCATCTCCACTCGCACTGCAGTTGAAAGCCCGAACAAGGAGCAGTGCTGCCTGGAGGTCTCCCATCCCCTCACACCGCCACGGAGCTCACGTAAAGGCGGCCATCTTCAAACGGCGCCAAGCCACGCCCCCCAAACCAGACCTATGCACTAATATTGATCATTTCATTGCCTATAAAAGTCAATTTAACCCACACAACTAAATCACTTTTCATGGAAAACCACCTTTCTTTGGTGAGTGATCGAGGAACACAGTGAAGGTCCTGTTTTGGAGAGCATTGCATGACATATCGAAAAAATAAATAGATTTTTCTGTAGCCGTCAAATACAAGTCAAAGGTAAGGATACCAGTCCATCACAATGTCATGGGACAGACCCAGATTCCAAACCATTGTCTCCGACTGACTTCTGCCCTCCAAGCCTTTTGCCCACCCCACCCCTCACCGAACTGAGGTGCTGCCCAATCCAACCCCTCCCCCGCGCCCTTCTCTCCCCAAATCTGTAGTCATGTCATGCTACTATACTCTCCTCCATCTTATAAGATGACCTGCTCCAGTGAGTAGCTCGTGGGCTATACATAGCAGGATGGCAAAGGCCATTGGCTGTTGCTAAAGCACAGGGTCAGGGCGTCTGACGTAATGATTCTGATTCTTAAAGAAAGCTACCGGAAACGCAGCATGAGGCCGTCAATTTCTGAAGCTATGCCTGCCTGTTCATTTCATCTATTCCCCACTAGTATCCCATCATAATAAGAACCACAAAAACTCTCATTTTCACCTTTTAGCAATCAATATACAGCACAATCCCATTTCAATCACGAAGAAGAAATGTTTCATTTTAAATTCATAAATAATGTTCCTCGAAAAATAAACCTACAATACCTCGAAAGCAATTATGTGAAAAGCATGCCTCCAGTTGTATTTCATTGTGAGAGGAAACAAATGGAAACTACAATTCCCGACGTGCATCGTTCCGTAACACAGAAACTGCTGGTGTCAGAAGGACACATGGAAAGAAGTAACAAGCCTTGAAACAATATCTGCACAGCGTTATTAATATTCACCTAGTAAACTGGTCTGGCCTCGACCAGTGGCAATCTAAGAGAGTAAAAGAGAAGGTAGAGTACGACCAGTTTGAGAGTTTAATTGTTTTGCAGAAGTATATCTGGAGATAGACTATGGTTCACATGTAGTCACGCAGTGCAGGGCACTGCCTGCTAGCGAGACTGGACATTTTGGGTCTAATGCATGAAACCATTTTACTGTCGCAAACCCTGTGAGTTTTTGGAATCGCAGAGTTTGCAACCACAAAATATTATTTTACTGTCTGCTAAACCCTGTTTACTCTTTGGAAAAAACCTTTCTGAAGAAAGAAATCATGTTTTGCAACTCATTCCAAAAAAGCAATTAGGATGGATTCGAAGGGGGCGTATCAATATCTTATGACCACAGCTGCCATAAACTGATGAGAACATACAGACTCCTCAATGGAGGTGATAACACATTTGCAAAGAGGAAACAGTCCTAGACGGTTGTATGATGTTACAACGCATTCCGTTGTAACGCATGCCTTTTCCACGCATGCGTTACAACGGAATGCCTTTCCCATGCATAACCTTTACCACGAATATTCCTTTACCACGCATAATTTTACAACGATTTTCGTTGTAAATTCATGCATGGTAAGGGCATACTGTTGGTAAAGGTTATTCCCCCCACCCCTAAACCTTTCTTACAAATACCCCTCCCCTGCCCTTAAGCCTTAAATCGGACCCCTGGTTTTTTTCCTTCTTAAATCTAATATTCCCCTTACCTTTCCACGTCGTCTCTTCTCAATCTTCTTCCGTGTTGACGTCGTACGTCGTTAAGAGGAAACGGAAGTGTCTTTCCGTTTCTTCTAACGACGCCGATTCCCTCCACATAGAAACTTCAAAAGGTGCGTTTTTTTATTGGGGGGGGGAAACCCCCCCATGCCCCCTTTTTTTTTATACGCTTTTTTGGGGGGGGGGACCCCCGCCAAGCCCCCCCTTTTTTTTTTTTTGCCTTTAACACACATGCCTTTACTACGTATCTCGTAGTAAAGGTATGCGTGGTAAAGGCTTTCGTTGTAACCACGCATGCGTTGTAATGCATGCGTGGTTAAGTTATGCGTGGAAACGGCCGCGTTGTAGTGGCCGTTTCCCGTCCTAGACAGCTTTCTCTTTGGAAACTGGTTCAGGCAGTCTCGGGGATGTAGGCAGGGGTTCATGGTACTACTGCATGCTCCTCCTGATGTCTTCCCAAATGGCAAACATTTTTAGCACCTTAAAAAAAAAATCCTGCTTTGGGTTACAAATGCAGGGTTAGTGGTCGGTTGTCCCTTGAAGGTCACCCCTCTGTTAGTAGTCAATCAAGGGGGTTGCAAATAAGCACCTGTCCGATTAACATTCATACATAAGCCAGGTCATTTTCTGACCCCCATGACTGGACATTTTGCAATGTGAGGTACTAGTACACAGGTTGGATAATGAAAGGCAGCTCGCAAAAAGTCAGTGCATGATTTGCACCCTCTATTAGCGACCTGGGATCTTAGGGCCAAATGTACGACGTGATTTTGCATGCGCAAACGGGTTTGCGAACCCGTTTGCGCATGCAAAATCACTGTTGGCCATGTACAATTCCTAAATAGCGACTCACTATTTAAGAATTGCGAGTCACAATTAGGAAGGGGCGTTCCCTTCCTAATTGCGTCCGCAATGCTATGTGTGAATGTTTTGTGACCGCAATTGCGGTCGCAAAACACTCGCAAATTATCACCCTCTTCAAGAGGGTGGTAATGCAGTCGCAATTTGGAAGGGGTCCCCAGGGGACCCCTTCCATTTTGTGACTGCTTCTAAAAATATTTTTTAAGGCCAGGCAGTGGTCCCAGGGACCACTGCCTGCCCTTAAAAGGCTCATTAATATTAATGAGCCTCGCAATTTGCGACCCCCTTGGGAATCGCAAAACAGTGTAATAACACTGTTGTACATTTCATTTAGCGCCTCGCAATTTGCGACTCACAATGAGTCGCAAATTGCGAGGCGCTAAATGAAAGGGTCGTACATCTGGCCCTTAATGCTGTAGTGGGTCTAAATAGCATCTGTGGAGTAAAAAGTGATGATCTATATAACAAGAAGTACATTTTCGGAAAACAAACTACTACTCAAGGGGTTACTCACAATTCACTGACATACTGAGAAAGTCTTTGGCTCAAAGTGTCCATGTTATTGCGATCTTATAACTGTGCCTCATTGACTGATTTGAGACTAAAGAAGATATAGTTAAAGTTTCCTTAAGGTTGATGATGCTGTGAGACTGAGTGTGGTACACCTGGCTCACATCATGCCAGTTATGGTGGACCGCTGCCACAGCGGCCATCACATTTTGTGGAGCATAAACAGAAGTAATCCAGGGTTGTGGTAATAGCTTTCCTGGTGTTGGTTGTGAAAGTAATCATTAAATATTAAAGAAAGACTTGTGAATAGTTTGCGGACCCGAAGATGCCCTCTATTTATTTTCCAATGAGCATATGTTGCTTCAGCGAGCATCATTACAAGGCTGTGCTGCGTATAAATACTGAATTTTGCTGACGCTTTTCAGGGTTACAAATTTATAACAAAAGGTCTTTTTTTATCCTAACTCTTGGCGATGTTCCACCATCCTGCTACGGAGGCAGAGGTCATGACCTTCACCACTCCAGTGAGGGCTCGCATGACATATTTCGAGATCACCGCCTGCATGGAGGGGATTTCTCTGCATGAAGAGAGCTGATGGCATGGCAGCTTCCTTTATAACAGCGAAGTTTGCTGAACAGGGGCTATGTTCAAAGCATCCACCCAGCAAGCATTCTCTTGAAAAAATAAACTTCCAAAGTGGGAGTTTGTTTTGCTTTTTCTGAACTAAAAAGAAATGGCCCCAACACGTAAGGCGCTTTCCTTGGGTGTGTGAGCTATTTAAACGTTTTCCCTGCCAGTTTCCACCAGGCCTGGGACAGTGGGCACGGCAGGGAAAATGAGTGACAGTTGTCCCGCCCTCTATATGGCAGGGCGACTCTCGCTAAAACCTAGCGTTCCTGTTCCTCGGTCAGGGGTTAAAACCAGCAGAGGCTCCGGCAGCAGTAGCAAAGCGGTGTCCACAATTCTAAAACAAGCATTGGCATAGCCAATAGGTCTCGCCTTTGGGACCTTTTAAGTGTTTAGCCATGCAACAGTTGATGTTGTTGCACCAAGGATATTGTGCTGCATAACTAAATACTTATAAGGTCCCAAAGGCGAGACCTATTGGCTATGCCAATGAACTTAAACAATGCGCTAGCTGTGACATTCAGAAAAGTGACAATTCTCATGATTTTGCCTACTGACTTTAAGAGAGAGACCAAGCTTTCGGACAATGCACCAAATATGGTGTCCAGAGAGTGAGACAATGTGTGCTACAACTGATCTCCAAAACCTGACTCAGTAGTCTGGCTGCAGTCTCCAGAACTGGACAAAAAAATAAAGACCTCCAGAGCTCGACAGAAACCTCCAACTGTGTCAAATAGAGATGGACACAATAAACCAGATGTTAGCTTGAACTGCCGCAGCTTGAGCGTTAGCTGCTTTGTGTTTGAGGGGTGCTTGCACTGCTGATAAAACATGCCATGGTATGTGTGAGAGGAAGAGTGCGGTCAGTGCTGTCTGTGAAGGTGAAGATCGGTAAAAAAGAATTTTCACTATCTAAAAGTTGAATCTATTTGCTTTATCAAAGTTTGTTCTTCTTCTAGGGACTTAAGGAGAATGTGGACAAACCAGTCACATATCAGCCTCATACCTTGCGTATTTTAGGAAACTACCTTTGGGCACTTTTACTTTCAAATGCGTTACACAGGAAAAGAGCCTTGTAAGCCGTGGTTCATGTTAACAGACCAATGACAAATTTGCATTGCGATATAAGCAAATGTGCAGCACATTGTGGAATGATTAGGCTGGATCCAGACTATGGAAGGGCTGAAGAGATGGCTCTTGGACCGGGGTTTGTGAGTTCTGTGTCTTCAGTCGGTGGACAATCAGTGCTCCTTGCGCGATATCTGTGGGAGATACTGTAATTTACTGTCACACTCCAGTTACATAACCCTGCTACTACCTAGCGACTCATCGCTCTACAGCAGCAAGGTTGAGCAATAAAGCGTACTCCTGGAGACAGAAGTAAGTTAAGAACCCTGATACAGCATGGCGATGACGCGTTCTGTGCTGAGAACGTGAAAGCGAAAGTCATCGCGATGACGCGTTCTGTGCTGAGAACGCGAGGGATGCGCGCGCAGTAGAAAAGGCGGAGCGAGGCGCGCGCGCTTGTGCGCGTAACCGCACGCTGGTGGCCGCCTTGGGAGCACTTTTAAAAGCCCCTTACTAAAGTGTCGCAGAGCAGCGCATGCGCGCTGGCTCAGCGAGACCTAAAGAGCAAGGAATCCATGACTTTGGTTGGATGGTGGGACCCAGTGTACAGCCTTCCTCCCGCTCTCTTAAACCATAAATAAGGTCCATTATCTCATAGCATGAGATAGGCAAGCCCGTCTGCGTCCGTCTGCCCCTGGACTGCGCTCAGCACCAAGGGCCCTTCCTCTCGGACACTCCACCGCTACAACGCCAACACCCTCCTCGCCATCAACCCTGGACGCCACATCGCCTGCCAGGACCAACCCCTGCTCCGGACTGGACATCGCCATCGCCATCACTGACGGCTACTAAATCACCCACAAAGACCACCCCGACCGTCCAGGAGGAGGCATTGCCATCACCTACAGAAGCACACTCCAACTGACCACGCACTCTAATGACCCAACGGTGACCATGGAACACCTCAACTTCCATATCCGGACCAACCCCAACACCATCCTCTGCGGCACCCTCATCTGCAGGCCCCCCGGGCCATGACCCCCATTCTCCAATACCATTGTAGACATCATTGCACCCCAGGCTCTCCCATCCACCAACGACATCCTACTCGGTGAACTCGACTTCCACCTGGACAACCCCAGGGACCAGAACACCACCCCTTCCTGGGGAAGCTCGCCAACATCAGACTCAAGCAGCTAGTCACCGCAGCAAGCTACATAGCAGGACACACGGTCGAGCACGTCTCCTCTGCCAGTGGGAACTTCAACTACAGCCACACCAACGGACTCTCCTGGCCCACCATCATTGTATACATCACGTCTTCACGAGGCCCATCGTACACTACCGCCATCATCGCCCCCCCCTCGCAGCTGGATCAAGTCCACCGAAGAACTTCTCGTCAACTCCCTCAGCTCCACCACTCCAACGCTTACAGGCGGTAACACCACAGCGTGCAACCACCACCAATGGATCTCCAACTTCGCCGACACCCTGGCACCCCTCAAGAAAAGACCAGGCAAAATCTAGCACCACGTTGCGCCGTATTTGCAAAGTGACGCACGTAGGCATTTGCCTGACCTTGTGAAGCCCTGTGCCACATCATACCTGCATCAGGTATGATGTATGCAGGGTGTGCGTTCCCACGCGACAAGGCCTCATAGAAGTGGCACAGTGAAATCCATCAGATTTCACTGCAACAATTGTAGGACGGCACTGCGTCAGTACCTTACGCCTGCCTGATGGCAGGCGTAAGGGTGACGCAGTGCTACATGGATGGACTGGCCCCATGCATTGCTGGAGTTGTGTCATGTTTGTGACACAACTGCAGCAATGCATGACTTTAGCGCAGACAGATACGTCAGGATTCCAGAGGTATCTGTCATTACTTGCGTCATGGAGCGCTGTCCAGTGAATACAGCACATCCATGGTGTCGCAAGAAGGGCGTAGTGAAAAGTGTTGCAACGCTGTCTTGTCGCAGCGCTGCAACACTTTTCATGACTGAGGCCCAGGAATGTGCACTATCTTATTGATGGTGCGCATTCTTGCCCTGTAGTTTTGTCGCAGGGCAGCGCAGCAACATGGCTTGCAGCGCTGTCCAGCACCAAAACCTGCTGAAATGAGGACTAAAGTGTTATCTCCATTTTTAAGACGAGCTATTTTCTGGTCTTAAAAAACTGCCTCTCACTGCAGTGAGAGGCAGTTTTTTTGGTCCTCCTACCTTCAAGAATTCCCTTGTAAATATCGCGAAGTGTGGTTAGCGTCCTTTTTTGCACGGGAACGCTTCCCTTGCATGTCATTATCGCTAACAGAAGTGGCGATCTTTTCTATGGTCGTTTTCGCCGGAAAACTGCAGCTAACAGAGGTCAGCGACAGCGTGTACATATGGCGATGAAAATATCGCCGCCTAACCGTCGGAAAAGTGCCGCTAAGGAGGCGTTAACTCCTTGTACATATGCCCCTAAGTTTTCAATTAGGGACTGCTCTTCGCATTGTATCTTGTGGTGCCAGTCATCTTGATCCTGGGTACCACTGACACATGTTTAATGTGATAGTCTCCTGGTGACAAATGTTTGATTTGTGCCTTCAACCTATTCTGAAGCGATCAACTTCCCAACCGTTCTCTCCATCACGTTCTAGAAGTTGGAATGAATCTTCTTTCCACATTGAAGGCCTCATTTATGAAAAGTGTTGCATCGCTGCGTGAAAACAGCGATGTAACACTTTTCAGTGCACCCTCCTTGCGACACCATGGATGCTCTGTATTTACTGTACGGCTCTCCATGTTGCAAGGATTTACAGATATGTCAGTATTCCTGGTGTATCTGTAGGCGCAAAAATGGCACATTGCTGGGGTGTGTCTGAAAACAGACACAACTCCAACAATGTGTCCTTTCACATGGGGCAAGCCCCATGTGAAAGGGCCTACATCAGTCTTATGCCTGCTGTGAGGCAGGTGTAAGGATTTGACGCAGTGGCGTCCTAAAAGTGTCACACTGAAATATCATAGATTTCACTGCAACACTTCTACAAGCCTTTTTTGCAGGGGAATGCCCACCCTGCATACATTATACCGGACGCAGATATAATGTAGCGCAGGGGTTTACAAAGTGACGCATCTGCTTAGATGCATCACTTTGTAAATATGTTGCAGTGTGGTGCATATTTTACGCCACTGTGCGTCACAAAAAGTGATGCACTGGCAGCGCAAGGGGCTCATAAATAAGCCCCTCAGTATTTATTTCAATGTCTACAAGCCAAGAGGACAGATACTGGTCACTAGCCTAGGACTGGTTCCTAAGACAGACAAACCCTGTAACCTCCTGGCGTTCAGCTTGACCCTTGACTATTAGCATATGACATTATAAACGTTATAGAGATAGTGTGGGAAACTAGATAACAAGGTCCCATCAGTCCAGAAGTCCTTCAAGCTAAGATAGGTGGGGCAGAACCATGTTGACCACTAGTATAGTGATGAAGGAGGTTTCCAAACTAATTACCCAGAGTGGTATAGGTGAGTAGAGAGAAATGAAAATAATCGATGGTTCCCTAATACAATTTTAATAATTAAGGGCCTGTTTAGGACGCATACACCCACAATTGCTCACAACATGATTTTCGCCTTGCTGCTGAAATAGTTGACGCTTGCCAGGAGACTGGTGTGCTGCTGTTCCTGATTGTCTGCAAGTAGTCACAGAGGTGATGGCTGAAACATCTTAACTATCAATAAAAAATAAGTTCCTAATTAAGAGTTAGCCTTGCAACTTGTTTGCTGGCGACAAGAGTGACCCCGAGGGTGAAGCATGTCACCTAGTGACTGAGGGGTCTGTGTCCTATTTTTTTTTTTTTAAATACACCAGATCAAATTCCTATAGACAGATCTTGCATCTAGTTCTTTGAGGCGAATGTGTAGCACTATACAAAAAATTGGTTAAAAAAAGATATTCCCTTTGGAGATACTCAACATAAAGTCAACACACTTATTCGCCACACGCATTCACAATCACTCACTGTGTATTTGATTACAATTCCACTCGGGATGCTGAAGCACTTATTCGAGATATTTAATACACAATATCACAATTACAGTAAAAACATATGCGAAGTATTTTAAAAAAGGTTCATACAAACTACATTAAAACCCTCAATATCACATCTATAAGTCAATAGTGCAAAATTCATTAAGCAACTCGTTTCCCTGGAAAGGAATATGGTGAGACAGTTGAATTTGTCTTGTTAATGTCAATTCTGGACAAATAGACAGCACCCCCTAGGGGAATGAATTTCCTGTGTTGGTGTTGTTGCTGTCTTTTCCCAATTTGACAGAGTAACATGCGTCGACGTGTTTCGGTAGCGTAAGTTAATCAGGCCACCTTCTTCAGGACAAAGACTTTCATTCATTCCTTTCCATGTTTAGTGTGTCCCACAAGTGTTTTAAATCTTTGTATACCGGTGCGAACGCACTCAGTAGCTTGTTGCTCCAACTCAACTCTTTAGGTGATGCACCAATTGTGCCTTATTTTCTATAGATCTTTTTTCTGATCCAATAAGGAGTAGGCCACTTTTCAATCGGTGGTTCAATATTAATCAGATTCCCCCTTTAATTCACTTGATTTAGGTGGTCTAATATGTTGCCGGAGCGCGTCTCTGTGGCTTTTAGGCTCCCGCCGGTCGCTTGCTCCGGTAACTCGTCTCCTTTGCGGTTCAATCGAAACCGCAAAAGAGACGAGTTACCGGAAAGGAAAAAAAAAAAAAATTATCATACGTCTTGATTCTGGAGTCAGACCCCACGCTGTGAATCATTTTGTCAACTGCGCGTCAGCGTGCCACAGAAGGCCACTTCTCATCGCTAAGCGCAGCATTTCCCCATCACGCAAATGTCTACTTCATTCCATAATGTATAGAATGTGTTGCTTTTCTGTTCTTCTATCCATAAAAGCCATCACCCCTACAGTGTGTCACAGTGAAAAGGGGATTTGTGTAGGGATAATATGTTCTAAAAGGGAACTAGCAGCTGAGTCGCTGTTCACCTGCTGTTAACGTGCAGCGCCGTGCACCTGAAAACACAAGCAAGGAACAGAGTGGGGTTAAAGTAAAGGGCAGCCATTTTGTGTGATGCTTTTAGATGGTTTGAAAGGAGAGGCTGCCCTTCTTGCACCTTTCCATATTTAAAGGAAAAAGAACTGTGCTATTACTCAGCAATGCTACAATTTCTCCCTCGTTATGAGTGTCTGTCTTGAAGTCCGAATGGGGCCGATGACGTCATTTCTCAGCCCCATCGGAATTAACAAGACCTGTGAATCTCGTGTCTTTCGCCCAGAGATTGCACCAGCAGAAAAAAGGTGGAATCTTAGGGTGAAATACCGGGCATATATGAAGGATGACCAGAGGAACTAGATGAGAATTACCCATTACAATGGTAAATCCGAATTTCTAAGGGGATATAAGGGTCACACTCCTAATCGGATGGTAATTCCACCTTGGAGCTACTGCTATATATACCCGGTATTGGTAACTCCAGGGTGGATTACCGGGTATATATGAGGGCACTCGCAATGAGGCCTAATAGATGGTTTTGTACATTAAAAGAAGTTGTCAGTCCTGCTTGCTGCACATGGAGGTTGGTCCATCCAAGGTTTTTAGGTTGAGCCTAGCAGCGTGGATGCGCTGCTCTGCAAGGCTTCTTGTAGCTACTACGTGTGGGTCTGACTCCTCCCACACATTTGATTGGCTTTTGCGTGTGTCTTTCAAGAATGAAAGCACGCAAATGGCTAAAGGTTGGTGCATGTCCCACCTCTTCTGAAAAGGTTCACTCCCACGGCGTTTTGCCTGCGGGAGCGAGCAGCGGCGCGCAGGGCGGCAGCTGCAGTGCCTCCTTGTATACTCCGTGAACTTGCGCTTGCAGCTGGAGAAAGTCTTGAAAATTCCCTCTCTCAGACCCCTAGTGCACCCTGACAACCATTACAAACAATTCTTATCCTTGAAGCTTCCATCTTGCTGCGCGCGCCATGCTGAAGACAGTACAGTGCATTTGGCTCGGTGCCCTGTGCCATAGCCGAGCTGAGCTCTCCTGGGAGATACAGGCCGCGGCATGTACCGTGTCCCAGGGATTACAAGCCCTCTTGTTCTCTGCCAAGGCACGCACTCCAAGGGCGGTGTTTTTCAGGTTTTTGCTTTTTTATGTCTCACAGGGCACCAGAGACTTTATTTCACTCGCTCTGGATTTCAGGGCACATTGTTATTTGTTAGAACGCTGCAGGAAGCGTTGATACCCCTGTTAGCGCGGCAAACCACACTGAAACTCATAAGTGCAGCAGTAATGTTAATAAGCGGGGCGTGTGCTCATAGAGCAGTAACTACTAGCAGTCAGGCCTGAATTACATCACTGTCAGGGCGTATCAGGCTGCAAGAGCTTTCACTGTGAAAAGGAAAAGAAAAAAATATTTCAGCTGAAAAGGTGAAACGCTCCTTTCTAATTAGAGAAAAAGGCAGCCCGGAATCCCGACATTGTGGTGCTGAAATATCACCATCTGTTTGCAAGTTTTGGTTTCCAAGTGTATTACTCTGCACGCCCTGTGCAATCCCAGCGTTGTCCTCGCGTGCAGCGCCAGTGCTGGAATGCCCTTAATTGGATACAGTCGTAAACAGTCACTTAAGCATCTGATTAAATGTTAAGCAGCCATCGCCGGAGCCGTCGACAGGGAATTAATATTAACACGAAATGTTAATATTTAGTGTTAAAAAATGTTAAGAAGCCTTTTCTGGCTGCCTTCTATCTCCCTCCTAATTATGTTTATCTTCTGGTTATATTTCCATGTCTCTCCTCACTTGTTTGCATTCTTAGGTTGCACCTTAAGCTCTTTCCCTTGCAAGTGTTCTTAAAAGTATAGCTTAGGCTGTTCAAATACCCCAGTTTAGATTCCCAGTCTTTATCGCGTATTTTGCTTACTTTAGATCAGTGGTTCCCAAACTTTTGACTTCTGGGGACCCCCAACTTATTCATTACTGGAACCCGGGGACCCCAACTGAATCATTATTCGAATCAGGGGACCTCCCACGAGTCATTACTGTAAGTTGGGGACCCCGACCTAAGCAATGTTGATGATTTGAACCACAAAACAATACACAAAAATACAGAAAAAAGCATTCATCAAAGAAATACACAAATGACACATTTTATTTAATTAGAAAACACATATAAATAAAAAAGAAATCAAAATTTAATTTTAATAGAATGGTAGGAGCTTTTCTAAATTCAATTGAGGCCACTCATCATCCATACTATATTTAGTTTGATGCACTTACACTGCTCCCAGAAATCTATCTGAGGATACTAATTTAATTTTTAGCCTCCAGTTTCAAATTCCTTCACATCTACAGTATGTTTTAAAATGTGCAATTGTACACTTAGCATCTATATATATATATATATATATATTTATATATATATTTATTTTTTTTATTATTATTTTTTGTTTTGTTTTTTGTTTTTTTTTCAAACAAAGTGCCCTCAAGCAGCGGGAGGTCATATATATACACACACACTTGATTAATCTGTTAATATTATTTGATTTTCAAAGTAGTCGCGGATCCACTGAGGAGGCTTCAGGGACCCCCAGGGGTCCCTGGACTCCAGTTTGGGAACCACTGCTTTAGAGTCTTTCCTAGCGGGAAATACTCAAAGCAGCCTTCGCTGTGGCTGACAATCATTCCGCCTGTTCTCACTGCATAATTGCTGGTAAGCTGTTCATTTGCCTCTTGGGTATTTGTCACTCAGTTGATCCCAGTACAGCTGGAGTTGGTGTGCTATCATGTTAATGCTGCGCTTCTGGCTTACCGTGCCACATTTTAAACTAGTCATTCCTGTGTGACCAACCTGCCCTCTTTGTCTGCTTCCTTGTTCCTCCCTTTTGTGATTCCATTTGCCTCAATTATTTCAAAATTTTCCATGTTCCCACATTCTGTCTTCAGTCTTGCACTTGTTTTGTCTCTGACATAATTTTCTTCTTTGCCCTTTTATTCTATGATTTTCACATTAGCTTTCATTCTCCCTTGTGGCACTTTTTTCCTTGTTTGATTTTTCGCTCTTTCGCGTCTCTCCCCTGAGATTTCCTCATGCTACCAATATCATTTCTACTCGCTCTTCCTTTCTGTTCCCTTAATTGTAGTTTTTT
Source organism: Calotriton arnoldi (assembly GCA_963921515.1). NCBI lineage: Eukaryota > Metazoa > Chordata > Amphibia > Caudata > Salamandridae > Calotriton > Calotriton arnoldi. Next base: position 3,772,531 of record CAWUFW010000680.1, read on the forward strand.
CTGCTTTTGCTTCTCTCTTGCGAGTTGTCTTTTCCCATCTCCGTGTCTCCTTCCATTATTCACAGTTCCCCACTCATCTCTTCTCCTCTCATTATCTCCCTCATTGTTTCACAGCCCCCCTTGTTGTAGATATTAATTTCCCTTTGTGTCTCCCAAACCTCAGTATCTCATTTGTAGCACCTCACTCTAATTCTCACCTTTCCACCGATGGCTCTCTCATTTTGTCTTTCTCTTCCCCCCCTCCTCCCTTCTTACTGGTTTCTTTCTTTGCATCACAGCATAGCTAGCTCCCCTTTGTTCCCCATCTTTCTTTTCTTGTTTCTGTAGCCTAAGTATCTTGCCCAGATCGGCATCACTTGGAATTCTTCCTTTATTGTTGTCGCCTAATCCATGTTTCTATTGTTCTCCTTCATGCATACTCCTCTTCTTATTCCCTTGTTCCTTTCTCTGTGCCTAGTGCCTTTGATTAGCTTGTCTTTACTTCCTCCACCTTCTAAGGATGGAGGGAGGAGGGGTCAAGCTGCTGTGGCATAATGGAAAAAAAGATTATGTAAATTCTTTGTTCCATAAACTGTACATTTTGCTTCTGTTCCTACGAATCGTATATAAATAATAAGTACATTCTGTTTAATGCCAGTAGGTTTAAAAATGAAAATTAACAATGTCTTGCGTTTCGGACATATTGGCTTTAATAATGCTGTTTGCTGCTCTTGTGCAGCATCTGTTAGAGGAAATAAAAAGTATGATGCTGTCCTTTCGTAGGCACCCTGTTGCATGAGCATAACTTGCAACACATACTTTCGATTCTTTGTGAGTGCACCACAAGCTCATTACGTGCTCCAGGCTTTCTCTGGAAGGTAGTTGATAATTCTCAGATTGTTTTCATTTAATTATTTTAGGTTTAGGTTTTGTAACACTTTGGGTAGTCTGATAATGTGATGCATGGCTAAACACTTATAAGGTCCCAAAGGCGAGACCTATTGGCTATGCCAATGCTTGTTTTATCTGGAAGGTCCGACCTTCTGACCCTTGAGGTCACTGTAGAAGTAAGGACCCTCGGGAAGCTCCGTGGTGGACAGATGTGTCTCCTCCTGCTCAGACAAATAATGCCCGTTTCTTTACCTTGAGTATTAGTGCCTTACAATGGAGTACTTCATGGGGCGGTCTGTGTTTACAGGGAGCTGAAGAGGGCAGGACCACTTACACTGCACAGACAGACTGGACTTCATAATAACACATGCTTTTGTTGTTTGCTTTCTTCGCAGTGTAAAGAACCAAGAACGGCAGTTGTTATTCCGAAGAAAGCAAGGGAAAAGAACTGCATAAAACAAAAAGAATACAATTCCTAACGTGACCAGAACAAGAAGTGAGACTTAGGTGTGGAGATCCAGGCTTAGCACGAGCGAAGCAGTGACGTCAGTAGAGGCTGACCTTTGAACAGGAACAGAAAGATCTCATCAAGGAAACCACGGAGGCCTCCTGCAAGCCTGCACCATGAGGAGGGGGAATCTTGTACAGAGAGAGGGAAGACAAGACCTTCAATGCAGAGCAGCCAGAGTGCAAAGGGACCATAGGACAGAGAAACCATAACACATGAGAACTGTAGCACAGAGGAACCGGGAACCATAGAAGAGAGGAGCCATCAGCCAGAGCCAACATAGAGCCTAGGAGCCAAACCACAGAGAAGCCATGCCAGGCAGAAATCAAAGCACAGAGGATCCATGAAACACAGCAGTCATAACAGAAACCATAACACAAAGGGTCCCTATCACAGGGAGCCATAACACAGGAGCATATAACCCACAGGAACATTGCACACAGGAACAATAATACAGATAAGCAATAATACAGAGCAAACATAGCACATCAGCACGCTGCACAGAAGAAGCATTACACAGAAGCAAAAACAAAGACGATACATAGCGCAAAAGAGAAATAACACAGAGGAACTATTTTACTAAGGACTGAAAATGCAAAGAAGGACATAACACGGAGGGAGCACAGTATAGAGGAGGCGTAAACCAAAGGGACCCTTGAACCAGAGCACGGAGGAGCCACAGCATCGGGGGACCATAGCACAGAGCAACCATCATACATAGGAGCCAAACACAGGGAAGGAATAACACAGAGAAACCACAGTGCAGCCATAGGAACCAAAACACAGAGGATTCCTTCCTCTGAAGAACCGTAACACCAAGGATCGACACACTGGCAGGCATTCCTCAGAGAAACCTTTAACGCTCAGAGACCATAACCCACAGGAAAAGTAATAAAGAGAAAAATACCACAGACAAATCATAAAACAGAAGAACGTTACAGAGAAGAACCATTAGAAAGAAAAACTACAACAGCGAGAAACCATAACACGGAGAAGCAAAGAGCAACAATTAAATTGAAAGGCGTTAAAAAAATAACATAAATAACACTAGCGATCTCTAACACGTACGAAGAGGCAAACCATAACACAAGAAGGCACTAGAATACAGAGTAACGATAACACAGATCTCAGGCTTAAAACCGAGAAACCATAGCACAGAGAAACTTCAAAACACAGGATCCTAACACACCAACACCATAAGAGTTACAGACAACTCCAGAGGAACATTGCCCGTAACACACAAGATCCTCTACACAGAGTATCTATAGCAAGGGAAAGCTGAATGGGATACAACCCCTAACACAAAGAAAAGACATATACGAAGAATCACAACTCCGAGAAACCACAAAACACAGGATCCTAACACACCGGCACCATAAGAGTTACAGACAACTCCAGAGGAACACACAGGATCCTCTACATAGAGTATCTACATCAAGGAAGAGCTAAACGGGATATAACACAAAGAAAACACAAATACGAAGAATCATAGCCCAGAGAAACCACAAAACACAGGATCCTAACACACCAGCACCATAAGAGTTACTGACACCTCCAGAGGAACATTGCCCGTAACACACAGGATACTCTACACAGAATATCTATATCATGGGAGAGCTGAACAGGTATAACCCCTAACACAAATGCGAGGAATTATAGCACAGAGAAACCAAACCATAACATAGAGGACCTAAAACAACACGTAACATAACACTGAGACACCAAAATACAGAAAACCATAGCATGGAGAAACAACCTGTCTCCCTGAACCCGAATGATAAATTGCTGCCAGGCAAACACAGACCCCGGAAAAACAAGGTGTGTGTAGAGCCCTGTATATCCTCGCTTGATGGAAGCATTGAACTGGGCAGCAGATGCTCTGGCAGTGAACAGTCTGACTCCCAAAGTGGTCGCACAAAGCTGTGCAAGACTGAAGACAGAAATGCAAGAAAACATACAATTAAAGCCCAGGATAGCGTTCAAAGCAGCACAGACAAGAGAGAAGGGGGCTTGTACATGGCGGTGCTGAAACCATTTGGGTTCCGAATCTTAAGGCGCTGCCCAGTGCCCGCTGTCAATGTTTCTGCACACTATCTGAAGAAATCTAGACCTAAGCAGGGAACTGAGTCTGAGCAAGAGAGTCAAAGACCTCCCAAGCAGAGGGTGAAGAAGACCACAGAGAACCATCTGGAAAACACTGACAACGAGGCACTGAGGGCATGGCTGAGGGAGAAGAAGATCCTGCTGAGGAGAGGGAGAACTGCCGAGAGGAAGCAAAAGAGGCTGGAACGAGAAAAAGAGAAAGAAAAGGCAAAAGAAAAACAACAGAAAGAAGAGATGTCTGAAAGGGAAGTCAGGCAGTGGATGGAAAGGAAAGTAATGGAGAAGGCCCTGAGCAGAAGGTTTCTTGAAGGCCTCAGCCTGAGTCATCCAACTCACCCTAGACAAGTAGCCCTGGGGAACATGCCGTGTGTGACAGGACCAAGGCCAATTCAAACAAATGCAGTAAACATGATGGCCAGCGTCGAGGACTTATGCACACATACAACACCCATGCCTACAGCAACAAGTACAGTGAAAGGTAAGATTCAGAGCTTGAGTGAACTATCAAGGCCAGTGCTTCCAGCAGCAGACAGTGTGAATGTTCATGGTGGAAGTTTGTTTGAAATATCTGAAGTCACTCCTCTGGCAGCGGGTGTGGTAAAGGACATCATGGTAGGAGATACGGAAACACCCACAGGGTCCACTCTTCAAGCAGGCAGTGTGGATAACAGCAAGAGCAGTGACTTAAGACAAGACGTCGGGTTAATGCCCCCATCAGTTAGAAAGGTGCAGGTCCACCAGGAAAGTCGCGAAGGGCCGGCAGAGCGGGCGCTGTCAGTAAGGACCCCGGACCAGGATAACCAGGAGAATTCTAAGAATGACCGCGATAGCATGGCACAAGATGGACACTAACACCAAGAGCGGTAAAACATTTACAGGTTCAGAAAGCTTTGGCAACGCAGACATCAATACAGAAAACTCTCAGAAATGGCTTTCTTTCCCGTCAAGCAGGATCACAAACTCCAGTAACGAGAAAGATAACAAATCCTCCAGACCAACACTTCCAGCAAAGGGTAATGTGGGTGCCAGTGCACAGCACAATGAACTGGCAATGTTCACACCTCCCGCAAGGGGTAAGGGACGCCGTTGCACAGCAGAATCAAAAAAGCTTCTAAGAAAATCTGCAAGTGAGAGTGTCTGCAGCAAGGACACAAGTGTATTTGTGAAAAAAGGTAGTAACCAGAACACACATCCAGAGAAAGTGAACTGCAATGATGTCATATTGTCAGATACAGAGACTGAGCTGAACAGCTGGGACCAGGACATGGATGTGATGGAGAATTTGGAGGTCGATGATTGACAGCTCACGTCACCACTGTTGTCACTGTGAGGACATAAGCACACGTTGGGCCCCATATCAGATGTATAAGAAGGCAAAGTGCCTTGGATTAGGTTGCCACTTGAGAGCATGTGGAAAGATTTCACTTACGCATACGTAAGAGTTGGGGAAACATTGAATACATAGGGGAAATGTATACTGTTTATGCTGTCCTATTGGCGGTATTACAAGCCGCTGACACAATTTAACCTTACCAATATTTGCTACAACACACTGTACGGTTTATAAATGTATACATTTGAAACAAAAATAAACAAGGCTTACTGGAGACTTCCTATGAGGTTCTTCTTTACATGAGGCACTGCGATGGGTGCCACCTTTGAGGTTTAAATACCCCAGTCGAAGACAGTGGGTACTCTTGTCATTCCAAATAAGCATTGGCAAATGCATTATGTTTCACCTACGTGAGTAATAACAACTTTTTGGGTGTTGTAAGTTTTAGCTTGGTAAGCAGTTGTGCAATATAAGTTAGTAAAACTTCATAAAAGTGTTACAGCTTGTTTATTGAGAAAGCCAATATATTGTGCAGTAACTGGTGGTAATATAATGCAGGAGGTTAGGTACTACTTCTTGATGAAATCCTTGGTGCCAATACCGTTTGCCAGTTTAGCCTGAGGGAACCTGAAGCGCTCTCCTCGAGGGCGAGGGTGCTTGTACACTGAACAGCGCAGTATTGTCGTTCGAGAACCTGGGGCTGTGGGGGCACGGGGAGGGCATGAAGTTTACGGACCGTGAAGAGCTCCCACTGTTTAGGACAGAGAGGGTCTGGGTATAGTGACATAAACCCCCAGGGGGAGGGGAAAGGGATTCCTAATTCAGAAGTTGCATTTTCCTTTCCAAGGCCGCAGTAGGCATTTGATAAAGAAGCGCATTCCAGACCTTGGGTTCTTTTTAAGCTGTTGTCAGTTCGGGGCATGTGGAGCAGATTTTAATAAGTGGCTCAGAGGGAGTCTCCTAAGGTGTGGACTATCATATTATATTAATTTGTGTATTTGCAATGAAGGAATTTGTAAGGAGGCAGTGTGTTTTCGGAACACAGCTTAGGCCTTCACAGGCCTTCCAGAGTTATAACCTTCCCCCATTCATAATACAACACCTTACCCCTGATCACCCTCATGAAGAGAAAAATACGAGAAGCTGATATATGGCCAAGGTACGAAGAATAACACACATTGAAGCCCTAACGACGCACCCATCGCGGTTGGAAATGTAGTGTGAATTGAAGATTTTCCCATAAAAGAAGCCAAACCATGAGCTAATCTGGAAATGTCGGTGTCTATGTGCATTTTCGGAAGAACTTTTTTCACTTGTGCTTTGAAAATGGACTCAATTAAAGATGTTAACTTTGTTTGAACTAAAACAATTAGCTCCTGAATTATTCTTTTTCAAATTGGATTGAAATACACTTTCGGGTAATAGGGTGCACTGGCATGACAGTGCACCCCATTACCCAAATCACTTCTCCCCTGCCCATCCATAAATCTCCCCTACCCAGCCATACATTGATCAGTTCAGAACAGTCGTGTAAATCTTCATACACATCATCGACCATCCTAACCATTTTCATTCAAGTACTGTTGGAAAGTGGATTATTGGTAGAGGCAAATGTATATCTGCCACTGGCAATAAGGCCACTAACGCAGTATAGGGCTCAGAATAGGTCTTAGAAAAGTATTCCTATGCTCAACCCTTGGTAGCTTGGCTGCGAGCAGGCAGGCTTAACTTCAAAGAGAGGTATGTAAAGCATTTAAAAACACCAATTCAGTAAATAATTAAGACACAATGCACAATAAAAATCCAACACCAATTTATAACAATAGGAAATATTTTTATCTTTAAAATGACACCGTAACAACAAAACTCCAATGTAGGGAACTGGAGATAAGAATTTTTAAAGATTTAGCACAATATAGCACATAGAAACCTATAGCGCCTTTTTGGGACATCTGGTCGAGATAGACCGGGTCATAGTCAAAGTTTCAGGCCGACCACGATGGAGCCCTGGCGGCTACCCCTCGCGGTAGGTCTCAGTCAAAGTTTTTACCTTCTGACTTGGAAACTTTTCTGGAGCTTTTCTTCCCGGGGTCCCTCGAAGCTCTCAGCCAGTCCAGATTCGGTGAGGGTTCGCCGGATTGCCTTGTGATGAGCTCCCGGTCAAACTTATGGAAGTCCGACCTCCGGAGCGTTCCAGCGGGACAAACCAAGGATCCAGGCCGACACGCGATTGAAGGCAGGCGGCTTGGCTTTCGCGGTTACTCCCGGTCACCTTTTCTTCGTTCAGACTTAGAAATTTTCACTGAGCTTTTTCTCACGGGATCCCTCGATGCTCTTCACCAGGCCGGTTTTGGTGAGGGTTCGCTGGCCTTGGACTTCGACTACTCCAGGTCAAACTCTGGAAGTAGGACCTATGGAGTTTTTCAGCGGGACAAACCTGGATGGCAGGCCGGCTCGCGGTTGAAGGCAGGCGGCTTGGCTGGACAGGTTGAGTCAGTCCCCTTATGGAGCTTCTTCCCAAAGTTGTTCCAAAGTTCTCCAAACTTCTGGAACTTCTTCCTGAAGTCCCCCAAAGGGTCCCAAAGTGTCTCAAACTCACTCAAAGAGTCTGGAAGCTCCAAGATGGTCCTTGAAAGTTGGGGACTTCAGTTCCCACAATCCACTTGGACAAAACCCTTGCACATCCACTGGTAGTTCTCCAGGTTGAGGATCCTTGGTGGTGATGTTCCAGGTGAGCTCTGTTAACCTGTAGCTTGCAGGGAGTCCATTCTTTATTCCTTTTACAGCAAGGTAATCCACAGGCTGTAGTTTCAGATGGTGCAGAAGGTAAAGTCTTCATAGTGCAGGCCTTAGGAAATGCACATCAAACTTCCAGCATGGCCCGTCTTGCTTTCTTAAGTTTCAAGCAGCAGATCTGAGGGGCTCTGCCCTTCTCAGATACTTATTCCAACTTCTCTGGATCAAGCAGGAGGTCACTCCTATCCAATGGGCTGCAGGGTACCACCCAAAGGTATGACCACTTCCTGCAGAGTGTGGCACTATTTTGTTCCAGAGTGCACCAATTCCTCCAAATTCATAATGGCTGATTTTCCAGTAGGGAAAGCTGGCTAAACACACCCCTAAATATGGGCCAAGTATCCCCCTACTAAAAAAAATGGGCCCTTACCGCAAAGACTTGAACAACTTCCGACCAGTATCCAGTCTGCCTTTCCTGGCGAAATTGATAGAAAAATGCGCTCACAATCAGCTATGTGCTATGTTAACACATTAAGAATTGTGATCTATTAGACAAACACCAATATGGTTACACACCCAGACACAACACTGAGGTCACCATACTTAACATTCTAGATGATATACAAACATAACTAGACCAGAACAAATCCTGTCTCCTGATACTTCTGGATATATCTGTGGCGTTCGACATGGTCAACCACAAATACCTCAGAGAAACTCTTGAAATCAGAATGGGCCTATCAGGAGCCATCCTTAACTGGTTCAACTTCTTCTTGCAGAACCGAGAACAAAGAGTCAAAATTGGCAACACCCTATCTGATGTAGCAGACATTGACAGGGGACAAGGGGCCACAAGGATCTACAATTTCACCAATGCTCTTCAGTCTTTACATGGAACTCACTGAAAACCTGATGCAATCAAAAAATCTCATACCACATGTATGCGGATGATACTCAACTATACATCAAACTCTCCTCTCAAGAGGATATCCAGAGACTAAATGATACCCTGAGAAAAACACAAGTCTGGCTGGCACACAACCTTCTAAAACTAAATCTGCAAAAAACCGAATTCCTTCTTTTCTCCCCACTGCTCAGACCCCAACAACCTCAAGGATGGTCTCAGAACCTCAACTCGCTAAATGTACCCCAACCATCTGCAACTCCATAAAATCACTAGGCATCACACTAGACTAAGATCTAAACATGCGAGCTCACATACAAGCTGCATCCAGAAGCGCCAACCTACATCTGCACATTCTAAGAAAACTAAAACCATTCATACCGCTAGGAGACCTCAAAACGGTGGTTCAATCTCTAGTGCCCTCTAGACTGGACAATGGGAATGTTACACTCATAGGTCTACCGAAAGCCAGCCTAGCCCCAATGAAAGCAACAATAAATGCAGCGGCAAGACTTTTAACTGGCACACGTCATCATGGGCACATTTCCCTATCATTCATAGCCCTCAACTGGCTCCCAGTCAAAGCTAAGATTCAACTGAAAGTTGCATGCATAACACACAAAGCTCGATACAATTCTGGTACAAAATACATGGCAAATAAGATCAAGCTATCAGGATGCGGAAGGGACTCTAGAAGTACTAAATCCCTCATACTAGAACCAGCCAGATTAAAAAAAAAGGAAATCTCAAGGCCGCACTTTTGTCGTACATGCTCCAAAATTCTGGAACTCCCTTCCACCCTCAATTAGAACAATTACCTCATTCAGCCTGTTCAAGAAGGAAGTTAAAGCCTTACTACAAGAAAAACATGGCATAAGAGAACTCCTCTGAAAGCGGCATTCACACGATTCAATATTGAATACTATTGCTTTAGGCCCTGCACTTCGAACTCTATACATGAAAACTCTTTCGAAACTGTCATTTACCCTATTCGATATTGTATAGGATTGTTTTATACTCTACTCTTCGAAATCTGTGTACAGCTATCTTAAATGACTGTGGTTTTACTGTACTGCAACCCTAATCAGCTCTCTTTGTATAGCGCTCTGATACATTGATGGTCATGTTCGCGCTTTATAAAACACTATAAATAAAACTAAATACATAAATGTTTCTTTGGTGATCTCAAGAATGGGTTGTGGCATTTTCCAGACTGACAGCAGACTTCCCAACCTGTTGTCCATCTTTCCCCTTGATGTCCATATGGATTTCTCTCAAACAACTCCCAAAGCAGGTGTTTGTTTCCCAAAAACATATACAATCACCATGATGTGCAGGGACATCCCTCCGGGTGTGTTACAGTTGTTGATTGTTTTCCTTGCCCAAGCTGCCATACCTCGCATAGCGGTCCTGGGTAGGGAAATGGTCACTCTGCCCTAAATAGGGTGGCGTTTCTGCCACTGTGAGGGCCGTCAGCTCGAGGGTTTGCACTGGCAGAGTCAGCTGAGGCTCCATCAGCAGAAACAATGGGGGCTCACGCCTCTAAATGAAGTATGGGAACTGCAAGGTTAGCGAACTTTAGCAGTTGTCCCACATCAGCCAACCTCTAAATGAGACCCCTAGTTTGTATGATGAGCGTCCATGATGTTTGAGTTATAAACCTCTATTGCAAGCAATAGTCTGCTTCTGTGAATGGCTTTTCTTTATAGGGATAGACAAAAATAGCTCTGAGCATGAAATGTCCCTACCTTACTGACCAAACAGTCAGCCCAATAGAATGTCCTCTTATCCTTTTCTTCAAGCCTACTTGTTTCTTTTAAAAAAAACTCATAGCCCTGTCTCTTCTCCAATGTTGGTTTAATGGCTAAAGTGGATCATGCAGTTGGCAGAGCTGGAAGCCAGCTCATGGAGATGTGTCTCTGCCAGCTCATGGAGATGTGTCTCTACGCCTTTTGGTCGGCTCCACACTTGAGGGCATTCTTAACTCAACAGATTGGCCCCAGCACAATGCTTTCCATGCCCTTTAGTCTGAACTACTGATGCACTTTTCCATGACTCATGCAGTGTGTTTTACAAGAGCATAAAAGGAGCATATGATAGTGCAATAAAGTGAAGTGCAGCTATTGCTAGACACGTATTCATGAAAAGTCCTCATTTCATTAAAGACACAGAGGGTTTTGTTATCCCACCACCGACTTGGCTCTGTCTGAAGAAGCCCTAGAAGTTGTAGATGTGGGAGAAGTCTTGTTCAACACTGTTTTTTTCCATCTGATTTCTCCCCTCTAGAGGTCAGTTTCCCTAATCGACCTTTCTGTATCAAGGAAACAGGACCTCCTGGTGGAAGCCAAGGGTTATCCTGGGAACAAGGGATTGATCACAAGCTTCTGTATGCTCATTGGTGGTTCCTGCCTCCAAGGGCTGATTTGAAGACGAGTTCTACCTAGTTCATCTTGGCTGCCATTCTTTATAAAGCCTCTGTGGCATTCATAGCATCAGGACTTCCCTTCAAAATCTATCCAGGACTGTTCCCATTTTCAACATTTTAACAAACATTTCTGTAAAACTCAATACAGACTTTAAATCCCTAAAAATGAAGAAAAACATTTTCTACTAATTTCAACTTTTTAAAAACATTTTGGAACGAGGTACACAGGTTGGTAGATGGAAATACAGAAATCGGGTAATAATAAGATCTAATAACTATAGTCCTATGAAATGGCAAATAGGTGGTTATGCACAGAAAATGAAAATAAAAATATTAGTATTGTTAGCATGAGCACTATTATTATGAACATTTAATAGGGCAAATTCAGGCTTTAATAATAAAAATAATAGGAAGTAGAACAATAATACTATCGAAGAGCAATAATAATCTGAATATATAAAGAAGCAAACTCTGTTTGATCAGTCTGGCGGAAAGAAACCTTACTTCCGAAAGCTGGAAAAAAATCCATATTTCAAAATGAATTCGAAATATTATAAGGAAGAAGGTGTAATCACAAAGAACCAGGTGTCTTCTTTACCCGACTGCACACCGCGAGCTACTGCAGTGAATCATTGATGCGGGTTATTGCCTAGTGCCTTGTTATCATCAATGTTTAATGCCCCTTTTTTCTCAGAGTGCTGCAGTGTGGCTGAAAGGCAGAGCGTAGGTGTCACGTACAAGCTAAAAACATAAATACATAACTGTATTGGATAGCACGAGTCTGCCGCGGGAGGATCGTGAAAAACAAATATGGCTGATTGTTTCTGATTCTGACTAGGGAACTGGATCCCAGAAGGCCCATGGAAAGAGTCTACTTGGATCTTGGCTAAGCTTTGATGCAGTAGGTCACAGAAGCCTCATGTACAAGTAGCACACAGCACAGGTGTCGTAGCTCTGAACCAGATAGGCAGACGCAGACATAGGGTCCTGGTGAGTGGGGCTTGGCAGTGGGCTGCGACAACAGCAGCATCAAGGCCCGTTCCCAGGCATGGGCAGTGTGGGTAGCTGTCCAGGGCACCGTGCTCAGCCCAAAAACATGGGGCCCGCTTCCATTTAAAAGACTGCTTGACACAGTCAGCCCACTGACTTCTCCTGTGCCGCCTCCCCCAGCCGATCACGGCAATTATGCATTTTGTAAATTAGGTGTCTTAACCTCGCAGGCAGGGGCGGCTCCTCTACAAGAGCGGAGGAGCGTCACCCCACCTGCTGCGAGCGCAGCAGTCACACACAAATAAGTAAAATGGCACATCAATGCTATTTTACTGATAAGCCGCAGTGTGAGTGCAGGGGAGCGAGGCTGAATCCTGCGATTGCAGAATTACAGTTGCCCCTGCAGTGCGCATGTCTGGTGGGCCGGCTGATTTGCTGCGGCCAGCCTGGCATGCGCACTACAGACCTAGCAATGCCATGGCTGTGAATGGGCCACTGAGCAGAAAGAAGTCCTTCCTTTTCCTGCTCGAGGACGCTGATCGGGGAGAGAAGTGCCGCACCCGGGGAGCAGAATTTATGGTGAACTTGGTGCCATCGCGCCACACCATATTTTTATAGTTCTAGCCGCCACTGCTTGCAGGTCTAAAGGCATGGTGGCCTTCCTGGTGTGGGGTGCGGGGGATGTAAAGAATGGGTGGGGGACTTGGGACAGCAGCAAAGCCAACAATTGTGTTGGCTGACAAGGTCAAGGGCGGTGCGCCCCCGTTAAAAAGGTGCAATGCAGCCTTGTCTGCCATTTTTAATGTTTTGTCTTTCCACGCAACAAATACCCCCTTTGTTTCCAGGATCAGCTGGACATTAATGGGTGAGGAGAGGTGGGTCAGTGGAGGAGGGTGACACCATGGCTGGGCAATGTTTATGAGCAAAGCGCCACACTGCTTGTAAGCCCAGTCTGGAGGTGGACCCCACTTCCCTGGGCCTAGAAATGCAGATCAGGTCACAAGGCTCAGGTGTGGGATGCCCTTCATTATTCAGTAGTGTGAGATCCAGGGTAGGGCCCCCCTCCTGGACTTCGCAGAACTACAGTATGGCTGTACAGCCCATGGGGTGAAACATTTTCCCTTGGGATTTGCACCCATTGAGCTAGGCTAGAGTCCGGCGCCTGTTGACCATCCTGTGATTCTGGGCAAATCACTTTATTTCCCCATGCCGCAAAAAAGGAATCTATCCTTCTGTAATGTAACTGGTGATCATGTAAAGCTCTCCAATGCCTTAGGGCTGAGTTTGGGTAATGTAAAACAGCAAATCACCTCACGTCCTGAAACAGTGAGTCATGCCTGACTTTGCTTCCACAGTCCATAAAACGCAGCGGAGTTTTACATTTGTGGGTGCATTTGCTGTGAAGCTTGCCCAGAAGAGGTCCAAATGCGCAGGAAGTAGGGGTGGGTGGAGTGCTACAGCACCCTCAAAATTACCCTGCTGTTGTTCCAAAGTGAAGGAGCAATAAAGATGTTTTTAAATTATTGCTTTTATCTTGTTATATTTGCCGTATGTGTTGACATCTGGGGTCTGCAGTGCACTTTACCCTGACCTTTCACTCCATCACAATGTATTCAGCCCTTAAAACAGAAAGTATGGGGGAGAGGTTTGGAAGAGTGTGGAGCGAAAGTGTGAAGATAAAATAAAGCAATGGAGGGAAAATGGGAAGACTTCAAACATGAGACAGCATTAGTTAAGAGCCCTCCCAGCCCTCCCTCCGACCCATCCAACACCGACAACGCTGCCTGCAACCTCAGAAGATGGATGGACGACTGTGCCAACACCCTCGCCCCGCTGAAAAAACCCACCTACGCTGACACCACCAAAAGAGCCAGCTGGTTCACCTCGGAACTCCTAGCTTCCAAGCGTACCTGCCGGAAACTAGAGAAGAAATGGCACAGTGATAAGACACCGGACAGCCACGCAGCCCACAAAGACGCCATCCGTAACCACCACCACCTCATCAAGTCCGCCAAGAGAATCTCCTTCAAAAACCGCCTCGACAACAATGCACACAACAGCAAGGAGCTTTTCAACATCGTGAAGGAACTCTCCAACCCCAGCTCCAACACCAACGACATCCCACCGTCGCAACCCCTGTGCGATTCCCTCGCCACCTTCTTCCACCGCAAGATCGCCAACAGCCACGACAGCTTCAACACCCAGACAGCCCCAACTAAGATCGATGCACCAGACCCGCCGCACACCATCGACCACGATCCCCTGCCAGCCTGGGCCAGCGTGAACATCGAGGACACCATCAAGACCATGAGCACAATACACTCCGGCTCCCCGTCAGACCCTTTCCCGCACCACATCTTCAACAAAGCCAGCAGCTCCATCGCACCCCACCTGTGCAACATCATCAATCTCTCCTTCGAGACCGCGACCTTCCCAGAGAGCTGGAAACACGCAGAGATCAACGCCCTACTCAAAAAACCCAAGGCGGACCCGAGAGACTTCAAGAACTTCCGGCCCATCTCCCTGCTTCCGTTCCCAGCCAAGGTCATCGAGAAGATCGTCAACAAGCAGCTAACCCGATACCTCGAAGAAAACAGCATCCTGGACCCATCCCAATCGGGGTTCCGCAGCAACCACAGCACTGAGACTGCCCTCATCGCCGCCACCGACGACATCAGGATCCTGCTGGACAACGGTGAGACCGCAGCCCTCATCCTGCTGGACCTCTCCGCCGCCTTCGACACTGTCTGCCACCGCACTCTACGCGCACGCCTCCACGACGCAGGGATCCGAGACAAGGCCCTGGAATGGGCCACCTCCTTCCTCGCCGGCAGAACCCAGAGAGTCCGCCTCCCACCATTCCGATCCGAAGCCTCCGAGATCATCTGCGGCGTACCCCAGGGATCGTCCCTCAGCCCAACACTGTTCAACATCTCAATGGCCCGCTCGCACGCATCTCCAGACAGCACGACCTCAACATAATCTCCTACGCCGACGACACCCAACTGATCCTCTCCCTCACCAAGGACCCCCTCGCCGCCAAATCCAACCTCCATGAAGGGATGAAGGCCGTCGCCGATTGGATGAAGATCAGCCGACTAAAACTGAACACGGAGAAGACAGAGGTCCTCATCCTCGGCTCCAACCCCTCAGCCTGGGACGACTCCTGGTGGCCAATGACGCTGGGAGCAGCCCCGACACCCACCGACCACGCACGCAACCTGGGAGTCATCCTCGACTCAACGCTCTCCATGGCCAAGCAAGTCAACGCAGTCTCATCCTCCTGCTTCAACACCCTCCGCAAGCTTCGCAAGATCTACAGGTGGATCCCGACAGACACGAGAAGAACAGTCACCCAGGCCCTCGTCAGCAGCAGACTCGACTATGGGAACGCCGTCTACGCGGGAGCCCCGGCCAAGCTCATCAAGCGACTGCAACGCATACAAAACGCCTCCGCACGCCTGATCCTCGATGTACCACGCCACAGCCACATCACCCCCCACCTGAGGAACCTGCACTGGCTCCCCGTCGACAGGAGAATCTCCTTCAAACTCCTCATCCACGCACACAAGGCACTCCACAAGACTGGCCCAGCCTACCTCAACAGACGACTCCTCTTCTACGTCCCCAACCGCCAACTCCGCTCCGCCGACCTCTCCCTCGCCACCGTCCCTCGCATTCGAAGAACCACCACCGGCGGCAGATCCTTCTCCCACCTCGCCGCCAAGACCTGGAACACCCTTCCACTAAGCCTACGACAGACCCAAGACCTGCTGACCTTCAGGAGGCTACTCAAGACCTGGTTGTTCGACCAGTAGCAGCACCCCCCTTTTTTTCTCCCCCAGCGCCTTGAGACCCTCGCGGGTAAGTAGTGCGCTTTACAAATTCTGTGATTGATTGATTGATTGATTGATCAAGAGACAAGATGTTGGAGGGAGGCTGAGAGAGGAGACCAAAGGGAAGTGAATAACAGCAGCACATGAGTAAGTGAATATGGGGAAATAAAAGAAAGGGGAGGAATGAGGATGCATAGACGAGGAGGAGAAGAAAATTATAAAGAAGTCCACTGGGAGGGGAACAGAGTATGTGGATGAGGCAGAAGAAAGGAAGGAAGATAAGAAATATGCATAAGAGGTAGGTGTGCGGGGAGCTCCATTAACCCCAAAATTACAATGTTGGTGCTCAGACGGTGAATGCCCAATAAAGATGTCTGTAAATTTCGTTCAAAGACAGACTTGAAATGTCAGGCAAGGTATTCTGACAAACTGTTGTCTAATCTTTTAACATGGAGATTGTTTGCTTATTTTTCTCTGAGTGCAAAGTGAGAGGACTTTCCAAATTGAACTACGTGACAATCTTACTGATGTGAAAGGAAAGGCTATAGGATGTTATTTTGTTCGAATGCACAATAAAATAAAAATAAATAAAAATGGAGTCGGGTGAGAACAGGTTAGCATGGAGGTTGGTTGATGGTCACTAATGGGCCAACCCTGCCAAATTTCCCAGGTCCATGCAAGGTGTGCTGCTGTAACCCAGGTCTTTATTGTGAATTCTGGGACTTGTAGTTGTTTTTATTCCATTATAAAACAGGACTACAAGACCCAGAAATCAAAGAAAAAACCTGGACTGGAACAGCACACCATGCATGGACCTGGGAACAGGGCAGTTATAAGGGCATGGGAAAGGTTTATGGGTGTTAGTAGAAAGCATCTTAAGAGCTTTAAGGGTTGTACAAAGTAGTTGACGACCGAATACCAGGGAGTCCTCCGGGCCATAGCCTCATGCAATTTAACCATTAACTCAGTCTGGGAAATGCTGGTTAGCTTCACTATATGTTTTGGGGCAGGTCTCCCGTTGGTCTAGGACTGCTTCACTGCATAGGTTCTTATAATTCTTCCATATTTGCATTAGTGCTTTGACCTGTAAAGGACATCAATACAGAGGGATAGGTCCTTCTTTCAAAGTCAGATTTAAATTATTACCGGGCCTGAAATTCAGATGGACCTGCCTCGTTGAAAGCCATGACCCTGGGTTTATGCTGTTTCCATTGCTTTTGTACAGTCCTGCCTTTTACTTAATGTTTTTCCTTGGGCCACGGAGTCATAATGTATTGCTACCAATCCCAGGCAAAGGGCCCATTCCCCTGGGCCTTGCAGCCCTGGATGATGGGTGCCAAGCCCAGGAGAGAGGGGACCCCTACACTAGGCCTTATTGCAGACATGATCCATCACTGTGAGGCCTAGGGGAGGAAGGCCTTCTCCTTGGCCTCATAGCGCAACAGTATGACTGCAAGGTCCAGGGCAGGTAAAAGCATTCATTAAAAGGCAGAGTTGAACCAAAGCAAGATGAGCTGCATAAACCCGGGGTCAGGGCTGTCAGTGAAGTAGGTCACTCTGGGTCCCAGGCCCCACAGAAATTAAAATCTGCCATTGAAAGTCTTCTTTATTGTGCTTTACTTTGATATCCTTTACAGGGTAAACACAGTCATGCCAGTGAGGTTGTTCCTATTTACATTTCACACATGCTTAATTTGCTTCTCTAAGGGTATTACATTTTTCGTGGATTTTGTTTAATGTGTTTTTATTAACGCAGCATATCAATCTTGTATTGCACATACTGTGAACTGACTCGCCTATAGGTGTCTGTGTGAGCTCAGCTTGTGGGTGGGTGTTGGTAGTGGACCAGGCTGGAGAGCGCTGGAGTGGAATATAAAGGCTGTGGAAAGTTCTCACAAGAGGCTGCCAGTGGGTCACAAAGGTGTTTAGAATACCTGCTCATCCAATCATGCTTGGCCTTTCCACAGAGCACACAAAGCAGTGGTTAAATGACAATTGTAAATGTAAATATATACAAATGCGTGTGAATTAGACGAGGACAGGTGGGTCAGTGGAGGAGGGAGGTGCCAAATCAGACTAGCATGGCAGGGCTCACTCCAGTCTTTTTTTTTTTTTTACAGAGTTTTATATAGTGCGAACTTGACCCGAATCGGGTATCAGAGCGCTTTACATAGCACCAGTTGCGTTACATGAGGACACATTCATTTTTGTTAGGCACGGGGAGATTAAGTGATTTGCCCAGAATCACAGGATGTTCAGCGTCATTGCCGAGATTCGAACCCAGTTCCCCAGATTCGAGGTTGACCGCCCTAGCCGCTAGGCCAACTCCTCTCCCCTCAAAGCTCTACTCTGCAGCTTCACCACCCAGGGAAGGGAGCCCCACTCCCCTGGGCCACTCAGCGCTGGATCATGGTTGCGAGGTCCAGGGGTTGGGCCCCCTTTTCTGGGCCATGCAGCCATTATACACTGGTGTGAGGCCAAGTGCAGGGAGCCACCCACACCTGGGCTGCACAGTGCTACACTATGGCTGCAATGACCAGGGGTTGAAACCCCCTCATCTGGGGCTCACAGCTAATGAAGTAGCTTAATGTTGTGGACAGTCATTGTTGAGATATCAATCAGTGTTTTACCCTGTAAAGAATGTCAATACAGAGCCAATCTAAATTACTGGGGGGCTTGAGACCCAGAGAAACAGCCTCATTTAAAGCCATAACCCTGGGTTTACACTGCGCACTATGCTTTGGTCCAGCTCTGCCTTTTAACAAATGCTTTTTCCTACCCTGGGCTTCGAGTCTACATCATAGCGCTATGAGGCCCAGGAGAAGGACAACCCTGCCCTAGGCAACACAGCACTAGATCATTACTGCGATGAGGCCTAGTGTGGGGTGGAGGGGTCGTTGGGTCTTGGCACCCATTATCCAGCGCTGTAGGCAGGGCCGGACTGGCCATAGCGGGCACCGGGCGGTTTCCCGGTGGGCCGGAAGGGTGAGGGATGTTTTTTGGCCCGTGGGGGGCGGTTTTGTTACTGGGGGCCGGTTTTGCAGCAGTGCTGGAATATCGCCCCCCGTAACAAAAGCAGCAGCAGTGCAAAGGAAGGCCAGAGCTTCTCAGTAGCACCCAATTCTCCACCCTCCCTCCCCCCCAACCGGGGGCCGATCGAGAGGAGTTGCCAGGGCTGGTTTAGGTTCCCAGTCCAGCCGTGGCTGTAGGCCTCATAGCACTACATTATGTATTTGAGTATGTATATTTTTAATGATGTTATTCATATCAATGCTAGGTCATTTCAGCAATGCCAAAGAAGATTAATAGTTCTGTAATGTCACTTCCTGTGATGTCACATCGCATGCAAATTAGAAGGGCCTCACATCTACCCTTTCGCCCAGGGCCCCAAAAGTCCTAAGACCGTCCCTGCCCATTCTTCACCCCCCTTTATTGTGGGCAGTGCAGCAGGGTTGAAAGATATCATAGCGCTATGATTTACAACACACTCAACTCAGAGTGAGTGGGAAAAAGCAGTAGCTTACACAAGCGTGATGAGGGATCTGAAACATGGCAACCTAGATTGAAACCAACCAAAAGACAAAAAAACAGGGGGTTGGTGCAAAGAAAGGAAAGGGGGTAAAATATGAGGATGGGTGAGTGTTGTTCTTAACGTAGCTGAATACCAGGGGCATAGCTATCAATAGTGCAGCAAGTGCATTTACAAATACTATGTCAAGACCATGGGGAGAATTGTGGTGTGCACAGGGAGATGATTGGCCAGCTAAATAAGTGATGATGTGTTACCGCTAACCAAGCCATTGGGGCAGCACGGAAGGTATTTGTTCGGGTTGGATGACCCTGAGTTAGCACCTCGGTGCAAGAGCATCCAGGTCCAGTGGTATTACAGTCACTAACAGTTTTGGATTCTGTTTCCAGTTGTGGGAGATCAGATGCCCCATTGTACAACAGAAAGTGGCTTTAAACCGGATACTAGTGGAGTGGACGTCTCGTGTCATTTCATTTTCCTCTCATAGGAAACCACCCACATTACATTGCTAACAGCCATTGGGCTGGCGCCTGTCCAGTAAAGAAGTTCTAGAACTCACAGAGTAATAGGTGGTAAACAATGCCAAGGTGATGACAAACGATGGGGAAAAGGACACACCCCTCCTTTTGCTGCTCTTCAAGTCAAGCAATTTTATTTTCCCAGCCATAAGAACATTACAAACATCACTCAGAAGAAGTACCACACTGAGCACTGATAAACCTTCTTGCACCATAATAAACCACAAAAGTCCACATGTTTAAGCAACTCTCCAGTCACATGGGTATTATTATCTTGCCCAGGTTAAGTTTATTTACATATCTATGGCCACTATATCTTGGTTCATCATTTTCTAAACGTATGCCATTAAAACATTATACTATGTCAAACTAATAAATTAGATTTAAAGTATTTTTATTTCGAGTCCTTGCTCTGAGCAGGGATGTAGCTTCAGGAAAGTGTTTGGGGTGTGACACCCCCCAAATAAATACATTCTTGTCTTGGCAGTTGCATCTGGGGGCCCTGAGTCGGGGCTTCTATGTCTGTATTGTTTTTTCTTGCCACAACAAAATAACCAATATCTACAGCAACTTCCACACCAACTGGACCCTGCAGACCTAATTGCCAAGCAACCAACCAAGACAACCACCTGACCGAATGGACACCCCTCACCAGAGACGACACAGCGACAATCATATGGACCATCCACTCAGGGGCCCCCGTGGACCCATGCCCCCACCACCTCTAAAACCAGTGAGCCTCCCCAACCAGCACAGTCCTATACCACATTATCAACACCTCCATCACATCTGCCACATTCCCAGGTGGCTGGAAACACGGAGAAGTCAATGCTGCCCTCAAAAAACCATCAGCTAACCCAAACCAACCATGCAACTTCTGTCCAATATCCTTGGTCCTGTACTCAGGCAAAGTGATGGAGAAGGCCCTCAACAAACAACTCTCAACTCACTTTGAGACCCACCACCCACTGGACAACAACCAATCCAGTTTCCGAAAGAACAGCACTGAAACAGCACTCATTGCGGCCACTGATAACATCAGGATCATCCTGGACCAAGGAGAAACAGAGGCCCTCATCCTATTTAAACTATCTTCAGCCTTCCACACAGTTTCCCACTACACCCTGATCAGAAGACTCCACGACATAGGCATCCAAGGACCCACACTCCACTGCATCTGCTCCTTCATCACAGGAAAAACCCAAAGATTCAGAATACCACCATTCACATCAAAGAACAAGAAACTGATCTGGTGAGTCCCCAAAGGATCCTCCCTCAGCCCCACCCTGTTCAACACCTACATGACCCCACTAGCCAACATCATCTGATCTAAAGGCATCTCCATCATATCATATGCTGACGACACTCAAACCATCCTCTCTGTGACAGACAAAACTACCACCTCCAGAACCATCTTCACCAACTGTATGACCATGGTTGCAGACTGGATGAGAACAAACTGCCTGAAGCTCAATTTCAACAAGACGTAAGTTCTGACCTTCGATAACAAGACTTCCCCCTGGCAGCCGAATTGATGGGTGACAGAGCTCGGACCAACACCCACTGACCACCTTAGGAACATGGCAATCATCCTAGATGATAAACTATCCATGACGGCACAAGTGAACGCAGTGAGCACCTCCTGCTTCCACATTCTATGCATGCTATGTAAGAATTTCAAGTCAATACCACAGAACACCCAACGGACCGTTTCCCAAGCACTCATCACAAGGAGGCTTGACTACATCAATGCACTCTATGGTGAATTCTCTAAGCAACTGCTACAAAGACTCCAGACCAACATCGCACTACACCTCAAGGAACTCCACTGGCTCCTCTTTCACAAACTCTGCCAATTCAAACTACTCACTCACACATACAAAGCCCTACACAACATTGGACCAACATACCTTAACAACCCCATACACTTTCACCAACCAACCAGACATCTACGTTCTACCTCACTCTCACTTGCTTACAAACCCCAATTTCACAAAAACAAAGCTTGAGGTCTCTCCTTCTTCTACATCACACCCAAAACATGGAACGACCTCCCCCAGCACGTCCGGTCCTCCTTCTCACTTTTTGAGTTCAGCAAAAAGCTGAAGACCTGGCTCTATGAATAATTCCGCTAGGATCATTCATCCACTCACCTGCTCTAGCACCTTGATACCCTCACAGGTGATTAGTGCGTACTATAAGTCTACCTAACATAACATCCTGATTTCAATAACGGGTTTTAACTTGTTTATCTTTAAATGAGAAACGTAAATATAGTTTTACAAATATTTTGCATCGATGTTGGGGCACTTTTTGACATAGTCCAGACGCAAAACTTTTTTTAGTTTTTACAAAGCCACACAAATATCTATTTGTGTGGCTTTGTTAGAAAAAATAAAGCAGTGCATTGTGCTGCTCTGTGTTACTTTGTATAAGGTAGACATTCCATGGGTGGTGCATGGGCATTTCCATGCATCCATCATGGATTTGGGTGCAAACCCATGTTTACATTGCCCTATATCTATGAAGATTTTTCATCTGGGTTTCATCCCTTTTTTGACACAGCCCTAAGTCAAAATCCTTTTTCGTATTTGCAACACCACACAAATGTCAATTTGTGTGGCTTTGTAGGGAAAAGTAAAGCAAAACAGCACATTGCGCTGCCTCGTGTTGCATTGCATCAGATAGGCATTCCATGGGTGGTGCATGGGCGTTCCATGCATCAACCCATGGAATGTGGGGGCGTGGCTAGGAACTCGATCATTGCGGCCGCATAACTGCGAAGCTCCGTCATGGTCCCGCAGAAATCCTGTTTCGAACCGGAGTGGGGCGTCCCTAAGACCTGTAAACAGAGGGCAAAAAGTCAGGTTACTCTCCGGCGTTGGAAACAACCGGAGCCTGGGCTCTGAAGAACCGTAGAGCCCGAGGAACGAGCATCGATCGAGCCGGCGTGGGCCCTGCGGCGTCGGAACCTCTGCGGGAGCAAGGCCTCGACCGAGAGACCTGGTTGTGGCGCTGGACTGAGGCCACTTTCATGGCAGTCGAGTGAGGGCAGTGAAGGCACGGAAAGCGATGAGACCTCCGGAATGCCTGGGAACTCGTACTGCGGAGTGGAGAGCGCCATCCAGATGGAAAGCAGCCGAGCACAGAGGAGCAACACAGACCACTCCTCGCGCCCACCTGGGACATCATCAGGCTGAGTGCGGAGGCTGAGGCAACGGAATAGCGGAGAGGAGGTGGGTGCCTGTAGCCCCCGCGTGGACACGAGGAAGGCAGGAAGGGCGAGCCCTTTGGCACCGGAGGAGAGTGGGGCGGATGGGGACCCCGGAGGTCACCCTGCTTGGGACAGCGTGACGCAGCACAGAAGAGCCCGGGCCCAGGAGCAAAGTAGGTGAGGAGACGGGGCCGGGAAAGGAGCGCCCAGAGCAGACAGGGTGGCGGCTGGCAGGGGAGAAGAAAAACGAACACGAAGGGCACAGGAAGGGAAATAAAAACCCATCTATTAAAAGGGAAAAAAAAAAGAAAGGAAGGCTCAAAAACAGTCGGTAACAAGGAGCCCCAATGCTCCGGTGGCGAAGGCCCACGAGGAAGGACTAGAGGGACTTGCTGGTCTGGTGTGGTTGGGCAATGGGGCAGTTGAGCTGAAGGAGGCCCAGTGAGACCTGGCATGGGAACCAGGGGCTGGGGGACACCTAACCTTAAAGACTGAGATCTCAGAGCAGAGCTCCCACCATCGGGAAGCAGAGTGTGCACGAAGCCAAACGGAGTGTAGGATCCAGGGGCCCCACTTACATAGAAGCGCTAAGAAGACCATTCCTAGGGGGGCAATGCAGAGGCCTTTGCGCCACTCCCAAAAAACGCTCCCCAGGGGCGTGGAGCGAGGGATACAGCCACTCTGGAGGCTCCCAGATAGCGAAGGCAGTGGTGGGAACAGAGGAGTACTCTGCCAGTCGTCCATTTTGAATCCGGACACCCAGATCACAGGAGGGTCCCGGGACATTGGGAATGGCACCGGCGGAGAGCGTCCCGGCCCAAGACAGAGTCGGAAACCCGCAGCAAGCCCAACGGGCGGAGAGCTAAGCCGCAGCCTAGGGTAGAGCCCAAGCCGGAATACCAGGACACAAAATGCCATGCCAGAAGAACAAAACCGGGAGTACTCTGCCAAACACACTGGAACCTTCCCCGCTACACAGTGTGCACGATACAGGGGAACCGGAAGATAAAGACCTATCGCTACACCTTGACCTGGATAAGATCCTGGCAGCGATAACGGATACCAAAACGGCACTACAGCAAGGTTACAGAAGTTGAAAATTCTATCACTGAACTAGTGCCAGAACATAAACAGGGAGCTGCATGGATAGATGACCTTACCCTAAGTGTGGCAGAGCTAGAACGGCGAGCTGAAGATGCTGAAGGGCGCAACAGGTGCAATAACGTACGAATAGTGGGAATCCTGGAGAACACGGAGGGTACGGACATGCTGACGTTCCTTGAAAAATGGCTCAGGGATGATATGCCGGATGGTACGCTATCTCAGTTCTTCGCCCTGGAGAGGGCGCACAGAGTACCGAGGCAGGCGCCTGCACCGGGGAGGCCCCCACGTCCAATGGTTGCTAAGCTCTTACACTACAGGGAAAGAGATGCTATCTTGCAGCAATCAAGGAACCATCGCCCATATATAATAGGCAACAGTAAGGTATCCATGTTCCCAGATTTTACCGCCAGAGTACAGGCACAAAGAGCATAATTTCTAGAAGCCAAGAAAGCCCTTCGGGAGGCAGGGCTACAGTACTCACTAATGTTCACGGCGAAACTCCGGATTATCCTGGACGGTACCATGCACTTTTGTAACACGCCGGAGGAAACATGGTCTTGACTGGACGCATATGGGAAAGGTGCACCCCTGCCCAAACCACAGCAGGGTCCAAGGGGGGAGAAATGAGGTGCCAGAGCTAGGCAACGCGGTTCACAGAAACCGAAGGCTCTGCGGAAGGCTACCACCTCCCACACGCAACAGGAAAGGGAAGCTGCGCTGCAAGCGGGCGCAAGGCTACTTACGCCCAGAGACAAAGATCAAAACAGAGACTCATCTTCGGAGCAAGTGGCCCACTCATCTAACTCAGATGACAACTCGGGGAATGACTCGGAGCTGCCGAAACTGACCCCACATGCGGCAGATGACATTATTTAACAGTGAAAGTAGAGAACCAACGGCGGACTCCAGTTGCCGCACTTCCTCGATGTAGTCCCCAAGTAATAGATTAATAATATAATGAGAGTCGGTGTGCACGATCTGCTCCTGCACCCGCCGTTGTGGGATGCCAACTGCCAAGCAGATATACAGTATTTTGAGAACAATGGAGC